>OX422141.1:33668705-36068705 GCA_949129095.1 Volucella bombylans | reverse complement strand
CATATTACATGAATATTTAAAAGAGTTCATTGACACATATATGTAGGATTTTTAAAGTCTTCAAAATGAAACCCGTACGATTCGTATACATAACAAGTTAGAAAAAATATCGTTATTCGCACATATAACTTCAATACTTCAGATCTTCGTCGTCGTCTCGTCGCTCCATGTGTTTTTGCAACTGCCACTGGGGACCCAGTGACTCCCTTTTATATACAGTCCCATATCGCTACCTTTCTTAGTAAGCTATAACATGCTAATACCTTGCTTGTCCAGCTCATCATATATGCCAATCCTACTGCTTCCCCGATCAACAGCAGTATTGCTATAATAATTGTCGCAATATATCGGTGTTTACTCCTCTTCTTTCATGTGCACGTCCATTTAAACGATCTGAAATTGGGTCATCGATCATCACCTATGCACATTCTTGTCATTGACAGCGTTTCTATTGTAGTGCTTACTCGTCGCTTGCTGTGAGGTCGCTGTCGAGTTTTGCTGTTGCCAATCGTCATGTCGTTGGATCGATATTGCTGGAATGCGCTGTGTAGTAGCTTATTATCTTTGGTCATCGCATCGATTCTAATTGGCATGTTATAGTATCTGTTATTGAGTTTATGCTATGAGTATTTTGTTTACTCATCTTAAGATTACTGGGCCACCACATTCGGCCATCCTGGAGAAATTGACTGACCTCAGTCGATTGAGGGGTCGTCTTCATCGTCTTCTTTCTGTTCTTCATTATCCTCCCCCAGCCATGGCTTCATATAGTCTGCTGCCTTACTCGTTACGTAAATTTAATAAACGCATCTATCACTACAAACAGGTAATTATAGAATTTGTTAGTTGATGGTAGGGGTCCTAAGTGGTCGATGTGCAACGTATGGAGAGATATGTCGGTCCCTTCGGCCCTTCCATTCTTTTTCGTCACCAGAATATACGCCACACAGTTGGCTAGTACGTTTTCTATACATACCATGAGCTTCGGTATGTAATAATCTTGTTTGATTATCACTTACACCTTTTTTGCACTTTTGTGCCCCTGTAAAATACGTATATGCACATTTCGGATGATTTCTTTCTGTAACGACTTCGGTACTACTAGCAGGTGCACCCCTTCATTGAACCTATATAATAATCCGCTCCTTACCTCATAACCCTTGTACTTACCAACTCCCGCAATAAGATTCATTATAGTTGACAGCATTCGTCTTTTTCTTGTGCAGGCTTTATTCGGTGTATGAGGCCATCTTCTACCCTGATCACCACTGGATGCCTACTGAGTGCATCGACGTGCCTCATCGCTGCTTCAACTCGATGGATGACCTTCATTGAATATTCCTGTAGCATGATCGCCCATCTTGCTACTCGCGGACACAAATCTCTTTTTTCATTGTGGCTTCAAACGCTTTACAGCAGTAATTACCGTGAATTCCATTCCCAGTAGGTATACGCTCAGCTGAGCAATACACTTCATGAACCTCTAATTCATAGCTGGTGAACTTCCTTTCCGGTCTGGTCTTAAAGCTCAAAAGAAATGTTGGGTGAGAATTTCCGTCGTCATGCTGTTGCAGTAACACACCTCCATATCCCTCCATACTAACATCCATATGGAGTTCTGTAGGCATAATTGGATTGAACAGTTTTAATACTGGCTCACTGCAAAGACAAAATTTTAATTCATTAAATGCAAACATTTCCTTTTCACCCATTTCGAATCTACCTTCTTTTCAAACAAACAGATCCGACAACGGTTTTGCTATCTTTGAATAATTAAATACAAATTCTCTGAAGAACCCTGACAATCCCTGAAAGCTTTGTATCTGCTTCACGTTCTTTGGTACCGGGTACCTCTGTACCGCTCTGACCTTTTCCTCTGATGGCTTTATATTTCCATTACCTACCACATGTGCCAAGAATTCTACTGTACGTGATAAGAACTTACCCTTCTCCCATTTTATCTTCAGTCCGTACTCCGCTGCTACCTTTAACACAACTTTTAGTTTCTCTAGCGCCTCGCCTTCCCTCTTCGCAAAAATGATGCTATCGTCCACATATATCAGCAGATACTTTTGTAGCACTAACTCCCGGAAAATCTGGTTTTATGAACCTCTGGAATGCAGCTGGTGAATTGTATAGACCAAATGGTACTTTCACTAACTCATATTGACCGTCCGACGTTACGAACGCAGTGTATCTTCTGCTGTTTTCCGACACGTCTACTTAAAAAAAAATCCATCCTTTAAATCCAACGTTATGAACACTTCTGCATCGTGTAGTGGCTCGAAAACGTCTTCAGGACTGTCATCGGTAATTTGTATTGTTTCACCTTTTTATTTAGTTCTCGGTAATCTTTCTTCTTCACCAACACTATCGGGCTGGCGTACTCCGACCTGCTTGGTATGATTACACCTTCGTTCAACCATTCTTGGACCTGCTTGTTTACTGCATCTCTCTCTGGGGGTGCTAGTCTTCGTGCATTGCGGAAAACTGGGACTTCATCCGTCACTACAATAGTTATTTCGATGCATGAATTGTTTAGTTTCTTTGGCGTGTAATTATTCACAATGGCGTTTAACGCTTCTCTGTACTCTTCATTCCCTACTTCTAGCTCCAGTTTTTCATCTCCCTTTTCCTTGAAACACTTTTTTTTTAATTAATTCTTGATTCTTATTATTATCTTCATAAATCAAATTACATATATATGTACATTTCTTTTTTTGAATAATAGTAAAGATAGGTGTCATTCTTCAGTCTTAAGAGAACTAGAGGCGAATAACCCATCAGCAAAGTTAATAATAATTATATATGTGTGGGTTAAATGTAATTAGATTTACTCGTATATGTTACTCGAAAAATTAAAAGATTTAGAAAAAACAAAAATGTAAGAAAAAGATAAATAAAATTGAAAAATAATTCAAAACAACACTTCTAAGTTCTATTTATTAGTAAATTTTTGACCGAAGAATTATCCAATGTGAAAAGCCATTTTTTGACTCTCCTTAAAAACAATATGCTTACGTTTAAATTTCGAATTTCGTATGGCAATAGGTTAAACAATTTGGGTGCTGTTACAGTAAAAAAGTTAGAGAAGTGGGTTTTATTAGAATGAGGGATATTAACTAAACCTCTAGTATTTATTCTTAAATCACAATCATCATCTGGAATATGTCGTTTTCCGTTTTACTCCCACTCTCTTCCAAACTCTTTCTTTTCCGCTCATAGATTCTTTACGATTTTGATCCTCCCATGACTGATAACGTGATAACCACGTTTCTCAAGAAGTCCCTTCCCAGTAGGATTTCCTCTGGCATCCACTGATCAGGTACTACCTGGAAACGAATCCAATACTTCTCCGTTCCAATCCCCACTTCTAACAGGCATGAAGCCAGAGTTTTCGTGGTTGGTCCCCAAACCCTTTTAGCATCATTCCCGGTAATTCGATTAGTGAATCCTATCTTCCTTTGGAATGACCTATGAATAATTGAGACACCGCTTCTGTTGTCTACGAAAGCGTAATATGGCTTACCTTTTACACTTACTGATATGTGACACTCATCCGATTCGATTCGGTTTACTTGACTAATATTTCTTGATATCGGCGACGTATCATTTTTTACTGGGCAGTTAGGCGATATATGTCCAAACCGATTACATTTGAAGCAACGGGCTCCTTTCCCGTTATCCGGACAGTTTGCAGCTAGGTGCGACATCGAGCCGCAGTTGTGACACCGTCTTCGCTGGCCTGTTTGGTATGTATCTCCCCCTCTCGCTGGTGGTGTTGGTCTACTGCTGCTGCCGCCGTTCTTGTTGGATGCATGACTTGTATAATATCGTCTTGTTCTGTATAGAGTCTGGAATCCCTTTTAAAATATACTCCACCAGCGATGACTCATCGATTTTTCCTTCATTCGCCAGTTGTTGCATGGAGTATAGATACTCCAGAAGACTTTCTGTTGATTTTTTTCTTTCGCGCTTCTAACGCTCTATGCGCATCGATGCCGGTTCGTGTGGTTTTGAACTCAGACTCAAGTACCGCCTCTAATGCTGATTAACTCGCTATCCCTTGCCTCAATAGTGAGCCTAACCGCCCCTTTTAACAATAGTTTTTTATATAAAAATGTTTCTACTTCGTTCCACTTGCACACCGTTGCTATCTCTTCGAAGTCTTTCAGCCAGACCTTCAGATTTTTCCCGCCTTCCCCGGAGAAAAGTTTCAGAGTGTTTTGACATCTCTAAACCCCAAGTTGTTGGGACTGTCGTTAGTCATGGTTCTAGGTTTTTCGTTTTCCTCTTGTTCAGTGTCTTCCTTTTCTAGATCACTATCTTGACACGCTTGTATAGTATCTTTGATTTCCTCCACCGTTATATCTTTGAATTCGGCTCTTATCCTATTCACGAGGTCGGTTTTAACTTTGTATCTATACGATAATTTCTTATCCCTAAGGAACTTCTGTAGTTCTCGTGTGGTGAATTGGAGTAGTTCATCCATTCAATGCTCCTTTTCAAATCTTTTCAAATCTCTTCTTGTCAATCCACTTTTCAAATTTTATCAACACGTCTCTTCATCTTTTCACTCTTAGCCCTATCTTTTAACATCTTACCACATTTTCCCTCTTCTCTGCTTCATTTTTCAGACCACCTTTGTATTTTGAATTTTTTTTTATCGGGAATAATATCCCGGTTGAGCCCCCAAATGTAAGATTTTAAAAAGTCATCAAAATGAAACCCGTACGATTGTTATAACAAGTTAGAAAAAATATCTTTATTCGCAAATATAACTTCAACACTTCAGATTTTCGTCGTCGTCTCGTCGCTCCATATCTTTTTTCAACTGCCCCTGGATACCCAAAGACTCCCTTTTATATCCAGTCCCATATCGCTACCTTCCTTAGTAGGCTATACCATGCTAATACCTTGGTTGTCCAGCTCAGCAGATATCCCAGATATATCAACTAAGTTTAAAGTTAAATTTTTATTTTATACTTCAATTAAGTATAAAACAAAGGCTCTATAGCTCCTTCAAAAGCACTGCAAAGTTTTATTGGCGGCGATTTTCCGCACGATATTGGTGCGGAAAATCAATTCTGGGCGTCACAGTTTGCATTTTTTCTGAACACCCTCGGAGGCCTTTTTTCCGTTTATTGATTCTCAATCTATCATATTTTTTGCATACATCCTCACTTATAGAAACATGATAATTGTTTTCATATTTTGTGAAACAGTGGGCGGTGGAAACTCAAATGCTTATCTGAGTCTAAATTCCATTTTCCTTAGCGGTTTCACAATTGAACAATTAAATTCTTTTCATAATGCATAATAAATTGTTATCGACCTCCACGGCTGTCAAATAAAATTGGCCGGAAACATAAAATGCATTCTGTAACTTTTAATCTTTAATTTAATCTAAACTTTCTTCTTAGAAGGAGGCAATACTTGCATCAGTAGTAATGTGATAAATTTGGTTAGTCATATGTCAAAGCAGGCACAGCTATGTCCAATTGTAAATATTAAGACTAGGAAGCAAACTCAATGTTAACCATTTTCTAAAAATCCTTTAGAGTATGCTCTCTAACTTAGCTACCAAAAAAGTTATCCGTTCCTCTAGTTTGCAGACATAATCGCTCAAAGAATTTTAACGTTATTCAGACAAAAGGCTTGTAGGCGTCTATTTCAGTGGAGTCCGCACAATTCGTTGGTACTTTCGTGGTTTTCAGCAGGCCAACGTCCCAAGTTCTGGCTGGAGTAATGCTCTTTTTAGATTTCTGTCTAAAAACCGCCTCTGTTTCCGTTTGGTGAATTCTTCCGCTGTTTCCCGATTTTCGATCGTTTCAGTGTTATTATTATTTCCATTCACTTTAACCTACTGAACACGTGTATGTACGAGTATATATATCTACGTTTCATTTCACGTCAAAATTAACACCGTTAGAAGAGTTAAGGGCGAAGCGGCTCTTTTTTCAGAGGAATTGTTAGTGTAAAGTTTTCTTAAAATCAGCGATGCATTAATCCCTTATGTGTTACTGCACAAAGTTATTTTTATTTCTCTCTTTTTTCCTAGCAAGTTTTCATTCTTGCCTATGAAAGCATTAGCACTTCCATCTTCCGCACTGCCGTGTACAAATAAACAAGATACACCATTCAATAACCTTAATATGGTGTTATAGCTGGGAGACCATTTGTGTATAAGATTTCCTTTCAATATCAGATTAAATGGTCGTGCAAAAAATGCATGACACAAACTGACTACTAATTAAGTATCGCGTCATGATTGTCTTCAAGACTGGTATGCTGCAAGGGCTTAAAAGGAATGCAAGTCATGTAAAGTATTTGAAGAATCCCGTGTGTATATTTTGTTCCCATAATAGTACGAGCATAGGTAAAGTCCCGTTTTTACCTTTAAGTGAAAAAGATATTCCCAATGAATGTGTTTTTACGCGCATGAATATGTTGTGAGGGGCTTATATCATTTTCTGAGAAATTTTGCAAAATTGCGTTTTTTCCATTCACACAAGGGAATCTTTAATATTTAATATTTATATTTAATTATAATATTTAAGCAGTAGAAAAAGTTTTACTATACAAGGTCTATAAGTCTTTTATGTTGGAGGGGCATGGAAGTGTCAGTGGGCTACGACTTGAAAATTTTCTTCATTATCTAAAGCAGATGGGAAGTATATCTTTGTGGTATATTCTCTGATATTCAACTCATTACTGATTCTGAGATCTGTGAGTGGGAAACTTGTTTGATTACACTTTCCGTTGTTTCAAACTTTATTTTAATCTTTATAATCTGTAACAGATTATATGATTGTGATGATTTAGATTTGATTACAATAATTTTAATGTAGGGTTTTCCAATAAGGACTTGACAACTTTTTTTTTTAAATAAAACGCAAACCATTTGAGATATTTCAAAAACTTTATTATCGGCTTGAAGTACAATCAAAACATTTATGAATGGAATTCGACTTCGTTCATATGGCCACCGCGGGCACGTTTGCAGCGGTCGATTCGTTGGACCCAATTTTCAACGAATCGGCCACACATTTTGGCCGAAACGGCCGCTATTTCGCGTTCAATGTTGGCTCCGAGCTCCTCCAACGTCGTCGACGTGTTGGCATAAACCAATCACTTAACGTAGCCCCACAGAAAATAGTCAAGCGGGGTTAAATCGCACCAACGAGGCGGCCAATCGACTGGCCCATTTCTTGAGATAACACGCTCACCATACTTACTCTTCAATAAATCGATTGTAGCGGGTGCTGTGTGGCTTGTGGCACCATCCTGTTGAAACCACATGTCGTCCAAGTCCATATCTTCCAATTCGGACCAAAAATAATCGGTGATCATGGCGCGATAGCGTTGACCATTCACAGTAACGAGACGATCGTTATCGTCGACGAAAAACTATGGCCCAATAACGCCGCCGGCATGCAAATCGCACCAAACAATTATTTTTTGTGGATGAAGTGGTGATTCATGAAGCACATGTGGATTTTCACCCGACCAATAACGCATATTTTGCTTATTGACGAACCCATTGAGCTAAAAATGAGCTTCGTCACTGAAGATGATTTTGCAATGAAATTCATCGTCTTGGCGCATCTTCTCCAGAACCCAATCGGAGAACGTACGTCGCTTCAAATGGTCCATCGGTTTCAATTCTTGAGTCAGCTTGATATTGTAAGGTGTAAACCAAGATCCTTACGCAAAATATGAAATAATGTGGTCGGAGCGATGCCCAATTCTTGAGAACGCCGTGGAATTGACTGATTAGGATCGTTTGCTACGGACGCCTGAACGGCAGCGATATTTTCGACACTTCGACCAACCCGTTGTCTCAATGACACGGCAACATCATACAACGAATATATAGACTCAAATTTTTGCACTAAACTCGTTATTGACTGTCTACTTGGGCGAGAATTACGACCGAAAATTGGAGTTAACGCTCTTAAAGTTGCAGTCACCGACTTCGAATTTCGGTAGAAAATTTTTATAATTTGCAGACGTTGCTCGTTCGTGTACTTTACCATGATAAAAATGTTGAGTTTAGTGAATAAATTGACAATGACAGTTTGATGATTAGTGAAAGAGTGCGTTCACAAATTAAATTCAAAGTTGTCAAGTCCATATTGGAAAACCCTTTATTCTGTTATGATGACAGGTTTTGTGAATCAAATATCCCTGCGAGGTTAACATCAAATGTAGGGTTCATGTTGCCCTTACCAGCTCTCTTTTACAAGAGCTACTCAAATACAGGTGAACAGGTGCAGTTGAGAAGCTGGTATAGAATAGCTCCAAAATCGGAACTGGAAGTGCAGAACTAGCTGAATTCGGAATTCATAAATTTTAAAACTTGAAATTTCAGCGAGGTCGTGGATTAAGGATTTGATGGCAGGATTTTTACTCTACCTGAAATTATACACTGAGTCTCAGAACAAGTGACCTTAATCTTGTCATGTAAACTTGGAATGCGATAGAGTCTAGCCGGGTGCCAATATCGATTTGGAGTCTCTGGAAGTTGTTTTTACATATTCTCTGTCATTAGCCGATGTTCTGTTACCATGTGTCTTTCCCCTTTTATATCTACAGGTATCCGTTTTTCTAGAGAGCACCATATTCTTCCCTCATTTCCATTTTCTCGTAGAATTTATGAGTCGCTATTATTCTTGTGTTTAGCTTAGCGGCAGTTCGTAATCAAGTTTTTTCGTTACATGTACTTATGATGACGTTTCAGACGGGTTGTTGGCATCAATGCCACTGGTTTTTAGCTCTTTATACTGATTAAATATGACATGTGGAGAGTTCAGGATATGCGATCAGCAACGCTCTGGCGACTTATTACAATTACCGCCGTTTAGCGTTAAATCTCCTACTAGCATTGGTCCACTGTTGTGGGTTCTGAGATATTCATAGACGTAACTTACCTGCAACTAGGAATGCTGTTTTCACGTGTCAGTTATGACAAGATCACCTTGATCGATGGTTTAATGATCAGGTTACCGCAGTGTGTTTACGCGAATACTGAGTTGGGGAAAGAGTGCACTAAGTTTAATGACATTACGAAATGCAGAAAAACCAATAAGTTAGTTTCCAGACCTACTCGTATTATAGTGTAGATAGTCTTTCCTATGTTTCTAACAAAAATTTGTTCCTTTCTATGCAATACTCGTATGTTTGTTTCATCGATGGAAAACTTGGTGTTAGGATTGTCCTTTTCCTCTTTTGGAGATCCGGCTTGAAGCTTGATGATGAAAGCTGAAAAGCTGCTTAGTTCTGAAGCTTTTAACAAAGAAGCACACGAACAAAATAGGCGTCTGTTCTTTATTGCAATTACCGTATAAATATGCCACCGTTTTTCATTCTTCTTTTTGACTTTATTATATTTTAGACTTTTGGTTGCTCGTAATACTATTGGTTTGACACGATCAATTAAATAATCCTATGTACAACCGTGACCTGGAACAGCAGAAAATCTTGGATATTCCGAAGTAACAAATTTCCAGGATGTAAGAGCTGACGTTGGCTTATAAAGTGCTCATCTGCTACCACCTGTACGAGCTTTTCAGCACCCTGAAGAGCCCTTATTGACAACAGCTACAAATACATTGAAGTAATTCACGTGAAGTATCTATAATGCTAATTGTTGATGACACTGCTGATTCATTCCCGTACATTATCATTTTGACGTTCAGCCAACTCCGACAGAGCATCAGAGTGCTTTTTATTCTTCTTGGTCAGAACTCGCGCTTATAAGTTGACCAAATCTAGCCTCAGGGAAACATTGTAATAACCACAATGAGGTAAAATAACCACAACTTATGTGTAGCCATTGCTAAAGCACTGGTCATTGCGTCGTTGTCGTCAGTCATTCCCCACCCAAATATTGCAACTCTCTACCACCAAATTTGCACCCTCGAATTTTGTTAATTGCTTGCATTACACAATTCGTTAGATTTGACCTTGTGTTCAAGGGTAAGAGATGCTTAACCATTCTTTTTCTTGGCTATATGGTATAGTATGTCACCTATGTTCCTCATTCTCTCAGTTTTGTGAAGGTTAAGTCAGCTAGGTGTACAACAGTGGAACCCCGTGAACGCATATCTGATCATAAAGTTCGTATTTCCTGCTAAAGGATTTGTTATAAGCATAAACAAATATCCAGAACTTGGGAGTGACAAGTGTACTTGGCTTTTTAGTTGGGCGAGGGTGATTTCGAAGTTTTTTGTTGTGGTAAAGAACAACAACTCAGTTTTTTGAAGTTCTTCTTCATGAAGAGCTGTTACCGTGAAGTTTCTCTTAAGGTATTTGTACCTGGACTCGGAAAGCGAAGATACCTCAATAATTATTCAAAAAACATTCGACAGTTTTGAGTCCTAATATACAAAAAAAAATTAATTTAAAAAATTAAAAAAACCGATTTCATTTTTTTCTTTTTAGTTTATATTCAAAGTCCACTTTTTACTCATTCGGGTTTTTTAATTTTTTAAATGAATTTTTTTATTTTACACTTTTTAGTTTTTTTTTTTCACAATATGACGGCTGGTAGTCGCCATATTGAATTTTCCCACAATATGGCGGCTGGTATATTGAATTTTGTTATTAAATAATTATTAATTAATATCATGTCTTCAGTGACACTGACATGATTATTTCACAAAATGGTAGCTGGTAATCGCCATATTGAATTTTGATTAATATCATGTCTTCAGTGACACTCGCAAGATTACGACAAATCAATAGATGTAAGAACCATCAAAATCGGACAACGCGTTTGGTCTCTAGAGTGCCACAAAGGAACAAACATACCATACATATATAGGCTGATAAACACATTACCCTTCCTTTTGCATAGCGCAGTCGGGTAAAAAGGAGAGTAAGAATGCTAAAAAAAATATTAAACCACAATGCGCATGATATCTCAATTTTGACATTTTATCATAGTGACATTCCATTACAACGCAAAACTGAGTAAACGAGTTCGATACCTGTAAATGCATCCATCGGGTTAAAATATGATCGACAGCTAATTTCTTGGTAGAACATTGGTTGAATAAGTGAATGCATTTACAATTTGCATATCATTCATTTTAATAGAGACAGAGAAATCTTAATACAAGTATTTCTGCACGGCTTTGTATTCTATTTGGAAGCGTCAGAGCTTACAATTCTGCTGATGTCATATCGCTATTTCCACCCAAGTGGGTACTGGCAGTCTTACTCGTATTCAAATGTATCCCTGTATACTTAAATATTTTATACAAATATAAACGAGTAGGTGCTGTCCGCAAGCATTTGCCGAAGATACATTAATGCAAAAATTCTTCAACTTAAGAAATAAACGTTCGCGTAAGGAATACTCTGTAAATCGTATCTGCTAGTAAGCAAAAAAGTGCCAAAGAAGTATTCTGCTGAATATAATTAAAGTCAAACGTGTTGGTGTGTAGATTGCATCAAAAGTGTTTGCCACTTCCTTTTCGAAGACTATGCCAGGTTTTCTAATGCGATACACAAACCAAAAAAAAGGGAAAAAGTATTCACGATTGCCATTTCAAGATAGGAGTTGGAGAAAATTTTAATTAAAATAATTTATGCGAATATCTGCTGTGAAATTGAATGTGTTGAACCACCCACATGCAATTGCTTTTAAATACAAAACAAAAAGGAAAAGATGAACAAATCTGGGTGAAGCGAACATTATTTGTATGTAAAGCTTTGTATAGAAGTTGTGGTGCCGAAAGCATCCTTTTTAAGCCAGTTTTCCGATGGCTAAAGAACAAGAGTAATATTTACAAGGCATCAATTGCAGTATAACTGTATACATTCCGCCATCAGTGTCAGAAAATTTGAAGTCACAAAGGAGCGCAAATGTGTTTTTGGTTCATAATTTTTCTGGCACCATTCAGATTGTAGACAGCTTTACCTACTTTTTATTTTGTACTGAGTTCAGGCGAAGTTTTGGTAGATTTGTGAACCACCTCCTTAAAACGTGTCCATTTATTTTTTTTGCGAATTTTTCCTCTTCAGCCATATCGATTCAACACTCTCCATAGTATTATACATTCTACCTGGTAATCTTCTAAGAAACCTATTGGATGGAGTCGATTACGTGCTGTACTGTATTCCTGATAATTCATCTAATAAGGTCGAAATAGTTGCCCCCACGTTGTACTTGCTACTGCTCGAAAATATTTAAAATATTCTGCTTTACTGTTTCGCTTATACTAGTACGACAGTCGAGTTCTGATACAAGGTAGCCCATTTGAATTCGAGCTCCTGGTTAGTTTAAGCCTTTCATAGATAGATATCGATAGTTAGTAACTCAATGATTTCAGCTGTCGAATAGTGCGATTCATTGATTTATTCATTCATCTCCTAACTGGTGGGAGGAAGGAGGTATTTTTTTTTTTTTTTGAGAAAGTTTCCAACACTATCATCCTTATACACATTATACACATTAATACAAATTTCATGCCTCACTTCCGCTTCCGTTTCCACATCACCCATCATTTGAGGTGGAAGCTCATACGTACATAAAACCATCATTCAAATGTAAAAACAATCGAACATTTCTTGCAACCCCGTTAGTTCACAGTCCAAATGAATGAAAAAATCATTCATTGGTATGTAGGCCAAAGGAACATTCCTTCCAACCCGAGAGTCCATAATTCGAACGCTATTCAACGAACCATGTATTAAAATACTCAACACCTACACCCTTCTGCTCGAGATCACCTTCATATCACTTTTGCTTACTTACTTAAATGACGCTATATCCCAAGATGGATCCCAGGATCCTCAACCGAAAATTCTCACCAGTTATCACCAAAATCCTCCCTTCCACTTGCATGGGTCATCTAGGAAGAGGTCTCGTGGAATCGTCTCTTCTCGTCTAGTATCTTCCAGATAGTTGGTATTCATTTGCTCTACATACTTTAGCCATTTCAGACTATTGAGAATATCCTTTTTTGTGGATTGGGCAAACAATGCGATATATGTATATTATTTTCCAATGCCTTAAATAGCAACTTACAAGGTAGGACATCCAATTTAAGTATTGCTACTCTTCATTGCGGTCAGTCGGACACGCCGTTTAACAGTCTGCAGAAGTATTTTTTCCATATCCTTAGCACTGACCGTCGTTCCTCCCCATGTTTTTGCTCGTAAAGCTCACGATCGCTCTCGTATTTTTGTCTAGCACCATTTGCTGCTAGAATCGGCAATAGTAAAAAATATAATCGGCAATAGTTTTGGTGGATTGTTGCTATTGCATCCATTTTAAGTTTAATCTCCTCACATTATTTCTACATTTCCATGGCGTCTAAAATGTCGGTACTAGTTATATTGGCAGCTCTGAATGTTCGGACATCTATATTGTTGGAGGAATGTGTTGCGTCAATCGCAGCATGACCAGCTTGGTCCACGGTCTTGTGATCAGGTAACCGTCATGTTACTTTGTCAAAAATAACATGTCGTTTCTAAATGTGGCGTCAGGTAGATTATGCGACTGTTTTACCAAAGATATCTTCCTTTTCTACTTTGTCATGTTAATGACCAGCGAAATTTTTAACCTCATACTTAGGACATCGCTCATGTGTTTTATCAGGGACCTATAAGGCAAAGGTTGGAGAATTTAGCCTAGATGCAGATTGTCATAAAACTTTCACGCACGCGTTGCATGCTCAAGGTTTCTTGCGTAACTCATCTTATAATTAATAGGTTCTCTCTAGCAATCACTGCTATCTAGATATGTCAATGTCGTTTGCCTTCTCTCGCCAGCCCATCCCAGAGTCCAAGATCATAGTAATATCAGCTTTATTGAAGTTCTTAGTTTTTTGTCTTCATGTGATCCAATCAATAAACGAACATTCCATGCGCAGAGCCAGATGTCCATTTTTTAATTTAACAGAGTCGTCAACAGTAAATCCGTGCTTATGTAAAACCTTGATTATTCGAAATAGTGTAATTTTTGCATAGTAGAGTAGTTAACCGCACGTACAACCTTCATCCAGGAGATCAGGCCGTTTTTGGAACCTATCAGACAAGATTTTACTGAGTCAGTAACCCATTTCACTAACATTAAAGTTGCATCATCATTGAATCATAGCATAAGCCTGATATGAGCTCACGCTCCCATAGAAGAAAAAGGCGACTTTCCCCACCCTAACAATACATACATATATCATCGACAATATAACACAGAAGAAATAGTATAAGAAAATTTAACGTTAAACAGCTACAATCGCAGGAGACCGCTAAAGCCTTTTCTTATTGAGTTTCCCACAGCCTTTCAAGAAGTTCTATCCTGCCAGCATCAAGCGCAGAAGACCAGTGGAGGGATTGTTGGCAAGGCATTAAAAACGCCACATATGCTGTACTGGTTTCATCTGATCCTGGTTTGACGAACAGTGTCGGCAAGCGTATCCAGCGAAGTAAGAGGCATGTAAGGCGGCACTGGGAAGATTTCTAGATAAAGATATTTAAAATAAAGATCAATAAAGCTGTCGGGGCAGATTGATTGATATTGGATTGATTTGGTTAGGTAGATACACCAACTTAACATATCTGTAAAATATGGTCAAAGTTATGCTCGAATAAAATTTCAAAATCATTTTTCTGAACCTTCAAACTTAACCAGTATCCTTACCGTCACGAAAAGAGTTTTTCTACAGTATTTCCTGACCTAATATTTGTTAGTGAAATATGGATTTTTAATAACGAAATAAGCAATTATCGAATTACAGGTTATGAATTTTTTGCGAACACCAATGAAACGTACGAGCATGTTGCTGGAGGTGTAGGAGTTTTTGTTCGCGAAGAATTATTACTATGCAATTTTGAAGTAAAAAACCTGGAATTTGTGAGCGTCGATTTAATAGAAACTTCGTTTCACCTTTGTAATAAAAAATTTAAATTTATTTGTTTATACAGGCTTCACTTTCATGGTGGCCGAGATTTCTAGGCCTATTTCCGGGATGTATTTGGACGATTTTCAAAACTCTCCACAAATCAAAGTTTTGGTGTCAACTTCGATTTAAGCATAACTGATCATTGTATGACTGGTATATGGTTAAATGATATTATGCGCACAAAGACTATTGAGAATACATGTTCAGCTAGTGTTACAAAGACAAATTATTACTTACTTAATATTGAACTACAATCTGAAAACTAGTGTGAAATTTACTCTGAAAGTGATGCATCAAAGGATTATGATTTATTTTTAAAGATTTTTCAAAACTACGTAAAGAATTTTTCTTACACTTTCATACCCAAGAAATCTAAATACAGATTAAAACCTTGGATTAATAATAATTTACTTAAAAGAATTAAACTTAAAAACAAGTTAGTGACTAAAGCGCGCAAGCATCCCTTTAATCGAAGGCTTAAACTAAGAGCCAAAAATATCTATAAAATCGTTAATAAAGAAATAATAGTGGCTCGAGATAGATACTATCATTCAAAGATACAGGGTGCCCTAGGCAACCCTAAAAAAGAATGGAATTTTATTAATAAAATAATTGGTCGTAATCCACCCAATTCCTCTAAATCAATAACACTTGATAACAATGGAACTATTGTCGACGATCCAGTGCAAATTTCTAACATTTTTAATTCTTTTTTTTCATCGGTAGGTCTTTTAGCTGATCAAGACACGGATAACTGTAGAAGTTGCTTTAAACACAGCTTAGTGGAAGAGAATATTTGTAATAACAGCTTCTTTTTTGAAGAAATTACAGGTTCAGAGGTATTTAGTACTATATGCTCACTCAGCAATTCAAGGTCATGTGGCGATGATGGTATCTCAAATATTTCACTTAAAAAAGTTGCAATATACGTAGCTGATATTTTAGCCTTTATTTTTAATTTAAGTGTGCATTCGGGTACTTTTCCCAACAAATTAAAATATGCCAATGTAATACCTCTTTTTAAAAGAGACAATAAAAAAGACAAAAACAATTACAGGCCCATTTCCTTGTTGCCATCAATATCAAAAGTGTTTGAAAAAGTCGTAAAGAGACGTATATTAAAATTTCTCTAAAAACAAAAATTCTTTAGCCCTGCTCAATTCGGATTTAGAGAAGGTCTTTGTACAGAAGATGCTCTTCTAGAGTTCTGTTCATTTATCTACAAATCTTTAGATATTAAAATGTGCTGCGCCGGGCTTTTTGTGGATATCACCAAGGCCTTTGATATGGTGAATCATAATATTTTATTGAACAAATTATTTTGTGCAAGATTCCGCGGTTTTATGCTCAAATGGTTTACCTCCTACTTGAGTAATAGAACTCAAAAGGTCTTAGTAGACAACTTTGCAAGTAATCCAAATGTTATCAGTCGAGGTGTCCCCCAAGGCTCAGTCCTTGGCCCAATTTTATTTCTCATTTATATCAATTCGCTTTTTAGCCAACCGTTTTTGGGCAAGATCACTGCTTTTGCGGATGATCTTGGTATTGCCTATAGTTCAAAAAGTCCTCTCGATTTAACTTCTGATATTAATCATGATGTCCACATCTTAAAGACTTGGTGTGGGGTGCATAAGTTAGTCGCAAGCAATAAAACAAAAGTCATGAACTTTAGTACTAATACTCGTGATTCTTTAAATTTAGAAATCTGGTTCCACTCAAACAAATGTCCCATATCTAATGAATTGGTCTGCAACTGTAATTTGAATAATTCTTTAAAAACGACATGTGATGCGAGTTGTTTCAAGATTGAACCAGTGAATCAGTATAAATACCTGGGTTTAAATTTCGACTGTAAAATGAACTGGTCTGACCATATTACATCATTGAAAAAATATTTACGCTCTGCAATCTATGTCCTATTTCGCCTAAGAAAATACTGTAGTAATGAAACTTTGAAGTCAGTGTACTTTGGATTGTTTGATTCTAAACTACAGTATGGTTTAAGTTGCTGGGGAGGTGCCTACCACACAAGGTCATTCCCTTTAATTGTTTTACAAAAATATTTTATTAGAAAGATTTGTAATGCTAATCGTTTGGTACGGTCTATGATCTTGTTTAGAACGTTGAAAATTTTACCTTTAAAGCACTTATATTACTATAAAGTGTCCAAAATTTTTTTAAAAGAAGTGGTTATTTGCAAAGTCCAATCTCAAATTCACATAATTTACGAAGCGGATCTAACAACTTTATTCAAGTGCCGTTATTTCGAACAACTTTATACAAAAACTTCTTCACTGTTGTGTCCTGCAAATTGTTTAACAGGCTTCCAGAAGATATTAGTTTTCATAATTCGCCCAACCAAATTTTTAAAAAAATCAAAAACTGGCTTCTAACTTTCGATCACGAAGAAATCAAAAATTTGCTGCCGTATGTAAGTTAATTCCGAATTAAATTTTGAATACTTAAAACTAAATTTTTAATACTTTATACCCCACTCTTTTGTAACTATTTTATAACTTTTTGTAACTTTCTAAATTTTTGATATGAAGTGGCATTGCTACTATTAAATTTAAAATCAATATGGATGTCACTACTTATTCTTATGATCAATAATGACGAAACAACATTATAATTGTGAACTAATATTCTATAAGGAAAAAAGAATAAAGAATAAAAATAAAATAAAAACCTTGTAAAGACATTTTCAAATGTGAAATAAGTCCAATTTTTGAAAGTTGGCCTTATTTCACGGCACCAAAAAACGGTCCCTGTCAGGAAGTTTAAAGATTGTAAACTTTTGATGTTCAGTTTTCAGTTTTAAAGCATTTTATTTTCTTAATCATTAACTCTTACATACTAACAAAAAATGCTTAAATGCTAGCTTAAAATTACTTAACAATCTTATACTAACTTACTGGCCCCACACAGACACTCTAAGCTACTCTAAATTCTTATAGCAAAAACTTTTGATGTGAGGGCCGTTAAGTGATCATTCGCAGTGAACATCCCTTTAGGCCAGTATATATACATTTCCAATACACAGTCCCATAAGTTTGACGTTTGTCACATTTTGATTTAAAGTCGTATTCAAAGCCCAATAGTAGAAGGAACGGTCGAGTCGCTGAGAAGTTTAAATCGGATGCCAATTTTGTATAAACAAGCTTGGAAGAAACGTTTGTCCATCGTCCGTTTTCTCAGCGACATCTTTATCCAAATTGAATGCCTAGCTATTTCGAAGAAATTCTTGGAGCGCCTGAGATGCTATTAGCCGCCATTTAACAATACATCTATTCACATATGTATATGTATATGCAATGTATATGTATATGTATATGCGCCTAACTTTTGGTCTCCAAAACGGATGAAAGGACATTTTCCATCCTATTGGGCACTACAGAGAAGATCGATGACTGGATTATTGTGGAAAGAAGATGATTTCGAACTGTCTGACAGCTTCAAGCTTTCAGATCCAGGCAGTGGCAATTAAAGGTGATATATGATAAAGGAAATGTGTCATAAAATCTTTATACAACCAGAAAACTGGAATTCTAAACGCTTTCTCTGGCGGGAGGACCACAAAACTCCAATCGATGCCTATCGGATGAGAGTTATTATCTTTGTAGCTAGTTGTTCACCGTGTTCCGCCAACTTTGTTAAAAAAACTTCACGCCTTAAACTTATTGAAAGAACACCCAAGAGCCGTAATCATCACTACGTGGATGATTACGTCGATAGCATTCTTGAAGCTATATCAAAACCCAATGAGATCAGTTTCAATACACCGTAGCGGAAGATTAAAATTAAAGGGCTTCATGTCCAACTCTACGGAAGTCCTTAGGGCCACATCAGGATTGAAACCTACAGAACAGATGGCATATATAAACATGCTGACATGATCGAAACAGTTTTGGAGATGTGCTGGGACAATTCCGAGGATATTATCGTTTTTCTTCTTAATTTTCCGTGAGCTAGTAACGTTATGAGAAACGAGAAATGCCTAACGAAGAGAGAGTCGATTTCCGACCCCTTTGGTATGATTGCAAACTTGATCCTGCTCTTAAAGCTAATTTTAAAATCGATTTGGAGCCATGACGTTGAGCCAGTTCCTGAAGACCTTTTCATAAAATGAAAACACTGGAAGAACATATTGCCAAGCTTAACACTAGTAAAGGTTCCAAGGTGTTATTATATCAATATAATCAGACCCAAAAAAACAACACTCACACCTTGTGAATGCCAGTGAGAATGCATTCAGTACCGCGTCAATATTGGGGGAAAGCTGGGATTGGACCGAAAAAACTCATCTCTATTCCGCGACTTGAACTGTCAGCCGCAGTATTAGGATGAAGACTTAGCGCCAGCGTCGTCCGCCATCATGAGTTATCGTTTGCGAAATGAGTTTTCTGAAGCGTGCTCCACTGGCTAAGATCAAACTCTGGGCGTCACAAAGCATTCGTCGCCTTTCGCATTGCTGTGATTTTTAACAGCAGTCGGATCAGTCAATGGCAGTGGATCCCGTCCAAGCTAAATCCTGCAGATGAAGCCACGCATGCCAGTTACCCGCTATTATTTCAAACCGACGACTAATGGATACAAGGTCCTTTGTTCCTCAAGGTGCCCGAAACCGAATGGCCTAGAATTCCCGCCGACCTTTCCGACTGTGCATGCGAAGAACTGTGCTCAAAATATGTTTTGCATGCTAATGTGAATGCTTCAAGGTTTGCTAATGTGTTTTGTAAATACATGCCAACCTAGGAACAACGATCATGCAAAGCTATCCGTAGCTGAAATAGACACCGCAGAGCTTCTTCAAAGTAAGGCATTCAGCGATGATGTTGCCAATCTACTTCGGAACCTTCCAATCGACAAAGGAAGTAGCATCTTTAAACTGAGGCCGTACCTGGACGATTCCATGTTGCTGCGAGTCTTCAGCCGAATAGACGCTACGACCACGATATCATTTACAGCCAGTCGACCCGTCATATAAAATAACTTAGTGAATTTCTAGATAACGACTGCCATAGCCGTTTCTCCCAACAAAATAATGACGTGGTCGTCAGCGAGATACGACAAAAATTTTGATCCCAAGTTTGCGTACCACCGCAAAGAAGGTAAGAAAATAATGCCAGTTATGCTGAATTCGCAACTCCAAGCCTTTACCTCCGTTAATAAGTCAGCTTCCGGAGGACCGCTTAATACCATTCTCCAGGGAGTTTACATATACTGGCTTGGACTACTTAAGATCCGTCAACGTTCCCATAGGCCACCGCAGGGCGAAACGTTTGGTAGCACTATTTACCTGCCTTACCATCAGAACGGTGAACATTGAGGTAGCGTCAGATCTATCGACGGATGCCTGCCTCCTTTGCATGGGAAACTTTCTAAACCGGCTAGGAGATCCCCGTTGCATCACTTGTAAACAATAATACTTTCGATTATGAAGCCATGAAAGCAGAACTATCATCGTCTCGAATTGAACGGGTATTCAACTACCAGAGGATATTAGTAGCAATTGGTGCATTCAATCAACCGCGTACTGTCATCTATCATCTGTGAGATCGCTCCAAAAATAAAGACCTCACAGAGTGCACTAATTGAGGCCGTGACACCAGTAACACCAGAAGAAGATGAACCGCTAACTCCGAACCACTTCTTGTTGAGAGTTCCGAATTCAACACAAACTCCGGGAATAATCGAAGCCAGAGCCCTCTGCTTGTGTAAGCAATGGATGATATCCGAGCAGTTAAAAAACCGATTTTGGAAGAGATGGATAAGTGAATATCTTCCGGTTTTAACGAGACAGTGCAAATGGTTCCAGACTTAGTGGGTCCGAAGAAGAATATCGAAAGTATTGACAGCTCCATACGGATAAGTACGCACAAGCAGCTCCGAACGTCATGACCAACATTTCATAGACATCTGGCGGTCGACCATCATCACCGTTGGGCCAAAGAAATCGTTGTGCGGATCTATCCTCGGCTCGGACAAGCACCGGTTGGAACATCTCACGAATATCACCGCAGATGGCAATCGTTCCCACTCGGAAGTTAAACAGTACGGAGGGCATCCGCTGATACTGCTGTGGATCCTTCAGAAGACATGAATTCAAAATGTTGGGTATAGATGGTTACATCGTTGGCTGAGCATAACTGTAAACATAATTCACTCCTGTAGCTGGCCGCTGTTGGGCAAAGGACAGAGGTGCGTGATTGCGATCTATGGTTGACAGTGGAACCAACTAGCGCCTTTCGCCGTTGAGGAATGATGACGATGTTTTACTTGAAGTTGGCGATAGTGCAACCGTGGCGGAGGAAAACTTTACTAATGAAGGTGACACAGAACTTACCGTTGGCAAAGGAGCTGTTGATGGCGTCATATAATTTACAGTTGGCAGCAATGCAACTGTATTGAGTTGTTTGTTTTGTTTGTTTTTGTTTGAGCAGCCTTTAGCTGACTCTCCAAGACGACGATTCGTCTGTGCATTTCCTGCAACAGACTGCTCTGCTGTGATGCGGCGGCAGTGGCAGTTTGGCTTGAAACTGTAGGCACAGTTATAGTTTTCTGTGAGAAAGGAATTGAAGACTTCCGAGGTGACAGAAGGATTGGTACATTCCGAAGTGGTCGCAATGACAGAGACATTATTGTTTGGTGCAGTGGTTGTGGCTGCAGAATTTTTGATGGACGATCCGGCTTCTGAAATTCTATCTATTTATGCTACGACGTGGGGGGCTGCAGGGGTCACTTTATTTTCTTGGCTGACAATGCCGACTTTTTCTGGTTGGCGTACGTTCCAGTGTCTTTCATATTCGGGATGTGGTGTTGAAAATAATACTCCAGTTTTGAATTATTTTTATTGTAGTATTTTATTTCTAGAGGAAACACTTTTAGTAAATATTAAATTAATTCGAATTAGCTTACCGCAGTTTGTACTTGCATCCACTTCGCCTTCGCTAGCTTGCTTAAAAGGAAATATCAGTCCTTTTGACGAAAGTACAAACCGCGGTTAGAGAAAGAGAAAGGTAATGCGCACTGGACAGTGTGCCTAATAGGTGGCGTTGCGTCAACGGAGGGTGTTCTGCGACCTATAATTGACTATTTCGATTAATGGAAGTTAAAGAATGATGCGAGTTGGTTGTAAATACTCTCTTGTAATTGATCCTGCTTCAATTACAACTTAAGAACCAAGTCAATATCCACCAATTTTTTTTTTTCAACACTTAAGTGGGTATTTTTACACTTAAAATGCCTGAGCACGTGTTAAGTTTTTAGGAAAATGAGACAGAGAGAGAAAGAACGATTTTTGGGCTCAGTGGTTATTTCGCTCCATGGGTGGCATCCAACATTTAATGGGGAGACTAAATTATTAGTGTAATTGGACTAGTTGTTGTATCATAGGCAACCATTCGTCTTACGTGAATTAAGTTGCCTGAAAATGTCTTTCGGGCAAAGCTGGGATTCGAACACCGAACCTTCGGATTTGGAAGCCAATACTGGTTGAGTATTGAGTACCGCCACCCACTGATCCAACTGAAAAATTCCCTTTGAAATAATATTGCTGTAATTAATCTTAATAGGATTCCATATACGAAAATTTTAAATTCCATTTCATTGTCTTTATTGACTTGTTTACAAATATATTAAATAAACACTTTAAATTATTCAATATGGGCTTAATATAGAACAAATAAATAACAAGAAAAACAATTTCTTCACAAGTCCTTTGTTTAAATTTTTTTAAAACACGATTCTATATAAAATACGCCATCCAAACACTTCACAAGCACTTATTTCGAGACTTACGTATCTTTTCTCGACATTTCAACTAAACACGTAATTATCTTATTCCGTAGCGAATTTAAATTTCTCATACGATTTTGCTCCAACCAATTAACTGTTGACATAGGGGTTTAAGTACAAAAAAAATACGCTAGAATTTTCGTTCCTGGTTTCAAATGACACCGAAAATATCCAAATAAGTTCTTTTGAAGTGTTTGGGTGGCTTAGTTTATATACAATCGTCCTTAAAAAATGTAAACATAGCACTTGTTAAACGGGAAGTAATTTTTTTTCTTGTTATTTCTTTATTCAATATTGAGTCCGTAGTGAATAATATAAAGTGTTCATTTAATATATTGCTAAACAGGTCAATAAAGACAGTGAAATGCAACTTAAAATGTTCATAGATGGAATCCTATTAATATCACAGCAATATTATTTCAAATTATTTCATTTGGGGAAAGCGAAAATTTGGTAGAAATTGGCTTGGTTCTTAAGCTGTAATTGAAGCAGGATCAAGTACAAGAGAGTAATTGCAACCAGCTCTCGGCATTCTTTCACTTCCACCCAGCGTAATAGTTCTTTTGAAATATTCTGATAGGAATATATACATATGTACAGGATTCCATCTATGCGAATTTCTAGTAGCATTTCACTATCCCTATTGATTTTTTTTAACCATATATTTAACAAAAACACACTATATTACACAGTATTCACTAAATATTTAATGGAAAAGTAACAACACAAAAATTTCTTCGTGTTTCACAAGTGCTTTGTTTACATTTTTTAAATCACGATGCAATTTAATCTATCCCATCTGAACACTTCACAAGCACTTATTTCGAAACTCACATATTTTTTCTCGACAATTTAACTTTATACTTTATCAGACAACAATAAATACTTTAACAAATTTAATTATTTTGTTCCATACCGAAATTAAACTTTACATATGAATTTGCTCCCGTCAACAAGCTGTCAAAAATCAGTTTAGCCGTGTAGGTAAAATAAAATGGCACCAAAGGCGCTGAAAGCACTTTACCGAGTGTCAATTATTTCTAGTTGTTGTCAAAAAGCCGAGCGAAAATTCAGCTCCCTCTATTATCACCATGAGACTTTATAAATAAAGGGCATGGTATTTATTTTATACCCAAACCTTTTGGAAAAACTTCAGGGTTATCAACACCAAATACTGCAACCACTCCGAAAAATGGTGAACATAGTCTGTGCGAAGCTGTGCTTAAAACGATTAGGTCTGTTCGCGTACTGTTCAAGCCAACGAAAAACAGTCTAGAAAACAGCGAAATGAGAGAGCAATTCATTTTCACTCTTTTGTCGATTTCAGTTCGAGAAATTTGTTCCGGCAAATTAACGAAAACTGTCTAACTTTGTTTTTTTTTTATTTCAAACTGTCATTGGGTATGTTTTTATTTAGATTTTTTTTATTTTTTTTAATTTACTTTGTAGTGAGATTTGAATAGAAAATTAATAATTAATGGAAAAAATGTTTTTAGAAAGTGTGAAAAGTAGACAAATTGAATTAAAATTAATGTTGCTTCTGAAGGATTGAGAAAAGTGCCAATGAAACAGTTTTATGACATGGCCAATTAAAATCGCCATTATTTTTTAACAAATTTTTCCTCTGAGACAGAATTGTATCCTCACTACTCCGGATTTGGCAGTTTTTGCATATTTATTCCAAAGATTCCTAAGCTGAATTTGTAACAGTTTTTTCGGTGAGAATGTAGCAGATTTTTCTTCATAAGTACCTATCTTCGAACTCTGCTGGTGAATTTATAGTCTTGTTTGTGCCTGTTCACATTGCGCGTGCAGGAAGATTGTCCGAAAGTGAGGGAACGCTTTTTATTGAAGTGGGAAGAAGAAGGGTTACTTTCACCGAAAATCCATTTCAAAAGTGGATTTTCGGGTGAAGCACGTCGATTTTTTCCATATCGTTCCTTTTCTGATATATTTTTTCATTTTAGTTTTGATCGTTGATGAGCAAGGAAGTGTGAAGAATAGGAAAAAAAAGTTTCTGTCAGGCCAACTGCTCAAATTTAAAAAATAAAAATGCTCCGATTCAAGTGTTCCACTTGTCAAAAAGTCTTTCAACACCATGAAAATGTGAACACGACGTTCATGGTGAGGACTTTCATCGCGTCGCCAATGTAAACAGGCACTGTCATTCAAAAGCGATAAGTTAATTTTCTGCGAATTTTAGTTTGTTTTCGATCTAACACATATAAACATGTCAGAAGAGGTTGTTAGTGTTGCATTGGAATCCGAATCGTCTTATCTCCCGAGAAAAACCAATCGAAAACGCCATAAAAAAGGAAGTATATTCCCTTTAGACAATAAATCTCGGCTTCATTGAACAACTAAGATACAATGTTTTCTATAAGCAATATGCAAAAGAAAATAAAGAGAAATTGTTTGGAAGTAATTAAGAAATGTGTCCTACTCGTAGTGACTAATTGTAACTAAACATCGGTTTCCGGCCTTACCATCTTCCAGATGTCATCATTTTACCTAAATGAATCTACAATAAACAAACATCTCTTGATTTATTTTATAAAATACGTAGATCTGGTTTTGGACACAGGGTTGTTTATCTCCTTATTCTTGTTTTGTTCTGCACCACTTGTCTGCATGCCACCTCTTTCGTCTTATTCCGGTGTAGCTATACCTATACTTAGGTAGGCACTACTCTTGTGCTCAGCGCTCAAACACCCGTATTCACAAACGTTACTATGAGGTCACATAGTGTGCACAAGCGCACAGAGTTAGTGAATTCAACTCGCAAACATTACTTAAGTGTCAAAGCGTATTGTGCATTCGTTAAAATGAAGCTTGTTTTAACCAACGCATAGGAACTGTCAAATATTTTTCGTGTAAAAAAAAACAGAAAATTAGCATTTAGGATTATTTATAATTGAATATGTAATAAAATGTCCGAAAAAGTAAACAATCGAGTATATTTATTGTAGTTAGAATGAACGATTATGTACAACGTTATAATGGATATTTGCAACTGAACTTCAAATGACATGATTATGAGCTTATATAGAAATGGAATTATGTATTTGTGTGTATTTGTGATTTTACTGTACTTCAATGTGTGTATGTAAAGCGAGCAAAAATGTAATAAGCAAATGACACAACAAATATAAAGAGTACATATAAATTCAAAACAGTTAATTTTTAACAGAATAGACGAACATTTCTAAAATGTCGGTTACCACATGGCGCCCGTAATATTGCTTATATTTAATTTAATATATTTTCAAATTCAAATAAATTCGTTGGAGCACAAATCACTCGAATCACTCAAATTTTAAATTATTTATGTGTCATTTGCTCTTCTGTCAAACTACGTCGTGAAATCTACCAATCACAGAGCAGTAATTAGCGCAGTGCGTTCACTTAGCAAAATGTTTAGAGGAAAAATTTATGCAACCGCAAAGAGGGAAACAGTTGTAAAAAGATTTAATTCTTTGAGAAGTGTTTACCGTAAAGAATTGGCAAATGTTAATAAATCATTCGATCTGTGACTGGAGAAGACGAAATCCACAAGCCATCTCTGTGGTATTTTGTTTTGTTACATTTCCTAAATGATCAGGTTACACCAAGGCAGTCTAGGAATACCATGGCTGAAAATGAAGAGTTTGCAGTTGACGAAGCACCAGAACAGTTGCTGTTAGCCTTTCATGTGGTGATATCGCTGTTCTCATACAAGTATTTTCGTTGATGATATGCGGTGTCACTAATTCCAATAAATAAGTATACGTGTCTATGTCCATTCTCAAATAGTTCCACCAATCATTAGGTTCATCACGTAATTCATGCAGTAATCTAATATGAGAAAAGTGCTGCCTTTTTAGAAGCCGAGTACTTCTCAGACGTTCCAATCTTTTTTTTACAAGACAGCTTTCCAAAATTGCCATGATATGACAATATCACACAAAACAGAGTGAAATATACAAATATCTCTGGACCATGTAGACTCTGTAAAAATTGTAACGTTTTCATTCCGTTTTGAGAGTGAGTAGACAAAAGGCTGTGCAAAACGTAGCGTCTGGACAGGCCTTAAAACTTCAAGTTAACAAATGTAGGCTATTTTTTAATATCTGATTGCGCAAGAAGTCACTTTTAAATGCGAGATACGTATGACGACGAACTCACCAAACACAATAAATTTTCCGTAGGCTTTAAATTTTAACCCAATAGTGTTCACTTATGCTTGTAAAAATTCCTTTAGTAGTTCCTAAAAGAATAGATGGAAAGGGATTTTTTGTCCCTTGAAAATCCAGTCCACATTAGGAAAGGATCAATCATTCGGTCTACTTCGACCTTCTTATAGTTTGGAGTCATAACGTATCTTCATTCTAACACGATCTTGTAATTTTCTCCCACTCCTTGACTTTCATATCAAGGGCTGCACTCTCACAGCCATCTTCATTGAATTTGTTTGGCTTGGGCGCCGACTGTCTTTTTTAAGAACAACAACGTTAGATATCACTCTTCATTGGTGCAAGGTCCCTCCACCGATTTTTCACAATATAGTTCATTGTCACCTGCGACTGTAGCAAAGGTGTGTTTACGACCTTACTGAACTTTTCATCATTTCCAAGGTAGCTCGAGAATGCAAGACTACGAAGGGACTGAAAAACTTCTGTAAAAGAAATAAGAGAAAAAAGATTGTGTTGCCTAGGATTGATGCGATTTATCCCTTGAAAACCTCGTGCTCAGTCTAATAGAACGAGAATGAAGCATGTTACAGAAAAACAGCGTATAGTTCTGGTTGACACTCCAACTATAGTGAAAAAAATGAGAAGAAAACATAACCACATGCTCGAATATATGGAAGTTCTCACTAACTATGAAAAAAACCAAACAAGTCATCTTTGCGAACCTCCAAAATAAACTTCAGACGAGTGTATTCCAGTATAAGTTGTTATTTTACAAAAAATGCAAAAGCTACGAGTACCTTCAATCAGACGTAAACGGCCAAGTAAATTCCAATGACGATGTCCGACGCTGAAACTTTGTTGGTTAAAACGTAGAGAAATGCCACTTAAATAAATTCAAAATTGTTCCCTTTGAACACTGCTCATCTTGTCGTGAAAGGGAGGATCAGTAAGTTCAATGACCAAGGGGATATGTCTGCAGTCGAAACCAGAGGCCCAAAAAGAGTCAACCATTCCCCTCCCCCTATAACTGCGCTATAATTTACTCCAAGGACCCAACTCTCCCCCTAGCGAGTACTAGATGCGCAACCAACAACACTGCGAAAAATAAACACAACGAATCAATAAAAGTTGTTCAAAATAATCAAGTCCCTTGGCCTGAGCTTTGCATGAACAACGTGGTATTTAACTTCGTTCCCAACACGGTTTACTTTGGTAGGAAATTTGACATTAAAACCACAAATCATGCAGCCTGGTAAACCGGATACCCTCGGCTGAAACATAAGAGCGGCTGAGAAATAAGTCCAGTTGAATTTTTTGAGAAAATATGACAGAAGTTTTGTCTTTGCAGCAAATACAATTCGAAATCTCGAAATTTCAAAATTCAAATTTATTTTCAATTTGTTTAAGTACAACAAGCGTATGTTGTAGCTTCGAAAAAAACATAAGAAGCTTCACTATCAATGTAAACACAGGTCATCCAGCACTGTTCTTTGTGTAAAAACTCACAATATGTATCAAGCCACTTCAATGACATCCAAAACGTTCCCCAAACACAAGGTTATAACCTGTGAGTACCAGGGCAAAGACGCACTGAAGGTAACTTTTTCTGTTTGTATTGATATAAAAGGGGATTTGAGTTCGCAAGTGATCTTTAGGGTCATGAACCTAGATATCAAAAATAAAAAACATCTGCAGCGCATAATATCGGTAGGGCGTGTAAAAACATTAACAATGATACTCCTGCCTAACACTCTCAACAATGTCTAAATGTGAAACTGTCGGCAACTGGCTAAGAATCGAACTTGCTGGCGAGGACAACACTAAACCAAAATAAACTAAAGGTTCGAAATACACGTTAAGAAAACTATTGTCGAATACAGCACATCAGCCTGTACAAGCAATCGATAGTTTTGTCCACAAAACACTCTGAATTCAAACTCGTGAAAAGGTTTAAAGAATACTCCAAAAAAACAAAACAATTTAATTGGTCAAATGCAAAACCATCAACAATGTCGCGTTCTTGATGGTGTGATTCAAAATAGAGTAGCCTGTATTATCGTGTTGGGGCTCACAAACTTACTAAAAGCTTTAAGTGCTTCAATAGCAGCGCAATATTACAATGACCTCGAGGTTTGAGCAGGACATTCCCATAACAGACATTAGCAAAACTACAAGACTCAAAATACATATAAAACCTTATCCTATTCAAATACACAATGGGTTTACAAATTTTCTTGTGGTTTCCCGATGTGGATACTAACAACTTATTTAAAAAAAAAAGGTGAATTAAGTGGATTTATGGAAAGATAAAAATCCATACAAGTTTGCAAATGCTAAGTGTAGTTAGTCAAGATAGAGTGTGACCCTGCTTGGAATGGAGCAGGAGTATATTCTATCAAATCTTAAAGCCAACTGCTGGTAAATGACAGCAAGAACAATCCTTTTTTAAACAAACTTTGCCGTTAACAGAGAGCTGCATACACGTGGTACCGAATCGTCATTTTAAGAGACGTTGGCATCTTCTTCAAATGTAAAAAAATAGATCATCGAATCTGACATTTTACATTTATAAGTATTTAAGATTCAAGATTTGCAGGCATTTGTACTAGTAAATGTAGCACTACTACAACCGTAGTTGCTCATTAAAAACCATAATGAAATATTAATCATCACAAAACTGCAATTTGTTTATAGGTGAACAAAGGTGAAAGTGCTAGAAGTCTTCTACAGAGTGTAGTATTGTGCCATAATCAGAATTCCCTAACCGCTACAGATTTAAGATACAAGTCTAACTATAACAAATGGATATGGATACATACTCTCGTTGTGTTGAACATAGTAACAAATGAAAATTTCGTTACAAACTCTCTAGGTCTATTTTGTGTGATATGATACAAGTACAAGTTAAGAATAATTGATATGACATGCACTGGAGGAGTAAGGATATAACATTAAAAACATAATCGCTTAGGTAAATATTTTAAAACAAGGGAGCATTGCTACAACATGTGTTAACTTTAACTGCACAGCTGTTCTATACAAACCTTTATAGCCTATGCTATAAAGGCATTATGTAAAATTATAAGAACTGTAAATGTCTCTTCAGATAATTTGCTATCGCTTTAATGTGCAAATAATTGGATCTTTTTTTTTGGAAAACACATGTGTATCACACCACTTCAATTTTCTCATTAACAAAATTCCCAAAATGATAAGGCAAATCACATATTCGTTCGCGCTTTTACCTTCACTGGTCGCGGCGGTTAAACTTTAATTAGAATATTGTATTGTGTCACCTTCATTTCCTTTCTTTACCGGTTAACCGGTTTCGCAGAAAATCAGTCGCATTTCCCCCAAACTCCAAATTCAATATTAAGCAGATGAATAAATAGGAAAATAGGACTTGCTCAACACTCAGTTAGACATATTCATGTTCTAAAACAAAAAAATAATTTTAATAAAAATCGATATAAAAGAAAATGAATTTTCAAAATTTATTGATAAAAGAAAAACAGAAAAAATATAAATAAGATTTGATAACGCATAATTTGTCACTTCACACATCCTGAAATCGATACACAAAGCAAGCTACGAAATATCAAATATACACGAGTGTACTTCTCAATCGCATCAGCCCTGCCTGCCAATGCACACCAAAGCATTTCTGTTATAAAGAGCGCCAGGCACTGCTGTTTGCCATTGCCATCGCCACAGCCAGCAGTGTGATTTGATGAGATACCAACAAAAAGCGGCGTCGGTTCACAGAGTTTAGCAAACGGCCATGACAACATAAGAAGCCCCAGTCAAAGTGTGTGTGTCATCCACGGTGGTAGTTCTCGCATCGGAGCTCTTTCGAATCGTGACAATTTAATTTCAACAAAATTTATTTCCACATTGTTTTGCTTTAAAAAAAATTATTTTCTTGGACTCCACCGAAAAAGAAATCAACTTTTTAATATTACAAGTGAATTACGGAATACTTACAAATTAGTGGCGTGTGTTGGAAATTATGGTGGAGATAAACTTATCGGTAGATGCCCTGCCCACATTATGTAGGCTTTGCCTGAAACACGATGATTTGGTTGTGGATTTATTTCATCATTCGGATACAGATTTAAAGGAGGAAACTTTGCTTAATAGAATTTTCGATCTTTACCAAGTGAAGGTAAGTCTAAGTGCGGGAGTAATAGAATTTTTTAAAGAAATTAAATGAAAAAAACGTGATATATGAGGAAATAGTTAGCCATCTTTGTTTTGTAAAGCCATTTACAAGAAACATGCGCGCGGAAATGACAGCTGTTTGTGATTTTGACGTTTCTGATGAATAGTAGATTCGATTGAAACTCTAAAAATGACTCGAATATTTTATGTCAGCATTTGATTTATAATTTAAATGTGTTAATACTCGGAATTAATTATATTGCCGAATGACCTCCTTGATTATTTTTAGTTTTTATGTTGTTAATTGTTTTCTTATGATTGTAAAATGTGTTTTTTCCTTAAAATGGTCGAAAACGTGTTCAGAAATTTCGAGTATGAAATGAAAGCATTCAGTGAATGGTGTTGGCACTTGTTGCACGATACTGAATTCTATTTTTTTTAATTCCTTATTTTTAATATGGAATAACGTTCTGTGGTTGTTTTTTAGAAGAAACAATAAAATAACAATATAAATTCATAATATAATATTATAAAACTTGTGTTATGATATGCAATTCAATACTCAAATAAAGTGAAGTAACACCCACAGAATTAGGCTGTCTATCTCTCAATACATATTAATTATGAATTATGTACAATAATCGTAAATCAAAATAGACCCGAGACTAATATATTTTTATTTTAAATCAAAAGGATTCAATTTACTACACTTGTCACTTGTTCATGGAGATCCAAACAGTTCACAAAGAATGTTTCTAATGATAAACAAAAAAAAAAACGATTACGGCAGTAATAGCAACTTGGCATAACATGAAAAAAAATAAAATATGCCACACGATCTGAAACAAATTTTGTTATTTTTAATTATTTAAACATTGAACAACATTCTTTGTTGTACAAGCGATTATTTTTTAACGAGTTAAAGTAATTTTTTTCTCATAAATATCGGAAAAAACTGACGACAACGTTACAATATTCTAAAGTTGGGAGAATTGAAATATATTGACAGAAAGTTGGCTGCATTCGAACAGCAGTTCGATTTTTATTATTATATTATATATATATAAATGTTTCCAAATAATATTTCATATTCTAATATGGCAACATGTATACCTGAAAATCGTCGCCAGTTGTACCAACTTTCGCGAATGAAAATGTAGTCTAGCAGAAATAGCACGAACCTGATCACAAAGCAAGATTCTGTGTTGTTGTTTTAATGCATGCAAAGCAATGATCTGTATGGGTCATGGGTGATAATAAAATACGGCTATTGGTAATGTGTTGAGCTCAGCATTATGGGTAAGTTGAACGTTTGGCAGAATTTGAGTGGGCTTGTCGTTTGGTTTTGACATATGTCTTTAAGACCAACCATAATTCACTTAAGTGCACTTAAGCATATGTCAAAGCTGAATGAAAATTGAGCAGAGAATCATCAAATTGCAAAGTGCCTATAATTGCTTTTGGTAACTTAAAGCAAATTTTGCTATCAAAAAAAAATGGACAGCCGAAAACGAAAAGAAAAACATTATCAGCATCAATAGCCATTGAAGAATTCAAGTTCAAAATTTAATGTTCCCAACTGTGAAATTTCGTGGATTCTCTTTTTCGTAAGTGAGAAAAAGTGAACGAAGACTTAACGAATCGAAACTAAAAGCTAATACGTTCGTGTAACACAAATTCCCTGCATTCGCACAGTTTCATTCCATTTTTATATTATGCTTTACGCTTTAAACTTTATTGCAACATATACCATATGTCACCGCTGTGAACTCAATGAAGGTTTTTGATAATTGTTTACTTTCGTTGTCACCTTGTTTGGTCATATAAAATCGAAAAAAGCATGAATCCTAGTTTTTTTTAAAATGTTCCTTCCAGAATTATCTAAATTCCAGATTTATAATAGTTCCATAGCTTTAAATGCCGAAAAAAACGTATTTTGGATTTTCATCGCGGCCAAAAGGAATTTCAACTCCCTTTCCGCAGGGTATAGCCGCTCACTCGAGTTCGTCTAACCGAGTGCGATATAGAAATACGTATCTTCGTATTTAAAAAAAAAATGTTTGCTACTTCATGCAAATTTTTCGATTTTATGCAAAGATGATGCATTTCACCGAAGACATGATAATTAAACCCGTCGACAGAAGTTGATAACTCGACGTATGAAATTTTTATGAATTAATATTCGTAAAAACTTGTTTTTTTAGTCTTAAAATCTATAACTATTGAAAATATTAATTTTTTCTTTTTTTGTGTTTCAGTGATTCGTGGGCCGTCAAAACAAACAATTTAAAAAAAATTTAAAGTTGACTTTCTGATTTTTTATGACCAAAAAACTAGGTGACCTTGAAAGTAAATAATTACCAGGTTTTTAATTACACAAATGCGCTCCAGTTATTTCGTCTTCACCTAAGCTCCTAATTACTCGTATGTCACGAGTCATTCGTGAGAAAACGCTGATTTCATAGGAATTTCCATCATATTTATCTTAACCCTTCGCCATTCTCTGGTATTGTGTATTCATTTAAATTATGGGCGACAGTAATTATACTAGCGTCAATTATTAGGTGTTCTTTGATACCCTACATAGCGCTAGTAAAAAGTTCCCATGTTAAATACAACAACAATTATGACTGTATAGAATAGGTCTGTACGCTTATTTTTGGACTAAATATGTAAAAACTGTCAAATCAGGAGGAGTGGGAATAAAATTCTCTCTCAGAGAGAAAATTTGTTAAAAAAGATTTGACACTGTTTTGTACAGACAAATGTCAACTGTCTTTATTTTGATTTTTCTTTAAAAAAAAAGAATTAAAAAAAGTTTTAATGGATTTAGCAGGTTTTTATTCAAAATCTTATACTTGAGGGCGAAGACTTTAAGCCTAGACACGTCTGAATTTATCTTTGTTTTGTCCACCTATATGCCAGGAGGTGTATGGGGATCACTTTCATTTCATTTGCTTGCTTTTCAATATATTTTGCCTGCAACACTTTCTAAAAACAATTTTCCATATAAAACTTTAATTATTAATTAGTTTGCAATTAAAATCTCATTTATTTTTGGCAAAACAAAGTAAAAACAATTTGTGATTACAAAATGAAAATGAACCCAACGACAGTTTCAAATAAAAAAAAACAGTTTGACAGTTTTCACAGATTTGCCCGAACAAATTTCTTGAACTAAAATGGACAAAGGAGGGGAAATGTATTACTCTGTCATTTCGCTCTCTCTTGTGAAAAACTACGAAAAATATGAGAACGCGAATGGATTTTAGACTATTTTTCGTAGTTTTGTACAGTACGCGAACACACCTAATTGCTTATCCTGGATAATTACGAGGGCGGGTCAATAAGTCCGTGACTTTTTGAATTTCTGACCTCTTTACTGAACCAGCAACACTGCTCCTGTCAACAGGCATCTGTCAGTTGACTCCTGTCAAAATTTAAACTTGCTGCGTCAGTTAGTTTGTGTTTGACAGCTATTTTTATCAGACTACTCACTAATTTGAGGAGAAAATGGAAAAAAGTGAATTTCGTGTGCTTCACTTCACAGGAAGGTTTGGCGTTGTTTAATCGCAATATGGAGGAGTTTTTGCGCCGTTTTGTAACCGTGGACGAAACATGGATCCATCACAACACACCAGAGAACAAACAACAGTCAAAACAGTGGGTTTCTAAGGGTGAATCGGCGCCAAAGAAGGCCAAGGTGGGTTTGTCAGCCAATAAAGTTATGGCGACTGTTTTTTGGGATGCACGCGGGATAATCCACATTGACTACCTTCAAAAGGGAAGAACAATCAATGGGGAATATTATGCCAACTTATTGGACCGATTCAATGACGATTTGAAAAAAAAACCGACCTCATTTGGCCAAGAAAAAAGTTCTTTTCCACCAAGACAATGCAAGGGTGCACACATGTGCAGTTGCCATGGCAAAAATCCATGAATTGGGCTATGAATTGCTCCCTCATCCACCCTATTCTCCAGATTTGGCTCCGAGCGACTACTTCTTGTTCCCAAACCTGAAGAAATGGCTTGGTGGAAAAAGATTTGACTCCAATGATGAAGTCATCTCGCAAACAAAGGCCTATTTTGAGGACCTCGACAAATCATTTTTTTTGGAAGGGATAAAAAAATTGGAGAAGCGTTGGACAAAGTGTATAGAGCTCAAGGGAGACTACGTTGAAAAATAAAATTATTTTTTTATCAAAAAATCTGTGTTTTATTCCAAAAGTCACGGACTTATTGACCCGCCCTCGTATACATGTTTATTCACTTAGCCCCGACAAAAACTGTGCTTTCAAACTATTTTATTCGATTGTTATCAAAAGCGTCAAAAATTACACTACATCCGTTATTAAAAAAAATTCAAACTACATCAAGATGAATTCAAGCAAGAAAAATAAAGTTAATCCTAAAAATACAAATATTTAAGCATTTGTGTTTGATTTTTATACAGGGTGTACCAAAAATCAACGTCAAGCCGGAAACTGGTGATAGGTCAAGTGGTGGCGGTTACCACAAAATTATAAAAAAAAATCTAAATCACGTACTTTTAAAATTATTGCACTCAAAAAACATTGAGAAATCTGACACCCTGTGAGGTTCTTTCAAGTGCTGTGACCGCAAATCTTTACTTTTCTTCGATTTTTTTTCCACGTAACCCTGAGTAACTCTTCTGTAAATTGCGGTCCAAAATTGAAACATAACTAATATCGGTTTTTACTAAAATATTTATTTTTTGTCCATCTATGTATCTGAAAATCATTAATCATCCAAGTTGAACTGATCATTTTTAATAAGTTAAAATGAGTACCAAGTTTGAGCAAGATAGACAGTGACGCCGTGATTAAAACGGATAAACACGCCATTTCGACTTGTGTGGGTGAAACAGATAGAGCTGCCACCCTGGTTAAGTAGTGATGCATAGGCACATCGTGCAATACTGCCGTACGTTACGCTTCTTCGCTTACAGCGCATTATTCTGTATTCGTGTTGATTTCGTGCTTACAATTTTGGCTTTCTTTATTGGACTTCATTGCATTGCGACTTTGATTTGCTATCTGACCGTTTCTGTCGAACCTGGATTTCTTCTGGACTAGTGTTGATCGTTGATCCCGTGATTGTGTATTGCGAATGCCATCATGCCATCTCGATACACTGTTCAGGACTATGCTAACATGCATCTCATTTATAGGGAATGCAGATGTAATGCTAGTGCTGCAGCCAAACTTTATCATGAGAGATACCCAAATGCTCAGCATCGTCCGGATCATCGAGTGTTTGTAAATGTGCACCGGTCATTTTCAGAAGGTCGCTTTTTGGAACACCCTGTATATAAGGAGGTTTTCATTTTTGTTGTTGTTTAAAGTTTTATAGTCAACAAAAAAAAAAAAAAAAAAGTGAAATGTCATGAGACATAGTGCTGCCAAATAATGAAGATGAAATGGCTTGACCCCGATAGTTATTTTGTGGATGCGTACTTTGTTTAGCCTATATAGAATATTACAAAAAAAACACACCTATTATCTATTCTAGGGTAGGGTGCACGGATGTACTTAAAATCGCCGATGGTGAACACACGTTTACGCTAATCAGATTTTAATTGAATTCAATTCAAATTTATATAAAAATAGATGTAAGAACTACTATTTATCATTAGTATTTACAATATTTACACAGTAAATCATACAATACATATTATACCATATAATGTTTCAATTTAGATGTAGTCTTGTATTCTGTAAATACGTAAGAGAAGAACCTTTTTAGTCAACGGAAAATGATATTTAGATGTTTACGTCCCTATTTATTAAAGGTATCTATTCAATTGTAAATCGTTGATTGATTGTTGCATGATACTGAATTCTATTCCTGTTATTTGCTCATTTTTTAATATAGAATAATGTTCAATTATTGTTTTTTTAGAGGAAGCTCGTCTTATGATATGCAATTCAAAACACAAATAAAGTGAAGTAACACCCACAGAATTAGGCAGGCAATCTTTCAATACATATGGATTATGAATTATGTAAAATAATTGTAAATCGTATTGGTATTCATACCATGGTATCAATACCAGCAATCTGTCCACCGCATTAGAAAGAAGATACGAGTTTTTCTGTCTTTCATAAAAATTTTAATTTCCTATCCATTAGCATGATCGATAATCTTATTTGAAAAATGTTTTCCTTTGTACTTTCAGTTGGAAAAACAAAATGGTTTGCCAAATAATATCTGCCACAGCTGCTTATATCTTACGGAGTCATTTTCCGCCTTTCGTAGAAATGTAAAGGATTGTGAAGCTCAACTGCAAGCTTACTCAGAGAAAATTAAGGTAAAAGAAACTTCTCAGGAGAATAGTAACAACCGCTACGAAGGAATAAATGGTTCCCATGGTTTTGTGCCAGATGAAAATTGCGAAATAACTGTGGTTGACCCAAACCAAGAGTATGAAAGTTCAGATGACTGCTTTTCCATGGAAGATTCCGATAATGAATATCCTGCAAACGAATGCGTCAATGGAGTACTGCCACGTCCAGAAGTCCATCAAACAGAAAATGCAGTTAAATCTGACATCATCCAAACGTTGCCACCAGCTACAAATGATGTCTCATCAAATGAGCCGAAAAATACCTTCCTTTGCCAATACTGCGACATGGCATTCATCACACAAATGGATTGCGATGAACATGAATCACGACATGATGCAGCAAATCCTTTCATATGTAATTTCTGCCCATTCCGCACAGTGAATCGCCAAGTTTTGATATACCACATAAAAGAATCGCATGACAACGAACGCCCATATGTCTGTGCCTTGTGCAACAAAGGTTTTTGCCGTCGTTCTGACTTGAAGAAACACACAATTGTTCATACTGGTGTTCGACCATTTTCATGTCCTGTTTGCTCCAAGAGTTTTTCACGCAACACCAATTTAACAAAACACATGCGTATACACAGTGGCATCAAACCACATGTCTGCCAGAAGTGCCCAAGATCGTTCACTACCTCTGCTGATCTCTTACGGCATCAGCGAACACACATGGAAATTAAACCACATAAATGTTACAAATGTTCAGCATCATTTACCCGAAAAGACAAACTTCAAAAGCACTACCTTTCCCATCTTCGGAAAGAATCCGAAATGGTTCCGTTCAACAGGGACAACCAGAAGTCACCATCCGAAAATATTGTTATTCCGCTCAACCCTTATGTCGGTATCAATCAGCAAGAGAACACCTACCAGAATCATGAAAACCAGAGACCATCACAGCTTAGTTTCAATCCGCCTCCTCCACCTAATTTTTCTTCGAAAGCACCACCTAATTTCGATAATAGCCTATTAGCTGCCCAGCTTCAGAAGCCACAAGCTGCCATCCAAATCCGTAATAGTAAGCCAAATACGCCAAAATCGAACGTCAAAGTACACGTTTGCAGTATCTGCTCGAGGACCTTTACAAGAAAACGAGAATTCCAACGACATCAGGCTCTTCATTTAGATAGCCTGTACAAATGTAAGGCTTGCGGCAAAAATTTCAATCGAAAGGATAAACTGTTCCGCCACGAAGAAGAGCATCATGCGGAGCAGTATAACTGTAATCAATGTAACATAAGTTTTTCAAAATTAGAAGCATTACAAATGCATCTGAAGATTCATGAATTGCAAAAATCTGTACCTAGGGTAGATGGCGGAATACCATTCTATGGTCATATGCAGGAGCCGCTACCAATTTCTTTAGGATTTTATAGTGAAATTAAACCCGAAGAATAAGATTCTTATAACGTATTAGAGGGGTATATTTTATAATTTATGAATTAATTTATCAATAAATACATTTAAGTAGTTTTGGTTAAAATGGATGCGTTTGTATTTTTTTTTCATTTACATTTTTTTTTTGCGAACAGAACACTCAGACAAAGAACTAGTCTATTGTATCTGTTGTAATGAAATTCCCTAGTGTTTCGAAAAAAGATGAGTAAGCGCTTCAACGATGCTGTGCCAGCCATTGTCGTCGTTCAGAAAGACAACAGCGCCGTATCCTAAATCGATTTTGGAGCCATCCGTGAAGATTCGATTACATTCCTTTCCTGGCTCAGATTCTGGCCGAAATAAGTCCTGGTCACAGGGTGTAAAAGTCGATTTAGTATTTTTGCCACAACAGAAGTTTCGATGTCATTTCATCAGACGGCCTGTCCATAAGACCAGAGCCAACAAACCGACGGCGCGCGAGGTCATCAAGGCTCAAGTGCGTATTTTACCAAAGACCACTTCTCTTTACACGTAAGATGGCTTTCAGAGTGGAGCCTATGATATGAATCATGGAGGGTACATTTACATCGTTTCTAAACGTTTTAATCTCGCTTTGTGTTCTGCTCTAACATTTTCCTAAAGACGTAAAACGTTTTATGTTATAAGGCAACACAAAATTAATTTTCACTAAGTATATTAACCTACTTAAATTTATATATTTCTAAATAAAAAAAAATTACCTACTAGTAGTATCATACGATTTAAAATAAATCTAAAACTAAATGTAAGTTCCTAATCTAAAATAATTGAAATGTGTAATACTAAAAAGAATATCCTTTACAGGTAAATTAAAGAGCTAGTTTTAAGCAGCTGTTGAATTTCAGAAACTCGGTTTTTCTTTTATTTTCAATTAGTGGGTACATATATGAGCATGTTAGAATTTAATTCAACATACTCGTAGTACTCGTACTTTAATTTACATTTATAAAACGCTATAAAAGCTAGCGATTTAGTCGCTAATCGTAAATTATACTGACTTTGCTGCACATTCTATTTGCACAAGTGGATAAACATCAAATTCCATCGGAATCCGGGAATCAGAGTACGCACAAACCTTCGCCAATATATGTACGTAAATTTGCCTTCACAATCACATCGATCTGGAGGCAAGGTAAGTCAGCATGAATCAAAATAATAATTCTCGTAGTCGTAGCCGTGGTCACAATCATAGGTCACAATCTCACAAATCGCCTTCGTCGTCCATCAGTGCTCAAAATTGTAAGGAATGCTTCGACCCTGATGGGTCCAATGGTGCAATGTGACTCCTGTAAAAAGCTGGTTTCACTTCACCTGCGTCGACGTCACATGTGACATAGAAGATATGGATTTTCACTGCCGTAGCTGTATTCTAAGCAACAAGTAGAGCAGAACCCAAAAACTCGCCAATGCCGAGCTGACGATCGACTAGTGCACACGCACTAGTGCACTTGTGAAACTCGCTCCTCCCGTGGAGAAAAAAAAGAAAAAAAAACCGCGTGCGAGTTCAAAACAAAAAAAGCAGAACAATCAAAAAAATAAACTTTGCGGGTGAAAAAAAAAGAAATAAAAAAAATGTCAACGGCTTCGCCACATTGAAAGCATGGGTTACCACTAGATCACCGAAATCAAGCAGTGTGGGCGTGGTAAGTATCTAGATGGCGGACCACATGGAAACTCGGTACACCGCGTGCTGTTGACAAAACGCTACATGGGCATAGTACCCCGGCGTAAAATCCCGGACTTTACAAATTCATTTGTATCGATCCCTTGAAAATAAATAAATAAATAAATATCAACGCGCCAGTGCAGTGAAAGCATCCCAACCTTCCTGCCCCTGGTCATACTGTTGCTTGCACTTAGTCACTACCGTTACTGTATTACATTGTTATACAGCGCGTGCAGTGGCTGAGTGATGGATAGCGGGCTGTGAGTATGAATTTTGTTGGTGTGCTGTTTCCTATTTTTGTAAGGGCATAACACTTATAACAATTTGATTCGTTAAATCAACTTTGAATTTTTACTTCACAGCTGTGCTGAGTAACGTTGGTGTTTGGGTTTTTTGTGTTTGGCTTTCTTTATAATGACTCGGGAATTTAAGTGGACATTGCAAATATACGCGGGCTAAAAAGTAATCACTTTTCTTAGTGAAATACAGGTAGATCCCGCCCACACCTCTCAGATCACTCTGATCTGGAGCTACCTGGCTTCTAGTGTCATTATTCTTCTCTCACCACGGGCTCGCCATTTACCTGCGTAGTGATGTAGCTTACCAAACTCCACCACAATGTAGTCCCTGTTCCTTTTGTTGTTGTTTCCTGTTGAACTGACTCCATTCAAAGAATTGTATCCCTGTATCCTCATACTGAAATCGTTATTATTTGTCTAGCCCGTCCCTAAAAAGGCGAATCATCATCTCTCTCCTCCTACAGACCCATTGCACTGACGTCCCTTCTTTCCAAGGATGGAAACGCTGATAAATCGTCAGCTCATGAAATATCTCGAAGCACGAAAACTTCTCAATGACCGGCAATATGGTTTTCGTAGCAACAGCTACACTGGTGATTTGATGGCATGTCTCACCGAAAAATGGAAACCAAGCGTATACCAATCTGACGAAAGCAAGATAGTTGCACTTGATATTTCTAAGGCATTTGACAGAGTTTGGCATCTGGCTCTTTTGTAAAAAATGCGTGCATTTAGGATTGGGATTTCTCCAATGGATTAGAAATTACCTTTCTGAACGTTCAATTCAAGTTGTCTTGGATGGTTTCAAGTCTGATATTCACAAAATAAATGCTGGTGGGCGCCAGGGCTCCGTTCTGACCCCGACACTCTTTTTAATTTTCATCAAGACAGTCATCGACTGACCGCCGAGCTGACAAGTTGTCTTCCTCTGTGTTCTGATCGCTACCTCTTCAGCGTATATACGTACATTCCACTGTATTTGTAGATCGCCACAACTGAGTGAAACAAAAAAAAAGTAAATCCAGTGCAAACAACAAGTGGCATGGCCCCTGGGCTTCACGTGCTTTCGCGCAATCGGTTCAATGTATTAGATTTTGATTCGCTGTCCGAGCCCAAACATAAAAGAAAAAGAAAACCTAATTCTCCCACAGCTTTTGATTTCAATATACCCCTTCCAGTGCAATCCGATACCAACAACCCGAAATTTTAGTGATCTCGCCAGCTAAAGACGGTAAACCACTCTCCTCATAGGTATAGCGTTTTCCTGCTTAAAAAAGCGATCGACTGTATATGTACCGCTTACGAGCATATCTCGCAGTTACGCGACAGCAACTTATTGATTTTGGTCAAATCAAAAAAAATAGCGCACCTGTTCATGGCCAAAAAGGCCAAAAAGACACTTGCTGATATCTGTCCCATCTCAGTTACTCTTCACCAACAACTAAACTCTTCTAAGGGCATTGTATATGCACCTATCCTTCTAAACCTCTCACAAAAAGAAATAGTGCAGAATTTGCAGTCCCAAGCAATCACGGACGTGTACAAATTCAAAGAAACTGAAGCAGGTAAGCAACGCGACAGGCCTAATGCTATTTACATTCGACAGCTTCCGTCCCCCAACCTCAATCGATGCCGCGTGGTATAACCTCAAAGTTAAAGAATATTTCCCCAACCCCATGCGGTGTCGCAACTGCCAGTTACTTGGTCACACTGCCAAATGGTGCAAAGGGAATCCAGTTGTGTAACATGCAACCTTCCTCCTCACGATCCTAACAAGTGCATACGGGTCTCCTGCGCCAACTGCAGTGAAGAACAGCCATTTTCCTCTCAAGATTGCAAACGCTTGCAGCAGGCAATAGAAATTTTAAAAATAAAATCCACTCGCAAATGTAGCATGGCAGAAGCCAAGCAAATCTATAGAGTACAAAATCCAACCCTCTCCACCAACCCATCTTATGCTGCAGCTGCAAGAAAGGCAATTCAAACTGAAAATACATCAAGTGCTACGAATGACTCAAACGACGATAACATTAGTACCCCATTAATTACGCCTACCTCTTCGCTTACTCAGAACCAACCATCCAATTCTCATACAACACATCTAACAACACAAAACCCTCAAATTCGCCTCAAACGCATTAGTAACAAATCAATAATCAATTCACTCACTCACATCTCAAAACAGCCAACCAATATTTCTCTAATCACCCAATCCAACTCAACAGATCCGCAAACCTCCAGCAAATTAAACTCAGACAAGTATTTCAACACACCATACACTAAACATATCGATAGCAACATACAAATACTAGCTTTTCCAGTAAGTGGTACTGTTCATACCCCTACACTCACCTCATCACCTATCTCTAGAGTTACCAAAACCTAATCTCAAGTAATCAACATTTTATACCCCATGAAAACAATGACGATGACATCATGCAATAATAATCTAATCAATAACCCCAAACCCGACTCTGCTGTTCATTGGTCGAGTCAACCGGTTTCCATAAGTAATCTCGTTGGCTCAACCTCTGGTCAGCAGAGTCGCGCCTATCAACCCAACAACCCTCATCACAATCACGCCTTCTTCGTCTCTTCAACCCATGGCGGATCGACACAGCACCTCAGGCCTTGTATATCGACAAGGCCTAGTCAGTTTGCTTGTCTTTCTCCTTCCACCTCTGTTAATCGTAAAACTAAATTGGCTCTCAAACTTCTACAGTGGAATGTAAAAGGATATATAAACAACTATGACGAGCTAAATATTCTTTTAAAATAACACAATCCTGATATCCTTTTACTGCAGGAAACGCATTGCCCATACGGATTCTCTCCTCATCCTCCAAAAGGCTACATAGGGCACTTCTCAAATTTTTCAAACAACACAACTGCAAAGCAAGGCATTGCAGTTCTACTCAAAAGCAATATCCCATTTGATATCGTCCCCTTAACTTCAAATTTACTAGCCTTTGGTGTTGAGCTAAAACTCTCGACTAAAATCAAAATTTTGTATATCTACATCTTACCCAAACAACACTTTTCCAAGTACGATCTTGACAACCTGCTGCAGCAGGTCAAACCCCCCTTATACGTTAATGCATGGAGTGTACTATGGGGATCCCCGTCCACGAACAGTCGTGGATCTGTTCTGGAAAACTTCATAGCTAGCTCTAATTTATCAATTCTTAACGACGGTTTCCCAACCCATTTCTCCATACACAACACCTTAACCCACATAGACATAACATGTTGCTCCCCTGAACTTTTACCCAAAATCACCTGGCAAACGCTTTCCGTTCTACATAACAGTGACCATTTTCCCGTCATCACGACAATCAAACTGAAACAAAATTAAGCTGCTACAACAAATGTTTGCATTCCAATATTTAAAACAGACTCAGCTGACTGGGAAAATTTTCAAACACTCGTTAACTACCATCTTAATAACCGTAAGCCTGCTTCTTCTGTAAACAAGGAAGCTGCTAACATACTTAAGTTTATTCGTAGTGCTGCTAACCAATCCATCCCACAGTCTTCGCAAAAGAAACATAAACACACTGTTCCATGGTGGAATTATCCATCCTGAGAGATAACAAAGTTACTGCGTGGAAAACCTTTAAGAAAAACCCTAGCCAAATCAACCTAATCCTTTATAAAAAGTCAAACGCCGCCTTCCGCAGGTTACTCAAATCGAGCAAGCTTAAATCCTCTGCCATTAATCCAAATTCTCCCATCAAACAAATTTGGCACAACATTTACTGTTTGACCGGTGACAATGTCAAGCAACCAATAAAATTTATCAATACACCAGCAGGGTCGATCTTCCTTCCTCAGGAAATCAGTAACTGCTTCGAACAAAGTTCGTCTGATGCATAGGAAGATAAAAATTTTCCAGCCACCTTCAACTTAAGTAAGCGGGAAGTTTTAAACGCGATCTCTCACACAACTACCAATTCAGAGGCCCTATGTTTAGAAGAGACTTTATCACTCTCAGAATTCGATTACTGCTTGCAATGTGTTAAAGGTAAAACTCCTGATCGCGATCGCATCTCGTACCCGATGTTAAAAAATCTACCGCTCACTGCTAAAGCACGAATTGTAAGGTTGTACAATACAATTTTCGATAGCAGCGTTATACCCCAAAACTGGAAAACGGCGTCGATCATCCCCAACCCCAAGCCAAAAAAAGATTTAACTAAGGTTGATGGCTATCGTCCGATTTCCCTTATTCCCTGATTATCCAAAATCTTTGAAAAAATTATCGCAAATCGACTTCGCTGGTTTACCGAAATCAACAACTTAATTAGTAAAAACCAAGTGGGATTTAAACCAAAGCAAGGGTGTACGACCGGATAGGCATTCACTTGGTATTGAGTAAACTCAAAGAATGGGGAATTGGCCCAAAAATACTCGGTTACATTACTGCTTTTTTTAGCAACAGAAAGTTTTGCGTAAAAATCGGTAACGTCTTTTCTAATACCGTTCAGCTTTTTAATGGCATCCCTCAAGGATCACCACTATCTGTGTTACTTTTTTCAATCGCATTTGATGAAATAAACAAAATCATAACCAAACATAAATATTTGGAACACTGTGCTTACGCTGACGAAATTTATATACTTTGTGGGCACAATGATCCAAATTTGTTACATTCATCCCTATCTAATGTCTTAAAGGACATTATAGATTGGTCTTCAACCAGTGGTGCTATTTTGGCACTCAACAAATGCAAAATCCTCCATATTTGCCGGAAAAGATCTTGCTCAGTCCAGACTTATATGTAAATAATGTTATAATAAAATCAGTACCTAATTTAAGTACACTTCGTTTGTTGTAAATATAAATATAAATGGAAAAGTCATTGTTTAGAAATTAAAAAATCACTAGCTGCAAGGAGAAATATAATTAAGTATTTAGCCTCAAAAAAAAGTAAAGCTAATATCAATACTCTTTGTTACGTAACAAGAATGCTAATATTAAGTAAAATCGACTTCGCATTATGTATCTACGGCAATGCCCCAAAGTCTACATTGAACATCATCAAGGCGCCCTATCATCAAGCCATCCGCAGAAGTTTAAATGCATTCCCCACCACGCCAACAAAAACATACTTGCAGAAGCTGGATTCCCCTCCATCGAAGAACGCTGCATGGAAGTATCGGCGAAACTGCTCTCCAAAATCTGTTTCCCAACCGGTTCTATCCTAGACACAGATGTGCTTCTATGCTCCAATCGGAAAACTAAGCAAAGAATTTCGTCAGCGATAGGAAACTCGGTAAAACTCGGCAAAGTTTTAAGTATTCCATACAATTTTTTCCCCAAACACACAGTCTCGCAGCCACCGTGGTCTATCAAGACTGATTCTATTATATTGAATCACTGCAAGTACCGAAAAACACAGTCAAACAATCGTATATATCAGTCAATGTTCCTATGTACGAGTATATCCTCGGACCTGACTTCTAAAGGATGGGCATTTTTTTACACGGATGGTTCCAAGACAATAAACAATACTGCATTCGCCGTCACCCTAGAAAATGGTACACTCCTCAAACAAGGTATTATGGCCGAGACTGCCTCTATCTTTACTACAGAAGCACAGGCTATTTTAGAGGCGCTAGTGTTAGCAGACAATACGTATGGCAAGTACGTGATCTGATCAGACAGCCTTTCAGTACTACAGGCAACTGCAAACCCAAAGTATGATTCTCAAATAGTCTGCCGTATCCGAGACATCCTCTTGAAAAGACCGGACAAGATCAAACTAAAGTGGGTACCAGGACATACAGGTAGGTATACGGGGCAATGGTGTCTAAGGTGTCTAACCTATCTATTTGACACATACAGCAAACATGACCCACAACGCACAATAAAAAGCAAAATAAAACAGGCACAAATGAACGATTGGAAACTATATCTTCACTTTTACTCGAGCAAAATCAATCCCAGCAAAACACCGCCAGCTTATCCACCCTCTGTCTTTAAGTCAACCACCACTAATTTCCTTCGTCTTCGCCTTGGACACTCTGTAGCCACTCACCAATACCTACTAAGAAAAGAGTCGCCCCCAATCTGCTCCTCATGTAATATCCACATCCTAAGCATGGAACACATCCTTGGTTCCTGTTTCTTCTCTTCAAACACGGCCAGTAGTCACCTTAAGGACAACATTTTTAAAATATTAGACAATCCATCCCTAGAAAACTTAAATATAATAAATAAGCTTGTAACATTATTCAATATCAAATTATAGTATTTAAATGTACATTAAATCGAGCTGAAAGCCTTTGCAGCTAGTGCTCAAATTCTTGTATTTACATGTAATTTAATGTCAATAAATATTAATAATAATAATAATTTTCATCAACGATCTCTTGTCTGCTCCATTTCTTTCATTCTCTCCATTTTCGGTATGTGTGTCAGTGAAAGCTTAACATACGTTGAAATGTCCACATACTTGATGTCGTCAAAAACCCTGCGAAATGTCCAGGTTTCCTCAAGCGATGTAAGAAATACTTCACCCCTTCTGATCTGGCCACAATATATAAGGCATTTATCCGCCCAAAATTAGAGTACAATGCCCACATCTGGTCGGGTGCTCCCAAAACATCTCTGCACCTGCTAGATCGGATTCAAACCCGTGCGATAAAACTCATAGGTGATACTAATATCACATAAACAATGGACACCCTCGAACACCGACGTAATGTCTTGTGTCTCACTCTGTTTTATCGCTATTTCCACCATCAGTACTCCATAGAAATCGCCAGTAGCATTCGACCCCTTCAAACTTTTAACCGTAACACCCGTATCGCTATGAATGCTCACCAGTATACCCTCAAGGAACTAAGGGGCTCTTATAGATGCGCGTTGATCGTGATCAATAAGGAATCCCTTAACCCTCTGGCGCAGACGAAATGCATGATTCGGTTCGCATTCGGGTCTATACATTTAAGAGTCTACAAAAAGGATGAGCTGGATACTGATAAGCAACCTCCTCCTCCTTTAACGGAGATACCAGAAAACACAACCTTGGATCTTGTTGCGTCGATAAACTTTCTAGAAATGGATAGCGACCACTCCAATCTATCCGGGGTGACGAAGGAAAATGAGGTCCTATACGATCAGAGGAAGAAGATGAGCTCTTGGGCACATCTTCAGAATCGGAAGACCTCAACAGATGTCTCATGTTTTTTAACGTAAGTACCTGCCGTGTGGGCTTAAACTTACGGGATGCCCATACATCCATGGGAGCAAGGATACGCCTTGCCATCGCTCTTCAAAGATTTTCACTATTTTAGATACCAATTCGGAACTGTGTTGCCGGCACAAGTTCCACCCTTGGTATGAGTCGAGGCCGACCTAAAACCTCTTACTGCTCTTAGGGTCGCAGCACCCAGCACTTATTGCAACTCCACATTGAGTCAACCAAGGAAAACCAAAGGAAAACCAAAGGAAAACCATAGGAAGACTCTTACCCGCGATTTTGGGTTTAAACCACAGCCACCATGACGCTCCCACAAGGGGGCCTACCTCCAACAAGTCAGGCCCGGACCGAGATCCGGGGGGCTCCTGACTCCCATGGTACCGTGATTTAAGTCCTGGTAGGGACTACCGGTGGTCCAGCCGCCAACAAGACCTATGACCGGCAGCTTGTGACTGATCAAATCGTAGCAACCTTCGGTAGCGTCATCTGAAGATGTTTACGATAAGACCAGTACTTTGCTCTGCCCCCGTTCATTATTAGACAACGTCATTAAAGGGCGAAGCCTTGATAATTGGGCGGGGGCCCGGAAGACCTCAACAGCACCGTGGTGGAGGCTACTCTGGAAGACTGTAGCAATAATACGGTTTCTCCAGATTAATCTCCATCACTCAAAAAAGGCTTCGGCCGCACTCATTCTGCGTCTTTCAAAAAACGGAAAAGACATTATCCTAATCCAGGAACCATGGATTGTAGAAGGCGTGGTTCGTGGACTTAGGACACCCGTATGCGCCCCGCTCTATACATGAGACAAAGGTAAGATCAGAACTTGTATATTAGTGAGACGTAGCCTTAATGTATTTTTACCACGTAACGTATTTTGCCAAAGGCTCCTATTGGCTGGCATCGGTTTACCTTGGCCACGACCATGTGGATGGTGATAACCTAGAAAGGGTGGTACTGGCAGCTGGAAGGCAAAAAACTGGCCTCATCATCGGACGCGACGCTAATGCACATCACATGGTATGGGGCAGTACCGTCATCAATGATAGAGGTGAGTTACTTTTTGACTATATTTTGAGTACTAACCTCTTTATTTGCAACATTGGCAATAAGCCCACTTTTATAACTAGAAACCGACAGGAAGTGCTAGATATCACTCTTGTCTCCGACAGCATCACTCAAAGGCTAGTGAACTGGATGGTATCGTCTGAACATTCATTTTCAGACCAGAGCCTGAGTGATGTTCCCCCCAGCCAACCAACTTTCCGGAACTACCGGACGACTGATTGGCGAAAGTATAGAGGAATACTGTCAGAAACACTATCCTCTAAACTATCAAGTCCTCCGCGTGACACCAATGAGCTTGACATGAAAGTCAAGGAATTTACTATCTTCCTTATGAAAACTCTAGAATGACTGATTGATATCCATATATGAGCTAAAATTGATCCAAAACTTCTGTCAACGGCTCCACATGCCTACTGTAAAGGAAAGTTGGTGGAAACGGCTCTGCACTCATTGACTAGCCACATCGAACGATCCCTACAATATAAAGAGTACACAATGGTTGCTTTCCTGGACATAGAGGGCGCTTTTAACAACGTCAACACATCCGCAATCACGACTGCGCTGTCAACTCTATAGGTAGACGACTCACTTTGGGAGTTGATCAGTCTCATGCAAAAAAGCAGGATAATCACCTCCAAACTGGGTGAGACTTCTGCTAAAAGATGTGTCAGCAGAGGTACGCCTCAAGGCGGTGTCCTCTCTCCCCTTCTCTGGAATTTAGTGGTTAATGAACTACTGTTTTACCTGGAAGAGGGTGGTAGCAAGGTGATTGCCTATGCCAATGACGTTGCTATAGCCGTCTCAGGTAAGCATCTTAATACCATTAAAGAACTCCTTCAAGTAAATCTCAATAGATTAACCCGCTGGGCAGATCGCTGTGGATTGGGAATAAATCCCCATAAAACTGATCTTGTCCTCTTTTCCAGGAAATACAAAATTCCAATTATACGCGTAGATCCTCCTTCAATAAACGGTCGTCTTAGTTTAGTATTTTCCGATATCTCGGTCTCATTTTTGACAGGAAACTAACCTGGAAACCGGACATTCAAGAAAGAGTCAATAAAGCTACAATAGCTTTATTCTCTTGCAAAAAAGCCATTAGGAATAAATGCGGCCTTCAACCTCAGATAACCCACTGGCTATACATCTCGGTCATAAGACCGATACTTACTTACGGGGTGGTCGTCTGGTCGACGGCCTTAGAATATGCAGTCAACTGCATTAAACTAAGCAGAGTCCAAAGAACAGCATGTCTATGCATTATCAGAGCCTTGCGGTCTACCCCTCTGCGGCATTAGACATTCTGTTTCATTTGACACCTATTTGACAGCTATTCGCCTTAAAGCGACTAAACGATGGACAAATAATTCATTTTTGGCCACGCCAACATTCTTAATACATTAGGAATACTCACAAAGAACATCGATTACACCATACCTGAACTTTGGTTTGACAAAAACTTCCATATAATCTTCCCTTCTAGATCATTCTGGGAGGAAGATGTTTTCATGGAGGATAAGTGAATCCATCTCTACACGGACGGATCTAAATATCCGATCCGATAGCGAAGTTGGTGGCGGTGTTTTCTCAGATAAGCTAAATCTGAGCCTCACTTTCCGTCTTCCAAATCTGTTCAAGGCAGAAATTTTGGCGATTAAAGAAGCTCTGTTCTGGCTGAAGAAAAATGTGTATCTGCAAAGGATATTCGCATCTTTTCGGATAGTCAGGCCGAAATCAAGTGCCTGGACTCGGTCTCATTATATTCCAAAACCGCCTTGAATACCGATCATCTCTCATGGAGATGGCAGAGCAGTTCAACAATCACCTTTGTTGGGTGCCGGGCCACAGAGACATTCCACGGAACTGCAGGGCCGATGAACTGGCCAAAATTGGAGCCACTCTACCTATTCTACCGGAAAAGGGTAGCATAGGTATACCAATCGCTACGTGCAAGCTAACATTAAAGCTGGATGCCAATAAAAGAACATACCTTAGGTGGACTGTTGACCAAAAAGATCTGGCCAAAGCTGGATCTGAATCGCTCTAAGTGTCTGATCCTTTTAAATAGGAAACCTCTTAGCGCCATAATAGGTGTCATCACTGGACACTGCCTCATAGGCAAGCACGCAAGAACCCTTGGCGCTCTTACAAAAGATTTCTGTAGAATCTGCATGGGCGACGAAGAGGAGGAGACGATCCTCCACCTACTCTTTACATGTCCAGCTCTCTCCCAGAGAAGAAAACTTTATCTAGGACCTTTCTTCTACAACTACCTAAACGATGTAGAAAATGTAGACGTTAACAGTCCCCTACGCTTTATCATAAGCTCAAACTAGTTTCATTAGTAAGAGGATCATAAATCCACGTGGCATCGCAATGGGCCAATAGGCCTAAGTGGGTTGGTATTTCCAACAGCCACTCTTACCTACCTACCTGAGGGTATGTAGCCCACTTTCGGGCGTGCTCTAAAATATTGTTATTCGTTCCTAAGTCGTGCAACCCGCTTATGGAATGCGCTGCCTAGCTCTTTATTCCCTAGTCATTATAACCTTCAAACATTTAAAACCACCGTTCACCGGTACCTCTCTTTCCATCCTCCCTGAGTTTCCTTCGCCCGCGTTGTGTGCAAACATTTTAAGGATACATGAATCCCTTGAGCGCGCGCAAATTATAAAAAAAAAACTACCAGTGCGATAATGCCTCTTCACATGCTGATGGACCACTATTCGCAATTGCCAACACCAACTTAAATTTTCCAGAACCATCGACATCGAATCGCTGCTGCATTCCAGTACTTAAAATCAATGGTCAAAACACCAAACACAATTCATTAAGTGTTAAGACGTCTAATGCATCCAAATCATCTGGTGCTAAAAGCATAGAAATGCAATTAAGGAGGTGAAAAGAGGAATGTAAGCTTCAAGAGCAACGTGATCGAGACTATATCGATAAAAAATATGCAATTCTAAATCAACTGCTATGAAGAACAAGGTTCAATTGCTGCCGAACCGGTCGACACTAATCGAATTAGTGAGCATTATACCGAAGCATATAGAACTGTGAAAGATGCGAAGTGTCTTCAGTGCTTAGACAAATAATGTCAAAAGAACAGCTGACATTTTCTGGGAGATCAGACGAGTGGCCCATCTTTATAAGTTGGTGGAGAAATTCTTCAGCAAGCTGTGGCTTTACCCAGTATGAAAACATGCTTCGTCTTCAACGATGATTGAAAGGAGAGGCCCTGGAGTCAGTTCGCTTTAGGCTTCTTCATCCAAATCAGGTCTAAGGTGTTATCAAAACATTACAAACGTTATATGGTCGGCCTGAATTCATTATTAAGTCGCTCTTAGAGAAGATTATAGGGCACTTACGCTTAAGTATGACAAACTGGAAACGATGATCGACTTTTCACTCGGGATAGACAATATCTGATGGAAGCCACTGGAATGTGCGCTCATCTTAATAATCCTTGCCTGCTACAAGAGCTAGTAGAGAAGTTGCCAGTGCAAATCAGATTAACTTGGGGAATGTACAAGCAGACGGTGTCTTTCGTCGATTTATACGCGTTTAGCGATTGGGTTTCTCAAGTAGCGAGTGCCGCGTAGGAGGTCACGTTCAAGGTCGCTCTGTCGGAACCAAGGACAAATAAAAAAGCGAAAGCTATCATAGCTATGCACCAAAAAACAAGAACTCAAGTTGAAAATAAGTGCTATGCGTGTAAGCGCAACTGTACAACGGTTTCTTCATACGAACAGTTTTCAAAGATGTCTTTACAAGAAAGATGGAACCTAGTTAAACGTCTACATACTCGTATTTGTCAAACGTGCTTACGTCGACATGGTAGACGTCGCAATTGTGCGGGACTGATGGATGTACCTACCGGCACAACTCGCTTTTGCATAGCAATACGACACTGCCGAGCGCAATTCATAATTTCAGCACGAACACAGAACAGCCAACTACAAGTAGAGACCTGCAAGGTGATGGATTTTACGGTGGTACAATTTCTCATCCAGACGCAGCAATTACACTTTTCAAAATTGTGTGATTTTTGCAGTTGTACTCGTAAGTCAGATTTCGTTGGAGAGCGCTGGTGTTTTCTACAAATTCATCAAACAACCTTTCTTTGTTTAACTGAGGCGAGAAACCTCTCAAATATAAATACTTGTTATATAATTGTTCCCGTAATCGTATATTGCAACAACAAGTCAGTAGATACTTTCGCTTTCATTGATGAAGGATTATCAATTACATTGAAGAATTATCAATAATGAACCATTACGAGTAAGTCAACAACACTGAACCACTAATATGGTACTTACCAATTTTTCCTGTTACAAACCCAAAGAAACCAGATAAGCTGCGCATAGTATGGGACGCTGCAGCGAAAGTCCAATGAGTATCGCTTAATTCCTTTTTATTAAAAGGACCGGACAATGTACCAGAGCTTCCATCGGTTCTCTTTTGATTTACGGAAAGGAAGTTTGCAGGACTTGGAGACATACACGAGATGTTTCATCAGGTAAGGATACTAGAAGAGGATAAAAACGATCAACGGTTTTTATGGCGGAATTTAAAAACTGGAATTATTGAAGTATTTCAATTGGGTCAACATGTTCACCATTTTGTACTCAATTTATCAAGAACAAAAATGCACAGCAATTTGAGAGACAGTACCCAAGAGCATAAAAGGCGACCATAGAAAATCATGTCGATGATTTTCTAGACAGTGTGCGATGACAAGGCGTATCCTTGCTCCCATGGATGTATGGCCATCCCGTGAAATTAAGTCTTACCTAACAGGTGTTTACGTTAAACACATGAGATGTTCTGAATGCATCACAGTGATTTTGGACTTGTACTCGTACATTACACCTATGATTAAGCCCATTTCACATCACCCAACATCCCTTAAAAATGGCCAACGACGTCATGATCGCTTCCATTCTTCATTGTTCTTTCCACCTCGTTTTTCATTATATTTCTAATCCTTATCTTTTTGTTGTAATAAACTCAGTTAGTACAATTGAATGCGGGCTGGAGATTTCAATTTTCATTCGCCCCACTTGAGTTCTTGGAATGCTTTTTCGCACTCTCCAGACCACCTGAACTGTCGGCTTTTTCTCGTAAGTTGGTGCAGGCTCTTCGCAATGCAAGCAAACTCCTTTACGAACCTCATGCAGCACGTGACAAGTCCCAAGAAGCTTCTCACTTGATGTTGATCTTTGGGAGCAGGCCGACGTGAGTCCTTGCAATGTTGGTTCCATTAGTTGCTAAATGATAGCCGGAGCGTTGCACAATCCAAACCGGTGGCTGTGGCTTAAGTGGTAGTGTATTGGCTTCCAAATTGGACGGTTCGGACCAGCCGCGACCGAAAGATATTCTTTATTTCAGGCAACTAAATTCGCGTAAGATGAGTGGTTGCCTAGAATACAAGTAGAATTACGCAAATAACATAATTTAGTCTCCCCATTAAATGTTGAATGCCAGAAAAAAAAACGGCATCACCGCAAACTATCAAAGACCGGTTTCTGTATTTAAAGCCGCTTTCTCACGATCTTTTCGATTAACCTCTACCTGCCAGTAACCGCTCTTCAAGTCAAAAGTTGAAAACCTTTTCGCTCCAGAAAGCGTATCCAAAGTGCCATCGATTCTCGGAAGTGGGTCCTTTTTGATGACATCGTCGACACGTCGGTAGTCTACAAGAAACCTCGTGCTGCCGTCTTTCATCTTCGACACCATTGCGGCAACTTCTGTTTGCTTCGCCAATGTAAGACGCTTTGCGGATTGACGGATTGGTTGGGCGTCTCCGGTGTCAATGTGGGGTTGAACAAGTTACGTACGTACATGTTCTCCATTTTGTGCAGCAAATATATCAGCGTATTCACCGATTAGTTTTTCTGCCAGTATACGCGGATCTTGATCCAGATTACAGAGGCTGAGGATTTTGTTCTTGATTTTTATACTCTGGAATCTTGCGACCGGTGTTGAACGACTCGTTTTCGGTGTGGTTGATATAGCCTTAATAGCTGTACATTTTCCCACCATCTCTTCTTTTTTACCTTTACGAGTACACTGAACGTCTTTGGATTCAGAATCCTTACAAGAATCAGGTTGTTCTTTGGTTCCACTGACTACTTCTACTAGAAGGCTTTCACTGCATCGTTTTGATGCAAGGCGAGACATGGATGATAATCCGGGACCGTCGACTCATGCTACCAACTTCTGCACCACTTCGGGAAGGTTCGGAACGGCTTCTTGATAGTCGTTTCTGACGGTTTCTTGTTACCACAGGGAGTGCAGCCTTTTCACCGCACCGGTTCTTTACACTGCCTTTGAAGATGTACTATTTTATCGCAGTTCCAGCAGCGCATTCTTCGTCTATCCTGTGGAGTATCTCGTGCCTCAGATTATCAATTGTATTGTATTAAATAAAGGTGATTGTATTGATAGGAATAACGTCCTATCATTTGTACCCACATAAACATTTTACATTGGTGCCAGAATTGAGATAGGACTTACTGTGTGTAAAAAGTGTTTTGTGTTTGCTTTAAAAAGCTGTAATGGGTCGAAAACTATTGCGGTTGACTCTCGTCCAACTCAAATCCAAGTTGAACAAGGCTGTTTTCGAAAACGTCAATTGATAGTCAATTTAATCGTCATTGCAGCACTTAAGGGTTGAAAGCATCAATTTATTATTTGATTTTGTTGATCTTTATCATCTGCATGATTTTCTTCTTGCAATTGCATTTGACGTTTTCAAACAAGCAAGCCCTTAACAAAAGTTATTGAGAAAATTGTGTTGGAAAATGTTAGTGAGAGTACAAGTAATAACAATTATTAATTATTTATGTGGTCGAAACAAACTAATAAAGAAAAATAAGATGTTGCTAAAAATGATAATAATAATATTTAGTTAAAACAAATACATAAATATAATCGCTATTTATGTGCTTTACTGTTCACGAGATAGAATTTCTGGTTGCTTTTTGCAGCTCATATGACGTTTATGAACATCTGCATCAGATGACGTTTTCGAACACGGCCCAAGAGAAACCTCAGCGCCAGTGGAGGAAAGAGACTTCGACTTCAGGACGCTTTATACAACGGTGGACATAATCCAGATACATACTCCTTTAACGCTGACGAGAAAGAACGAAGAACCACCTGCGGTGTGCAGCATTTCAGTTATTATGATGATTCATATATGCATTGATAAATGATTTACAAAAAAAAAAAAGCGTTTAGTGATTTTTTTTTAATAACGAAGACATATATTTATGTGAAATTTTACATCATTTGCGTTACATGTTATTTTGTTTTGTAGTGTTTTAACGTTATCACAATGGAAAAAAACAGTCTCAGAATTATTCTTATTTATCTCTTTTGTTTACTTCAGTTTTCTTATGAATAATATTCATATGTATATACAACATACATACATAATCAATATTGGTTCAAATTAATTTCTTATATTTATTAATATTGGTTCAAACTAACTTTTACAACTCAAAAGTAACGTTTTTCAGTGTTTAAGCTTTAGACATTGTTAATATTTACATTTAATTTGTTTTTTTTTTTGTTTTTAAGATATGCAATTACATACATATGTAGAAATATATATTTATATGAATGTACATTTAAGACTAAGCTTTTGCCCTTGCCTTACAATTAGGGGAACAAATTTTGGGTTTTAATTTGCATTAATTCTTACATAAAATACACACATTTTTCGGTCTTATACTACTTAACAATACTAATCTGCCTATAATTGTTTTTTTTTTTGTTTTGTTTTTTAATATTCATTTTTCGAATAGAGATAAAATAATAATTGATTAATATCGAACGATGTTTGAAAGAATGTAATTGACTGTAGATGGATGAAATTGCTGAATTACTGCAATCATGCCACAACATTAATTTCCTGCAGCTTTTTTGCAGGTACAAGCAGACAATGACTAAACAGTTAAGGAGATTATTCTTTTTAGTTAAATATGTATTTGATTTACATACTCAATCTAATTTATTTTGTTTTTTTTTATCTATCTCTCAACATATAAGGCACAAATTTGTACTCTAGGAAAAATTAATTTCCGTAATTCTGATTTTCGAAAATGAATTCTTCCACTAACATGTATGTCTTTTTGCTTTTAATGCAATTGTTTTTATTTTTTAAATTAAATTAAGAGAAATAAAAACAAACAAAAAACACAAAGACAGGGCATGTAGGATTGATTGTCGCAAATACAATCAAAATTTAATGTAACTCTGCTTGAAATAAATATTCAAATCAATTTTAAAAAGGAAGCAATTCAAGCTCTCATTTAAAAATTATGACATAAAACTTACATGTACTTAATGTTTTTAGCAGCTTAATTTTTACCGCTACGGAAAATAATGAACTGGCTAGAATATTTCTTTCAATGGGTGTTGTTTTTTGAATTTAGTTAGAAATTTATGTTTTTGTTGGACAAATTAATGAATATTACGCGGTATTTCTTGTAATAGTAAACATATGTACATTTCTAAATACATATTTATTATAAACTTAATGCTATTCAGATTACAGGAGTTTTGGCTCTCTTCAGACTGCTTATTCAATTGATAATATAGAAACGATAAATACATTTGATTCGCAAATAATTGTTTTTATAAATTAAATTCGTTTTTTTTTTTTTTTTTTTTTTAATTTAGACGTGCTTTTAACAATTTGTCTTTATATAAATAAATTTTGCGTTTTTAAAACAGTCATATATTCAATACATAACTTACTTGTGGTCGCTTATAATTAATTAGTCAATGTTTATGCTATACTTTTTGTTATTTTAGCATCAATAATACATTTTTTTTTGTTAGTAAGGCTATAGCCTATTTAGTATTTTTATCTATTTGTTTTTTTGAGCAGTGGAGGTGTTAAATGTTGGTACCTCCTTTAATAATAGCTAACATATTTGAAAAAAAAAAATTAAATAAAAAATGACAGTGTCAACTTTATTTGATGATTTTAGATATGTATACCACAAAACTTTTTATTTTTTATCTATATATTAAAAGGAATAGAGAATGATTATTTAAAAACACTATGGTAGTTTCCGTTTTTTTTTTTGTTTTGTACTTAAATCAATTTTGAACCAAACGAACAATTTTGTGATTTGCCAGAATTTCCCTCAAGGTGATATATTTGTTTTAAAAAAAAAATTAAATAAATAATTTTATTTAATTCGACTAGATAATAAAGGGAAGTAATAACAAAAATAATTGTAATACAAATATTATTCCAATCAAGCAAACTCTAAGCTGTCACCAATTTCATTAGTAGTTATATTAGAGGTGATTTTGACACACAATAAATTATAAATCACAAACAAGACAAATTACTTATCTCATTTTTTATTTGTTTTGTTCTTCTTTAATATGTATTTCTAGTTAATAAGCACTTGGGTTTTGTCTTAAGTTTTACGTACAACCAGAAAAGTTTATTTATATGTATGACATTTGTATAATAATGTATTTACTTTCTATAATTTAATACTAAAGAAAAAAAAATTAACAACTTATTTGCGTTTTAAGAAAATATTACCTTTCAACTGAAATTGTAAAGTGCTAGTTAATTAATAATAAAAAGAGAAAACACAGAAATTGTAAATTAGATGTATTTCAAATTTAAATCAGTTATAAATTTCGCATATAACTGATTTAGAGGTGTTTTAGAGAGATTTCCAAGATTTGAAAATAATTATTTGCGTAAAAATACGCTGGTCAAAAGTTTTCAAAAAAAAATAATTTTTAAACTTTCGAATAGAACTTGCATTTGTTAAGTGATGGCGATTTTGTGTTTTTTTTTTCTTGAAGACAAAACAATAACTTTTAGATTATCATTGCAATTTTGCTAATTGTGCGGGTGAACATACATTGAAGAGCAACATAATCTAAGTAACCCATTATGTTGAATCAACCGAATATGGTATATTTCAATGTTTTAAAGCAGAGAAATCGGCAACAAAATTTAAAGCCGAATATTATTTGTTCATATGTGTATATACATGTGTATATGCATACTCGTATATTAATCAAGTCGCGACAGTTTATATTTTCGTAAATTAATAAAGCACTTTAGTTAATTAAATAAGTACATTTCACTTACAAAATGTGCAATATGTTTTCTTACAAACAAATAATTATTGAATGCGAATTAAAAATAAGAAATGCGTTACATTACAAAGTTAAACTTTATCCATTTTTACTTAAATTTAGTTCCTTAATTTGTGTCTATCTTTATAATTATTTAATTTACTATCGTATTTGTTTTGGCCGTCCTCCAAAATGCATTCATAATAAGTTGTGTTTTGTTGCAAAATGATTACATAAAATTCTCAATTTAATGTAACAATATTATAAACATACATATTACACACAGCACTTGTTCGTTTTGATAAAAGGAAATTTTATGTTAAATAAAACAAAAACAAACAAGACAGGTTGAGTCCATAAATTTAAACATTATATAACTTTGTGACAATTGCACCGTTCCACATAAGTATGTTATTTATGATTGCTAACAAAACCATCTTTTGCACTGAAAAAGCATTGAAGAAAGGAAATATTTTGCGAAATTCTATTAAAAAAAAAAAAACAAAAAAAAACTATTTGTTGACATGGAATGCAAAAACTAATGTGGGAAGATGGGTTGTGTTTCAAATCAATCAACAGCTTTTGTACTTATAATAATAATAAAACATTGGCCAAAGCATGCCAAATAAAAGCAGTTTACATGAAAATGTGAATACAAGTATTTCAAAGCTGTGCAACTTAGATATTTATGAACTTTACCATAGTTAAGCAACAAGACAAACTGTTTGAAATTCTGTAATTTTAAATATTTAAATTTTTAATAAAAGTAAAATATATATTTGATGTACACTTGTGTCATGCATTCCTTAGACTCTTCAGTTTATTTAATTTATTTGTTGTTTGTTCTTTTTAATTGGAATGTCATGGTAAAAGATATATTGCTGGTACATATATAATTATCAACTATTAATTGTTCAACCTTACTGTGATTTGTTTCTTTCTTTTCTTAATATTCGTTAATTATTTTATTATTTCATCGATAGGATTATTTTATTAGGTAATATATTATCGCATACTCTTTCTGTACGTGTTTAACTTAACACTATATTTAATGAAATCAAACACTTGCTTTTATTTAGCTTACAAACTATCTAGACAAGAAAATGATCACAAAAACGATTATGTATTTCGACGAATAGCTTTGTAAAAAATAGTTATGATAACTTTTAAAACTCTGTTTTACTCGAGCTAATGAATAAATATTTTTGGGAAAAGATATTTTACGTTATCGGTTTTGAAAACAGTTTCGATCACATGGTGGGATTTTTTAATAATAAAAACAAAAACAAAAACTATTAATTATTATTTAGGACGGTACCTGAACATTGAATTCGTTCTTAATTTTGGTTATACAGTTTAAAATAATAATGTATTTTACGATCACGATCATCAAAATATACAAAAATACATTGTTTTGCCGTTCAAAATCATACAATATATTTTTGGCATTAAAATTTTATCACAACTATTAGCATTTAACGATTTTTAAGCTTCATTTAACACATTAACACATTTTCTTTTGATTGAACGACAAAAAGGATCATTGTCAATACAAAGCTCTTAAATAAGTTAAGTAATAAAAGTTGTTTCAAATAAATTTTTTTTTTTTTTTTTTTTAAATATTATATAAGGGCGTTTGTACAATATATACAAAACAAACAAAACTCCTATCAATACTTTATTTACTTAGTAAACTTAAATTATTTAACACAACACATAAAACTTAGAAAAATTAACAAAACATTTTTTTTTTTTTTTACAATCTAATTACATATATATATTTATATATATTTAGACATAAGAACTTTGAATCAGTTGTTTTATTTTAAAAAGAGCTTCGGTGTATTAAGCATTGCAATCAAATAAGTTTGTTGTTACTAATAATCAGCAAGCAAACATTATTGATAGTCCCTGTGGGCAATATATATATAAAAAAAAAAGGAACAAAAACAAAAAAATAAAAAATTAAAATATACATATGTAAAAAGCTAAGTAATGGACAAATGCGCTCTTCAAACGCTTCGAATTTGTTCTTAAAAATATTTGTACATTCTTCCATAGTGCTGTGAGTTTACTGTAAGAGGATTACTATTAATATTATTACTGTTATTAGATATAGTGTTAAATGAATTTATGTAGCTATTGTTATTGTTATTGTTATTACTATTGCCATTGGCATTGGCATTTAGCGAATACATGGCAGAATTGTTTGTGTTATTTGAGTTGAATAGAGAATAAAAGTTGTTCGATGTAGATATCTGGGGTTTGTTATTACAATTATTATGATTTAGAAGAACGTTATTTGTATTAACATGATTTGTATTACCATGGAAATTATGATTTGCAGCAACAGGATTTGTTGTATTTGTTAACGTCAATGGTGAATTAAAAAAGTTTTGTGGTACATTACATTTTGAATTATTTGTCATTTGTTCATTGCAACCGTTGTGATGCATCGTGTTATTAGAATAACCCATCATCATATTTGATGGTGTATTTGGAGGTGAATTAGAAATATTGGCAGCAATTAGAGCTGATGCTAATTGCGTTACATCATTTGCATTTTTGGTTGATCCAATAAGATTGTTGAACTTATAAATAGTATTATAATTATTATTACTGTTTGTGAGATTGCTTTTCTTTAAAAATATATCATTCAATTTAGCTTTGTTCACATTATTTTGATTACAGAATTGCTTATTAGGTAATTCTAAACTGCTTTTATAACCTGTAAAAGATTGTTGATTATTAATTGCAGCTGCCACATTCGATGTTAATTGGGCAGAGACGGTTGTTACTTTTGTTGTATGATAATCCTGCTTTGTATTGGAAGCGGTGGTAAATATCATTGGCGATGTAGTAGTTGAAGACATATTTAGAGACGTTTCACTTAAATAACTAGTAGGGCAATCACTTGTATATTGAAAATCACAGCATTCGCATTTATTAATCGTGTAAACAGGAGTCAGACCATTTGGTCCTAGTCGGTTATAAAGAGATCGATTTGCCCAAAACATGGAGATATTGTTCTCAGGCAAGTGGGAATATTGAAACTTCCACGAAGTTGAGTTCGTTTCCAAATTATTATATAAATCAAGCACATTGCGCCCATTATAATTAATTTGTAATTCCTGCTTGATTGCCTCTGGCTTTCTCGGTGGTATGGGTCTAACCTGTTGCTGATAAAAACAATTAAAATTAAAATAAATAAAATAAAAATTATTAAATTAATACATAAAATATAAATTCTTCAATACACTTTATACCACTATATTAATTTAATCATTTAAAATTAAATTTTAAAATTGATTATACTTTTATTTACGAACTACAAATAATATTAATTATTTAAATATTTTGCTCATTATATGCATGTAAATAACTTTCTAATTTGAGGAAAATTCCTATCAATTATGGTTGTAAAATAGTGATTCAAACATATTATTATAAAGGCTAATAATTTATTTTATGAATGTCCTCAGCAAACCTTATTTTGTTATGTTTACACAGACTTTCCACTCTCTCGGAATTCACGCTCAAACTTCTTGATAAAAAGTGTAAATTTGCTATGGAACTACAGAAAGATTACGTACTATTTAACAAAAATGTGAAGAATACCTTCAATTTACATCAAATATATGATACATATCTTGTTTCGCTGTGAAGATAGATACGCATCGTCTATCTCGCTTAACTAAGATCACAAACAACAATTTTCCGAACTAAATCAACTTAAAGATTTAAAAAAAACGCCAAAGAGAATACTAAAGAATGTCAAATCAATACCTTCCGCCTCTTCATCTCATCAATTGAGACGAATTAGACACTAAAAACCCGTTTGGTTTTGAAGATGTCGATAGGGAAGTCCCGTCAGTCGGAAAAAACATCATCGAAGATTTTTATGCGTAAAAAGGGGGTGACAAAGAAATGCATGATTTATTTAATATTGAGCTTGAAGGTATTCTGCATAGCTTAAAAGTACAACTATGTACAACTTCTCCCATATGCAGATGAAATTGGCACATCCTAGAGAAATAAAATATACCAGTGGGCCATTTTTGAGTACGCAGACAGAAGCATCCAAAATGGGTCCGGGAGCCCATTATTAATGAAGATTAAATAATGTAATAAAATGTGACGCAACTAAACAAATCGGCTTAACACTTAATGGTTGTTTCCAAGATAGACAAAAGAAGTTAAATTTTTTTTGCCAACAAGCAGCGTGGTTCTAGGTTTGTAAAAGTTTAAGGTCATTTATATCGGGTTTTCCATTATGGACTACACATTTTTGTTTTTGACTTCAATAGCTCAATTGTTTGGCCCGCAACTGGCGCCGTCCTGTTGAAACCACATCCCACCAATGTTGAGTGCACGCAATTTCGTCCAAAAATAACACACAAACAACATATCCCGATAGCGATTTCCATTAACTGTAACCTAACGGCCCACATAACCAACGAAAAAATACAGGCCAATAACGCCGCCGCCGGCGTGACAACCACATTAAATAGCCAACTTTTGTGGACGCAGTGGTGTCATATGAGGCATATGCTTGTTGACAAAACTATTTAGCTAGAAATGGGCTTCATCGAAGAAGAAGATTTTAGGGTGAATATCTGAATCGGTTGTAACCATACCCAGAGAAAAATTTGAGAAAGTTCGACACTTCAAATGCTCATCTGGCTTTAGTTCATCTTATACGGGTTGGGGTGTAGAAGATCCTCCCGTAAAATTCGCCCCAATGTCGTTTGAGCGATGCCTAATACCGGCAAACAGTTTTGATTAGTCGAATGACTGTAATAACAAGTTACTTCAAAGCTCCTATCAGTGAAAAAAAAATATTCTTAGATATTGGTAAGGCACTCCGAAGAGAGATAAAACTCAAACAACCTGGTCCAGTTAGCTGGTTCTCGAAATTTCCTTCTGCTAAGTAATTCATAAATTTAACTTAAATTTAAAAAAAATTACAGTTTCATTTTATTTTGAAGACACTGGAGCTTCAATGCACAAAGCCAATGTCATTGTTTAGCCCGTAATTGCAAGTTCTTAAGTATTTTTTTATAACATGTGAAGCTATTGGCTTGCTGTGAAATTAACTTCTTATTCTGTACATAATTTACGCTGAAGAGTTTTTCAAATTTCTTAATAGTATTTATTTTACAATAACAAATTAGTCGATTTTTTTTTCGCAAAAAATCGCGTTTTTCCCTTCAAAGTGTTAAAAAAAAAAAAACACTCCCTGCGTTACCTGGGAAAAACCATTATCTAACGAATGAACTTTAATTTTTTGATTTCGGATGATCCAGCACTAAGTTATGAGGGGCACCGCAATTCTACTTTTTTCCGAAACACGTCCGAATAATTGCTGCCATTGCCGTATTTTTTAATATTTCTTTGTTAAAATTTTGTATAATATTCTTCGAATGTCATACTTTAATGTACTATTGGTTCTAATAAAGAGATTTTAATGTATGAACTACATTCGGCAAAAAAGTCAAAAAGTGAAAAAGTGAAAGCTCACACACATACGCATCTGCCTCCTGGTAGTCAAAAACTGACCCAAAAAGCTATTTTTTTTACATTTAAAAGCTTTTAGAAAGCATAAAAATAAGAATTTTATTTGCAAAAAACAGTAAAATGTTTTGTGAACAGTAAAAATGTGTTCTAATCAAGTAAGCAATGAAAAAAAAACTTTATATACAATTTGTGACTCCATGGCTTTGATGGGGCGTGCAATGACAACAAAACTTGGAAAATCTGACAAAAATTAAGGTCGTTTGTTTAAAATCTATGTGCATCACAGCCAACTCAGTATGAAATCAGGAACTAATACTTTTTTTTGTGAATGTATTAGTTCATTCTGAGCTTTCAAAAAGTTGAGAAAAAACCACAGATTTGTAATGGTGATAAAAGAGACAAAACATTTTCGTGCACACATTTTACTTTTTGCCGAATGTAGCCCAGCCCTAACTGTGTCGTCACAAAAATTCACAAAAACATGCCTTTTTTTGCGGATTAAATTTGTTCGCCAATGTTTTTTTTATTGAAGCAATAAACTAAAATGCAAAAACTAAAGCGCCTAATTTGTGTACATTCTCCGTTCTTATTTTTGAATACAGGACAATGAAAAAAATGTTATAACAAGTATAATTCGTAGCTACTCGTAAACCTCGAAAATGTGCAAAAAATTAAAAGTGAATAGTCAATGGAAAGTTTAAAAACGAGAGTACGATTTTTTCGTAAAAATTTCGTTATTTAAACATTAAAAAACGCATATTTCTTATCAAAACATTTAAATTTTTTTAGATTCACCAACAAATTAAAAGAAGCATGCAACATTTTAACGCAATTTATCCAGTCGTTTTCTAATTATCGTGTGCTCAGATTCAAAAAACGTTGTTTCGAGAAAAACACATTTAAAATTTCTATGTAAAATTCTATAAAACGATATGCATGTTGTGAGTTACATATCACTACATATCATCACTATCAGCGTTAAACAGTTTTTTTTTTCAAAATCGCATTAGTATTCGCATCGGTTTCTATATTTTCTTAGGTCTGTTGGATGACATAAAAACATTTTTTTATGGCCTACCTGTACATATAGTTAATTTTACCATACACGGAAGGACTGATTCCGCAATTAATTGGTTATCCATATACTATACATTTCTCATCGGAAATCCAAATCATTTTAAATTAATACAAACGTCAAGTCAAACCAATGTTATGTACGAGGGGCGTTCAACATATTCTCGTTATCGGGGTGAAGCTGTGGTTGTATATATAAATTGACTTATTTATCAAGTAAGACACTAGATTTTAGTGCATTCATGTAAAATTTCATATAAATGTGATTATTAATTCGCGTTTTATCTCTAGTTAAACAGAATCATAATGGCAACTGAGACGATGATGGTGAAAATTGAGCATCGCGCTGTAATTAAATTTCTCACTAAGCAAGGAAAAAGTCAAAAAACTATTCATGAAGAGATGGTGGCTGTTTACCAGGGTTCCGCACCTTCATTATCAACTGTGCAAAAGTGGTCAAGTGAGTTCAAGAGAGGCAGAGAGAGCATTGAAGACGACCCCCGCTCCGGCGCCCCGGCTACTGCTTGTACGGGAGAAAGCATCAAAGAAGTCGAAAAACTTGTTCTTGAGGATGCCCGAATAAAGGTGAAAATGATGGCAGAGATCACCAAGCTTTCAATTGGTACCATTCACACCATTATTCATGACCATCTTAACCTTTCAAAGGTCAGTGCAAGGTGGGTGCCACGAATGCTCACAGCGCCTCAGAAAAAATTGAGAATCGCATGCTGTAGAGAGCTTTTGGAGATGTGTAGTGAGAACGCGGACGGTGTTATGGATCGAATTGTTACTGGGGACGAAACATGGGTCCACCACTATAACCCTGAAAGCAAACAAGAGTCCATGCAGTGGCATAAAAAAGGAACAGACCACCGAAGAAGTTCAAAGTCACTCCGTCCGCCGGGAAGCTCATGGCCACAGTTTTTTGGGACTCAAAGGGAATCTTGCTCATTGAGTACAAAAAAAAAGGTGAAACCATCAACGCCACATCCTACGCTTCCACTTTGCATAATTTGCGGGAGGAAATTAAAAAGAAAAGACGGGGTAAACTCGCAGCGGGTGTGTTGCTTCTTCATGACAACGCTCCTGTTCACAAGGCGCGAGTTCGAAGAAATCCAACACCCACCCTATAGTCCAGACCTTGCCCCTAGTGATTATTTCCTGTTGCCGGATTTGAAAAAATGTCTCGTGGAAAAAGATTTTCGGATGATGAAGAACTCAAGTCGGCAATAAATGGGTATTTTGCAGAGAAAGAGGAAATTTATTTTTTTGAGGGTTTAAAAAAGCTTATCTCAAGATGTAACAAATGCATTAATGTTAGGGGAGATTATATTGAAAAATAAAAACAATTTAAATTGAATTCGCATTTTCCTTCATATCGATACCGAGAATATATTGAACGCCCCTCGTATGTAAGTTATAAACCTGTTCTATTTTTAGAAGATGGTATACAAGTATATCTTATGTGAACAAATAATACAGATAAATGAAATGAAATGTAATGTAAGACGACCTCCTAGTAATGAAGTACACCAAAAATATAATATAATTATATGGGTCTGTTTTTCCTGGTATGGCGCAGGAAAAAATGTAGATATACTAGAACACGTCATGCTGCCTTATGCCCCGAGAACACCTCGAAAAAAAGCCAAAGCCTGGGCGGCTCAGTCGCCCGATCTAAATCTGATCGAAAACTTGTGATCTGAAGTCAAGAAAGAGTTGAACCTGAAAAACTTCTAACAAGACAGTATTATGGGTTAGGATCAAGAAATCTTGGGAGTGAAAATGCCAGTGCAAAAGTGCTAAAATCTTGTGAAATCCTTGCCGCGGCATTACCAGGCTAAAGGTCATGCAACTAAGTTTTAATTTAAAATAAGTTTTGTATAGATTTCTGGTATAATTTCCTATAGTTTAAATTTCTTATTCTAGGAATCGCACAAAATTTTAGTGTTAAAGAATATTAATTAATTAATTTTCACATATAAAACTGAATTGCAAGCATCATATAGAAATCCTTAAATAAAATGTATTAACATTTCATTTTCATTTAATTTCCGTTCACACCTATTATTTTTCCACCACTGTATAGGGGATGTCGTGTAAAGTCGGCCTTCTCTAGTAGTCGGCCACTACGTTGTAGAGTAGTGTAATAGTAAAAATCTTCGTTTAAATTCAATGCAAAACATGTGTTACAACAGGATAACCGTTTTTCTGTCTGGATGTAAAATTTCATTCCATTGCACCTGCTGGTTTTTTTGTAAAAAATGCCAGTTTGCTCCAAGTTTTCTCTGATGTCGGGTTTGCGTTTTTTCGGACAAAAAAAATAGTGGAAGTGAATTTTAAAACAAGGATTAAGGGGCTATACCAGTGTAACCCATAAAAAATTAGGCGATATTCGGAATTTTTTTTAAAAGAAAGTACTCGATAGAATGTTTTGAATTTTTTTGGATATAATAAGGAATATTTCCACCTATATTTTAAGATTTTATACAAAATTATTGAAAAATAACGGAGTTATGTGCTTTTTTCGGAGGTGCAAAAAAAAAAAGTTCCCCAACTGCTGACATGATTCCGGCCGAATGAGTAGCTGAAACAAAAAAATTCAAAAAGGGTTTTAAAATTTGAAGGTATTACCTATACAATGACCTACGGTTTTTTGAAAAATATCAAAAATTAACAAAATGGCGTAGTTCTGAAAAAAAAGTCGTGTTTTGGTGTAAAAAAATCGTCGTTTTTTACTGCCAAATTGACAATTTTCAACCAATCAAAAAGATCGTAGGTCATTGTATAGTTAATATATTCAAGAATACTTAGTTTCAATTTGAAGTCGATCGGCCAATTTCTCGTTGAGTTATGGTGTCAGCAATTTTGAAAAATGTCGTTTCGAGAAAAACGCGTTTAAAGTTTCAACTATCGATTTTTGCTAGATAAAATTATATATTTACCATAAAAATTGCTAATCCGCTATGCCTGGCCCATACAATACACTTTTCTTCCTCGAAAAATGCCTGCTAATGCTTGTCTCCGGACTGTTCGTCCCCCTTTTGAGAACGCCGCGTGACGTATCTCCGCCTGCTTGATACAGCCGAATCTCTTTGAACTGCATATTCTTACGCAATAGGGCCGATAACCACGCCCATTACTTCCATTATTTTTAAAATACTATAAAAACCATCATTAAATATTGAAACTGCTAGGAAATTAGCGAGCTCAATCGTGTGCAGAATGCGTTGGATAAATAGATAACAACAGAACCAGAAATTGCAGAAAAGTATTGGCTTTGGCGAAGGAAGAACTAGAAAGCAAAAACATCAATTTCGATGAAATTATGAAAATACAGTGGACGCTCGATATAGTGAACATCGAAATAGCGAACAATCCAATATAGTGAACACTAAATATTTTATACAGGCTATTCTAAATAGTGAACAAAGAAAATCTCGCTACAATGAACATATATTTTTTTATTTCCTTATCGTGTTGTGCGAGTATCCTTTATGATTATGTATGTATGCACGTACATATGCATATGGCAAACAATTTGGGGTTATTTTTAGTGCAAAAAAGAGCCCGTTTCGCTTACTTTATCATTTTGTGAACGATCTTATTGTAAGCATGTCTCGTAAGCATTTGACTCTTACTGAAAAAAGTGAAATTTTAAAGCAATTATCGGATGGTAAGTAATAAAAGTCTTAGTTATTATGTATACCATAATACTGTAAGCAGAACAATATTAAAGGTGTCGCGGTAACATTTTTGGCCAAAAAATATGATGTAGCTAAATCTACTGTCTGTAGTATTCACAAAAAAAGAGAGGCAATTACTGCAAAACTGAGCGACACCTGTTATGGAACTAGCAAAAGAAAGACATTGAGGTCATCCGAACTACCTATAATGGAAAAAAGGTTATATAAGTGGTTTTTGGAGCAACGTAAGAAACATGTACCAGTGTGTGGACTAGCTCTAAAACAAAAAGCCATTGCTACTATCACAGATATCGATAAAAATGAATCTGGTTTCGTCGCAAGTGATGGCTGGCTGCAGAAGTTTAAGCAGAGGTATGGTGTACGATACCTAAAGATATCAGGCGAAAAATTATCATCGCAAATAGAACTGGTCTGCCCTTTTAAGAAAAAACTGAGAGAGAAAATGTTAGAGCTGCAGCTTACCAAGGAACAGCTGTACAACGCTGATGAAACAGGGCTATACTGGAAGCTTCTCCCGGAAAAGACATATGTAGCATCCAGCGAAAAAACTGCTCCAGGGCGGAAACCAGAAAAACAAAGAATCACATTTTTAGCGTGTGCTAATGCCACAGGTCACCATAAAGTGAAACCACTTGTCATAGGAAAGGCTCAGAAACCTCGTTGTTTCAAAAATGTGTCCTTGCCTGTGCATTACAGGAATTCCAAATCGGCCTGGATGACCTCAGCCATTTTTAAGGAATGGTTCCATACTCTTTTTGTTCCAGAAGTACAACGTTTTCTCCGCCAAAACGGGTTATCAATTAAGGCATTGTTAATTTTGGACAATGCCCCCTGCCATCCTCCAGAAAGTGAACTTCAAACTCCAGATGGTGGCATTTCAGTCATGTATATGCCTCCCAATGTAACACCACTAATTCAGCCTATGGACCAAAACGCCATACGCCTGACCAAACTATTTTATAGAAAAAATTTGTTGATATCAATTGCTGCTTCTGAAAAAGGTGAGTTCTTATTTCATATTCATACCTTCTATTACATACCTTTTTAAAGATTGAATCGAATGTTAAAGAAGTGTGCGTTTTTTTAGACAACATTTGTGAAGCTGTTAAGGAAGTATCAATAAAAGACGCTGTTTTTAACTTGGCAGCAGCATGGGATAAATTAAAAGCTTCAGTCATTGCGAAATGCTGGAAAAACGTTCTTTCGATGGAAGAAGACCCGAAAGACGATTTTGAGGATGAAGATGACTTACCTCTTAGCGTTGTTCGCAACAATTTAGCGTCAAATGCGAACACATTGGCCACGAAGGGCGTACTGAATCTTCTGAATCATTTAACAGGACTAGCACATACCGCAGCCGATTTGTTAAATTGGAACGATGATCAGGAATCGTCAAATATTGAAGAAGAAGAAAACGAAAACGAAAAAGAACAACAGCCAGATGTAGAATGTCCGATTAGTTCGTTGTCTTCTAGAGATGCTGTTCAGTTATTTGAGAAAGCACTTGAATGGGCAACTAGCAATAAAGTAGATTACGCAGATATTTTGGTCCTTAAAAGATTACAAGAAAAGGCGATGTTGATTGACATAAATTCAAAGAAAAAGCAAACGAAGATGACTACCTATTTTAGCACAGCTTAAGTTTGTTATGTTTTTAAGAACGTGGACAGTTTTATTTTTGTTCTGTTTTACGGTTTTTTATGGATGAATTGTTTTGGTTAAAAATAAAAAAATATATATATATATTCTTTATCCAAAATGTTGGATTGTTTTTTTAGTTATTGCAAAGAAAATCTGTAATATATTATTTTTTTGATGAATCAAACGTAAAAACATACTCATTTTGATGAAATTGCCTTCAAGGAGTCAACGCTCGTTACAATGAACAATCTCTCTCCAGTGAACAGGCCTGGTTTTTTTTAGTTCACTGTTTCGAGCGTCTACTGTAATAGAAAAACTCGAACAAACGCATCTCATTCAACGGAACGGGTGAGCTGCAAAAAACAGCTTCAAACTGCTCGGTGTCCATACCAGCGTCACCATTACCATCATTTTAATGCGAAAATATAGAGGAGGAAGATGAAACTGTCGAGGACAGCAGAACGAGCTCTTTGAACAACCCTTAGTAAAACCTGGGCACGAGTACGATAACTTTGGCCCCAAGAATTGATAACGGTATTTTGTAGAGGAGTTAAAAACTAGCATTTTTTTTACTATGGGAGGGGGGTCCATCTCGTCCCGTTTAGGAGTTATGGGCAATTTAAAAACAAATGACATAAGATGGAAAAAAATTATTAAAAAACAACGGTAATACTTACAATAAAGTACTATACAGAATATGAAAGCCCGAAACTTGTTCTTTAATATAAAATTTACATCAAATTATTCGTGTGAATAGTTTTTGAATAATTCATATTCAAACTCAAATTCTTGGTAAAAAATTAAAAAAATTTGTTTTGTTAACAATATTACTCAAAATTGTGAAATAATGTGCCAAATTGTTTTTTTGTATTCAATGCGCGTATTAATTCTAAATCGAACACAAAAAACCTCACGGCTTTATGTCCTCTAGTTTTTGAGCAAATTGAAATTGAAATTACTACTTTAGTCTTGTTTTTTGGCATTTATGTACGTATTCTTCCTTTGAATAAGTTAATGAGTATTATTCAAACATCTCGCAGATGCCTATATCAATAGTTTTCTTAATTAAGAGTACACGGGTGACCCGCTTCGCGGGATTAAGGGATTTCAACTCTCTTTACGCAGGCGACAGGTCCCGCTCACGCAACTTCGTTGCTCCGCTCGGGGTATGTGCTTTTCGTCAGGCAGGCGCCTATGTCATCAATACTCTTCATCCACAGTACTCATCACAAAATTACAAAGTTCCCATTAATAACAAAGTTTCACTAATTCGCATTATAGAAAATTCACATGTTCCAATGTTGCAGTAAATTATTTACTTTGCGAAATATCTATGTTTGTACGTATATAATAATCAAGTAATGAACTTGATAATGATGCAAAAATATTACCGAACAAACGTTTGGCTTTTATACCGTTATTTCTTTTTGTGATAAGGCGTGTAGTTGTTGATATTCACAAAGATTACTCTGTGTTCAACCGTAGTGCGAATCAAGTGATATTTTTTGTGAATAAGCAATGACGGCTAAACATCCTCTAATCCATCCTAAACTATATAACTTCTCAGTGTTTTGTTCGTTCGGAGATTTGATGTCGACCAACGAAAGAAGCATTTAATTTTTAGAAGAATCCGGTTTAATTCCCACTAAAACATCCATTCCCCCACTGTGTTGCAACTTATCTATGAAGGTAGAAAAGTGTAGAAATGTAAAGGTCGGTTGGATGTGGCGATGCTCAAAGAAAAGCTCTAAAAAAAGGTGATAAAAATTGTAGAAATACAATCAACCCATCTATCGGTACATTTTTCCATGGACCTCAATGTCGGCTAGAGATTCGCGAGGAGCTTGCAAAATCGCTTTTGTTATCAAAATGCCTGTGAACACGGTTTTTCAGGTAAATTAATTAAACCTTAAGCTACAATCTAAGGATTTTTTAAAAATATTATTACATGTATGTTATTATTTTAAAATTACCGTATAATCGCTTGCCGCCATCACGACAATAAAAGTGAGCTTAGTAAATCTACTATAATAGATTACTATAACTATTGTCGTGAAATAGCCGAATTAATAGCATTGGCGGCGAAGGAAAAACAGTACAAATCGACGAGACCTTTCTTACAAAAAGGAAATACCACAGAGGCCGTGTAACCGAACAAATGAAAATCGTAGTGTTGGGGTTATTTTGTAAAGAAGATAAGGTCGGACGCTTCTTTAAAGTGAACTCCAAAAGTAAAGAAGACTTGTGGCCTTATATACACAAATACGTTAGAGCCAACAGCAGTCGTATTTGTACCGACAGCGCACGCCAATACACAGGTATTGAGAAAGTGTTCCCTACTTCTACGACTCATGAAATTACAAACCACAGCAAAGGCGAATATGTTGACAAGACCGATGCAACCAATACAATAAATGATCTTGAGAATCAGAACAAGCTTCTGAAAAAATCAGTTTTATACCGCAATACAACGCAGCACCTTCACCAATATATGGCAATTTTCTTTTACTGGAAAAAAATTATAAGAACGACATGGGCCCCCAAATCACGGAATTTTTAATTGACGTAAAAAAAGTGTACCCAGGTTTTGTCAAAGGTAAAGAAAGTGTTCGTTTGCAACTGAAGGACTTCGACCGTTCACAATGAGCACTTAGAAGGTATTTTACCACCAAAACAACTTCGGCTCTTCACCATCATCAACGAACTCAACGAACTCGACATTGACACCAGTACGGACCATGACTTCTTTGACGAAACTTACATACCTTTTAAATATGTACTCCTACATTGAACATTTAATTGACTATTCTTAACTAACACCTAACTTACCCACAAACTAACTGACTGGGACGCGGAATGCAATGCAAATCTACCTCCTCGTGGTGCATTTTGGGTCACGCTAAATGATTTGCTGATATTTACTTACAAAGATGACCCTATCATCAATATTAATCCTCAAAGTGAGATCACTATACCAAATACCAAAAAAAAAAAAAACGTCTTATAAAAAATAGTTTTAGTAATCTCCAATTTTCTCAAAAACTAGAAGATATAAAGCCATGCGGTGTGTTCGATATGCGCATTAACACAAAAAAACCATCTCACAGTTTTGAATAATATTGATTTAAAAAATTTTTTTTTCATTTTTTACCAAAAATTTAAGTTTGAATGCGAATTATTCAAAAACTATTCACACTAATAATTTGATGTAAATTTTATATTAAAGAGCAAATTTTTCTTTCAAATCCTGTATAGTACTTTATTGTAAGCGTTGCCGTTGTTTTTTTTAATAATTTCTTTCCCATTTTAAGTAATTTTTTTCTAAAATTGCCGTAACTACTAAACGGGGCGAGATACAACCCCCCCATAGTAAAAAAAAATGCTAGTTTTTAACCCCTCTACAAAATACCGTTATCAATTCTTGGCGCCAAAGTTTTCGTATTCTCCCCAAAACCTGATACAACTGACACCTACTTTGATTACCCAACCTTCAAACTACCAATTGTTATTTTTTCATTAATATTCGTTATTAAATAGGTAATCATAGTTTATTTACGTAATTATGTGTATGTTTAAATGCTTAAATACATTTGACTGAAATACATGTTCCTATTTATATGAAATTGTTCTTTACTTACTATAAAACGTTAAAATGATACCGAAGTACTTTTAACTTTTGCAAATAGAGTGAATTTATAATTTTTTCAAATTGAGGATACTACAGGATACTCACGTGGCCGACTTCTGGAACTGAAGGGGTCGACTACATAAGAATCACACTTTTGTCTTAATAATCATAAATAATTTGTTTAAGGTAGCAAATTTACTTAATACTTTTAGTATTACCCAATAAAAACTTTTCAACTAATCATAAAAACTGATTCTTATATACAAGAATTAAATAACTGATTTTTAAGAGTTAATCAAACACAAAAAAAAGAGTTAAGTGGCCGACTACTGGTGCCATCACCCTATAAAAAAAAAAAAAAGTTAACTTGACGTTTTTGGGCAAAATGTAAACTTCGATCGAATAGGAATTGTCTATTTCACTATTTATGTCGGATACGATGTGATATTGTTGCTTTGTCGCACATTTTTAGGTGAAAATACTTTTTTTTTTTCTTAATAAACGGAAAAATCGTTTCAGGGTTATAAACTACACAGATACGAGTTCTAATTTAATTTTTGATTCATTTCGATTTTTGGCGCCCACGCCCTTTTTGCTTAGGACTGCTAAACTTAAGCTGGTTTTGATATCAAACTCGTTCCTTTTTAAAATGTATTTCAACTAAAATAGATAACTTTCCCTAATGTGTGTTTACATCATCAAATTAGATCGTTTGAGTATAACAATATTTACATTTTAACAAACACGGTATATGGCTATATACATATGTATATGCATGTTTACGATTACTATTTATATGTATACACCCGGCTCATTTTGACACGGGAGAAAGTATAACACAACGATTAAAGAGATTCAAGAAGTTGCATTCATGTTCATAAACTAAAATAAATATAAATCAGACTATGTACAAATCTATATAAACGTACCTATACATGTACAAAATACCAAAACTCAAACTGTACATACCTTTGCTTCTTCAGAATCCAAAGAACTAACACCACTCGATTCGCTGCCTATTGGTGACACTAGAATTTTGATATTCTCCCAGCAATCAATTCCAATTGGTGATATTGGGGACAATCCTCCAAGGCCAGACAACGGTACAGCTATATTTAAGGCCATTCTGTCAAATACCTGTTACCTTTTACCTAAATTAATAAACGTACGGAAGAGAAGAAAATTAAATAAAATACGTTAAAACAATAATTGTATCAAGAAAAAGCGTCCATTATACACTTAATAATAAATAATCTTATCTGAGCATAGCAAATACATTTGTGTGTAGCTTAACAAATTCCTATTACACTTTTTGCATACATACTATGTACATATATGCACATGTATACAGAAAAATTCAAAAAAACAAATCAAAATTCGACTTAGAAACTATCACTTGAAACCTACTAAAATAAATTTTGAATCGAAATCACTATTTTTGTTTTATTTTATTTTGTATTTTTTACCAAAGTAAGCACGATTTCATTTTGACTACGTAGAACCTTTATTTCTCCTCCAATACATATTATACATCCATACACAAATATATCTGCAGCACACACATTGCCAATATGGACGGCATTATAAGATGTACAGTTAGCAATGTACAGATTTACGCACCTTTCAGTCCGATGGTTCGACTTTGGCAGTAATTCAAATGAAAATTTCTCCTTGAGGATTCTAAGTACTCGAATAGAAATTTACTCCCTTCAATAATGCAATATGGTTTCTTGTGGACCGTATTGTTCCCTTTTCGTCATTTAAGCAGAAGTTCCGCAAATATGAGCGACTTTTGCACCTACAAAATATAACACTACACAAATAATTAAACATTTCTTTTTTAATTCCTACCAATTTGTTCGTTATCTATTTTTTTTTTATTATTTTTTTTTTTCGTTTTCAAATATTGTGAATAAAAATCATTTCGCCCAAGTCAAATTCAGCTCACTTTTCCATTTACCAAAATGTGTATATACTGATGTATATGCAAATGGGAGATGGCGATAGAAAATAAACCGTGACAGAATTTTTCGACAATAATTCGTCCACAATACTCTTGGTATTTATTATTCTCACTTACTTTCGAAAAATTTTAAAACATAACTAATAGTTTACGCAGTCTAAGTCAGAGAGAAATTGATGATGGACTATGCACTTATTAGGCACAAAATATAGCCTAATCTTCTACTAATTTGTTATATTTCGCTTTTCGAATATTCGCCACTAAATCTTGTTAGAGCAGCACAACACAAATTGTGGTAGGAGGGATGATGAACGAACGATTCGCTTGAGGTGAAAATAAGGATGACTAGAACATATGGGAACATGCTCTCTCTTTCGATGATTGCATCTATTACATAATTTCTCTTACAGTTCGGTCACATTGAAGAATAAATAAATGCTCAGTAAAATATGTATTTAGGTACAACTTAAAATTGATATTGATATAAGTGGTGATGTGTAAGCAATTAAAACTACTAAAATATGTACACTATTGCAGCGCTTCCCAATCTTTTTTCGTAGCCTAGCAGTTTTCAGAGAGAAGAATGCCATTTTTCACAGTTATACGAGTAGCAAGGACAAGATCCACTTTTCGATTTTTTTAGTTTTATTTTTTTTTTAATTAGAGGAATATAATATACTATAATATAATAAAATAACTTGTGGACAGGTGCCTTCCGATGTCTAACAAGAGGCCCTCAGATGGAGAGCGTAAAGCAGAGGAATCAACGTTGCCGTTTACAGGCAGACAAGCGGAAGCTTTATTTAAGCTGCTTCGTTATATTCGGTGCTCAAGTGAATAAGGAACTTTCTACACAGAGGAAGGGTCCTGGAAAAAGAGATGGTGGCGGTGGATTACTAGCAAAGGAGCATCCGGCCCCTTGTTTTAAGGGTTAAAACCAAAGGAAAAACCATAAAGTGTCGAAATAACAACAGGCCTCAGATATGGTAGCCCATGTTGTTGACGACACCAGCAAACCAAATAAGGACAACGACCTCAGCTTCTGCATGTGGAATGCTCAGACCCTTAACAGGCCACATGCAGCAAAGTAATTAGTAAAGGCCTTTCACTGCTATCATGCAGATATCACCGCCATCCAGGAAGTGCGATGGGATAGGATGAGAATAAGAAAAATGAACAACTGTGATATTTGCTATGGTGATTGCTATAGGTTATGCTGATGTGGGTTCGTCTTACGCCGCTGGCTTAGGCAAGAACTCTTGAGCTTCCGACACGTGAGCAAGCGTTTTATGACAATCAACATCAACGCTAATTTTTTTTTTTTTTTTTTTTTTCAATCTTTATTTCATGACAAAATATAAATATTTTTACAAATATACATGTTCAATGATACAATGAATTTGTCTAAGAAATAGCTATGTACAATCTGTTGCCATATGGCAAGTGGCGAAAGTACAAGAAAAATTTAAAACATAATGACAAAATAAAATAATATTGATGGGGTAAAATAAAAGGATATTTCAAATATAAATGCAATGTAGATAAAAAAAAGAAGTAAATTGTAGTCAATTTATAATATTGGAATGAGAATCGAATCTATTTCATAATGGTTGAAAGTGAATAGCCATTTTTTAACATTTTTTAAAAATACAGTTTTTGTCCTCTCACACCTAAGGTTTTCTGGCAAAGAATTAAATAATCTGGGAGCTGTAACATAGTAGAATCGACAAAAGTGTGCTTTATAAATAGGTGGGATAGTTACAAAGTTCCTCATGTTAACACGCAAATTATAATTTTGATGAAACCTAACATCATAGAAACCTGAATTTTCGAAAAATATCTTTAGCACTTTATAACAATATAAATGTCTTAATGGGAGAATTTCTAGGCTTTTGAATAGTGCAAAACTAGGCGTTCTCCGATTTACCTTACACATAATTCTTAAGACATGCTTTTGTTTAATTAATAAAGGTTCTATTTTATTAAAATACGCACCACCCCAGCAAGAAATTCCATACTGCAACTTAGATTTGAATAAGCCATTATAAACCATTTCTAGAACTTGAATATTGCAATAGAGGCTCAGATGATGACTACCCTGACTACCCTATTAAGATACAGTTTTAGGTATAGCGCGTGATCGTTCCAATTGAGTTTGTTATCCAAAATGATACCTAAATACTGGAAACTACCGACACTTTCAATACGAAAACAATCTTCACTACAGTTCACATTTGCATTGAAGGTAGCATGACCTCGAGCAGTTGAATCAACTAAGCAAAAACGTAGGCAACTCGGAGAGTGATAAAGGAGGGGCAGATCTTCATTTATTAAACTTTACATAATTAATAATAAAGGACCCAGAACTGAGCCTTGCGGGACTCCAATATTCATGTATCTTATAGAACTAAAAGCATTATTAATTTTTACTATTTGATTTCGGTTTTCAAGGTAGGAAGTAAACCAATCATAAATAAAGCCTCTGAAACCAGCATTAAAAAGTTTATTTAAAAGAATGGTATGGTTTACTGTATCAAAAGCCTTGGTTATGTCAATGAATAGGCAAGATGGAATTATACAAAGTTGGATTATCATTATTTGATACACTAAGAAATGAGCCTACTTTGGAGAAGATGTCGTTAAATAAGTTAGCTACTTCCAAAGGGTCAGAAATCGTAGAGTTATTATTGTTAAGTACAATATCACTGCAAGGTGTGTTTTTGTTTAAAATATCGTTAACAATATGCCATTCTTTTTTGGAGTTACCTATATTTTCAGCTAGCTTTTTGCTATAGTAAGTATTTCTACAGTAAGGTATTTCTGTCTTTAACTCATGACAAATTTTATCATAAAAGATTTTTAATCTTGCATTGTTAGGGTGTTTTTGAACGAGTGAGCAAAGCTTTTTTTTTTTTTTTTTGATTTTCTTTAATAATGGAAAGGACATCCATTGTTTCAGAGGTTTTAATTTGTTATCAGCTCTAATTTTCTTTTGGCAACAGATCGAAACATAATATTGTAACTTACTTAGAAATACATCAAATGCTAACGACGGATTAGAAGTTGTATAGACTTCGTCCCAGAATTCATAATTTAGGTGATTTTTTAAAGCAGTGAAATCTATTTTAGTTTTTTCCCTTACTGTAGGTTTATTTACACGAGTAACTTTATTACCAAATTGAATGGAAGTTAAACAATGATCTGTAATTCTTAGATCGTAGGCCATGGTTTTATAGTACACTTGAATATTTCGATGTTGTCTGATAAAGATATGGTCTAAACAAGAATTAAGACGAGTAGGTTGATTAAGAGCCGATATAAAACCAAATGAAGATAGGGCAGACAAAAAGCAATCTGAATCAGAAGAATCACAGAGGATATTAATGTTAAAATCACCAAGCAATACAACATTCATAGATTTCTGACGTTCTAAAAACACTGTAAATTCTTCCAAGAAGCATTTAACTGAAAACTTATGAAGTCTGTAGACGCAAATGAAACAATATTTTACACCGGAAATTTCACAATTTACACTGATAACATCAGAACTTTCCAACTTATATTTATTAATTGCACAATCTTTTATACTTATACAGCTGCATACGAGTTATTACAGGTAGCATCAAAGGTAAAATTAGGAATTACATTATAATCTGATTTCTCTTCATCAAATATCCAAATTTCAGAAAGAAAGATAATATCTGGCAGATGTTCCAGAGGTGTAAGGTAAGACAAAAATGTATTAAAATTAGTTCTCATACTACGAATGTTTTGATGAACAATAGAAACATCAGATGAGAGATCATTGGTTAAATGCTGAACACAAAAACATCTCGAATTAGAATTCAAATCATCAGGAATTGAAGAAGAAAACCTACTATTTATACTATTATTAATATTAGAAGGAGAATTAATTAGATTATTACTCATATTAAACATAGTCTTCAAATCAGATTTTCGACTTTATAAATGTCGTCAAATGAATTAATTTTAATAGCTTTATCTCCTTCGTTTACCCTGATAAATATACAACAATTCCTGACCCAAACAAATTTACATAATTTTTTGTCTTTAAGCTCTCTAGCCATCTTTAGCAACATTCTAGAATACCTCGTGAGACAATCGTTAATGTAAATTTTGTTGTTCATGATGTTGCTGCTCTTGCTGCTGGTGTTGTTGCTGCCAACGTTGTTGCTGCCGATGTTGCTGATGCCGATGTTGTTGTTGCTGCTGTCACCAATGTTGTTATGTTGAGAACCATATGAGAAAGCTTTGTTTCTTCTCGCACGAATCTTCCTCATTAAAGCTCTTTTTTGTGTTGCGGTTGAGAACTTTACATACACGATGTTAGGCGATCTCTTATTTGATGCACTAGGTTTGACTTTCTTAAAGCCCAGTACTGTGTTCGATTTCACGTGAAATTTAACGAAAAACTCCATATAAAAAAAACTGCTCGTGAAATAATTGTCAAAATTTATAAATATTTCCGCCAAAGTAGTACTCTGTTCCCTCTCATGAAATGTTATCAACATGAATCTAAGCAGTCGCCTGCAACATTTTTTCACGACAATTTAAATGCCTGTGCCATTTAAATGTACGTGAAAAGTGACAGATAAGAGAAAAACTGACAGTATCCGAGCTGAAGTCACAGAATTCCTTGATTTGTTTGTGTATTCTCTTTATTTTTTGTATTTTTTTAGTTGTTATATTTTTAACTTTCCGAAAAGACAGAATTGCCGTATCCAGAAATACCAAAAAGAAAAACAATATTCATATATCAGATGCCAGATGTACCTATCTACTCCGCTGACTTTTCCCAGCAACATTTATTTTTGAAACGTCATATTCCACGACTGAAAAATGTATGTTGCCAGTGGATTTTCACGTGAATGAACAGAGTACTAGCCTTAACGAAGCACGAAACAATTTCATTCTCACTGATCTAATCTCCAGTGACATTTGTTATTAGCTCTTTGACTCTTTCTTTCACATTAGCATTGTTTACATTGTCAATGCCAACAATGTCGACTGCACAGCGATTCTCTCGCAGTTCCAGAGCATTTAATTTCATTTCTAAAAAATCAACTCTCTTCTTTAGAGATGCATTGCATTCTTCGAGCGCATTGGTTCTAGTGAGCATTGCATCCTTCAGCTGCACAAATTCACTGTATAGCATTTTCAATGTTATTGCTGGCTGACCCGAATTGTTGTCATCGTGGGGGGCGAGCTTTGGGGGGGGGGGGGGGGGCAGAGAAGTTAGTGTGCTAGCTGTAGTTTTCATGATGTTAGTGCCCTTAGAAGAGGCAAGATGTATAGTGGAAATGGGAGCGTCAGCCAATATGGATTTTCTCAGTTGGGTAACACAACTATTACATTTAAAACCTTGATTCTCACTTTTCTCATAAAATTCTATTTCTCTCTTATCGATTTTCGCGCACTTAGCATGTATAATTTCATTACATATAATGCATTTAATATTAAGTTCGTGTCTTTCAATTTTTAAATGACATAAGCCGCACTTTACCATTTTATTTCAATTAATTTCAAACTAGGTAATGTTATGAAATGAATTTAATACCCGTTTTTTAATTGATCGTGATTGGTTTATTTATAAATTGACTTTTGTGGAGGAGTAGAATCCCTTTCTGTGTAACCCCATCAACACTTCAAGACTTCGCTAACATAAGCCTAATATGCGTCCATGCCCCCACGGAAGACAAGGACGACGCTACATAAGAATGTCCTAAGTATGCCGTTAAAGGATAGGAAAGGGGAACATTATACGAAGGACTCTTGGTAAACATAGCCTAAACGACCCCACGTCTGGCAATGGACTTAGGCGTATTCTGGATGTCCGAATTTTCCAGGCAGCCAACAGTGACTCGGATTACAACAATGTTGCAGCCAAGGTACGAATGCGAATTTCTCAAGCACCAAAACAAAGAAGAACTACTGTGAGAAAATATAATATAGAGAAACTTCATTCAAAAGCGACCGTCAGAATCTTTGCCGAACGTGTATCCCTAACTACGAGAACTAGTTAGTGGGCTATTCGAGGAAAAGAGACGGGAAAACCACCGGCTTTTCTAGGAGAAGAAAAAAGAGCAAGCGAAAATCAAAGATATTGAGTTTGTACGAGTACTCCAGGAACAGTCGGTACTGAGAATATGGAAGAACTTTTTGCTTCAGAGTGTATAACGGCGACGAAGACAAATATACCACCCTCAGGCAGAATAGACTATTGAACTTAAACGATTGTAGCCAAAACTCCGGACCCCTCAGATGCGCTAACTTTTCAGGAATAATTTCCTCCAATGCGGACAAAATGCTATCTTCCATATTGATGGGAACGTCTAAAACCTTCGCCAATAACCTGATTGGCCCCTATCAGTGAGGTTTTAGTCTAGGAAAGTCCACAACCGACCAAGCATTTACACTCCGACAGATCCCCAAAAAAACTAGAAGTTCAAATCGATATCCACTATATTTTTATCCATTTTAAGGCAGAATATGACAGCATTTATAGAGACGAGGTATATAGAGCCATGTCTCTTCCATTCTGTGCAGAATGATGATACTCCGACAAGGTCGGTAACGACTTAACTTTTGATGCCAAAAAAGGTCTTAGACAAGGTGACGCGCTGCCATGTGATTTCTTTAATAGCATACCAGAGACAATTGTGTGGGGCTCACAAGCGAACACCCGAGGCACAATCCCTTAACAGTCTGTAGAACTGCTGATGTAGTTGTGACATTATTGGGTAACACAGCGGTCTGTCACTGATACCTTCGGTAGTATCGAAACCGAGGCTACGAAAATTTGTTTAGTGGTAAATCCAGAAGAAGAGACACACAATATCGTTCAATTCGACAGAACGTCATAGTCCACTGCTATAACTTTGAACTAGTAAGGCTCTATATAAGACCCTGATCATCCCAGTTTTACTTTATGGAGCTGAAGCATGGACTCTATCGAAAGCAGATATATATAGAATAATTTTTTCATAAAATATTCACTTTTGGAGGAGAAGATTTAACGACGAACTGTACGAACTGCACAACGAAATTGGAGTAGTCGGAAAACCACAGTCTTCAAACCTAATACAGAGTGACCTAGCAGTAGAGGAAGGCCTTGCCTTAGGAGGCGCGCACAAGTAGAAGAGGACCTCAACCGACTTGGAGTGCCCAACTTGAGGGAAGCTCCAGCGGATGGAGCTATCTGGAGAGGCTTGTTAGTTAAGGTCCATTTCACTACGAGCTGTAGTGCCACCTTAGTAAGTAAGTAAGAAAAATGATCATACATTTTTTAAAGTTAGTTTAGGCAACGGCGTTGAACATTTCAGATTCATTCTGAAGCCACAATTTCACTTTAAAGCCTAGTATGCAGATGATGCGAAACGAACAATTCCATAAAAAATAATACGACGAATTCGTCAGCGAAAAATTTCCGATTGGTAGTACGCTGTTTCGCAACAAAATGATGCTTAAGCGGATAATTATACTGGAATACCAGCCTCCACTCTTTTTTCCCACACAATTTATTGATCGGGACATTAATTGCTTGAGAAATTTTGATATTTCACTTTTTTTCTCTTCAGCACAGCAATTGGAATTTTTTTTGAATTAAAAAAGGTGCATTTTAATACCCGTTCACACTGAGCATGAAAGCCCTACCCATGAACGTCGTGTTCATATTTTTATGGAAATGAAATGGTTTTTGACAAGCGGAACACTTGAATCGGACAATTTTTACTTTTTAAATGTAAACAGTTGGCCTGAACTGAACACAAACTTTCATATCAAGGATCAAACCTAAAATGAAAAAAAGTCAGAAACGGAACGATATGCTTCACCCGAAAATCGAGTTCAGAATTAGATTTGCTGTAAAAGTAAACCTTTGTCACTTGGGTTTTTAGAAGCAGATTGGACTCTCCGTAAAATATTTCGCAAATTTCGTTTCGTATCATCTGTATACTAGGCTTAACCAGAGAACTATTGTCGCTTCAACATAACCTTTGGTGCCATGCTAAGGACTTTAAAATAATGCAAATGTCCCAAAGGTGCATATAATTTCCAGTATAATAAACAGTTTAAAGGTTTCGGGATTACGAGACGAGTAGCATATTTTTTCTATTACATATTTTTGCAGTACAGTTAATTGTTGGACTAAGAAGCTTATATTATAGTGTAATCAGGAATGGGATATTAAACAAAAATTACTAAGGTGCCTGTGGAGCAGTACTTTGGCTGATAAAATTTCGAAGATTAGATAGCAATATTGCTGTAATACAGAAAAGTGCTCGGATCCATCCAGATTTTGATCTATCGGTTACAGAGTACGGTGTTATACCCGCACTCGTACATATATTTGATTTGCCATCATTCAGAGCTTAACCCTTCCGACTGCTCAATTGTTCCTCTCTTTAAATGCTTTCAAATCCGGTCTTAAAATCGATAGGAAAGTAATGAGTATCGCTCTGGATTCAGGATATGAAGGATTAGAATTTTTGGTCAATTACAGACTTATCAGCCCTTGCACCCATAGGACTCAATCAGATTGTTGACAAATTTGGTATCATATGGTTACATAACATAGCAGTATTTTGTATACGGTGTTATGTTGACAGTTGCCTCCAAAGTTAATGCAGTCTATCACGGATCGGCTTTATTGTGGATAAGGCAAACGCTGTTGTAGATCCTTCCATCAAGCGTACTTTCTTTCGGAAATGGTTTGATATGTGTCCTTACTAAGCCACATAACATAAAGCCTTTCCCACCTTATGTCATGTAGGCCGTCAACTCCAGCGACTTTGATTTGTATATTTCTATTCTATTTTGATAGAATGAAGGTCCTGGGTTTTATTGTCAAAGTTAACTATGTGTATGTGCACCGGTACCTATCTTTTCTTCATCCCTAAATTTCCTTCGCCCGCGCTGTGTACAAAGATTTTAAGGGTACACAAATCGCTTGAGCGCACGCTAATTAAAAAACTATCTTACCAGATATCCTTCTCCTTTTCTAGAGTTTCTGTTTGAGTCTTTTGTAGTTGTAAATTTAATAGTGGACATTGTCATCGTCACGTGAATTCGAGTGAATGCCTTTCTTATCGCACAACACCTAATCATTGCAAATGAAAATTACGCATCAGATATAAGAGCGAACCCTTATATGTTTCATTTGTATTAATAACATGAAAATATGATTGTATGAAAGATACACACAACGAAATTTTAACTTATTTTGTTAATCCTAGCATCTCTATTCAACTTGAAACCTGGTATAACCAAGTAACGCATAGAACCTAAAGTGCCCTGTAAACGCTAAAACATTATACTAGTAAACATGTAAAACAAACCAAGTTTTAGCGGATGTTGATCGTCTGCGGGATGGCACGCGTATCAATTTTTTGGTCTCATCAACATCAGAATTTGGTTTTACTAAAATCAAAACTGGTTTGATTTTTATCGATGTTTTTAGCGGAGTTTTGTGTTGCTCATACTATGTTTGAGTGTCTGCGCTCTCATCTGTCAACATTTACTAGAGCAAGCCATTTTATCAGTGAATTTCGTCGTGTGAACACACAAAATAATCGGGGAAAAAATGGCAAACATTCCATATACTGATGTTTGGAAAGAATTTTTCGACAGCTTTTGACAAATGGAGAGATGTGTTCAATTATGTTGGAGTGAATTGGTCTCAGCGTCTGCGGGTTTTAGTGGTACCATGGTTACTTATACCATGTTTTAGCGTTTACAGGCCGCTTAAAGTAAACCCCGTGGCATAGAATGGCTTACCCCAAAAATAAGACAAGCCATTTGCAAACGCAATTTACTTTTTAATTACGGCGAAGGTATGGATGCGAGAGTATCTTGAAAGAGTTTAAGGTTTGCATAAATATAACGGCAAACCTTGTCCGCAAGTCTAAAAGTAGATTTTTTCAAAATAAGTTCTGCAACATATGATTGGTTTGAACACAAATAATTCTCCTTCTTTACACGGTGTTAATATAGATGACCTTAATGAAAAATTTGTGCAATCCACACAATCCTTTAACAGCACATTAGGCTCTAGTTTTTCAAGCGTTAGTCAGGGCATGAGTAGTTCTTTTAACCTTAAAAATGTACATATGACGGACGTTGGAGAAGGAATTTTTAAAATAAAATCGAGGGCTGTAGGACTAGACGGCATCCATCCTGATTTCATAAAAATTCTGCTTCCTTATATCCTTAAACATATTACACGTATTCTTAATACTGTCGTCCTCACCACGTGTGTATATCCGGATAGATGGAAAGTTGCAAACATAATTCCACTTCCAAATGATTTCGGGGGAAACACAACTGCATAACGGCACTTATGAAAGTCACTGAAGACGTACGCTGTGGAATAGATAACAACCAAAATGGCTTAGTTGTGCTGCTGGATTTTTCTAAAGCATTTGATACTGTAAACCACCAAATACTTATTGAAAAACTTACAAATCAATTTGGCTTTGAAGCTACAGCAAATAAACTTATAGCTTCATATTTACAGGGTCGTCTGCAGGCTGTTTTTTCTGAGAATAGACTATCATCATACTTGCAAATTTATAAATTGTTCGAAAAGTCTGACGAATCAATTCTCCGTGGTCTTAGTCCAACTGCACGCTTTTTGCCAACTTAAAGTTAAGCTACAGCTTGTCAAGTCATATGATCTTCCTTCGATTTTATATGGGTGTGAGCTTTTTTGTAAATTGGACTATTGCTCTGAAAAAAAATTAAATGTTGCATACAACAGCTGTGCCAGATACATTTTCAACCTTAATCGATATGATCACATAATCAGCATACGCGCAGAAAATAGTTGGGCTCTCGCTGAATTCGCTCCTAAAATTCCGCACTGTTGTAGTACTGCATGGGATCCTCGAGAATAAGGCGCCAAATTATCTATCTTGCATTTTAGATTTTACACGATCTCAAAGATCTTTGCAAATTAAACCATCTCGCCATAAATATTTAGTTAGCTCTAGACACTTTTTCGTCCATTCAATTCGCCTATGGAACCAACTTCCGATAGACATTAAACGTGCTAATGCAAATCAATTTAAAAAACTGACTTTTCAATACTACCTGCATGCAAACTGAAATTTCCGATACTAAAGATGACTAGACTTCATTATCTTACAATTCTTCTTTTCTGTTTTCATGTCTCTATCTTTCTCTTCCTTCTCTATTGTTTTCTTTCTTCCACCCTTTTCCTATCTTTTATAGTTCTAATTTTTACCAAAAAATAATTGTTAAATAGATTTTCAACCTGTGCATAATTAATATTAGCTGTAAGCTTACCTGTACAGAGATAATTTTTAAATAAATATGAAAAAATATGAAAGCACATATCTTAAAGGTATTACCATTCGCATTTATGAACACGTACGCACTAGTGTATTAATTTTCTTTTTATTCTATTACATGCAGACTATCATGGGCGAACTGTTAGTACAATAGGTTTCTGTCTCGGATAAAAGCAGATGTAGGCAACATTTTTTTAAATTTTTTTTACATTACTCATTAATAAGAATTTATTTATTTTTGTGTTTGAAGAGACTTAAATGCATAATTCAATTACACTATGGAGCAAAATGAACATATAGTTATGCAAAGGCTGTTTGGAACGAAATATTCTGAAAATAACCAAACGTAATGTAAATAAAATTAAACAAATAAACTAAAATTAGGACAATTTAGTATTTATATAAAACTAAAGTAAATTGCTGCGAAGAGCATTTATCTAACGGTAGCAAGTCTAACAGAATTCCCTAAGCTTACGTTTTCGTTTTTTTATATGCATATTCACTTCAGAAGAAATGTTTCATGATCCGACGAATGCAAAATATATAGATTCAACTCTGATGGCATCAAATATTTCGGGTCAAATCAACGAAAACGATTTGCCAACACGAGGTTATCGAAACAGTTAAGCATGGAGGAGAACATTATCTTCCAGCAAGATATTGATCTAAAACACACCTCAAAATTGGGCTAGAGTTGGCTCAGGGCTCAAAAATTTGAGACAATGGAGTTGCTTGAGCAAAGCCCAGACCTCAGTCCAATTGATCAATTGCCAACCGACGGCAACGCGAAACTACAAAACCTAACCAAAAGAAATAGGAGAACTTTGGGAGAGGGTGGAGACGACATTCCCTAGGAAACCTGTGAAAATTTGATAAAAAGTATGCCAAAACACATAAAACAAGTTTTAAGAAGAAAGGGAAATTGTATGGGCTATTAAAGTTTTATGTTTATTTCCGAATTAGTTTTATTTTATTTATTGTAAGTGCAAAAGTGGACATATGGCTGAACCAGTTGTTTTTTAATTTATTAAACATATTTAAGAAGTTTTTTCTTGTTTTCTTTAATTACCTTTTCCTTATTTATGAAATAAATTAAGCTCTCGGAATAAAATACAAATATTTTTGTTTATATTTTGCTTTTAATATCTTCTTATGAAAACTAATTCAGTTTTGCTCCATAGTGTAAATAATTAAGAGATAAATTCCTAAATTTCCATTCATCAAAAGGATATGCAATTTCTACAGTTAAAACAGACTTTAAAAGGCCCGAAGCCTACTAATGTAACGATAATTCGAAAACATTATTGTTATTATTATTATTATTATCATTTATTAACAGGTATATAAAATTACAAGGTAATATATAAGAACCTAGCTGCGGAGACTATTGGCTCCACATATAATGGTTAAAAATTACAGAGTTAAGTTAACATAAGTTTTCAATTTATTGCTATTTTCGATATTTGAGGAATTTGGATTCTTAAATACGAGTACATCAAAGATTTTTGAAAATTGATTTATAATAGATGTTGATACGAGTATTCGAAAATATTTTGTTATTCATCATTATTGTTTTTATTGCATGATTTTGTTTTTTTAGTTCGATTAGTAATGATTTTATTTCTACGAGTTAGTATTTCTCAATTATTTAAATTTTATTTATCGGGTCACACAGTGGCTACAAATCATAAAACGTATTATTATCATCGAACGATCACACATCATGCACCACAGCTTGCATAAGGCTTGAAATTGTCCACACTTGCTCCTTTTGCGACACTTTTCGTTGACACTTTTCCCCTTCTTAATATTCTTGTGCCTTGCATTCCTAGCAATGTTGATTAACTCTGAAATTTCATTAATTTCTTCAGAAGTTCGAAGGGACTAAGCGATTTCAACGAACTACAAAGCATTTGTGATAACATTGCAGATCATACTCGTAAGCTGTTGAGATTATAGTAAATGACACGAGATGACTTTCTTTTGAAAATGTTGCAAAATGAATGGTATTTAGAGTAGTGACCATATTGAAAATTACTTTGTTAGGGTAATTCTAAGAAAAATCTTATAAGATTCGAGTATTATGGAAAATTTATTGAAATCGTTGAAAATTTATCCGCTAGTACTAATTCGTTTTATCTCAATATTTATCGTTCATATTTGGTATGTGAACCCGAAAAAGGTGTTTGATCAATTGAGAACTTTAGAACTGAAGGTAAAAGAAAAGTCATATGAAAAATTAATTGACACAGCTAACATTTAGGAATGTTGGTGTAATATTGATCAGTTAAAGAATTATGTTGATAAGTAATTGTTTTTTACTCTTCCACACAGCAGTGCCAGTGCTGAACAATTTTTTTTAATTCTTTCTTTTTAATTAATTCTCACGAATTCTCTTAAAGTGAATATGTATTTATTTAAATTTATATAAAATAAATAGGGGTATAAATTTTATATTTTATTTAAATAAATTTATATAAAAATAAGTATTTATTTTATGGAGAAGTTACTTAAACAGACTTAGAATATTGGACGCCTGATCGGGAACTTATTAAAAATTACAGAGAGAAGGTCACAAGAAACTAATATATTTATTGAATAAAACGAAATAGCTGAGCTAGGTCCATAACTGAAAGGAACGAAATTAAACAAATTTAATTGCTTGTTACTATGTTTGCAATATTACAATGAAATGTATTTTTGTGTTAATTAGGTTAATATGTCTTTTCTTCAACCTCACTGCCAATGAATGACTGACTTTTTTATTTTATTTAATTAATTTTATTAATCAATTAATGGGATCAACTTTCTTCTAATGGCAATTGATATATATGTTTGTTTTGTTATATTATACGTGTGATACGTTATGTTATTGTGGAATGTATTATTTTTTTTATACAGAAAAAATTAATTAAGTGGTTCTCGCTCTTTGAGCTTATTCAAATATCCAAGGCTGGTTGGAAACCTTCTTTGTTTCAGGCGCACCACAACGTATTCCAAAATGTTAGATTTTCGACGAAGTTTTGAGTTCTTTCCCAGAAAAATGAAGGTCGGTAACCAAATTATACCTTACTCTCTACCATTTTATAACTATTGTTGGATGTTAACAGCAGCAGTACTAAGAACAGCAGCAGGGGAACCGGTATATATATTAATGATTCTCTCACTAAATATACACAAGCTCTTTTCATGAAAGCGAAAGAGACAAGAAAGCTGAAAGATGTTAAATATGTGTGGTTCAAAAATAATAAAATTCTTGTCAGAAAGGTTGAGGGAGGAAAGGTCATGCCAATTAGATCATTCAGTGATCTCGCACGTATTTAGTGCATTTTTTTTCCTTTTTTTTCCATCTGAAAAAATGAATGATGAAAATGATGTATTCGAAGACTTTTCTTCCGTTGATCTTCGCAGCTTTAATTTTGATAATATTTTAACAGATAGTTCCTTTTGCTGTAATAAGTTCTTCATTGCCCATCAAAATATCAGAAGTCTAAGAGAAAATTTCGAAGCTCTTATCACTCATGTTGATTCCTTTCTGTGCATCCCAGATATTATTTTTGTGTCCGAAATCTGGATTTATGAGTTTGAAAAAAACGATTATTTTTTGTCTGGCTATAATTTTTTTGTTAACACTAATGAAAATTACGCTGCGGGTGGTGTCGGTTGTTTTATAAGTGAGAAAGATGAATATATAATTCACGAGGTCCTTTGTGTTGATTGTTTGAGTGCTGATATTCTAAAGGTTTCCATCGGAACTAACAATGAGATCTTTGCCTTTTTATGTGTTTATAGATTACATATGTTTAATGTTTCGACATTTATAGAAGAATTTTCTTGTCTACTAGAAAATGAAAAATCAAATAATGTCATTATAATTGGTGACTTCAATATTAACATTTTGGAAAAAAGTGAAATTGTCTCGAGCTATATGGAATTGTTAGCATCGCATGGCCTAGCTAGTTTCATCAATGAACCTACTAGACTTGTCTCAGGTAGATGTTTAGACCATATTTATGGACGGTTCAGGAATGGCTCGTTCAGTAACTGTGAGAAATGTGTTATTGATTTAATGATTACTGATCACTCTATGACTGGGTTCATGTTTAATATTTCCGATAGAATGTCCAATTTGAATTTTGTACCTCCTGACAGGGTAACGAAGATAAACTACATCAATCTCAAATACAATTTTTCTTGTGAGTTTTGGGAAGATGTCTATCTGTGTTCTGATGCTTCTGCTTCCTTTTCAATACTTATTGATTGTCTAAAAAAGCATATTCTGTGTTGTTCTTATACTTTTAGTCCTAAAAAGTCTTCCAAAAGGCTTAAACCTTGGATTTCCAGTTACTTATTGAACAAAGTTAAGGCTAAAAACAAACTTAGAACTAAATGCTATAAACACCCTGGTAATCTGTATTTGAAAAGCAAATACAAAAATCTGTGTACCGAACTTAAAAGTGAAATTCCAAATTTCCGTGATAACTATTACCGTTCTAAGTTCAATTCTGCTAGAGGTAACTTAAAAAGTGAATGGCAAATTGTTAACAGTATCTTAAACAAATCCTCTGTTGCAATAAAACCGACTGTTATTCGTGTCAATGACTGTGTTGAATCTGATAAACTAGCCATTGCAAATGCATTTAACTGCTATTGTATGAACATAGCCACCTGCATGCAACCAGGTCCTGTTCAACCTACTTGTCGTTTCTGTTCGACTACTGATTGCTTTGCTGAACCAATGTGTTCTAATAATTTTGCATTTGAACCCATTACTCCGCTTGAAGTTTTAAAAGTTATCGGCACTTTAAGAAATACTTATTCATGTGGTGCCGACGGTATCTCTAATATCCTCCTTAAACAAATTGCTTGTCATATAATGGATGTCCTAGCTTACATTTTTAATCGCTGCATATTTGAGGGAGTTTATCCTGAAGACCTCAAGTGTGCTGATGTTATCCCATTATTCAAAAAGGGTTCTACTGTTGAAATGTGTAATTATAGGCCCATCTCACTCCTCCCAGTTATGAGTAAGATCTTTGAAAAGCTTGTGAAAAATAGGATAGTGAGTTATCTCACAAAAGCTAAGTTTTTCAATGCTACACAATTTGGCTTTCAAAAGCGAAAATCAACCGAGGATGCACTCCTACAGTTTTGTGGACAAATAATGTCAAACTTAGATGGTAAAAAGTGTACTGCTGGTCTATATATTGATAATTAGCAAAGCGTTTGATATGGTTGATCATCTTATTCTACTGGATAAACTTGAAAAAGCAGGTTTTCGTGGCTTTATGTTAGAGTGGTTTAGATTTTACCTAAAAAATAGAACACAAAGAGTAAAAATTGATGAAATCAGGAGTGATCTTATGATTCTCAACTTAGGGGTACCCCAAGGTTCTGTCCTAGGTTCGATTCTCTTTCTAATCTACATAAACTCACTTTTTACTCTTAATTTTAAAGGTGCTCCAACGGCTTTTGCGGATGATATAGGTTTCTTCTATGGTTCAAATAGTCGCCTAGACCTGGTTTCCGACTTAAATTGGGACCTTAGTCTTGTAAGAACATGGTTTTATAAACACAACTTGCTTATAAGTCGTAAGACTAAGATTATGATTTTTAATTTGTCGTTTAACCTTGATCTGGATCTGAATGTTTATTTTCACTCACCTGAGTGTAAAAGATTCCTGTTTGCGAATTGTAACTGTGGATCTGGATTATCTTCTCCTTCTTTTGATGGCAGCCTAAATTGCAGTGATAAATGTTTCCCTATCGATATTGTTAGTGAGTACAAATACCTGGGACTTACTATAGACTCTAGAATGAGCTTTTCTAGTCATGTAGAAGCTTTGAGGAACTATTTCCGATGCACGCTTAGGCACTTCTTCTATTTGCGAAATATCTGTTCTACTAAATTGCTAAAAATTATTTATTATGGTATTTTTCATTCAAAATTACAATACGGTATTACTTGCTGGGGAGGTGCTTATAGGAATAAAATACAACCCCTTTTGATAATACAGAAATATATCCTAAGAAAATTATGCCGCAAACCTAGGAGATATTCTACGTACCCTCTGTCTGTGACTTAAAAATTCTTCCCGTCCGACATTTATACTGCTTTAAGGTGCTGAAGACCTTTTTTATGAAGTCTGGTAATCGGAACTTCCGACTGATTTCTAACTTTAACCTGCGTGGAAACTTTTCATACTCTGTATCTGTTCCAACCTTCCATACCACTCCTTATCGTAATTTTTATTATATTTTGTCTTTTCGTTTATTTAATAGACTTCCTATATCGCTCAGATCGATTACCTTGCCTGGATTGTTTCTCAAACTCGTAAAATCCTGGCTTCTCAATTTCAACTTCACTAGCTTAGAATCTGTTCTCTTTGACTCTCTGGTATAACCAATGAAACAAGTTTTTATCCTAATCATCTATTTGATGCTCTATAGCAAATTTGTTCTATTATGTGTCTGCTTAAGTTTGCTTTATAATATTTGAGTAATTATTTGTATCAGTTTTTTTATTTGAGGGTCACCCCACCCATACATACATACTTTATTTGATTTCTCATGTTGTCAGGGTAATGGCATTCAATACTATTTTCATTACTGTAGTATAGAAAATACAGAATGTCAAATGAAGTTCTTAAATTTTATATCTAATCTTATTACGAGTATTATATAGATTAATGTAAATGAATTTATTTTGAATTATATTGTTTAAGGAATTTACAGAATAATAAATAAATAAAATAATAAATATTTATTAAACGTCCAAAAAAGGGCTTAAAGGCTCCATTTCATTAATAAAAAAATATGGTTTTAACAGGAGGTTTTTAACTCGGGAAGTAGACCTTGAATTATTTTCTATGGGGTTTCATAAAGTTGTTGGTTTATGCTGGTAAAACAGGAACATCTTTAATGTTATCCTCGGCTAAAATTGTTAGAAAAAGTGAACAACAAATTGAGAGCCAGAACTTTAATTATTTTAAGGATTTAATGCCATAAATTGTTTTTTTAAAAAAAATCCAAACAAAATTGTTTTGTAATTTAAAAAATGTAATTTTAAAACACTACACACGAATACGTAGACCTAGTATATTTAATTTTTAATGCGACTGTAATGTTTTTATGAGATATCAGGCGTCCTCTCATAGGAACAAGCCTCACAACGTAGGCGCTCTTCAAGTGCGGATTATTTTATTTCTCGCTGTAGTCGTAGGTCCAAGATATGAGTAATAATTAAAAAAAAAATTAAACATCCATACAGTGTCAGAGAAATAGAGTTTTTCTAGAACGTTATTTGATGGTGTATGTATGTTCAAATTTAACAATCCTGGTTAATACCGATATGGCTATGGTACAATCTCTGAGGTCGTGCTAGCGCAGATTACCAAGGGATTATAGAGGTTATAACACATCCCGACAGACATAGCGGCTTTAAGGTGTGAACCACAATAAATGAACACAAATAACCAAAAGAAACAGAGAAAAACGATGAAGATAAAGGATCTCCACAAAATTCGGGAGATGCGCTGTGCTATTGCGATCACCAGTAAATTCAAGCGAGGGAACTTAGGTCGCAAGGAAAAGAAGAAGTTTGGAAAACAGAAAAACATCAGACCTCAATGAAGACAAAGTTGAAAATGACGACATGAAATTTAAATAAATAAAATTATGGGTCGTTCAAAGGAAATATACATTGAAATAAGAAGGCAGCGTATTAGTACCCTACCAAAGTTAAATCCGAAAGTGATATATATGTCTCTCTCAGGAACTTAATATTTCTAAATCTGGTATCCATTATACCATTAAGTGATTTAGTGAAACCGGAAGTAGCGATCTCATGACGTCGATGAGTAGACACTAAACACTTGACAGAAAGATACCTTGGCTCTGATTGCTAATAAGCCTAACAAGAGTCTGACCGAACCAAAAATCTGCGGGGAGATCAAAACAGAAGAGCAAATGGGCGTATAGTTTAGCATCACAAAGTGAAGGAGCTTCGTTCGACGTTCCGTAGAGCAAACCGCCTTCCACAATGTGTTGTGACAAGCGTAAGGAATGGAGGTGGGGAGACCTTTTCTTCGGTGGAAATAGAGATTTGGTTCGTATCAAAAACATTTCGAACAAAGGGGTCTTTAGAATTATTCTAGATTCGAATGAAGTCATCTTGTAGAAGGCTCGTCTTCCAACTAGACTTCAAAGTTGTGCTCGAGTTTCCTGAAATAGAAGAAACAAAATAGAGACGCTAATCAAGATGATTTGGTCACCGCAATCGAAAGATTTGAACTCTTGTGGACTTAAATGTATTTATGTATTTGGATAGAAAGAATCGTTTTCAAAATATCTTCTTCTTTATCAGGAATTTTTCCGCAGCAACGAAAACAACACTGAATTTGATTTTTTTATTAACACAGCCGACAACAATCAATTAAATTAATTAAATCTAAAGACAGGAAAGTCTCTAATAAACCTGAAATAGCGCAAGACTGCAGTTCAACATTTACAAAAATGGTGGCGCAGTTCAGTATTCATCAATATTTGGTGCTGGGTGAAGAGACATTCCAGTAAATTGTAACTCCGATAAACTCGCAAACATCAAACTACAGATACAATATCTATTCTAATAGCAAAATCTTCCTCAGGTGTGCCGATGGCTGCGTGTATACTCAAATGAAAGTCAGATGCCAACGAAAGAGCTAACATTAAGTTGACAAATGATTTAAAATATCTAGAGATTAAACAGATTTGACCATAGCGGGATATTAAACACCATGAATGTTTGATTTCTCTCAACAGATGGGATATTATCGCTACAATAGATGTCATCACTAGTGACTCTCTTATAGGCAAGCATGCAACTAGGGTAGATGTTCGAGTATGTACATATATTCAAACGATTTCTATAGAGACTGCGGGAACTATCCCTCGCCACCTCTTTAGATATCGTGCTGATATGATTTGGCTAATACAGACATTTGAAGTTTATTATGAAGCACCAGCTGCCTCTCCGAGAAGAGAGAAAACTTCTAGATTGGGTAGCACAATTGACCTTATTTATAATGGGCTAAGTGCGTCGGCTTTCGCATCGACAATCGTGTTATAACGCTATCATTCAGATAGCTCTCAAGATTTATGCGCACACGAGTGTAACACGACAGCTCCGAAATAACTGATCACCGTAGTTTTCATGCCGATTATGGGCGAAATAACCGACCAATATTCGTACAGCAAACAATTCGTAACGTAGTGACGAATTAACTAGAAATTTTGGGATATACTCGTATAATAAAACCTATCCTCGAAACGTTCGTTCGGCTGATAATATCGCCGCCGCGCCGTTAGCAAAAGTGTGGTTCAAGAACTTTTAGTAGTAAGTAGGCATAAATAGTCCTCTTTATTGCAAATTTTACATCTATATTTGCATTTTTAGCCACATAAGATACAATTAGCAGAAGAACCCAGGCCTAGGTACCATGGAAAGCGCAGAACAATTTTACATTGGGTGCTGGGGCAAAAAGCAGATAATGCTGATCTTATATTGAAAATCTTCTTTAGCAATGACGCACGTTTTCACCTTTGTGGGTGACGAATTTTTATATAATTCAATAAAGACCAACAATGAAACATTGTTTGGTGTGCATTGTGGGTGGGCAGGGGTATCGGCCCGATTACTTTTAGTACGAAATTGATTATTTTGATTTGGAGAACACATTTTGATGCCAAGGCCATGCGTTTTAACGCCACTGGGTTTTTGTGATACCACATGAAGAATTGTGTCTATACCGATAGTTCTCAGATGTTGGAACATTAAAAAGCCAGAATGATGAAAACCTTCATTTATCTGATGATAGCCTCACACCCAGAAATATACGAAAAAGTTATCTGAAATTATATGAAGAGAATCGAGTGCTGCAAAATGAATCTAAAAGAATATAGAGCCTTTGTTGTCAATAAATATGGTCCTTTAAAGTACCATATACTCGTACTAAATTATTTTCAGTAACAAGTGGTTAGGATAAAATTGCAATAAACTCTTATTAAAAAAAGGCATATATGGATATATACGAGTATGTGTGTAATATATTATACATATGTGTACTCGTATGTATGTATGTAAGCCCTTTAGTTGTTTGATTTACTTAAAATTTAAATTCAATCATTTTCGGTTTGCAACTATGGCACCGTATGTACATTTTTTAATGTCCTTAGAACAATGGAATTTTGCCGGAAAAAAGAAATTAACAGGAGCTGTTACACCTGGTACTGGATTCACTACATTTGGCCAGCCTCCATAAATTATTTGTGCACGTAGTCCTCTCGGTAACGCAGTATTTTGTGATTTATTTGACGTTTTAAGTTCATAAATCTTTTCGCTTTTAATTTCTCATTTTTGACTGTTCTACTATGAAAGAATGAATGTGCATGTACTGTGTGTTTACTTTAGTTAGGTACCTATCAATAAATGAGGAGAATTGCATGAGACGTAAAAGTTTAATAAATTTAAAAATTGAACACTCAAGGTCGAGTGAAAAATGCTATTTCCTTTCGCAAGGACGAAAATAATCAACAGTAGGGAGTTGTCAACCATTCAAGAACATTGGATCGAAAGATGTCGAGGAAGAAACAGCACAAGGCTTTCCGTGGTTACCTTGAGACTGTTCAAAGAACAAAAGTCTTAAAGCATCATAATGCAGCAGTTTTAGCAGCAGGTAGAAAGGAAGAAAGGAGTTTATGGCTTTATCTCGGCTGAAGATGAAAGAAGTGCAGTATAGACGTAATTACTCTAAAGCTGTGACTGCAGATATGTAGGTGTGACAGCAGAAGTAGTTCTTTGCTCGCCTCAGATGAGGACCAATTTTCCCAGTTCTTAACTGAGAATTTGCTAGCGATTCGCTTCAAGTCAGAATGAGCTGCCCTAAATCATGATCGCTGGTATTCGTACCTCGACTTTTAGTAAAGACGAGATCACGGCAGAAAGAAAGACACAAGACGGTATCTTTAGAGCTGTCGCATCCACTGGGGGAAAGAGCCTAGGACATCTAGTCGTTTGCCAGAGAGTAGTGCAGATTAATTACCGGTATATGATAAAGGGTGTCTTATGGGTTTGGCCAAAGTAATCATGGACTTTGATGCTACAATCGGCGTTAAGATCTCAGGTTTTTGACCAAAATCCTTCAGTTCCGGCCAAAATAATACCTGGAGATTTACATTAAAGCATAGAATATCGGGCTCCATTGCGCCTGTTTTTTATTTCAAAAGCATTAGGAGGGTGTTTGTTTGGCATACCAAATAAAATTATTGCAAGATAAAAAACAAGTTAAGATGGGTAAAGAAATCAAAAAGCAAAGCTAGAGGAGCAATTCGAAAAACAGAGTTTTCCCTTGATACCGTTTTTTATTGATGATATGCAATGGGCTTCGTGCTGCACTCAGCATGAAACAAAGGAAATCGATTTACTCTGCCTAACTCTGACTCTGACTAATGAGAGTTTTCAATATGATATCTGATGAAATGCCAAACTTACGTTTGGTACGGCTTTGCCGGTCAATAAGTGGAGAAGCACTGCTACCGCTTAAGGGCAAATCTACGGGTATTCCAGTCAAATTTTGAATCTGTACTGACATCTAGGTGCAGCACAATTATCATAAGGACGTTGCATATGTTTTTAAATAGGTGTCTGCGAAACATCATACGAACGACTATTTTTTGGCCAAATCACATTTCAAATATAGAGCTTCGTGAGATAACTGGACAGAGTGCTACAGAAATTACAATGCAAAGACGACGGTGGCACTGGATTGAAAATATGCCATGCTACTTGTATATAATGGAATTCGCTGCCGACCCAGGATGGGAGAATTGCGAATGGGCCTACATGGCGCAGAATTATCGACCAAGAAGCAAGTCAATTAGGAAGAAGTTGGTAAGAGCTGAGTCTAAAGAAAAACCATTAATTGTGCAGGCTTCAAAAATAAACCTCCAAAAAAAACCCACAAACTGCGGCCTTGAATATCCACCGAAAATGTATCACTGACAAAAAAACTCAAATAAAGAAAAGAATCACTTATAGAGGCTGCTGAAACAGGGTATTGGGAACTTAAAACATCGAGCAGAATGTGTCTCCATTAAAAGCCTGGAAGCGGTGAAAAAATCAAATTATTCGCTTTGGCAAGCTGTAAATAATATTAAAATACCTAAAATCTTAAAGGTATCGATTAAAAAAAGTTACAATGTTAGATCTCGTAAAATTAATGCCTAAAAAAGAACTAAGTTGAATAATAAAGTTATATTGCAAGGAAGTACGTTACTGTTGTTCTCATAATGTCTCCTATCTTTGAAGTGAGAGTTGGCCAATCGAGTGCCTCTTCATAGTGCCTCGCTAGCGTTATTCTACTGGAAGACGAATTACGCTTCACATGGACAGAAACTTTTCTTAAAGTTCTTTTTGGCAGTCCTTAACTAAAAAAATGCGTCAAAAAACCCTTTTTTTTACCCGGAAGCAAACAACTTCGACACCGGTAGATTCAATAAACAAAAAAAAGCCAAAATGGAAGATCACTTCATTACTGACGAGAGATATTTTTCTTGCGGCCTCTTCTTTGTGTCACGGCTGACACTTGAGCCTCTATTGTTATTAAGACCATATATTCCAACGTAATTCCTTGAATATGGCAAAAGAGCCTAAAGTTTAACGGTTTCATAATGTGGAAGCTCTCGCAAATACGGGTACTAACTAGATCACGATTTTTACTTTCATTCAACGTCATAAATATATATCATTCTTATTTACATATGTATGTGTCGGGTGCGTTTTGAGATCTTAGTTCGCCCAAATAAAATCTCTGGGAACTCTGACGAAGGTCTTTAGAAAGTTCGTGATTTTGCGAAAATCGCGTCATACGTCGACTTGCCTCCTTACATGCATATAAAGCCGTATTGACTACCAATGAGTTTAATAATATTGGGTTTTCGATGGTGCACATAGAACTCTCTCATAAATTGACATACCGATCAGTGTCGGTAGTTGTTGCGATTTGTTGTGTCGCCTTTGCCTTTATATAGTGGAATAATAATTCCGATTGTCGGCCATTCTTCAGAGAGTATGTAATCCAGTCAGGCTGCATACTGCCAGACTCTTCTTTTACTTCTTCGCCGTTTGCCGTAAAATCTGCCGTTTCCTTTTCATATGTGACAGTCAAGGGAATGGTCCTCATACTCTTTTCTTATATGGCAAATGCCTTAATGGCTATTAGTAGGTACCCGTGCTCACTTTCAGTATACTATCTTGGTAATTGAATCTCTGGCGGTTATAATAAATAAATGCTCAAAGTTCACAGTTGTGTTTTATTTTGTTTTAATGTAAAAAAGACTAGAAAAAAAAAACAATAAGCACATATCAACATATTTGTTAGTATTGTTTGATTTGGTTATTTCTCTTTTTTAAAGTTTAAGGTTTAAAAATAATCTGAGTGGTGTTAGCAAAATAAAAAATTTTTTTTTCAAAAGCCCCCAACGTTCAATATATACAAGTATGTACGAGTACTTACTCTTATATCCCATATGCATACATGCGAATATTAGTTCATATATGCAACTATGCAGTTTTTTTTCTGATGTCCTGACTGGTTTCAAAATGTTGGAAGGCATGTGGTTATGAGAGATTGAAGGTTATTAACATGCTTATAATCTATTGTGAATTTGCGGCTTTTAATACATTAACACTATATGTTTGACTGCTAGTGTTAATAACTTACCTTGCACCCTTTAAATACGTAATACACATCAAAGTTAGACCCTTCTGTGGTGTAACTACTACACTCAGAAATTATCGAAACGTTTCTGCAACCTAACCAGTGCTCTTACGATGAAAAGTAAACCACAGGATTAAAACTTAAGCCTCTTTGATTGCTGGCAATATACAAGTGGCTTTTGCGGAGCTATATAACATCTGTTCAATTTTACATGTTAAAAGATGCGCGTCCCATTATTTGTAATATAGGACGTTCTCGTATTGTATATACATATGTGTGTATGTATGTACAAACATGTATATGTAGATCCGGGCCAATTGCAGTTATGTGTATACATATGGTGAAATTAAAAAAAGAATAATAATTCTTCTGTCCCCTCCAAAAGTTGTGGAATAAACAAATAACAAAATATATGAGTGTATTGGGCTTTGGAGTTGTTATGCCAAAGTTTCATTTTTATTCTTAACATCTTTTAGAAACACGTATTTTAGCAAGCCATGCATTTTCTTTATTTTAGCATTCTTAGATTTTAAGATCAAACAAAATTTTAGAGTATAATTTTGATGCCATGGAAAAGGCATATCATACATACTCGTACATAGATACATATTCAAGTTCTTTTCTATTTTACAATTTGCACAATACAACCAATAGTTTATTACGTAACAAATGTCAATTCAAATTAAGAAAATGTATAATAGTACCCAGTTCAGTTTTTCAGTTTTTATGCATTTTTATTTTTTAACTTAAGTTACTCTTATATGCTAAACAAAAAACGCTTAAAAATTAGCTTAAATTACTTACAAATAATCTTATTCTAACTTACTGGCCCCATGCTGGCACTCTAACATTTAAACTATGTCTTTCGACGAATCTTACAGTCTAATTTTATTTGTATTTTAACATTAATTAATACTAAAACTAAGAAAATAAATTTTAAGCAAAAACTTAGTATATGGAACTTTTTTTAATTTTCTATAAAACTTAAAACTAAAAGCCTACAAACTACCTAAAAATAAATCTTAACCTACTTACATCTAACACAAACACAAACATACATAAATATATATATATATACATAATATGTATATACATAATATATAAATACATGCATATATATATATATATTTTATTTTGATTTTTTTTTTTTTTTTTTTGATTTTATATATTTTTTTTCTTAAAACTAACTTAATCCTACCTAAAACTATGTAAGACGGCCATGGCTAAAAAAGGAAAAAAAAAAAATTAGGCTTCACATGAAGCTACATATCACTGAAGGAGTGTGACGATGAAGCATCCTCCCCTTCAACAAGCCACCAAAAGTTTTGGTGCTGCCGAGCAACATCCCTCATGTCGCGACTCCCTACCGCCCTACTGAACCGGAGACGCTCCGCACTGCCATGTGCGACGTCTCTGTCGTAGTTGAGTCGCCTGTCCGCAGCTGTTCGAGCAACGTGGAAGATTAGCGGCACCGCCAATCTGTCCTGGATCAGACCTTTGCTATCTAGATAGAGGAACGCTTCTGGAGGAATAAAGCCGTCAAAGCGAACTCTCTCGTGATACATATAATTGGGGTAGTAAGCCCCGGAGATCAGGTTGTTCGATGAGGTCATTGCTCTTGCAACGTGCCTTCGAGTCAACTTAATGAGGAAATTGTCCACTCTTATTAGGTTCGCCCTATTATATAAGACCTCATTAGGATAGAATTTTATGTACTGAGACTCTGGTGTTCTGTATAGGCGAAGACAAGTCCTAAGACAAGCCCTCTCAAACACCCGAATCTTTTCCAATAAACTTGCTCTCACGTTGAACCACACGGGACATCCAAATACAAGCATGGGCCTGATAAGGGCCATGTAGCAGATTACCTTCACCCTCGCATCGAGTTGACTGTTATAGAACAGTCTCTTTGTAAGGGCAAAAGCACCTCTGGCTCTGGCCAGAGCAACATCTATATGTTTGTTAAAATACAGATATTGATCTAGCCAGATCCCAAGGTATCTGACTACATTTCGACAAGCGAGTGGCTGTCCGTGTTGTCCGAGGATAGAAAACTTTCGCCAATTCTTTCTGGTATCCCTAGAGGCCCCAGACAAAGGCGTCCTAAACAGAATGGTTTCCGACTTCTGAAAGTTGATTTTCAACTTCCAGTCATCGCAATATCGCTTAATTTTTTCGAAGTCACGCTGCAAAAGTGTATTAATGACCTCAATCTTTGGACCTGATTTGTACGCGATTATGTCGTCTGCGTACGCTATGGCATGGTGAAGTGAACCTATCAGATCACTCGTGTAAATGTTGAATAGGATCGGCGAATTTACCGCACCTTGTTGCAGACCGTTTTTAATGTGAAATGTTCCAGTAGAAGTCACATCGCCAGTTTTCACGATGAACTGTCTATCTGTTAACATATTGTAAAGAATATACAGCAGTGGTTTACTAATGCCCAAACTGCTCAACTTGAAAAATAATCCCTCTAACCATACGGTATCGAAAGCCCTTTCCAAGTCAATCAGGCAGGCACCAGTGCCCTGTTTCTTGCCTTTGTTCCATTGGATATCAGAAACCAGTTTCGACGCAGCATGAATGATATCATGCCCCGCCTTGAAACCGAACTGATTATCCGGAACTATATGTTTGTCCTCAACCCACTTAGTCAGGACTCTATTGATCACCTTCTCGAAAACCTTACTGATGTTTGGAAGAAGACTGATCGAGCGGAGATTCGCCGGATTGGAAGTGTCTTTATCCCTTTTGGGGATGGGATGTACCACCGCAGTTTTCCAATGCGCTGGATAATGTGCATTATTCATTGCATTATTAAACAGGGTGGTATAAATGTTCACCGCTTCTAGAGGGAGATGTCGAAGCACAATGTTCGGTATTTCATCGGTTCCCACTGATTTCTTACTTCTAAGTGATTCGAAGATCGTTTGGAGCTCTTCCTTCGAAATGAACGGGGGTAGTACCCTATCGTTGGTGATGACATTATTTGCCATATTCTCGTCACTGAACTGGGTGAAACCCGAGCTCTCGAATCGCCAATTCACAATTTCATTTCGAAGGCAGAAATTGTGCACAAGGACTCGATTCTCCAGATCGTGGTTTGGGCCAATGATAACATTCGCCTTGTACACTTCCTGGAAAGTCGCCCCTATGGCCTCAACCTTCTCCTGTGGATCCTCGATCACAAAGAAGTCGTCATCATCGGCGGCCTCATTTGGATCAATACCTGCTATTGTCAGTAACCGTTCGTTGTCTGTTGTCCGGGCTATTTTAAGACACTGAAGGTCGTTTTGATTTTTTCTCCGAAATAGTTTATTTATTTGCGGAAACATATTCGGGTTGCTGGTGTTTACAGCCCGAATTTTATTGTTCCAATACAAACTTACAGATGTTCTGTAATTTTCCTTTATTAATTTTTGGAGGTTTTTAATCGACGACTTCAGTGTCATGATCTCCGGGTTATGTCTGTCAGTGAACTGTCTGTACAAGGTTTTTAGTCTTGACAGCAGTCTACTTTTATGTCGGTGCAGTGCGTCAATAGTTGCGTTGCGGAATAAGTCTTCTTCGTCAGTGTGTTGGTACCGAGGTATCGTTTTGTCCATTGTTTGTTTGATTGTCTCGTCCATTCGTCTTAGATACCTGTCAATCTCCTCGTTTGACAGATTTCTGTTGGACGGTGGGTAGAGCGAATTCGAGGAGAGTGCTCTAGTCAGTGTTCTGGTGAAGTGTGTCCAACGCACCCTACTATAATTGTAAGAATGCCTTTGGACAAACTCATCTAATTCCGCGATTTCATTGGGAACAGTTATTTCGGTGCTGAGACCGCAATGGTCACTGTCATACACGAAAGTGCGTAGACAGTTTGTAGTTTGTTGGTTAGTGCATGTCAGTTGTATTCGTGAGTCGAACAGTAGAAGATCCAAATAGGACCCGTGTCTGGGAAACGACGGACTATCCGTCGCCTTTAGCCCGAGTCGATACATTACACTGTGCTGACCCCACCAATTGAATAGTAGGTTCCCTCTAGTATTTGGTGTATTATTTCCCCAATCACTATGTTTGGCGTTGAAATCTCCGCCGATAATAAAATAGTTGTCTTCCAATTCCAGCCTCAGAAATCGAAAAAGTGTCTCGAGCTCTGAGATAAATAAGGTGGATTGAGTAGCCTTAGGTGCATAGACAGACACCATGTACAACCGCTTTCCACTACGGAGGGGGATATACACGATGCATACTTCCAGCACCTGGAACCTACGTACTACACGACTGTATATTCTTTTAAAACGTATACCTTTTCGTACGAAAATTGCAACGCCACCTCCCTGAATGGAGTTGGGTCGGTTTCTCCGTACTATTTTGTATCTTCTGTGCCTCATTTTGTGTCTCTTGGTAAGCTTAGTTTCGCTAACCAAGAGTACATCAGGGGCTTGGTCTTGAAGCAACTTAAATAGTGCGGCTCGTCGTTCGAGCCTAATCAGTGAATTCACATTCACAGCAAGGACCTTCAGGGTTTGCTCCGCCACGTACGTACCCATTACGGCAAAAGGTGCGTTAGGCCAGGCAGCAGTGAGTATACTTGATCCACCCGCGCCGTCTGTTCAGTTAAATGACGTTGTAGCTGAGCGATCTGCCCCTGGATAGAGAGCAAGATAGCTAGCATGTCAGGTACTGGTTCAGGTGCTCTGGGCGCTGGGGCCTGAGAAGCAACCTTCGCTTGCTGTACCGTATTTCCCCTACCTGCCGCCATTTGGGCGTAGGTAACATGGGGAGTAACGGCTGGTGTTTGCAAATGCACGGGTGGACGTTTAACTTCCACTTTCTGCTGCCGGGCCAGATTTATTCTTTTCATGTACTGGAATTTGGGACAACCCCGATAATTTGCGGTGTGTCCCGTGTTCCTACATAAAGCACAAGAGAGTTGGCTTTTTTCAGACGCTCCGTCCTTACCCAGAGCGCATTCCTCGGACTTGTGGTTCTTTCCGCACTTCACGCATCGAGGCTGCATTTCGCAGTTCGACGCGGCGTGCCCGAACCTTTGGCAGCGAACACATTGTAAAATGTTTTCGCTCCTTTTTAATTTTTCCCAATGGACTACCTGGTAGTCTAGGACTTTAATACTCCTTAGACCATCCAGATTGCTGGTGGGACTTAATTGGACCAGGAAAATCGGCAGTTGCCGCTTCTAACTTTTGGCTCTGGCTGTGGTGAAAGGCTTGACCCCCACGAATTGGAGCCCTTCGCACTTCTTCTCTTTCAGCAGTGCAAGGAGCTCCTCCGGATCAGTCGACGGTTCCAATCCCCTCAGCAGCATTGTTTGCAGCTTGTCCCCCTTCGGGGTGTAGGAGAAGAACTCCGTCGTCGAATCCTTCAGTAAATTTTTGATTTTATAATAGCGCTCCACTGAATTGCAGTGGATCGCGTGTCTATCTAAAGATAACCTTTTTACAAAAAAATTGTTGCCTATGGCCGACTTACATAATTCGATAGTTTCCTTGAGTTCCATCTTGTATGTATTTATGGGTGGAACTCTTTGCTTTACAATCTTGTCTTTCTGCTGCTGTTGTTGCTGCGTTTGAATATGTTGTTGTTGCTGGTGTTGATTTTGCTGTTGGTGTTGCTGTGTTTGCTGCTGCTGCTGTTGTTTCTGGGGCTTGTGTTGTTGTTGTTGTTGCTGCGGTTGTGATTTTTGTTTTTGTTTCTGGACTTGTTTTCTCGTTTGCACATGTGTGGTTTTTTGTTGTGGTAGCGGCTGTTCCTTGTGTTTAGCCTCGCTATTTATGAGCTGTTGCTTAGAGCTCTGGAGTTTTTGCTCCTTTTGCCTTCTCGCCACTTGTTTCTTTTTAATAGCCAGTACTTTTTGTTCCAGCTCTTTAATGCAGCTCTTAAGTGCATGCACCTCTTCCTCTTCATCCTCTGACTCAGTAGCCATTAGAGATTGGAAGGTATTCTCACCATCAGACACGTATGGGTCTTCGTTTTGGTCAGCTGCCGCCTTTGTTGACGTTGTTGGCGCCCCTTCCCTTGCTCTACCTGTCAGCTTTTCAGTAGAAGTTGTTAGGGAGGGGCGCTTTACAAGAATTGGAGTAAGATTGAGCCTCCTCTTCCTTTTCTTCGCAATATTTTCCGATGACATTATGTCATCTGCTGGTTCCGCTATTGGAGTAGCGGACCGCTTGCTATCACTCATGATATGGTCGCTCTTCCGTATTTTTTTCTTTTTTTCCACTATATTTTAAACTTTAAAAAGTTAAAAAAAAAAAAAAAAAAAATTCCTTGTGGAATCGAACCCACGACCCCTGCTTTAACGGGCGGACACCACTACCACTAGGTCACCGATGCACTTGCGCAAAATGTTTTTAATTCACTTTTACGAGTATATATATATTTATTTACTTTTTTCACTTTAAAAGCCGAAACACGTTTATTCCTCACGGAGGTCTATGAACGACTGTCACTTAGACGATCATCGAAACTTCAATGCACGTTGAGCAAAAGCAAACTTTTTTAATATTTAATAATTGCTGAATTGAAGAATGTTTGGTGTCAAAATTTAACAATGTTGTTTACAAAACGTCCACGATAAAATTGTTACGGATTTTATCAAGAGTGTCAAAGCCTACTATTAAGCAACCCAAACAGACATATTCGCAGAAACCGCCAAGTAAAAGAACCAATTGTGGAATGTTGGGGACTAAGCACATCAGTTGGTATTGTCGGGTTGTTAGTGTGACAAGATTCTGCTTATAAATCAGTTAGAATATAAGTCGTAGCCGAAATTCGACGAAGACTCATATCGGATTTGCAAGCCTTGTTAATCTTAAAAACGGCGCAGTAGAAATGCTGGTAAATTCTGGAAATACATTTTAGGCAACATAAAATCAACCATGCTTCTGTACGGTTGATATTGTAAAAGAAGAAAAAATACCTGCCATGCCAACATTATTATTCCAAATTAATTCAATTCAATAATTAGGGTGAAAACAAAATATATACAGACACATATGTAAAACTGAGAAAAACGTTTGCTTTTATTGTATTTTGTTTTTAGAAATTCGAAAGTATTCGTATGTTATGACCAATTCTTCTTAGTCCCCTTTTATTAATTGATAAATCAAAGCTTCAGAATTCGAACTCATTGCATAGCATGATAATAAATGTTTTTCCATAACATCAACTGTCACACACTACAATGAATTCACATTCGATATGACCGCTGCACGTGTTTATTATTATAATGTTTTTTACGCAACATTTTATGTACATACATATGTATGGAAGAAAGTTAAAATCACTCTGCATGTGCACCAGTTATACATTAAAACTTGATTATATCATTTAGCTAGACTGACAACTGCCCTATTTGTATACAAACGATAGCATCAAACGCTGCCATGGCTGGATCCAAAAGTGACAAATAAATGATGCCTACTGGCGATGAACTATCACATATTTACAGTTGATTAACCTCAGACGAAGATATATATCTTCAATAAAATAGCTATGTCCCTTGAAAACCAAAGAATATGTTCGGGTTTTTGTACGCATTATGAGCCAGAAATCGTACTGTAACTAAGACTCACCCATCATAGAATACAATTTATTAGAAATGCAGAAATTGAGTTGAGAAAACACTTTTTCATCTACTTATTTCTATTTTAAAAAATGTTTTAATTTAATACTCGGTAACCTTTTTGTATATACAAGAGTAGTCGTTTGGGTATTTTTCCAACTTCAGTATGAATTGCACGATAAAAATAGGGTATTTTTAATATTAATAAAAGCGGGATATTTGGAACATACGTCAAAAGATAAAATCACACCAACATTAACCGGTACATTTATTAACATTTTTGTGATAATATTTTTGAATTACCTCTGATTATTGAGTACTAATGTCATGCAATCTAAGTCGTAATTCGGTCATTGCCTGGCTTGGCTGGTTTTTGCACTGTATTAATATATACGAGTACCTTTATTAATTTTTTGCCTATAATTTGAAAAAAATTTAAAAAAAATTTACTTTATCCTGACATTTACATTGTTATAAATATTGATCTGCACTACATAAATGCATTTAAAAAAAACATATTTCCGGATTACTATAAATGTCCTTAGTCATTTGAACCACTTACTCACTTTGGACTGTTCTACATCTAGGGATGACTTGTGCTTTAACCAATAGAATTCTATATTTAGTTCCATATTATGATAATTACCTCAAGTTACGCACATAAAGTTGGTTTTTCAAATTAGTGCGCTACGCGTCGGAGGTATTCGTTTACTTCATATATCCTGCCCATTCAAGCTAACGAATTCTGGCTATTTTGACAAGATCAATATGGCTGTACAGCCTATGTTGTTGTATATTCTTCTCCAAATTACTTCTATTCAAACGGGATGACATATATATCACTTCATTGGAACGGCTTTTATTTCGAACCTATAAAAGCTGTTTTATCCGCTTTTGGTTAAGTACACGATAGGTGTCTTATGTACTGATTATCCCAATGTTCGTGTCAGGGACTTATTTTTCAGTGTTTTTTAGTCCAAAGACGTAACGATTGGCAAGACTGATATTTCACTTATAAGAGAGTCACATAATAACTATCACTTTGCAGTATATTGAATCTGAGCATGCAAATGTAATTGATTACTTGGACTTGCGCAAGCATAGCTGGACAATCATGATACAGACAAAGCACAATACGTTTCTGGGGAAGAATTCATACATTGAAATCAGTGTAGCAGCTCTAGTGATAACCTCATTTGAATTGCTGATGTTATGTGACGAATTTTCGGCATTTAGTCAGGATGACACTATCCTCAGAATATCGATTACACTATATGATGTGAAATGAAAAACAGCCTCACATATGAATGACCTAAGTAGTGACGACCCCGATGAAAGAAAAATGTACAACGACTTTGGGCTATGACCATCAGGCCGACTCTTAACAGAGAATATGCATGCAAAAAATTACTGGAGGCTTTAGACCGCAACAAAGCCACCGCCATCCAAAAATTGTGATAGGATGGCCCTGGTAAAAGACGGAAAATCCTAACATCTATTTGGATTTTCCAACAGACGATAGATAACTTAGGTGATAAAGCCCGAACAGAGATTCCGCCAAAGATTATTTCTTGAAGCTCATAACCAGACATTGCCAATAAACAAGAGGCTAAGAAAGTCGTTAGTAATTTTAATACGAAGTTAGAAAAGAAGAACTCCTACTGGAAAAACACCACCACTATAGCTCGAAAAACGGACTCATCCTGATCGATTCGACAACGGTGCGAGGACATCTGCCTGGAATCTCTGATCAAAACGACGTTAGCTAGTTTGGTAACATTGTGATCAACCTAAGATCTGTACATTTCTACTATACTTAACAGATATTCGAGCCAATAACAACCTTTTACAAAATACCCAAGAACAAGTATGAGCAAATTTGATACGGAACGTTTACAATCACAGAAAACTGCTATATCCTTTTCTGGTCGAGTCTCAGAAAACTTCTCAAGAAATCTTACGCTATAAAACCTCTGGTTGCTGAAGAGTTCCGGCGACCGCATGCAGCGAAATAAGAGGTATGCATAGCGGCACATGGAAGTAGGGAGATGGCTGGACGAGTCCAATGAGTAATGTCAATGCAGAAATTATGTTCGAAAGTTCGAAAGAGTAAAGATAACATGTTAAGGATGCAACTTCTGAACAGAAACATGCAGAGGTAAGGATAAGAACGCTACATTAAAACACAGTCGGCTAAGAAGCATTCAACGTAGGTGATGGTTGATCTGTCCTTCCGACAAAGAATATGTCTAAATTACTAATAACTCCAGCCCCATCTATAAAATACTGAGTTTTTCATTAGATGCGCCCCAAATTTATTTCTTAGATAGAAAGACGTGTCTTCAAGATATTATGATGATTTTTTATTTTGGATTAAAATATAAATGACATGATTCAAATGTTCTCAACGGAATTGGATGCCGGGTTTTTACAGTGGCCGATATTCCAGCAATATTATGTCAAATGTTCGCCTCCAACTCGTCTAACATATGCATGTTGGCAGTAGACCAGAAACTTAATGTAGCTCCAAAGAGGAGATTCTAAAGGTGTTAAACCACACGAGTGGGGCCCCCAATTGGAAGAGGGACATTTCTGGCGATAAGACCATCATCGAACTGCATCGTCGATAAGCCGATTGTGGCAACTGGCACCGTTCGTGATGAAACCATATATTCATCAAGTCTGCTAGTTTAAATTTATTCCCAAACAAATTGGTTAACATGGAGCGATATCGTTCTACATTGACTGTAGTTTGATGCGCTGTCTGACTCCATTCAAAGAATTGTATCCCTGTATCCCCATACTGAAATCGTTTTTACGGGCGACTTCAATATACACAATTTTGGGTGGCTTCGACATTCTGGACAGACAACACCCGAAGGACGGTGTGTTGAGATCTTCGCTGCGGAAAACAACTTAACGCAGCTTGTAAATGAGCCCACGCGAATACCAGACGTTGATAGTCATACCGCCAACACCCTGGACTTGTTTTTAACTTCTCACCCTGATAAGTACACCATTGATGTGCTCTCCCCTCTAGGCTCGTCGGACCATTGTGTCATATCAGCTAATTTCTCGTACACCGACCACACAGTTAGAGAAAAAATTCCTAAAAGAACCGTATGGCAATACTAGAAAGCCAACTGGAGCGGTCTTAACAGCTTCTTTAGGAATTTTAACTGGTCGTTATGCTTCCTCGATAACGACGTGGATGCCGCTGCTGATATGATTACAGACACCATTCTCTTTGGAATGAGATCCTTTATTCCTCATCGGATGAAGAGTATCAAACCAAAAGAAAAGGCATGGTACGACTCGAGCTGTAAAGAGGCCGTCAGGGTTAGAGAAATGTTTTTTCGGTCCTACAAGACCAACCCGACAGAGGAAAACCGAAAAAAGTTCAAACGAGCCAGAAATGACTGCAACGCCTTTCTTAAGCGTGTGAAATTTATATACGACCAAAAACTGAGGCAAAAAATACTGCAATGTCCCAAAGGCAGTAAAAATTGTTGGTCGTTCGTCAAAAACATTGGAAATTCCGCCTCATCCTCCATCCCAACGCTCATTTACAATGACATTCCAGCTGTCAGCTCTTTGGATAGGGCCAATCTGCTAACTGCACACTTTGCGGCCAGCTCAACACTCCCAGATTGTGCTTTGTCTCCGCCTACACTTGAGTGCGTCGAATCTTCAATGGGACGAATCTACTTTCGCACTCGTGTAGTAGCAAGAGTACTTAAAGATCTCAACATACATAAATCCGCTGGTCCAGATGGTATATCTCCCCTTCTTCTGAAGAGGTGTTCTTCCTCGCTGGCAAAACCACTGCGTAAGCTTTTTCATCAATCCTACACTTTAGGACTCTTCCCGAGCAGATGGAAAACAGCATTTGTCGAGCCCGTCCCTAAAAAAGGCGAATCATCTTCTCTCTCCTCCTACAGACCCATTGCACTTACGTCCCTTCTTTCCAAGGTCATGGAAACACTGATAAATCGTCAGCTCATGAAATATCTCGAAACACGAAAACTTCTCAATGACCGGCAGTACGGTTTTCGTAGCAACAGGTCCACTGGTGATTTGATGGCATATCTCACCGAAAAGTGGAACCAAAGCGTACATCAATCTGGCGAAAGCAAGATAGTTGCACTTGATATTTCTAAGGCATTTGACAGAGTTTGGCATCAGGCTCGAAAATGCGTGCATTTGGGATCGACGACTCTCTTCTCCAATGGATTAGAAATTACCTTTCGGAACGTTCAATTCAAGTTGTCTTGGACGGTTTCAAGTCTGATATTCACAAAATAAATGCTGGTGTGCCCCAGGGCTCTGTTCTGTCACCGACACTCTTTTTAATTTTCATTAACGATCTCTTGTCTGCTACTTCTAATCCAATATATTCCTTTGCTGATGACAGTGCTCTCTGCTTTTCATATTCGTTCCCGGACTCACGGCCCTGCTCTTCGGCTGTAGTACGAGAACGGCAGCGTATGCTAAGCTCATTAAATTCCGATATCAACAGCATAACCAATTGGGGAACTATCAATAGAGTGGAATTTAATGCTTCCAAAACACAATGCTGTCTGCTGTCTTTAAAGCGAAATTTAAACACCCAGCCATTATCTATGAATGGCACTTGCATCGTCGAAACCGAAAAACTTTCCATTCTCGGTATGTGTGTCAATGACAACTTACGTTGGAATGACCACATATTTGATGTCGCCAAAAATGCTGCGAAATGTCTAGGTTTTCTCAAGCGATGTAAGAAATATTTACCCCCTCTGATCTGGCCTCAATATATAAGGCATTCTTCCGCCCAAAATTGGAGTACAACTCCCACATCTGGTCAGGTGCTCCTAAAACATCTCTGCACCTGCTAGATAGGATTCAAAACCGTGCGATAAAACTTATTGACGATACTAATATCAGTCAATCAATGGACACCCTCGAACACCGACGAAATGTCTCGTGTCTCACTTTGTTTTATCGCTACTTCCACTACCAGTGCTCCACTGAAATCGCCAGTAGCATTCCGCCCATTCAAATGCTCATCAGTATACCCTCAAGCCCATTTTCGGACGTACTCTAAAATATCGTGATTCGTTCCTAAGCCGTACAACTCGCTTATGGAATGCCCTGCCGATCTCTGTATTTCCTGGTCGTTATAACTTGCAAACATTTAAAAACAATGTACATCGGTACCTCTCTTTTCTTCCTCCCTAAATTTCCTTTGCCCGCGCTGTGTACAATCACCTTAAGGGTACTCAAACCCCTTGAGCGCGCGCTCATTATAAAAAAAAAAAAAAAAAAAAAAAAGCTGACTCGACGGTATCGTCTTCGATAAAGTACTACCAATGGCACATAAGGCTTGAAAACTACACTAAACAGCCAATTTTTTCGTGTCGATTGGGTGCTGTGGGAGCGTCTTCGGCTATTCGCCTGACCAAATGAGACAATTTCGCTCATAAATAAAGTACTTTAACCAACATTGACGTCGTTCGGCGAAAGTTCGACGTGCACGTTGGTCTTCTGGCTTTAGCTCTTGCATCAGTAGAATCTTATACGGACAAGGTTAGTCTAGATGAGAAAGGCTGGAACCCGATTGATTGTGGTCGTAATTTACTGACTCACGTACAGCCGCATAATCTATTGACTCCTGACGTACCGCAAATTTTGTTAGAAAATTTGCTTGATTTGTAAACGTTCTTGAAGCGTGTACATTTCATGATCAAATTGTAAACAATCTGGAACACAAAAGTTGGTATACGTGAGCTTAGAGAACCCATATGGGCTACATCTGTTATAATATAATCGGATGAATCTTAGTAGAATCTTAGCATCATTTTCAAGAAGGGAGAATATATATAAACTGCATCAACTAACTATTGTAAAGATTATGAGTCTCCTCAAAATTGCGTAAATGATTTTATAATACCTACCGAACTAATGAAACCTTTAAATTCTATATCAAAAATCTGACAGCTTCTTTAAGTATGGTTTTAGGCTTTGTTAGTTTACCATCTTCTTACGGCAGCTCTTGGAAAAGTAACAACAACTTCAAATTCATACCCACCAGCGTACGGTCGCTGCTGCATTTACATACCTATAGACAATCTGGCAAACTCGTTCGTCTGTGCATGATTATGGAACGCCTGCCGTTCCATAAAAAAGGTCGAAAGGCTTATGCGTTCTCTTGTGATTTCTCCAACATCATATATAGTAGAAAGTTTGCACTATGCTCTAGGTTAACTCTCGAATTACAGTTTTATAGGCCGATATTTTCACCGGATTTCATGATTTCACAATTCACAAATATTGGTAAAGATTACGCCATCATTATATAAGTTACAAGCAGACCAAGATTTTTTGGAGTATTAATATTTTAAACTTAAAAAAACGTATATAAAACTCTAAGCATATGTACCTCTGTACATAAAATACATACTGTAGAAAAATAATACTGTATGCATAGGAAGAAAGCAGAACCACAACGATATTGCTAATGAGGCAAATTATATAACTTTTTGTTCATGAATGTCTATCCTTCTGCTTGAGGTAGATTATGCATGGATTTCTTTTATTTTATTCTGTCTAGGCTTCGCGTTGTACCAAGAGTACTTCTAGCTATAGTATATAACTTAAAGCCGGTCAATTTGCTCTCCACTCTTCTGATGCTATGTATGTATGTATGATAATTTGTGCTATGTGTGTTCTTATAAAAGAGGGTAAAATATTCGTTGTTTGAGAATATTTTGAAATCAGCGACAACAGTTCTAAGCGGAAGGCTAACCATAACGTATTGCTTCTATGCTTACTATTGCAGAAAAATTATTTAAGATACGAGTATATTACTCGTACATTCACAAAAAAAAAATGTACACACAACAAACTTTTAATAATACAATACAATATTACACTCCTCAGTACGAGTGTAAGAGTGTAAAGTCAGCTTTTATAAATTTAATGGTGCTTTAAATAATAATACGAGTAAATACACCTCCACCAACATTCTTTTTCGTAAAGTCATGTTTTTGGTTAAATTAAGCGATATTTAAACCTCAAATACAAATGTGGTACAAATCTGAAGTACCTTATGTACATACCTATCTACCAACGTGAGAATGAGCAATCATACTCCGCTGTAACTTATGAGATCTGAGTCTCCCTGTCAGTGATATAAAGTACAAAGGTAACTTGGATGGGATGTTTCCGCTCCGGGTGTATCAACCGGAAAAGGATCAACCAACGATTTTGTAAATTGAAAATATTTGAAGAAAACGGAAAAGAAAGGAGAAGCAAACATTATGTTCGCTTTTTTGAGTTTGCTGTTATCTTTTGTTTGGTATTGGCTTCCGTTTTCAATATTTTTTCAGTCATTTAAGTGTCATCTCAAAAAATGTTATGCATTAGTTATGTTATATGGTAAATGAGTTTCTTCTTTCAATGCCACAAACATATGCACATACCCATACGTATGTACATATGTACTCACTGAATGAATAGTGACTTACAAATTTCTTCGTATGCATTTTCGGTAATAATAAAACTGTTGTTATGATATAAATGGACGATACAACTGAAGATGGCATCTACAATACAAGTTCCTGGAAGAAACATATTTGAAAGTAATACCAGAAGCACTAAGGCGTTGTGGTAAGTTTGTGTGAACAGGATATCTTTGAGGCCATAATTGGAAAGAATAGTCTATTTTCTGAATGTCTAAATTTCCCGGGGACCAAAAATTTGACTTGGACGATTAGGTGGGGTTGCCCAAATCCACTTTGAGAAAGTTCAATGTTAAAAGGCTATAATCGTCCAGGGTTGATACGGCCGTCCATTGGAATAAGTCCCATCAAAACATGAAGAACGCCGCAAAAAATGGGATGAGATTCACATAACATTAGTGACGCACACCGGCGATACTCCAAAGCAAAACAAGGACTGCTTGTGTGTTCTATAAGTAAAATAAAGGGGAACAAAAACCAACTCAGAATGAAGGAACGAAAATATTAGAAGTACTCGGTTGTGGAAATTAAGGGGTGCATTGCCACGGCCACGAAAGTAAAAAAAAATTACACGAAATACAATGCAGCACACCAAGCTACCCTACAGTCAGTTGTAACGCTGCTAAGGAGCTTAGGAGATCTATCGAGTTTAGTATTGTGTGAAAGATCGAACCTCATCTTTAGCAGACTGGTTGCAGCTCATAAAGATGGCTTTAAATCTGGGTAGTCCATTAGAGTTGAGTTCGTCCACCTGTGAACGTGGACAAGGGGAAATAGCTTGTTTCACAACGTCATTATTGATAACTGCACTTTTGATTTGTACATCTATATGATACTAATAATAATGTCTGCATAGGGATGGAAATTCAAAACTCTATAATATTTAAAAAGAGTTATCGTACCGACAAAAAAAAAGGTACTTGGGCTTTGTCATAAACCAACATGGGTACTAGATGAAAATATATGTAACACATTGATGGCAATCATAGAAAATTTTACTTAAACTGAACAGTTAAAATCGAGTTCGAAAAAAAATATCAAGATCCCCCAAAAGCAAAAACATTAGGAAGTAAACTCTCGGCCTGACTGACGATATGATCCAAATTACTGAATTTATTCAATCCCCCTGGCGACGCAGGCGACATAAATACATAATACATAAATATGTTTGTATGTATGTATTTTAAAAGTTAGAAAAACAGAAGTTTGTATGAGTTCAACGCTAAGAATATTGTAAGCACAGAAAAGCTCGTTCGTTTTTATATGTATGTACAAAGAAAAAATTGATATCGGAATTCATATAGTCAAACTTGTTGGTGCTTCTGTAATTAGCTAGATGAGTGTCGCGTTAAGCCTCAAAGGAAGCGGTTCTGCAGAAAAATCATAAAAGGTGAATCCCATGCATCATTTCATATTTGTCCTTTTGTATTCGACTTGTTGGGGAATTGAGAATACAAACGATTGTGGTGTTGGTTGTATTGTACTGATTTTTATTTTTCATAGGGATCATCTTTTAAACTCAGCAATCTTACTGAAAGGCCTGTTGTGATTATTTGAATATCTGGGATAAATAAAGAATCATTATTAAAAAAATAACAAACCCTATGAATGGAAACATATACGAGTATGCATGGAAATGTGTAATTAGCTAACACTAATTTGTAATTTTTTAATATGAGTCATCTAATAAAATAACAAATTATATGTACATTTATGTACATATAAACATACATATGTATGTATAATAAAAATCATATCGTAAGGTGGTTCCTAAAAAAAACGAAACCATACAATTTTTTCATTTGACTTTAGAAATAGAAATACTTTATGTAGTCGAGTATCTGGCCTCAAAATATAAGGCGTTTATTCACCCCAAATTGGAGTACAATCATCTCTGTACCTGCTAAATAGGGTTGAAAACAATGCGAGAAAATTCGTAGGTGATACTAATGCCAGGTAATTGACACCCTCGAACACCGACGTAATGTGTCACTTTGTTTTATCTCGGGGCGGAATGCTACTACTACTACACCACCAATGCTCCACTGACATCGCCAGTAGCACTCCGCCCCTTCAAACCTTCAACCGTAACAGCCGTCTCGCTATGTATGCTCATCAGTATACTCTCAAGCCCACTTTCGGACGTACTCTGAAATATCATGATTCATTCTTAAGCTGTAAAACTCGCTTACGGAATGCATTGCCTAGTCCTTATAACTTGCAAACATTTAAGACCAACGCATATCGGTATCTCTCTTTTCTTCCTCCCTAATATTCCCCGCCTGTATACAATCATTTTAGGGGTACGTTTTAACCCCTTGAGCGAGCGCTAATTATGAAAAAAAAACATTAATATACATGTAAGATTAAGAAAAGATAAATTTTATTTCGCAAACTAAATATAAATTCTTGGTTCAATACTTGGTAACAAAATTAAACAATATTCTAGTAAAACTTTAATTAGGAAAATTAAATTACAAATCTGGTGTACGCGTATGTCCACGGCCTCGGATTGGATGAGAAGAAGGAAAAAAACGTCGTCGATTAGGCCGGGAACTTTGTTAAGAGTACTGCCAAGAGTTCTGCTAACAATGATGCCAAAAGTATTGCTAGGAATGTTAATAAGTCTGGCCTTTAGTCTTGAATCCCATTCAGCCATCATAGGGAATCTTTGCCTCTTGAAGGTTCACTTATAACAGCAGTTTCGCCTTCATTAAATGTTTCTCTGCTTGTTAAGACAGTATCTACTTCATCCGAGTAGCTCCAAGGCTTTATCTTATCTGCGCTGCTCTCTGTATACTTAGGTCCTTCATGTTCACCTTCTGTTTGAACAGGATAACGGTCTAATCCTTTAACTGCGGTAATACGGTATGGTCCCATAAATTTTGTTTGAATGTTTAACCCAACACCAAATTGGACTTTTTCGATGGCCACCAAATCCACAACTTGATATCTTTTTGCTTATCTTCTGTTTTTATTAAAATTTCGTAGATTCTCTTCTTACATCTTTTGAATTTCGCTTTTCGCTATTTGTCTTAATTATCCTCTGGTGTCCTCGATTTGTTTAATAAATTCTTCCCCTATTATTTCCATAATCTTCAGGTCCTTTTGCATTCTCATTTCGGTCCCTACGAGTAATTTAAAAGGTTAAGTTTTAATAGCACACTGATACGTAGAATTCAAAATCTGTTGTAAAGGTTTTACTTGCTGATACCATCTGTCTGCATCGTCTATGAAGATTGACTGGAGACGTTCCACCTGTCCATTGCCCATTGGGGTTCATACGATGATAAAATGTAAACGTATATTATGATCTTTACAATAAGTTTTAAAATAATTTGAGATAAATGCTCCTCCTTTGTCGGCTATTATTCTTTCTGGATCGTCAAATGTTTCTGCTATCACACTTGACTTTTGTACAGCTTCTTCACTATTTAATGTTTTTGTCGGAAGCAACCAGTAAAACTTTGTGAAACCATCAATGACGGAAAAGATATATCTATAATTTTTCTATGTAGACTACATCAGTTTAGTTTTAGTTTAGCCTTTCCAATCGAACGGACGTGCACTACTCTATTTCTTACCTTCGCTTTTTCGAATTATTTTTAATTTCTCCCAATACCAATATTCAACGCTCGCGTTCGTATTCGCAATTTAAGCCAATTGCATTTTGTTTTTTACTGACTCAACATTTTTGTTTTTCTTCCGTCTTTTTTGTTCGACCCATATACTTTTACCGACCTACAATGTCTAAATTCTGCAGTAACCCCAATTGTGCAATTATCAGTGAAACAAATGCCGAATCAGTGAATTGCAGTGGCCTCTGTGGGAGATCTTATCACGCCATTTGTGTTGGATTAAGTAAAAGATCGATTGTATATCTGAAAGACTACAGATGCAAATTTCTCTTTTTTTGTGATGAGTGTAAAGCGGCCTGTAAACGCTAAAACATGGTACCACTAAAATCCGCAGACGCTGAGACCAATTCACTCCAGCATAATAGAACACATCTCTCCACAATGATGGTAGGTTGTGAAAACACTCGAAAAATTCTTTCTAAACATCAGTATTTGGAATGTTCGCCATTTTTTCCCGATTATTTTTCACTGATAAAATAGCTTTCTCGAGTAAATGTTGACAGATGAGAGCGGAGACACTCAAACATAGTATCAGCAACACAAAACTCTGCCCACAAACATCGACAAAAATCAAACCAGTTTTGATTTTAGTGAGACCAAATTCAGATGTTGGTGAGACCAAAAAATTGGTACGCGTACCAGCCCGCAAACGATCAACATTAGCTAAAACTTGGTTAGTGGTACTATGTTTACTAGTACCATGTTTTAGCGTTTACAGGGCGCTTAAAGATATCTCGACATCGCATATTATGCTCGCCATATAATGCCTCAGTGATTCAATAAACAATATTGGCAATGAAAACGTACTCTGCTTTAAGAGACTACAAAACCAATTCTCCAAACTTGATGACGTTATGAGAAGTGTTGAAGATCTTTCAGGTATCGTAGAACAATCAACCAACCTCTTCAAAACAAAGTGTAAATCTCTCGAAAAACAGTTGACAAATACCCTCGAACTTCCAAAACCCACAGACAACATTAAAATTAATACAATTAAAAGCGTTATGGAAAACAGTGTGAAATCTGCCCGTAAGTCCTATTTACCGTCTATTGCTGATACTCTCTCTAAGATCCGACCTTGATATCTATTTCCAAGGTTCATAAACCCCAAATGCTCCTCCACCAGACCCATCATTAGCTCACGTCATAACTACAATAAATAAAGTAGGTAACGATGTTGCCGCATCCCATCTACTTCTTGGTGATATCGTCGATGACATTAGAACGACGCTTAACAAAATTGACGATCTTCCTGTACAACTCCAGCCCCAATCTAACGCAATGTATTATACGTCCCTACTAACTGAAATGCTCGAAAACGCTGTCATCGAACCTTCTGAGACACTATTACAAATACCTCAATCTCTATCTCCAACTCAGGCAATCGCAGTCGATCCACCGAAAAACGAGGCGACAATTTCTCGTTTTGGTACTTCCTGGACATCCTCGGAATGGAAACAACGACAGAAAATCACACAGATTTTCCAACTCGAGGGGATGAAGATGCAGATTTGTAAGGATAACCAGATCAAGCACGAAAGGACTCTTAAGTCTAGAGTTAACTCCGCCTATACCTCTAACTTAACCGCAGATTCTGCTGTAGCTATCTTCTACGATAAGATTTTCCACTGTATAAGGCCAACTACTCCTTTTATTCGATGCAGAAATCCTTTGTCATCTCCTCCCTGGTATAACAAAGAACTTCGTACACATCGTAATAAGAGAAACAGGTTATGGCAACAATACGTTAAATCTGGTTCTGACTTTGACCAACAAAACTACCTCCTAGCTTACAATCATTTCTCCCAACTTGCTGAATATCGTTACGAAAGATATCTCAGCCAAATGCAATCTTCCATCATCTCAGACCCTAAAAAAATTCTACCAACTTATTAACACAAAAAAAAATCCGATTCCATCAACTCTCAAATTTTCTAATATGTCTTCTGATGACTCAACAACCATAGCTAATCTATTTGCGAACTTCTTCAGTCAATCGTTTTCGGCACAATCTGATGACATCGATCCTGAATACTTTTCTTACCTGAACAACTGTTGTCAAATATCTCCCTCGTCAGTTGAAATTTCTTCAGCGCAGTTACTAGACAAAATATTGTACATAGACTGAAAGACGATTTTTCCCCAGGTCCTGATGGATTGCCCGCAGTTGTCTTAAAAAAAATGTGCTGATAATTTAATTAATCCCCTCACTAGTATTTTCAAACTATCTTTGTCTGAAGGGCTCTTTCCTCATCTGTGGAAAAGCGCTTTTATTACCCCTATTCACAAAAAAGGATCATAGCACGATATCTCCAATTATCGCCCCATTGCTAAACTATCCTGCATCCCCAAGGTTTTTGAAAGTATTGTTTATGATGCACTATATTTTCAATGTAAATCTATATTTGCAACAAACCAACATGGTTTTCTTAAAGGCAGATCAACGATCACCAACCTCATTGAGTTTGTTTCTAGTTCACTATGCGCACTAGAGCAAGGGAAAGAAATTGATGTAATCGCCACGGACTTCAGTAAGGCCTTTGATAAAATCTCGCACAAGTTAATTTTATTCAAACTCAAAGCTCTTGGTTTCGAACCTAGACTGACCTCTTGGATTAATTCCTACATAAAAAAACGCTCCTATATTGTTTATTTTCGTTCCCATTTCTCTAACTCAATTCTCGCCACTTCGGGTGTTCCACAAGGCAGTCATCTCGGTCCATTAATTTCTATTTTAACTATTAACGATGTTGTTAACGTCATAAAGCACTCCCACATATCTATCTATGCCGATGATATGAAAATCTATAGACAGATCTTAAGCCTCTCTGGCTCTCAACTTTTACAAGATGATCTTAATAGATTGTCGATATGGTGCCATAAAAACTTTCTCGAGCTCAACATAGAAAAATGTCAAGCCATTTTTTACTCCCGGAGGCGTTTGACACTTCCAACCCGCACCTACTATTTATCAAATCAATGAGTAGCTGTAGTTACTTCAATGCGGGACTTGGGTGTCATTTGTGATACACAGCTTAATTTTCACAGCCATATTGACTCCGTAATTAGGGGTATAAACGTAATTCAACCTACAAAATACCATCGTCACCTGCACGTGGTGTACCCTGCTTCAGACTAAAGAGGGCCTGTGTCAACCCTTGCATGGCCTCACTGCTTGCATAGATAACCATCAGTTTTTTCAGTTTCTATGCATTTTTATTTATATCACTTAAATTACTCTTACATGCTAGACAAAAAAACGCTTACAAATTAGCTTAAACAACTTAAAATTATCTTATGCTAACTTACTGGCCCCATGTGTGCACTGTAAGTTAAACCTAACACTAAAACTATGTATTTCGACGAATCTTACAATCTAATTTTATTTTTATTTTAACATTAATTAATACTAAAACTAAGAAAACATTTTTTAACAAAAAAAAAATTAGTAGCATGACCTTTTTTTTATTTTATTATAAAATTTTAAAATTAAAAAAACCTACAGACTACCTAAAACTAAATCTTAATCTACTTAACTTAACCTAACATACTCGTAATATATATATACATAATATGTATATACATAATATATAAATACATGCACATATATATATATATTTTTTTTTGTTTTTATATTTTTTTTTCTTAAAACTAACTTCTATCTATATAGGGCGGCCTTGGCTAAAAAAAAAAATTAGGCTGGCCCACATTGCTGAAGCTACCTATCACTGGAGGAGTTCGACGACGAAGCCACCAAAATTGCGGGTGCTACTGAGCAACATCCATCCTGTCGCGACTCCCTACCGCCCTACTGAACCGGAGACGCTCCGCACTGTAGCAGATCACCTTCACCCTCGCATCGAGTTGGCTGTTATATAGTAAAACAGTCTCTTTGTAAGGGCAAAAGCACCTTTGGCTCTGGCCAGAGCAACATCTATATGTTTTTTTAAAATACAGATATTGATCTAGCCAGATCCCAAGGTATCTGACTACATTTCGACAAGCAAGCGGCTGCCCGTACTGCCCCACGATCGAGAACTTTCGCCAATTCTTTCTGATATCCCTAGAGGCCCCAGATAAAGGCGTCCTAAGCAGGATGGTTTCCGACTTCTGAAAGTTGATTTTCAACTTCCAGTCATCTCAATATCGCTTAATTTTGTCGAAGTCACGTTGCAAAAGCATATTAATGACTTCAATCTTTGGACCTGATCTGTACGCGATTAAGTCGTCTGCGTACGCTATGGCATGGTGAAGTAAACCTATCAGATCATTTATGTAAATGTTGAATAGGATCGGCTAATTCACCGCACCTTGTTGCAGACCGTTTTTAATGTTAAATGTTCCAGCAGAAGTCACATCGCTATTCCTCACGATGAACTGTCTACTGGAGAGCATATCAAAAAGAATATACAGCAGTGGTTTACTAATGCCCAACCTGTCTAGCTTGAAAAATAGTCCTTCTAACCATACGGTATCGAAGGCTTTCTCCAAGTCAATTAGGCAGGCACCAGTGCACTGGTTCTTGCCTTTGTTCAATTTGATATCAGAAACCAGTTTAGACGCAGCATGAATGATATCATGCCTCGCCTTGAAACCGAATTGATTATCCGGAAATATATGTTTGTCCTCAACCCACTTAGTCAATACTCTATTGATCACCTTCTCGAAAACCTTACTGATGTTTGGAAGAAGACTGATCGAGCGGAGATTCGCCGGATTGGAAGTGTTTTTATCCCTTTTGGGGATGGGGTGTACCACCGCAGTTTTCCAACGCGCTGGACAATGTGCATTATTCATTGCATTATTAAACAGGGTGGTATAAATATTCACCGCTTCAAGAGGGAGATGTCGAAGCACAATGTTCGGTATTTCATCGGATCCAACTGATTTCTTACTTCTAAGTGATTTGAAGATGGTTTGGAGCTCTTCCTTCGAAATGAACGGTGGTAATTCCCTTTCGTTGGTGATGACATTATTTGCCATATTCTTTGCCATACCCGAGCTCTCGAATCGCCAATTCACTATTCATCGCCAATTCATTTCGAAGGTAGGAATTGTGCACAAGGACTCGATTCTCCAGATCGTGGTTCGGGCCAATGATAACATTCGTCTTGTACACTTCCTGCAAAGTCGCTCCTATAGCCTCCACCTGCTCCTGCGGATCCTCGATCAAAAAGAAGTTGTCATCATCAACAGCCTCATTTGGATCTATGCCCGCTGATACCAGTATTTGTTCGTTGTTCGTCGTTCGGGCGATTTTAAGACATGGAAGGTCGTTCTGATTATTTCTGCGAAATATTTTATTTATTTGCGGGAAAATATTCGGGTTGCTGGTGTTTACAGCCCGAATTTTATTGTTCCAATACAAACTTACAGAATTTCTGTAATTTTCAGTGTCATGATCTCAGGGTTATGTCTGTCAGTAAACTGTCAGTACAAGGTTTTCAGTCTTAACAGCAGTCTACTTTTATGTCGGTGCAGTGCGTCAATAGTTGCGTTGCGGAATAAGTTTTCTTCGTCAGTGTGTTGGTACCGAGGTATCGTTTTGTCCTTTGTTCGTTTGATTGTCTCGTCCATTAGTCGTAGATACCTGTCAATCTCCTCGTTTGGCAGATTTCTGTTGGACGGTAGGTAGAGCGAATTCGAGGAGACTGCTCTAGTCAGTGTTCTGGTGAAGTGTGTCCAACGCACCCTACTATAATTGTAGGAATGCCTGTGAACAAACTCATCCAATTCCGCAATTTCGTTGGGAACAGTTATTTCGGTGCTGAAACCGCAATGGTCACTGTCATACACGAAAGTGCGTAGACAGTTTGTAGTTTGTTGGTTTGTGCATGTCAGTTGTATTCGTGAGTCAAACAGCAGAAGATCCAAATAGGACCCCTGTCTGAGAAACGACGGACTATCCGTCGCCTTAAGCCCGAGTCGATACATTACACTGTGCTGACCCCGCCAATTGAATAGTAGGTTCCCTCTAGTATTTGGTGTATTATTTTCCCAATCACTATGTTTGGCGTTGAAATCTCCGCCGATAATAAAATAGCTGTCTTCCAATTCCAGCCTCAGACATCGAAAAAGTGTCTCGAGCTCTGAGATAAATAAGGTAGATTGAGTAGCCTTAGATGCATAGACAGAGACCATGTACAACCGCTTTCCACTACAGAGAGGGATATACACAATGCATGCTTCCAGCACCTGGAACCTACGTACTACACGAATGTATACTCTTCTAAAACGTATGCCTTTTCGCCCGAAGATCGCAACGCCTCCTCCCTGAATGAAGTTGGGTCGGTTTCTCCGTATTATTTTGAATCTTCTGTGTCTCATTTTGTGTCTTTTGGTAAGCTTAGTTTCACTAACCAAAAGCACATCAGGGGCTTGGTCTTTAAGCAATTTAAGTAGTGCGGCTCGTCGTTCCAACCTAATCACTGCAAGGACCTTCAGGGTCTACTCCGCCACGTACGCATCCATTATGACAAAAGGTGCGTTAGGCCCGGCAACAGCGCGTATATTTTATCCACCCGCGCGGTCTGTTCAGTTATATGACGTCATCTGCCCCTGAATAGAGAGCAAGATAGCTAGCATGTCAGGTACTGGTTCTGGTGCTCTGCTGTATTCTGCTGCTCCGCTTGCTGTACCGTATTTCCCCTACCTGCCGCCATTTGGGCGTAGGTAACGTGGGGAGTAACGGCTGGTGTTTGTGTCTGCACGAGTGGACGTTTAAGTTCCACTTTCTGCTGCCGAGCCAGATTTACTCTTTTGATATATTGGAATTTGGACAACTTCTATAATTTGCGGTGTGTCCCGTGTTCCTACATAAGGCACAAGAGAGTTGGCTTTTTTCTGACGCTCCGTCCTTACCATTCCTCAGATTTGTGGTTCTTTCCACACTTCACGCATCGAGGCTGCATTTCGCAGTTCCACGCGGCGTGACCAAACCTTTGGCAGCGAACACATTGTAAAATGTTGTCGCTCCGCTTTACTTTTTCCCATGACACAATCTGGTTGTCCAGGACTTTGATGCTCCTTAGACCATTAAATTTGCTAATGGGAGTCAGCTGAACCAGGAAGAATGGTAGCTTCTGCTCTTCCCTTTTGGCTCTAGCTATGACGAATGGCTTAACACCCACGAATTTGAGTTCGGCGCACTCCTTCTCTTTGAGCATTGCGAGGAGTTCCTCCGAATCAGTAGACGGCTCTAACCCCCTCACCAGCATAGTTTGCATCTTTTTACCCTTCGGTGTGAAGGAGAAGAACTCCGTCGTCGTGTCGGATTCTTTATCTTATTATAGCGCTCCACTGAGTTGCAGTGAATCGCATGCCTATCTATACTTAATCTCTTAATAAAAAAATTATTGCCTCTGGCCGACTTACATAACTGGATTGCGTCTTGCAATTCCATCTTGAAGGTGTTAATTGGTGGCACCCTTTGTTTTTGTTTCTGTTGTTGCTTTTCTTGGTGTTTTTATTGCTGTTGTTTCTGCGGTTGTTGCTGTTTTTGTTGTAGCTGTTTCTGCTGTTGTTGTTGTTGCAACTGTGGTTTAGGTTGCTGTTTTTGTTTCGGTGGTCATTGCGGTTTCATCAGCTGTGTTTGTTGCTGTTCCGATTGATTTTTGGATAGCTCCATTGCCATTTGTTTGGCTTTATGTCAAATATTGGTTGCTGCAGCATTTTGATGCTACTATTCAGCGACTTGACTTGTTCTTCTTCGTCGTCTGAATCTGAGGCTGCCAATGTGACGAAACTGTTGCTTCCTCCCATGTAGCGGTCCTCCCTCACATCGGACACTGATCTTGGTAGTATAGCCTCTTTATTTACATCAACCGGCATCAACAGGGCGCTTTGCAGGGATCGCAGTTCGCTTTAGCTTCCTCCTACCCTTTACTGTCGTCTTTACTGACCCCTCTGCTGGGTTAGCAGTCTGTGCTGCGTTTTTTGTCGAGCGGGTCGCTCGTTTTTTCCCATAACGTGATACTTTTACTTTTTAATACATTGGAAATTAATGAAAAAACGAAAAAAAGGATTCGGGGATATCGAGGTTCGAACCCACTACCTCTGACACCGTGACTATTGCTTAAAAATTAGCTTAAATAACTTAAAAATAATTTTATTCTAACTTACTGGCCCCATGCGGGGACTCTAAGTTAAGCCTAATACTTGACATACGTATCTTACAGTCCAATATTTTTTTGAATTTAACATTAATTAATACTAAAACTAAGAAAATAAATTTTAAGTAAAAACTTAGTAAATGGACATTTTTTTTAATTTTTTGTAAAACTTAAAACTAAAAGCCTACAAACTACCAGAAAATAAATCTTAATCTACTTAACCTTCTTACATCTAAACGTATAGAACATATATATACATAATACATATATACTTAATATATAAAATGTACATATATACTCGTATATATATATATATTTTTTATTTTTTTTCATTTTTTATTTTTATTAATGTTTTTTGTTGTTCCTCTGCAACTTAGACGATAACCCTCCAGAGTTGGCTTCTTCTGCAGCCCGCTCAACCTTCTCAGTTTCCCCGGTCAAGGTACAGTACTCTGACCAACCACTTGCTAATTTTGATACTCTCTTCATCGTTACAATCCACAGTCGACAGATCTAAGAACTGCTGGGTCAGCCTTTATTGGCGGGGAGTTTTTTTTTCTCGAAAAGACCACCGGTTGATTATCGTTATTGGGTGTACCAGCCAGAGGTTATAAACCCATTCGAGTACATTCATACTGCGTAACAATTTAACGTCTAGTCTTTGCACCCTTATCGTGTAGTTCGACGTTTCACCTGGGTTCTTTCTGAGCCTTAGGATTTTCTACAAGGCAGTCGATGACAGGAAGGTCAGAAACACTTATTTGTTATGCGATTTGCTATTATTTATACAGTCGACTCTCGATAATTCGAAATTCTTGATAATTGGAACTGATTGTGAGGAAAAAACCTTGATAAATAGAACAAAACCTATGTGTTTTGGTACGCTCGTTAATTCGAAGTGATTGTCGAGTCGGGCCGCCAGTAAACACGCTGTGATTCGATTTTTTTTTTGTTTTTTGATCTCTGTTCCTTTTTCGGTGAGTTCCCCGGTCTTGAAGAATGCTTATTGGAATGGTTTACTCAATGCAGAGGACAAAACGTACCTGTCGGAGGTTGCATGCTGAAGAATAAAGCTAAATCATTCGCTGTTAGTTTGGATTCACCGTCAGTAAAAGATGGCTCTCCAATTTCAAAAAAACGGCATAGCATCGTTTTCAAAAAAATAGAAAGCGTGAGTGTTGCTGTTACTTTTGTTCTACATGGAAAAATGACTTAGTCGGGATGTTGGAAAATTACGATCCACAGAATGTGTTCAATGCGGATGAGAGTGCTCTCTTTTTTAAGTGTCTTCCTGATCAATGACATTTAAAAACGAAAAATGCCATGGGGGGAAACATAGCAAGGAAAGGTTAATACGAGTATTATTACTCGCAGTAAGCATAGACGGGTCCCAAAAAAAAAACCTCTTATGATAGGAAAAGCTGCTAACCCTAGATGTTTCAAGGGTATCAATCCTTTCCTATGTTTTATCGCTCCAATAAAAAAGCGTGGATGACCACAGAATTGTTCAATGAGGGGCTGTTGAAACTAGACATCGACATGAAACGGCAGAAGCGGATGGATGAAGTCTTCTTCCTAACTTTTATGAATCTGTGACTTTCGATGATTTTGTATATATTGACGATGATGTAGAAGTCTGTGGTGCTCTGTGTGAAGATGAAATTTTGGCAGCTTCAAATTCAAGCAACAACAATGAAGGCGAAGATGAAGAAGAATCTTAATCAGAAACAATTCCGCCCGTCACATCAAAGGAGGCAAAGTCATTGTTGTGTACATTGCGTCAATATTTACTAAGAACGGAAGTGGACGACGAGGTATTCTCGGCATTGATTGTAGTAGAAAATGCTCTTGACCAAGGACGCTGGAAGTTGTTGAAGCAAAAGAAAATCACTGATTTCTTTACCAAGTAAAAATTGTACATATGCAATTCAGTGTGTGTTTTATAATAAAGTGTGTCTAATTACTGTTGCATATGCATATATGTATAGGTACATACTTATTTCGTTTTTATCCTTCGCTCCAACTCGACAATTTTCCGTTAATTCGAATTTTTTGTAAGGTCAAGGGACCTTCGAATTATCAAGAGTCGACTGTATATTATATTGTTCTATATGATATTTTCATCTTCATTAAGCATAGGTATACATTGTATATCGTATGCTTATTGTGTTGGAAATAATAATCTTTTAACTTTCATAGAAAATATCGATATATGACTGGTAATATGGTTTCTAATATCCTTTACTTGCTTCATTTATTTTTGCTCTGGGCTATCATATTAATTTTGTAGTTGGACTTGATTTATTTATCAACAATTTAGGTTGTCTTCGGTATCCGTTGGACCTTGTACATATTCAGCATAAGAAATTATGTTTCATTGCTGTATGCCATTTAACATCATTCGATTTACTTTTGGAGCTGTGTTCCCCGAAGCGTCGACTCAATTGAATTTCTTTCTTCCTTCGAATGTCTGTTCAATAGATCATCGAAGTTTCACTATAATAGTTTTGATTCCGATTGGGCACTGGCTTCTTGTATTAATGATTGCCTGGGCATTAACCATATTCTGTATCTTACTTTAAATTATCAAACAAGAAGTTCAGTTTATTAATTTTTTTTCCATCCCTGTAATAGAAATCTCGAACGCTTGGTTTGTAAATTTAATCACGGCTCTCTTTCAACATTTTGACAATTGGTTCCTTAGACATATAATTTTCTAGATTGCTAGGATTATTATGATACTCTTATTGCTCGCTGCGTTAAACCTCGGCCTCTGAAACGAACATTTCTATATTTTTATTTTTACCTAAGTATGTTTTTAATAACTTACCATAATATGCATTTTAATATTTTAAAAGCATCAAAGTTTTCTGAAGACCCTAATGAAGTCGCCTTAACAAAAGATTCACTTCTCTGGTGTTGTAATGCAAGGCAAAATGCTTACACAAGAGTATGCAAACACACATCCTGAAATTATATTCAAGAATAATTGTCTTAACGAAGTATAAAATATGTTTTTGAAAAGAAATGTGATGCGGTCCTTGCAGTACTTGTGCACGACTTTCGCTTAATAACAAATTATTCAGTTTTGCTAAGTAAAGTAGTAAGCACCTTGTAAAATGATAAGAATAGCATTTTCATTATGACGTAAGCACCTCTACACAGAGCATTACCTAAACAAGACCAAAAATAGGTTTATAAACCAAGGAGACCAACCACCTGGTAGGCTCTTCTATGAAGAAGTTACCTCCATTTCGAATGGAATGCAAAGAAGATGGGTGCTAACCACTACTACAAACTTGAGATCGCAATTATGCTGATGATGGTGACGATGAGTGGTGAAAGGATTACAAAGTATGTTGGGGTCCTCCTTCTGTACAATATATGAGTGTTCATATATACCAAGGATTTGATTTTAAGGACCCAATTAGCGCAATCTGTACCATCATATTCGTAATCAAAAAAGTGTTTTACCGTATATTTTCTCTCGTCTCGTGAATTGAAGAGTACAGTTGGACTTTTCGAGTAATACAATTAAGCTTCTTAGTCTGCTCATAAATGTGTGAACGTCGTAGAATTAATTAAAAGCCAAGTACGCAAAAGTGTAATTTATTTATGACATGGTGCTCGATTTTTATTTGCGAAAAAAAAGAAGGAAAAACAAAATTATGAGCTAAAAAATACAATCATAAAATGTGCCTATCACAGCACTGTTTCTTAACGGCACTAATGGTTTATCTCCACGCAAGCTTTTGTTATTTCTTGTTGTTGAATAATAAATTAATAATTATAAATATGGTATATGTTTTTCTATTGATAATGAAATTGTTTCCATAGAATATATATGTATTTTTCATAAATGGCATTAATAGGATACTGAAACTATGTTTTACCCAAGTTACGTCCATATACAATATAATGTATAATACATTGCAGTTAAAGGAAATGGATAATAAAAAGAAGTCGACAATGCAAGCAGTACTCGTAAATATGATATTTTTTAAAATGACATCATAAATGTGGTCATGAAGCGGACTCTTATAATAATTTACGTAATCTATGGATATCTCGGCCCAAGCTAACTTAATATCGTTAAGAAGTGACTCTTTATCGTTATTCTGCCTTTTTCCGTTTTGGATTTCAAGCATGGTGAATGTGGTGGCCAACTCAGTAATTTCACTCCTTGGCTTGCAACAAGTGTCTTCACAACACGAACAATATGTATCTAATAGATTTGTGCGTCGTCCTGTTGCTGAATCCAAGTCAAGAGTCCGAATAACTTGTTAAGCTTAGGAAAAGCCGACTACGTATAATATTGTTTTGTAGGTAATGGCTGAGCCATCAGATAGTGTGGAAGGTTTTTTTTAACTAAAACAAGAAAATTTATCATCGTGGAAGTTTATTAAATTTTAAAACTCGGTTAATGAATGGAATACAACATCGTTCACGCAACGTCTTCGATTACAGGGCAGCATTCAAATCATCAGTGGTATTTTGCAGAATTATGGATTCAAAAAAAAGTTGTTGTCTTCTGATCGCAAGACAGTCAACATAATTAATTACAAAATAGATTTAAGCAATTTAAAATTGTCACATTCTAGGTATTCCCCGTTATAATGCGGGGATGCTGTAGATATATAACTTTACCATTGTCATCAAGATTTGTTGTAACTGCCCTGTATCCGGCTTGTTTTCCATGAATATCATTTTGTTTAGATAGAACAAGAGGTTGAGTTCTTAGGTCTTCAATCAGATCCGTATTGTGTACCAAGAGACCATTTTGAGGCTTTCTTCCTTGCTTTGGCATGGTAGTAGCTACCTTTTATAACACCAATTTAGAGTTTAGGCTTTCACTTCCAAAACCTTCTATTCCAGATGAGAAACGCAAATTCAATTGAGAACTTCCAGTTTTGTAACAGCCAACACCAATGTCTTGAGCTCGTTGCCTAGCACGATGCTCTGGTTCCGACGTATAATCAGTTAGATCAGCTTGGGTTTGAAGTTGACTAGAGAACATAGATGAATGTGAGTTGTAAGCAACAGATGGAGCAATCATCAATGGAGTGGCCTGTGATGGAATAGGGCAGTGATCAAGTTGAATGAGAATTGACAATTTCCTTATTATGTTACTAATTATTGGGACGATTTCCGTTGATTCGTTCCTCCCTGGTATGTACCAGACGTTCCGATGCTCTACTTGGATGCGAAATTGGGGCAGATAGACTCTGGATACGTTGTTCGCCGTGATGGATATAAATTTCAGAGCCACCACTGGTCTGAAGAGCAACTGGATTAGTTGATAACTTAATACATTGCGATGAGTGATGAGTTTAACTTTTATATATTGGGATTTTGTATACGACATAATTCATGATGGCTTAGGCTTTCAGCAATATCAGCGGTGCTATGTAAACTTGAGCGGCTTCATTTTGAACGCGACGTCCTTCATTGTAGTAAGCAACACGTGTTGGAAAATGGCGCGAGTAAGACTCTGAATCATCTCCACCACCAGCTATCACGATTGGACTACCACCACCTTCAACACGCTTTTCGGAATATTTGGTATGACTTTGCGACCTACAGCTGTCTCCAGCAATTGGAGTCATTATTGGATAGAAACCACCGCCGTGTCATAAACTTGAGCTTGAGTCGAAGTCATTGTATGTAGTATCTCCGGCACCAGTTTTTTTTTTTTTTCAGTTTTTATGCATTTTTATTATTTTTTTTAACTTAAATTAATCTTATATGCTAAACAAAAAACGCTTAAAAATTAGCTTAAATTACTTACAAATAATCTTATTCTAACTTACTGGCCCCATGCGGGCACTCTAAGTTAAACCTAACACTTAAACTATGTCTTTCGACGAATCTTACATTATATTTTTATTTTAACATTACTTAATACTAGAACTAAGAAAATAAATTATAAGTAAAAAACTTAGTGAATGGACATTTTTTAATTTTTTATAAAACTTAAAACTAAAAGCCTACAGACTACCTAAAAATAAATCTTATTCTACTTAAACCTACTTACATCTAATACGTACGCACACACATACATATATATATATATACTTAATATATAAGTATATGTATATATATATATATATTGTATCTCCGGCATCAACACTATCGACGTCCTCACTTTATAATTATAACCATTCTGATGCAGTATATACCGTCGTCTCTTTAAATCGCTGTACGCATAACTTCCGCACAACTTTTCGGTGACTTTCTTCTTGGCGTCCTCAACAGATTGCTTGTGTTGAATGCAATTTCTGCAATAGCCACACAAGGGGCACACGGCCAGAGTTATGAAAAATTTCATATTTTCTTGGTCTTCAAAATCAAATAAAAAAACCTCTATCCAGTGCTGGCTGACCTAATCCATTACTGATTAACAATTATCGGGTTAACTACATCTCAGTTCGGATGTTATGTTTGAGGTCATTAATTGTTCTTGAATTTAGACCTTACCTTTCAAATAACCACATAAAAAGAAATGTAACGAAGTTAAATCGTATGATCTCGGTGGCCAATCAACTACTCCTTTAAATGAAATAATGCGATTTTCGAAATTCGTTCGCAGTGGAATATTTGCGTAGTTTTTGAATATTTGCAGGTCATGACTAAGAAATGACGAACTCGGCAGGGTATTCTATAAGAGAATTGTATGGCTGAGGTATGAATCACCATATTTCAGACTACATCTGAACGCTTGAGGGTAAATTGATGAGCATTCATTGCCAGACGAGTATCACGGTCAAATGTTTGAAGGGGTGGAATGCTGTTGGCAATTCGTCGATGGAGCCCTGATGGTAAAAATAGCGATGGAACGAGGTACAATTCGTCGGTGTTTGAGGTTGTCATATTAGCTTTACCTATGAGTTTTAGAGCACGGTTTTGAAACTTATCTAGAAAGTCCAGAGATGTATTAGCAGCACCTGAACAGCAGAAGACCATTCGAGGAATAATGGAATCTTTAACAACTGATAGCGAATATACCGGAAATATGGAAAACTGACTAGTACAGAAAGTTCTCGAAATATTGCAGGGAGTATGCGAGTAAATACCGGCATTAAACAGATGTGAAATTAGTTCTAAAGTTGAATTTCAAAAGTGAATTAAGAGCAGTGATAAAGTGGTTTAAGTAAAAGATAAAATAAAGTAAACGTTGTTGATAAAAGTGATTAAATTGTGAATTGTTGTTGTATTGTGATTTTGAGTAAAGCGATTGTGTTGAAAGCAATATGTAAGTTCTATTTTTTGAACCCACACAAACATTTTACAGTACTGTAGCCCAGGTTTGGCCGATTAAATGCCAAATATTTTGAGCTTTTCTTACATGGCATGGAGAAACATGGCATGTTAAAACACACAAGCCGAAAAAGGAAAGTGTTTGGGTTTCGACTTTGCAAGTGCCATCCATGGATAATGGCTTGGTTTTTAAATTTCGCTTTATCTACAGCTGACAGCAATGTATTTTAAAAGCATTCAGTCTTATTCTGTTTGTGGTTTTCCAATTAGTTATTTTCAACGCGCTCAAGTGGAGATATGGCACGGTCTGGAAGCCTTGATCTGGCTTGATCGATACCGCTTAAGGTTCTCAGCACTAAGAATAATACGTCGAATAGTGGATTTATTGGGATTTATTCCTGCTGCAAATTTGATTTTTGATATTGAATTACTAGAATAATACGCGTAACAGATGATTTTCGGCATATAAGCTGATGAAATCATTGTAAAGGGTTTTCCAATAAGGACTTGACAATTTTGTGAACGCACTCTTTCACTAAGGGAGACTCACACAAATGGAAATATATACAGCAACATCTCTAGCAACATATCTAGCAACAACTCCAGCAACAGCCCTGACAACATGCCTGGTAACAGTTCCAACACATTGTTCACAGCAGAAGAGATTAATACCTTATGTATGGAAATGATTTCAAAGTTAGCTGGTTGCAAGACTAAAATAGACCAATTTAATGTTATCGCACATTTAGCTACTAAGTTTTTATACCCTAATGTTAAATAATATGGTAGATAGGAAATATAGGCATTGAATTTAATTTAATCAATCAGGGAAATATAAAGTTGTTTTGTACATATTTTCCCGGAGGGAGCGCTTCTCAAGACAAAAGAATTGCCGTGAGAAACGACTTTCATAGGTTATTTGCTTTGAATGGTCAAGTTCTGGTTGGAGGTGACTTCAATTGCAGGCACAGGGATTGGGGTTGTGTAAAAGCTAACTCATGGGGTAAAATATTGTCAAGTCTATGTGTTACCTTGCCAGTGACTGTTGTGTTTCCCCGTAGTCCCACCTACTTCCCGTGTGGTTCACGTGGTCATCCGTCTGTGCTTGATTTGTTCGTTACTAATACTCCTAACCTAATATCCCAACCGATTGTGGCAAGCGTGCTTAGTTCCGATCATATGCCTGTTTTTTGTAAACTTCTTAGGTCAGGGGTAAAACGAGAGCAATATATAGATGATTCAAAAAATGCAAACTGGTCACGTTTTCGTTCAGAAATTAATTATAGTCTCCGAAATGTACCGACAAACTTAGAAAGAGTTTGTACTAAAGAAACTGTTGACACAGTTTTAAATCAGCTGTCGTCGATCATATTGAATGCTGCTGAAAGCAGTGTTCCTAAGAAACCAATAAATGAAGTTTACATTAAGCTTCCTCCTTACATTTTGGAGCTCATAAAATTAAGGAACCGCTATCGGAAAAATTGGCAGAGATATCGGGACCCCTTTTACAAATATGAGGTATCGAATCTCAACAAACTTATATCCTCACATATATTGCACGTTCGCAATAAAGACTGGAATAATAAACTAAAGTCACTAGAAAAAAATGCCAGACGTTTTTGGAACATAGTTAAGGTAATAAAAAATAAAAGAAAACAATTGCCTTTCCTAAAAGACTCTAATAACACATATTTTTCGGATGTTGAAAAAGCAAATACTCTTGCTTCGAGCTTTGTAAGAAACCATAACTTAGCAACAAATTTAGGTGATATAGAAACCGAGAATATTGTAAATACCACAATACACAGATTTTTTTCCGATAGAGTCACCCAAAGTACTTCAGTAGGTTTTGTTTCACACGAAGATGTTCAATGTATAGTTAAAGATCTAAAAATAAGAAAAACAGGCGGCACTGACTGTATTAAAAACATATACGAGTACATTAAAAAGTTGCCCAAGTCCGGAATTAAATATCTAGCATTCCTTATTAATGCTTGTTTAAAAATGGAGTATTTTCCTGACGTTTGGAAGTTAGCCAAAATTGTTCCGGTGTTCAAAGCCGGCAAGCCACCTGAAAGTCCTGAAAGTTACAGGCCAATAAGTTTGCTTAGTAGCCTCAGCAAAATACTGGAAAAAGTTCTGAAATATCAAATTCTCAAGCATATCAGTGACAATAATATATTTATTAATGAACAATTTGGTTTTAAGCAATATCATAACACCTCACATCAAGTTCTTAGAATTTGTAAATATGTGAAAGCAAATCGCTCCGCAGGCAAATCGACTGAAATGGTGCTATTAGACATTGAAAAGGCATTCGTACTGTGTGGCACGACGGCCTGATATTTAAAATGATAAATTTTAACTTTCCGTCATATATTTGTGGAATGGTTAAAAGTTTTCTATCTGGTCGTTGTTTTAAAGTTCATGTTAACTGTGATGTCTCAAATTTAATATCGTTCGATTCTGGCGTTCCCCAAGGTTCAGTCCTGGGTCCTGTTCTATATAACATCTACACTTCTGATTTCCCTTACTTGCTCAATTGTGACGCAGCCATTTTTGCTGATGATACAGCAATATATTCTTCGCATGAGCTCGCTTCCAATATTGAAAGCAGCCTCAAAAATGCTATAGAAGTATTAAGGAAATATTATTCAAAGTGGAAAATTAAATTGAATGAAGATAAAATGCAAGCTACGAGTATCTTTTTTACCAGAAAAAGAAAGTATTGCTTTTTACCTTCCACTCAATTTCAAGTTAATGGAGTAAACATTCCTTGGGTGACCTGTGTTATATATTTAGGGATTCATCTAGATACAAAACTAACATTTAATGAGCACATAAACAGAACAGTAACGAAAATAGGTATTGCCATCAAAATGTCGTATCCATTCATAAATAGAAAATCATCCCTTTCAACAGAAAATAAGATTATAATCTATAAAGTAATTTTTCAAGCGATCCTACTATATGGAAGCCAAGTCTGGGACGATTGTGCAAAATGCCACATAAAAAAACTACAATTATGCCAAAATAAAGTTTTAAAAATGATGCTTAAATTACCCTGGCATCATTCTACCCTAGATCTGCACATTAAAGCGAATGTTGAACTGATTTATGAAAGAATTAGAAAACTAAAAAATTTGTAGAACGATGTAGTTTTGCTGATAACCCTCTCATAAATGAATTATGCGCTAATTAAATGCGATTAAGTTATATATTTATTGTGTGAATTTGCTATTCATTTAGTTTGTTTTCATGTGCCTATTTATGTTATTTTCTTCAATTTGTAGAATTTATATGTATGTATATTTACTTATTTGCTTAGTTTAATTTATTTATTTATTTTATTTAATTATTTATATACGTATCATTTGGATTTTTTTTTGTTTTTCTTTATATGGAAGGTTTTAGTCGTGTTTCCTTCTAAAATTCTTATTTTTGTTAAAATTTTTTTTTTTTTAAATTATAATAATTCAGTGGAAAGGTAATATATCGAATCCCTGTATTGTAAAATGTGCGGTAACAAGCCAAATGTAAACTATTATACGTAAAAATAAATCTATCTATCTATCTATCACTCTTTCACTAATCATCAAACTGTCACTGTCAATTTATTCAGTAAAATCAACATTTTCATCATAGTAAAGTACACGAACGAGCAACGTGTGCAAATTATAAAAATTTGTCTGCAATTTTATGAGCGTTAACTCCAATTTTCGGTTGTAATTCTCGCCCTAGTAGACAGGCAATAACAAGTTTAGTGCAAAAATTTGAGTCTACATATTCGTTGTGTGATGTTGCCGTGTCAGTGAGACAACGGGTTGGTCGAAGTGCCGAAAATATCGATGCCGTTCAGGCGTCTGTATCAAACGATCCAAATCAGTCAATTCCACGGCGTTCTCAAGAATTGGACATCGCTTAGACCAAGATCAAGTTGACTCAATAATTGAAACCGATGGACCATTTGAAGGGACGTACGTTCTCCGATTGGGTTCTGGAGAAGATGCGCCAAGATGATGAATTTCATCGCAAAATCATCTTCAGTGACGAAGCTCATTTTTGGCTCAATGGGTTCGTCAATAAGCAAAATATGCGTTATTGGTCGGGTGAAAATCCACATGTGTTTCATGAATCACCACTTCATCCACAAAAAATAACTGTTTGGTGCGGTTTACATGCCGGTGGCGTTATTGGTCCATATTTTGCCGTCGACGATAACGATCGTCACGTTATTGTGACCGGTCAGCGTTATCGCGCCATGATCACCGATTATTTTTGGTCCGAATTGGAAGATATGCTCTTGGACGACATGTGGTTTCAACAGGATGATGCTACAAGCCACACAGCACACGCTACAATCGATTTATTGAAGAGTAAGTATGGTGAGGGTGTTATCTCAAGGAATGGGCCAGTCGATCGCCTCGTTCGTGCGATTTAACGCCGCTTGACTATTTTCTGTGAGGCCACGTTAAGTCATTGGTTTATACCAACACGCCGACGACGTTGGAACTGAGCTCTTCCAACGTCAAAATTGAAATGTGTGGCCGAGTCGTTGAAAATTGGGTCCAAAGAATCGACCACTGCAAACGTGGCCGCGGTGGCAATATAAACGAAGTCGAGTTCCATTCATAAATGTTTTGATTGTACTTCAAGCCGATAATAAAGTTTTTGAAATGTCTCAAATGGTTTGCGTTTTATTTAAAAAAAAAGTTGTCAAGTCCTTATTGGAAAACCCTATAGAAGTTCTTGTTAATAGTGTCTATTAGAACCTGGATACTTTAAATAAATGTTGATGGTTGCGCTTCGGTCAATTTTCCGCGATGTCGCCGTTGGAATAGCCTTTCGTATGATTAAATTCTATAATAACAATGCTATAATATAAGTGCAGCCTTTATTCAGGTGAAACGTAGTATTATTTTTTAGCTCAAACCTATTGAAACAAGTAATAAAAGGAAAGAAATGTACATAATTAAATTTTTTACGCTTAGGTTAATTTTCACAACTATACCCTCCAGATATTCATAAGGCATGTTAAATCCAAATATCCTTGTCATGTGCTAAATGGGTGAAATAAATTTGTAGTTGCTTTTGAAAATACTACAATATATTAAATTACTTCCTCTCAATTATATTTTTTATTAAATTAAAAATGTTGGGTACTCTTTTATATATATGTAAATATTTGTATACTCAGTTTCCATTTGCAAGACTTTTAGTTTGTTTTCTTTTTTGCGAAGTGTTATTATGCGGATCTAAATTTTAAATAGACATACAAATTCATTCAGCTGTTTTTTGTGAAGCAGTAATTTTAATAAATCTGTATGGAATATACTAATGCTGTATGTTTATATGATGTAACTTACGATGTATGAGACAACTTTTTTATTCGTTCTATTAAAATGGTTAAAAGTCACGTGTATGCAATCGAGTGCCGATAATTGAGTGTAAAATGTAAGGTCTGATTTTGGCATAAATTAATAATGCATGCTGTAACGATGGCAGCAATCGGACACCCTCTGAGTAAATTAGAAGTCTATCTAACGCTTCATCAGAATCAATTCCTGGCATATTCCCAAGGGTTAATCTTAAACGAAAGAATCCCGAGTACATACGTATGTCATACATACATATGTATGTCATCGAGTTTGTGTGCACTCAAAATCCTATAGTGAAATACGCTTGGTTCAATAGAAAGTTTACATCTTAGTTTACGTCCTACGTTGACTTTTCGAACAGGAGCAGCCTGTCGAGCGGTTCAATTATAATTATCGCTAAGGGTTAGGCGGGCCACGCCAGATCTTCCCCCAAAGTCTGCCAAAACCACAAGTTGGATTAGTATATTCTATCGGAAGAGCTATGTTCAGCTAGCCTTTATTAACAATTCGCACTGTAGCGCTTCCACAAGAAGTGCACGCGACCGGCACGTGGCATATATGGTAATCTTGCTTCATCGTCATGATAACCTCCCAATGAATGAAGCCGTATTAAAATTTCCATGTGAAGTTAGTCTCTTAATTTTGGTATGCCAAACCACCCGCCCTCTGAGCACTTTTGACATGTGTTGTGACAACTTGTCGAACTCTGGCCAAATAAATTCAAAATACACCCTCTTTTATTCCCTTTGGGCGACCATAAAAAGAATTACAACCTTGATTGATACATTGAATTTACTGGGATTTACGCCAGCTACTGCACGTCACGCTAAAAGTATCTACATTTTCTGTGTGTGTAATCAACCTAAGAAGGACTCGCTCGTTGAAATGACTAGTAGTAACATGCTGAAAGCTGTATTGAAGTTATGCACGTTTCTCACTAATGGATTTCTTTAAGTGCGAATTTAAATAAAGTTACGTAAACAATTTAATTTGCATCCTACTTTTATTTATTCGACACACTCCGCTGCGCTAAGGAAACATATTGTATGTTGTGAAAAATGTACATCTAATCCTTTTATTTACTAATGTAATTATACACCTTGTATTCTTTTTTATCGAACTAACATTTTGCTGAACTTAATACAAAATTAGTAATAAAATATTTGTATGCACGTGATCACAGGCTTTCCTGATCTCTACTACTCAGTATATAGCATAGCAAAGGAATCCCTAATATCATTCGTAGCTTAGAGCGAAAATGCGAGTAAAATCAACTGGTACTGCTTTTGTTTTTTACTAAGTTTACATCCCATATACAAGACAATGTATTTGTATGTATATAAGAAATGTACGAAATTCAGAAAAATATATATTTTTAAAACAAGACTGACAAGACTACATATTCGTATGCACACTGGTAAATTTCAAGCATAAAAACTTTTCGAAATAAATAATTACGAAAATATACCGTTTAATTTCCACTACCAACGACTGATTTTCAATTTAGAATTTATTTACTTTTTTATCTTGTATTGCAAAGAAGTGACAAGAACTTGTTATTCTTCGCTGCTGAAGTGATAGCTTCGTTGTTAACTTGCAGTCATACTCAATCTCAATTAAAAAATGTTCGCTTTGCGGTTTTGAAAAGTTCAAGAGACCGTAAAACATTGTCGTATTATTCTGTGAGCATAGCAATGTGGCAAACAATTTAAAAGAACTCTTGATTTGTTTATGCATGGCTACCTAAATGTGTTGGGCCTGCATGCTGACTACACAGTGACAAAATATCTTATATAGTACATACCCGTAGTTCGTATCCTTTTTTTTCTGCATAGCAATCCGCATTGTTTAATTTTTATTTTGAATGACATTAACAGTATTTTACCTGAAAACTGTTAATGGAGTTTATAAGTCGTTTGATGCTGGGCTATAAGGTTCAAATACTTTAGCACAATAACCTAAATATATTTGTAGTAAGCTCTAAAGTTATAGATAACGAATCTGAAGCTTGTTTGATATTTGATGTATAAAGACCTACTCTTAAAATATGTTTCTGCAGTATAGTATAAAATAGTTATGGTGGTACGGTCCGGAGTAAAGGTGGTACTAGTTTCCATTTAGATCTACCACAAGCTGGCCGCCTCCAGTCACGCACGCTGAGATGTTCGAGGTTGTTTTCCACTTGCTTGAGTCAAATGAGTCGGCGTTGTGCTCTAATGCGCCTTCTATCGGCGATATATTCGAAATTTGTCCGAGTGTTGGTTTTCATTCCCTTTATTATACATATCTCAGCTACAGTACTATTACAATATCGCTGTGTGCAAAAATTTTAAGCATACGCAAACCCTTTAAGAGCGCGCTCATTATAAAAAAAAAATATTCGAATTCTTCAACTGCGATGAACGGGCCCATATATGTATTCTTATGGACAAAGTCTATAGAGTAAGCCTGGGATGATAAGGGCATGATGTAACTTAAGTAGTAGCAGTAGGCTTCAGTCTCCAATCGCCTTCTTAGCACAATAGAAAAAAAAAACATCGATTGGTGAGATATGCCTGAAACAGTTGTACAATAGTACTGCTTGCATTACTGCGTGCAGTTGTTCAAAAGGTTCCCGGAATAGACAACGTGTAGAGCCCTCGTTTGACATATTTTAATTCGATTTGTTTTTGTTATATTGACATAGCTCTCTGCAGTCCTTAACATTCCCACCAAATTTTAGCGTCACAGCGTTGTGTTTAGATCGGTTTTTTCCTTCTCTGTATTTTTGAAATGGATGCAAAAATTGAGCAACAAATTTTCATTAAGAAAATTAAATTAATGGTGATAAACCACAAGTTGGCCATGAAAGAGGTAGTAGATAACATCTCGATTGGATACGTTCACGGTATTTTAACCAATCGATCGGACTTACGACAATATACTCTCGGTATCGATATGAAGGAAAATGCGAATTCAATTTAAATTGTTTTTATTTTTCAATATAATCTCCCCTAACATCAATGCATTTGTTACATCTTGAGATAAGCTTTTTTAAACCCTCAAAAAAATAAATCTCCTCTTTCTCTGCAAAATACCCATTTATTGCCGACTTGACTTCTTCATCATCCGAAAATCTTTTTCCACGAAGACATTTTTTCAAATCCGGAAACAGGAAATAATCACTAGGGGCAAGGTCTGGACTATAGGGTGGGTGTTGGATTTCTTCGAAACCACAATCTCGCGCAGCAGCCTTGGAAACTCGCGCCGTGTGAACAGGAGCGTTGTCATGAAGAAGCAACACACCCGCTGCGAGTTTACCCCGTCTTTTCTTTTTAATTTCCTCCCGCAAATTATGCAAAGTGGAAACGTAGGATGTGGCGTTGATGGTTTCACCTTTTTTTTTGTACTCAATGAGCAAGATTCCCTTTGATTCCCAAAAAACTGTGGCCATGAGCTTCCCGGCAGACGGAGTGACTTTGAACTTCTTCGGGGGGTCTGTTCATTTTTTATGCCACTGCATGGACTCTTGTTTGCTTTCAGGGTTATAGTGGTGGACCCATGTTTCGTCCCCAGTAACAATTCGATCCATGACACCGTCCGCGTTCTCACTACACATCTCTAAAAGCTCTCTACAGCATGCGATTCTCACTTTTTTCTGAGGCGCTGTGAGCATTCGTGGCACTCACCTTGCACTGACCTTTGAAAGGTTAAGATGGTCATGAAGAATGGTGTGAATGATAACAATTGAAAGCTTGGTGATTTCTGCCATCATTTTCACCTTTATTCGGGTATCCTCAAGAACAAGTTTTTCGACTTCTTTGATGCTTTCTCCCGTACAAGCAGTAGCCGGGGCGCCGGAGCGGGGGTCGTCTTCAATGCTCTCTCTGCCTCTCTTGAACTCACTTGACCACTTTTGCACAGTTGATAATGAAGGTGCGGAACCCTGGTAAACAACCACCATCTCTTCATGAATAGTTTTTTGACTTTTTCCTTGCTTAGTGAGAAATTTAATTACAGCGCGATGCTCAATTTTCACCATCATCGTCTCAGTTTTCATTATGATTCTGTTTAACTAGAGATAAATCGCGAAGTAATAATCACATTTATATGAAGATTTACATGAATGCACTAAAATAATAGTATTACTTGATAAATAAGTCAATTTATATATACAACCACAGTTTCACCCCGATACCGAGAATATGTTGAACGCCCCTCGTAAGTAGGTTAAACAGATTAAGATTTAGTTTTAGGTAGTCTGTAAGTTTTTAGTTTTAAGTTTTGTAATATAATTAAAACCAAAAATTCCATATACTAAGTTTTTACTATTTAAATACGTTTCCTTAGTTTAAGCTGTATTGTTCTAACTATAAGAATAAGAACAAAACCTGTCAAAAAGTCGAAAGACATAGTTTAAGCGTTATGTTTAACTTAGAGTGCCCGCATGGTCCCGCTGCCCGCCAGTAAGTTATAATAAGACTATTTTTAAGTTATTTAAGCTAATTTTTAAGCGTTTTTTTGTCTAGCATGCAAGAGTAAATTAAGAGATTAAACAAAAATGCATTTAAACTGAACTGAATCAATTGGACTTAAGGCATGTCGCAGCAAAACATGCTGTTCAGTGACTTGAATTTCCTGCAAACAAGCAGAGTAGCTGATTTCGATCAAACATTCAACAAACGTATTAATACTGGTGACGTGGGCTTATGAGTACGACACGCAAACCAGACATCAACCGAGGGAATGACGTCTTCGAAATGTTGTCAAGGCTGAAGGAACCGCGTTTTTCAGTCGAAAAATAGAGTGATGTTCACTGGGTTACAATGATGTTGTACGTCATGAAAATCGCAAAAAAGGCATCAACTGTAGAAAGACAATTCGTGGATTTTGCTTCAAGGTAATACCCCATCTGGCAATACATTGATTATGTATGCATTGATGCATTGATTATATGCCAAACACAAAACAACTACCATTCAAAAGCCACCAGAGTCACCCAATATGACTTTTTCCTGTTCGAGCGACTCAAAAAATCGCTTCCTGGAACGCTGGGAAGAGGTAATGTACATATTATATTTAACATTTTAAAAATAAATGCCGGGAACTTTTTGGACAAAATGTTATATACTCAACTACTGACAGTGTGCGTTAGCGCTACATATTTCTACATGGAGCTCTCATGACATTTTCATAATGACACAATAATTCGACATACGATATATCGTCGACTATAATCAAATTTACTTTTGTGTAAGCATTCCAATTGCGTACTTTACATAATCCAACAAATAATCATCTACGCTCTAAATAATTTATTACAACTGTGATATTTAAGTTATAATGACATTTGCATGACAATATTCGTTTTAACCTATTTATGGTGGTTAATGTATCCTTTAAAAAAAAAATTAAGAACGTAAACATACAGAAATGTCTGTTTAGTGTGGCTCGATTTCTTTAATTTGGGCTATAAGTACACAACCACCCCTTCTTTTCTTTATATCTACAACAAACAAAAGGAAATTAGATCGTGTTTTTTGTCCTTTTTTTTAAATATGAAATATTTAGCTTCAGACGCTTAGATTTTGTGGCGCCATGAAATTTTCCAACCACTTAAGTTGTATGTTGACTTTACAATAACTTTTGAGTTGACTCATACCCATACAAATATCCATCATCGCTTCCTTTTTTATGGAAAACAATTTTGTGTGCACTATCTTTTTTTTATACACATATAAGGCGTTTTTTAAGCTAATATTGTGTTATAGAATATATAGGAAGTAACCTTCGTAGATAGCTTCTTGTAATTTCCCCAAAACGATGATCTCTTCCATGATTTAGTTGATAACGCGATAGTAGATTTACGAGTGAGTGTACATTGGCGTTGAATGTACCTATACCCATATCCGGAAGTATCACGTGTACATATCCATATATGTCATGTATACGAAAATCTTTCCTGAAATTTTTTGTTATGTGTCATTTTTTGTAAAGTTAACTTTGCCTTACTGCCCGGAGGTGAGTAAATTCACTTAACAACCCCATGTATCCCATTTTCAAAAGGTACGAGTAGCTGGCGCCTGTAAGTTCCTTCAGAAGATATAAATGTATCTACACGTGTACAATGTATGTTACATATTTGTATATGTAAGTTTAAGTATAATAATGTGTTATGTGACTCGCGATTTATAAGAAGACCTTCGGGCAATAAGTGTCATCATGTGTTAGCAAGCATTTGAAAAACATATGTCAAAATCACAAAATAAACGCTTGTATCCGGTTACTGTTTATTACAACCCCAGCGGGATGCTGCAATACAAAAGTACGTATTTCGACTTTTTGCAGTTCAACAAACAGTTTATTTAATTTTGAAAAAAGGGGCCCAAAATTCTACAATTGAAGGGAGAATCCCAAACTTAGCTTTTAGTTTTGATTTTATTTTTATATATTAGTATATGCCTACAAGTATATGTTCGTGTGTATTTGTTTCTCATTCGCACTCAACTGTAATTACTAGACTGTAAACATAATATCTGATTTTTCCACAACACTTGAAATGAAATAAAACCAAAATAAGTATATTTAACGTGTTAAGCTGTACGGGGGTCGTCACAAAAAATATATTAAGAAAAAGATTTTATTTTAATTCTTTTTTGGTTTTGGTTTTGTTTATGATTTTTATATAAATAGCTTACCTTAATTTAAACACAATAACAAGCAAAATTTACACAAAATATGAAATAGTAAATAAGTAAACTTTTGAACTCACCTTAAACATTAACTATGAATGCGATCTGGAAAAATAACGCATTTTCCAAAGTTTTTAAATTTACTGTAAAATCAAGACCTTCCATATTTTTCTTCAAATGGTGGGGATCTTTTACTGACTGTTTAAAAAAAATAAGAACAACATTTTAGTGTTTTTTTTTTGCAGGTTATAATAAACTTTAAGAAAATTCCTAATGTCAACATAACAATGCAAGAACGGGTTTAAATTATTCAATATCTATTGTTATCTGAAAAGAAAATACTGGCAGCATTTTAACGCTGCATCAGCTTCTAGAGCAAATATAATAAAACCTTAAACACCCGTTTATAGGAGCGGGGTTAGGTTTCTAATCTAATAGCAATTCTCAGGTTGATACGAGTAGCAATGAAACTTATGAGGTTGCACGTCAGATTGTCAGTGCAGGTCAGTGTTACTCAATGGTGCACCTTTATAAAATCGCTAGGGCGGATTTTAAAATTTGATGTGAAAATTCAATTGACCTAAGAATTATTGCCTCTGTATGCAGAACAACGTCTATGGTATGGCAATTGATTGCTACAGACAGTTCCAAACTTTTAAACAACTTCACTATGAGTGATTTCCATTTCCAAAATCTGACAGCGTTGCATAATCGTCTATTACGTTCTCTTAGATGCACTGTTTGCTGTGGAATTATGGCCGATAGAATCATTGATCAAGATATTTTTGTAAGATGATGATGATTTTACTTTCGGCAGTTCAGAATAAACCTAATCATTTCCAAAAGGATGCAGCTACAGCATTGGTGACAATGGATATTCTTCAGTAACAGGCATATTTCCTTTGCCCTCCTCGTTCGCCAGATTTGAAGGCGTCTGATTTCTTTTTGAGAGACCACTAAGAGCGACAGGCTTTCATGAAGAAACCTTAAACAGTTCTTTAACAAATTTTGTGCCAGAAGCCAGAAAGGTTGTGTGCCGTAATGAAGATTAAGAGAGAGAGCAATAATTTATCAACGGGGTTATTCAATTGATTTTATTTTCCACTTACTTACTTACTTAACGGGCTCCCGACCTGTGGAGAGTCTCTGCCTGAGACACTTCAGCCTTCCATCCTCTACGATCCCGCTGCTTCCAGTTATCCAGACCAAGCGCTCTGGCATCCGCGATAGATTGGTCTTTGAAACGTAGGTTCGGTCTTCCTTGTCGTCTCAAACCTGAGGGCTGAGATTGTCCATTCGCTCGATGTGGCCGAGCCAAGGTAGTCTTTTGGTAGTTTTGGCTTTTTGGACTACACCCACATCTTGGTAGAGCTCATAGAGTTCACGGCTGTATCTTCTCCTCAATTCGCCCTCCTCGCACATAGGACCAAAAATCGGTCGAAGAATTTTTCTTTCGAAGGGGCCCAGAATTAGCTCTCCCTTTCTGCTTATCGTCCAGCACTCATCGCCATACAGTAGAACTAGCAGGATAAGGGTGAGGTATACATTTCGTCCTTCGAGTAAGGAATTTTGAACCCAATTGCCTTGCCAAACCGAAGTAGCAGCGGTTTCCTATGGTAATTCTCCGTCGGATCTCCACTAGGGTGTCATTCGTGGAGTTCATGTTTACTCCGAGGTAGATGAACTCCTTAACTACCTCGAAATTGTTGCTATCAATAGCGACGTTTTGTCCTAGGCGGTGGACAGATGATTCTTTGTTTGTTGATAGCATGTACTTGGTCTTGTCCTCGTTTACTTCCAGGCCAACGAATTTCGCCTGTTCTTCAATCGCCGTGAAAGCCTCTATCACGGAACGCTGCGAGCGACCGATGATATCAATATCGTCCGCATATCCCAGGAGCTGGACGGACTTGTTGAAGATAGTGCCTTCCGTGTTGACATCTGCCCTGCGCACTATCTGCTCTAGGACGGAAATCATATAATAGCGCATCACCTTGCCGAAATCCGGTGCATGTTTGAAATAGTTCGGAGGAGCTACTTCCAAACTGCACGTTGCAGTGCGTGTTATCCATTGTCAAGCGACACAACTGGATCAGATTTGCCGGGATCCCGAATTCGGCCATCGCCATATAAAGCTCCTGATGATTAATGCTAAAATATGCGTCTTTGAAGTCGATGAAAAGGCGGTGAGTCTCGATTTGAAATTCGTTGGTCTTTTCCAGGATTTGTCTCAGTGTGAAAATTTGGTCTATAGTCGATCTAGCGGGCCGGAAGCCACACTGGTACCTGCCGATTAGTGTGATGCAGAACGGTTTGAGACGGATATGCGACATTAAGCAGGGATATGCCTCGATAGTTCTTGCAAGATATAGGATCGCCTTTTTTGTAGATGGGGCGTATGGAGCTGATAGTCCAGTCGTCGGGCATGCTTTCTTCCACCCATACTTGGATGATGATTTGATGCATGCGCCCTACCAAAACATCGCCACCGTATTTGAAGAGCTCGGCTCAGATCAGAGCCTACAGCTTTTTTGTTCTTAAGCTTTTTTGTTCTTAAGCTTTTTTATAGTTACGCCAACTTCTTCTATACTATTTATTTATCTATCTATTTATTTTGCACACATAGATAAAAAAAAAGTTTGATGAATTATACTATGATATGAATATATGGATTTTACATCAGTAAGTCCAAGTTGGCCTAACCTGTGCAAATGCATTTTAATCATTTAAGATGTTTTTACCCCCTTCTCTCCATTTTAAGCTTCAAAGTCCAGGCTCCTTACATGAATGGAATGGAGTTTTAAATAATGTGACAACAACCGGAAGTGTAGGCACTTTGCTTTGAATGACCTTAACGATGCCTAAACCTATGCAATGTATACCTTCCTTTTCGTCCAGGTTCTGAACTATTTCACCACACCTGGTCGATTTTAGGACTACTAACTGAACATAATTGATTGATTATAAAAAAACTTTTTAATACATACTTGAATAGCTTCTTTTTTTAAAATTTGCGGTCGCTCAAAGGGTTATTGTACCTTTAAAATGTTTGCACATAGCGCGGGCGAGTTTCCTGTGAAATTTTGATAGATCTTGTAAGTAGATAACTTTCCAGCGAAAAATACATTCCTTTACAATCCCTAAAATTGGGTATTTTATTTTTTTTTTTATTGAAAAAGTTGTATTCATATAGCTGCTTTATAATTTTTACCGATTTTCGAAAAAAATGCCAAGAACTAAAAATCCGTTTATTGATCGCGCTAACTGGTTGATACTCGTACGTAGCTCACTTTTTTTTAAATAAAAGTTACAAAATATGGAATTGTACGACGTATTTTTTAATAACGAATACTTCCACCATTATTAGTAAATTCTAACATATGCCACGGAACGGACTTAAATAATTTTTATATTATTGTAATTTGTGTGGCAGTTTTTCCTATTGAGTTTTAATGGCGTCTCCCAAGGTCTCCCATAGTGTCAAATGGTCGTCCTTCTTTGATGTCCCCACATATTTTTGATTATGTTGAGAACCGGAGTCCACCCTTCCCAGTCAAAAATGGAAACACTTATATGCTGGGAATAATTTTCGAACTCTGTAAATTCAAGCAACACCTATAAAATTCCTCTTGATGTTTGCGAAGCGAATATTGGTTTAAATTGCCCCAAATCATGACTACATCTCCACTACTCGCAGCCTGTTGTCGTCTTAGAAATAGTTTCTCTTTCCTCAAATCATCAAAGTGATAACAAAATACGAAAGGAAATACCTCAGGTTCGTCGAGGGAAAAACATTTCTAATCGGTGAGGATATAAATATGATATTTTCTAGACGACATTACGTGGTTGGTTTTATTTTCAAACGCCTTATTTGAAATTGTTGCTCTTCAGCTAATACACGCTGGTAAATTCTTTTGTTTCTTCCTGACATTTGAAACATATGTACATATATCTACTGGTTTTATACAAGAATGCTTTCTTGTTGGTGGTGGCGTGGTGCAGAGAGAAAAAATCTGTCGAATACTGTGGTAGACGTTCTGGGTTTAATACCCGAAAAACTGAAAAAATAATTTTGGATGCCATCAACCTTTCATCCCATTGCGGGTTAGAGTCGGTAAAAGACCCTAGGTCCCTATTTCTGTAAACAAAAATAGAACTGTTTCGCACTAGTTTTTTTTTCTTGCTTACATATACCTATTGAAACTGTACAAACAATAGTTTACACATTTTTAATTTGAAAAATTTACCTGTGGGCTAGTCTAAATATTAGTTATTTCTAAAAGTTGGTTCCCTTGAAAGTTTGATAAGATTCAATAATTTTTTCAGGATTTTTGGTACTTTTCCTTTCGCTTTAAAAGTCGAACCAACGCACGTGGAGTAAATTTTATATAAATAAGCTCAACCATAAGTGAACTTGTCAACATATGAATGCTCTCATGTTCGTATGTAAGTGAAATCTTTTGTTCAAAGGTGTACAAATGAATATGTCACATCAGCCGCTAAGAAATATCATAAAATACAGAACTCCCCTAGGAGTAAATATTTGTAATGCCGTAATACTCGTATTTTCTTCTCTCGTACCTTCTAAAATTTTGATTTAACCCCTTTCGAAGCAATCTTGATTTTTTTTTTCTCTTTTTTTTTTATGAACCACCACAAACTCACCCTCATAAGAAAAGGGAAAATTATACGAAAATCTCCCTTCGTCATCTTACTCGTCATCACTACCATCATCGTGGGGATGTAATAGCATTTTCTGCTGATTTCATTTTGACTTCTTCCGGTTGTGTTGTTCCCGTTTGTTTTCCACTAACGCAAAAGTTTTGGATCCTATGGGAGTTTTCTTTTTCATATCTTTGATAAATTAAAGGTTCGACTTGGATGTTTATTGAAAATGTACGAGATTTTAGTTGAATATACATACAAAATGTGTATTATTTATATAATACCTATATTAATGTATATATGTATGTATATTATACATTATTTATGTAGTAAATTTTGTGTTATACACATACATATGTACATGCACATATGTACTGACAAATATACACTATTAGTGCACTTGAATATAAATTTCTATCGAATCGCCTGATGAAATAATAAAAGATTTTAAGCCTTTAGAAAATATATTTTTATGGATGATTGGCTAGACATGAACCTACATATATTTTTACATTTTTGAGTAGGCCTATATTATTCCAAAATTATCATTTTTCCCCGCACATTCAAATTACTCTTAAAACAATGCATGTGTGATTACAATTAATAATATCGTACATACACAATTTCATGTATCTTAATACGACTTTTTTTTTTAAACGCTTGTAAACTTTTATTTCCCAATTGTCTTTTTTTTTATTAATTTCTTTCTAGTACCAAAATATTTCTTTTTCAGTTGAAACCATTTTGAAGTAAAAAACAAAAAAAAAATCAAATTCACCAACAACCTAGCTAGGTAAGAGGATAAAAATATCAAAATTCCAACAAGTTGAAAACCCACAAAAAGGATCTGAATGTTTTATTTGATTTTGTAAATGGATCCTACTTATTTTTGTTGTTTGTCTACTATATCACTTGCATGTGTGAATTTGAATAGGTCTGAAACGACCAACTGTCCTTGTTGTGTAGGAAAAAGTTGTCCTTTTTGGCTCTTCACAGCAAAGGAAAAATATGAAAATCACAACAAAATTGTACATCCATGTGGAGTATGTGGCGCTTTGTTTATCCTAGTTTAAGTTGTTATGCCATATATCTTACAGGCATATGCGAAAGTTGGAGTACGGATCCGGAAGGTTTCCCCTAAAATTATTTTCGCGGATTTGTTTCCGTAGTGTGTTTTTATATTGCAGACAAAGAGGTCAAATATCCACTTAGGAGTTTTTAATGGGCTTAGAGTCATTGTCATAGATATAAATTGAGAAATGACTTGAATGGGTAGTTGTATGCTAATGTGATGTCTAAGTACGCAGAAGGACATTGTATGTATGTAGATTCGTATTTACATATATAAAATACTTACATTACCTTTTAAACTTCAATTTGACTTAAATTATGTAAAATATATTTAGGAGGAAATATGTTTGTATGTTTACGAGTACATTGTATCTACTATTATAAAAATATATGGATACATAAGGATGTGTTATTTAAGTTTTCATAATTTTTATATTATGCAATTGAAGCTGAAGTTTATTTTTATTTTCCATTTCTAAAATTGTAAGTATATAATGAAATTAAATATGTACTATATTAATTAATTAGCGTACATTTAATTTTGTTTAGTGCAGACATGTTAAAAACAAAACCAATGAGTTAAACTTAAAGGCGATAGACCAATAAATAGATTAGGGACGCCCAAAATTAATCATGAAGAAAATGGCCACTAAAGTTAAACAAAGAAAGAAAAACGTAATCACAGGCAACAGCAAACAAAAATCCATTTACTTTAGAACGCAACATTGGGGGACAATCTTATTCACCTTCGTTACTCACACCTAGAAAATTACATGTTTACCGACACACTGAAGATCAACCCCAATCAGGCACACTCAACCCCCATATTTACCTTCTATATTCTTAGAACTGTTAACTGAAACAGTCGAATAGTAAACTTGCAAAATAGAATACTACGTCCCTTTCCTTGGTGTGAGACGACATTTTTCTTTCGTGTCACCTGCGCAAAATCTCTCGCCCTTTTTGACGAGCTGTATTAGTAAATTCCGTTCCACTACATAGCCATATTAACCTGTGGATTATGGGGCAATCGTGAGAATGTGTTTTTTTCTGTTTTTTTCTGTTTTTTTTTTTTAACTATGGCTGAGTGTATGTATGTAAGTTGCAATATAGGGTAGGCAATTAAAAAAAAATTCCCACAAGGCGACAACCCTTAACAATTGCTAAAATTACAACGCGCTTCGAATATGAGGTTTATAGAGCATGCGTTGTGGTGTTTAAAGAATATTCAGTAGTAGATTTTTTCACCACAGATTTTTTTATTTTATTTTTTGAGGAGGAAGACTTTCCTACCCTTGCATTTTTTTCCATGATTCCGTGAATACCGGAGAAATACGAGTACGACGAGGGCTTCAAGCTATATGGTGTTGCTTTATCGTCTTAAGTATCTTGTTTTTTTTTTTTTTCCATTTTTCCTCTAGATTTTTCGTTTTACTGCAGAATAAATTCTTCAAGAGATTTGATGGCTGAAATAACTTATATGAAATAAGTACAGTTTTTTAGTTGTATTGGATACAGTGATTTTCATTGTGTGAGTGATCAGTGGTTATATAGCATTCAAAAGAAGCCGGCTCGACGACATTGAATGGTATAAACTTGGTTCGTTCATAAATGTGTCGTAAACGAAATTGCTACCCTCTCTAGGGGGTCGGCCAGGTGTTCAAGTGCGTCGGCCTCTGGAGAAGTTTTGTGATTTTCATGAAGAAGTATTTAGGTATGTACAAATAATATGCTCATAATACCTACATAAATGTGTTTTTATATGTACGTACTCTATATGTATCCATAGTACATAATATGATGCATATATATATATTAAAGATACACATTTTTTAAGGTAATAACTTTTTCTTTTAGAATAACGGCGGCTGCTCCTTGGACTTGCTCAATTGCGATAGATTATTAATTTTTGATTAACAGCTACAATTCATGAGACGTTAAAATCTTACGGCATTTCATTTAAACATCTCATACAAACAAAAATAATGAAATATATCAAGGAAAGCTAAATATTAACGAGTGCTAATGTATAAATGTCAATAGCTTTACATTTAGTTCAATGTAATCGTTCAAACATGGATATTTTTTTTTGTAGATTGTGCGTACCTGTGTGTGCATATTTGTCCCCGTATATGTATGTATATTTATGTATTATACATAAATATACAAATTAAGTTTTCGTGCATCTGTATTAAAAGATTCAATTCAATATTTCAAGGAGATTTGATAAGGTAACGTTTTGAAAAATATGTATTGTATGTATCTGTATGTAGATACATTTTCATATTACATACCTTTGTACATGCATACATACATATGTATATAGTTGGGGCACAAATCTGTAATTGCAATAGGCTTGGAATTGGTATTTATATTCTAATATATTCGGAATGGTCAATGTTGCGGCCTACATACATACATGTGTGTAGGTATTTTTAAACATTTTACGCTGTTTGGTAAGTATGTGAACAGCCTTTTCGACGAAGTTGCGAGTGTTCGACCCTTAACAGATCACATGCCGACGCACAATTAGCAAAGACCATATACTGCTACCAAGTGGGTATTATTGTGCTTTGTAATAGGCCGGAACAAAGAGGATGAACAACTGTTACATTTACGAGAAGTACTATAGTGATTGCAGAAGAGAATATATTGGATGTGGATTTATCATCTGGTATGTGAGCAAACGAATAATCAAAATCTAAATAAATGCTTAATTCGCAGAGGAGAAAGACGCCAAAGGTTGCTTCTACGAGCTCATCGACCAAATATACGAGCATGTCCTAAACAGGACGTTAAGATCATTGTTGGTGCTTTTAAGCCAAATAGAAACAGTGGTACCTGGCAGCTTCAACTCTGAAAAGGTATTCAGTCAAATCTATTTAGCGATATGAAATGCTAACTATAAGTTACCAGGAATTTCCAACACTTTATATTCCAAAATGACATTGCAGTTCCCCGATGAAAGAAAAAGGCACTTCTGCTGATCATATTGCGATCGACGTATTGTTTCAATCGCGCTGGAGCAAATGTACGAGTGCTGGACCTTAAACCATGAGGAAATTATGGTACTGTAAGGGAATTTGGCGTCGAGCGTGTGCAATCGCAAGGAACCGCTTGAACGTGCATTGTAAAGAAGAATGTCAGACATTAGGAACATCGGCTTATCATAAGGAAAAAGAAGGAAGTAAAGGATAGCTCGACTGAAGCCATAGAAATATGCCACTACAGAAATAATGTTCGAAAGCTCTACCACATATGTCAAGATCTGTGAATAGAAGCTGTAAAAACTGTTTCTGGGCATCTATTAAGGTGAAACAGTGCAATTATAACGCTTTTAAACTTCGACGCGAGATTGTTGATATGGTCTTGACATAAGTCGTCGATCGTGATCCCCAGATATTTTATCGTCTTAACCTCGATGGATTCAAGTTTTTTGGTTCTTGGGCAATGGTGTTGTACCTTTAGGACATTAGTTTAGTTTTGGCAGCATTAAATACTAAGCCGTTCTTGTTTAAGATTTTCATATTTGTCGTCCTTCCTGTTAGTGTACCTCTTTCGCATCCTACTGAGAGCGATAGGAGTTTATTATGACATATTGTGTCCAAATCACATACATACAAGCATGTGATAGTTTTTTCTTAAACTCATTTCACCATGTTTGTACCTAAAGTCCGACACTAGTTTCCTTGAATTCTTTCCTTTTTGGAAGCCATATCGATTTATGTGTAAAATTCTAAGCTTTGCAATAATTTAATTTAATTGGCGTGCAACAATTTCTTCAAACATTTTTCTATAAGAGTGGGATTGTGATAGGTCGGTAATTTTGGAATAAGTTTTTTATTTCGCCTTTATAAATTATTTTTAAAAGTAGTGAACAACGTAAGAATGCAACAGTGACTTAGGTTTTGATTTATTTTTGTTTTTACTATTGAGACTAGTGATACAGCATTTCGTTTCAGATGCATCGCTCTTATACTGTCTGCCCTTGGACTCTTGTTAGTTTAAAGGATATCCACATTACAATGGTTCTTCGTATAATTTGACTGTGCAAGACAAGATACAGATTTTGGTGATAGCACCGTGTGACTGGAGCTGTCTACAATTTTTGAAGCTTGGCTTGCAAAATGTTCAGCCGGCTCTACGGATATTGCTTTTAGGTCCATGGATTTGGGAAATTTGTGAATTAAAATTTCTTCATCATAAGGATTTCACCTTTAATAGTTTTAAAGTTTTTTATGATCAATTCATGCACTGAAGAATGTTTTTTTTAATAAAATTTACGCATTTGGTTGTATTCTAATTCATAGCTCCTTTTCCGTCCACCCGACCAAGAAGACGTCTGGATAGTGATATACAAACTAAAGACTGTACTAAATGATTGAAACAGAAGCAACGAAAAGCGGTAAAACAGAATAATGATTTGTGCATTATGTAGCTTTATAGTTATTATCTTGGTAACACTTTTTTATAGGATTCTTTTAAAGTGAAGAATATTTTTTTTTAAATATACATAAGTAACTACAAAAATTAATCGTAATAAGAACACAACAAATACGATTTTCAAATTAAGGATAAAAGTGAGTTTTATATCTATTTTACCTAAAGTTTAGAGGGCGAAGTATTTTTTTTTTAACTTTATTTCATTTGAAAACTTATAACTAACAATTCAGAAAAATATATTTATTAGAAAGAAAAGAAAACAAAAGCACAGTAATAACTATAAGATTTCATATAAAGTAGTTAGGAACATCCGATTGTCCGATGGACAAGAGTTGGATGCGCCAATGAACTAAATACAAAAGTAATTAACTATTGATGGGGATCAATTATAAAATTTAAAACAATTCTAAGAGCACATACTATAGGTTTAAGTCAAAAAAAAATAAGTAAATACATAAAAGTTGAATTGATAACTCAAACACTACGAAGCTAAGTTAAAAGCACATATGTACAAGAGCTCAAACAAAAATATTTAAAAAGATATTAATTTCGTTATGGTTTAAAGGAAAGAGCAAGAGCTTAACATTTTTTAAGAAAGTATATTTGACTCTCTCGCATCTTAGATTTTCTGGCAGTCTGTTGAATAAGCGAGGTGCAATAACATTAAACGAGTGAGAAAAAAGAGATTTTTTATAAAAGGTACGGTTAATAAATTCCTACTGTAGATGCGTAAATTGTGAGATCCATACAATCTTGCAGATGAGTATCCTGACTTCTCAAAAAATATTTTTAGAACCTTATAAAAATATAAATGTTTTAGTGGAAGAATGTCTAGGTTTTTGAACAAAAGAAAGCTAGGAGTGATACGACTGGCTCTGCAGATAACTCGAATGGTTTTATTCTGATAAGTACCACCCCAACAAGAAAGACCATACTGTAGTCTGGATTTAAATAAACCATTGTAAACCAGCTTTAAAATCGGTTGACTACAGTAAAGACTGAGATGATGGATTTGCCTCACAACATTGTTAAGGTAATTCTTCAGGTCAGATGTATGATCATTCCAACACATCCTATAATCCAAAATAATACCTAAATATTTGAAACTGTTAACTTTCTCAATGTCAAAACAATTATCTGAACAGTTGATGATTATAAGATGTACTGTTGTTATTATCATGCATACAATTGTTATTGAGAGGATATCTACAACAATTGAGTGAATGATATTTTATTACCATGTCCTCATAGATTGTCCCCTGAATATTAAAAACCATAAGTTTTCCTTTGTCACTTATAACAAGTCTATGCAAATTAAACCATTTTCGCAGAATTTCTAAATCATTGTTTATATCAGTGAATAATTGAAATTGGTTTTTCGAAGAATATGATAAGGACGTATCATCAGCAAAGGATGTTATTTTGCCTTTAAAATGTTGAACGAAAAGCGAGTTCACAAAAATCAAGAATAGTATAGGGCCCAAAACGGAGCCCTGAGGAACACCTATATCAATACATCTTTCAGAACTAAAATTATTCTGAATTCTAACCTTTTGCTTTCTGTTCTTTAAATACGACGCGAACCAGTCATGAATTTTACCTCTAAAACCTGCCTTATGCAACTTATCAAGCAACAAAGTGAGATCTACCGTATCAAAAGCCTTTGTTATATCAATCAACAGAGATCCAGGCACCTCTGAATCATTCAAACTATCATAAATTTCGCCACATAATTTTAAGACAGCATCCTCAGTAGATCTTCCACTCATAAAACCGTATTGGTAATCACTGAAAAATTTGGATTTCTTTAGAAAGCAATGCATTCTAGATTTCATGCCTCTTCCAAAAACTTTTGAAAAAACTGAAAGAATGGAAATGAGACGGTAATTATTTATACATGTAGTGGCGCCTGTATTATTAAATCAGGAAATGTATTTTTTAGCTAAGCGCCTGATTCTTAAAAAAATTGATTTAGACTTGACATTGAAATTTTATACATTTTTGTATTGCTTAACAGAAATATTATTTCCTTAGGCTTTTTTTTACAGCTGTATACTGACACATTTTACTATATTAAATATTGTATCGAGGCCTACTTTAAATCTAACTCTTAAACAGGTATTTTCAATTGGATTTAAATCTGGACTTTAATGGGGCCTATTCAAAATATCTGTAATTTTTCTCCTTACGTACAATAATTTTTCCATCGCCGACATACAACTTAAACTTAAACTGTATGTATTGAAGTATTGTGCAATAAACATGCTCTTTTCGCCCAGAGTTATGATTTTCAATTAACCTGTTCTGTACTGGTTGGGACGCAGCGGCCCTAGTTTTAACCAGTTTTCTTCTCACTAAGCTTGCTTGCATTTTTACCCTGGCGCTCATTGAATGCTTCTAACATATGATAAAATTATAAATCAGTACCGATCATGTTCTTTAACCGGCGTTTCTATTTTTGGCCTTACACAGCCGTGCTTTTAGACTGTAAAGTCTAATTATGAAGTTTTTATTTCAGGTAAAGTTCAATTTTCACGCGCCAAAATCAACATATTAGATTTACCCTCCGCTCTTATTTATATATTTTTTTTAAATTCACACTTAGTTCCGTATTAATCAGATGTACGAGGTAGCTAAATGTACCTATGTAGTTTGAAATATTTGTAGATGCATTCTGAACCATACTTTACAAGTACACCTAGTATGAAACAAACTAATTCCAAGAGATGCAACTCGTAAACGTCATGAAAGATTTTTCCATTTTTTTGGCATATTGTGAAGCATATTTGTATGTATATGTACATTTGTATTCATATGAATTTGCATGCATAAAGAGATTTATAATTTGTATCCTCCTATTGCGGAATCACATATGAAGTCTGTTACAAATGTATGCATGTAATCAATACTCACATGAACATACATACTCGTATACCTAATAGTTGATAATGCAAAAGGGGTAAAATGCTTAAAATTGTTTAAATCCAGATGAAATCTCCATCATTCTTAAAGGTGTTAATTATTGATTTTAATAACATCCTGAATAATAAAGGAGTACGCAATTATGACTAAATCTATGTTTGTCCCACGCATGACAATATTACCTCATCCTTAATGCTCAGGGAAGAACCAGATATATATACACTATTGTAATATGTAGATAAATGTGTACACGTACAAAACAGGAGATGAGCTACAACCACAAATTACACTAATTTCATATAGTTTGAGTGTAAATTTATGCTCATGAATGTGGCACATATGATTGTCTGACTATTAATTATAAATTACATCCCTTACGGACTTGACCCCTACTACAATCTTATATTCTAACAGTATTCTACGTGATTTATTGTAAAACCGGTACGAACGGAAGTCATAAATAAATCCGATTTAAACATTTACTAGGGTTAATATATTCATACATACCTACCTACATATACATATATACATGTATATAGCAAATACACATTTATTACCATTGCTAATCGCTTTAAAGAATCAACAAAAACAATACATCAATAAATTGGCGGCTTTTTATGTTAGGGCAAAATTATAGACTATTTAAATAGCTTGCAAAATCCAAATAATTTTTAATGCAAAAGCAAATATTTAATAACTACAATAAATTACTTAACATCGAAATCTTGGCCAATTACCTCAACAAAATGTACGAGTAGGTCTACGTTGTTAGCATTTTCTTAAATAGATTCCCTTTGCTACATCTCCTTAAAACTTTCAAATATTTAACTAATAACAGCATAAATTGGCGGAAACAGAACACTCATCTATCATTTCATATCCTAATATCGGAAATAAGTACGTTCGGACATAATATAAAAACGGACATTTCAAATTACACCAGCGAACAATAACATAAAAAATACCATTTCATGTTGCGTTATAGAATGTAGGAGTTTTATTGCAAACCTTTATTTTATTGGATCCCATAAATTTAATCAGTCTGACATATTTTCCCCACACTCAGGAAATGTAATCTTTCTTAAACAGGAAGTGTTGCACGACATTTCACTGCTCATACAAAAATATTAGAAGGTCCATATGCGCAAATCAATTTTTTTGCTAAATCTCAAAGTCGGTTGGTTATACAGAAAACAATCACATTTGAAACACAAATTTAAAGCATCAATTCGGTACTTGAAAATAAAATAGCATTTTAACTTGCTCAAGCGTTGGATCACGAGCATGTATACATAGTTAAAGCGACGTCTATAACATTGGTACATTTGAATGCATATATATGTAGTTATAGGTATGAACATACACAAATATGTGCACATGAAGGAACACCTATCGCTTGATAGAATGGAATAGTATGTAAAGATATTTTATATTTTACGATTTATTTTAAGATGGTTTCTAAGTTTCTTTTTATGAAAAAAAATGACATTTGTGTTAAACATATCATATTATGTTCACATATTGTTATGTACGAAATTCATATTTCAAGTCGTCAATTCATGTTTAATGCTCGAAAGTACGAAATTTTCTTTGCAGTGAAAATAAATACAAAGAGTTGAATTAATGGTTTTGCAACATATACATGTCCATACATATCGTAGTTTCCTGGCAAATAAATGGATATAAAAAAATTCAATTTCGTGTATTTAATACTCGTATCTCCGGATTTTGAAGCTGCATTTTTTGTCTAAATTTTCCGTAAAAATGCGTTATTTCATTAAATTTGTGAATAACCAAATGAGCACGACATTTTATTTTTTATTATTATTTTATTTATGAGTGTGCAGGCACAATAAATCTCAAGGGCGCTGTTGGCTTTATGACAGTGTTAAGGAGTGTTTGGCTAGCTAAGGAGCTTAGCACGAAGGAGAATCCTCTAAATCTACACGATAAGACCAATTACATCCTCTAGAGAAACAAGTTTTCATGAAAATAGGTCACTGTTGTTCGGTTGCCTAGCACTTTCAAAGTCATCTTCCGTTAAAAAAAACAATGATGACCACATCGGATAGCACTATTTCTGTGCGTGTCTGTCCTACGCTCACATCAAGCTGCAGGTACTCGGCGTTAATATGGTGGGTGCTGGTAAATTCGAGTAAAAGGGGGCATACAAGATTAGTTCTTTGACTAAGTGCTCAGTTTCGACGGAAAAAAATTTAATTAAAAGGCATTTTAGAGTTCGGTCTGAGCTTTCATGCCACACGCATCGATCTTCCAGTATACCTTTACATCGTTTTGTTTCTGTTTTTTTCTTTTAACAATATTAATAAGCGTGCGATATCTCTAAATACCGGGGACAGTCTTTTGTCCTCAGTTAAAAAGCCTAAGCGGCCGGTTAAAATGGCTAAAAAGGATTTAAACTCCAATTACTGGAGTCCCTTGCAATGTCATCCAGACAGTGACAATGAAAGTGAAGAAATGTATGACGATGTGCTGATTAGCAATGCCAAGAAAGTGATTGTACCCCCTATTAAACTATTGCAAAAACCATGTGAATTTGTGTGCAATCTAATGAAAATTATCAATATTTCTGATTATTCCATTAAGAAAATCTCCATTGGTGTAAAAATTCAGTGTGAAAGTATGAATTCGTATAATTCTGTGCATGAGAAACTAAAATCTGAAAATTGTCAATTCTTCACCCATGATTTACGAAGCGAAAAAGCTTTTAAAATAGTTTTGTTTGGCTTAGGTGTGTATGACACAAATGAACTAAAAGATTAACTTAATACACTAGGACTTAAGTCCAAAGAAACCAAAATGATTACTAAAAGTACGAAAAATACACGGATACTTTTTATATAGTTTTCCTCGAAAGGGGATCAATTAAATTAAGTGAACTTAAGAAAAAGGTTCGTTGTATTTTTCACACTCAAATTAAATGGAGCTTTTATCGCCAACAAAGGAATAGGGTAACGCAGTGCCGAAACTGTCAAATGTTTGGGCACGGCGAAAAAAATTGCAGAGTGAAAACATATTGCTCCATCTATGCTGGTCATCATAAGGCCATTGACTGCAACAATACATACATGCATAAGTGCGCGAACTGTCGTGGTAATCATGTTTCAACTGATAGCACCTGATTGCGTATACGCGAAACAATTACCTGCAGCTGAGACAAAGATCTACAGTGAAAGCTTTTCGAACATCACAAAAGCGCAACAACAACAATCGCGATTTCAATACTCCACTGCTGTCAATGAGCGATTTTCCATCTCTCCCTATACGCGTAGGAGCCCAGATTGGGAATTCCAACAACAATTCTTGGGCTTCAGCATGGAAGTGCACCACATCATCTTCAGCAGCAACACCTTCTACATCAAACAACAAAAACTCGACCGTGACCAACACCAACGGAGAATTGTTCACAATGGAAGAGTTGAATTCACTTTGATGTTGTCGCACTATTAGCGACTAAGTTTCTATATAATAATGTTAAATAATTTCGATAATAGTAATATGAATGTTTTTACATGGAATGCCAGAGGTATTCGTAGGAAACGTGTAGAATTTCTTAATTTTTAAAATAATAAGAAAATTGACATTGCTCTAGTCACTGAAACTATAAATTTTATCTAGTAGATAGAGAAATTAGGAAAGGCGGGGGTGTTGCAATTTTGATTAGGAGATCAATTCAACACGAGCTTTTGCCCTGTGTGCAGACTCGATACGTGGAAAATGTAGGAATTGAAGTTATTACCGGAGAAGTTCTGAAAATGCTACCTCAAAAAGCGCTTATAAAGCTCTTACACATTATTAACGCGGCTCTGAGGCTTGAATACGTGCCAAGTCAGTGGAAAGTTGCTGAAGTCATTATGGTACTAAAACCAGGAAAACCACCAAACGATAAAAAATCATACAGACCCATTTCTCTTCTACCGATCCTGTCGAAAATCTTTGAGAGGATTTTGCTAAAACGTCTTCTCTCAATTATCGAAAACCAAAATCTGATTCCCAACCATCAATTTGGATTTCGGACTAAGCATTCAACAATTGATCAGGTGCATAGAATTACTGATGTAATTGAAAAATCCCTGGAAGAAAAAAAGATTTGTTCGAGCGTATTTCTTGACGTCTCACAAGCTTTTGACAAAGTATGGCATGAAAGTTTGAAGTTCAAACTGCGACGAATTTTGCCATTAAAGCTTTATAATATATTGACAAGCTATTTTGAAAATAGAATTTTTCGCGTTCGATACGGAAATGATGTTTCGAAATTTAAAGATATCCTAGCCGGAGTACCGCAGGGAAGCGTACTGGGCCCACTTTTGTACTTTTATATACAAGAGATACACCACACGTAGAGGATACTGTTCTCGCTACTTTTGCTGACGACACCGCTATCTTAGCGGTTGAAGAATCAATAGAAGACTCAACGGCGAAACTTCAGACTGCTTTAAATAAAGTCTACGAGTGGACAAAGATCTGGCGAATTACCCTTAATGAGACAAAATCTGTACATGTTGACTTCACCTACAGAAAGATAAATCACTTGCCCATTTCTATAAACTCGGTGTGTATCCCCTTTGCAAACGAAGCTAAGTATTTGGGAATGACACTTGACGCGAAGCTTAAATGGAAAACGCATGTTAAAAAGAAACGAAAAGAACTAGAGGCCAAATACAAAGAAATGTACTGGCTACTTGGTAAATATTCCAAACTAAGCTTAGAAAACAAGCTGCTTCTTTATAAGCAAGTGCTAAAGCCGGTGTGGACCTATGGTATACAACTCTGGGGTTGTACTAAGAAATCAAATATAAATATAATACAAACTTTTGAAAATAAAGTGCTACGACAATTTGTGCGTGCCCCATGGTTTATAAGAAATAATGACCTGCATCGAGACCTCGGAGTTCCTTTCGTGGAAGATGAAGTCAGGAACTGCGCACGGAAACATAAAGTCCGGTTAAGCGGCCATATCAACAATACAGTCCTAGAAATCTTGGACGAACGAAACATACTACGCCGTCTTCAACGAACTAAACCGTTGGACCTTGCGCGATAAATTGAAACCGCATTAAGAAAGCGGAATATGTAGGGTCTTCCATTGGAAAGTGTCCTACCAATCGTGATTAACTTATGAAATAAAAACTGCTTGATAAGTTCTACTTAGTTGCGGTATTAAAATTAACAACGAAGGGAGGTGTGTTTAGTGAGTAAGAATCTCACACTACTATGAGCACGCGCTTCTGATCCTCATAGTGTCTGATGGAAGATTTTCACCTGCCCTCGCCGGGGGAAAAAAAAAAACTTTACGTAATCAAAGAAAACTGAAAATTTATTGTGTGTATTTTCCAGGAAAAATTACGGGTGCCTTAACGGCTGAAGAAAAAAGACTTGGTCTAAAAAATGATCTGAGCGAACTATTTAGTATGAACTGTGAATTTTTAATGGGAGGTGACCTAAACTGCAGGCACAGAGATTGGGGTTGCTTAAGAGCAAATTCATGGGGTAATGTACTGTCTAGTCTCGCTATTGTGCTTCCAATGTCTATTATGTTCCCACCTAGTCCTACTTATGTTCCATCTAGTTCTCGTGGAAGTCCCTCAGTTATCGCTTTATTTGTAACGCAAACTCGACTAATTTTAGAACAGAAGTAAAAAGAATATTGAAAGCAAACAGGAATTACAGGGCTAAGATTCCATATCACATCTTAGAATTAATTAGAATAAGGAATATGCACAGACGAAATTGGCAAATATATCGTCAACTTGTCACGCAAATTTTAGTATAATATTTCAATAAAATAATCAATACGAGTATTCAAGCCCACCAAAATAACAAGTGGAATAAAAAGCTCCAAACGCTAGACAAAGCTTCCAAACCCTTTCGGAACATTGTTAAAATTATAAAAAATTAAGCCAAGCATATGCCTTGTCTCAAAAGTGGCCCCAATATTTATTATACAGACACCGAAAAGGCGAAAGAATTAGCTTCTAAGTTTTCACAAAATCACACTGTATCTCAGCATTTAGGGAATGCAAATAGAAACAGTATTGTAGAAGATGGTTTTCAGTCGTTTAGCATGGTAAGCGGTGAAACTCCACCAAACGAGCTTATAACCGATGTTGATATAAAATTTATCGTAAGTAATCTTCTTACAAAGAAAGCGAGTGGAATGGACCAAATAAAAAATATTTACCTTAAAAGTTTGCCTAATTATGCAATAAAATGTCTCACCTTTATAGTCAATTCTTGCCTTAAAATACAGTAATATACAGTAAAATACAGTACTTCCAGATGAATGAAAACATGCGAAAGTAATTCCAATATCAAAAGCAGGCAAACCTTTAGATAGAATAGAAAGCTATAGGCCAATAAGTTTACTAAACTCTGTAAGTAAAATCTATGAAAAAATCTTAAAGGAGATAATTATTAAAATAATTAATGACCAACGCATATATCCTAATGAACAGTTTGGTTTTAGACGAAACCACGGAACTGCACATCAAATTCTCAGGATATGCAATGTCATTAAAAGAAACCGTGAAATACGTAGATCCACAGGTATGATCATACTGGATATTGAGAAAGCATTTGATTCTGTGTGGCACAAAGGTCTCATATACAAAATGTTAAACTTAAACGTTCCTCTTTTCCTCTTTAAAACGTTCAAAGTTTCATGTCGAATAGGTGTTTTAAGGTGCGTGTTAATTGTGGTGTATCCGACCTAGTTAACTTTTCCGCTGGTGTACCCCAGGGCTCTGTTCTTGGACCAGTACTATACAATTTATACACTGCAGATTTCCCACTCCTTCCAGATTGCAATGCAGCAATATACGCTGATGATACGGCAAAATTTTCGTCACATGAAGTTGGTCTCAGTACTGAGACGAATCTTAAGAATGCTCCTAAAATATTGCAAGATTACTACACTAAGTGGAAAATTAAACTTAACGCGGAAAAAATCCAAGCAATCTTTTTTACCAGAAAAAGAAAACCTTGTTTCTTTCCGACTAACCAGTTAACTCTTGGCATTTATCTTGACAAGAAACTGACTTTTCAAGAGCATAACATTAAAACAATTAAGAAAGTAAATATTGCCAAATTGTTGTACCCATTTATAAACAGAAGATCATTGCTTTCGAATGAAAATAAATTATAAATATACAAAACTGTTTTCCAAGCAATTCTTTTGTACGGATGCCAGGTATGGGGTAAATGTGCAACGTGTCATAAAAAAAATTGCAAATAATTCGAAACAAAATTTTAAAAATGATGCTAAACCTACCCTGGCATCATTCCACATCAGACCTTCATCGAGTAGCTAATGTTGAATTAATCTCCAATAGGATGCATAAACTTAACGAATCATTTAGGATCAGATGCGACATTCCTGAGAATCCTCTCATTAATCAATTACTCGTATATATATATATTTATATTGATTTATTTATTTATTCATTTATTTATTTGTTTATTTATTCACTTATGTATAATGTATATACATAAATGTATACATATGTATAATTATTATTTTTTATTTATTTATTTTTTTTTTATATAAATATATTGTTTTTTACTAATTATTAAAATTTGGGTTTTTAAATTTGGATTTTTAATCGTTTTTACCCAAGAATATCATATTTGTAACTTTTTTGTTTTTCTTAAATTTGTACACAATTCTTCAGTAGAAAGATATATTATTGTATATCAAGCCTCTGTAAATTGTGCGATAACAAGCTGTAATTTTTTTTTTTTAAACGAAATAAAAAAAATAAAAAAATTGCATTTTTAGACAACTTAAAACTAATATTTAAATGCAAATTGTTAATTTAAATGGTGAGGAATTAACATTAGTTTTGACAACAAGGTTTACTTTCCAACAGCGATAATTATTCATTTCACAAAAGTACTAGGGTGACGTATCAATCAAACCAAATTACAGGTTTTTAAAAACAAATCTTGCAAAACATTTGTGTAGCCGTTCTAATGTCGGATATTGTCTGTCCAAATTAGACCGCAATAATCCTAATTAACCTGCGTAATCTGAACGCATTACTTATAATAATTTAATAATTTACTCATAATAATTTTTAAAGTTATTTATGACAATGACGACTCATTAATTTACTCGTAGTAATTAAAAGGTTGGATCTATGCATCTGACATAGGTAAAGCTTACGCTTAAGTCCAGGCGGTTGTTACCCAGTTTATCCGACAGCTCAATTTGAGTTGAAGCAATCCGCATTGGTTCAATACTCTCGAATAAACACCACTTCAAAGCGCATTGAAATATTCAACACGCATACGTTCATTCGTGCTTATAAAACGCATTGAAAATTTGTAACCGCTTTGAAATATCGTATAAACATTTTCAAGTCGCAAAGAAACATTTTACTTTCTCGCGCTCTCATCATTCTTTCATCATCGGGCAGGTATTAGTTGTGTATTTACTCGTAAAATGTGGGATTGCAAACGAAATATTTGGAAAGAAAACGAAATAAAAACAATGTATCAGTGGTAGTGTGAAGTGTCAGTCCAACCAGCTGTTTGTTAAATTTCTCAATTTTCTCTCGCTCATTTTGTATAATTTCATATAAACACCAGCATTGGTATTGAACCAATGCGGATTGCTTCAACGCACATTGAGCTGTCGGATAAACTGTGTATGTGTTAACATCAACTGGCTGGCGCATTTAGATCTTTTTGGAGAAATAAGAAATCTGGGTTGATTTAAGTAGTTTGAAGAATTTCGAATCGTCTTTTACTTATCTATGATGTTACAAGTAGCATTAAGGTCTCCCTAAACGACAAGCATGCTCGCCGAACATGCTCGTGCTCGCTATATTTTTCTCGTGTAGGGGCTGGTTTGCGAGCCGCTCGCTGTTAGCGAAAAATTTCGATTTTTTTCGTGCTCGTTGGCTTCGATGTTCGCCTTGTAGGAACATGTTCGCCAGCAAACCGCATTTTTGCTGTGAACGCCGCCGAGTGAATATCGTGGATTAAACATAATGGCAGCAGTAAATAAATAAATCACCATAAGCGCAACTACTTGCGCTTCTTTATCGCACATGTTCACAGTATGAAGAATCAACACGAAATGAATGCTCGCCAAATGTGTTCGTCGTGTAGGGGATAACGCAACGATCATGTTCGGCGAGCATGCTAGTCGTTTAGGGCTACCTTTACGAAAGTTGAACGGAATGTCATTTTCAAAAAGGACAAAGCGCAATTGCCCAATGTGGCTATCTTATAGAACATATGTATATGACAAGTTCTTTCAAGCTAGTACTAGTTCTAACGTATGGTATTGTATCGTATTTGGCCTAGAATATACAAAGCTATACAAACTAAAAAACTGGATCCGAACTCAATACATTTTAACTTATGAATCGACGCGCTGTGATTTAAGCTCAAAAATGTTGGCTGCCTAGGTGCACGAAATCGCTAAACTAACGATTATTGATATACTGTTTGCAAACCCATGCTAAAAAAGTGGTACTCGTATATCATGCCTCAGACTTTTAGGGTTCATGCCAAGTATACAGTTTTTTTTTCTAGGAACAAATATTATTGGTGTTTAAATGTTTACTTCAAAATTGGACACTTCGTGTGACAAAACCTAATATGTACTTGGCATAGAAGTCGCAGGTATACGGTTTGGAAAGTCGACGAATTCGCTTGTTCCCTATAAAGTTATTTGCTATTGGTTTTGAGTCAGGATTCAGCTTACACAACATAACTACTATAATATTTACATATGTAGGCAATTACTAAGTTAATCAAACCCTTCTACACTTATAATTTCGAAAGTTGCATAACCTTTTTTAAACAAACTATTCCAAATGATGCATAAATACTTTATACGCATGACTAAAACAATTTCCTGAAGATATATCATTTCATTGTATTGCAGAACGGAATCTGTTGATTACATTTAAATCCTTTTTAAATCAAATACTCGTATGTTTGCGCTTGATTTCCCTAAATTTTAAATGTTCTCAAAAAATGCTATCTCCAAATGGACACTTACATACGAGTACATGTTGAATACTCGTAGTATTACTGCAATACTATCTGGATTCTCAACAATATCAATGGACGTATATGTACATTTTTTTATTTAAAAATATCATCTATTATTATTACAGATTCACAGAACAATTGTCAATTATCGAATGACAGCAATTTATGTGTACGTATGTATAGTGCTGCACGCAGTGAGGTATCAACATTTGAATATGAGACAAAATGCTTTCATATAACTTAGGGCTTTCATTAAACTTAGCCACATTTACATTTAAAATTTAAATTCCATTTAATCAGAATTTTAATATTTAAGTTAAAGTGACAAATTAATTCTAAACTATCTGCTTTTGAAATTTGTACCTTTAAGTCTTTTTTTCCGGTCATCAGTCTAGATAGAATAAAATTGTACGGCAACAGTGCGGTGTCATCCTCAGGTAATCTGTTAACAACTTATCTTGGTCTTATATAACAAGTAACCCAACGAATTGAAGTGGTTTCATCAGTTTATGTTATCGCACCAAAAACCATTTTTTTTCCTTAATCACGTGGGTCGTCGAGAAGATGTCTTTATAAAAAAAAGACACTTTTTTTTGTTTACATATATTTTGGGGAAAACAAATAATAGGGTATTTGAAAGATGTTAATTTGGAAAGTCCGGATTGTTCATCTAAATGAAGTGGGGGAGATAAGAATAAAACCAATTCCTTTGTTGTCAAATTCGTCCTTGTTTAGTTACGCGAGTATGCTGCTTGAAATAGATTTATTTAAATAGGGTGGGTTCACGTTACATAAGAATTTAATTATTACTATCTTCCGAAATGTGATTATGCATTGTTCAAGTATGTAGCACTATGAGAACATTTCATAACTGTAAATTAATTAATATAAGAATACATTATATCGTAGATACATATTCGTATTTTTGTATAAATAAAATTTATAAAAACAATTTTTTATTTTACTATATTTGTACATCAGTTTGGGAGATTTTTTCGAATTAATTTTGTAGTCTCGATTATTCTACCAGACTGGTCTACTTATACAGGGTGTTCGATTCATTGGCATACATATTCTGAGAAGAGAAATACAATAGTATGGGTAGTGTGGGGGGGGGCGGTCGGAAATGCATACCCTCCAAGATACAGAGGTTTTAAGCAAAGCCTTACCCTGCCATGTTTTGACGCCAATTTGAAATAACATCTTTCAAATTTATTCATGTATGGTAACAAATATCGTATCGTATTGTAATTAGGAGTATTTTAATTATTTCAAAGTAAATGTTGCCATAATATTAAAAATTAACTTAAAATTTTGACATTGTCATAATCTTTTTCGGAAATATTGTATATCTTATTAACCTTCCTTTTCTGCAACATTGTAACGTGTAACTAGTATTTACAAACAAGATAGAGTCAGGTTATTTCATCTGAATTCAGTAGTTTTCAAGATACGACCCAACTTGTTCAAACTATAAAACTCAAAAATAGGGTATTCATTTACAACAGCCCTATAAAATTAACTAGTTAATAGTTGCTTTGGAATTTTTCTGTCTCTTAAAATAAGTTTTTATTGGGCAATGTAAATCCAATAAAAAGTTTTTTAAAGAAGGTTTATTTTAAGATCCTTAAAAGGGGATGAGTGGTTTCTTGGTAAAAAAATATTAAGCTTGTAGTTTTTAACCTGATAGGAGGCTGTCGTAAATGGCACAACATTTATTATAATATTTTCCAGGTTGAGGGAAAGATGGACAATGCTGAAATCGTCGAGAGGCTCACATCTTGCTTTTGCAGAAGTCGTATGCAGCTACGAGGACTTTTTATATTATGTCAGAAACCATACAAATACCGGTATTAGGCAACTGAGCAGATATTTTACTCTAAGCAGGACTTACATTTGGAGGTGTCTACATTCAGAAACCATGCATACATTTTATCATATACCAGTTCAGGAGCTACAACCCAGGGACTCAGAGAAGCGCTTGGAATTCTGCAATTACATTCTGGAAAGCCACTTTGCGGAAGATATTTTTATTTGCCAGATTCTATGGATTGATGAGTCCCAATTTATCAGAGATGGAATCACTAATTCCCACAATTTACAGGGCCAGAAGGTAACTCACACTCCATGAAACGAAGACCTTTTCAGCATAAGTTCAGCATCAGTGTGTGGGCAGACATATTGGGTAATAAATTGGTCGGACCCTATCGGCTTCTTCCAGGGCTGAATTCGAATTTCTCTCTACATGAAATTTTTGCAAACTATTATGTAATATACCATTGCAACAAATAACAGCCATATCAGAAGGATATGCACTATGGACATGCAGTTCAAGAGTAGTTAGATCGCGTTTATGATAGGGCGTGGATAGGGCGGGATGGACCCATTCTGTAGACACTGGACTCGACCCCAATGGACACTTATTTATGGGGACGCATGAAGGACATTGTTTACTTACTTACTTACTTAAAGTGGCGCTACAGTCTGGGATGGGCCTGGGCCTCAACCAACAAGTATCTTTAGCCAGTTTGATCTTTAGTTAGCTACATCCAGTTTCACACACTACTACTGCGCTGTCCGTCGGTGGCGGATTCGAAGACTTTTTGGAGCGGAGTGGTGATCGTGGCTCAAGTGGTAGTGAATTGGCTTCTCAACCGGATGGTTCGGGGGGTTCAATACCAGCCGTGCCCGAATGACTTTTTTTCAGGCAACTAAAATCTTGTGAGATGAATGGTTGAATAAATACGACATCAAGTCAATTTACACTAATAAATTTAATATCCCCATTAAACGTTGGAGCGAAATAAGCACTGAACCCAAATATCTTTCTTTCTCTCTCTCTCTCTATTCAATTTTAAGAAAAACTTAACACGTGCTCCGGCATTTTAAGAGTAGTCACACTCTCTTGAGTGTTAAGTTCTATTAAAAAAAAAGGCGTCCATCCGCTCTACATGACGCAGCCACCTCAGTCATTGGACCTTCACTCTTCGTGCTATTGCTGCCGGCTGAGATCGCTGTACAGCCCGTACAGTCCGTAGTTGTATCTCCTCCTCCACTCACCTTAATTTTTATCTCAAAGCAGCCAGGAGCACCCTCATCCATTTTTGATAAAGTCCATGACTCTGGGTCATAGAGCAGAACTGGAATTATTGAAGTTTTATATAGGGTCATTTTTGTTATTCGAGAGGGGCTTTCCAAGTCAATTGCCTTCTTAGCACAAAAAAGCAGCCGTTGGTAAGTCATCCTGCACAAACGAACGAGTTTGGCTGGAATGCCAAAACTAGACATTACTCTGTATATAGCTCGTCCCTAAAGATGCTGTCATATGCGGCTTAAAAATCGATGAATAGGTGGTGTATATCGATTAGGAGCTCATGGGCTTGTTTAAAAGATCTGACGTAATGTGAATATTTGCTCGATGGTGGACTTTCCAGGCTTGACGCCACACTCATATTTACCAAGCAGTTTGATGACAAACGGCTTCAGGCGTTCTCAAAATACGGCAAATAATATCATGTATGTGATGTTAGGAAGACTGAGTTGGTGTATGCTCCTTACGAAGTCATCGCCTGCGGCCTTGAAGAGCTCGGCAGTCAGGCCGTCCGCTACAGCAGCTTTTTTGGACTTAGGGTTAGACATGGCTATCTTCACCTCATCCAGGTCGGGTATATGGAACTGTTGGTCTACATTATCATTCTTCTTGACAGTCTACAGAAATGTTCTTTCAAAATCCTCATCACCGACTGCGACTCTACTACTATGTCTCTACATGCTTCGGTTTGTGGTTTGTGTCCGTGACATGCTTTTTTTTACCTTCTGCTAAAACTTCCGAATCTTATTCCTGGAGTAGCATCTCTCAACTTCCTCGACTACGCGTTCCTCATGCTCCTTCTTTTTCCTCCTGGGAACCCAGTGTTTCTCTCTTGTCTTCTGCTCTTAGAGCTCGTGAACAGCTCTAATACTTCTATGAAACGCCATTTGTATGCATCTTGCTTAGCTACATGTGGTTACCGGCACTTGTCGTCAAACCAGGGGTTTCTTTATGATGGCCGATTTAAATCCAGCACATCAGACACGGCATCTCTGGTGGTTGGGTACTGTAGAAAGTTCGAGGAGCGTTGGAAAGAATGGACATTGTCAGAGCCTATCAAAAAGGAGATCTGGCATGCATACAAAGCAGTGGTTTGCACTTTGAACAATTGATATGATAAAAGGTTTGATGAAAAAAAAGTATATATATTTTTTTCCTAAAATTGTTAACAATTTTTATAATATAATGTTTTACCTGTTTCAATAAGCTGAGTCGTATTGTTAAGACTACTGACTTGAGATGAAATGATTTGATTTGTTTTTCTTTTTAAATACTAGGTATACGTTTCAAAGTTACAACAAGTTAGGAACAGTGAACTGGCTTCCAAATCGGAAGGTTCGGTGTTCGAATCTCAACCGCTCCCGAAAGAGTTTGACTAGAAAGCAGCAAGCCAACTTCCACATCCAAATTAGTCTCACCATTAAATGCTGTATGCCACCCATATGGAGCGAAATAACCACTGAGACATCTTTCTTTCTTTCTTTCTTTTTCTATCCCATTTTATAAAAAAATTTAACACAAGCGGAGGCATTATAAATGTATTCATACATACTAGAGTGTTAAGTTCTTTAAAACAAAAATTAGGACTCTTTTGATTTTCAATAACAATTGACACATTAAGTTTTGGGCAACATTTACTTTTGAACAGTGTTAAATTTATAATTAATTTGGAAGGAACTGAACCTGGGGTACAGATTGGCCATGCAGAAAATAAAGTCGGGGAGGAGATTGATTGGACTTACGTGACAAAGTCATAAATTGACATTTGGAGACATTAAGCTCTAAGCAATTTTTTAGACTCCTAGGAGAGAACCTATCGAGGTCTTCTTGAAGGAGAATAGAGTCTTGGTGGTGAAGAAATAGTTTTGGAGAACTTAATGTCGTCGGCGTAAATGGATAGGGAATAATGTTTAATAATCCTCTCAAGATCGTTTATAGTTAAAATGTAAAAGAGGGGCTGCCTTGTGGGATACCAGAAGTGGCTAAAAACGAGGTTGAGAAGGCTGACCTAAGATGAACGCTGTAATAACGGTTCTCCAGATAAGAAAAATCCATTTAAACTATACATATCATATACAATTTTGAGTAGCAGTTGATGTACCCTTTAGAAACCCATGATGACTGGGTGATACAAGTGGCTTGCAGCTTAGAACTTCATATAAAAAACTTTCGAACATTTTGGGTATCTGAGAAAGCTGAGCAATGGGACGGTAGTTGGTTACTTCATTCTTTGACTACTTTTTGTGTTTTTGTGAACCGGGGTTATGAAAGAGGTTTTCCAAATTCGGAAGAATTCCCCTTGTGTGAGAGACAGATGAAATAGGGAGGAAAGTGGGTGTGAAAGATTGGATGCACACTTTTTGAGAAATATTGCTACCAGCCCGTCTAGCCCGGGTAAAAATTCATCATTGAGATTTTGTAACTTGTAACTTTCTTAACTTCGATAAGGTTGGGATCAAAGGTTTGAGAGAGAGAGAGAGGGGCTAATGGAGAAATCGGAAAGATTGAGAGAGGGTGGATAACCGTCTGATTTTCTTTTGTAGTTAGCGAATTGATAAAATGTCTTAGGATCGTTGATGAGGTTCTTCTGCGCTGTGTCGATAAAGCGCTGATAGACGCAGTTATAGAGCTGGGTTAATTGGAGGTAGGTTCCAAGATAGTTAGAGTAGTCATAATAAGAATTGGTGTGAAGAAAAACTGCCCATAATTTGTTTCTTTTGTTTCGTAAAGAGCGAAGTCTTCTATTATATCAGGGAGTAGATGATGTTTTATGCCGAGAAAACGGAACGTAAAGAGAAATAGAATTAAATATTTCACTATAAAAAATGAAGACAGGATAGGTTGGTAAAATCAAAAGAAGATTTGCTAATTTGAATAACTAACAAAATAAAACATAAAAAAATAGATTGTGTTCTTAAATAAATCAGTTTAACCGTACATTGTTTCTGTATGTTGTAACTGTTAATACATACTGATAAATAGTATCGAATGGACAAGTTTGACTTCTTTCACTTTCAACACGAACAATTGTCATAAATGTATATTGCTAATTTTATTTGTGCTATTTACATTGCTATTTGGCTGTTGTACGTGTGGCCTTAAAAGAAAGCCTTTGACCATCAAGGTTTTTTTTACAGTAAAGACGAACAACATTTGAAAGTGAATGGATCTGATCTTGATAGGTTTCTGGGGAGATTTGTACGAAAAAATGCACTTTGTTTTCCACAAAGATATTTGGTGCTGGCAGAAAGTTGACACCAGCCGCTCCACCAACGAATAATAATAATATAAGTACTAACCGCGATTTTTCTTTCTTTTAGAAGTCTTTGGGCGGACTGGCTTCTTGGAACATTGGTGAAACTAATTAACGGAGTAACTGCAAGTTGAACACAAGATGGTGTTCCAAGAAGGACAATCTCTCCGAACAGAGTATGTTCGATGAATTGAAAGTAGGCATACCTGTTATCATACACGCTATTCCGCGCTCTATTAACCACTTTCTCGAATACCTTGCTAATATTCGGAGGTAAACTAATGGACCGAAGACTAGCAGGTTAGTTCTAACTTTATCCCTTTTCGGGATTGGATGATCTCCGTATATTCTTACTCAGTAAACCTAACCTCCACCTCGGATCATCGTCCCTGTAATGTATCTAAACATTACTTCACTTCAAGGGTTAATTTGACAAGTATTTACTCATATTTGTGTTCTTTATGTTATTGGTCTCTTAAGCTAATGACTGTTTTCATCTTTTCCTATTTTTCAAGCGAAACCGTCCTAAAGGGCAACACCGCCTGTGCTTACTAACCCTGGATGCTGACTTTAATTCGGACCGGTAGGATCTTGTCTCCTTTGCTGCGGCACAAATTATCAGTCCGTACATTATAATATATGTGAGGAGGGCTGTACTGCGCGCTTGTCCTTTACCTCACGTTTTGCATGTGCTTTGCTTGCCTTGCCTAATTTTCCATGCGGCTAACAGGCCGAGGCATTTGATTGTTGGCATTTGCGTGCTAGCGCTCTGCATGATCTGGCTGATGTCCAAATACCGTGGTTTTTGATAAACATTTGTGATTTAAGCTCGAGCCTGGGATACCGGCATTCATGACGATTCACAGCAAGGATTGAGCCTCTGAGGGCTCTACTTCCCTGTCTTGCTGGAGTATCACCCCAACGAAGCAACTAGCCAGTAATTTAGGTAGCGTAGTGCACCGCTTTTAGGTTATGGAGTTTCCAGTATACCTGTTCAGTTAAAAGCATTACGGGCGTCTAGTTTCGACCAAACGGTAACATTTCACTCCTTTTCTGAATGGTAGAGGGTATATACCTTCTTACACGTAACTTATAACATCGACGTAGTCCAAATTGCCAATGTAAGAGTGCTATAACAATTTATTCGACGACCACTTCTATGTATAGGTTGCTTTGCGGCATTTCGCAAGAGTATTTCTGTCGCTTCCTGTAATACCTTGACCATTTTGACCTAATTCAGGTTGTTTTTTTTGCTTCTACTTAAGTCTCTACGATAAGCGTTCTGTTCTATCCAGCTCGTAATAGGTAATAAGTGGATCCTACCTAACTTGTGTTGGCTGAGAAGCAGACAGAGCTTTTAACAAAGTGAATCTCCACAAATGGCAATTAGACCCGGAACGTCAATGGACTACGATTTGATAGTATGTACCTGGAATGTACGAACACTGTACACCCCAGATCCTATTCAAAAGCTTGAATCTGTGCTCATGCGATCCAGGAGATACGATGGATAGGATCAAATAAGATTAAAAGGAAAAATTGCGACATTTATTACAGCCGCCATAAAAAATTGAATGTATTAGGATGCGGATTCATCGTGGGATTTCGACTTAGGGAAAAAGCCATGGACTTCAAGCCGATAAGTGATCGCCTGGCACCTTCATAAACATAAGCCTAATATGTGCACACGCACCTACCGATGAGGCGGAATACCCAGTTTTATGACCTCTTGGATGGAGCCTACAGGGCCTATCCGGAGTATGATATCAAAATTGTGCTTAGGGATTGTGCACAGAATTCATGAAATGACAACAGACAACGGCTACCGACTAATCGATTTTGCAGCAACTCGTAATTCGGTGATAAGTAGAATTAGGTTTCCAAGGCCAAGGATCCACACTCTGGCGCTCTTTAGACGACCGAACGGCCAACCAAGGAACATCCTCGACGTGCACACATTTCGCGGGGTAAAAGTCATTGCTCGACTGCCCAACGAGAAGCGGCTGGAGAAGAGACCAGAAGAAGAAATTCGATGTTGAACGTCGCATTAATCAGTGGTGCCAGTATCACGAAATCATTAAGGAAGTAGTCGAAATCACTGTAGGTTACCAGTATGATGATGAATGCGTGTACTGGAAAAAGGTGACAGAGAATGCGCATAAGAAAACGCTGCAGCTCAAACAAGGGCAGCGAGGGAAGAGTATCGAGACAAGAGATGAGAGGAGAAGATCCTGCGTAGAAAGAAGAGGGCCTACTTAGCCTCACAACATCCGGAAGTTTTACAAGAAGGCCACGCAACTGGCGGCTGGCTTCAGGACTGAAACGCAGGCTCACGGAAACTGCAAAGGAAATCTAGTCACAGAAGCACAGGGGATAGTAGATATGTAGATAGTAGATTTCCAGCAGCTGATAAATGGGCATCATGTAGAGATAGTGATAGGGCAAGGAGAGAACCTAGATCCAGTCAATGAAGAACCAGTTCTACCACATAGTATATAAGTATAGAAGAACACGGTTCAGGCTCTGATCGCCTACCAGGGGAAATCTTTAAATATGGTGGCGATGCTTTGGTAAGGCGCATGTACCAAATCATCAACCAAGTATGGGTGGAAGAAAGCATGCCCGATGACTAGACTATCAGAAAACACGCGCTGAAATGTGCATTTGGAAGTAGCTCCTTCGAACTATTTCAAACGTGCACCGGATTTCGGCAAGGCGATGCGCTATCGTGTGATTTTTCTTCAATCTCGTTCTGGAGCAGATAGTGCGCAGGGCAGATGTTCACGCGGAAGGCACTAACTTCAACAGGTCCTTTCAGTTACTGGGATATGGGAACGATGTTTACATCATCGGCCATCGTTCCCAGCATGCCGTGATAGATCTTTTCACGGCGATTGAGGAACAGACGAAATTTGTTGGCCCCTAAGTAAACGAGGACAAGACTAAATACATGCTATCAACAAGCAAACCAGCATCTCTCCACAAAATGTCACTATTGATAGCAACAATTTCGAGGTAGTTAAGGAGTTCACCTACCTCGGGGTAAACGTGAACTCCACGAATTACACCCTAGATAACTCGAAGGACGAAAAGTATGCTTTACAAAACCCTTATCCTGTCAATTCAAATAAGCAGGAAGGGAGAACTGACACTGGGCTCCTTCGAAAGAAAAATTTTTGGATGATTTTTGGTCGTGTGTGCTAGGAGGGCGAATGGAGAAAAAGATACAACCACGAACTCTATGAGCTGTATCAAGATGTGGATGTAGTCCTAAAAGCCAAAATATGTTGACTAAATTGGCTTGGCCACATCGAGCGAATATGCAATAATGCTCCAGCTAAAAGGATCTACGATTCCCAGCCCCCAAGTTCGATACAACAAGGGAGCCGAACCTTCGTTTTAAAGGCCAAGCTATCGCGGATGCCAGAGCGCTTGGTCTGGATAACTGGAAGCAGTGTGCCAGGATCGCAGAGGATGCAAGGCTGCTGTTTTGTTTTGTTTTCTCTTCGTTCCTGCAATAATCTTGATAAGAGGCTTCTATTCCGCTGGCCTTCCTGCCAATGAGGTAGTGGCCAATTAGAACACCTATAGCTATACGGATGTCTTTTTTGTAGGAGTCCTAGAAGGGTAAGTATTCTAGGTTTGGCCAAAGTTAGCGTGAGATGACACAGTCGCTCCTTAAGATCCTCTGTTGTATGATTCGTTGATTCGTTGTATGGGTTTAAGTTCCATTTTGGGGTTTCAATTGGTATATTTATGTTCGTGTGTGTGTTACACCTGCATAGAGAAGAACCCATTCTAGCTAGCTCATCCGCTTTCTCATTGAATTTCACTTTTGTGTGTCCAAGTACCTAGCAGATATCCACTCGGTGGGATTCGCATTTGATGACATGTTGGTACCTCTAATGATTTGGCGGTTTCACTTGCCAAAGCTTTTACGGCTGCTTGACAGCCCACAAAGATCTCTGAGGGATCAAGTTCCATGAGTAGTACAGCCTGTGCAGCTTTACGAATGGCAAATATATCTGCCTGAAAAATACTACAATGCATTCGTCCGTCATCTTGAAGGAGTCCTGGATCTGTAGCATTTCACCACAGTAGACTACAGATAAAGTACCTTTCTTCAGTTTTTTGGTTATGCGTGTAGTGGTAGAGTTTTCCATTGTTGGTGGCAGTGTTAGTCATCCAGTCCTGTTGGCTAAATAATGTGGAGAAACTCATATCAAAGTCCATGCTTGGTACAATGTATTCATTACATTCTGTTAGTTTTGATGTTTCGTATTTCTGTATTATAGACACGTGCCCTAAATTGCGTTTCTTCCATAATTCGTTTAAAGGAAGGAGGCTGAGCATTACCTATAGTGCAGCTTGAGTAGTAGACATTAACGCTCCTGTTACTGCAACACACGCTAGTCTTTGAGCTTGCGTGGGTGTTTTAAGATAATTAGTCTCTTCCAAGACTTTCCACCATACCAACGTACCACAGGTAATTATGGGTCTTACTATGGTCATGTACATCCAGTGCATTACAGTTGGTCTTAGTCCCCAACGTTTACTAAAGGCTCTTTGGCATGTGTAGTATGCTCCTAATGCTTGTTGGCTCTTTCTTCCATGTTACGCTTCTAACTGAACTTACTGTCTACGACGTTTCCTAGATATTTAACGTCGGATGAAAGTTTTATACTAACACCGTTGATTCCAGGAAGATTACTTAAGCCGTTTTGTGTTGTCCGTTTTCCGAGTATGGTCAAGGCCAACTCCATTAGTTCGCTGATCGTTGGAAGAACTTTTCCTCCCACCAGAATGAAAATATTGCGGCTATGGAAACTGGTATTGAAGAGGACCACAATTCATCGTTGTTCGCATCGCAAAGTGCTTGATTGGGGATCCAGGCTTTATCAAAGACTGATTGGGCTTTAAATCAACTGGATGTTGATCCAGTGTTTTATCGTAAGATTTTGTTCATTGAAGAGGCTCATTTCTGGATAAACGGCTATATAAATAAAGAGAATTACAGTATTTCAAAGAAAAGTTTACCAGATATCATTGAATCCAGAAAAAAATGTTCCGTATGGACTTGCATCATCGGTCCTTATTTATTCAAAAATGAGTCCAGGCACAACAGACACCAGTACAATACGATAACCAACGATTATTTTTTTCCAAATTTGCGTCACATCAATGTGGTGCTCCAGCCCATACCTAAAAATATGTACATATTGAAAACACGATTCAATTCAAGAAAAGGACCCGTCATTGGGCACCAAGATCGTGCTCTTTGGCGCCATTGGGTTATTTTCTATGAGGCTCCGTTATGGCAATAAGCGGGCAGCGATGGACGCTTTGAAGCAAAACATTGTTCGAATAGTATGCGATATACGTGCCCGAAAATTGGTCGAAAATTTGACCTTTAGAATTCGTTTTGTTCGAAGCAGCCGTTGTGGACATATGACCAAAACTATTTTAAAATATTAAATGACCTGAATTAGTCTTTCGAATGAATTTAATAAATTGTCATCAAGTTGATTTTTTCTGTTTCATTTGTTTAAAAGTCTGAAGCTCTATAAAAAAAAACACTACTTATATTTAGAATTTATATTTAAAATTATTACATAAATGAATGCATAGTTTTTTTTATGCAAAACAGCAAAAGAGATCACAATAAGAAATACATACTTATATACATCAATGTACAATATGTATACACATATTTACACATGAATGTATATATACTAAATGTTGTTAAAATTAAATAATTTTATTTGCAAACTACTCAAATGATTAACTAAATAGAGTTGAAATCAATTAGTTAAACATAAATATATTTGTAAGTCTTTAACCGTATTCCAATAAGATTCATTAAATCATTCCAAATGGCACCCTAACTGCACTTGACAAGTACAAGTGAACCTTTTGATATTAAACAATAACATCTTCACCAACTGTCTACAAAGTTATTTACTGTTTAAAGAGCACTTCTAAAATTTATTGACAACTCTGAATCTGAAACAGTGTCAATTTAGTCACTGACGATGTCGTTTCAACGAACCCTCTTTCTTTAATAATAGTTAAACCTGCCCTTACGCGACGATTGTAAGTACATATAATGCAACGGTGATCAAGTACTGTTGCCGGTGTACTTCAAAAGTCCTAGTGTGCATGTCATACATACATGCTTATAAGTAGTATTAATGAGGGCTTTCGTAACGAGAACTGACATTCACGTATGAGAAATCAAAGTAGTGTTTACAAAACAGATTTGTCTGATAACACTTAACAATGTTATGAATTTGGCATGAAACTTTTACTGATAGAAATTCTGAGATACCAACAATATTTGACAGTAGTTTGGCTAGATTTCAGCCAGCAGATACAAAATGACCTTGTTTTGACGAACTTTTAGGGTAGATATACGTTACATATTCGTGTACGTTCTAGTGGTTATCCGAGACCGTGTATATGGTCATATGCATTTGTTTGTTCTATCAGCAGCATATGCATAAGTGGAGCAACAATAGCCATTTATGCGTCTACTGAAAAGGAATTCTATTACGTAAATACATATGTACATACTCGTATATGGTAGATACTAAATAAATAAAAAACCCGACTGATTAAAAAATGGACTTTAAATATGAACTAAAAAGAAAAAAACAAGTCCAGTAGTCTAGAATTCTGTTAAGAAATATTAAATAACCACACCATTGAAATAGTTTCATTGTGGAAACACACTTAAAACAAATAGTCGGGACCCATTACATATCTAGACCAGCTAAAATCTTCCCAATAATGGTCCCTATTATCATCCCAGCACTTGTAATTGAAATTGGCAGTTGTTTAGCAATTGCCTCTACTTGCTGGGCAAAAAGAACTGCCTCACCCTTAAAGCCTTGTTGCCCAAATTCGGTTTTATTCTGGAAATCGTTTTTCCATTTCACTCAAACATTCCAGTTCTGGTGGTATAGTAGATACCGTCATGTTATCCCAAAATGCTGTCGGTGGTATTTTATTTTTCAATAAGTTTGTTGCGCATCAATTACAACAAATAAATTGACTTGGACTATCTGATGGTAAAACATTCGACTGGTTTTTTGAAATCGACCTTGTTTGATTTTGATAACATAATGTGTTGCAAATGTGATATACAAGTTATGGTTTCGCGTTGTTTGCGGACCAAAAAAAACAAACACAACTATTCCGCTTGTTGTCGAACACTGCACAACACTTTATTTGTCACTTGCCTTTATAAGTTTTTTTGCTTACACGCTAGTTTGACAAAATTATTTGATTTGCTTACACACTAGTTTGACAAAAATGAATGTGATATCCTACTTCCTGCACGCGCGAGTCTGCAATACAATATTTCTTAGAACTAAGTCGACTCGCGTCTGTGCAATTTTACTTAGGCTAGCAAAATGTGTGGGACAGTGACTGGGAAAGGAAATGGGGTTCAGGTAGGCTGTGGGAATTACTGTGGGAATTATGTGTTAACTCCCCCCTTCTTAAGTATCTGCGTCCCGCAGATTAAAGGTTTATTTTAATGGGTTCAAAAATGGGAATCTGGGACTTGGTGTTAATGACCTTGTGCTTATATTGTCGCTTTAGACAGAAAATTAACAACAGATTAAGGGTAACACTGATTAGCAAGACGGTTAAGTCTGAGCTTAGTAACAGTTTATTATTGGGTAGGACACTCGATAATTCACGTACATTGTCCAGATGCAACTTATGAAGATATTGGAGATCTAATGTTACGTCGCCCTCTGTCAGGTTACTCTGCAGTAAAGGAGGTAAAATGTGGTACGTTATACTTTCCCAGTTCGTATATTTTACATTATCGATTTCGATAGACTCGTTATGAAAGCTTATAACAAAAGTGCCGTTAAGGTTTTTACATGACGAACCATAGGTGAGGTTGCCGAAATAATTTGTTAGGAATAAGGTTCCTTCATTTAAAAGTTCCACTGTTGGCTTGTTTTGATATTGATAGTCGCACTTTGCCCTTTCACCATTTAGTATTTTAAGCGTACAATCATTGGGAGCGAGTTCTTGAAGTTGGTTTCTTTTGCAAATTGTTGTTTCTTCTATCTCCATGCATTTTTCCTTGATACCAAACTTCAGTGATTGGGATGTAAATAGGTTGGTAAAGTTGAGAAAAATTCTTTTGCCATTATTAACCGTTGATCGGATTATGATGTTATTGAAAGTCATTTCGTCTGTTTGCGGTAAGCAAATTACATATAGGAGTAGTGAATTCTTCATCAGCATCATCGGTTCCGAATATTCGATAGCTTGAAGTTCGTTTTTGAATGGAAGTGTTTCTGTTCTTGACAGTATGTCAGCTACTTCTGCTTTATTCAATAAATTTGAGTTAACAATACCTTTCTTAGCGAGTTGTCCTGCTAGAACTATTTCTCCGATTTCTTCCTTTAACAATCCAAGTTTGTTAAAGAGTGTTTGCTCAAATTTACCGGTGTTGTCTGCGCTTAGCTCTTCTATTATTCTGTTGTATTGTTCTATTAGTGTGTTACTGACTTGACTTAAGTGTTGATTTATGTGGAATTGCTTGTTATTGTTGTTAATTATCTCATTGCTTTTCGAAAGGATGTTATCCCAATCTGTGGCATCTGGATTGCCTGCTATCCATTTCCAGGCCGATCCTATCCAGTTAATTGATCGTTTGGGCTTTCTTAGCGTTTTTCCTCTAAGTTGTTCCATGAGATTTCCTATTTTTAAAAGTTGGAGTTTCAGCTGAGGTAAGTAGGGACTTGTCTTTGCAATTTTTTGGCTTATGTCTTTTTCAAACATGTCTATTAGTTGCTGGTACTCGGTGAGATTTATTGTGTGAATAATTTTGTAGCTTCCATTTACTATCCTTCCTGTTCCTTGTTTTATTGTGATTAACGGGCTGTTGTATTGGTAGACGTTTACGGTAGCGTCTGCCCATAGGATGACGTTTAACCTGAAATAAAAGGAACATTTTTTAAATGCGATTTATGAATTCGCCTTCCATTTGTAGTGGATATTGTGACTTTATTGTCGAGACCTACAGTTTCCTTACGGAATATCGGTTTTTCTTTGCCTTTGATTTGCTTATCTTTTTTGTAAACTGTTTCACCAGGGTTATAATTTCTTGGTACAGATCTCTTTATATTATGTCTAGCTAATTGGTTTTTTTGATTTCTTAAAATTTCGAATTTAAGATCAGTGTTGACGATGTCTTTGAAGTCAGAAAGATTTTGATAATTTATTCTTTGGGATCTTCCGAAAAATATATCGGCGGGTTTCCGTTTGGTGACGGAGTGTATTGAATTATTATATCTATCCACCGCTATATTAATAATTTCTTTAATTGTGTAGTCCGGGTATTCCTGCTGGAGGCACCTTATCACTTCTATGATGGTGGAGTGGACCCTTTCTACGGTCCCATTCACTTCACTTTTTTGTGGAGGAGCTAGATATACAGTTACTCCGAGCCCTTCAATATAGTTTTGTATTATGGGGCTAATGAAGCTACTTTCATTGTCTGTGACAAGTACTTTCGGAACAGTAAAGAAATGAAGTATTTTTATTAATTTATTTCTAATATGGAGCACAGATTTGTTTTTAATGTGAAAGAATTTTGTAAATTTGGAAAATTTGTCAATACACGTAATAAATTTTTCTTTTTTTATTTCAATTATGTCCAAATGAAGAATTTCCGTTGGGTAAGATGGAATTGGGGTTGGTTGTAATTCCGGTTTTACGGGGTGTCGGTCGTATTTATTAGAGAGACAGACCTGACAAGATTCTGCAAATTTTTTGGCTAATTTCGACATTTGAGGAAAATAGTAATTTTCTAGTATCTGGTTCTTATTCTCTTTATAATTCCTGTGAGCGCGTTTGTGCTCATCCTGAATTATTTTGAATTTATTTTCTTCGTTACTAATATCAGTAACGACTCGTTGAGTTATTCTAATTTTATATTTGCTAAAATTGTTCTTGTAGATTTCCTGTAACAATGGAATATGTTTCTCGGGTATTTTTATGCCGTTTAAGATTTGGGGGTTAAGGTTTTCTTTAAGGGATTTAATTAAGTAATTTTGTTCAAGGGTTGGAATTCTAATATAATGTCTAAGGTACTTCGGGTGGGGTTCTTCATGGCAAATCATTTCCTTGCCTTCAGAAAAGATGATTTGGTTTCTGAAAACATTTAGAGGAGCCTCGCAGTGGGGAATGAGATCACTACTATCTTGTTCGGCACTATGTTGTGTAGCGGATAAAGATGATAAGACGTTTAGTTCGACTGGAAGTCGCGAAAGTGCGTCTGCCACCACATTTGTTTTGCCTGGTTTGTATATCAGAGAGTAATTAAACTCTTCGATTCTGGCTTTCCACCTCTTAAGCTTAGCGTTGTTGTTTTGATTGCTTAAGGCGAAAGTCAATGGTTGGTGGTCAGTGAGAATTTTAATGCACTTAGCGCCATACAAGTATGTCCTGAGTTTGTCGAGGGACCATACTATAGCTAGCATTTCTTTCTCAATCGTTGAGTAATTTTCTTCCGTCTTAGTCAATGATCTCGATATAAATGTTATGGGTTTATCACTGCCCATTTCGCCTTGTGACAAAACGGCTCCAATGGCGACGTTAGAGGCGTCAGTAGTGAGAATGAACGGTATGTTGAAGTTGGGAAAGGTCAGAATATCTGAAGACATTAACATCTGTTTTAAATCGTTAAACGCTTTTAAGGCTTCATCGTTAAGATTAACCTCTATTTTTCGCGATTGGTTGGCTTTAACCTGCGCATTTAAGCCTCTTGTTAAAGTCGTCAAAGGCTTTGCTATTTTGGCAAAGTCCTTAATAAACTTTCGATAGTAGGAGGCCAAACCTAAGAAACTTTTTAAATCTTTGAGGTTTTGTGGAGGTGGTATTTTTTGTATCGCCGCGATTTTTTTCGGATCTGCTCGAATACCTTTCTGAGTAACAATATACCCTAGGAAATCTACCTCGGATCTCAAAAATTTGGATTTCTCAAGATTTATTCTTAAGTTTGCTCTCTCCAGCAAAGAAAGAACTTCGTCAAGGTTCTCGATGTGCTCGTTTTTGGTTTTCCCGAAGACGATTATATCGTCAATATAAACGTAGCACGTTTTCCCAATTAGAGGTCTTAAAACATCGTTAATCATCCGCTGAAAAATAGCGGGCGCATTTTTCAAACCAAATGGTAATCGAGTAAACTCATATTTGCCATTGGCTGTATAGAATGCTGTCTTTGGAATATCGCTCTCTTTCATTTTTATTTGGTGGAATCCGGATGTTAGATCAAGCGTCGTGAAATATTTGCATTCCCCTAAACTTGCCAGTGTGTTAGTTATGTCTGGGATAGGGTAAGCGTCTGCAATTGTTATTGCGTTCAATCTCTTAAAGTCAATAACAAGCCTGTATTGCTTCTCACCTGCTGCATTGGATTTTTTAGGCACAATCCATAGCGGTGAATTATACGGACTATTGGATGGTCTTATGATACCATCTTCAAGCATTTTCCCAATTTGTTTCTCCACTTCTGCCCTTAAGTTGGCTGGATAAGGGTAGGACTTGGTAAAAATTGGCTCGGAAGATGTAGTTCTTATTTCCGCGCGAACATTTGTGTCTATTATTCCGCTGTCAGAAATGTTTCCGAAAAGTGCTTCGTGTTTTAAAAGTATTTTTCTTATTTCATCATCTAGGTTGGTGTCTACTTGAATGTTGTTCACCTGCTTTGATTCCTTTTCTTTTAGTTCGATGTTGATGTTTGGGCTCACTTTAAGGACGTTGTTTTTCCTGTCGATGACAGCTTCTAGCTTTTTTAGGGTGTCGTCTCCTATTATTCCGTCAAATGATGTTAGACCTGGAAGAACGAAGAAATCGACGATGGTGTTATTCCCTATACTCTTAAAGAACGGGCCACTGACTTTCTCTGTTATTTGAACCTTACCACCGGCAGATTGGACTTGAAATGGTTTATTTATTAAGACGCAGTTTGGTGAAATTCTGTCCGATACGAAGTTTTTGTTGGCTCCGGTGTCTATTAGGAATTTCAATACTGTGCCGTCTCTGCTAACATACTCTAAGTATGGTACGCTAGAGAGGCGTCCGTCATAAAATTTAGCTGGGTTAGGTTTTCAGTGAGATCTCCCTCATCTACCACATCGTTATAGGCTTTTTCATACTCCTCGTTTGAAGGTTCTTGCGGGCCTTCTTCTGGCTCTTCTACAATTTCGGTTGCGTAAAGACGTTGTTGTTTCCGCGGCAAGTTTTCTGAATCTGCTGGCCTTTGTTTTACAAGATTGTTTGCGGGCCGGTTCATGTAGTTGACTTGTCGCGTTTGCACGGACTGGTCAGTTTCCATTCTTTGAGGAGGTTTGGGGTTCGTTGGCCTAGCGGGTGGTGGGGTATCCCAAGTGGGTTTTGAATTGGTATTTCGCGGAGCGTTGTATATTTGATTTCGCTCATGCGTGGTAATGGGTTTCGTGTTTTTCGGTGGGAACATTTGATTTATTGGTGCGGTAACTGAATTTCTTACATCTCTGCGATGTATGGAGAAGCTTCTAAAACTTAGGTTTTGAAATTCTAGGCATGAGGTATATGCCTCTGGGAGAGTCTGGGGTTTTTGTATAACGAGCATTCTCGAGATATCTCCATTCAAGCCTCTAATAAAGATATCTAGGGCTCTGTTTCTATAATTTGCCGTTAAGGCATTGACCGTTTCCTGAGAATACTCTTCGGTCTTGATCTTATTAATTAGAAGCGACAACTGGTGATTTATTCTGGCATAGAATTCATCAATACTTCGACCGGCTTGCACCATGGTGTTAAGCTCATGTTCTAAAGTTCGAACGTCGCGTTTATCTGCGTAATGCAGAGATAAACATTTTTTTATTGATGACCAATCCTCATCGAATAAGTTATATGAAATGAGGGCGGCATCGGCCGGGCCTCTTACCTTCTGCCTTATGTGTTGAAGTATAGCCCTGTATAATGGCTTACTTCTGACAATCTCGTAGTCTTTGAGAATCGATTCTACGTTGTGCACCCATGAGACGTACTGAACTGGGTTGCCGTCAAAGATTTGAAGATCTCTGACACTGTCAGGGAGCTTCCTTATTTCAATTAAGTCTTGTTCTGACTTAGGACTTGTTAGAGTTTGTGGGGTGGGCTGAGGAGGACTAATTCTGCTCTCCAATTGTTGAAGCCGATTGCTTATGAGCTTGGTTTGCTCAATTTGTGCATTCAGTGCACCTGTTAACTGTTTGATTACTTCCTGCAATTGCTCCATCGCGAAAAGGAAGTTAACACTTTTGGGAGTTGGGTTTTAGGTTATTGGGATAAGGGAATGTAAAGGATAAAATTTAACAGAACACTTGATTAAGGGATAAACTCTGGTAGAACAATTTAAATTTACTAGGTTTCCTTATGATTAGGAGTTTCTTAAATTTATAAAATATAATTTTTTTTATATATTTATTTAAATATTGGTTAAAAGGTTGATTGTTTTTTTCTTATAATATATTCACTTGAAGTTTTTTTTTAAAAAGGTTTTATTAATTTTTTCTTGTTTTTAAATGTTTCTTTGGTTTTGATTTGATAATATTTTCTTTTTTTAATAAAATAGTAAAGATAAAATAATTAAAATAATGTAACAATGATTCGTTATGTACTTTTGTATTTGTACTTTTTTCTTTTAATATTCACTTTGTTCAAAAAATAATTGAAAAGGTGAGGAAAAAAAAACAAAATTTTTTGACTGCTTACAATAATGTAACGGCTAATTGCATCCTGTCGGGAGGTCCGTGTTGTCTCTTTCAACCGTCTTCACTGGTCTACTAAAGGACGGGTTGCGCCACAATTGGATGTTTTGTTGTTGGTGACAGTGTCGTTGGACGTATTCTTATGGGTACGCCTTTTTCGTTGGACGTGTTCTTATGTGAACGCCTTTGAAAGTTCGGAACAATTGGCTTGACTAGTCTTTAGCCACCACTTCACACTTTTAACGGTAGGGTATACGCACGACTAATTATTTTATTTATTATTTTTATTTTTCACGGGCAACACCACTTCACACCTTTAACGGTAGGGTATACGCACGACTAATTATTTTATTTATTATTTTTATTTTTCACGGGTAACACCACTTCACACCTTTAACGGTAGGGTATACGCACTCGCGAATAAATTTTTACTTTTCTTTTTACGTTGCACGGGTTTTAACTTATTTAGTTAAGCTCGGATTGCTCGGGCGCCAGTTATGGTTTCGCGTTGTTTGCGGACCAAAAAAAACAAACACAACTATTCCGCTTGTTGTCGAACACTGCACAACACTTTATTTGTCACTTGCCTTTATAAGTTTTTTTGCTTACACGCTAGTTTGACAAAATTATTTGATTTGCTTACACACTAGTTTGACAAAAATGAATGTGATATCCTACTTCCTGCACGCGCGAGTCTGCAATACAATATTTCTTAGAACTAAGTCGACTCGCGTCTGTGCAATTTTACTTAGGCTAGCAAAATGTGTGGGACAGTGACTGGGAAAGGAAATGGGGTTCAGGTAGGCTGTGGGAATTACTGTGGGAATTATGTGTTAACTTACATGGTTTGCTATTTGTGATAAAGAATCATTGAATACTGATGAGTCATGTGAGAAAAGTTGTTTCCGATAATGAAGCCTGGAATTCATCCATAAACGTTAAGTCTATTATCTGTTGATGTTGGTGATTCGTCGTCGCATATCTGAGACGCAAGTGCCCTCAAAGACGACAATCTTTGGGATCGGGCTGTCGGAGATTTGTTGTCAAGTATTTTACTCATAGACGACAATCGATGATATCGTATCGTTGGCGATTCTAGTCATTCTCATTATTGAGAAGATTTGAGCTGGTCTAGCTATTTAATGGGTAGAAATAGAATTTGACGGCTGGTAGTCGCCATATTAAATTTTTATTAATATCATGTCTTCAGTGACACTCGCAAGATTACGACAAATCGATAGATGTAAGAACCATCAAAATCGGCCCACACGTTTGGTCTCTAGAGTGCCACGAAGGAACAAAGTACTATAGTTTCACAAAAATGGCGGCTGGTAGTCGCCCGGCATTCCATGTTTTTTTTTTTTTTTTTTTGTTATACTCAGATGGAGGATAACGGAAAAGTACAGTTTTTTGAATTTTTCCATTTGAGAAAATCAGATTTGTGGCACTCAGTTGTAATTTGGTCAGCTTTAATTTAATACCTGTGACAATGGCCCCTCGAAGAGAAATTGCTTTTGAAGTACGAAATTTAGTAATAAAGTATAAAAAAGAAAAAAAACTCGTTTGGTGAAATTGCAAATTTATTGGATTTAAGCAAGTCAAGAGTCCAAATAATATACAACAACTTCAAAAACACCGGTACCGTCAAAAACAAACAGCGTTGAGGCCGCCCAAAGAAGCTGAATCACCGAGATGTCAGCTTTATCATGAGAGAAGTAGGCATTAATCCAAGAGTGAATGCCACAATGCTGTCTAAAGAGTTGGCAGAAAGATCAAATACTATTGTGTATCCAAAGGGCAGTTCAAAGGGCTCGCAATAATAATTAGACCAAGAGCCCGCAGCAATTTTTAGGTGTGAGAGGTAACCAAAAAATAACCAGATGAGTTGAAAGCTTGTGTAAGCATTATGTTAAAAACAAAAGTCTTGCAGGAAATGGTCGCGGCTTTAGTGAGTAATAGTGTGCTGAAAACTCATTTTTTTCCAAAATTGAGATAATTGATATAACCAGTGAATGCTAATTTCATTGTATAGTGTATTTTTGTTTGATCACAGAAATGTTGGTCCAAGACGTTTCGAGTGTGGCAACGCTGTTGCCAGATCGTTTTAAAATTAAAAAAAAAATGTTTTCTTAATATATGACATAACCAAGTATTAATCGATACTAAAGGTAGGAAAGCAATGCCTCATAAAAGATATGAAGGTCCAAGACCATTTGAACGTGGCATACACTCTGCCAAACTGTTTCGAAATTCTAAAAATATCAATTTTTGAAATAATTGTTATAACCAAAATCGGAGTATACCATAACATTAATAATACTCCCCCGATTACAAATTGGTGGGTCCAAGACCATTTGAACGTGGCATACTCTCTCCCAGACTGTTTCGAAATTCTTAAACTATCAATTTTCGAAATAATTGTTATAACCAAAATTGGAGTATACCATAACATTAATAATACTCCCCTGATTACAAATTGGTGGGTCCAAGACCATTTGAACGTGGATTACGCTCTCCCAGATCATTTTAAGATTGTGAAAAAAATTGGTTTTCGAAATACGTACAACCAATCTTTATATTATCATTTTTGAAATAACGCGACCATATTACCAAATAAAAAATACACCAAAATATAGGCTAACGTCACCTAAATGCGTATCGGTAAGTCAAAGATGATTCGGACCGGCTTTCCCAACAACAGACCAGCCTAAAAGTTTCCAACCAAAAAAAAAAGAAAGAACTATTTGTTATCTACAATACGAAAAGTCCGTATAATAGGAAACACTAAATAATTGGGAAAATGGGCTGCTCACAAAAACTTTATCAGCAAACCGTAAGGAAATGTAACTATATCAAAACCGAAGCAGCGAAGGAAGGGTTGTATTAAAATGCATATTTATGACTACAATCGAAGACAAATATCAGCTACGGCGAATTGTGTTACTCTGTTCACTCGCTTTCGTGATAGCAGCTGGTAATGAGCTTGCTTTGGTCGGGTTACCTGGGAAGTGATTCTCAAAACAAAGACAGTCCTGCTTTAGACTCAGTAGACCAGATCTTCTGAGTGTTTGCCTCTTTTGCGAAGTCTGACGAGCCAACTGGCTTTATCGAGTATTTCGATCTTGTCGCAAAAGTATGAATAGCAATTTTAAGATGCGGATAGGGACCTCGATTTAGTGATCTCGATAAAAGCTTTGTGTACGCCCATAGCAACCAGTCCTTGTTTGCCCGATTCTCCCCGTGAGAGAAGATTTTCGACTTTTCACGCGTGTGGGTATGATAAAATACTCGTTGTGTCAGCAGAATACGTACTGAATTACTTCATCTTTTCCGAGGAAGATAGACCGTAATTTTAAGCAGATTTTGGAAGTTAAGCATGATTTCCGAAAAGTGATTGATTGGATATAGTCCGTAATTTGGGTTGCATACACAGTTTGATCCGGGAATGATTTTAGTCAGGACAACATTTTTTATTCAATTTTCAACACAGTACACTGTCCTCTATCTACAAATTTTTGACCGTTCGTTAAGCCTCTGGAAAGCCGTCTAAAAGTCTTTTTTCGGAAGGAGTATTTCACTGAATAGCCCATCCGTAATCAAATCGCTCTCCTTTCATAGCAGTGTTTAGCTAGAGGAATAGAAAAAAGTCGGTTGGGGTCTAGATTCGGCGTACATGATGGAAATTGATCGCAAAAATTGATTTGTTTTCCCAAAACTAGCTTACCAAGAATGACGAATACGCAGGAGTATTATCGTAAAGCAAGAACCAGTAGTCCTTGCGTTACAATTCAGGGTGCACACGCCATATCCATCTATATATACCTATAATTATAGGTATGTTAGTATAAGTTATCACTTTCATCAGAAGAATCACAAGATGTACAAGTAAGCAGATCTCCCTCACTTTCAACAAGGCCGTCGTCATTATTGACCAGCATTTGCTGCAGTGTATCCGGTGCTTCCTTGCCATCAAACCATTTAACTTGGAATAAATTTACTTACATGTTCCATAAGATGCTCTTACAGCCTTCGGGACAGCTGCGAAATTACTATAGCAGCCGGTATGATATCCGGTTAAAGCATCCACAGCATTTGGTAGAGCAATATCACTACATTTAAACCCACAGATTTTTCTAATATTTAGTATTTCAACACATTTATCTAAAGTTTTTCTGTGAAACATATCACTTTACCACTGTGTTTTGGGTTACCACTATAGCCAAGAATGCACTTTGCACTTAAATTTGAAGCACTCATTATTACACAGAGAAAACGAAAGTGTAACTAAGGAATCATCAGAATAAATTATGGACTTACTTACTTACTTGTCTACTTGTGATTTCATTAACTCATAACGGCAAGAACAGTAAAACGTGATTTTTTTTATATTTTGTTTGTGACGTGAGCTAATGTTGTCTACGTGTATGGGAGTTTGGATTGATAAGAAAAATCAAAGACACATTTTTCGCGAAGATGTAAATTTAAGATCAATCTCTCCCTGATAAGTTGGTCACAGTTGATTAATCTTATTATAATTATTATTATTATTTATTTCCATTCATGACTTCGTGAAAGAGCAATAGTCATTCACATCTATACAGGCGTTTTCCTCGCATTCATAGTTCTCCCGATAAATCTCGCAAATATGCATTTTAATACAACCCTCCCATCGCTGCCTCGGTTTTGATATAGTTACATTTCCTTACGGTTTGCTGATAAAGTTTCTGTGAGCAGCCCATTTTCCCAATTATTTAGTGTTTCCTATTATACGGACTTTTCGTATTGTAGATAACAAATAGTTCTTTCTTTTTTTTTTGGTTGGAAACTTTTAGGCTGGTCTGTTGTTGGGAAAGCCGGTCCGAATCATCTTTGACTTACCGATACGCATTTAGGTGACGTTAGCCTATATTTTGGTGTATTTTTTATTTGGTAATATGGTCGCGTTATTTCAAAAATGATAATATAAAGATTGGTTGTACGTATTTCGAAAACCAATTTTTTTCACAATCTTAAAATGATCTGGGAGAGCGTAATCCACGTTCAAATGGTCTTGGACCCACCAATTTGTAATCAGGGGAGTATTATTAATGTTATGGTATACTCCAATTTTGGTTATAACAATTATTTCGAAAATTGATAGTTTAAGAATTTCGAAACAGTCTGGGAGAGAGTATGCCACGTTCAAATGGTCTTGGACCCACCAATTTGTAATCGGGGGAGTATTATTAATGTTATGGTATACTCCGATTTTGGTTATAACAATTATTTCAAAAATTGATATTTTTAGAATTTCGAAACAGTTTGGCAGAGTGTATGCCACGTTCAAATGGTCTTGGACCTTCATATCTTTTATGAGGCATTGCTTTCCTACCTTTAGTATCGATTAATACTTGGTTATGTCATATATTAAGAAAACATTTTTTTTTTAATTTTAAAACGATCTGGCAACAGCGTTGCCACACTCGAAACGTCTTGGACCAACATTTCTGTGATCAAACAAAAATACACTATACAATGAAATTAGCATTCACTGGTTATATCAATTATCTCAATTTTGGAAAAAAATGAGTTTTCAGCACACTATTACTCACTAAAGCCGCGACCATTTCCTGCAAGACTTTTGTTTTTAACATAATGCTTACACAAGCTTTCAACTCATCTGGTTATTTTTTGTTTACCTCTCACACCTAAAAATTGCTGCGGGCTCTTAAACTAAATGGTTTCATCAACAGAACTCCACGCAGGAAACCGCTAATAAGTGAAAAAACAGAAAACTGCGCTTAGAATTTGCCCAAAAACACCTTGAAAAGGGAATTGTAGGGAAATTTGAGACGAGCACTTTTGTGCACAACTGTTTTGCATGTTGGAGGCATATTGTAACTCAATTAACTAGCTGCAATTGCCTATGTGTGTTCGATCATCCGATCAGGTGAACGGTTTGAGAAGTCTCACTCATTTTTGTACATAACAAGTGTATAAAAGATCGGCCAACTCAGAAGCGGCACTCATTAAACGGATTATCACGCTCGCATTTGTTGTTTTTTTTTGTTTTTCTTTCAACTATTCTTACATCTTTGAGAAGTGGGATCTGGTGGACAGATCAACGGTACTAAGCTAGTGTATAGTCGGTAATTCGATTGTTGGATCCACTGTACAAAATCAGTTTTCATAATAGGAATCGATACCGCGTGTGATTACGAAAGTTTAAAGTACTCGTATAAATTTCAAAAAGTGCAATTTTGTTTAATCTATAATGACTGAAGAGTGGAACAAATTTGTAGAAAGTGCAACAGTGTCTAAACTTAAAAGTGCCCTCAGAACATTAAAATGTCAAACTACTGGCACTAAGGCCGAGTTAAAAGTTCGTCTTCAAGAAGCTGTAGAAGATTTCACGACCGAAGACTTTTTAACTTTGATCCAAGGGATTACGTCGACCAGCAAAGATCATAGTACAAATGATTCTATGCCACCGTGTGATCGTGCGTCTATTGATGAGTCGAGCAGTGAAGAGGAGGAGGAGCTGAGTGCTGAGTTATCTAGACTGCGGAGGCTGTGTAAGAAGAAGGAGAAAATAAGAAGGCTCAGACAACAATTACTCGAGCTAGAATTGGAGGAGACAGTGCTTAACGTTTGATTGAGCTCTAGTTGCAGTTTTAAGGGCATTGAAGAGTCGTTACCACCATTTAGAGGAGACGATAACTTCCCGGTGCAGAATTGGCTAGAACAATTCGAAGAGAACTCCAAAGTGATAGGCATCGATGACCGAAACAAGCTCATCTACGGGAAGAGACTTCTTAAAGGTGCCGCCAAGTTATTCGTCAGAACCATCAAGATGGTCGGAATTGAAACACGCGCTGGAGAATGAGTTTCAGAAGGTTGTGACTAAATCGGACATCTACAACGAACTCCGAGGAAGGAAGAAACATCGCGACGAAACCATGCAGCAGTATGTGCTCCACATGCAGGAGATAGCCTCTCACATTGATGTCGAGGAGGAGGATCTTATTCAATTCATAATAAAAGGTATACCAGATTCTGAAATAAATAAAAGTATTTTATATAGTGCCGACAGCCTCGATGAACTAAAAACCGCTTTGCGGAAATATGCTAAATTGAAAAACAATCATCGTGAAAATAACACCGACAGAATAAACAGGGTTTCAAACTCTGTCCCTCAAGAAAATCGTTTCCCATCGAGTAAGTCGAAAACAGGTGATCACAGTGTTTCCAATTCAACGAAAATGCAACCCCAGAAAAGTGGTATCATCTGCTTCAAATGTGACCAGCGTGGACATATCGCAACGAAGTGTGAAATCAAAACTCCGGTTATGATGTTGCAGCGCCATGCAAGAGTTTGTGAAAAAATCCCAACGACAAGTGAGGTGAAACCAAGTGACAACGATTTCGAGTGCAAGGTTTGCTACAGATGGACAAATGAAGACATGGAAATGTCCATGACCCTGCTAACCCTTTTGGACTCTGGGAGTCCAATTAGTTTTATACAGGAGAGATTTCTCCCTTCGGCTTTGCTGTGAATGCTTGAGAAGACAAATCAAACCTACTGTGGAGTTAACGGCAGCCCATTAGAAGATATTGGAGGCATTAGTACGCATGTAGAATTCGAAAGTTCAGTAACCAATTTGCATGTTTTAATTGTTAAAAACTTTTAAATGACATATCCTATCATTCTAGGAAGAGACTTCATAGGAGAAACAGGCTTGGCTCTTCGTAAAGCAAATCTCGGAAACAGCAATCGGGATCCTCAGATCATGTGCAACACCACAAGTCATCATACTCCTCTCCACGATAACGCTAATATTGATGGGTTTCAACAAATCCTCAACATTGATTTAATAGAAACAGGTGAGTTTCAGTTAAATATTAATGAAAACATGTGTGATGAAATTAAGAATAGGATCAGGGATATAGTTAGCCAGGTTTTCCTCAGTTCTGAATCTAGGTTATCACAAACAGATTTTCTTATGAAGATAGAATTATTCAAGGATATTCCTTTTCGTTGTATACCCCGAAGGTGTATGCACATAAGGTAGACCTTCAAAATATTTTGGAAGATCTTTTAAATAAGGGTATAATACGAGAGTCAAACTCACCATATGTTTCGCCTATACGAGTTCTGGTTCAAAAGAAGAATAAAGAACTCAGACTTTGTGTTGATTTTCGGGAGTTAAACAAAATCACTGTACGTGACAATTATCTACTACCCTTAATCGAAGATCATCTTGATCGCTTTAGAAACAAAAAGTATTTCAGTACGTTGGATCTTAAAAATGGTTTTCACCACGTTAAGTTGTCCCATGATTCGATGAAATACACATCTTTTATTACCCCTATGGGGCAATATGAATATACGCGGATGCCGTTTGGCTTAAAAAATGCTCCGTCTGTCTTCGAGAGATTTATGAAGCATGCCTTCGGGGATTTGATCTCAAAACGAAGGATACTAACGTATTTGGATGACATCTTCATTGCGACATTATTTCTTGAACAACACTTGGAGGTTTTGAAATCAGTCATTAAAACGATCGTTGAGCATGGATTGCTTTTAAGATTCGACAAGTGTAAGTTCTTGCAATCAGAAATTGTGTACTTGGGGTATAAAGTTACAGAAAATGGAATAAGACCAAATGAGAGTAACTTAAATGCCATAAAAGATTTTCCGGCACCATCATGTACCAAAGATGTACATAGCTTTTTAGGACTTTGCTCCTATTTCCGAAAATTCATAAAGAATTTTGCTTGTGTATCTAAGCCCCTTTACGATCTATTAAAAAAGAATGCACCTTTTGTATTCGGGTTGGTTGAGGGAGAAGCCTTCGATACATTAAAAAGTAAGCTCGTTGCATCTCCTGTTCTGGCTATATATAGCCCACATAGTGCAACCAAAGTCCACTGCGATGCCAGCACAATCGGATTTGGAGCAGTCTTGCTTCAAAAGCAGTTGGATGGGAAATTCCATCCTATATTTTATTTTTCAAAACGGGCAACCGAAACTGACCTGTAAATCGTAACTGATTGTCAAGCACTCACTTTGACCCTTAGGAAGAAATTGTTGAATCCGCGTATGGGCCTTAGACAGGATCCTAAGATACTTGCAATTGTTTCTGACTTAGAAAAGAATGAGAGTAATTTGTATGAAATGATAGATGGACTAATCTATCGGAAATATAAAGACAAGGTACTCTTTTTTGTCCCATCTCATATGGAGGAACAGGTCATACGTACAAACCACGAGGCCATGTGCCACTTAGGTGTTGAAAAATGTTTACTGGTTTCCGAAAATGAAAAGCAAGATCAAAAGTTACATTGAGAAATGTTTGTAGTGTATGTATTTTTCACCACACTCTGGTAAAACAGAAGCGACTTTATATTGATACCAAAAGGCAATCTTCCCTTTGGTACTTTGCACGTAGATCACCTTGGTCCTTTGCCGAATTCTAATGGAAAAAGAAAGCACGTTCTGTTTGTTGTCGATGGGTTTACTACGTTTGTTAAACTTTATCCCGTCAAAACAACGCAAAGTAAGGAGGCGATTAAGTGTTTAACATCTTTTTTCGAAAATTATTCGCGACCTGATCAAATTATATCGGACCGTGGAACTTGTTTCACGTCAAAAGAATTTTGTGACTTCGTGGAACAAAACAATATTAAGCACATTAAAGTCGCAACATGCTCACCCCAATCAAATGGACAGGTGGAACGCCTGAATCGAGTTCTGGTACCTATGCTTGCCAAGGAATGCGAATCGAGTACGGCTAGTGATTGGGACAAGCATTTAGCGAAAATCGAATTTGCCTTTAACAATACCGTCAATAGGAGCACTGGTTTCTCGCCAAGTATTCTTTTATTCGGTGTGAATAAAAAAGGACACCTTTCTGATCGCGTTAAGGAGTTTCTTGCCGAAAAATTTAGGAAAGAACGAGTTGGTTTAGAAGATGTTAGAGAAAGGGCGCTTAAAAACATAGAATGCACTCAGAGATGCAATAAGTATTATTATGATAGTCGTCATAAAAATCCTACGGCATATCAATTAGGTCAATATGTAATGATAAAGAATACCTTGACTGCACCAGGGGTAAATAAAAAGCTTTTAGCGAAATATCGCGGTCCGTATCAGAGTTAGAGATTTCTGGAGGTGATGGCGACGTGGGAGTAGCCGAAGAACATATGGAGGATTCCGATTCCTGCGAAGAAACTTAAATATTTACATGTAATATGTTTACTCGTATGTTCCTAACATCCGGGCCCCCGCCCAATTATCAAGGCTTCGCCCTTTAATGACGTTGTCTAATAATGAACGGGGGCAGAGCAAAGTACTGGTCTTATCGTAAACATCTTCAGATGACGCTACCGAAGGTTGCTACGATTTGATCAGTCACAAGCTGCCGGTCATAGGTCTTGTTGGCGGCTGGACCACCGGTAGTCCCTACCAGGACTTAAATCATGGTACCATGGGAGTCAGGAGCCCCCCGGATCTCGGTCCGGGCCTGACTTGTTAGAGGTAGGCCCCCTTGTGGGAGCGTCATGGTGGCTGTGGTTTAAACCCAAAATCGCGGGTAAGAGTCTTCCTATGGTTTTCCTTGGTTTTCCTTTTGGTTTTCCTTGGTTTTCCTTTGGTTGACTCAATGTGGAGTTGCAATAAGTGCTGGGTGCTGTGACCCTAAGAACAGTAAGAGGTTTTAGGTCGGCCTCGACTCATACCAAGGGTGGAACTTGTGCCGGCAACACAGTTCCGAATTGGTATCAAATAATGATTATCATTGTGAGCGATGGCAAGGCGTATCCTTGCTCCCATGGATGTATGGGCATCCCGTAGGTTTAAGCCCACACGGCAGGTACTTACGTTAAAAAAACAAGAGACATCTGTTCCTAACATCCAAGCTTATTTTTCGTATGTATTCCATGAATTTAACAGTTGAGTTACTTGTATCATACTTATTTTGTTTATCTTTCGAATTATTAATGAATTCTTATTTTGAAAATGTGTAATTTTAAATGAATTTTATATCTTTAAATGAATTTTGTATCTTTAACTGAACTGTGTATCTTAAAATGAACTGTAATCGGGCGATTACTTGGTCAGGATGGTCGAACTGTAGGGAAATTTGAGACGAGCAATTTTGTTCACAACTGTTTTGCATATTGGAGGCATATTGTAACTCAATTAACTAGCTGCAATTGCCTATTGTGTTTGATCATCCGATCAGGTGAACGGTCTGAGAACTCTCACTCAGTTTTGTACATAACAAGTGTATAAAAGATCTGCCAACTCAGAAGCGGCACTCATTAAACGGATTATCACGCTCGCATTTGTTGTCTTTTTTTGTTTTTCTTTCAACTATTCTTACAGAATGGATTTCTGGAAACGAGTTTTATTTACTAAGGAATCAAAATATAATCTATTCGAAAGTGACGGGAGAGCTAGAGTTTGGAGAAAAAATAACACAGCAATGATTCCAAAAACATGTAAAGCATGTAATTTGGGGTGCTGTAGCTGCTTCTGGCGTAGGAAATCTAGTCTTTATTGAAGGTAATATGGATCGCTATCAATACAAGACTATTTTAGAACAAAACCTGAAAGCATCCGTAGACAGGTTAAACCTTGGCACGAGCTGGATCTTCCAATAGGACAACGACCCCAAGCACACCGCTCAAATTGTCAAAGATTGGCTAATTTACTACGCTCCAAGACAACTACCCCAAAGTCCGGACTTGAACGTCATAGAACATGTATGGGAGATTCTGGAACACAAGATAAGAATATATGCCATAAGTAGTGCCCCAATGCTAAAACAGAATCTCCAAGAAGAATGGCAAGCCGTTACAGCTAATGAAATAAATAATTTATTTGCTTCAATGCCCAGACGCTTGCAGGCAGTTCTGGATTCAGGTGGTGGACCTACAAAATATTACATTTATCATTTACAATAGTTTTACCTAATGCATTAAAGATGTTTATGTTAGTTAATATGTCGTATGTAGACTTTTGTCATTATTTATGTTTCGTTTTTTATGAATCACTTGTTAAGTTTTTGTCGGATTCATTTATTTTATAGCGTAATATAAATAAAAAGAGATTTGAAACAAAATTGCATCATTAGATGTTTCATAATGCTTTTGAACTCGTTAGGTTGCAAGAATGGTGGGTCGTACGTAGATTTTTGCGCTCACTGTACATATAAAGGCTGATAAACACATTACGCTTATTTTTGCATAGCGCAGTCGGGTAAAAAGGTGTAGAGGCTAAGTCTAATTCGTATAACTCGTTTTTCTATTGATATTTGGATTATCTTTGTAATATTTAAACCGTTCTGCTATCCATCGGCCTGCCTGTCGAGCTACTTAAAGCAATGACTTTTAATAAACATATACCAATTCATCTGCAAAATATGGTGAAACGAAAATAATTTTCCACCTATGCTATATATTCGAGAAAACCCATGCATGTTACAATACATCGATCCATAATACTTTCTTTTTTTTGATTTGAACTGAAAAAAGTGATTTTGGTAAGGCGACTTAAGCATTTATGCCGTTTTTTTTTCTTTTTTTTATAATGAGCGCGCGCTCAAGGGGTTTGTGTACCCTTAAGGTGATTGTTCACAGCGTGGGCAAAGGAAATTTAGGGAGGAAGAAAAGAGAGGTACCGATGTACATTGTTTTTAAATGTTTGCAAGTTATAACGACCAGGAAATACAGAGATCGGCAGAGCATTCCATAAGCGAGTTGTACGGCTTAGGAACGAATCGCGATATTTTAGAGTACGTCCGAAAATGGGCTTGAGGGTATACTGATGAGCATTCATAGCGAGACGGGTGTTATGGTTGAAAGTTTGAATGGGCGGAATGCTACTGGCGATTTCTATGGAGCACTGATGGTGGTAATAGCGATAAAACAAAGTAAGACACGAGACATTTCGTCGGTGTTCGAGGGTGTCCATTGACTGGGTGATGTTAGCATCACCTATCAGTTGTATCGCACGATTTTGGATCATATCTAGCAAGTGCAAAGAGGTCCTAGGGGCACATGACCAGATGTGGGCGTTGTCCTCCAATTTTGGGCGGATGAATGCATTATATATTGAGGCCAAATCAGAGGGGGTAAAATATTTCTGACAGCGCTTGAGGAAACCTACACACTTCGCAGCATTTTTAGCGACATCAAATATGTGGTCATTCCAACGTAAGTTGTCATTGACACACATACCGAGAATGGAAAGTTTTTCGGTTTCGACGATGAAAGTGCCATTCATGGATAATGGCTGGGTGTTTAAATTTCACTTTAACGACAGCAGACAGCATTCTGTTTTGGGAGCATTAAATTCCACTCTGTTGATAGTTCCCCAATTGGTGATGCTGTTGATATCGGAATTTAATGAGCTTAGCATACGCTGCCGTTCTCGTTCTACAGCCGAAGAGCAGGGCCGTGAGTCCGGAAACGAATATGAAAAGCAGAGAGTACTGTCATCAGCAAAGGAATATATTGGATTAGAAGTAGCAGACAAGAGATCGTTAATGAAAATTAAAAAGAGTGTCGGATTCACAATGGAGCCCTGGGGCACACCAGCATTTATTTTGTGAATATCAGACTTGAAACCATCCAAGACAACTTGAATTGAACGTTCCGAAAGGTAGTTTCTAATCCATTGAAAAGAGAGTCATCGATCCCAAATGCACGCATTTTCGACAAAAGAGCCTGATGCCAAACTCTGTCAAATGCGTTAGAAATATCAAGTGCAACTATCTTGCTTTCGCCAGATTGATGTACGCTTTGGTTCCACTTTTCAGTGAGACAGTGGACCTGTTGCTACGAAAACCATATTGCCGGTCATAGAAAAGTTTTCGTGTTTCGAGATATTTCATGAGCTGACGATTTATCAGCGTTTCCATGAGCTTGGAAAGAAGGGACGTAAGTGGAATGGGTCTGTAGGAGGAGAGAGAAGATGATTCGCCTTTTTTAGGGACGGGCTGGACAAATGCTGTTTTCCATCTACTCGGGAAGAGTCCTAAAGAGTAGGATTGATGAAAAAGCTTACGCAGTGGTTTTGCCAGCGAGGAAGAACACCTCTTCGGAAGAAGGGGAGATACACCATCTGGACCAGCGGATTTATGTGTGTTGAGATCTTTAAGTACTCTTGCTACTACACGAGTGCGAAAGTAGATTCGTCCCATTGAAGATTCGACGCACTCAAGTGTAGGCGGAGATAAAGCACAATCTGGGAGTGTTGAGCTGGCCGCAAAGTGTGCAGCAAGCAGATTGGCCTTATCCAAAGAGCTGACAGCTGGAATGTCATTGTAATGAGCGTTGGGATGGAGAATGAGGCGGAATTTCTAATGTTTTTGATCAACAATTTTTACTGCCTTTGGGACATTGCAGTATTTTTTGCCTCAGTTTTTGGTCGTATAGGAATTTAACACGCTTAAGAAAGGCGTTGCAGTCATTTCTGGCTCGTTTGAATTTTTTTTTTTCGGGTTGGTCTTGTAGGACCGAAAAAACATTTCTCTAACCCTGACGGCCTCTTTACAGCTCGAGTCGTACCATGCCTTTTCTTTTGGTTTGATACTTTTCATCCGATGAGGAATAAAGGATCTCATTCCAAAGAGAATGGTGTCTGTAATCATATCAGCAGCGGCATCCACGTCGTTATCGAGTTAAAATTCCTAAAGAAGCTGTTAAGACCGCTCCAGTTGGCTTTTTAGGAATTTTCTCTCTAACTGTGTGGTCGGTGTACGAAAAACTAGCTGATATGACACAATGGTCCGACGAATCTAGAGGGGAGAGCACATCAATGGTGTACTTATCAGGGTGAGAAGTTAAAAACAAGTCCAGGGTGTTGGCGGTATGACTATCAACGACTGGTACTCGCGTGGGCTCATTTACAAGTTGAGTTAGGTTGTTTTCCGCAGCGAAGATCTCAACACACAGTCATTCGGGTGTTGTCTGTCCAGAATGTAGAAGCCACCCTAAATTGTGTATATTGAAATCGCCCGTAAAAACGATTTCAGTATGAGGATACATGGATACAATTCTTTGAATGGAGACAGCGCATCAAAATCGTTAAAAGTTGAATTGCTGTCCAGTTTGGGGCTTCTATAAATAAAGCTTACGGAGATGGAATTTTAACCTCATGAAATTGAATTCCGGATTGGAACATGGATCACATTGTGGTGGAGTTTGGTAAGCTACATCACTACGCACGTAAATGGCGAAACCGCGGTGAGAGAAGAATAATGGCACTAGTTCGTAGCCAGGTAGCTTCAGATCAGAATGATCTGAGAGGTGTGGCCGGGGATCTACCTGTGTTTCACTAAGTGCCAAAACAGCTGGTCTGTACTTACAGACGTGAACGTACGCAGAAAAGTGATTACTTTTTAGCCCGCGTATATTGGCTACGTCTACCTTGAATTCCCTAGTCATAATCACAGACAAACACAGAAAACACAAATACCGACGATACTAAGTTTCATAATAAAGCTCCTGCAATTTCTTTTGCAAACAAACACGCATTAAAACCAGAGGCACCATCTTTCAAAAGTTCGTACAACAACTGAAAATTAAGCTTCTTGCTTCGCATAAATTAGAATTTAGAGAACGAGGTACAACAATGAACTCTACGGGCTATATATAAATTGATCTTGCTAGAGGGACAGAATTTATCGGTTAAGATGGCTACGAAATGTTGGGCTTAGAACACTCCTTAGCCGGAAATCTTCAAAACCATTGAAAATGAACAAGAAAATAAAGGAAGATCTTGCCTAGGTGACATGCTAAAGTGGAAGAGAACCATTGCGCGCAAGTGGAAGCTAATAATCTAATCCGAAGCGAAATCGGGGAAGTAAGCTGGCACAACATACACAAAAAGATGCACAGACCAACGGGCTAATATATTTAAGGTTGCTGCACACTGAAGAAAAAACACGGAAACCCAATCGTCGAAATATATTGAAGACGAGTAGGGATACCTTCCAACAGGGAATAATGAAATTTGCAATGGAGGGAAATTGCAAAAATTGGGAAATATCCTATAATTCTCGCTCAGTACCAGTCCGTCATCTATCGCGTATGATAAGGAAACGGCAGATTTTACGGAAACTGAACTAAGAGAAGCAGTAAACAGAATGAATCGAGGTCCTGATTAAAATACCCTGCTAAGTGTGGGCGACAATTTGAAATCTTGGATTTAAGTGGCTCGCAATTTCATTGACTAAAATGGTGAGAGGCGATAGTATCCCAACCAGTGGAGGGTACGCTTTCTTGTTTTATTTTATAAATGCAAAGCCGATAGGAGAAATTGCAACAACCGTCATTGAATTCTAGGGCAAGCAATGCGGATTTTTCGAAATTAAATTTTTAAGGCAGTTGCTTTTAAGTGTATCAAAATAACGAGTGCGGAATGACTTCTCATCATTTCGCCGATGATAGCTCCAACATACATAAGTAACGACGTTACAGTTTTTTAGTTAACTCTTAATAATTGGATAAAGGTGCAAGACGATGACGGGTTACGAGTCAGTGGCACTAAGACGCAATATTTTCTTTTCCTTTCCGAAAATCCAGTCGAAAGAGCAATAGAAGCTCAAGCCGAAAGAAAATTTATTAGACCTCTCAACCATCAGGCAACTCTTGGTTTCACTAATAAGGTGATTAGGCGGTCTGTAGAATGATTCTAAGGGCTGAAAATTTGAATAAAAACGAAAATAACCGGCACGATCAGATTATATGCTTTCTTACAAAACTACCCCATGTGAGTCCAAGCTCGTTAGAGCTGCCTTATTAAAAAAATGTGAAAAGTATTAGAAAGTACGAGGGGCGAGTTCAACATATTCTCGGTATCGGGGTGAAGCTGTGATTGTATATATAAATTGACTTATTTATCAAGTAATACTATTATTTTAGTGCATTCATGTAAAATTTCATGTAAATGTGATTATTAATTCGCGTTTTATCTCTAGTTAAACAGAATCATAATGGCAACTGAGACGATGATGGTGAAAATTGAGCATCGCGCTGTAATTAAATTTCTCACTAAGCAAGGAAAAAGTCAAAAAACTATTCATGAAGAGATGGTGGCTGTTTACCAGGGTTCCGCACCTTCATTATAAACTGTGCAAAAGTGGTCAAGTGAGTTCAAGAGAGGCAGAGAGAGCATTGAAGACGACCCCCGCTCCGGCGCCCCGGCTACTGCTTGTACGGGAGAAAGCATCAAAGAAGTCGAAAAACTTGTTCTTGAGGATGCCCGAATAAAGGTGAAAATGATGGCAGAGATCACCAAGCTTTCAATTGGTACCATTCACACCATTCTTCATGACCATCTTAACCTTTCAAAGGTCAGTGAAAGGTGGGTGCCACGAATGCTCACAGCGCCTCAGAAAAAAGTGAGAATCGCATGCTGTAGAGAGCTTTTGGAGATGTGTAGTGAGAACGCGGACGGTGTTATGGATCAAATTGTTACTGGGGACGAAACATGGGTCCACCACTATGACCTTGAAAGCAAACAAGAGTCCATGCAGTGGCATAAAAAAGGAACAGACCCCCCGAAGAAGTTCAAAATCACTCCGTCTGCCGGGAAGCTCATGGCCACAGTTTTTTGGGACTCAAAGGGAATCTTGCTCATTGAGTACAAAAAAAAAAAGGTGAAACCATCAACGCCACATTCTACGCTTCCACTTTGCATAATTTGCGGGAGGAAATTAAAAAGAAAAAACGGGGTAAACTCGCAGCGGGTGTGTTGCTTCTTCATGACAACGCTCCTGTTCACACGGCGCGAGTTTCCAAGGCTGCTGCGCGAGATTGTGGTTTCGAAGAAATCCAACACCCACCCTATAGTCCAGACCTTGCGCCTAGTGATTATTTCCTGTTTCCGGATTTGAAAATATGTCTTCGTGGAAAAAGATAGTTTAGTTTTAGTTTTAATTGCATTTTATTTTCTTAATCACTAACTCTTACATACTAACAAAAAATGCTTAAATGCTAGCTTACAATTACTTAACAATCTTATACTAACTTACTGGCCCCACACAGGCACTCTAAGCTAATCTAAATTCTTATATCTATGTCTTTCGACTTCATTTACATTTTATTTATACATGTTTATTTTTTGTACTTAGGGCTAAGAAAAAATTGATAACAAAAAACTTAGCCTATGGATGTAATTTTTTATTTTTTATAAAAACTTAATATCTAACTCAAAATAAACCTTAGCCTACCTAACCTAAATGCACAATACACACATAAACACACATAGACATTATACACGATCGTATACATATATCAGTATACACCTTTGTATACAATGATATATGTATATGTTTCTTAAATGCTAACCTAAACCTATGTAAGCTGGCCATCGCTATTTACTGAGTTTACAGTTTTCATTGTATAATTGGAACTCAGACAAAAAAATTCTACGTGTGAAGGCATAACACTGACACGTAGATTTGGCTGTTATAAGAGTTTCAAGCAATGAAAAAAAAAATACTGGGAATTATATCTCGAATCACTCTGAGTGAAGAAAAAAACTCTCCGTCCTATTCGGACTCCCACCCCTGGAGAGCAAACATAGAAACCAAACACACCTGAGTTTCAAACCACTACAAAAACAATTTTCCTTTCTCCTCCTTCTATCTTTCCGCCCGCGCCCTGGCAACAGTAAAAGGGTATCAACCCCTTAGGCGCGCGTAAATTATAAAAAAAAAAAAAAAAATAAAAATAAATTGGTCAGCTCTGCCTCATTAGTGAGGCTGGTCCGTAATTGACGGAAACGACGACGAAACATCTTCTCCGTCATTCAACCACCAGAAATGCTGGTGCTGCCGAACGACATCCCTCTTATCGCGATTCCCCACCGCCCTACTGAACCTGAGACGATCCACACTGCCGTGTGCGATGTCTCTGTCGTAGTTGAGACGCCTGTCCCCAGCTGTCCGAGCGACATGGAAGATTAACGGCACCGCTGATCTATCCTGGATCAACCCTATCTGATCCAGGTAGAGGAATGCTTCCGGTGGAACGAAGCCGTCAGAGCGCACACTCTCGTGGTAAAGGTAATTGGGGTAGTAAGCCCCAGATATCAGGTTATTCGTCGAGGTCAATGCTCTTGCAATGTGCCTTCGAGTCAGCTTAATTACTCGTACGAAGTTGTCCACTCGTATTAAGTTCGCCCTGTTGTAAAGGACCTCATTAGGATAAAATTTCTTGTACTCCGACTCTGGTGTTCTGTACAAGAGAAGACAAGCCCCAAGGCAAGCCCTCTCAAACACCCGAATCTTTTCCATTAAGCTTGCTCGTACATTGAACCACACGCGACAACCAAATACCAGCATGGGCCAGATAAGGGCCATGTAGCAGATTACCTTTAACCTCGCATCGAGTTGGCTGCTATAAAACAGTCTCTTTGTAAGGGCAAAAGCGCCTTTAGCTCTGGCCAGAGCAGCATTTACATTTTTGCCAAAGTACAGAAAGTGATCTAGCCAGATTCCAAGGTATCTGACTACATTTCGACAGGCAAGAGGCTGCCCGTGTTGTCCAATGATCGAGAACTTATGCCAGTTTTTTCTGGTATCCCTAGAGGCTCCAGACAACGGCGTCCTAAAGAGAATGGTTTCCGACTTCTGAAAGTTGATTTTCAACTTCCAGTCATCGCAAAATCGTCTTATCTTATCGAAGTCACGCTGCAAGAGAGTGTTAATGACCTCGATTTTTGGACCTGTTCTGTACGCTACCAAATCGTCTGCGTACGCAATAGTATGGGGAAGTGAACCTATCAAGTCGCTTGTATAAATGTTGAATAGGATCGGCGAATTGACCGCGCCTTGCAGAAGACCATTTTTAATTTGAAATATTCCAACAGAAGTCACATCACCATTTTTCACGATGAACTGTCTGTTGGTTAGCATATTATAAAGAATGTACAAGAGTGGTTTACTGATCCCCAGCCTAGTCAGCTTATAGAAAAGACCCTTTAACCATACGGTGTCGAAGGCCTTCTCCAAGTCAACAAGGCAGGCACCAGTGCATTGTTTTTTGCCTTTATTCCATTGGATATCGGACACCAGTTTAGACGCGGCATGTGAGATATCATGTCCCGCCTTAAAATTCGCCGGTCGTCTAACACCATTTGGTGAACTTTAGCAATGTTATCGTCAATGGTTGCAGTTTTTGGACGTCCAGAACATTCATCATCCCCCAAGCTCTTACGGCCACGTTTAAATTCAGCTGCCCAAAATTTCACTGTGGTAAATGATGGTGCAAAGTCCCCATTCACAGAGTCTAACTCTTTTTTCATTTGCGTAGGCGTATTGCCTTTCAAAAACAAGAATTTAATAACAGCTCGATACTCAGTTTTTTCCATTTTCACAAAAAAACACTCACATCGACTCACTCAAACGACTGTCAACTAAAAACTGCGAGTCCAAAATAACTGAAACTTCGGTAAGTAACTGTCAAAAGATGCACAACTAGCTTTTATTGACGAGTGCCGCTATCTTTACCCTCGTATAGTTATCGAAACATTTTAAAATTTCGTAATAATAAATTAGTATCATGTTAATTGATGTTTCCCCAATCAAATATAATTTCTGCTTAAGAAAGACGAGTACTATAGATTGTTAACAAAAGAACCAACATATTTCCTTTCCTTGTGTACCTGTTTAAAACTAGAACTAAGATTATATTTTATGATAAGAATGCAACAGAACGTATTTTTGGGCATTTTTGCTAAAACGAAAAAAAAAACTTCAATAAGATGATTATGGTGTGGCAAAATTTAAACAAACAACAATTAAATGTATAACTAAATAAATGAAAAAAGCAAAAAAAATACGTTGAAAACCTTATATTGTTCAATATTGGGAAACCATATTCGGTCTAATTGAATTTTCTTTGTATAATTGAAATATTGTCCTACTATACTTCATTCAACAGTTTTACTTAATGCATCCACTCTCGAAAACTTGTCATCATCCCATATCCTTGGAAATTGGATAACTTCAAAGGAATCATACGTGTATCAAGCGAATATTCGCTAGGGCACGCACATATATGGCTTTATATTTCTAAGAGATGAAAAAAAAAAATTCTTAGGCCTACACTTGCATGAAAGTAAAAAGCAATTTTTTCAAAGTAGGTTGTTTATGCATCTATATTCGTACATACATAATTCTAGAATTTGTGAATAAATGTCACATGAACGTAGATACTCGTACCATATACATATATGTATGTGTACATAAGAGGATATCATCTTTTTTTCCTTTTTTTAATTTAGTTGTAATCCTCTTACGATACATTGGAAAATAAATTGAAAATGTGTCTTATGGGTGAGTTAGAACTTGATGAATAGAAATACATATATATTCAGATTTAGACTTGTATAAAAGATAAATTGAGAAGTATGTAAAAGCAATTAAATACTACTCTTCATTAAAAACAAACAAAGTCGCCAAGAAACCTATAGGTCATGCTTTACAATATGGCCTTTCACTTGTATTTGTATATGTATATCTAAGATATTCATGGTGGCCCAAATACATGTTTCTTTTTGAAAATAAAACAAAATGAACAAAATTCAATTATTTTCAGAATATAATGGCTTTATTAAAGAGAGTAATTATTCCCATTAGTTATGGAATACGATTTCATTCATCAAACTGTCTCGGCTGGCTTCGCAGCAGCGCATCCTGTCAACCCAACCAAGACGTTGTTGACTGTATTTGGCTCTATCTCACGAATGGTTCGGACGATATTCGATTTAATGGTTTGAATCGTTTATGGACTTCACGCATAACATCGATCTTTAAGGGAACCCTACACAAAAAAAAAGTGTAACGGGGTCAAATCGCAGCCCCTAGGCCGCCAATTGATATCGCCAAGGCGGCGATGGGAAATGATGTTTGCAGTAGCATTTTCGAAAAAAAAATGGACCAATGATTCACCACTCCAAAATCCGCACCAAACTGTAACTTTCTGCGGATGCATTGACTTCTGGACAATCACGAGTGCGTTTTTTCCTATGAATTTGGTTTGTTCACATAGTCGCCGAGATGAAAATGCGCCTCGTCAGAAAAAATTATTTTTCGGCCAAACTCGACATCCAATTCGAGGTCGAAACTGAGAAGCGATAACGAAGCGGATGGTCGTTTGCCTTCAATTGCTGAGTCAATTGGACGTTGTAGGAGAATAATTTGAGGTCTTTGTGCAAAATTCTAATCAGGCTGGCGAGTGAAATGTTGAGTTGTTGAAACCGATGGCGTGTCGATAACCGATATTATATTTTATATTTAAAAGTATATTTAGATTTAGTAAATTTAACGTTATATTTAAAATGTATTGTAATTTAATTTTGAATGAATGTAGAGTTTAAAAAATAAAATTCTCGGCCTGCTTGGATGCTGTTTACAATTTCTTCTTCTGGTAGAATTCACGAATCAGTTTTTTCAGGTATTTAGCCTCGCGCTTGCGCTCTGCAAGGGTAGTAGACAGTTCTTTGTGGTGATTGGAGAGTGCTTGCTCTTCACTAACAACTGTTTCCATTTCTTGCTTCTTTTTTTGACGGTAACGAGTGGCCGCATTTTTATTTTGTTCTTTCTTACGGTTTTTACGATCCTCTAGTCCACGACCATAAGGACGTGTACGTTTCTTAGCGAGACTGCTGCTCGATTGCATTTTACCACCACCATCGCTGGACGACGATGAGTCTCCGATCACGGAGGAAGCCGACGAAAGCGATGATGATGAATTTGATGGGGACGTTGGTGCCCAATCTTCATCGGTTTGTGGTGGTGGCGACAATGAGGATATGAAATATTGATATTCAGTGTTATCATCATGCCAATCGGGTAGTTCTTTTGCACGATTTTCAACAATTTAATCAACGATTTGACAGTTTTGGGCAATATCAGATGATTGGGTTGCACTATATGCATTTGGTGTGTAGGTAATTGGGGTAGATGGGGATGGCAATGTGACATTGATTGGCGCTGGAACTGCTGCCGCAACGGTACTAGCAATGTTTTGATAAACTTCAGGAATACGAGATGTCTGCATATCATGGTGTAGCTGTGGTCGTTGATGCTGTTGCTGTTGCTGCTGTTGGGCAATCTGTTGCGATGAGAAGTAATCGAAAATCTCTTTGACATCCTGGGATTCCTGTGGCGGCGATTGTGGTGGCGTTAGAACAGGCTGAGGAGGTGATTGGGGTGGTGTTAATTGGGCTAAAATTGTGGCATTATTATATAATGGTTTGCTGTAATTTTCTCCTTCATACGGATTTTGTACTTTTGTTACCATAGATGGGTGATGAAAAACTGATTCAAAAACTGACGACTCAAAGTCAATCATTTGTTGGGGTGAAGATGATTTGACTTCAGACCATGGTTCTTCCTTAACATCGAAATCGAACTCAAAGACGAGTTCTTCACCATGGTTGTAGTCATGACAGACTTCCGATGGACTATTTTTTATATCTACATTCTTATGTTCTATGAATAAAATATCATTTGCAAAGTTATCTTCTAATAGCCAAGTCTCAACCGACTCAGAAGTCGGAAAGAGCTCGCTGCTGGGAGGCGATGTTGGTTCCATTTTGCCGTTCCAATATAAATCCTGTGGAAGAGCTAACGCCTCCATTGTTAAACCTTTCGGAATCATAATTTAAGTCCGATATTAAAAATGATATTAATGATGTTTTAAATAAGAAATCGGAGTCGTATCCTGATGGTAAGCTTGGTTGTTGAAGGGGCGCCATGGTGGCAATTATTTTTGATAGCATTTTGATAAAATTATTGTGTGTAGCACGCAGGGTGCGCTTGCTTCTTTATGCAAAACAACTAGAAAGCCATTTTCACCTCAAAATAAACGCAGAAAATTCACGGTACACTTTAATCTTTTTCGGTTTCATTTCGGTTTCCTGGAATGAGTAGAACATTCTCGGCCACAGCAGGCACATTCTCATCGGTACATACCATACGACAACGGGGACCATGAGTGTTGTCCGCAAGCAAATCAGTCTCACGAACTTTTTGCACAAACTTGCGTACAGCAGGCGCGGTGGGTGTTTCATGTTGTTCAAGCGTACAGCGATTCATTTCGTTCTGAGGAGGTCAAGAGTTCGAGCAAAATAACATATGATTCAAAAAGAAACCGTTATACAAATTTTTAAAAATACCTTCCGGACCACAATTGCCAAAACTACATTGACCCGAGTATTTTACTCTTACACGCGTCACTTGAATAAGGCCAAGCTTTCCGCGATCAAAACTTTTTACACCATGGGTGATCTGTTGCTTGTAGAAGTTTCAAATTGGGGATATCAAAAGTGTTTCTAATTCAAGGAAAAAAGTATGAGAAGAAGTATTTTTTAATTTTTTATTATATTTTTTCTAAATCAACTTCCATGTCATGTGATCATGTAACTATAAACAAAGTGAACTCTCCCTTCGAGATTCATTGCTCCAAAGGCAATTAGTTAGCAAATACTATTTTCAAGCTTTTATGATAACACACTTCATTAAGTAGAAAATTGAGTGCTGGTTTTGCACCTCTGTATATTTTTGAAACACCTATTTTCATGATTGGACACTTCTTCAACATCCCTAATTTTAAACTTATGGAAACAACGTATCACATATTGCCCTAAAATTGTTTACAGAAAGCTGTATATATAGTACCTAGACTTTCATTTTAATATAAATTCTAATTTTACTAATCCTATTTGACGACTTCCTGGTACATATATAGAAAATATAAAAAATTATTTCTGAAGTCATCAAATGAAAGTTAAAATGTTTGCTAACGAAAAAGTTTCTTAATCTCATTGTTCGAAATTGAAAAATACTTTATTTTCGCCTTATGCGAGTATAAAAAGAACTATGCTATGACTCCAAGCAAACTGTCGCGCCATCAAACTTTTTTACATTATTATTTTTTTTTTACAACCAAAGCAATGATTCCTGCCTGTGATCTAAAGGAAATTGAAAACCTTATCTACTACATAGAATAATGACATTAAAAGAGTTAAATACTTGTATTATACAAAACATTCTTCTTCTTTTATTAACTGTTGAAATATGGTATGTAACTCGGAAAATTACGTCTTATGCTGCAAATTTCTCCCACGAATCTACATTATCTCTGCGGCGCTTATGGGGTTGGCTAAATTTGTGAATCTAGAACCATTCTACAGGCCGGTATTTTTTGGATCTCTTCGTTAGTTTCTGCATTTGAATGGTTTCACTATTTCTCTGCCGGTCCCTCTTCGACCATCGGCTGTAAATTGAGCCTCTATTGCTTTTTTGATCGGATTTTCTGACGACCTTCGTTGAACATGCCAAAACCATCTGATTTGATCAGCTTGATATTTCTCCTTTATCGCACACTTCTTATTGGATCACGTTTTGTTATCCCCCATATATCGCAACTCGATCGCTTCTCATTATTTTGTTGAACAAAATCGCGAGCCACATAAATTCATGATCGGTTGTCACCAGATTGTCCTTCGGCCCGACACCGTGACGTCGGTTCGCTATCCAGTCGTATTTCGCTCATTTCATCTTGTCTAAAATCTTCCGGAGATAACGGCGGGTATTCTTCGTTCAGTAACACAGTCATTTCTTTCATTGCGAATTTCGAGTCTCCCCAGCTAATAGGTCTCCTCATCTTCATTATATCTCGAGGATTGAATCTCTTGGGAGTATTTTCTTAAAAATATAAACTCATTTAAATGTGCGTCGACGTTGCCGACGCAATGTCTCTACTGCTACCGCAGTGCTCTAGGTACCTTTATCTTCGGCTCTTCTTAACAAACTTCGTAGCCTAATTCAATACTCACTTTTCGATTAAGTTATTTCCGCTGCACTTAGCTTGCACAGCTTGCCTTTAGTTCCTTACCAAAACTTCGTTTCATTGTTTCAAAATAACGTTTCTTTATTTGTTTCAACATAACGTTATTTATTTAAAACACCGAATTGAATTTTGACATTACTCTTACACTTCTCTCGGAAGTTGTTCCACATAAGTAAGTTATGCGCTTAGTTACTCTTCTTGGTTTATGGCATTTTGAATAGCTGGCCGTTTCCTTGTTTAAATTTTGGCAGTTAATTTTCTCGACTGATACCGGTTTTCGCTGGTTTCTTGACGAAACCATCAGCAAAGCCAGTGTTAACTTCCGAGGGCTTATAATAAGATTACTTTACAATCTTTTAACATACTCGGCGCTTCGCGTTATTCTAGCATTAGTAGTAATCTATCCGAGTCTGATGTCCTCCGATGCAATATGAAATAAGTACTGCTCTTTCTTAACAAATAAGGTTTTTATTATTTGCATGAGTTTAGTATATCTTCTGAGTTTGTCTTTCCAAAGTCGCTTCCTCCATGTCAATTTCCCTATTCTTGCTTCGTTTTTCTGACGTCTCCGCTTAGATCTGCACCTACGAAAATAATTGCCTCCCCATTGAAAAGCTCTTCAAAGTCGACTATAATTTGGTTGGTTTGATTGCCCAATGACGTTTTACTTATTATAAATAATACCTACACAACTAATTGGAACTTGAGAACCATTTGATTTTGTCTTACTTTTGATACAAATATAAGGGTTTTATGTTCCCTTTTATTTTCTTTACACAGTATGGAAAATAGAAGCATAATCCTATCAAAACATCATAATCAAGCTTTCATAGAGTAGCGAATTATGGCTTGTCTAACTTAAAGTTTTATTGAACATAGCACAGTATATTGAAGTAAGTAAGGGTGAGTTATGTAATAGTATGCATAAGAATGACTACTCATATAAACATGCTCTTGAAAAGAATTGTATTATAATAATTAACATAATAAATACAAGCATTTTCTCGTATTAACTTTCCCTTTCTCTAAAATTTCTACATTTTTTCTAATTACCATAAATGCATCAAAATTGATTTATCAAAATTGCCAATTTAACTTAAACTACTCGTAAATATAATAAAGAAAAAAATAGAATATAGAAGTGAACATTTCCTTCTAATTTGTTTTTTTTTCATATACGTATCTGCGCATAATTGGCCGGTCGCTCTATTATCAATCGCATCATCATAATGATATTCTTACATTCAAGTGACCCAATTAGGATCCCTTGTAACTTTTATTCGAACTTCGTCTAGAATTTTAATTAAATTTTCTTCAAGGTGACATTTTCCAACAAACTCTTGTGTAAAGAATTTTCTCTTGAAACCCCCCACAGTTTCAAAAAGCAATAATTCACATAATCTGTAATACTAACTCGTTATACGTACTTTGAAACGTTGAACTCTGGGACATCTGCACAAACTGCTGATAAGATCAAGGAGCACTTTTAATCTCAAACATTGTACTTAAAACAAAATACTATAAACTAGGGTATGAACATAACTTTCGTACATATTTTTCTATGAATCCACCGATTCCACTATAACCACCAAAATGTATTAAGATTATTTCCAAATCAATCATTCTAATCCCCAAATACAAATGACAAGTCTAAAATACGAATATATGTATGTCGAAGATGGTTTAGCCGTCTCATCTCAGGCTCACAAAAGGCTCGCTTACATGATAGCATGATCTGAGATGATCCACGAAAACTAATGATCAATATCTAAACCTCTACATTTCAAGCATTGTCGACCATAGCGGAGGTCATAAGCATTACATTTATGAAACTGAATTATATTTTTTTAATCAACTTCTAGAGAAAATCACAGTCCGGGGTGAAACTGAAACTCAGCTAACAACTGACTTTATTTATCATGATTCTAGTTTCCTGCGGCCCCTTTCCTTTGGAGCGGGCCACCTAAAGCGAGATCGTCTATAACTACGGCATAGATTGAAAAACATTCTGGGCTCTCTCAACACGATCTAACGATCTAGGCCGACAAGGTCAATGGCGCTGGTTAATCCACAGTTCACTTTTGTACCTTTTTTCCCGAATCCTGTTTATGCAGTCAAAGAAATCTTTTTTTTCTTGAAGCTAAGGGCATTTTCATTCGCTTTTTATTGACGATAATAGCTTGTTAAACGTTGTTCGTGAAAAGGGATTATTTTTTAGTTGCTTTTTTAGTCCAAATAAACAGCGATTGGTAAAAATGATTATAAAAATTATGATTATTCGTCTGGTTCCATACTACCTCAAGGCTATAGCTTCCTGAGCTTGGGTGCCTTTTCTTGCCGATAATACATATTTTGTTTCAGCTTCATTTAACCTCTTCGCTCCTGAGTTTTTATTTGAGAACCAGAAAAAATTATAGCAACTTTTGTGGAAATTCTGGAAGTATAATTGCAAAGAAAATGTTTGGTGTGTATTAGGATAACGTAGTCTTTTTCGTTGTCCTGGGACATTTAATCCCAATAACATTTTAAGGTGGGACGTACGAGTATATGTCCCAATAATGACTTTACTAAAAAAATAAATAAGACAAGGTTTTTTAGAAAATATATTGAATCAAGTCTGTATTTGCTTTATATTTGAAGTTACTTGTGAAAAGGAGCAAAGCATTTATAGCACAAGGCATTGTTGCATCCAGAACATACGAACTTGGTCCTAGTTCCCTTTTTTTGGAAAGTGCAATTCACGCACCGACGACGAGAAGACTGTTCAATTGGTAAATGATCACCAATATTCAAACGCTCTGTGAGTGATTTCTTTGCTAGCCTTCCACCAAAATGACGAGTTGTAAGTTTTTTGTGTTTTATTCCTCCAGCTATCAATGTTTCGGCCAGGGGTACTATAAATTGAGTGAGAGGCGTCTTACGACGTCGACATTGTGCGAACAAAATCCACGAGTTTACTACGGCTAATATCAAAATTTTGAAGAACACTTTTTTCCACCACTCTTGTGACTTTCGATTTATATCGTATATGGCTGTCTTCTGATCTGCCAAATCGACTCCTTCCATGACTCGATTATAATCTGCAATAGCCAAAGGGCAATCAACTTCTAACTTTGAGCCATCTTTCTGCTATTTTTGGACCTTTGTTATGGTAGGCATGTAACAGCAAGCAGGACCTCTTTTGAATCCATTCAACGCGCGGCCATTATTCCGTCGGTCTGTATTTGAAATTGACTTTCTGAACGGTTCAAAGCACCGTTGAACACCGGAGTTCCTTTGCGAGTTCTTATGTATGTACCGATAGAAAGGTACGATAAACTCTTTAGCAATGTCATTGATGTGAAAAATCTCTCGAATGCCAGAACAACATTTTTTTCTCGAATAAATGATGTTAAATTGCGTACAATTCTTTCTCCAAGAGTGCCGATGAACTCGGAGATGTCTCTTTACCAGTATAAACATTCAAATCATACATATGTATAACCTGTTTCGGCATCACAACGCAACCATAATTTAATACATCGTTTAATGGGTTTCAGAGGCATATACTGATTCAAACTCGAGCGACCTTTGAATTTTGCCATGCATTCATCTATAGATTGGGCACTACTTTCACTTCGTCCTGCTGGGAATGTTTTTTCTTATACATGACACAACTTCCGATATAATAGTAATCCTTTTGAGCAACATTGGGTTTATCGCAATCATTGAAATACATTTTCGACATCAATAGAGTAAAACGATCACGAGAAATGCTTTTTTTAATCATCTCATTGCCCAATGATGATTGTTTACTCCAATAATCAGCAATCGATGGTAAATGGTTGTAATGCATTATCAGAGATACTTCAAGAACTACAAGAATTTCGTACTCATCGGTAAGGGCCCGTTTCATTGATTTATCTCGGTTCATTTTTTTTTATTCTTTGATTAGTGTACTCTGCAATACGAATACATAAACTTTTCGGGAAGATCTTTAGAACAATATTAAACTCCGAATGTCCGCGAGGAAGATCAAGAAGTACCTCAGTCTCTTTCTTCAAGGGCATTTTGAATTTAGGTTCAAAATTGACATTTTCTGTATAATTGGTCCAAGCCCAATAATTGTTACTTGTTATCTGCCCTCCATCCTCCACCAGATTTTCCAATACAGATCCCTCGTCACCAATAGCCTGATCAACTATGTCATCAATTACAGATCCAGCAGAGGATTCATGAAATATTCCACAATTTATTAGTTCATCGCCTTCTTCTATGGAATCCTAGTCATCATCCGATGGTTCATAGCTAGATTCTGAAGCACTAAAATCACCGCCGTTGCTTTCATCATTCAGCACATTGCCCAATATCTCCCGTTATTCCAGTCTTTTTCCAGACATCTAAATATAAAATGTGAATAAATAGGACATACGAGTATTTACATATTGGGATTATTTGTCCAAACTAAAATCATTATTGGGATTATAAGTCCCAGTGTAACAAAAAATTAAAAACTCACAAAAATAACTTTCTTGCCACTAAATATCTTGTAAAAAGCAACTATTCCCAAAAAAAATCGAGCAAATTGTACTTAGCGTGGATAAATGTGATGCGCAACAGCCGAAAATTAACGACACGCACATGCAAAACAAGGATACACGGTATATTTTTTCCAAAAAAATAACGGCACACTTAAGAAAATCATTGAAAAGCATTTAAACTTTTATTTTGACTTTTTAGATTAGCATTTTCATTCAAAATAAAATTTATACACACTTTTCAGTTGTGCTTGGACGTATTGTCCCAGTAGGGGCGAAAGGGTTAAGATATTTGGTGCATGTATCATATTTGCGCAAGCTCATCAGTGACATCCCTCTAAATTAAATAAATTCAAGGTGATCATCCTATGCGAATAATCGCACAAACTTTTACAATTTTATTCAAGTATTTGAAATTCGCTTATAACCATTTCCGATTTGAACGGTCTGTCTGTCTGTCCTCATCAATCTTTATGTCCATTATCATCCTTGAAGACCGACGAGTGTGGCAGTAATGCCAAACTAGACATAGCTCTATGCATATAGAACATATACGGCCTTAAAATTGCTGAACAAATGGTACGCATCGATTTGAAATTCCTTTTTTTTGCAGAACTTATTAAGCCTTAAAACACACTAATAAGGAATTATGATTGTTAATAAAGGAGAATATTTCCTCTATGGTTGGCATACATAGTTGAGAGAACCGGGATATTGATGCTGAGATTTAATTTAGCTGCCATGTTCTTTTCACCTTACGATTGAACTTCTATTTAACATTTTTGCAGTGACACCTCTCCTGGTCTCGATCGAGCGTTCTACCTAACTGATTTGACGACAGACTGCGAAGTGTCCTGGATTGAATGTACATATTATACAAATCTCAATTGATAAAAAACTGAAGAAAAGAGGTATTCCATATATTTTTCTGTTAAAATGCCAGCTATCTTGCTCTCTATCCAGGGGCAAATGGCTCAGCTACAACGTCATTTAACTGAACAGACCGCGCGAGTGGATCAAGTATACGCGCTGCTGCCTGGCCTAACGCACCTTTTGCCGTAATGGGTACGTCCTTGCTGTGAATGTGAATTCACTGATTAGGTTCGAACGACGAGCCGCACTATTTAAGTTGCTCAAAGACCAAGCCCCTGATGTACTCTTGGTTAGCGAAACTAATCTTACCAAAAGACACAAAATGAGGCACAGAAGATACAAAATAGTACGGAGAAACCGACCCAACTCCATTCAGGGAGGTGGCGTTGCAATTTTCGTACGAAAATGTATACGGTTTTAAAGAGTAGTACGTAGGTTCCAGGTGCTGGAAGCATGCATCGTGTATATCCCTCTCCGTAGTGGAAAGCGGTTGTACATGGTCTCTGTCTATGCACCTAAGGCTACTCAATCCAACTTTTTTTTATCTCAGAGCTCGAGACACTATTTCGATTTCTGAGGCTGGAATTTTAAGACAACTATTTTATTATCGGCGGAGATTTCAACGCCAAACATAGTGATGGGGGAAATAATACACCGAATACTAGAGGGCACCTACTATTCAATTGCTGGGGTCAGCACAGTGTAATGTACCGACTCGGGCTTAAGGCGACGGATAGTCCGCCGTTACCCAGACACGGGTCCTATTTGGATCTTCTGCTGTTTGACTCACGAATACAACTGACATGCACAAACCAACAAACTACAAACTGTCTACGCACTTTCGTGTATGACAGTGACCATTGCGGTTTCAGCACCGAAATAACTGTTCCCAACGAAATTGCGGAATTGGATGAGTTTGTTCACAGGCATTCCTACAATTATAGTAGGGTGCGTTGGACACACTTCACCAGAACACTGACTAGAGCACTCTCCTCGAATTCGCTCCACCCACCGTCCAACAGAAATCTGTCAAACGAGGAGATTGACAGGTATCTAAGACTAATGGACGAGACAATCAAACGAACAATGGACAAAACGATACATCGGTACCAACACACTGACGAAGAAAACTTATTCCGCAACGCAACTATTGACGCACTGCACAGACATAAAAGTAGACTGCTGTTAAGACTAAAAACCTTGTACAGACAGTTTACTGACAGACATAACCCGGAGATCATGACACTGAAAATTACAGAAATTCTGTAAGTTTGTATTGGAACAATAAAATTCGGGCTGTAAACACCAGCAACCCGTATATTTTCACGCAAATAAATAAAATATTTAGCAGAAATAATCAGAACGACCTTCCATGTCTTAAAATCGCCAGAGTGACGAACAACGAACAAATATTGGTGACAGCGGGCATAGATCCAAATGAGGCTGTTGATGATGACAACTTCTTTGTGATCGAGGATCCGCAGGAGCAGGTAGAGGCTATAGGAGCGACTTTCCAGGAAGTGTACAAGGCGAATGTTATCATTGGCCCGAACCACGATCTGGAGAATCGAGTCCTTGTGCACAATTCCTACCTTCGAAATGAAATTGTGAATTGGCGATTCGAGAGCTCGGGTTTCACCCAGTTCAGTGACGAGAATATGGCAAATAATGTCATCACCAACGATAGGGTACTACCCCCTTTCATTTCGAAGGAAGATCTCCAAACGATCTTCGAATCACTTCTCCAATGGAACAAAGGCAAGAACCAGTGCACTGGTGCCTGCCTGATTGACTTGGAGAAAGCCTGCGATACCGTATGGTTAAAAGGACTCTTTTTCAAGCTGGACAGGTTGGTCATTAGTAAACCACTGCTGTATATTCTTTTTGATATGCTCTCCAGTAGACAGTTCATCGTGAAGAATGGCGATGTGACTTCTGCTGGAACATTTAACATTAAAAACGGTCTGCAACAAGGTGCGGTAAATTCGCCGATCCTGTTTAACATTTACACGAGTGATCTGATAGGTTCACTTCACCATGCCATAGCGTACGCAGACGACATAATCGCGTACAGATCAGGTCCAAAGATTGAGGTCATTAATATGCTTTTGCGACGTGACTTCGACAAAATTAGGCGATATTGCGATGACTGGAAATTGAAAATCAACTTTCAGAAGTCGGAAACCATCCTGTTTAGGACGCCCTTGTCTGGGGCCTCTAGGGATACCAGTAAGAATTGGCGAAAGTTCTCGATCGTGGGGCAGCACGGGCAGCCACTTGCTTGTCGAAATGTAGTCAGATACCTTGGGATCTGGCTAGATCAATTTCTGTATTTTAACAAACATATAGATGTTGCTCTGGCCAGAGCCAAAGGTGCTTTTGCCCTTACAAAGAGACTGTTTTATAACAGCCAACTCGATGCGAGGGTGAAGGTAATCTGCTACATGGCCCTTATCCGGCCAATGCTTGTATTTGGATGCCCCGTGTGGTTCAACGTAAGAGCAAGTTTATTTGAAAAGATTCGGGTTTTTGAGAGGGCTTGTCTTAGGACTTGTCTTCGCTTATACAGAACACCAGAGTCTGAGTACATAAAATTCTATCCCAATGAGGTCTTATATAATAGGGCGAACCTAATAAGAGTGGACAATTTCGCCATTAAGTTGACTCGAAGGCACGTTGCAAGAGCAATGACCTCATCGAAGAACCTGATATTCGGGTCTTTCTACCCCAATTATATGTATCACGAGAGAGTTCGCTTTGACGGCTTTATTCCTCCAGAATCGTTCCTCTATTTAGATAGCAAATGTCTGATCCAGGACAGATTGGCGGTGCCGCTAATCTTCCACGTCGCTCGAACAGCTGCGGACAGGCGACTCAACTACGACAGAGACGTCGCACATGGCAGTGCGGAGCGTCTCCGGTTCAGTAGGGCGGTAGGGAGTCGCGACATGAGGGATCTTGCTCGGTAGCACCAACAATTTTGGTGGCTTGTTGAAAGGGAGGATGCTTCATTATCGAATGCCTCCAGTGATAGTTAGCTTCATGTGAAGCAAGGTGGGCCAGCCTAATTTTTTTTTTTAGCCATGGCCGGCTTACATAGTCTTAGGTAGGTTTAAGTTAGATTTTAAGAAAAAAACTATATAAAAATAAAAAAAAATTAAAAAAACAAATAATATATATATATACATATATTTATATATTATGTGTATATATATATATTATGTATTTACGAGGGGCGTTCAACATATTCTCGGTATCGGGGTGAAGCTGTGGTTGTATATATAAATTGACTTATTTATCAAGTAATACTATTATTTTAGTGCATTCATTATAATTTCATATAAATGTGATTATTAATTCGCGTTTTATCTCTAGTTAAACAGAATCATAATGGCAACTGAGACGATGATGGTGAAAACTGAGCATCGCGCTGTAATTAAATTTCTCACTAAGCAAGAAAAAGTAAAAAACTATTCAGGAAGAGATGGTGGCTGTTTACCAGGGTTCCGCACCTTCATTATCAACTGTGCAAAAGTGGTCAAGTGAGTTCAAGAGAGGCAGAGAGAGCATTGAAGACGACCCCCGCTCCGGCGCCCCGGTTACTGCTTGTACGGGAGAAAGCATCAAAGAAGTCGAAAAACTTGTTCTTGAGGATGCCCGAATAAAGGTGAAAATGATGGCAGAGATCACCAAGCTTTCAATTGGTACCATCCACACCATTCTTCATGACCATCTTAACCTTTCAAAGGTCAGTGCAAGGTGGGTGCCACGAATGCTCACAGCGCCTCAGAAAAAAGTGAGAATCGCATGCTGTAGAGAGCTTTTGGAGATGTGTAGTGAGAACGCGGACGGTGTTATAGATCGAATTGTTACTGGGGACGAAACATGGGTCCACCACTATAACCCTGAAAGCAAACAAGAGTCCATGCAGTGGCATAAAAAATGAACAGACCCCCCGAAGAAGTTCAAAGTCACTCCGTCTGCCGGGAAGCTCATGGCCACAGTTTTTTGGGAATCAAAGGGAATCTTGCTCATTGAGTACAAAAAAAAAGGTGAAACCATCAACGCCACATCCTACGTTTCCACTTTGCATAATTTGCGGGAGGAAATTAAAAAGAAAAGACGGGGTAAACTCGCAGCGGGTGTGTTGCTTCTTCATGACAACGCTCCTGTTCACACGGCGCGAGTTTCCAAGGCTGCTGCGCGAGATTGTGGTTTCGAAGAAATCCAACACCCACCCTATAGTCCAGAGCTTGCCCCTAGTGATTATTTCCTGTTTCCGGATTTGAAAAAATGTCTTCGTGGAAAAAGATTTTCGGATGATGAAGAACTCAAGTCGGCAATAAATGGGTATTTTGCAGAGAAAGAGGAAATTTATTTTTTTGAGGGTTTAAAAAAGCTTATCTCAAGATGTAACAAATGCATTGATGTTAGGGGAGATTATATTGAAAAATAAAAACAATTTAAATTGAATTCGCATTTTCCTTCATATCGATACCGAGAATATATTGAACGCCCCTCGTATATATTTGTATGTAAGTATGCATTAGATGTAAGTAGGTTAAGTAGGTTAAGATTTATTTTTGGGTAGATTTTAGGCTTTTAGTTTTAAGATTTATAAAAAATTAAAAAAAGTCCAGACACTAAGTTTTTTTTAATTAAAATATATTTTGTTAGTTTTAGTATTAATAAATGTAAAAATAAAAATAAAACTAGACTGTGAGATCCGTTGACAGACATAGTTTAAGTGTTAGGATTAACTTAGAGTGCCCGCATGGGGCCAGTAAGTTAGAATAAGATTATTTGTAAATTATTTAAGCTAATTTTTAAGCATCTTTTTTGTCTAGCATGTAAGAGTAATTTAAGTATATAAATAAAAATGCATTTAAACTGAACTAAACTAAGTTAAATAGGCACTGTCTGCATTTCAATTTTATCGATACGTCATAAGTCTTGATCGAAGATTAGGTTTTGATAAGCATCTTTTGAATACAAAACTTGGTCGATGCAGGACGACGACCTGGGTTGAAAAAGCATAACCAATGGCAAGTATGTGAACACTGATATAGGATATAAGAGCATAAAATCAAGAATATAGTGTTCTAGCTTTTTTTTTGTAATTTTTAAATTAATTTTTATTGTTTCTTTCACTATTGCCTTAAATTCTAGACACAAATGCTTAAATCTAATTTGACAATGATAGTTACTTATTCTTGCTCATACCGAGCACTCTAAACATAACAATTTCATTTGAAGTTTGCCTTTCGACGTTATAGTGTTCTTGCATTCAGCACTAAAGCTAACCTAAGCTAACATAAGATGAGCACCTTGATTACAAAATATTTGATATTCTTATCGTGTGGATAGCACGGATTTGAGATAATAATCTCCGATATGTGGTATGTACGAGTATGTAAGATTATATCATATACTTGAATTAGGTAGCTACCAAGTAGGCTAAATTTGTTTTAACATTGGTTTTACGAGTATGTTAGCAAATTAGCAAATTTGTCAAGTAATTTTTTTTAGTTTAAATATGGCTTTAAAAAATTCAAAGATACGATCTTAGTTGGAAAAAATACGAACCTATACAAAGGACTTAACATACATCAAAATGACACTACTCGTAAGAGACAATATAAGAGACCAAAAATTTTCACAAAAACAACTTCGGCGAAGTATATTTTTGCCTGGAATATTACTTATCGCATACATACTCGTACGAGTACGAGTACTTACTCGTATTTTACTTCCCAGTTTTTTGCCTAATTTTATCTCTTCACGCAAACCAAATTGCTCTCCGATAAATGTACAGATAAAATTTATTATTTTTTTTATATTTTTGTATTATGAATTGTTATTAGTATTGCAGATAGTCCTCTTTAAATACAAATTTATTGATTGCGGGGGTTGAAATCAATAATTTCCCTTAATGAGTCAGTTCCTTTCCGGAAATTCTCTTCCGAATCGGGAAGATCTGACAATTTGCCCAGAGAATGTGAATTTTCGACCCCCATGTAATCAAAACAAATATTGCAAATCAAAATGATTTATTTTATTGGAAAATTATTTATAAGGAAATTATTACGAGCTTCATTGACTGTGATATGAGTTCAAATGCAGCATCTGTTTTTAATGCCAATGTTGATGATTACGATTCAAGGGTGAAAATCAGCACTTTAATGGTAATTTTCGTGGTTCATTAGACATTCAAAAAATAAATAAAAAATAAAAACGGGTGAAGTTTTGAATCATGTACACAAATATGAGCACACAAAACTCATCTATTCATGTATTCGTATTGCATATACATAAGTCCGTTTAAAAAAAGGCACCACACCAGAATGGCTGTTTTTTCCTCTTTTTTTCCGGAAAAAAAAGTAAGAAAAAAATAACGATTACCGCTGACGTCCGACACAAATTCTTGGTTGAAAGGCATGAAGGCATGAACAACGCGTTTAACGAAGACGACGTGATTGACATTAATTTATGACAGTTTATCTTGATGCATCATATACTACGTACTTAAAGAAAAGCAGCAACAAAAAAAACTTCTCACCTTATGAGTGAATTGATGCCAAAAAAATACAAAATTAAAAAAAATATCAGTTTGTAGATCGCCTGGCATATAAGCACGTTCGTTAAATATTTATATGTTTTTTTTTCTTTTTTTATTTTTATTTCTTAAAATTAAAAATACCGCCGCGCTTAATGAATTTGCATGATTTGTCCAATTTTTGTTGTAGAAAATGTTATTTTGTATTCCTGTATGCGAGAACTTACATTTGTATATACACATGTGGTAATACTCATACATATAATATAGATTGGATATGTCTATTATATGCATAAACGGTACCAGACCTACTAATAAATTCTTTGTTAATTGTTTGTTTAAAAAAAATACCAATATGTACACATACATAACATGATTAGGTGTAATTAGCACAGATACTCGTACGATCTCCCAAATTATAAGCTACATCTTGAATTTTTAAATAAGTTAATAGTAATACCACATTTACGTCGCACCGAAAACTGTTTGCAATTTCTGCAAAATATTTCCAACGTTTTTATTTAAATTGGGAATTTGAAATCGTAAACAATGGATGTCAGTGATCACAGCATGGTGAGGGCTTGTCATACGGAAAATTATGGCGTATTTTTCAATTGGATATCCATCTACTGAACCCTTATAAAGTTGATCTCACTCAAGAATTGAAGCCAGCTGGCAACGGAATGCGTAGAACACACGCCGATTGGGTGCTTGAACATCAGCGTTTGTATGACCATTTTTCACACAACATTTTAAACATAAAATTGCCGCATATGGGGAAGTGAAAATCCACATCTAACTGTCGAAATACCATTGTATCCACAAAAAGTCGCTGTATAGTGTGTAATTTGGTCTGGTGGTGACATTGGTATATATTTACTTCTACGAAAATGGGGAAAGTGCAACAGTTACCATCAATTCTCATCGCTATGGCCAAATGTTAACCAAATTTTTTGGCCTCAAATCGAAGATATGGATGTGGAAGACATGTGGTTTCAACAAGACGATGCCACGTCTCACACAACACGACCCGTTTTAACTTTATTGTAAGAAAAACTAGTCCAGGACTAGTTATTTTGCGTTTTGGTGATGTGAACTGGCCACCAAGATCGTGTGATTTGTCGCCGTTGGATGTCTTTCTGTGGGCGGTGTAAGCAAAAGATTGTCATTATGCATAAAATCAGCAAACTCTTGACGCTGTGAAAACGAAAATTCGAAAAGTCATCGAAAATTACCCTGTCAGAATAAAGTCCTGCCAGAACTCCGGTAGAAGACATTTGAAGGACGTTATATTCCATTCATAAAAAAATTTGATCGAAATCTAAATCAAAAATGTTAAACAACATGGTTATCCAGCTAGATCCATCCATAGCTAGCTGCGTTCAGCTATGCACACCAAATTGGTTGAAGTCTCCTATCAAATGCGTGCGCCACCTTAGGTAAGATCTGCCTAAACTGCGTTACCCCACTAAGGTGGAATCGAAATTTTTGCCTCAAAGCAACACTCAACACTCTCTTGTATTGTATAGTGTCTTCTTTGTTGGTCAAGATATGTCTGTGCCGCTAAATTGTCTTCTTAGCCCAGATAGAAAGAACTATATTTCATTTAATTTTCGCCTTCATGTCATTAAGGCGTTTCCTGGAAAGCCTTGGTAGATACGTTAACCATTTCAAAATTATAATTAAATTATAATTACAGATTTTGATTAACAAGTCGGTATTGATTTTCCTTTTTTGACGACAGTATATACTCGTATTTTGTATTTCTTTCATTGACCGAAAGGCAAATTCTTACTGCTTCCACCGCAATGCTCAAAAAGGACCCACTGACATTTCTTCCGATTATGTCAATGTCATCTGCGTAGGCGAGAAGTTACATTCAAGCATAATATTAAAGAAGTCGCATGGTAGGACGCCGCCCTGTCTCAAACTCTTTTTAATAACGATAAAGTTTCTTCCGACTTTTATGGGGCAGATCATCGCCCTGCATACTGAAATGAGTTTGGCGCGGATGCCAAGATCAGAAATATCTTTCTACAGCTCGCCTTATTAGACGCTATTAAGTGCAGCCTTAGAATCGATGAAGATCTTGTGGGTTTCACTTTGGTATTCTCGAGTCTTCTTCAAGATCTGCCACAGAGTAGACATTTGGGCTATGTTGGATTTACCTGGTCTGCGTTTACCAATGAACCTATTACGTTATTAGCGATCGGCTTAAAATGTTCACATAATACGGCAGCACGAATCTTATATGCAACATTTAGTATACTTATGACCCTGTAGTTGGCCCAGTTCATGGGGTTTCCTTTCTTCAGAACCGGACAGACGATCCTATTCAACCGGCATGCGTTTTTCTTATCAAATTGTACATGCTCCTTCAGATCTAGAGCATCTATTAGGTTAAAGTTTGGATATAGTCATGTCAACCGCAAAGTTTCGAATATGAAAAATATTACTTCTCAGGAGTGCTCATCAATTTTAAATTCTTAACACGGACTGCGTTTCAACTGCGTTGTTACCTTTGTTGTCTTTGCAGACCTTGATTCGGATTTTGTTGCCCTGACACGTTCTTTTTACCTTCTAGTAATATTTCTGAACATCAGTCCTACAGTAGCATCCCGCCATCTCTTCAACTTCGCATTTTTCGAACTTGTGTTCGATTTCTCTCCTCTACTGATTCGTGTCGACGGAAGCTCTCAATTCAGCTCTTGTCCTCGTTTGCAGTGTTTACACGGTTAGTTTGTTTGGATGAAAGTCAAACCATGGGTTTCTTTTGTATGGTCGTGTTTTGAAACCTAACACTTCTGAGGCGACATTTCTGATGAGTATCTGGCCCTCTGTATTTGATGTTATTGAATCTTCATTATGACGGAGGTCGAGGGAGACCCGATCGGCAAAAGCTCTGGCGATCTCTTGCGATTGTAGCCGCCAGACGTCAAAGATCTTTATGGTATTTTCCTGACGCTATACTTACGGATATTTAATATCCGCATTCGTACTTTGGCTACTAGTGGTCCAAGTCAATGTTAGGACCTTGGAATGCGCGGACTTTTGAAACACTGGATGCGTGTCTTCCATCATCCGGAATTTTAATATTTTGGTCAGGAGATCGCCAACCTTGTGGTGGCCGCCGTCCAAATACACAGACTACGTCTCTAATAATAGATGGGGATAGAACGAAGCTGGTCTTATGTATTATAAAAGAACATCAGATTGCTTCTGGTTGCCCGACAGAAGCTTAATTTTGTACCATGGGAGTCAGGAGCCCCAAAAAATTCGGTTCCAGACTGATTTGTTAAAGTAAAACCCCTTGCGGGAGTGTCATGATGGCTGTGGTTTAAACCTAAATTCGCACGCAGGGTTGTCTGACTGTTGTTGGAGTAACGGTCGTCTACTAAGGCTAATGTTAGTAAATTTTGCTCTAACACGGATTGTCACCAGTGCTTTATCCTTTAGTCTGTTTCCAATAACAAATACATCTAAATATGCACTAAATATGAGATTTCCGGTGTCTAAACATGGTATTCAGGAGCACTTTGAATGTTAAGAGTCCTAACACTCCAGGTACACACTCGAAAGTCATTGTCCTTGACACGTTTGCAGAAATCGTTTTTATCCGAGGCTAATATTGCATTACACAATTATTACTTCTTCGCATAGGCTTGTGAGGCTTATGAGGAGACGCATTTATGTACACCCTATTATTTGTTCCGTAGGGTTTATTGGTAAGACTTCTGAGATGCATATTACAGCCGATGCATAAGACATATAAGAGTATCTTCGACCCGAAATAGCTTCTTAGCTCCTTTGCTGGTATGCTTCATGTCGTTTTCGTATTGGAATACCTACTCTCATAAGATATGTAAGACAGCATAGTTACCTGTGAAATATTTACATAAGAATACCTATCCATCATACCATTTATTTTAAACATGGGATCTCGCCATGACATGAAAAGCGGTCCCACCACATAATGCTAGATCCGTAATGTTTAATCGTTTTGCATGTCTATTACAAGTATATCTGGACACCTATTCTGTATTTGGAAGACGCTGTACATATTCACGGGAACAGAGTTGCATACAGAACGATTTTACTTCCGCCAGTCATAAAATTGTTCGCAACTTTGGATACGGCCAATCAACATGGGTCTTAACACACAATCTCTTTAACACATGTGGGACTTTTCTTGAACTTCGGGTATAGAGATTCTTTTTTGCTTAAGGTTTTTCATATGTTTTAAGCACTTGTATTAATTGAATTTTTTTTTTGTAAGTATTTTGAATACCTTATGATCCTTTTTACTGTTTTCGTTGACAATAACCCTTTTCTACCTCCGGATTGTAGTTCTTTCATTGCTAACAAATTTTCTGGAAATTTTAAGACCATCTTGAATTTCAACATCAACAAAGCGAAGAATTTGTTGTCGATCTTTTAAATTAAACTGCCTACCACGTCGCATGTTACGAGTATAAATACATATGCCTCTAATTAATATTTGAATAAAATAGGTATAGGAAAATACTTGAAAATGGTGATCACTGCTAGTAATATTTTGAGTGCTGATGTAACATACGCTCTCTTTTATTTATTTATAAAGGCTCACTTCTAATATGAACAAAACATATGAGGGGTTCAGAGCACAAGGGGTCTAACTAATAGTAGCACAGTTTTGAGAAATCCGTGTTTAACTTCAAACGAAAACTACTAAATGATGAGTAGTTATCCTTTTCCCCAATAGATCTCACTACCAATCAAGCCTACACTTGTTTCCTTTGTGCACTATAGAAATAACGCTATTCATGTGGTCATTTACGCACTTATCTCCATTTTTATAAAATTTTCACTTAGACCCTTTGTGCTCTGACCCCCTCATATATTATTCGTATATACGAGTACTATGATAGTTTCTGTGCAAAATGTATATGTAATACATAGGTAAAGTTTCCAAATTTTATTACATGTATTCACTCACTAGATATGTACATACGTATATACAATATTGGATACAGGATTCTATTGTTCAAATATGTATTTATCCTACCACTTAAAAGTTTGGATTTTTACTTTATTTTATTTTCTCGTTTTGGAACTCAAACTGGAAATTCTTTTTTCCACTGGTGTCGGCTAATAGCGTATTTTTCTCTCCGTCATTTATTTAAAACGTAAGTATGTAGGTATTCATAATTAGATGACACCATTCGTGCGTGAATAATTTCGAGCTTCTTGGATTCTTTTGCTTTCCTATGTTTCCTTTATCGCGTGTACACCGAGTGGGAAAGTTTTCTCGTTATAAGTTTTGCCTTTATGCTCGTTCGAAAAGTTTCGATATTTCCCCTTTTTTGCATTTTTTGTGGTGGTTCTGTCGTCCTTTTCCTAGCCAAGTCGTCCTTTTTTCATACTTTTACAAATGTGTAGATATAACGATTTTCTCTTTTCTTTTCTTAGTTTCAAAGTTTTTTTTTAAAGATCTACGAGAACCTTTATCCTGAATAATTCTTTAACAAAGTTTTATAATACCTACAAACAAAACGATTAGGTTTCTCGTGGCATTTAGGGAACAATATAATAATAATACAAATTTAAATGTTTTTATTTAAAATGCATTAGATATTGTCATGCGGTCATGATTTCATGGAACAACAGCTTAGAATCAGCAATCGAGTCGACACACACATTCTCCAAAGATTGGAAAGTTTTCAATTATCCAGATGAGGTTGGCTCTAATTTGGATGGAGTTGAAGTCAGTGTTGCAGTTCTATACAAAGAGGAGGCAATGTAAATTTTAGATCCTTATAATAAGGTAAAATTACAATGATGGCATTTAAAGGAAAAAACGGCCTCGAAATCTTTAAAGTCCGTAGAGCATTGTGTTTGGCTGACTCAGGGTTGAGAGAAGGTGTAATATAGTTCGAGAAATATTAAAAACAAAGTAAAACTCAAGCTCAGTACAATTCCTTGACCGTATATGGAGACTAATACATTTCATTAAGACTTTCTAGACCAGTCTTAATCGAATGTCCTTCCAACATCAAAGAAGCTAATTCAGCGATCTTAGACACGTTATATAGATATCGAATGAAATGCTTTTGAATAATAACGAACGCCTTAAATACTATTCGAAACCAAAGCCTTGACAAAAAGGACACATATGCTCGTTACATGACTGATAAAAAAACCAGTCAGGCTAACCGGCTCTCGGGTGCGTATAAAAAGCTGAGCGCTTTTAATCGAAAGTAATTTTTGTCTACCTTCTTTAATATCCTAAACCTTTAGCAACGTTGTCTAATGAAAATGAGTCCATTGAACTCCTTGTATGTTTTTTTTCTTTTACTGGAATTTCCCAGTCTTTCGTAGAAAGATGAGTAAGCTGAGTGCAGTAAAGTACAACAGCAGTCACGAGATCATTGTCAAGTATCTGCAGCCTGATGCAACCGTAGCCCGGACGCTGTTCCGTGGTGATGTCATCGCACTCACAACAAGCGTCGGCACTGAGTAAAAGCGTAATACCAGTAGTGTGGGTAACCTGGAGAGTATAGGTATATACATATATACATATAAAAACCAACTGTCAATGGAAGCTCTAACCGAGAGCGCAGGCAAAATATGAAAATGGGTTAATAAAGTGACAGCTGACATTTGTATTCAGTTTGGTTTCCCATTGTACAATGATTATACGAGGACGCTTAGGAATTGTGAAAATTTATTAAGAAAATCCTAGTTCAGTTCGTTAAACGTACAGTGAGTTACGTCAATTTCACCATCGTTATAATTGTCTATCTTAGCAAGTTATTCTAACAACCATAGATTATTTTTACACCACACATGGTCTAATTGGTAATACTCATCCACAGAGACGTCGTACAACGCACATCGGAAAACCTGTTCCTGGTGTAGGTCACGTGAATGAGTCTACTCGCCTTCATGCACAGCAATTGGCGCTGTGTCCATCCACTTTTTGATGGAGAGATCTTAGTTTACGAGTTTTAAATATCCAAAACGAAATTTCGTTATATCCACAGAAAGCGACTGATTGGTGAGCTTTATGGACTTATGGCCAGAAGGTAAGTGCCAATGGAGAGTGCTATAAATCCACGATTATTGAATTTTCGTTTCAACAAGACAGCGCGCGTTACAATTATTTTATTGAAAGACACATTCAAAGGGCGCATACTTTTGCGTAATAGAATTGTTATACGTTTTCTACGCCAGGATCGCATTACGCTGTACCTTTTGAGCTGTTATATCAGAGAATGCAACTTTTGTGAAAGTACCCATTTTATTAAGGTCAACAAAAGAATTGTGAACACAACACGAGTGTTGTATGTAGTAAATAATGAAAAACTTATATAATCTGTAACATTGGGTTCTGGTTATCGATAGATTGAGAAAAATCGCGATAGTTACTATAGAACACAAATGAGGGCAGAATTACAAAAATTACAAGATCCTTAGTTGAAACAAAATCAGTTTTAGACTCAAGAATCTGGAGCAACAATATACGATTATGCTTCTTTCTAGTTGCCTTTTAAGAGAAATAAGTTGTTTTCTTAGAAAAAATAGAACCACTTTTGCACGCTTAGCACTAGCTTAAGTATATCCTAATCCTAATCAAAAGTTTGTTAGAACTCTTTTCCTTTATTGCATTTCTTATAAAGCTTACAAAACATACAGCTCTTGACATATCTCGAAAAAAAATGTATTTCGTTAATTAAAACGTTTCGCAAGCGATTAAAATTGACACGAGACTACGAGTGTATTTGCAGAGTATGAGTATTCTAATAGATGCATGGTAAATATATTCTGTTGTTTTTTTGTTTTTTAAATGGAATTTAAAAAAAAATAAAAATAATGCATCTACAGGCATTACAGCAGCAAGTTACAATTGAAAGCAAAGCTTTTTATTCTCAGCTCCATTACGGTAAATTATCTTTTCCGACGAGCACCAACAATACATTTTTCTTCAAAAGGGGGACTCGAAATCCCTGAATCAGTGAAAATGCACATGCAGTTTTTTGCGTTATTCAGCGTTGCAGACGGAAATCAATCACAGCGAAACTAGCAGCCTGTACTCAAGTGCAAATGGACTAACGATACTCTTTCGCGCCAGGATTTTATCCATTAAGGATTTCGTTTCTTTAGGAGTTGGCCAATTTTCTTCTCGTATGCCATCGTGATTTTAATGGTTGTTGATGCCTTTAAGTGCACTTTGGGAATTGTGATTGTGCCAGTGCAAAAAATGGCCAATTAGCGATATTGTTTGCTATTCAGTCCCTACTGATTTACATAAATGTTCAAACATTTGTACATTCATACATATATAAAAAATTATAAGAATTAAATACGGTGCTGTAAAGATCTAGCGCATCATTGTACTAATGGATAGCTTTAATTCTAGAAATTATACCTGAATGAAAAATATTTCCTATATTCGTAATTGTTTTGAAACATTTCCATAAATAATTTTTTTTTCCATTTATGAAATACATGTGTAGGTAAGCTTAAAATGTGGGAACTGTAACGACTATCGATCGCCGAAGCCAATGTCGTATTCAATGCAATGAAAATGTACGCCCGTGTTCTGGGTCGTTTATAACGGATTATTGTTCAAATACTCTACAATTTTTAAAAAAGTTCCGAGAGATTATATATTGAAATATGAATGGCGGCGAATGAAATATGGATTCGCAATATTTACGATTACGTGCAAGCGAAAGCAATATGTATAGGAGGTAAATACAGGAAATTCCAAGTTAAAGTTTCAGTACGCTAAGATAGCGTTAAATTTTTTTTTCTATAATTCCGTCCAAGATTTTCTAATGACAGAACACGTCAATTTATACATAACATACGATGGGCGCACAGCTATAATTAGAAATCAGTCCTCCAAGTATCATACAAACATCTGCGTTGCCATTTTTCAGAACCAGGAAAGCCCACTTCAGAGATCTATATATTTAAAAGAATAAGCATTGAGGAGTGCGAAAAATATAAATACCTACGGTCAAGCACAAACATTAGATATATTATGGAAACACATTATCATATCGTTTGTTCGGGAAACAATAGAAGATCAAGTTTCAGGCTGTTCTTAGGACAAAACAAAGAAAAACATTGGGTTACTCAAGTAAAAAAACACCAGCAAATTTTCGGAATCACTGACGACTAATTTGAAAAATGTGAATTTTGTAGAAAGGTGTTTAAGTCCGCACATTTAAACAATTTCAGAAGCGACCCAGAAGAAAAATATAGTTTTTCATAAGATGCCTCCTAATTAGTTTTTTTTTTAATAAAAAGATGTGTGTTCAATATATCAATGATTATTTTTTGGATTGAAATATAATTAATACCTCCAAGGAACCGCTTGCATTAGTGAATGCAGTGGGCCCAATTTTCTGTGACTTTTCGCAAAAAGCGTTCGAATATTACCCTCCAAGTCGTCAAGAGTTTCAGGTAAGCATTGTCGGTTTCTGTGCGTTTTGTATTTGTTAATTATAATGACTTAGAGCGGACGTAACTAATTCGTGGCCAAAGAAGTAATAACTCTTCTGCATGTGCCTACGTCTGTATGTCCATGCTAGTTATTAAAGAAAAAAATCTAAAAGAACCGTAGGCATGGCGAGAAAGACAATTGGAGTCGATGTAAAACTTTATTAGGATTTTTTTCCGATCACTATAATTCCTCCATAGCTCCTTTGATGCTGTACTATTCTCTTTGGAATGATATCTTTCTCCCTCATCATAAAGGACGGAAATTATCGAAAAGGCGTAGCACGAGCACGACTTGAGCTCTAAAGCGAAGAGCTTTTCCCTGTTGAAGGGCAAATCCGGCAGATCAGATCCGAAAAAAGCTCACTTGCACCAGGATAGACTGCAATACTTGTCATAAAATCTGCAATATGAGCAAAATTTGAGACAAAATTTAAAAATGTCCCAAGGGGAGTGACATTCGAACTGTTAACTTTTGAACAAAGTTAATTTTCTTTCTGTGCACTTCGGAACCAGATCCGTAGTTTCAGGCTCCGCTTACACTAGAGCTAGTAAAATCTCTAATGGTACGAATTCACTTTCAAGTAGTAGCAAAACCACTTAAGGATCTAAATATACACAAATTCTGAAATTTAAAACCGAAACCAAAATGTAGATCGCCTTCCATCTCCTCCTACAAGCCATTGCTTTTTCGACCTCTTTTCCAGTTTTATAGAAACGCTGATAAATCGTCAAGACATGAAATATCTCATAATAACCGGCAGTACAGTTTTCGTAGCAACAGGTTCACAAGTGATTTCATGCCATTTCATTTCTCACCGAAAACCAAAACCTAAGTATTTGTGCGAAAGCCAAAAGGCATGTGACAGAGTTTTCGAGACACTGTTGTCGAAAACGTCTTTATTCGAGTCGAGATTGAAAAATTTCTTCTTCGATAATTAGATATAACTGTTCAATTCATGTTGTGTAAGATAGTTCCAAGTTTATTACTCACAAAAAAATGAGTTCTGGTCTGACACTATTTCTAATTTTCTTCAATAGTTTGGTATCGGCTTCCTCAAATACTAAGAATATGCATACCTCCTTCAAAGTTCCCGCAATAACCACCGTGTGGCGCTCCCATTGTTCCAATTTGAGTTCTGTTAAGTTGGTAAATCTGTTGTTGACATTCCCTCTAAATCTTAGCATCATAACTTGACATTTGCAAAAGTTACGTAGCCAAGAGTACATCTATCTCTGTGTGTGTTGGCGATTTTTTACAATTTTAGAAATGGATTTAAATTTGCAACAACAGACTTGTATTAAATTTTGCGAAAAAAACGAATTTAGTGCTTCGGCAACGATTCTCTAAAGAAAACGGTCGTTTACCAGTGGCGCGAGCGGTTCAAAAGTGGTCGTGAGCCAATCGAAGACGATGAATGCAATGGCAGACCATCAACCTCAAAAACCGACGAAAACATTGATGGAGTAAAAGAAATGTTGGACAAAAACCGCAAATTAATCCTCAGAGAGATAGCGGATGAATTGAACATTGCCTATGGATCCGTCCAAGACATTTTGGTTAATGGTTTGGGTTTCCGTCGTGTAGCGGCAAAGTTGGTGCCAAAAGACCTCAATTTCATGCAAAAAATAGACCGTGTTGATGTCGCAAAAGAGATGATTTGCGAGGCTGAATTTGATCCCACATTCATCAAAAGGATCATTACTGGACGAGACGTGGGTTTATGAGTAAGACATGCAATCCAGACATCAGGCAAGTGAATGGCGTTCACCAAATGAGCCGAGCCCAAAAAGAAGTCAATGCTCATGGTTTTCATGGATTACAACGGTGTAGTGCATCATGAATTTTTGCCAGAAGGCCAGACATTAAACAAAGAGTATTATTTGGGCATTATGAGACGTTTGCGTGAAGCAATTCGCCGAAAAAGACCAGAATTGTGGGCAGAAAACTCGTGGATTTTGAACCATGATAACGCACAGTGTCATCATTATGTGTATTTTTTTGATGAAAAATGCAACAAATACCATCCAACAGCCACCGAATTCACCTGATTTGGCTCCCTGTGACTTCTCTCTGTTTAATCGAGTTAAAAAACCACTACGGGGAACACGTTTCAGCAGCCGAGAGGAAGTAATGGAAAAATCGCAGAAAGCACTGTGTTGCAGTCGATGGGGATTACTTTGAAGGGGACAATATATTGGGGTTTTCAATTTTGGTTAAAGTTAAATACACATTTTTTGTTTAAAACCATATATTTAATTAATCAAATATTGTCCATTCTGATCTATTACATACATTCTTCCAACTTCTGGTAGAGACATTATTCCTCTTTTGCAAAAATCAGTAGACTTTTGGCGAAAAAAGTTTTCCAGATACGTTTTTATGTCCGCCTCGGAATTAAATTGCCTTTCGGAAGCGGAATAGGTGGTAGTCAGACGGCGCAAGGTCTGGAGAGTACGGTGGGTGCTGCATCACTTCCCAGCCAAAGGCATTCAGCTTTTCTTTTGTCACAAAAGCTGCGTGTGGTCTGGCATTGTCATGGTGGGAAACAACGCCTGCCTGCTTCAAATTGTCGAGCTAAGAGCAATATTTGATAGCATTTATTGTCTCATTGCGTGGAAGCAACTCGAAGTATAGGACACCTCGCCAATCCAACCAAATGCTCAACATGACCTTTTTGGGATGCAAATCTTGTTTACCAACCGATTGCGGTGTTTCACCAGGAGCGCACCATGACCTCTTACGTCGAATGTTGTTGTAAACCACCCATTTCTCGTCTCCCGTAACCACTCTTTTCAAAAAAGTTTCCAGCGAGTTCCACCTCAACAAAGAGTCACAGATCATTATGCGATCCATACGGTTTTTTTCACTGAGTTCGTGAGGAACCCAAATATCCATTTTTTTTTCGACGTTCTAAACCTTTTCAGTCTCTGTGAAACGGTTGTATGGGCAATGCTAAACCTCTGACCGATCTCTCGTGTCGTCAAATGTCTGTCAACGCTAACTGCAGCTAAGATTTGATCGTCGTCTGTGGTGGATGGACGTCCAGAGCAAGCAGCATCAGCAAGGTTTGTATTGCCGGAACGAAAGCGTGTAAACCAGCGCTGACAAGCGTCAGCGCTAACTGCCGAATCTCCATACACCCTACAAATCTTACGTTGCGCCTCTTTGACACCTTTTTAAAGAAAAAAAGCAAAATATGCCTAAAATGCACTTTTGTATCTTCCATTCCACGTCCGATCAAAACAAATTCTCGTAACAATGTAAAGAATAATCCTCTCTACTGGAAAAAAATAAGTTTTCATAACGGTTTTATACACAGAACTTTTCTGAGGCGATAAGCGCCACTTCCAAGAAAAAGCCGCAGAACTGATTGAACAACCCAATAGATTTAGATGAATAAACTTGTATTTTTAATTTTCTGAATAAATTCCGGGAACGTCTTGATCTAGGTGGTATTGCCTTGCGAACGAATGCACGATAAATAAACTAAACTAGATAGACGAAACACCGATTGCTCAAATACTTGTTGTCATCAGAAATAAAGTAAGGTGGTGTTCGTGGAGACACTCGTTTGCAAAAGTATTCACGATATGCTTTATAACTCGTTTGTGTGTAACGGGGATACTCGAACGGCAGCGCATGCAAGATTATTCAATTTCATTCTGTTGAAGTTTAATTCTACCAAAACATTATGTTTTCTTCTAATGCCCTATCACATCGACGTGTTGTCTCCTGCCTTACCTTATCCTTCCGCTATTTCCATCATCAGTGCTCAACCGTAACACTTGACACGCTTTGAAAGCTCACGTTTTTACGTATTCTAAAATGCTGTGATGGAATACCCTGTCGATCTTCTTACTCGTATTTTCTAAGCACTATAACCTCCAAACATTCAAGGCCAACGACTCTAAAGGAATGTCTATATGTAGAAATGAGTATCATATTTTTAAAAAAAAATCAAGCAATAAGAACGTTACAATATATGACGGAAAAAATATTTAAAATAAAGTATTAGGGCCATAGACCAGTCATAAAATTATATGTAAAATTGGATCTGAAATACACATTTAATTATGCCTATTAGTTAAATTTGTTCATCTTTCCGATCAAAGTCAATGGATTCACAAATACAATAATTGCACTAAAAGTGTGTCTCTCTCCTTTTTGATTGATTGATTGATTCGTATAATAAATCTTAATACAATTTGTTTCACCGCTAAAGGAATGACATAAAATATACAAAAAATCTAAACATCTTCCTTAGTGAATTATTTCCTTCGCTATTGAAGGATTATTTTACCTAAGTCACAAGGTTCCACATGAAAAAACAGAAACACATTACTGTGATACAAAAGTTCCATGCGGTAATTAAAACCTTGTCTTCCTATTTCAAAATACTCGCATATTTGTTTTAAACTTAAATTGTAAGATAGCTATACAACGTGGCTAAAACTGTTAAAACAAGTATTAATACAATAGAATCCTGATTTTGACTAAATTGATAGTATGACACCACGTATATTAAAACGATAATGGCTGAAGTTTTTTTGTCAGATCTAATTTTTTTTCAAAAATATGTGAACACAACTTGGTACTCACGTTTTTCTGAGAACTGTGCTGAGTACATACAGTGCATAGTTAAAATTATTCCTTCAATCAATTAATCTGCATGGCTAAAGTTCAAAACTCAATTTGATTACCTTCCTACATAACGATATACATAAAACTAGAAAATGTTGTAATATCTTTTACATGAATAGCAAATATTTTTTGGTTAAACTAATCCCAAGGGATTTTTGTGATAAGCCAGTGGTGCAAAACAGAAACGCGTTTATGTTGATATGGTTCCGAAATATGTGATGGATATTTGACAGAATGGGATCAGTGGGGATAATCCATGGAATTCGTTATATTAAATGATGATGACAATCATAATTCTTGAATAATAACGAAAGAAGCAAACGATGTATGGGCTTGGTTCAAAATTAATATAAATATAAGCATTTTATTAAAGAGTTCTAAATACGAGTCGACTATTATGAATGAAGAACATTTTTCGAATTTTCATTTAATAAATACATTTTGGAGCAGAAATGAGTTTTTAACGATATCACCATATCTATTTGCAACAGAAAAAAAACACAATTCTATATTTTTTAAGGAGTAGCAGCTCTTTAAGCCGAAATATAAATATTTATAATATGATATGGTTACGTGACTGTGAATCTGCTCGCTTTTTGAGTACTTTTAGTTATGAAACATAAAAAACCAATAAGCCTACTAACAAAATTAGATTAATTTCTTATTTCGCTACTTCTATCAGTATAAATTTCGTATCAACATTTTGATAATGGTCAGGTAATTAATTGATTTACAAAAATATACGAGTATATATCCTTATTCACCCACAATTACAATAATACACGCAAGTTTTTTTTAGTCCTAACTGCATACGAGTACAGATATAGTCTTTCAATGCAGAAGGTGTAAAAATAAAACAATTTATTACAATACTTTTTAGATTTAAACATTCCAAAGGTATCAAAGATCAATTTTTCACACCTACACTTAAGAAAAACTGACGGCAAGCAGTCTGGGAGAAAGATATATTGCCTCATGTGGGTATATATATACATATATAGATATATATTATACGCACGTATATATTGTCTCAAATGACATACGAAAATATGTGCTTCATCAATCATTATATCACCCTGTCATTCTCCAAAGGAATAAATTGTATACCGATTAAGAAAATAAAAAACAAAACACGGAATACCTGTGTATGAATGTATGTAGGTTTTAAATATACCTACGGATGCATATATGTACGAGTATATGTGTTTCTACATAAAGATATAACTTCCTTAGCTAAAGCCTACTTAATAGTAACTTTAGATAGAAAGCACGTGAGCATATTCTTCGCATATGTACGAATATCTCCAAAACTCTAAATTATTTGTTTCGATAAGTTTGCTGTAAGTAATCAAGTACATTATGTACTCGTAGGCACAGATTTATAATTAATAATAATTGTTTTCTGTATTGAATTTAATTCTAACTATCATATAACTATTACTATGCATTTAGCTAGTGTACAAGGCACACAAATTGTACAATGCGAACAAAATTTACAATATTTTTACATCCATACATACTCGTATGTACGAGTAGATAATTATGACGGGAATATCATTTAGAGTTACTATATTTTAGTAAATATTTTGTTAAATGTCCACATGTACTCGTACTATAATAATAATGACAAAAATTGGCTCATTTTCGCTTTCAAAAACAATGGTTGAGTGACTAAACAAACGCCGTACTCGTACGTTCTTACATAGTGTACGTCTATATTTCTTTAAATAAAAAAAAAAATCATTGTCTGATAAACCCTATCTAAGCTTATGAAAGCGGCTAAAATATATCCGTTTTATTAAGTTCGCCACAGGAGATTTTAATCCCCCTTACATCGACCAGAAATCCATTCAGATGTGCTAGTAGTAACAACTGGGTGTAGTTATAATGCAGCTACCATCAAAGGGCTTACCAATCCATAGTACAATTATTTAATATTATGGCTTAAGATAAAGGACGATTTTATTTCTTGGAATTCGTGGCCAAATTATTCCGGTATTGCACCGCTTTGGTGCAAGGGATAAAGTGACAGAAGTTTCAACATATGTGCACAAAGGCATAGTAAAAATTAAATAGACATACATACAAGAGTTTATACATACATATGCACACGTATATTTAAGTGTACGAGTATGTATAGGGAAGAGTAATTTTAATAAATCGTGATGTGCGTTTACATTATTTTGTGATTGAGTAGGTTTTTCTTGTTAGGAATCGCATTTAATCTCACTTTAATTAAAGACTTTATTACGTATGTATTGATCTCTCAACGAATCTTTGTGTTTATTTTTTTTTTGTTTTTTATATAAAAGTGCTAATTTTGCATGATTTATGTATGAAGTTACTAAAATATGCTTTAGATTAATTCGTTATCAATGTTCGGTTTGATTTATTTACATCTTTCTGGATAGACGCACAATTTCCGAGAAAAATGTTAATTGCTTTATAAATTCCTTTCCTAGTAGAGCACATAAGGAATAAATATCACGTAATGACTGCATACATATCATGCTAAAGAGCTGCTATTTCTAACGATATTTGCGGTTTTGTAAGTGAATCATCATAAGCACCTCAATAATATCAACTTCAAATAAAATGAATGATGGTTTGACCATATTTTAGTGAATTTATAATTTCGTTACACATTTGTTATTCGTATTATTATGCGTATACACGTAAAAACTAGTGCTCTTGACCAGGTAATGCGGGTAATGCCCAATTTCGCGGGTACCCGGTAATGTCAGCTATCGAGTACCCGACAATATCGGGTAATGGGTACTCAAGGGTCACAAATACTCTAATTTAATAAAGTTGGTAATGTTCACCTTTGGTGAGGATGGGGAACATATTCCACAAATACAACTTGGCTTCCATGAGCTAAAATGAATTCAAAGTTGCCCTGCAAGATGGAATACATCTTATTTAATGTGTAAAAGGCTCTTAGCAAATCGAAGTGCTGTTATTGCGGTTTTGGCACATAGAGGTATTACTAGGTGTGGTGAAAAGTTACCTCCTTGACCGCCAGAATGCGCTGCTACTGCAAAAAAGGTTATAGTGCCTTAAAGTCCGTTCATATTTAGGCAGACATTTATTTTTTTTTTATTTATTTATTTTTTTTTTTTTCGTGGGAAGGTGAGAAATTTTCATAGACAGTATAGGCCTATAGTAGTGTGAGATTCTTACTCACTAAAAAACACCTCCCTTATGCAAACCACGACTGAGTTCACACTCAACAAGCAGTTCTTCTGTCGCATTTTATTTTGTTTTTATAAGATATCCTGCAGGCGATTTGCCATTGAAAATTCCTGTGTAATTTAGAAAATTACTCGCTGCTAATCACCGCGCTAGATCGAGAGGCTTAGTCCTTTTCAGAAGGCGCAATAAATTTGTCTCGTCGAGGATCTGTTGAACAGAAGTATTCGATTGACCTTGTAATCGATTATTATGTTTTCGCGCAAACATTTTAATTACGTTCTGAACGTTTTCGACTCCTAAGTCTCTGTGGATATCATCGTTTCTTATGTACCACGGCGCATTAACAATACGTCGAAGAACTTTCTTTTGGAATGTCTGTAATATATTAATGTTACAATTTTTAGTACAACCCCAAAGTTGTAGACCATATGTCCAGATCGGTTTTAGCACTTGCTTTTATAACAGCAGTTTGTTCTCTAAGCTAAGTTTGGAATACTTTCCAATAAGCCAGTAAATATCTCTATATTTGATTTCAAGCTCTTCACGTTTTTTCTTAACGTGTGCTCTCCATTTTAGTTTAGCGTCGAGTGTTATACCGAGATATTTGGCCTCGTTCGCGTAAGGAATTCGTACTGCGTTGATAAACACCGGTGGATTCTCAATTTTCTTGAGAGTGAAGTTCACGTGGACAGACTTGTTTTCGTTAAGCGCGATTCGCCAAGTCTTTGTCCAATTGTTAATCCGTGTAAGGGCACGTTGCAACTTGGCAGTTGCTTCTTCGACTGTTTTAGCCGTTGCCAAAATGGCAGTGTCATCAGCAAATGTGGCTAGGACAGTGTCGTCCGTTTGCGGTATATCACGGGTAAAAAGCAAATATAGCAGACGGCCAAGTACACTTCCTTGCGGCACCCCCGCCTTTATTGTCTTAAAAGTGGAATATTCGTTTCCGTGTCTCACACGGAAGAGTCGGTCTTCCAGGTATGAACCTAAAATACGAGACAATTGCTGGGGTAGGGCTTGTCGAAGTTTAGGCCTTCGTGCAATACCTTATCAAAGGCTTGCGAAACGTCAAGGAATGCGCTTGAACAGACTAACTTACACTCGATTGCTCGTTCAATTATATCGGTTATTCGATGCACTTGGTCAACTGTAGAGTGTTGGCTTCTAAAGCCAAATTGATGATCAGGCAAGAGGGAATTTGTGTCGGTAATTGATTTAAGACGATTAAGAAGGATTTGCTCGAAGATCTTCGATGTAATCGGGAGAAGCGATATTGGTCTATATGACTTGACTTCAGTCAGCGGTTTACCGGGTTTCGGAACCATAATAACTTCATTTAGGCAGCCATCCAAATTTCAGTGCGATACTGTGTTTAGTTTTGTTTTGACAGCAGATTATTTTTGACGTGTTTGGCATCATGTTGAGTATAGACAAAAACGATTTTCGTTCTCTCATAAAACATTATTTTTTGAGAGGCAAACCGGAGAAGGAAACAAAAGAAAAGTTGGATAAATATTATGGGGCTAATGCTCCGTCAGATTACACCGTCAAATATTGGTTTGGAGAGTTTCGTGGTGGCCGCAACTCCACTACCAATCAAGTCCGCAGCGGCAGGCCCTCCGATGCGCTTACAGAGGACAATGTCAAAAAAAATACTTGAAATGGTGTTGGCTGACCGGAAAGTGAAGGTGCGCGAGCTAGCAGATACCACAAAGATTAGTACTGAGCGCACACGCCATATTTTGGGTAATATTCTGCATATGAAAAAGTTATCCTGCCGCTGGGTGCCGCGCATGCTCACTCCCAAAAACGAACGCGAGAGCACTTCGAAAGAGTGTTGTCGGGCGTACTTTTGGCGTCGATTGGTAACTGTTGATGAAACTTGGATCCACTATTACACACCAGAGAACAGATTGAGTGTCCGGCAATGGACTGAAGCCGGCTCTGAAGCGGCCGAGGGAGGCTCGATGGGTCGGAAAGGTTATGGCGTCGTTTTTCTGGGATTGTCATGGCATACTCTTCGTAGACTACCTCGAAAAAGGAAAAACCATCAACAGCGAGTATTACTGTGCATTATTGGAGCGATTTAAGGCCGAAATCGCTGCAAAACGGCCTTACATGAAGCGAAAAAAAATTTTTTTTTTGTAAGACAATGCGCCGGCGCACAAGAGCATCGCAACCACGGCTAAAATTAATGACTTACGGCTCCAATAGCTGTCGCATCCAACGTATTCGCCCGATTTGGCTCCCTCGGACTATTATCTCTTCCCAAACCTCAAAAGATGGCTCACCAATAAAAAATTCAGCTCACGCGAGGAATTCATCGATGCCACGGAGGAGTATTTTGCAGACCTTCCGGAAAATTACTTTTCGGACGGGATCAAGAAGTTGAAAAATCGCTGGAATAAGTGTATCAAGCTAAAAGGGGACTATATTGAATAAAAAAAAATAAATTTCATTACCAAGGAGGTTACTTTTCACCCCATCTAGTACATCTCCAACATTGGCTCTGAAACTGAAGTAAGCGAAAGGGAATGGTCACAAACAGAACCGATAGTTAACATATTGAAGCCATTCCAAGTTGCAACAACAATTTCCATTCTACGGCCGATTATATGTGTACTACTTAATAAAAACCTAAAAACTAACATCTGAGATAATGAAAATATTGTCAGCTTCATGGAAAGCTTTTATGGAATCATGAAAGAAAGCTTGTAGAGCAGGTTCAAAATGGATAGGCAGGAATTCGTAGAAGTTCTCACAGAACAAGTTTCCCCTTTTTTGGATCCAAGACATAAAAACTTGGAAGTTGAGGTTGAAGAAGTGAGAGTACTTTTTAGAAAACATGTGCGGAACTTGGTAGAAAACTCTGTATCAATCGAGAGTAGAGAAGTTTTGAGTTAAAAATGTAGTTCCACCATTAAAATGGTGGGAAAATAATGCAGAAAAATACCCAAACCTGGTATTGTTGGACAAAAAATATTTATGCGTGCCAGCGACATCGGTGTCGTCAGAACGTAGTTTGTCCACTGCAGAAAACATTGTATTGGTTTGTACAATGTACATGGAATGTCCAATTTTCGCTCAGTCGGAAATATGAAGTTCTCGAGTAAACATTTGTGCCAGAATGTTAAATTTTCTTTTTTTATAAAATAAAGTGGTAGGTTTGCTTGCCGTGTGAGAATTTTAGGGTTCGTTAGAAGTACCGTTATTTTTTTTTTCTAGGAATTATTTACCATGCGAATTTAAAATGGGACACAATACGTCAGTGGCAATGAAAAACATTAATGACGCATTTGAGATATGTAGCGGTAAATGAACGCACTATACGACGTTGGTTTGCAAAGTTCCGTTCGGGAGATGTCAACCTCGAAAATGAACCAAGTGGGAAGCCGGAAACGTTAGTTGACCACAATGTTTTAAGAGCAACCGTGTATGCGGACCGAACGAAATCGGTGCGGGAGATTGCACAAAGCATGGGAATATCCCCAATGACAATGAGTAGATACCTTTCTCTCATAGGAAAGGTAAAGAAACTCGATAAGTGGGTACCCCATTAACCGAACGAATCCCAAAAACTACGGCGCCTAAAAGTCTGCGCGTCGGTTACATTAAGAAACCAAACTGAATCGTTTTTGCACCGTATAGTCACCTGTGATGAAAAGTGGATACTGCATGATAATCGTAAAATATCTGGGCAGTGTTTGGATTCAGATGAAAAACCAAAACACACCCCCAAGCCCGATTTTCACCCAAAAAAGTTTATGGTGACAATTTGGTGGGCATCGGATGGACCAATTCCCTTTTCATTTCTTCAACCAGGGCAACGATAAATGCAGCCAAATATTGTGAGGAAATCGACATAATGCATACAAAATTGGCTGAAAAGCAGCTTGCGTTGGCAAATAGGCATGGTCCGATCCTGTTGCATGAGAATGCTAGACCCCATACATTAATCCTCAGTTCCGACCGCTAAATATATAAAAGAAATGTAATAAAATTCATTGTTTCAAATAATTTATAGGCAAAATAGATATGTTTTCCAAATAGAAAAGTTTACTTTGTAATACAATATAATAGTTTATCTGGTCTTGATATATGAGAAACATATGAAATAACGCGGGTACCCGAAATATAATGGCTACCGAAAACCTTATGGGTACCCGATACTTTGGTACCCGTGTAATACCCGAAAATAAGGGTATCGAGAGCTCTAGTAAAAACTTCCAAAGCCCTAAATTGCCCGTAACTGTACTTTTAAACGACGTTTTTTATTTTACTTTATTTATACTTGTGAATTAAGTTTTACTTATTCTATCAATATGTCCTTACATGCTCGACAAAATCGCTTATCTAATTTAACAATAACAAAGGCTTACCGAGCACTCTAAACTTAACAACATAACTGAATTCATTCCCTTTCGCCTTAAGATCTATCCTATGAATAATCTAACATTCTTTGAATGGACTTAGTACCTACGCTATTTAATTTACCTAAGCTACTTATTTGTACATATATCTTTAGTTAACTATAATCAGGGTAGTGAACACTCATTGCGTCTTGCTCTCCGATGACTCAACATCAACCCGCCACCAAGCATCTCATCGTGTTGATGAGCTCGACTTCTCAACGAAACCCTCTAACTACCCTTAATCGAACTTATGTATGACTGAGAGGAATATTTTACCTAACTAACATACCGCCCTAGAACACCGCAGTCCGTCGGTTAGGTAATCAGAGATTTTGCTTAACCCCTGATTATAGATCTGTGGTAACCAAACTATTTCACTATTTTTTCACTCTGGTTACTTAACCATCGGTTAGCGACAATTCGTTCCAGTTTTCCAATTTAACTATCAACTGGTTTGTCACATTTAACCCGTGGTAAACTTTGTTTTTCTTTATCCTTTTTGTTCGATTGGCATTCGAAGGCTTTGAAATGTATGTCATTACCTATTAAGGGATACCTATTATTGTTTGTTGCAGAGTGCTCTTTATCGGAATTACGGATTTTATTTTTTTATTATTTATCCTTCATTGTTTTAATATTTATAATACGAGTATTATCTGAATCTTTTATCGCTCACAGAATTGCACAGAATTTTCTTGTGTAGCTAAATATTTTATTATGTCAAAAGTAACGCGCGATTTGAAAACTAAGCATGAACAAACAAATTCCAGACAATCGTTAAATGACGTTAACCAAAGAAAATCGGCTTCTCTGGTTAAAATTTTGGGGAACAAATTCAATCGATTAATCGGTTAATTGCTGACATAACCACTACTTAAAATTAACTGAGAGTTAACAAACCGGCCCTTAATCTTTCCCTACAAACAAATAAGTGTTAGATCGTATTCGTATTTCAGGCAGAAATAATTTACGGAGACTTTTCTTTCAATATCGTAGTTCGCAATATATATGGCCTTACAGTTGCCAACAAACCTGCTTATCTCCACCCATCGCCTAAATTGACACTTCTTAATGTGCAACTGACTGCAGTAATTGTCTAGTTCTCCTCGTCTGGAGAATTGGGACACATTGAGTGCTATTATGATCTGCAGGAAAATATTCGCGCGTTTATACATACTCGTATGTTTATGTTTCCGTGTCATTTATATCAGTGATCTGTCTGTGCGTATACAAAAGTAGATTGCTCTCGAGGCTTTAAAAGCAGCACATGGTTCGAGTGGCAATGAATCGGCTTCCCCTCGAAACCCGACAGCTCCCGAAATACCATTATTTTTTCAGTTAACTAAAATCAAGTAAAATGAATAGTAGATTAGAAAACAACAACCAACCAACTTCCATTAACAATTTAAATTTGATGACACCGGTAGAGCGAAATAACCGCTGAACCTAAACATCTTTCTTTCTTTGCTGAGACATTATAAGTGTATTCAAACCCACTTGAGTCTTAAGTTCTTAAAAAAAAGTACTTTTTATTTATGATTCTACCCTAGGGATAGTTCTCTCCGTCTTGTGTTAGATGTGCATTTCCAGAAAATGTCTGACAATTTTGTAGTTTGTCAGACTTTTGTTCGTCGGTAGGTCAATTTCGCACGACCTGAGTGCCCTAGGATAATTGTACTGCCGTAGCTGTGTTTGATCGTTCTGAATCCGTATTGTCCTTAATGGTCACTATCATACTAGAACGCGTGCAAACATACCCGCGTTTTTCATTTCTACTATCCAGAAAGAAATCGGCTTATTGAAAGGACAGGATATCCGTCGTGTACAAATTAAGTTTGTACTCAATAATATGGTATGTAGACTCCAGAAGTTGTGTAACTGGTTGATACAAGTGTTCAGTGCCTACCTGTCTGGCGTTCGGAAGGATCTCCGAAAGGAATGAATGGACGCTGTGCACTATATTACTTTATAGCTCAGCTCATATATCTACCCAACCCGCTAATGTTTCTTTTATATGTGTTTTAGCCAATTTTGTGATTCTAGATAAGCTCAATTTGGCCTTTCAATAGCACTTAGCTGCACCCATTCAACAACAGGTTAAAAAAAGTGGGTTCTTCTTTTGATCGATCCTGATTAGTGAGTTAACATTCACGCCAAGGATCTTATATGCCTAACTCAGTGCAGGAGACACTATTCTGGTGCGCCAGAATTCTAAAACGAACATCAATAACGTCTATTCAAGCCGTTTGTTCATTTAATAACTTCTGGAGAAGATCTATTTTTCCGCGCAAGGACATAAGAACCGCTTTCAAATCAATTCACTTCCTGTGCCTTTTCACAAATCCTATGATGCCCAGCTGTTTGAAAAAAACCGATGCCTCCTAGACAACCTCAAATGATGAATCACTTAACCTGCTACTGGGCACCCACTTTCTAGGTAGCTCCCATTTCGCAGCCAATAGCAGCCGAAACAGGCCTACTGCAACCGCGACCAAAATTCATGTTCTGATTACAAGAGGCAAACTGCTCTGGGCGCTGCATAGCTTCAAACCATACAAGTCTGCTGGTTCAGACGGTATAATACCTGTCGAGCTACAGAGGTCCTCAGTTATTACTCTGCTTGTGCTAGAAAATATTATGTGGAGAATTTATACACATTCCACTGTCATGAAGAGAAGTCAATGTAGTATTCATTCCCAAACCCGGAAAATGTTCTTATGTTGTCGCAAAGGACCTCAGACCTATAAGTCTATCATCATTCCTTCTGAAAACTTTAGAACGACTGATTGATATCCATATACGAGCTAAAATTAATCCAAGACTACTGTCAACGGCTCAACATTCCTACTGTAAAGGAAAGTCGGTGGAAACGGCTCTGCACTCACTGACTAGCCACATCGAAAGAACCCTACTATATAAAGAGTACACAATGGTTGCTTTCCTGGACATAGATGGAGCTTCTAACAACGGCAACACATCCGCATTCACGACTGCGCTGTCACTCTACAGGTAGACGACTCACTTGGGGAGTCAGTCTCAGTCTCATACTAAAAAGCAGAATAATCAACTCCAAACTGGGTGAGACTTTTGCTAAAAGATGTGTCAGCAGAGGTACGCCGCAAGGCGGTGTCCTCTCTCCCCTTCTCTGGAACTTAGTAGTTAATGAACTACTGATATACCTGGAAGCGGGTGGTAGCAGAGTGATTGCCTATGCGGATGACGTTGCCATAGCCGTCTCAGGTAATCATATCAATGCCATTAAAGAATTCCTTCAAGTAAATCTCAATAAACCCCCATAAAACTGATCTTGTCCCTTGGGGTCTACCCCCTCTGCGGCATTAGACATTCTGTTTCATTTGACACCCCTCGATATCTTATGCAGGCAAGTAGCTGCCACTGCAGCTATTCGCCTTAAAGCGACAAATAATTCATTTGTCAACGCCAACTTTCTTAACACCTTAGTTATCCTTACAGAGTACATCGATTACACCATACCTGAACTTTGGTTTGACAAAAATTTCCATGTAAGCTTCCCCTCTAGATCATTCTGGGAGGAAGATGCTTTCATGGAGGATAAGTCAATCCATCTCTAGACAGTTGGATCTAAAACCGATAGCGGAGTTGGTGGCGGTGTTTTCTCAGATAAGCTAAATCTAAGTCTCTCTTTCCGTCTTCCAAATCACTGTAGCGTGTTCCAGGCGGAAATGTTATCGATTAAAGAAGCTCTGTCCTGTCTGAAGAAAAACGTGATATCTGCATGGGATATCCGCATCTTTTCAGATAGTCAGGCCGCCATCAAGTCCCTGGACTCGGTCTCACTATATTCTAAAATCGCCCTTGAATGCCGATCATCTTTCATAGAGATGGCATAGCAGTTCAACATTCACCTTTGTTGGGTGCCGGGCCACAGAGACATTCCAGGGAACTGCAGAGCCGATGAACTCCCCGAAATTTTAATCACTCTACCTACCTATACTAATCGCTACGTGCAAACTAACATTAAAGCTGGATGCCAATAAAAGAACAGCCCTTAGGTGGACTGCTGGGCATACATGTCTACTGACCAGAGAGATCTGGCCAAGGCTGGATCTGAATAGCTCTAAGTGTTGAAATATGAAACATTTCAACGCCATAATAGGTGTCATCACTGGACACAGTTTCATAGGCAAGCAAGCAAGAAGGCTTGTCCCTTTTACGAATGATTTCTGTAGAAGCTGCATGGACGAGGAAGAGGAGGAGACAATCCTACACCTACTCTGTACATGTCCAGCTCTCTCCCAGAGAAGAAAGCTTCATATACTTCATATAGAAGCTTTCTTCTACAACGACCTAAACGATCTAAAAAATATAAACGTAAACAGTCTCCTACGCTTCATCATAAGCTCAACCTGGTTCCATTAGTAAGAGGATCATAGATCCACCTGGCATTACAATGGGCGAATAGGCCTAAGTGGGTTGATGTTTCCAACAGCCACTCTTACCTACCTACTTACTTGTGCCTTTTCAACCGTTGGTATGATTTTTTAAACTCAATGTAGTTTTACCGGGTTCCCGTTTGCCATTTGACCAGACGAAACATTGGATTCTATAATATGTAGGTACATGCGCATGAATCTTCATTCAACGGCTGGTCCTATATCCTCGAAAGCGGTTATTGGCTACGAATACCCGATCGCTTTCTTCTAAAGCTCCCAGAAAGAACCTTACCGTTCAGTAGTAAGAGGCAGACTCAGGCAAACATTTCTTAAAAATCCCCGTGAAAGCATAATTTACAAACATTAGCCTGCTCATGCCTCCATATATGTAGGTAAAAACCGATGCCAACAGGGAATATTTCTACGAGGTACTCGAAAAACTATACGACTAATGTCCTGAGTATGGCACAATGGTAAAGAAAATATCTTTAATACAATCGAAATGTATATGTAGACTATATGACTCCAATACTGGAAACAAGCCTAGCTTGTTTCATTAATGAGCCTACTAGGTCTGCATCTGGTACATGTTTAGATCATATCTATGACGTTTCAGTAATGTCTCTTCGTTTAACTGTGAGAAATGTGTGCTTGATCTTATGTTAACTGACCACTCCATGACAGGACTCATCGTAACTTACTCTAGAAGCAATATTTGCAAAAATCCTAAATCCCTTAAAAAGGTTAAGAAAATTAACTTCAGTAACCTAAAAACCAGTCTGTTGTGTGAGACGTGGGACGATGTTTATTTATGTAGTGATGTTTCAACCTCTTTTACCGTCCTCATTAATATCCTAAATATGTACATTTCAAGTTGTTCCTCTTTCTTGCCTGCCAAAAAGGAAGCAAAAAAGCTTAAACCTTGGATCTCCAGTTTCTTAGTAAACAAAGTGGAATGCAAAAACAAGCTTAGGATCAAATGCTTCTGTTATACGTGGCGATGGCCGCGAGGTTTTCGACAAACTTGTTATTGCTAATACATATAAAAGCTTTTCACTACCATTTGTTCTTTATGTTCGTCCTGTAATAGTAGTGCTGAACCACTTCAAAGAAACAGCTTTTTATATAAAGCCATAACTCCTCTTGAGGTGTTAAAAGTTTTTGGCACTTTAAAAAATTCGAGTTCATGTGGTGCTGATGGCATTTCGAACCTGGTCCTTAAAAAAATTGCATGTTTCTTAGTAAACGTATTAGCAGATGTCTTTAATCGTTGTGTTTTTGCTGCGATATTTCCAGAAGCCTTGTTGAAATGTGCAGATGTGGTTCCTCTGTTTAAAAAGGGATCTGCTGCAGAGTTATGTAACTACAGGCCTATCTCACTTCTCTGAAAAACTTATAAAAATAGAGTTGTGAGTTTTTAAATAAATATGAGTTCTTTAACCCAGTGCAATTTGGATTTCAAAAAGGTAAATCGACTGAAGATGCACTATTACAGTTTTGTGCTCATGTAATGTCTGACCTTGATGCGAAAAGATGTACAGCGGGTTTATTTATTGACATCACAAAAACTAAAACTATGTTTTGTGTGTGTATAAGAGCAAAATTACCCCTCTGTTAATTTTGCAGAAATACATTATAAGAAAAATTTGCCGTAAACCAAGAAGACATCCCAGTTTTCCACTGTTCTGTGATCTAAAAATTCTTCCGGTTCGTCACGTTTATTGTTTTTAGGTTTTGAAGACCTTCTCCATGAAATCTGGTAATCGAAATTTTCGCTTAATCTCAAATTATAACTTACGTGGAAACTCGTCTAATATGTTATCTGTACCCATATTTCGTACTACTGCCCTTCGTAATTTTATTCTGTTTCGTCGTATCGCTTGTTTAACAAACTTCCTCATCCCATCAGGGCTATATCAATATCTGGCACATTTCTAAAACTTGTAAAAATTGGCTTTTTCAGTGCAACTACTATTATTTAGAATCTATTATCTCTGACAATCTGGTATAAATGAAATTGTTTCTAAACTATTTGCTTTTTGAATCTTAATTTTTTATGTAATTTATTCAATCTTGCATTTTTAATTTATTTATTTTTCCTTATGTTATTTTTTAAAGTTTTAACTTCTATCTGTTCAATATTCGGTTTCTATTAATTTTTGTCCATTTTTGTTTCATTTTGTATCTAGTTTTTGGATTTTGTTAATTGTTTTTCATGGGTCACTCCACCCAAAATATTATTTTATTTCGTAATTCTAAAAGCCTCTTGAAGTGGCATTCAAAACTTTTAATATTTTACACATGTATTTAAACAATACTCTTATATATTAATAAGAAATAAATTTAAAAAAAAATATTTAGATTCATTGAGCCTGCGGGTTCGGTTAGCATATTTTTTTATTTTTATTTTATTAATTCATTTGGTGTCTACAGCAAGATGATATACGTATTTTATAAGACAGTATAAGCTAAGAATTTAATAATATACATATATGTATGTACATTAACGGTCACCTGTTCATCAAACCGCCAGCCAACAAAGCGGCGGTACGTAAATGGAAGAGATCGGCTCGTTTGCTCCATAAGGAAAAGAAAAAGAAAGAAATGAAGAAAAAAAAGAGCATGAGAAACGCACCATCGAGGAAATGGAGGTGCTACTTTATGAGCAACGTTTGAAAGTATTAACAAAACGTAAAAGACCTATAAGGACAATAATATCCGAATGAGATTTGAATTCACAGTAACTGTTAATCGGCGAAGACAAATCAAATGGGTGGCTACGAAACGCGAAATTACAATAACTCGATTGTTTTGCGACTTGCACGTAGCACCATCCTGTTGAAATTATAGGTCGTCCGTATCCATATCGTCCTTGAGCTATTGCCACAAAAAATTGTTTCTTATGTTATGTCTCGGTTGTACGCTCCACTGACCGTAATAGCTTTTTCGGCTTCATTTTGGAAAAAGTACGGCCTATGACACATCTTGTCCTTAAACTGCACCAAACAGTTACTCGTTTTATGTACATTGACATCTTCTGAATCTCTGGTGGATTTTCGGTTCTTATTAATGTAGCCGCCAATGTGGACATGTGCATCGTCTGAAAATATTACTTTCTTTCAAAAATCAATGTCAGCATGCATGTTTTCCAGGACCCAATCCGATAACATACAGAGCTGCTGGTGGTCAGTCAGCCAGCTTCAGTTCGGACATTAATTGAACCTTTTAGGCATGGAAAGCAAAATCTTTCGTCAAAATTCGAGATGCAAGGTGCCTGATTACGTACAAAATTGACACGAATGTTTTGTATCGTTGCCGCGAATGCACGTGAATTTTAGTAATAAAATTCAACTGTTTGGATTTTTTCTTTTACTCTATAGCATTCCATTGTAAATTTCTCATTTAAAGCATCAGCTTTAAAATAATAGGCTTTTCAAATCCTACACCTCATGTTGAAACGCCCTTTGCATAGGGTGTTCCGGATAATATGTCGAAGACTTTAAGGGGAGACTCCTTGACATATTTTGAGAAAAAAAATCATATGAGTGAGGGGGGGTCGAAAATGTATTCCCTTTGAAATACCGAGGTTTTAAGCGAAGTCTTATACCGTTTTCGGTATAAACCCAGTTTCCGATAAAAAGTTTACAAAACTTTGCTGAATTGTTCTAAAGGTGTGTCTGCTTCAACAACCTCACAATTGCGAGTACGTTTTGACGAGTTTTAATCAAAAACTTCTTTTACTAAGAAATGTGTGGGAAAACTTATGTTTTCGATTAAGATTATAAGAGATTTTGCGAAAATTCGGTTTTCGATTGGGTGTTTTGATTATCCGTGTAGGGTAATGAATGGAGTATCGTTAAATTCATAATTATGAGTACCTACATTAAGCGGCTAAGTACCTCATAATTAACTCCAAAATCGATTTTATTTTTATTTCACATTTTCAATACAGACTCAATGAGTGTGACATAGCACACCATTTTACGACCTTTAGAAGTGGTTTAAAATTTGAGTCAAAGTGGTGGAGAAACGCATGAGACCATGTGCGATGCTCTGCGCCATATTACCTCGCAGACCACAGATCCCATTGCCTCCAATCTCCCTTCCAAGATATGGCTACTTCTGTTCATTGAGTCCATCATTTTTATTTCTTTATTTATTTATTGCATGCAAAGATTAAATAAATTTAACTAAAAATGCGTTGTTAATGTTTTTTCAGTAACAAAAAATACGCTTTTAGTCTTCTGCGTCTCCTGAAAAGTATGACTTTTTTGGCACATTTGCCCTGTGGAGGGAATTTTAAAATTCAACGTAGTTTGTATTTTTTGGTGAAAAATGTTCGTAATAAAAATGTTGACAAAAAAAAAATAAAACGTTCTGTACAACGTATATTTTGTATTTCCTTAAAATCCCACAGCTTGAATTTGTAAATTGGGCTAAAATATGTGCATGCAAAGTTTGGATAAGATCGTTCCAGCCGTTTCTGAAATAATGGGTCATTTGTCTTCCATAATAAATACATGTAAACGTGTCTCAGGTCCCTAACCCCTTAATAATTCATAATTACGAGTTCAACGATACCCTATTTGTCACCATACACGCACAAATTTGAAAGATATTATTTTCAATAGGGGTCAAAACAGGGCAGTGTAAGGCTCTGCTTAAATTCTCTGAGGGGATGCATTTCCACCCCCATCCCCAATCCATAAGATTTTTTTCTCAAAATATGTCAAATAATCTCCCCTTAAGGTCTTCGGCATGATATCAGGAACAGCCTGTATGTGATATATGTATACTGACCTATTTGAGATAACGGCAAATGGATGAGTAGAGAGCACACAGTAACTCATATGCAAGATTTGGGTCGAAAGAAAATGATCACTACGAGTATCAGTGCGGTTCTAATTCCGATAAGTCCGCAATAGGTCACATATTCACACTACGGCAATTTCTGCAGGAAAAACGATAAGTCCAGATACCCAAAATTGACAAATAGGTAGATGTTGAGGAGCTTGTTCGTCAAAAATCAAACTAGGAGTTATACTTTCAAATCTCGTTTCCTTAGCCTAGGAAGGTAATCGAGTAACACGGTCTGATCAAGAGACACTAATGAGGTCCTTATAGAACCTAATTATCCCAGTTCGAAATAAGATATTCTTAATCGTTTTGGACGCGAGATTCTTAGAGCTATGTTTGGTTCGTTGACAAGCTTTCAACGAGAATATATGTATTACGACAATCTCTGTGTTGTATGAAATTGGGAAACAATTTATAGATTGGGAATACTAACTGCGTGGTCTTCAAATGAATACATTTCTTTGTACAATATGAAGTTATAACTACGAGTACATTTGATTTATTATACTGTACTACTTGGAAGTCTTTGATAAAAGTCATTTTATAAAATATTAAATGTCGGATTAAATGATCTAATATAATATTTTTTCTCAATACTATCCCAGTTGTCCTTCAAAAAATAACAAAGAAAACTAGTTTGGGCCTATCAAGTATTGTATTTTGGTATACTCAAACATCGACAAACATTTCAAATATAACCAAATCTTTGACTTTGTATATTTTTTTTCAATTTCGGTGGGGGCTAACGCCCTCATTTATTTGGCTTAATACAAGCTTAAAAACTAGGACTTAAAAACTAAAAGAAAACTAGGACTTATCACTAGGGCTTAAAGCTAGGGATGGTGAAGGAGATCAGATTTGAGGGAGAGAGTGCTGCGATTAAAATCGAAAAGGGAAAGGTTGGAGTTTACCTTACGCAGCATACGGGAGATTGGTTTGTTAGAGCCATATTTCGTGCGATGGATTGGTAGGTAAAAGAGACGATGACTACGTAGAGGGTTAGTGTAAAAGAAAATGGAGTTGTAAAGAGACGTGCAATCGACGGAGCCTGAGAGGAGTCGGTGAATGACAAGAATGTCAGCTGCGTCCCTTCATTCCTCAAGGGTATTCAGGTTAATGAGCTTGAGACGATCTCGATAGGGAGGTAAGATTAGAGGATCATTCCAAGATAGTCCTCGAAGAGAAAATCGAAGAAAACGACGCTGGATGCTCTCAATACGGGATATATGAACTCGTTGAAAGGGACACCACGCTTGGCTAGCGTACTCGAGAAGGGGGCGAACATAAGTGATGTATAGTGATCTGGTCACGTACGGGTTGCAGAATTCTTTGGACCATCTTTAACGAAGCCGAGTGATGAGTTTGCTTTAAAAATTATCTCATCAATATGAGAGCGGAAATTAAGCTGCCTGTCGCATAGTATGCCAAGGTCGCGGATAGATTCAACAAGGGGTATAGGTTGACCGTGGAGATGGTAAATTCGTTGAGGAAACTTCTTGCACTTACAGTGGCGAGCATAAATGTTCGAATGTTCACTGTTTTCGTACTTATCTGTCCACAAAATCTTTATTATCAAAGGAAATGCAGCCATTTTTTTTGTTTTTTATACTTCATATATTTGTTCATAATTTCGTATATTACAAAGTTCATAGAAAGAAAAAAGAAAATAAGTAAAATTATAAAACAGAATTTCACAGTATTCGAACACTTTTGCACGTTTAAAAAAAGTTACTTATTTTCAATATTTCGTCCAAAGCCCTTTGTTTTTGATGACGCTTTTAATGCGTTTTGGCATGCTCTCGACTAGCTTTTCGATTAAGTGGTTCGGGATATTTTCCCATTCCTTTTCCACCCTTTTCCAAAGCTCGTTTATATTCTGTGGTGCCCTTTCATAGACTGTCAGCTTTTTTTTGAACAAAGCCCACAGATTTTCTATTGGGTTCAAATCTGGGCTTTGCGCAGGCCACTTCAATACTTGAAAGCGTTGGCCAGACAACCAATTCTGAACGATTTTGGCGGTGTGTTTTGGATCACCGTCTTGTTGGAAAACGACCTCCTCTTCCGGGTATGCACTCGTTTCAACAAATTCTGGCAAATTTGTTTGGAGAATGTCAAGATAATTCTCTTTCTTCATGATCCCTTAAATTTTTACCATTGGACCAACGTGCCACCAAGTAAAGCAACCCCATACCATTACGTTACCACCACCATGTTTTATTGTTTGCTTTACTTGGTGCTTTTGGATTCTTTCTTTTTGTCGGTGCCAGTAATATTGTTTTCCATTTGACTGGAAACGGTTTATTTTGGTTTCGTCGGACCAAATCACTCGTTTCCAGTCCTCAATAGTCCAACTCTTGTGGTCGTTGCAGAACTTTAACCGCGCCTTTATGTTCTTCTCCGATAAAGTGGGTTTCTTTTGTTTAATTGCTGAAATAAGTCCAATTCTGCGAAGGGCTCTGTTGCTTCCCAACAAAATCAACGGCGCGCTGGAAGAATAGGAGATTGTGTGTTTGCAGGAAGCTAATTAATCGCGTGAAATAAAAATTGAAAACATCGCGAATAATTAGCTTTGATGCACACAACACAAATAACAAAATGTAAACAAACAACGAATTGACATGTTGCTTCCCAACAAAATCGACGGCGCGCTGGATGAGTAGGAGATTGTGCGTTTGCAGGAAGCTAATTAATCGCGTGAAATAAAAATTGAAAACATCGCGAATAATTAGCTTTAATGCACACAACACAAATAATAAAAATAAACACAAACCAACGAATTGAACACAAACTTAGCCGCACCACAAAACGATTTGACTCGGGACAAACTCACAAAAATCAAACTGTCAAACATATCTGTCAAGAACATATCGATCTCGCTTTGACGAATTTCAACGCCACTTGAAGAATATGGTCATAATCTCTGACCAAAGGCAACGAAATTCCAAGATGGTCGAATTGCATGTGAGTGAGATGCACTGCAAAACAATGCACTCTAACACCTACTCCGAAAATATGGGGGCATTGTTGGTGTGTTGTTCACATATTACACTAAGGTAAATAACCTAGGGTGATTGACCTTAGAAGAAACAGCTGAGTGGTATATAAGCCATCAGCAGCTTCGAGGGAAGAAGAAATGCATATGTTAAATCACTCTTCAGCCAACAGTCAACAAATAAAGTTAGAGTTAGAAATCAAAGGTCACGAGTTTTATTTAATTACATTTATTTTACTGGCTTCAGTTCATCTAACTGAAGAAGTTATCGGTTTTTTTTCTTCTCTTCAGTTCATCTAACTGAAAGGGTAGCCACCGCTTGTGAATCGTCTATTCCAAGCCAACTTTTAAATCCCGCTCAACTCAGTTTAGGGACAGGCTCTACGCGCCGTCCATTCACTGACATCCTTTTGTATTTCTGCAGCAGCTATTTTTGGTGTTATCGAGTCTTTGCGTCTCATCAAACGCTCCATAGCACGTGCATCTCCATCTGTCAATAAACTTGGACGTCCTCTAGAAACTGCACTGTTACTCACATTTCGTCTTATTTGGGCGGAATATACTGTGGAATTACTAATTTTTAATATTTTTGATATTTGTCGTGTGGATTTTCCTTTTTCCGTTAATACCACTATGCTGTCCTCAATTTCTTTAGTTATCTTACGCATTTTTAAAAAAATTACAAGGAAGAGAAAAACTGCAAACTAATTCAAGAAATTAACACTGCACAATGAATGAATTATTGTGATAAGAGAGTGCAAACAACAATTAGTGAACAAAAGTGTCGGTTAACGGGAAATTCATAGCGGTTTGGGCTTGTAAAACATTCCGTGCAAAAGTGTTCGAATACTGTGAAATTCTGTTTTATAATTTTATTTATTTTCTTTTTTCTTTCTATGAACTTTGTAATATACGAAATTATGAAAAAATATATGAAGTATAAAAAACAAAAAAAATGGCTGCATTTCCTTTGATAATAAAGATTTTGTGGACAGATAAGTACGAAAACAGTGAACATTCGAACATTTATGCTCGCCACTGTACGTGAGAAAGTAATCGATTGACATTTGGTGACATTGAGTTCTAAGCAGTTCTTGATGAACCAGGTGGAAAAACTATTTAGATCTATTTGAAGGAGGCTGGAGTCTTGTTGTGAGGAAATGGGTTTAAAAAATTTGGTATCGTCAGCATAGAGAGAAAATGTTGAGTGTTGAATGAGCCTTTGAAGGTCGTTAATAGTTAGGATGAAGAGGAGTGGACCTAAGTGACTACCTTGAGGAACACCTGAAGTGGCCTATAAAGGAACCGATATGGCGGTCTTGAATCGAACACTATAAAAGCGATTATCCAGGTAAGAAGATATCCATTTTAGCAAAATGGGTTCAAAGCCCAGGACGGACAATTTGAACAGGATTAGTTTGTGAGATATCTTGTCAAAAGCCTTACTGAAATCAGTTATTATAACGTCAACTTCTTTACCATTTTCTAAGGCTGAGAGAACAGAGGAAACGAATTCGACGAGGTTAGTGGTAGTTGATCTACCTTTCAGAAAGCCGTGTTGATTAGGGGAAATAAGAGATTTGCACTGGAAGCTTAAAGCTTCGTACAAAATTCTTTCGAGGAGTTTGGGTATATGTGAAAGTTTAGCTATAGGGCGGTAATTAGTGACTTCTCTCTTTAATCCCTTTTTGTGCATCAGTGTTATGGAAGAAGACTTCCATATCTGTGGAAATTCAGCTTGAGAGAGCAGTAACCGGAAGAGATTTGAAAGGGGGTGGGAAAGTGTTGAGGAACACTTTTTGAGAAATACAGATGGAAGGCCATCTGAGCCGGGTAAGTATTCATCTTTAAGTTGTTGTAATTTATTTTCTATTACTGTATGATCAAAACTTTGAGAAATAGAGGGGCCAATGGGGAAACTAATCACGTATTTGAAATAGGAGGGATCCAGTACGAAGGAATTATTGGCAAAAGATTGCTTAAAGAAAGTAACAAAAAAGTTGGCTATGGTATGCGGATCAGATGATGATATATTTTCGTCTGAGAGGAATGTTTTTGTAGTTAACGAATTTGTAGAAAACTGCTCATAATTTGTTTCTCTTGTTACGTAAAGAGCGAAGTTCACGATTATACCACGGGGGGCTCGTATAAGGTTTTTTTTTTTGCGGGAAAAGAGGACTTAGAGAGAAATAGAATTGAATAATTCTCTGTAGAAGAAAGAGAGATCATCACTGAGGCACATATTGGCGAAATTAAAAGAACTCTTACTAAGATATCCGTTAAGTTTGCGGAAATTCACTTTATGAAATTCGTAAGAAGAGGCAGCTGCAGATGGGGAATGCTCGATAGGAGAGTGGTGGAAAAGACAAAGAAGAAGTGGCGGGTGAATCAATGGTCGATAGTGAAAGGGAACAGAGCGAGACAGACGAGTTTATGGGTTCAGTGGTGAAAATGAGGTCTAATTGCCTACCCATATAGTTGGAGACCCCACTAACTTGGCATAAGCTACAGTCTGTAAGCTTATCCAAGAAGAGGCATTCTTTACTCGAGTTAGGGTTTGCAGTAAAAAAAGATTCATCCTCTGATTGAGGCCAGTGCAATTGAGGTAGATTGAAATCGCCGAATACGATGATATCATCGAGAGGATCAGATAAATTAATTATTTGATCAATTGCATCGATAGCAAGTTGGTAGCATTCGATAGGTTGTGCGGGTAAGAAAATAGTGAACACTATGTTGTTTCCAAATAATATTATCAAACAAATATCTTAAAATGTTGAACAGTTCCAATAATATAAAATACTACAGCCTATGGCACTATATCCAACGACAGAATTACACATATGGTATGTATACTCGTACATAAATTTTTTGAAAACCAGTTTTCAGCTACTGAAGTATTGGGATCTGAGAATTCATTAATCATAGAACGAAATTTTTACGAACGAAATGATTACTCGCATTATTTCTTCACTTTACACTCGACTTAAAAATCAGGCAAACAAGTATATAACTTGAACGTAATTTCTCTTCAGTTTTACCATATAGCTTTCATTCTTGGGCTTGCTGGAAAAAAATGTCTCAATTGCAATTTGAATGATTATATATTAGATTTGATTTATATAACCTACGAGTAGATCCGTTTAATTATTTGAGATTTAATAACTCAGAATTTTTAAACAAATTAATAAAAAAACAAGCATTAATTTAAGACTGTAAATATTGTACGTACTCGTACATATGTCCGTATATTGCTTTCGTTAATGTGGAATATAGTATTTTGGTTAAGGTTTCCTTCCCCGTACCTTTAAGAGTACCTTATTATAATGTTAGTATTTTCACTATACTAATTGCATGCAAATTAAAATAATTGCTGTTAGCAATGCTGTAGAAATAAAAGTCTAGCATAACTTTGTTATTGTTTTTTTTAGTATGTTTTCGAAATAAGAAAAAAAAAAGGAAAATATTTGCAAAGCCTTACACATCCAAATACATAACACCCGGCCCTCATTAACGCGTCACTCATATTATGACAATGAAGCAAAGAGGAACTTTAACAAAACCATAATTCTCCTAAAAGATATGAAAACTCTTCGCTTTTCAAAGGATCTCTGTGAGTCATCTCGAGGTGTAGAGTTTTGTTGCACACGTTGGCTTCATCATAATATCTTTTTTCCCTGCGATTCATTATGCAGCACTGTTTGCCGCATTATTGTTTTCAAAAGAATTAAGAAGAGTAATTAAAACGTGTTCACGTTATTTTGCTATTTTCTCACAAATCAAAAGATTCCTGCATATTTTAGACAAGTGAAAATATGTAACATACGAGTACGAGTACGTATAGTTAAATATTTTTCACTTGATTATGTGTGCGAGTGCTAGTTGATTGCTTAGCCTAAGGAGCGCTTTCGAAATAAAAATGTTACAAAGAACAAACGTTTTCTTTTTTTTTTAGAGAAAAATATTGTTGTTTTAAAACACAAAGGCCTATGTACCTGACATTTTCTTTCTGGCAAAAGCAGTTTTGCTACAAAGATCAAGTGCTGGTTTTTAGTTTTCATTTGCAAATTACGCAGCTGTTATTGCTAGAAGTAATACCAAAAGTAAGTGAGCTTCTCACTAATGTATGCATGTGAATCCCTTAAGTGCGAATATTCAAAATAACTTAACGACTCTTGAACTTCTTTCTCCCATCTTATAAACACAAGGAAAGTTTGTAACTGCTGAACTTAGGCTCAGTAAAGTGTGTACCAAAGAGATTTCTTGATAAATTTGTAAAGATGGGTGATCTTCTTCATCTTGGAAATGGTAATTGCCAATGTTTTGCATTCTGATGCCTATCAAGACAGGGTAGTTGCTAAGGAATTGCGCCATAGATTCCTCTTCTGCTTCATTTATGCAGCTCCTGCAGAAATCGTTGTGAGGAATATTCAATCGCTGCTTGCTTCTTCCGATAATACAGTGTCCCGAATGATATTTATGAGTTTGGAGATGTCTCTTCTCCTGAGGTTGATCAGTTCACTTGACGTTTTTAAGCTTCCTACTATTTGCTCTTAGTGAACCGAGTCTGGGCAATTCATGAGCCACGCTGTTCCCTCGATGCCCGAATGCCGCGAAATTCTCAACAGCATCCGAATTTATGAATGATGTTCGAAGTTAAGGATCTGATCGCTGCTTGACCGTCTATGTAAATTGCAATATCCAATGCGGGTATTGGATTTAGACTGAATCATGTTGCTGCCTGATAAATAGCCCTGAGTAAACTCCTTGCCCAACGCTTTTGACTGTCTTCATTCGTTCTTTTCGGAAGGCAAGTGATTAAAGCCGACGTTAAAATCTTTTTTAAGTAATCGAAGGTCGTTTGATTAGGAAATGCCGTGATGCAGCGTGAGTAAACTGACATGTCCTGCATTTAGTTCCTGATCAATGTATCTCAGCCTGAGGGCAGAGTTAATTGCAAATCTCTACACAGAACAAATTTATAGGTACCAAATTGTGAAAGGTTTGGAGAGCTGTCATTGAAGAGGTTCTTAACGCGCCCGAGTATAGGACAACTAAAGGTTTTCTGTTTCGCTGTGCAATATTTTTTTTCAGTTGGGTGGGGTGATGAAAGGTATTTTGATTTTATGGTATGTGAAGAGAATCAGTTCCGTTTTGACCAAACTTACGCTAACGTGTCCAATACTGGATAATGTTGGAGAGCGCCTTTGGTTGTCTGACGTACACATAAAGCCTGAAATCGTTTGCGTAGGCTAACACACCGCATCGCGAGTCCTCTAACTTGTAGCCCGTTGAGCTCTAGTTTTCATAGTTGAGCAGACAGAACTTGGGATCCTAATGCTATTTTTTTCTTATATAACAGCGATCAAAGGTTTTTATTTATGTCAACGTGATTGAAAACTCCTTCGCTATCAAGGAACACCAGAGAGTCATTTTTCAATGTGTAATAAGAGGGAGTGTAGTGCAGTCTCAACCGATTATCTTTTTGGTGGGCATGCTAACAATTCGACAGCATTCTGTGATTAAGACTTTTGCAGAAACGATGACAGATTGATGGGTCTGTGATCCTTCGAGAGCATATGGGATATTTTATTTCCTTTAGATATAAAAACTGTAGGCTAGGTAACATACTAAATATAGACTTTAAGGCTGCATTCCAAACCAGTATGGACATATTTGTGGACATTTACTCGTATAACGCGAAGGAGTTTTTCCCAACCAATGGAAGATACAGAGTTCGTATTACTACCAAAAAGAGGCAAACCCGCAGAGGACTCACCATTCTATCGTCTACTATACGGCAAGAAAAGTATTGGAACGTATCGATTAGAAGCAGCCATCTATTGAAGCAGCAGGAGGACTATCAGAACATCAGCACGGTTTTCGGAAGACACACTCAACTATCGATGCCATTAAGTGGTCGTTGATACAGCAAAAATGACTATAGATGGACGAGGATGGAGAAGAGTCACAAAACAGTACTGCTATGTCATAACACTGGTCGTTAAGATCCAGACACTGGGTATTGGACGAAGGGCTAAACATTATGTGTTATCCAAAAGTCATTCTGTAGTTGTGCAGCGAAGTTACTATAGTCTCCTGTTTCTCGTAAGGTTGGGAGTTCACTTCCCATTTAATCTTTTTCATGCAGATCATGTCCGGGTTAATTTGTGGGTGGAAAGATTTACTCAAAAAGATTTGAAATACAACAGACAATTGAGTGTCCGCAAGCAGATCCAGGGGTTCTACTTTGAAGGTAACCAAGATATCAACCGAGTGTCTTGGAGAGAACTATTCATGTTCTCAAACAGGTATTGGAATTATTATCAGTGCTTTAGCTAAAAATAATGGTGGCGTACATTTTGGAAAGATAATTCAAAGGTCAAGAAATATAGAAACCAAAAAAAGTTTTGACTTAAACTTTAAAAATTATAGTAAAAACCATATTTTATCGAAATAATTTTATAAAATAGAGTAAGCCTATTAATTTGTTTCCTATTACTTCGGGCCAGACATTTACTCTAAACCACTTTTAAAATAAGAACCAGATTTGTCCGGCCACAGAATCCTTTTGATGAATAGATCATTCACTCCTTATTGACGCAGTAACCATTGGAAAGATTCCACTCTTCCTTGAGCATGATATAGAACTCTGCATTAGAGTTAAATGGAGAGTGTATATTATTTTGGAGAGTTCTGTAAGTTCTGGTTCTAAAAGTTTGTAGATAGCCCAATTCCTAGTCCTTCCCCCCCACTTCTTAATCACCCTATTCCGGTCGGAAGTTATTGCAATAAAAATGCTTCTTTCTTGGCTTAAGAAAAAACGTAGTCTCCGCGGAGAATATCAGTCTCTTTATGAAAGCCGAGCTGCAATTCTTGGAATGACCTAGACTGTCGTTTATATCTTACAGAGATGGCGTGGTAATTCAATATTCACCTTTCTTGTATGCGAGGATTGTCAGAAAATTTTCCGATCGAACAATGATACAAGACACTTTTTCTCAATTTTTTTTTTACTTTTCTACATAGTCTCCTTGTAACTCTACACACTTCTCCCAGCGATACTCCCATCTCTCTAACCCGTCGAAATAGTACTTGTCATTTTTCTCTGCAAAATAATTGTTCACGAAGGTGATTGCCTCCTCATTTGACGACAATCTCTGTCCTCCGAGTGCAGTTTTTAGATGAGGGAACAAAAAGAAGTCGCGTGGGTCTAGATCTGGTGAATAAGGCGGATGGTCCAGCAGTTCAAACCTTAATTCGTGGATTTTCACCATGTTTTGACTGAATTTTTGTTTCGGGCGTATAATGGTGTATCCAAGTTTCATCTACAGTAATTAATCGGCGCCAAAACTCGGATTTATTGCGCCTAAATGCTCACGCTGGAAATGTTCATTCGAACGCGTTTTTGGTCTAACGCAAGCAAACGCGGCACCCAACGCGCGGACAGCTTTCTCATGCCTAAAACTTGATTTAATATGTAACAAACACATATTGGAAATTTGGACATTTTCATAACCGCTACTATCTCTCTCACTTTAATTCGGCGGTCGTCTAACACCATTTGGTGAACTTTAGCAATGTTACCGCCAGTGATTGCAGTTTTAGGACGTCTCGAACGTTCATCATCTCCCAAGCTCTTACGGCCACGTTTAAATTCAGCTGCCCAAACTTTCACTGTGGTAAATGATGGTTCAGAGTCCCCATACACAGAGTCCAACTCATTTTTGATTTGCGTAGGCGTATTGCCTTTCAAAAACAAGAATTTAATAACAGCTCGATACTCAGTTTTTTCCATTTTCACAAAAAACACTCACATCGGCTTACTCAAACGACTGTCAACTAAAAACTGCACGTGCAAAATGACTAAAACTTCGGTAAGCAATGTCAAAAGATGCACAACTAGCATTCACTAGTTTTTTTACGGAGTTCCGCTATCTTTACGTTGCGGTCGGAAACTTTCCAGACAACCGTCGTATGTATAAAGGGTTTTCCAATAGAGACTTGACAACTTTGAATTTAATTTGTGAACGCACTCTTTCACTAATCATGAAACTGTTACTATCAATTTATTCAGTAAACTCAACATTTTCATCATGGTAAAGTACACGAACGAGCAACGTCTGCAAATTATAAAAATTTTCTACCGAAATTCGGAGTCGGTGACTGCAACTTTAAGAGCGTTAACTCCAATTTTCGGTCGTAATTCTCGCCCTGGTAGACAGGCAATAACAAGTTTAGTGCAAAAATTTGAGTCCACATATTCGTTGTGTGATGTTGCCGTGTCAGTGAGACAACGGGTTGGTCGAAGTGTCGAAAATATCGATGCCGTTCAGGCGTCCGTAGCAAACGATCCATTCAGTCAATTCCAAGGCGTTCTCAAGAATTGGGCATCGCTCAGACCACATTATGGCGTATTTTGCGCAAGGATCTTGTTTTACACCCATACAAGATCAAGCTGACTCAAGAATTGAAGCCGATGGACCATTTGAAGCGACGTATGTTCTCCGATTGGGTTATGGAGAAGATGCGCCAAGATAATGAATTTCACCGCAAAATCATTTTCAGTGACGAAGCTCATTTTTGGCTCAACGGGTTCGTCCATAAGCAAAATATGCGTTATTGGTCGAGTGAAAATCCACCTGCGCTTCATGAATCACCACTTCATCCACAAAAAATAACTGTCTGGGCTATATTTTTTCGTCGACGATAAGGATCGTCACGTTACTGTAAATGGTCAGCGTTATCGCGCCATGATCACCGATTATTTTTGGCCCGAATTGGAAGATATGGACTTGGACGACATGTGGTTTCAACAGGATTATGCCACAATCCACACAGCACACGCTACAATCGATTTATTGAAGAGTAAGTATAGTGAGCGTGTTATTTCAAGATATGGGCCAGTCGATTGGCCGCCTCGTTCGTGCGATTTAACGCCGCTTGACTATTTTCTGTGGGGCTACGTTAAGTCATTGGTTTATGCCAACACGCCGACGACGTTGGAAGAGCTCAGAGCCAACATTGAACACGAAATAGCGGCCGTTTCGGCCGGAATGTGTGGCCCAGTCGTTGAAAATTGGGTCCAATGAATCGACCGCTGCAAACGTGCCTGCGGTGGCCATATGAACGAAGTCGAGTTCCATTCATAAATGTTTTGCTTGTGCTTCAAGCCGATAATAAAGTTTTTGAAATATCTCAAATGGTTTGCGTTTTATTTAAAAAAAAAGTTGTCAAGTCCTTATTGGAAAACCCTGCAAAGCGCCTTGTTGATGCTGGTTGATGTAAATAAAGGGGCTACATTATCAAGATCAGTGTCCGATGTGAGGGAGGACCGCTACATGGGAGGAAGCAACAGTTTCGTCACATTGGCAGCCTCAGATTCAGACGACGAAGAAGAACAAGTCAAGTCGTTGAATAGTAGAATCAAAATGCTACAGCACCAAATATTTGACATAAAGCCAAACAAATGGCAAGGAGAGAAAGGGAGCAGCATAATCCATACCAACAACAACACGAGCAAATGTAGCTATCCAAAAATCAATCGGAACAGCAACAAACACAGCTGATGAAACCGCAAAGACCACCGAAACAAAAACAGCAACCTAAACCACAGTTGCAACAACAACAACAGCAGAAACAGCTACAACAAAAACAGCAACAACCGCAGAAACAACAGCAATAAAAACACCAAGAAAAGCAACAACAGAAACAAAAACAAAGGGTGCCATCAATTAACACCTTCAAGATGGAATTGCAAGACGCAATCCAGTTATGTAAGTCGGCCAGAGGCAATAATTTTTTTATTAAGAGATTAAGTATAGATAGGCATGCAATTCACTGCAACTCAGTGGAGCGCTATAATAAGATAAACAATCCGACACGACGACGGAGTTCTTCTCCTTCACACCGAAGGGTAAAAAGCTGCAAACTATGCTGCTGAGGGTGTTAGAGCCGTCTACTGATTCGGAGGAACTCCTCGCAATGCTCAAAGAGGAGTGCGCCGAGCTCAAATTCGTGGGGGTTAAGCCATTCGTCATAGCTAGAGCCAAAAGGGAGGAGCGGAAGCTACCATTCTTCCTGGTTCAGCTGACTCCCATTAGCAAATTTAATGGTCTAAGGAGCATCAAAGTCCTGGACTATCAGATTGTGTCATGGGAAAAAGTAAAGCGGAGCGACAACATTTTACAATGTGTTCGCTGCCAAAGGTTTGGTGACGCCGCGTGGAACTGCGAAATGCAGCCTCGATGCGTGAAGTGTGGAAAGAACCACAAATCTGAGGAATGGTAAGGACGGAGCGTCAGAAAAAAGCCAACTCTCTTGTGCCTTATGTAGGAACACGGGACACACCGCAAATTATAGAAGTTGTCCAAATTCCAATATATCAAAAGAGTAAATCTGGCTCGGCAGCAGAAAGTGGAACTTAAACGTCCACCCGTGCATATACAGACTCCAGCCGTTACTCCCCATGTTACCTACGCCCAAATACGGTACAGCAAGCGAAGGTTGCTTCTCAGGCGCCAGCGTTCAGAGCACCAGAACCAGTGCCTGACATGCTAGCTAACTTGCTCTCTATTCAGGGGCAGATGACGTCATATAACTGAACAGACCGCGCGGGTGGATAAAATATACGCGCTGTTGCGTCATAATGGGTGCGTACGTGGCGGAATAGACCCTGAAGGTCCTTGCAGTGATTAGGTTGGAACGACGAGCCGCACTATTTAAATTGCTAAAGACCAAGCCCCTGATGTGCTTTTGGTTAGCGAAACTAAGCTTACCAAAAGACACAAAATGAGACACAGAAGATTCAAAATAATACGAAGAAACCGACCCAACTTCATTCAGGGAGGAGGCGTTGCGATCTTCGGGCGAAAAGGAATACGTTTTAAAAGAGTATACATTCGTGTAGTACGTAGGTTCCAGGTGCTGGAAGCATGCATTGTGTATATTCCTCTCCGTAGTGGAAAGCGGTTGTACATGGTCTCTGTCTATGCATCTAAGGCTACTCAATCTACCTTATTTATCTCAGAGCTCGAGACACTTTTTCGATGTCTGAGGCTGGAATTGGAAGACAGCTATTTTATTATCGGCGGAGATTTCAACGCCAAACATAGTGATTGGGGAAATAATACGCCAAATACTAGAGGGAACCTACTATTCAATTGGCGGGGTCAGTACAGTGTAATGTATCGACTCGGGCTTAAGGCGACGGATAGTCCGTCGTTTCCCAGATATGGGTCCTAATTGGATCTCCTGCTGTTCGACTCACGAATACAAGTGACGTGCACTAACCAACAAACTACAAACTGTCTACGCACTTTCGTTCACGACAGTGACCGTTGCGGTCTCAGCACCGAAATAACTGTTCCCAACGAAGTTACGGAATTAAATGAGTTTTTCCAAAGGCATTCCTACAATTATAGAAGGGTGCATTGGACACACATCACCAGAACACTGACGAGAGCACTTTCCTCGAATTCGCCAACAGAAATCTGTCAAACGAGGAGATTGACAGGTATCTAAGACTAATGGACGAGAAAATCAAACGAACAAAGGACAAAACGATACCTCTGTCCCAACACACTGAAAATGAAGACTTATTCCGCAATGCAACTATTGACGCACTGCACCGACAGAAAAGTAGACTTCTGACAAGACTTAAAAACTTGTACAGACAGTTAACTGACCGACAAGACCCGGAGATTAGGACACTGAAATCGTCGATTAAAAATATCCAAACGCTAATAAAAGAAAATTACAGAATTTCTGTAAGTTTGTATTGGAACAACAAGGTTCGGGCTGTAAACACCAGCAACCCGAATATGTTTCCGCAAATAAATAAACTATTTCGGAGAAAAAATCAAAACGACCTTCAGTGTCTTAAAATAGCCCGGACAACAGACAACGAACGGTTACTGACAATAGCAGGTATTGATCCAAATGAGGTCGCTGATGATGACGCCTTCTTTGTGATCGAGGATCCACAGGAGAAGGTTGAGACCATAGGGGCGACTTTCCAGGAAGTATACAAGGCCATTGATATCATTGGCCCTAATTGCGACTTGGACAGTCGCGTCTTGGTACACGACTTCTGCATTCGAAATGAAATAGGGAACTGGCGATCCGAGGGCTCTGGTTTCACCCGGTTCACCAACGAAAATACGGCCAATAATGTCATTGCCAGAGAGGGTGACCTACCCCCGTTCATTTCGAAGCAAAAACTCCGTGAGATCTTCGACACAATCAGGGCTAAGAAATCAGTGGGGACCGATGGTATTCCGAACATCGTGCTTCGACATCTTCCTCTAGAAGCGGTGGACATTTACACCACCCTGTTTAATAATGCAATGAATAATGCACATTATCCAGCGCATTGGAAAACGGCGGTGGTTCAACCTATCCCCAAAAAGGGAAAGGATATATCCAATCCGGCGAATCTCCGGTCGATAAGTCTCCTTCCGAATATCAGTAAGGTTTTTGAAAAAGTAATCAATAGAGCTCTGTCTAGGTGGGTTGAGGAAAAACATATAGTTCCGGATAATCAATTCGGTTTTAAGGCGGGACATGATATCTCACATGCCGCGTCTAAACTGGTGTCCGATATCCCATGGAACAAAGGCAAGAAACAGTGCACTGGTGCCTGCCTTGTTGACTTGGAGAAGGCCTTCGACACCGTATGGTTAGAGGGTCTTTTCTATAAGCTGACTAGGCTGGGTATCAGTAAACCACTCTTGTACATTCTTTATAATATGTTAACCAACAGACAGTTCATCGTGAAAAATGGCGATGTGACTTCTGTTGGAATATTTCAAATTAAAAATGGTCTTCAGCAAGGCGCGGTCAATTCGCCGATCCTATTCAACATTTATACAAGCGACTTGATAAGTTCACTTCCTCATACTATTGCGTACGCAGACGATTTGATAGCGTACAGAACAGGTCCAAAAATCGAGGTCATTAATACTCTCTTGCAGCGTGACTTCGATAAGATAAGACGATTTTGCGATGACTGGAAGTTGAAAATCAACTTTCAGAAGTCGGAAACCATTCTCTTTAGGACGCCGTTGTCTGGAGCCTCTAGGGATACCAGAAAAAATTGGCGAAAGTTCTCTATCATTGGACAACACGGACAACCTCTTGCCTGTCGAAATGTAGTCAGATACCTTGGTATCTGGCTAGATCAGTTTCTGTATGTTGGCAAAGATGTAGATGCTGCTCTGGCCAGAGCTAAAGGCGCTTTTGCCCTTACAAAGAGACTGTTTTACTCGATGCGAGGGTAAAGGTAATCTGCTACATGGCCCTTATCAGGCCCATGCTGGTATTTGGGTGTCCCGTGTGGTTCAATGTACGAGCAAGCTTAATGGAAAAGATTCGGGTGTTTGAGAGGGCTTGCCTTAGGGCTTGCCTTCGCTTGTACAGAACACCAGAGTCGGAGTACAAAAAATTGTATCCCAATGAGGTCCTTTACAATAGGGCGAACCTAATACGAGTGGACAACTTCGTAATTAAGCTGACTCGAAGGCACATTGCAAGAGCAATGACCTCGACGAATAACCTGATATCTGGGGCTTACTACCCCAATTACCTTTACCACGAGAATGTGCGCTCTGACGGCTTCGTTCCACCGGAAGCATTCCTCTACCTTGATCAGACAGGGTTGATCCAGGATAGATCAGCGGTCCCGTTAATCTTCCATGTCGCTCGGAAAGTTGGGGACAGGCGACTCAACTACAACAGAGACGTCGCACACGGCAGTGTGGATCGCCTCAGGTTCAGTAGGGCGGTGGGGAATCGCGATAAGAGGGATGTCGTTCGGCAGCACCAGCATTTCTGGTGGTTGAATGATAGGGAAGATGTTTCGTCGTCGTTTCCGTCAATTACGGACCAGCCTCACTAATGAGGCAGAGCTGACAAATCCGTTTTCTCTGTGAATAGCGATGGCCAGCTTGCATAGGTTTAGGTTAGCATTTAAGAAACATATACATATATCAGTGTATACAAAGGTGTATACTGATATATGTATATGATTGTGTATAATGTCTATGTGTGTTTATGTGTGTATTGTGCATTTAGGTTAGGTAGGCTAAGGTTTATTTTAAGTTAGATAATAAGTTTTTATAAAAAATAAAAAATTATGTCCATATGCTAAGTTTTTCTTAACAAATATTTTTTCTTAGCCTTAAAATAATAGTTCTAAGTAAAATGTAAATAAAGTCGAAAGACATAGTTATAAGAATTTAGAGTAGCTTAGAGCGCCTGTGTGGGGCCAGTAAGTTAGCATACGATTGTTAAGTAATTGTAAGCTAGCATTTAAGCATTTTTTGTTAGAATGTAAGAATTAGTATTAAGAAAATAAAATGCATTTAAAACTGAAAAAGACTGAAAAACTGAACAGTAATAGGGGATTTCGGAGAATTCGTTAAATCGAGGAAATCGTTATATTGAGGTTCGTTATACTATATACAATATACAGGGCGTCCCCTAATTCGTCGACTATAATTTTTGAAATGATTTCTGGGTATATTCTATGAAAAAAATTGTTTTACAGTATGGGTATGTCTCCAATGTTGACAGCATTTATCGAGGATTTAAGAAAAGCTTACTTTGGTGTCCCCTGACCAGTGTTAACGCAAATTGCTCTGTTACTACTAATGGTAGAAACTTCGTGTAGCATTTTGTTTTTAGAAGAAATACTAGCCTTTGTAACGTCGTTTAAATAAGGTTGATATCATATTTGAAACTTTAGATATCCAATTTCTAAGCCTGTTCCATTTTCATTGCCCATGCTAATTTTTGATTTGAGGTCGCTTTTCTGTATAAAATGCCTAACTAACATAACGTTTTACTATTTTTTTCTTATGAAGGTAACAATTAAAAAAAAGATCATCATCAAGTTTGCACAAAAACCCATGGATTTTATGATACTTGGGAAAATATGCAGCAGGTAAACAAAGGATTTATGATTTTTCACCAATGTCTCTAACAATACTCGTAAAAGTGGTTCTCCCATAATTACTAATTTTCCAATATTTTTCTAAAATTGCATAGCTGTTAAAGAGTTTTACAGCGTACTCTTTTATTTGACTACCTGTCAAAACCCTCATTTCCTTACCTTGTTCCTCAAAAGTTCTCAAAAAGAGTTAGGCTTGGGGGATTTGAAGGCCAATTTTGAAAATTTACCAAACAAAAATAATATAAAAGATTAGAAAAAATAATAATTCATCTGTTTAATATTTTACGCTAAGGTTACAGTGGCTTAGAAACGCTGTTTGAAATGTCAGTATTTACAAACCAAAAATACGCAGACATTATTTACGTTTATTGGCTGTGCAATGGAAGTTCAACTAGTGCGCGACAAAGATACCATGAACCTTATCCTAACCGACGACTTCCTTCGAGAAACGGGATCAGTTTAAAATACACGATCGAATGCGGGAGCTCCACAAGCACGAAGGATTTCGGTTGATGAAAGAATACTGCAAGCTGTTACAACTGATCCATCAAACAGCATCGGACGCTTAGCTTTGCAATTCAATGTTTTCAGACATACTCATAAAATTTCTAATGTACTGCATGGAGAAAATCTTTATCCATACCACCATACACCTGTACAAGAATTGCTTTCCAATGATTTGGAAAAGAGACTTTTGAGCTTTCTAACTAGTTGCTGGAGCGGAGCTTGGATGATAACCAGTTTATTAGCAGAATTCTTTGGACGGACGAATCTCAATTTACATGAGATCAAAAATTTTCATAACCTTCATACGTGGGCTGCGGACAATCCACATACAAGGAGACATAAATCATTTCAACGCAAATTCAGCGTCAATATGTGGGCAGGTGTACTTGGAAACAGGTTAATCGGCCTCTTCAAACTACCATCTAGGTTGAATTCTACAAAATATCTGGAGTTTTAGCGAAATGATTTACCAGAACTATTGGAGGATATTCCACTGTTCAAGTAGCTTCATAATATTTCCAACATAATGGTGCTATAGCCCACTACGTGAGGTAAAAAATTGGCTAGATGAAGAGTGCGGTAATCGTTGGATAGAGAGGTATGAACCAGTTCACTTGCCTGCAAGATCTTCTGACTTTTCAGTTTTAGATTTTTTTGTATGGAAAAAGTAAAAGAACTTGTTTATTCAAGCAAAAAAGCAACTTTAAGTGAACTGGAAGAGCGTATTTTCGAAGAATCATCAAAAGTGGGGCAGCAGTTAGCATCAATAAACATTTGCAGTGAAATCCAAAATCGGGCGCTAGGATACATACAAAACTAAGGCGCATTCTTTGAGCACCTGTTATAACTGTTTTAGTAGGCACATAAAATAAAAATTACCTAATCGTAGCTTTTGGAGCTTAAAGCAAAAAAATCCTTTTTTATAAATTTTACCTGCTAGAGATTTTTCCGAGTATAATGAAATCTGTGGGTTTTTCTGCAAACTTATTGATGATTTTTTTTTACTATTGTTATTTTCATAAGAAGAAAATTGTAAAACGTTATGTAATTAGGATCAATTTTTTTTAAACGACGTTACAAAGGCTAGTATTTCTTTTAAAAACAAAGTCCTACTCGAAGTTGTAAATGGATCTGCAACGCTTTAATTGTTTGCTCTCTCACAATAATTCTGTTGTGCATGGTCTAGAAGAAAGAATCTTTACCATCTCTGTACATGCCCTGCCCTCGCCCAGAGAAGAAAACTTCAAGTGCAAACTCTCTAAAATTACAATATATGTTAAATGATTTGACTAATGTAGATATTGGAATTATATTAGGCCTCTTCCTAGGTTGCTTTTGTGTGATCGAGTGAGTCCATTACTGCTCTCAATACATGGGCTTTCGTGACGAAATTGAAGTCAACATAACCTTACCTAACCAAAATCTATTAAGGTATCATATTATATGTTTATTATATACTTGCATACGTAAATTGTCAATTAAAATACATCAATTAGTAGATGAAAACATCTAGACTGTATTTTTAATCCTGGCAGGTAGCTAATAATTTTTCATAGAAATAAAATTAATTATAAAATCCTTAGAAACGGCATAATTTGCAACAGAGTTGCAGTCTCTTATCAGGAGAATTAACTTAACAAATTTTTAGTTTTTTACATAACATACGATATATAGAATAAGGTTTTTGGAGGGAGAAAAGTATGGAAAAGAATAAAATACAAATTAAATAATTACTCGATAAGTAATAATCGCTAAAAGAATTTTTGCAAATACTTCGAAATACATTATTTTTCGAAATTACCACAGACACTCTCTTAATATTAATAAACTTTTTTTAATCAAACAACAAACTTCCTTTGTCATGAGTTTTCTTTTTAAAGGCAAATTAAAAATTTCTTGTAAATAACTGTAAACAGACCCAAATGAAAGGAAAGGGTAAATGCTAAGCCAGCGCCATTTAGATTGCATCTGATGTAATGTGAATATTAATATACTCATATATTGCTCCTTCTCTATGGACTGAGTAAATTTGCAATTTGGTATACACTCAGTTAAATTCATATAAGAAAAACCAGTGGTCTAGTGGTTTCCAGAATGTCAATATTGTGGGCTTTTACATCTTTTTTTTTAAATGTTGTTGTTTTTAAAATTTTCTTTTGGCTTTAGCAATAGTCTATTTACTTTTCATGTCTCTTACAAAGCGAAACCCTTCCAGGCAATTTCTTGCTCTTTACCATAGGGAGAAACCGCATATAATTACAAGTAGCAAAGTAAGGATATAAGGTTGAGCGTTTAAAGTGAATATTTAAATAGATACATACCTGCTTTCAAATTTGTGCTTAGAAATGCACGAGATTACACTTTAAAGAGACTGTTATATGAAATAGTGTTTACTTTTAATGACTTACAAACTAAGCGCTATGCTATAAAGAGTCCTTTTTAAATTAAGTAATACAACGCACATAAGTACGGTGTACATGTAAGAAAAATATGGTACCTTCAAACGCAGAAGAAAACATTTCTTCCTCTTTTATTATTGGTTGATATATGTGCTCGAGCAAGTGTATTTTATTACATTTATATTTATCCCTCATTGCACTCAAATTTGAAGACTTTTAAACGAGTCTACAAGCCTCCTTTTTGATTTAAACTATCAATAATGCCTAAAGTTTGGTGTTGCTTTTGAGTGTCAAAGTAAAAAGAAGAGATTTTATGAAGGCATGTAATAAGGCTTTGGCAGCAAGGATTCTGTGTCAAAACCAAAAACCAAGTACCGAAAAAAGAGGTGAAGGTTACCGAATGGAAACTGACCATTGCTTGGTTAGACGCACACTCTCAATAAATTCATAGCAAATATGATACTTGGATAGGTTAGACTAATTTTAGGACAGCTTACACAGAGCATATGAGTACCTGAAAACGACAAACTAGCATTATCAATGAAAGGTCTGGTTGCGGAACAAGAATCCCTACGTCAAAAACACGAACGCGAAACAATGAACTCATCAATCTCAAAATAGTTTGTTAAAAAAAACATATGACCCAAATTATATGTGTAACAATCGATTGGTAATCCAAATCATGCAAGAAAATAGATCAATAGGAAACTAAATCCTGAAGAAATTTCAAATCAATGAAAGGATAATTCCAATGCACAAAACAAGAAACAAGAAACTCATAGTCTTCCATCGGTGGTATGTGAAGTTTTCGCTCCATGCCTTTCTATTTAGAAGGGTTTGACGGGAGAATAAGATTGATTTCATCAGAACTTCTGCATAAAAGATCAGCTCCAAACTGTAAGTAAAGAAAACAAGTACAACGAATGCCAACTTGAAAATATGTACAAAAACGTAACAACCAGAGTACTAGTATCGAGTAAAGCAAGGGTAGAGGTACGAGTATAAGTAAAGGAGAACCGCTTTCGCGAGTTGTTTTCTCGTAGCACTCAAAGAAATGTATCCTTTAATGTATTGGAACTTTTTAGAATTTAAATTTCAAGATGGGTTCTGATTCAGGCTGATTTTTTTCGTTGTCATTTTGGTTTAACTGTATGGAGCATCTAACCTGGCAACAACGTGTTGAAATTATTACAACATTTTATTTAAATAATTGTACACCTGTGAATATATTAAAAAAATTGCAATTTATTTGCTGCACCAAGCAAGTCACCCATTCAGCGTGTAATAAGTATTTTTGAAAATTGTATATACAAAACAAACCAAGATTTTCATTTCACCCTTATATAGAGCTTAATTGACACAACAGTTATGTCCACCATTTTTGGTATGAAAATCATCATGTGCGACATGATTTGACTTGGTTGGCTTCGTTAATAAACATAATGAATTGGGGTTCTGAAGAACGACTTTGAGGATGCTGGAGGCAATGTTGTAGCAGTTACTGGTGATCACTATTGTGACATTTTAGAAATTCTCTTGTCCCCGAATAAGACTAGCACATATGGTACCCACAGAACGGTACTACAATACATCCCATACAACACGTTATTAGTAAGATGGAACCCAAAATGCTCAAAAGAACCAAAAAAATATTGGAGACAGAATGGACTAATAATAATAATTATAATAATAATAAAACAACTATTTAACACTAAGAAATATTAAGCTGAGTATGTGAAAAAACAGGTTTTTGCACTAACCCGCAAAGATTTCACTCAGGAAATAATGCACAATGCAAAATCAAAGTGGTTTTCGAATTCGGTTGCCTAAGCCTCTGGTGTATAGGAGTACATACGAGTACATACTCCTGTATACATATATCAATCATATGAAATTAATTACGTTAATCCAATAACTTCTACTGTGTGCATCGAACTTGTCGAGCTGTAGAGGCTGAGTAGGGTCAACGAATCTCGAGAAAAAATTCTCCAGATGAGTTCTGAAGCCAAAAGATGCCCCCCTTCCCCACCTCCCAAACTTCTCCCTTTTCCACTGGGCTGGATCAAGGTGTCATACGACTCGTGCGGAAGATCAACCTGGCTGAGGGCCCAGCATCTCCAAAAATAGCTCAGTCGCGAACGGAGTATCCGGATTAGCTAGCCTTATCTGTATATTGTGGATCTCTGTACAGATGGACCACCCTTTCTCCGCTACTCGTGGGCCCATATTATGGACAACTCCTCAAAAACAAAAAAAACCCGAGGCAGGTACTCCTCTAATACCGGACGGTAGAACGGTGACTGCACCGACTACCGGCAAGGCTCCTGCATCATTGGTCCGAATAGGACAGAGAGTTTATTCTTCACTCAGAGTGATTCGAGGTATAATTCACAGTATTTTTTTTTTCTGTGCTTGAAACTCTACAACAGTCAAATCTACGTGCCTGTTTTATGCCTTCACACGAAGAATTTTTCTGTCTGAGTTCCAATTACACAAAATGAAAAACTGACTTGCCATGGGCTGGATTCGAACCTGGACCATCCGAGTGAGAAGCGATTGCTAGTACCACTACACTACGGCCACCCACTGCTTCCACTGCTCCACCGTGCCGGTTTCAAAGAGGCCCAAAACGCATAGTACCAAAACCCCTAGCCCATCCAACAACACATCTCTGAGGATTTTAAGTAAAGGACGCAAAAGTGATCGCGGTGATCGATAGAAACGATACTTAAACGGTGGCAGCTGGTCAAGCTGAAGCTTTCGAGCAACTTCTTGGCCATAATGCGGGAAAACCCCGGACCACAAGCGATGCTAGCTGGCACCAAGGCTATGTCAAGCTTATCGCGGGTGCCAACCAGAGATCCCTTGATCTCTTCACTAAGGCCATAGATGGTTTAGGAGAGATTTGGCCAGGTACAAAATTCGAGGTCGTGTCTAAGGAAGACATTCTTAGTAGACCTCGAACTCGTACCTGGAACCCAGCTGAACCCTCCTCCCCAGAACGTATTCTGGAAATCATCCGGCTCAGCAACCCGACTCTTCCGACTCATGACTGGAGAGTCGCGAAACTGGAGGAACTAAGGGGCTCTTATAGATGCGCGTTGATCGTGATCATTAAGGAATCCTGGATGCTGATAAGTAACCTCCTCCTCCTTTAACGGAGACACCAGAAAACACAACCTTAGATCTTGGAGCGTCGATATTCTTTCCAAAAATAGATAGCGACGACTCCAATCGATCCGAGGTGACAATTACGGTCTCCTCTTCTGACACCCTGTCGGAAATGGAAACCGATGACGAAGCAATTAGAGGTCCTACACGATCAGAGGTAGAAGATGAGCTCTTGGGCACATCTTCAGAATCGGAGGACCTCAATAGCACTGTGGTGGAGGCGACTCTGGAAAACTGTAGCAATGATACGGTTTCCCCTGATTAATCTCCACCACTCAAAAAAGGCTTCGGCCGCACTCATTCTGCGTCTTTCTAAAAACGCAGAAAACATAATCCCAATCCAGGAACCATGGGTTGTAGAACGCGTGGTTCGTGGACTTAGGACACCCGCATACGCTCCGCTCTATACAAGAGACAAAGGTAAGATCAGAACTTGTATATTAGTGAAACGTAGCCTTAATGTATTTTTACTTCCTAACCTCAGCGAACCCGACTTAACCCTTGCTAGACTAGAGCCTGCCAAAGGCTTTTACTGGCTGGCATCGGCTTACCACGACCAAGTGGACCCTCTCCCTGGTGATAACCTAGAAAGGGTGGTACAGGAAGCTGGAAAGCAAAAAACTGTCCTCATAATCGGATGCGACGCTAACGCACATCACACGGTTTTTAACTATATTTTTGACTATTTTTCCGGAACTACCGAAAAACTGATTAGCCAAAATACAGAGGAATGCTGTCAGAAACGCTATCCTCAAAACAATCAAGTCCCCCGCGTGACACCAATGCGCTTGACATGAAAGTCAAGGAATTCACTCTGGCTCTCCTCAATCAGGCTATGGCCGCTTCCTGCCCTCTTAATCAACCTAAGGCAAGAAAAAGCCACATTGGTGGACATCAGCACTGGGACTGCTTAGAAACACTTGTAGAAAACTTTTCAACGTAGCAAAAAGCATAAGAAAAGTGACTGACTGCGACTCATACAAAGAATCCCTCAAATTATACAAAAAAGAACTGAGGAATGCAAAGCGACAATCCTGGAGGTCATTCTGTGACGAAATCACAGAAACCTCTGAGGTGGGCGGCTAAGAAAAATCCCCTCTATAAATCCTATGATGCCTAGCTGTTTGAAAAAAACCGAAAAAACCTGGACAACTTCAAGTGATGAATCACTCAATTTGCTACTGGACACCCACTTTCCAGGTAGCTCCCAACTCGCGGCCAGTAGCAGCCCGAACAGGCCTACTGCAACAGCGACCAAAATGCATGGTCTGATTACGAGAGAAAAACTGCTCTGGGCGCTGCATAGCTTCAAACCATACAAGTCTGCTGGTCCGGACGGTATAATACCTGCCAAGCTACAGAGGTCCTCAGATATTATTCTGCCTGTGCTAGAAAATATTATGAGGAGCTGAGTAGAACTTATCCACATTCCACTGTCATGGAGAGAAGTCAATGTAGTATTCATTATCAAACCCGGACAATGTTCTTATGTTGTCCCAAAGGACCTCAGATCTATAAGTCTATCATCTTTCCTTCTGAAAACTTTAGAACGACTGATTGATATCCATGTTCGAGCTAAAGTTGATCCAAGACTTCTGTCAGCGGCTCAACATGCCTACTGTAAAGGAAAGTGTAAATGGCTCTGCACTCTTTGAGAGTGCACTCATGAGAGCCACATCGAACGATCCCTACAATATAAAGAGTACACAATGGTTGCTTTCCTGGACATAGATGGCGCCGTTAACAACGTCGACACATCCGCAATTACGACTGCGCTGTCAACTCTGCAGGTAGACGACTCACTTGGGGAGTTGATCAGTCTCATGCTAAAAATTAGGATAATCAACTCCAAACTGGGTGAGACTTCTGCTAAAAGATGTGTCTGTAGAGGTACGCCGCAAGGCGGTGTCCTCTCTACCTTTCTCTGGAACTTAGTAGTTAACGAACTACTGATATACCTGGAAGCGGGTCGTAGCAGAGTGATTGCTTATGCGGATGACGTTGCTATAGCCGTCTCAGGTAAGCATCTCAATACCATTAAAGAACTCCTTCAAGTAAATATCAATAGATTAGCCCGCTGGCAGATTACTGTGGATTGGGAATAAACCTCCATAAAACTGATCTTGTCCTCTTTTCCAGCAAACACAAAATTCCAACTATTGACCCTCCTTCAGTAAACGGTACCAGTTTAGTATTATCCGATACAGCAAAATATCTGGGTCTCATTTTTGACAGAAAACTAAACTGGAACCCTAATATTCAAGAAAGAGTCAATAAAGCTGCAATAGCCTTATTCTCTTGCAAAATAGCCATTGGGAATAAATGGGGACTTCAACCTCGCATAACCCACTGGCTATACATCTCGGTCATAAGACCGATACTTACTTACGGGGTGGTTGTCTGGTGGACGGCCTTGGAGAACGCAGTCAACCGCATTAAACTAAGCAGAGTCAAAGAACAGCATGTCTATGCATAAGCGGTGCCTTGCGGTCTATTCCCTCTGCGGTATTAGACATTCTGTTTCATTTGAAACCCCTAGATATCTTCAGCAGGCAAAAACTATTTGACTAAACAGTGGACAAATAATTCATTTGTCCATGCCAACTTTCTTAACACCTTAGGAATCCTTAGAGAGTACATCAATTACACCATACCTGAACTTTGGTTTGATAAAAACTTCCATGTAAGCTTCCCCTCTAGTTCATTCTGGGAGGAGGATGCTTTCATGGAGGATAAGTCAATCCATCTCTACACAGATGGATCTAAAACCGATAGCGAAGTTGGTGGTGGTGTTTTCTCAGATAAGCTAAATCGGAGCCCCTCTTTCCGGAAATTTTGGCGATTAAAATGAGCTCTGTCCTGGTTGAAGAAAAACGTGATATTTGCAAAGGATATCCGTATCTTTTCGGATAGTCAAGTCCCTGGACTCGGTCTCATTATATTCTAAAACCGCCCTTGAATGCCGATCATCTCTCATGAGAGCATCTCTACCGGATAAAGGTAGTATAGGTATACCAATCGCTACGTGCAAACTAACATTAAAGCTGGATGACAATAAAAGAACAAACCTTAGGTGGACTGCTGGCAAACATGTCTCGCGACCAAAGAGATCTGGCCAAGGCTGGATCTGAATCGCCCTAAGTTTCTGATCCTTTTAAATAGGAAACATCTCACCTATTAGTAACATCACTGGACACTGCCTCATAGCCGAGCACGCAAGAAGGCTTGGCGCTTTTACAAACGACTTCTGCAGAAGCTGCATGGACGAGGAAGAGGAGGAGACAATCCTCCACGTTAACAGTCTTCTACGCTTTGTCATAAGCTCAAACTGGTTCCATTAGTAAGAGGATTATAGATCCACGTGGCATCATAATGGCCAATAGGCCTAAGTGGGTTGGTACTTCCAACAGCCACTCTTACCTAACCTAATAACATATTACATATATGGTTAATGTTGAATCCCAGTGTAACTTTGAATACTGGTAGACTGCAATAAAAATCTAAATACTTTGCCCCAAAAAACTTGCGATCAAAAGTTGAGCTGCAGCTATTAACGCACTGCACCCAGCCAAATGTATTATAGGTTATTTTCAAGACTAAAATCCTTAACCGGTTGCGACTGGCGAATATTTTCATATAGATACTATGCGAGATTTGTTTCGCTGATCGGTAGTTATTGAAATGTTTAGTGTTGCAGCGGTTAGGCATTCAATCAGATTTGCAAATCTCCAAATCTCCAAATGTTTTCAAAATCTTATTACAAAGTTTCAGTAAATTTATACTGCCACAATTAAATTCGGGCTGTAAACACCAATAACTCTCTTATGTTTTAGAGGAAAAATCATAATGACCTTCCGCGTACCGAATCAGCAAATATTTCTGAGAGTTGGTATATGGTAGATCCACGTTGCTGTCGATGATAACAACTTTTTTGTAATCGAAGGCGGGTGACCACGGGTCAAATGATAGTGGCTTATAAATCGGAAGTGGTCGAATCACAACTGGACCCGAAAGACATTCTTATATTTCTCAGTAAACTGAAATTATGTGAGGTGAGTAGTTGCTGTAAACTGCAACTAGCATTATAAAATTACACTATCAATTTAGTCTCCCCATTAATTGTTGGATGCCTCCTATGGAGCGAGATCACCACTGAGCCTAAACAATTTTCTTTCTCATTCTACCACTTGCTTAAGCAGTTTACCCACTTGAGTATTAAGTTCTGTTTAAGAAAAAACTGGAAGTCATTGCCCAGAACCGAGACCTGGAAAATGAAGCCCTTTTGCACAGCTTTTCCGTTCGACATATACGGAGAACTGCCGGATCGAGATAAAGCAAATAGTTTTCATAGCTGTCTAGAGGGCGCTAGCCTCGTTCACTTCCAAGTAAAAACTCCATGCGATCTGTGAATCACCGAGAAGTAAGAAATCAGTGGTGGACATTTACACTACCTTGCTTAGTAATGTCCATTATCCGTCACATTGAAAGACAGCAGAGATACACCCGATTCCTAAAGAGGATACACAGAAGTGCAATCCATTGAATCTCGATCTTGAGCCTAAGTGGGGTGGCCGTGGTGTAGTGGTAGTAGCAAACGCTTCTCACTCGTAGGGTCCAGGTTCGAATCCTGCCCATGGCAAAATCAGTTTTTCATTGTATAATTGGAACTCAGACAAAAAAATTCTGCGTGTGAAGGCATAACACTGACACGTAGATTTGGCTGTTATAAGAGTTTCAAGCAATGATAAAAATACTGAGAATTATATCTCGAATCACTCTGAGTGAAGAAAAACTCTCCGTCCTATTCGGACTCCCACCCCTGGAGAGTAAACATAGAAACCAAACACACCTGAGTTTCAAACCACTACAAAAACAATTTTCATTTCTCCTCCTTCTATCTTTCCGCCCGCGCGCCAAGGCAACAGTAAAAGGGTATCAACCCCTTAGGCGCGCGTAAATTATAAAAAAAAAAAAAAATATGATCCACTGATCTTCCATGGTGATTCAAGACCAAATAATCCGTTTTGTAAGTCCTGACTTCTTCACGTTACGAAATTCTCAATAGCTTTCATGACAATTTAAAATCCCGATTGTGAGCTATGGGGCTTGGCATTGTCATGCAATAAGATTGATCAACACAGGCTGCTTCTCCGCTAATGTAGTATACAAGGTGTCAATTTCCTAATAATACCTGACGGCGTTCTTCGGTTCTCCTAGTTGAAGAAATGAAAAGTGCATTGGATATTTCTTTGCGCACCAAACTGTGACCATAACCTTTTCTGGATAAAAACCAGGCTTGAGGGTGTGTTTTGGTTTTTTCTTTGTATGCCCATGCCTTTTACGGTTGTCAACAGAATCCGCTTTCATCGCATGTAATTATTAGGTACACAAACGCCTCACTTTTGTGGCTTAAGTTAAGCGATGCATAAGTTTCTAGCTGCCCTAGTTCTCGTTTAGTTCAGGGGATACCCACATATTGAGTTTCTTTACTCTATGGGGCATGTTCCCATATTTTGTGCAATGTCCCGCACCAATTTCATTGAATCTGCTTCTTCAATTGCTCTTAAAACAGCGTCATCAATTACAGTTTCCAGTTGTGTTCGTTTACAGAAAACAGTCTGAATTTAAACTCTCGACAGTATGCTAAAAAATGTCAAGTGTTTGACGTCTTAACATGACATGACACACGTATTATTTTATCTTACAAAAACAGAAAATTACACGGCCATTTAGTGTGGTACATCCAAATATATGTACCATATGTCGCGACAAAATAAGTATTCAATATCTAGGTGAATAATATTTAGCAAGAACTAGCCGAACGATGGGTCACGTCAAGAACTTCTTGATAAAGAGAACCTGTAGTATTCGTCAAGTTAATTCAAAAATGGCCAAAAAACAGGTTAGGCCTGACCGCATAAGCGTGAATGATTTGGATAAAGCTAAGAAAAAAAAGTGTTGCAGGTGGGAGAAAAGTTACAGATCAGTTAATGATTTAAGCTGAATATACTCGTATAATACATACTCGTAAATCTTTTAATACGTAATCGATATACGAACTTCAGCTTGTTCTGGAATATTAGGCGTTGGTTTGTTTCGAGTAATTTTTTTTTATTTGGGAGATTGTAAGATTTGTACTTAGTTTTGCTAACCGTGGTTTTAAATAACATAACAGTTAGCCTGATGTTTCAGTGATAAACCTTCTTGTTTTATTTAAGGAAAAACATAATTTAATTTTGTTAAGAAATTAATTATATTAATGAAATGTTAGGTTGTACCTCAGTCCTCGCATAAATCAGTTGATTCTGGATCGATTTTTTTTCAGATATTTGTGATATGTGTGTTGTGTTAAGTGATTTCGATTAGTATTCGATTTTTGAGCATCGCAGTAAAATACGAATACATATCTGACTGACTAATTTTCGAAAACGTGGAAAAAAAGACATATTGTTTTCTTTAACAAAAAAACAAAACGACTAATTTTGAGAGCGTTTCAATATGGGTTCTTCTCGCTCTTACTCAGAGGAGAGTGCCATGCGATTTATTATTTTTGCCTCAGCAAAACCCACAAGAGTTTCACCGATCAGATCTGAGACACCCTGTATTTATGAAACCATAAATTTTTGCTGGTCTTTGAATAATTCAGATAATTCCGGGCCGATCTTTTTTCAAATATTCCTTAATTGTGTTAACAGATTTCTATTAATTCTACAAAAATTTCGCATGAGCCCTATATTTTTAAGAAAAAATTAATTGTATGTATTTTGTAGAAGTCTTTTTTAATAACTCAAAAAGTCATCGGCAAGCTTGATCAAAGCCTAATGGCCGCGATTCGGCATGAAGGCGTATCATCTGACAAAAATTTAAATCGCGAGTTATCGTGAGAAAAAAAAATCCACGTACGGACGCAGACACTCATACACACATTCACAAATACACACAATGATGGGAATGATTACTATTAGGCTTCGTAGAAGTAGGATCTTCCGACGGATACTGGTTCCCTAAATAACTTTAAAGAGCCACTGCATCCGAACACCTTGTAGCTCTGCTAATAAAACCTACTTAACCGCTCCTCGTAGCGCCATCTGTGAATCTCTCCGGAGATTTTGAAGTGAAGGGGACATATGGCGAGCTTCCAGCCCCACAAATCAGGATAAATGTAGGACAAACTAAGAGGAGAACTTCAGATGACCGAGTTCTTTTTTGCATTAAGACTGGTCCCAGTAAGGTCTTAATTACGGAATACAGGATTTTGAAATGGGAGTTATTAAGGCTGACGCTTGTATTATTATGTTATCTGAGTAAGCAGAAATGGCTTCCAGGCTAATACCCGAATGTTAAAACCGTGGCAGGCCTCAAAGAACGCTCAATGCCTCGTCGCCATTAAGTTGGTTGTGTAGGTCAAGATGTAACATTCCTTGTTAGAACCAATCTACCTCTGACACAGCACCCCACAAGGGCCTGATGGAGCTAACCACTTTAAGAAGGGTGCAGAGGGTGCAGATTTCACTCCGGGGATAGTCACAAACACCTCAGAATAGTACAGTAATAGTAAATCTGCGGTAGCCCACCACCAAGGAACCACTGAGCCATCTCTTTTCCAAAAACTGGGAGAACAGATAAAAATACTGGTGGAAGTGTTGGAGGATGGTAAGAGACGCTCTATCCACCAACGGATGAGATATGCTATCGAACCCATCAAAGCGCTCTGCGAACTGTCGGCTTATGATACGGACATTGAGAGAGCCAAAGAAGTCATTCGGTAAAATAATGCATCACAGACATCACCATAGCTAAAAACGGTAGCGGACGCAAAATGTGGACCGGAGTCAAACAAGGAGATAACAGACTCGAAGCGAGGGCAAAATCCAACTCCAGCTGATGGCAATGAAAAGCCTCGCAACAAGTTGGGCACGCAGAGTGAGGAAAAAATTGTAAAATGTCATAAAGCCGACGGGACAAAGGCCCACAAACCGGCCACAAGTGACGGAAAAACGACCACAAGTAATGACAACAAAAGTCATCAAAAAGAAGATACAAGCTAAAAAGCAAAGGCTCACCAAGGAAAAAACTTGATCCGACGCAATTGTGATAACAACGAAGGGGGAACTTTCCAATTCAGAAATACTCCGGAAAGTTAAGGCGAACCCAAAACTCAGCGTCCTCGGTGAATCGGTTACTAAGTAATATCAAACGAACCCAGAAAGGGAACCTTCTGGTGAAACTGAAGGAGACAGGAGATTTAAAAGGTAATTAATGAAACCCTTGGCAACAGTGTGAAGATTCGGGCTCTGTCCACCGGATTATTCTGGAAGTAAAGAACATAGAGGAGGCCATGACGAAGCAAGAGATCTGCAGATCAGCCAAAGAACGGAAACCCCTAACTACATGTTTCAGATATCTTCAATTGGGCTGCAAAAATGAGATCGACCCCTCTAAGCAATGTAGAAAATGTGGGGAAGAAAGCCATATACCCAAAGACTGCAACAAAGATCCATGCTTTTGAGAAAAGCACAGAAATAGGTTTATTCGAATTTTCGAATTAGATCAATATAAACTTCAATATCTCAGTTTCTACAACTCTCAACAATTTCCAGAAATATTGGCTTACCCCTCTTTCACGTACAGTAACAATTTGAGGTAGTGCCAGCTACGGAGGATGCGATTCCCTTTACCAGCGCTACCTTAACAATGTGCAAGTCAATTTTATAAACCACCCTAAGTCCTTTTTTAAATTTGTTAACTACAAAATAAAGTCCGATGGTTACCCTCCTTCCCTCTCTTTCAACAACAGGTCATCAACCGATCCACTCACCATTGCCAACCAATTTGCCACATTTTTTAAACAATCCTTCACCAACGACTCCTTTGTACCAGATCCATCCTATTTTAGTTACCTACTGAACTTCTCCAGTGGCCCACTTCTTTCTCATATTTTGGACCCGTCTTATATCGAATATAAATTACACCAACTCAATGACGAATTCACACCCGGCCCAGATGGCCTCCCTGCCATATTTCTTAAAAAATGTTCTTCCTCTCTTTCCCTTGCCCTTTCTAATCTCTTCCGTCTATCCCTTTCACAAGGAGAATTTCCTCAGGCTTGGAAAACCTCCTTCATAACCCCGATCCACAAGAAAGGATCAAAGAATGAAATAATCAACTATCGTCCCATCGCTAAACTCTACCATATACCCAAACTCAATCAAATCACTTATTTCCCCTAGACAACATGGCTTCTTAAAGGGTAGGTCAACCACCACAAATCTCGTTGAATTCGTATCCTTTGCCCTCTCTGCCCTAGAGAATGGCAATCAAGTCGATGTAGTTGCAACCGATTTTAGCAAAGCCTTCGATAAAATCTCTCATCGGTTAATTATCTTTAAATTGTCTGCCCTCGGCTTTGAACCCATATTGTTAAAATGGATATCCTCTTACCTCGAAAACCGTTTTTACAGTGTTCATTTTAGGTCAGCCCAGTCCGCTCCATTTTTGGCCACCTCTGGAGTTCCACAAGGCAGCCATCTCGGTCCCCTTCTTTTTATATTAACTATAAATGATCTCGATATGATCATCAAACACTCGTCTGTCTCCCTTTACGCCGACGATACCAAATTTTTCAAAACCATTTCCTCTCCCCATGACTCTTTCCTCCTTCAACAAGATCTTGATAGATTCTCGATCTGGTGCCTCAAAAATTCTTTGGAACTTAACATCGCCAAATGCCAATCCATCACCTTCTCACATAAGCGGAACCAATCTCCTCCCCGACTCTATCTTCTCCATAACCAACCTATCTCCTCCGTCTCTCAGTCTCTTCGTGACCTCGGCATTTTGTGTGACAGCGAGCTCAACTTCCGTTTACATATGGATGAGATAATCCTCAAAGCCAACTCTGCACTAGGTTTTGTAAAACGGTGGTCCAAAGAATTCACCAACCCATACGTGACCAGGTCCCTCTTTGTTCGCCCCCTCCTAGAGTACGCCAGTCAAGTATGGTCCCCATATCATCGTGTTCATATCTCGAGAATTGAAAGCATTCAGCGTCGTTTTCTTCGATTTGCTCTTCGAGGTATGCCCTGCGACGATCCTTTTAATCTGCCCCCCTATCAAAATCGTCTCAACCTTATCAACTTAAACACCCTCGAAGATCGCAGAGATGCAGCAGACTTTCTCTTCATTCATCGACTCCTTTCAGGTCACGTTGAATGCGCGTCCCTCCACAACTCCATTTTCCTTAACACTAACCCTCGTAATCTACGTACCCCTCGACTCTTCTATCTACCAACCCACCACACCTCCTATGGCGCGAACGAACCAATCTCCCGTATGCTACGTCAAATCAACTCAAACCCTACCGCCTTTGACTTTCACCGCACCACTTTCTACCTCAAATCTGTTCTCCTTCACCACTCCAACCAACCTTAGTTTTAAGTTTTAGTTTAAGTTTATTTTTTAAGTTATAGCTTGTATTAAGCCGAATAAATGGGGGCATTCGCCCCCACCAAAATTAAAAAATTAAATTAAATTAATTAAATCAATCTCATCAAAGATTGGCTAAAATCCGCCGGCCTAGAATAGCAGATCACAAAATGGAAGCTATCCTAATACTCGTAACCAGCCGGAAAAATGTTGAATTTGTGAACATAAGGGTAGGAAGTCAAATCATTAGACCAAAAGACTATATTATATAAAATACTTAGGAGTATTTTATGACAATAGACTAAGTTGTATGCCTCACATGACTATTCGGGCAAAAAGGCGTCAAAGCATATTATGGAATACATGGCATGGAAACTGTAACTACCATCTTATGCAGTTCCTATTTGGTCACAGTGGGTATCGAAAATATCTACACCGCTTCGGACACGAAAGCTCACCTTTTTGCCCAGACTGCCCAAATCAGGAGGAAGACACAGAGCATGCAATAATCCATTGCATACGCTTTCTGAGATGGGGTCCTCACATACCAAACCCACAACCAATAATTGACCAAATGTTGCGGCCAGAAGTAAATTCGATGGAGATTTTCGCATTCATAACCAACGGGCAAAACGAGCTGCAAATTATCGAAAAAATAAGACGTACAGATGCAGCAAATATGCACGGATATGCAAGATGCAAGATGCAAGCCGCTTTTTTTTCCACAGCTGCGGATAGAGAGCTCAATTACGACAGAAACAGATACATGGTAGTTGTTAGCATGACGGATATTGCTCGACAGTACACAACAATTTTGGTGGCTGGGTGTGGCCTCATTCGGTGGAAAAGAGGGATTTCTTGATTTTTGAGCAATGCTCAGCTTACATAATTTATGTGGGTTTAATACTACTAATATAATTTAAAAAAAGGGAGAGATGGGTAAACAATAACACATATATAGAATACATATAATACATATGTACATGCGACAAAAAGTTAGTAAGAAAAATAAAAACGTACACATTTATTTACGTAACATGGACTAAGAGAAACTATCTTAGGTTAAGAATATTTTTGGTAAATTTAAGTTTTTGTAACAAGAAAATAGCAAATGCCCAGTTAAAGTTACCTTTGCGTGGTAACTGAAAAAAAAAACCGAACTGTTCGGGAGTAAAACACGGATTCAATTTCAACAGTTTCTTTGTTAAAATTAAAATACTAAGGTATTTATTATTTTCCGAATTTACGCGTCTATGTCCGAAGTAAGCCACCCCAATCCACGCAACTGCTCCTCGTTGCCTCGATTCCACCTGATGTGATACGCTGACTTAGCGCTTCCCACGAATAGTGCATCCGGCGCATGCATGTATGCATATACTAACTGGCTGTACATGTTGTACCAGTCGTTGTATCCTGAGGCAAGCTAATAGAAGTTAGATTCAATTTTTCGCCATATAATGCATGCCAGAAGGATTAACAGCATAAGGATTACCGCATCCGAAGCAGTGGATTTTCTGAGTTTATTGGATAGGATTCGAAGACGTTCTATATTTTTCAGACTAAGACCATGAACGTGTCGAAGATATTATGTACTTCGATTGTGACGTTCGCCATCGTTGGAGGTAGGGCTTGTAAACTGGTTAAGCTAGAGCTCGTGAATGTATGGTTATTTAGATGTATTATCTCGTTGTTTAGGCCTATAACAAAGATTCCCATTAACGCTTGCGTAGAATTCCTTGAAGCAAGATCTCTATTGTAGTTTGTAAGAAAGATCGTGTCTTTACCAATAAGCTCAATGACCTCGTTATTGTTCTGGTTGTTTAGAAACCTGCTAAACTCGATGTCGACTTGCTTCCCATTAACGATAGCAGGCCTCACTAGGAGTTGATTGTAGTCCTTCTTCCCAACCTTTGGTATTGATAGGACGTATAATAGCATGTATTCGTTGGTGTAAATTGATGGTGATCCGAACTCGAGTGCTTCAATTTGATTGGCGTAAGGTAGAGTCTCTAACTCGGATACAAGAGTGTTGATCTCGTCATGATTCAGCAGGTTCGTGTTAATAATGCCACTTTTCGCCATTGACAGGCTCGTACCATCTCGTCAATTTCATCTTTGATTAATAGCGTCTGGCTGGAACTTTTGAATATCCGTCGTTTTTATATCTGCTGCGTCTGGGTTCCCAGCGATCCATTTCCATGCCGACCCGATCCAGTCAATGGACCTCTGTCTTCTCCGTGGTCTGTTCCTTAGAAGATTGATCCGATGGCTTATCTGAGCCAGGTAGAAATTAATAAGGGCCTTAGTATCTTTGTCTTTGATGTGCCTTCCGATGGAATCGGTGACCTTCCCAAGTTGATTTTCGAATTGGTTCAGATCTATGACATGCACGAGGTCGAAATTACCGTTGACTATCCACGCTTTACCTTCCTTGATGGAAACTACTGGAGCTGTATATTTGAATATCTGGAATCCATGGGGCATTGTATTTGTATTTGTTATTTATTAAGCAACATCATTTACAATAGATTTTATATCATCTTTTAAGCTATAAATGAGAAATTGTATGCAATACAAATATTCAAAAATTCTTACAGTTAAATTGAAATTAATGATAGATTAGAGAGTAGAAGTAGTTTAAAATTTATTTCAATATGATTATTGCAACTAATTAGTTTACAAAAAAGTAAAAGTAAATAGTCTTGCCTTTATGAAATTACACCATGTACTTGTTTTATCCTACCAAATGCTGAAAAAGTGTTTTACCAAAATTGTTCGCATTATTAAGTCTCCTAACTCTTAGAGGTAGAGAGTTCCAAATATAGACAGCATGAACGAAAAATTGTCGCTCTGAACTTTGGTAATAGATACGCTGCTGGATTAGACTTAATGATCGGGTTGAATGTGAAATTTTAAATTTTTCAAATAAATATGGAGTCTGCTTGCTGATAATAATTTTATGCAGCTACTTGAGAGTGCAATATTCGAGATATTTATCAAGAGTACATCCCAATATGTTTTTAGCATATTGTGAAACATGGTCATAGCGTCTCAATCCATAAACATAACGGATAATGCTGTTGAAAGCGATGTTGAGCGTACGTCTAGAGAATGCACTGCAGCAATAAAAGATTTCACAGCCGTAAGTAAAAATTGGAATCAGCAGAGCCCTCACTAGCATTATTCTTGTATGCAGGGGAGTGAAAGACGTATTCCTTAGACATCCGTAGGCTTTACCTATAATTGCCTATAATAATAATAATGAGATGTGATCATTCCAACTTAGAGTACTGTTAATCCATACACCAAGGCTCTTTACTTTGTCAACTTTGTCAACGAACTCCATTGGATCATTACGAAGCAATATGTTAGGAAGATTAAAGCCATTCATGCTGCTTCTGTTAATAAGAAGACAGTTGGATTTAGTTGGGTTCAGTCTCAGCGAATTATTTTCAGACCAATCTAGAATTTTTCGAAGGTCTTCATTAAGTTTATGGGCAGATTCGTCAATGAGGCCTAGTTTAAAACTCAGGTACAGTTGTACATCATCTGCATACATATGCAGCGAAGAGTTATTGATAACTTTTGGAAGGTCATTGATAAAAAATGTAAATAATAATGGACCCAGAATGGATCCTTGAGGTACACCTGCTGAGGTTGCAATAAAATCCAATATAACATTTTTAACCACAACAGCTTGTTTTCTTCCAAGAAGGAAGGTTTGATAAGCTTGACAGCAGATGATGAAAAGCCGAAAAGCCTCTTGAGTTTAAAGAGAAGCTTCATATGATCCACTGTATCAAAGGCCTTGTAAAAGTCAAGTAGGGTCACGAGAGTTGTTAGGTCTTTATCCATCGCCGCTTACTTTTAATAGAGCAGACGTACAGCTATGATGAGGTCTGAAGCCAGATTGATGTGTACAAAGTAGTTTATTGCGTTGAATGTAAACGGACATCTGTTGGTGTAATATCCTTTCCATAACCTTTGACAGGAAGGGAAGGATGGCAATGGATCTATATTCAGCCGAGGAGTTAGAGGATGCTTCCTTTTTAACAATTGGAAGAATTTTCGCAATTTTCCACTTTCTTGGAAAAGTGGAAGTCAGTATAACACTATTAAAAATATGGGTGAAGACTGGAAGAATGTAGGGTAGTATGATTTTAATGAAAATCGGGTGAATTTCATCAATACCAACAGCGTTAGTCTTAATTTTAAGTATAGCCTTGATGACATCAGCTTGTTCAATACAAGCAAACTCAAAGCCATTAAATGATATGTCTAGTGAGTCAGTAATCGTGCTGGAGGCCGTTTGTACTTTCGCGAATTCTCTATTGAGCTGATTGGGATCTACGTTATTTATTTCGACATTCTTTTTCCGACCAACACCAAGCTCACGTAAATTATGCCATAGAGTTTTTGATGGTAACTTGTGGTCAAAGTGTTTATCGTAAAATGCTCTTTTAGCTTGTTTTATCATAGAGTTGACCAGATTCCTCAGTTGGCGGAAATTGTTATACAATTCTGGGAGTTTAAAACGTATCCACTTCTTATAGGCTATATCTCGCTTATTTTTAAAGTAAATAATTTCGCGTGTAAACCATGAATTGTTTGAATATTTTATCATTTTAGTTACAAGTGGTACTTGTGTATCAAATAATTCCAATAAAATATGTTCAAAGATATCAGCCTGAGCATCCGTAGATACTTCATGATAAATTGGATGCCAATTTATGCTTAGAATATCATGCTCCAAGGCATCAGAATTAAGATTTTTAAAGTCTCGGTAGGTGTATGTTGAAAAGTTGAAAAGATTAGATCGTGTTTCGAGACCGCTGGAGCTGAAATCTGACTGTAGAAAGCATTGTGACAGTCATTGGAAAGGAAGAGGATTAAAAGAGTACTGGCTGCTTGAGTGAAATGCGTAGGAACAGTCGTGTTTATAATATCCAAGCCAAAAGTTTTTATGGACTGAGTAAATGCCACGGAGCCCGCATAATTCAATACATTGCAATTGAAATCGCCACATAGAATAGTTTTCCAATAGGTTGGAGAATAATTTTCCAGTAAATTGAAAACGGGGCTTAAATCAACATAGTTGTATGGTCTGTAAACTACACCAAGAAGACACTTTTTCCGTCCACAAACAACTTCGACAAAACAATATTGAAGTGGACTACCATTGCTATGCAGATTATTCAGGCCAGTATTAATTTACTCGTAAACATAGTGCGGAATTTTTTATCGTCCCTGTGTTTTCTTGTTCTTTTATATTTTTTTTCTTCTTTTCGGGTATTATTCCGTATCTATTAGAACAAAAAAATTCGTTTGGGTAAAAGTAAGAAACCAGCCTTTGGAATTTCTGTGTTGATCTCGTTTAGTCGCAAGCGTTTATGATTGCAAGCAACCTACTAATGGCACATACAAATTAACATTCAAATGGTTTTTAACCACAGGCGAAATCTGCCATGTTCTTATGGGTATGATAGAATTTTGCTGCTGTAGAGTTAGAGCAATTGATGTGTGTTCCCATGTGTACAGCAAGGTGCACCCAGTAGAACGTACTAACTTCCTGTCCTCTATTAAAGGACACAACAATTCACACGGGATAAAAGGATATGAATTTTAGAAGCCGGAAATGTATAATGGAAAATAATTTCATTCAAATGGCTGCCTCGGCTGGCCATGCAGTAGCCTACACGATCGGTCCAATTTTTAAGCACATTATCGATTGTGTGCAGCTGTATTTCACCAATGGCTTCACGAATATTGTCCTTTAAAGCGTCAATTGTCTCTGGCTTGTCGGCGTAACACTTATCTTTCACGGTACCCCACAATTAATAGCCCAACGGTGTCAAATCGCAGCTCCGAGGTGGCCAAACGACATCAGCTCTGCGGCTGATAATGCGATCTTCAAAAACAGGGCGCAAAACATCGAGTGTAGCTTCGGCTGTGTGGCACGTAGCGCCGTCCTGTTGAAACCAAATGTTGCCAATATCCTCCTCTTAAATTTTCGTGAACAAAAATTCGTTCAACATGGCCCGATAACGATCGCCATTGACTGTAACGGCCACTCCTTGCTCATTTTCTAAGAAAAATGGCCCAATTATGCCTCTGGACCAAAATCCGCACCAAACAGTGACTCGTTTTGGGTGTATCGGCTTTTTAATGTATGCGTGCGGGTTTTCTGTGCCCCAAATGCGACAATTTTGCTTGTTTACATACCCGCCAAGATCGAAATGAGCTTCATCTGATAAGATGATTTTTTTTGGCAAAATCGGCATCTTCTCTAAGTCGATCGCAGGCCCACTTAGCGAAGCGAAAACGCATTGGATGGTCAGTTGGCTTCAACTCCTGAACCAATTGGACTTTGTATGGCGTCATACCAAGGTCTTTATGCAAAATTCGTCTCAATGATGTCTCCGAAATGTTCAATTGTTGAGAACGACGGTGAATTGATGCTGATGGCGCTTCACGCACACTTTCTGCCACAGCAGCAATATTCTCGGGTGTACGCACTGTTTTTGGCTGTTCACGCTTTGGTTTGTCGATGAGGATGCCAGTTTCTTTCACTTTTTTCACAAGATAACGAACATACGGAGCTGACGGTGCTTCTCTTCTTCCAAAATCCGTACGCAATTTTCGCACACATTCTGCAACATTACCATGATTTTCAAAGTAATGTCGCAATATTTCCCAGCATTGTTCAAGCGTATACACAACCATATTCGTTCAGCGGAAGGATAAAACTAATTATCTGTCAAATCAGACATGAGCTAAGTGTTACCATTCACGAAATAAGTACTAGTTGAAAAAAAAAATGTTAGATGGCGGACCCTTTACCTTTCCAGGGTAACTGAAAAAAATAACCGAACTCCAACTGTTCGGGAGTAAAACACGGATTCAATTTAAACAGTTTCTTTATAAATTAAAATACTAAGGTATTTATTATTTTCCTAATTCACGCCACCCTAATCTACGCAACAGCTCCTCGTTGCCTCGATTCCGCCTGATGCGATACGCTGACTTAGCGCTTCCCACGAATAGTGCATCCGGCGCATGCATGTACTCGTACATGAAATCCATTGGTTGCGCGTGTGCTTTGTCAGCATAGGTTCCCACTGTGTCCTTCACAGTCTGCTGGATCGTGGTAACTGCCCATTCTTTTTAAATATTTTCTTATTAGTAAAAATAAATAAATTACGAGTAATGAATTAAAAATATAAAATACAATAAATAAGACTACCTCGTTGGGTTTAGCTTAGAATTCCTGCATAGGACTTTTTAAGGTTTTTTGTGGCTAATGTCAACATTAATATGAAAATATATATAAAATGATGAAAAGCTGATAAAAGACAAATTTTATTTTATTCTCAAAGGCATACAGATATGTAGTTTAGGAAAGAACCACAGGTCGAGCTTACTTACCGCTACTATATATATTTATGTATGTACATACATATTGCCCACAAATGTTTTGTTAAGATAACTAATACACGTATACATACGTATGTACGTACCTACATACTCAAGCATTGCTGTGGCAGATTTAATCAATCTGTAGCACTGGTTTGAAATAGACTATGCATATAGAGAGTGAAATCATGATTATTGGTATCATCCCTTCCTTATAACTAAGCCCCTTCGATTTACTCTCTAAATCTTTTTATATGTAAGGAAGCGCGAAGATTAGATGATTGCGTCAATATGCTACTCGTATATCCAAATTAAATTATCTTTCAGCAGGATAAATTTCCTCCCTTTATTTAGTGGGTACATACGGATTGCAGGGATTGTTGAACAGATTTAAACCACCTCTTTTGGCATCACCATTGCATTACCATCCATACCCTAATTTAATTCAGTGCATTTTTTTTTTCTGTAACAATTTTTTCACCCTCCACTTAGATTGAATTTAACATTATTTGACCTGCGGCATCTATTGAAATTCAGAACATACGCCTCATTAACATATGGTTGTATAAAATAAATAAATACGAAATTGTACTAGGATACTTATGAGGATAAGCTTAAGAAAAGATAGGTCTTTCGATAACACCGTATCTTTTAAATTTTGTTTAAGCTTAATTTCTACCAATATATCGAGTTAACGTTCTACAATTCAATTTACCTATGGTATGTAAGTGTAGGTATATATGTATATAATAAGAACTTTACACCTACCCATATATACAGCTACGAAGTTTTTGAAGAAATCACTTTAAAAAAACTTGTGTTATACATACTACCGATGGTTTGTAGCATGCTGGGTATTCATAAACAAAGAAATTTATCAATTTTATTCAGTTTCTAGTAAATGTACTCGTATGTATCCCGAAAAGTGCTTGGAGATCTTTTCAAAGCTCCTTTAATACCTTTTGTCTCTAAAGTGGGTGAGAAGTTTCGATTTCTATATACAATATCCATCCTATATGAATACAGATAAATATGTATGTTATCATACTGAGAAGTCTGACTTTATACGTACATATGTGCATATACAATATGAACGCATTTGTACATACTCGTATGTATATCTTGGCAATGAGTGCCACTTGAGCTGCATATTCTAAAACACTTGTCACAAACTGTAAGTATAGAACTGGTTATGAAAAAAATTATCAAGATACAAGACGGTACGGATGTGCAGCTAATTTGCATTTCGTTATTTAAATACCACTACTGGTATCAGCGAAATCACAAGCTTTTTTTTTGCTTTAAATAACCCCTATCTCTCGATGACACTATATGGTCATATACGATGTTCAATTATGAAACTACCACTGACACCACCTTAAGTCTTTAGATACAGTAAGTGACACTTGAAAATTGTAGTATGGTTGATTTTAATCCCTTTATCAAATTCCGTACACCGCTTGGCACGAAACGTTTATATGCATACTTTTTTTTATTTTATTTTCTTTTTTTTTTTGTTTCGCTATACTCATTGTATTGGTAGCTGAACCAATTTCATAGGAATGGATACATATAGCAAATAAGAGAAAATGGAGAGTATAGCAACGGTTATTTCAATCAATCTAGAACAAAATGGTGGCGCCAATATTCACATAAATTTATCCACAAGGGAAGAAAAAATTAAATATAAAAAAATGAGTGCAAATTCTTCAGTTTGACAAAGAAGAACATTGTGTCAACAAAGGGAGCGCTAAGCAGATTATTTTGATTGAATTTTTTTTTTTTTCATTTTATCGTCCAAAATAAATTGTTATCTAGTCGTCATTGTCTCAGACAAAATGTGTGTCTTAACAGCAAATTAATAAATGCAAAATATGCACGAAGATAAATACTAAATACTACAGGTATGTATGTATACAAAAATGTATATAATACGAGTATATTAAATATGTTCTATTTGCATTGAAAATGTTTCAACGTTGGATATGTATTGTATTTGCGAAAGAAGATATTGCTGTATTGGTGTTTACGAAATGTACTCGTAGATAGTATAAAGTAAAGCTCAGTGAACTGGTAAAATTTGCTTGATTATTAATAGCAGAAAATCTGTCACCGTAAAGATATGGCATCAATTAATTGAAATTTTCATCCCCTATATTCTTATAGGCACATAAATATATATATATACACACACATATATATGAATTGTGACGTTGGGTGGGTCATTAATTCATTTATTATGTTACACCCCATCCATGAAATTATATTTCTTAAAAACAACTCCCACTAATCTTCCCTGTGGTGTACCTACGCTATGCTTTTGCAAAGCCATCATCGCTGCCGATTGCATCGGAAATAAAATGTTCTACAAAGTCAATGTCTACCGTAAAACTGGATATTTTGGAACACCTATTGAACGACCACAATTATCCTTGACATGCGGTGATGTTGATGACGTTGATTTGAATGCGTGTCCTTAGCAACAACAAGAGCAATCTGAATGAGAGTCGAACCCTCACTTTATTATATTGAACAAGCAGCACGTGACGCAACTGAGCTGCTGTTATTATTATAATTTTTCTTTTTTTTCAATAATATACCTATAAATGTACATACACATGCATAAATGCTATAAATTTAATTATGTAGATACATATATATTTCTTGATCTAAAATACAGTGATTTATAATAAATTTACGATTTTTCATAATCATACAACTTACAAAACTTTTTCAGACGTATAGATCTCCTAAATATTTTCTTGCCCAGAAGAATTTCTCTTATACGAATGTGTTTATATGTCTATTACATACTCCAACCATTTTCTATTGAATATTAGGCATATATTGCGAATTGGTGTTTTGAACACACTTATCACATTCTTTAAAGTCATTCTCTGTTTGAAGATGTACGAAAATTCACTTTCAAATTATTTTACCATTTAGATTAGCATAAAGTATAACTTTCGTTCAATTTTAAAACTAAATTATTCAAAATATTATTTTCATTTAAGCATAATTCCTTAATTTTGTTTACATAAACTCACACAAAATATGCCTATTACCGAACTCAAAGAATCTTTTTAACGTCGGCCTGGAAAATAATTCAAACTAAAGTTTGGTGTCCGATTTGGTCCTTCATTTCAGTGTTGGCAAATAAAGATGATAAATAATGTCTCCCATATATGAATTTATTGTGCATGTATGTATGTATGTATATACTATATAAAGCTTTTGTATATCATAACCATAAAACAATCATAGAGAAGGGACTTTACAAAGAACAAATAAATAGCTACTTAAGAAAATGATTGTGCTCGTGTCGGTTGTCGTATCCCATAGACTTCTCTCACCAGCTTGTTATACCGTCTTAAGTTCACAGAGTGTATTCCTTTTTGCTGTTCCTATAAGTTTGCCGGAAGACATTTGTAAAACTGTGGTGGCGGAGCCCTGTGGTGATTAAGAAATGAGGATGAGAATGTGTGTGCAACTAATTGTTTAAGAGCGGAAATCAAACGGAAGTTATTCGTTGGGTAACCAGGAACTGGTCTGCTTTTCAACTTAAATAATTTGCCTTCAACAATTTTATGAAAGTAATACTTTAAATAAGATATACGTACTCATAAATACACGCATATATGTTTATAGAGTTCGGATGTTCATAGGAGTGTACAATTTTACTGCCTAAGAACATCTCCCCTCAATTTTAATAAATAAATATTTATTGAAAGTAAGTAATGGTCTATCACGAATTTCTTAAATCACGAATAAATACGTTTGACAGGTATCTTTCTTTACGAAAGTACCTGCTTCTACCGCTAACATATTTCGACAGCGGTAATCTTTATCGTGCCACGTTCAAGGACTTAATACTTTGTGAATGGCGCAATAAATTTCTCGCACTCAGAATTTTACGACTGCGTTATAATGTGCATAATAATGTGTGTAATTAATCAAATTATAAGCTTTTGCTAGAAGTTTTTGGTTTCATCTTCGACTGTAGGAATTCTAAGATCACTGTGTAGCACTGTTCATGGACAATTTCTCTTACCATTTTATTGTCAAAAGTTTGAAAAGCATTGGCATTCGTTTACATACGTAACCCCAGAGTATTGTGTACCGTATATTTATATCGGCTTCAGCATTTCCTTATACAATAAATGGTGTTTTCTTTTTTTAAGCTATAGAACGGAAGGAATTGAGTTTGCATCAAACTTCTCTATTCATTATGAAGAATGATTTATTTTCATTATGTTTTGTATATGGTATACTAGGCATACGACTTGTTAAATACTTTTTATGAAGCGCATCGTATTGGCTTGGGCCACTCTTACGATCATTTGGGGCTCTATGTCATCCCTAATACACTGAAAATCGGCTTCCATGAATAATTTGCGGCTTACCCGTATACATCAATGCAATATCCCACATAGAACCTCTTGTTGGAATATCAGTGTCACCCAGCAAAGATTTTCTCTTGTTCTTGGGGTATATCACAAGTAAATAGGGGCCACGGAAGCGAAACGAGAACGATTGCTTGCAAACCGGCAGCTAGAATTTTATTTAAATTCCAAATACTCATTCAATCCAATCGGTTATAAATTGAACTTCAAGCCTTTATGCTATACCTTATCAAAAGCTTTAAGAAATACGCTAGAGCTTATCTTTCTCAATTAGGGATAAATTTGTTTTCCTCAAAAACCGGCTGTAAGCGCTTGATAATACCGTCTCTGAATGTTGAACATAATCAAAGTATTTCCACGCAATTTCTTAGCACTCTAAGTGCAGCATTTGTAATATAGAATTATAATTTATGCCTTATCCGGGTATTATATCATAAGCAGGTGCTTCTCTTGGTTTTTTCATGATTGGCGGCGCAGACATTTTAGGTTGTTTAGTGCCTTTTCTACAATGACTTAAACGATCTAAAGGATATAGACGTTAACAGTCTCCTACACTTCATCATAATTTCAAATTAGTTCCATGAGTAAGAGGATCACAGATCCACGTGGCATCACAACAGGTCAATAGGCCTAAGTGGGTTGGTCTTTCCAACAGCCACTTTTACCTATCCCACCCTATCTAGTGCCTTTTACAACTTTCCAATATATAACCTTGGACTGCCTTTTCACTGTCAAGCTTTCAATTATATTAAGTACAATACCTACTAAGCAGTTTTTGCAATTCTAATGTCTGCTCCAGCAGTGTGTTCAGAAGTGTATTTATTTCGAACGCGAATTTCTTTTCTCTTTACTCACTTCATTTTTTTCCCATGGACATCATTGCAATGAGGCAATCCACCTTGATTTCAAACTGAACTCTGTCTTAAATCATACGTTCAGTTGAGTATTTTCTTTCTTCTTGAAGCTTTCAGAATTAGTAATTCCAGTAATCCTTGCTGATTCTTGTATTCTATTTAGAGTTTAAGTTACTTAACACATGGCTTCAAAAGTGTAGATCTTTAACAAAAGGTTCTGTATATACTCATATACATTTTACTAGTCTAAATTATTCTAAAGGAAGCACGAACATTTGTGATTGTACATATATTGGGGGTATATGCTTATGTCAAAATATTTCCTCTCAAAAAACATGCATAAAGCGAAAACTATCATATAAAGTCGGTCGAAGATATGACACTTTGAAAGAGTTTCAGAACGAAATACCAACACAATAAAATCTTTTTAATCATATAGTCCAAGTTACAATTTGCAAAAAATTCTCATAAGTTACATATGAGTAGATATGTATTTAGTTAGTACGAGTATATATTGTATGATTTGTTTCATAGCATACCTACTATGAAACTTAAACCAGAGCTTGCCGATATATTCGTATGAAATCCAATGCATTTCATATAGTGAAGTTTAAGTATATTTCATTATACATATTAAAATGATTGCAGTAATTTAAGACCCCCCCTCCCAGAAAGTAATCTCACTTAAGAGTAACCCAAATGTCGGAAAATGTGCGTGCAAATGTATAGAGTTAATTCTTCTTTCCACTTGCTGTCAAAAATATAAAAATATAAATATATGCAAAAATATAAAACATTATACTCGTATGTATTAAATTTAATTTTAAAGGTGATGACCCATGGAGGGACATATGGACATACGCAGATCAATAGAGAGTGAGATGCTCATGTTTATGTAAATCCCTCAGCAATATTTTAAAATGTTACAATCTATGCATCAAACTTATCAAGTAGCAAGAAATACCTGCCCTTTGGACTGTGTGTTTTGAAAAGTCACATGCAACTGATTTATGACTATTTCGTATAAATTTAAACCCGTTTTAAGATTATACTTGTACATTAAAAAATGAATTGTTCATATTTAATTCGTAATTTGCGTTTCAGATACCTTAGATAGCTTGCGGTGAAACAATAAAAAAATTAGATTGATGGGATTACAAACTATTTTATATTGCTGTTAATATGGCACACTTTAACAAATTAGACAATGAATTGAGTATAAAACTTTGTTTTAAATTATCCACTTCAATTAATAGAAGTAGATAACGATACGAGTGCATACAGGAAAAAAAATCATTATGTTTTTTTGTTTAAATAATATCAATACATTTCAACACGTTCATAATACTTAATTTAAAGCCATTAATGTTCAACCAATAGAATTCTATCTTTGCACAGGCAAATGAGATAATATTCTTAAGATAAATAAATAAGAAAATTGCCATGGGTTCCATCTGTACTGAAGATGAGAAGGGACCCTTCCTTACAGGGAACAACGAAATTTTAAACTGGGAAGAGTATTTTAACGCGTTACTTGACCAATTAATTCCGCAAATTAACATTTCCTCGGCTTTCACCCATGAAGAGGAGACAACCGATTTTACGGAAGCTGGAGTTAGGGGTGTCAATTTCGTGCTGTATCACATAACTTCCGAATGGAGAAAATGGGCATTTTTCTTAAGAAATGCTCTTCCAAACTGTCTCCCCCACTTTCCTACCTACATATTTCGCCTATCCCTTACACAGAGAGAATTTCACCAGATTTGTAAGACCTCTTTTATAATCCCGATATATAAAAGGGGATCAAAGAATGAAGTTAAAAATTATCGTCCCATTGCTAAGCTCTCTCATATACCCAAACTCTTTGAACGCATTTTATACGATGCCTTAAGCTTTAAGTACAGGTCTTATATTTCACCTAGACCATATGGTTTTCTAAAATCTAGATTAACTACCAAAAACCTAGTTGAATTCGTGTCTTTGAACCTCTTGATTAAACTTGGGAAATATAAAACATGAAAACATATAAAAATAAACATCAAAATAATTTTTCAATAATTATTGTAATACTGCATTGAATATAGGTATTTTATGGTTAAGGAAGTGCTCCAATAGATCCTATCATTTGTTCGCTGGTGAATCATTTTGATGAATTTGATTCTGTTAGATGTTCAAGACGTACGGGTGGATCTAGAACTGAAAGATCGGTCGAAAATCCTGATGTTTTAACACAAGGAGTCGAGGAAACCCGGAAGACATAAACGAGAAGCCCAGTTGCAGCTCTCTGACCGCACTATATGGCAAATTTTGAAAGAAGTGTGCATCTCTTTCATTCTCCTTCCAGTTAATCTAAAAACCAAATACTGGGGATTTCGCATTATTCTTGGAAAAAGGAAAAAGAATTTCAAAGTTCGTTAAGCCAGCTGAAAAATGTTGACAATGTAAGTAAAGACGAAGCGCATTTCCACTGTAGCAGTTTAGTCAATAAACAGAGCAGAAAAACCTGAAAATCTTCATCTCAAAAATAATACTGCTGAATTTTGATGGCCAATTTCTTCGAAAATGATATATCTGAGAGTCGAAATAAAAAATTACCCAACATTTCTTATATCCACAATTGCCCCCAAACCAATATATGGTTTCAGCAATATGGTGCAACGTCCATAGATCGCTTGCAACAACAATTGAAGCAAAAATTACCGTTACTTTGACTCGACCCCCACGATAGCTTGACTTGATTGCTCCAATTTTGTTTCCTTCTATGCGAATGAGTCTTAAACCTCGCAGCAAATAAGCTAAATATTCACGAAGGAGCACTCCACAAAGTTTGTAAATGTTACACCAAGGGCAGATTTGTGCGTTCGGGAAAATATTTAAACATTCCATTTATACCATTCGATCCAATATTTATTAAAAAAAAAACACATACACAAATCATGTAGTTAGTTTTGCCGCAATCTGTATATAAATGTTAAGCAATATTTACAATAAGGTCAAAATGAAAGTTAAATGAACAGCGGCAATAACCAAGGAATTCGAACTACAAAAAGGTAGCGCCCAAAGTCCGTTGCTTTTTAACGTCGTGCACATGACAGCATTACGTTTTACGGATCAGCTGTTCTCATACTGAATATCTAAATTGCTGCATTTTAAAAACCGCATACACACCTGAGATCTATTAGAAAGAAAGAGTTTTTATAAGATGCGCCCCATTTTTCCGACTGATATTCTTCGAACTCACCTTTTAACAGATGTCATATCTGTGCTCCAGACTGTCTACTATTTTTATTTTCGGACTTCATTGTCGTTCCGGTAAGCGAACAATTGAGCGTTTTGTGAAAAAAATCGAATCAACTTATTCACTCCATATTGTTCCGTTCCATCGAACCACCAAAAGTGAAGAGAATATTGCGACTCTACACAAATCAAGACTGCAGTCAAATGATTGCACGCAGTTCTCAAGTGCTGGTCATCTCCCAAACGTCCCTGCGACGTATTTGTACTAGATCTTATTGAACACAAAAACTACAGCCAAATGATCGTCATGCACGTCGAACTTTCTCTGATTGGGCTCTATTAAAAAGGAAAGAAGATCTGGATATTCACCGAAAAAATATTCTCAGCAACGAGGCATATGAGTACATACTCGTATGAATTGTTCGTCAACTTGCCTTGTTGTCGATGAATGAAACGAATCTAAGACTCATCCGAAAATCTACAAAACTAACAACAATTTGCAAATCACAATTTGCTTTGATAATAGCCACCAATTTTGAGTCCTTCTTTTCCATAAGAAATGCCATTCGAACCGCTGAAACCGAGTACTAAGACAAAGAACTAGTCCATTGCACTCCTTATATTATAAGATGAGTAAGCGATTCAGTGATAAAGTGCCTGTAGTACCAGCCTGATGCGGGCTTCGACCGTACACTCACAGAGTAGTGCTCCACAGTGTCGTCATCACTTTCACAGTAGGCGTCGCAGGATTATGTGTAACTTATGCCAAACACACTCAAGTACACTTAGCAAAAGCATAGTATCCCGTCACTACGCAAGTCTTTCCTACTGAAAAACAGCAGGAAAATTGCTGACCTTTTAGAGACGTCGAGAAATATTCGTTTGTTTTACCGGTAGTTCATACGAAACCAAACTGTCAATGGAAGTCCTAACTTAGGACGCAGGCTGACCTAACGCAAGTTTATTGGTAATTGATTTCCCGTGATCCCAATGTGATTTGGGACCCAAACAAGACTCTGTGACCCAAACACTTCCGATTGCGTTCAGTGAATTTTTGCATTCCCGAACTAGCTTGGAAGTCGCTAAAGGTGGCAGCAAGGCTTTAAGCGCAGCTTGGCTTTTGCTACAGATACAAATGCATCGCCCACCGATTCTTCATAATTTAGTTCGTTGTATTCATGATGGAGTATATCTGTGCCAAAGACCATTTCTCTTTGGCTTTGAGAGTGCAACCAATAATATGAATATCAGGAGGTGGAGGATTCATCAGTGCATATACAACAGAGTCTGGTGTTCTAGGGAAAGCCCCATATAGTCGAGACAGACCTTTTTCTGAAATCAGGTAAAAGTAGCAGTGATGAACTTTCGAGAAAGCTTCTTCCTTCAGACAACCCACGCAAAGGATACAATTGACCTTATCATAGCAGTATAGATTCAAAAGACCATCCTCGATGGCAAACTATATATGTATGTACTCGTATGTACCTTGCCGAATGTTCAATCCTTAAAAAGAATAATTTCTGGCAAATTTAGTACAAAATATACCATTCCGCTGGTTGTCTAAATTGCTGCAGATTTATTTATATGTTCGAAAATTGTATGCTTTAATTAGAAAGTAACATAATTCAATTTGGAGTCAAATTATTACCATAAGAGCTATAAAATCAGCCTAGAAATTACCGGAGCTAACTCAGGAGAGAGGGAAGGTAAGTCAACTACCCATATTAAATTGTTTTCTATTTTATTAGAGCCTAAAACCCGTAACAACTAACTGTTATGTGTTGAAATAGGGGCACTGCATATTCTTGTTACCTTTAGAGTGAACAATTTCTCAAAGTTTTCTAAGTGATGTGGCATTTTCAAGATCCTAATCACTAGTTTACCACTGTTATATCTTGTTGTCCAAGTCCGCAAATATAGTTATGCACAAATTCTTGGTTTTTTTTTTTCGGCGCAATTATTCATTCTCACAATATCATGCACTTAACCGATTAATTGCAAATTATGTAGAATACTTGCAGATTAATATCAGGAACACTGATAGATAACCCATATACATAGCTCCCAATTATAGTGAAGATTCCTAAAGAAACGACCGTTAAAAGTTGAAATCGATGCATTAACAACGGATGCATTTATGTCGAAATTATCACAACCGTAACAATGATATTTCCATTCTCACTACATACTGATGACCTTCCTGAATTAGGGGACACTTAATAATTCAATTCCCTGAATAACAATCGCCACAAGTAACCAAGCAGACTACGTGTGTATGTATTGTATGTCAATACACTTCCTGGAAATTCCTGATACTTTTGCTATTAACACAAACTTCAGTATTTCACAATACGATCATAAAACCAACATTACTATGTTTGTGTTCATATTTGATGCTGCAAGTCCGAATAAAACCACATTTAGAACACATTGCCCATATTTAGTGTCCGGTCTTTCGAAGACTAACTTTACATCACTTCTGGACACAATGTAGAGACGAACGGTTAGCTCGAATAATGATCCCGCATCAACGTGAAGACTACAGGCCCTTATATTATACCACAATACGGTAGTAGATTACAGTGTGTACTATGGATTCTCTTATGGCAGCTTATCTGAATATATTCGTACCTCAGGAATGATAGTTTTGATTTCATTAGCCAGAAAACCGATTCAAACTTGGGCGAAAATCTACTTATAAAGTTTCTTTTTTGCTTAAGTGTTTAACTTTGTAATTATTCCTGGAATATTTTAAAACTGGGATCAACTCGCATCTATTTACAAATGTACTCATTTTGTACAATCGATATGAATTCAGTTTAATACTTTTTCGACATCTTAGACAATTTGAGGAAATGAAAACTATTCGAATTCATATATGTATGTACTCGAATATTTGAAAAATATGCAAAAATATGAGGAATCTCAAAATCCGTGAAAGTTAATATTTCTTTTTATTGCTGTATATACAATTCGTTTGCTTCCTAGTGGTAGGTTAATAATTATTTTTTATTATTTACATGTACTTTAATTTGATTAGAACACCCTGAATCTAAGTATATGCACTCAAATGTGCATATACATCGCTTAAAATATTTACCATATTTTGTTTCTACGAGTGCACATGTGCATACATAAAAAAGTAACAAAAATCATTCAAATTGCAAATTATTTCTGCTCAGTCGTGAAAATGTATTCTAAAAAAAAAAGGAAAACGTTGACTGAGCCTCAGCTAGCCTGCAGTTATTTGAGCAATGTTTTTAAGAGTAGCTTAGGCTCAGCGACTACTGCTAATACATTTTTTATTAATTTCGCTCTGTGTTGGAGTTTGAAAGTTTGCCAATAATCGCGCACAATAGAACATGTTTTGAATTTTTTATAGCAACCATGTGCAAATATAATTTACCACCAACACCAACAATCATACATCCTTCCTTTCCTTTTGCCTGGGGATCGAAGAATCGACAAATTGCGAAACCTTTTCCTGACAACGGTCCAATTTCATTATTCATTAAATGTTATCAAGAAAAATATTATGACGCAGGCGGTGAAACTGAAATCACAAATTGTGTTTGAAAAGGGGGTTCTCAATGTGTGTATACGTAGGTACTTATAGGCATAAACGCGTTTTGCCGTACGATTAAAATCATTTACCCTCAGAATATAACATCGCATACGTACTCGTACATAGGTAAATATTTACTCTTAGTCCAGTCAATTAACTTTTTCTAGCGATTTTGCGTAATGCCTTTGGGACGTACTTGCAATGCAAAAGAGTGGTTTCGTCGCTTTTCTAAGGTTGAATTTCGAACCGCATTTAATTTTTTTACCAGAAATTAATTGACCAGTTGTGGTTACTTAATTTTGTTTCATAACTTGCTATAACTTAAAAATGTAAAAATGTTGATATTGTTTTTTTTTTTTGTTTTTTTTTTAGAAAAGAAGAAAAACCAAACACAGAACTAAGACAGGTAGGAGTATCAAACATGTTTTTTTCTTCTTAGTCTTGCGTGTATTAGTTTACATATATTATTATGTTATATATATATATATTTTAAGGGAACTATGTACATTCATCTTTACAATTAATTCTGCTTGGATGCAACCTTTCATTTGTCCACATTCAAGGCTGCGCACCTGGTCGGTGCAGAATGGATTTGAACACGTAGGAGGTATTATTTCATTCATTTCTTAAAATCACTTACCTGCGAAAATTGTTCTACAATAAAATACAAATCGGTAAGAGCATTTTTTTTAATGTTGAGGATTTTATAAAAGTATGTACATACTCGTACATACATATATTTTTTGATCTTAAGCTCCTACGTTTACATGAGCAATGTAAGCATGGATCGAAACGAAATGAAAATAAACATTGAACCACGATTTCTTTAAGATTAAAAGATCTTAAGAATCATGTGTGTGTTTAAATCACAGCGTTCGGTGGGAGCCAAAGACAAAAACGGAATAATTCAGAAACAGATTTTAATTTGAACTTTAGATAAAAGTTAACGATACTATTTAGCTAAAATCTGTCATTTTTTTAGTAGCGTTACTACTAATAGATCCTGAATAAATACTAAACAACAAGGCACAGGCAATGTGGAGTCGAGGAAAAATTACATGAAGTGCTTAATGTTTCAACTAAACCAGATTTCAATGAAAACCCGCGAGCCATTCCAAGACAGTCAATAGATCTATTAATTGCAGTTTAGCTTCGTGGCAGACAATACGGCTTTGTGAATGGCAAATCGACTTAAACATAATTCAAAGCTTACAGATAATGAAGGCAGGACATCGAATGACCCGAACGAACGTCTGTTCTACTCGCCGAAGACGGCTCAGAAAACATTAAATAATTGGATGAAAAAAAAAATACCGATTACCGAATCGGTCACAAAAAGACCAAATAAACATATGTATTACACCATGAATGAAAACATTAGGGTTCAGTTCAGTTCAGTTATTCGAGTAAATGAAGGAAACTCAGACGACTTATGAAAATCGAATATCGAGATATTTTGGTATGACTAAATAATACCACGAAAAATTTATGGAATTTTATGACCGAATATATCATTTTGACTCGAAGAGTTGCTTTCGCGTATATTCTGAACTTAATTATAAATTAAAAATTACATTGACAGAGATGAAAATAGATGTCAACGGAGGTGCCGTGAAATTACGCCAAGCGCAATAACGCCGAATTCCTAAATTCGGCTTTATTTCGCTTTTATAAACGCTGATAAATCGTCAGCTCATGAAATATCTCGAAACACGAAAACTTCTCAATGACCGGCAATATGGTTTTCGTAGCAACATGTCCAGTGGTGATTTGATGGCATGTCTCACCGAAAAGTGGAACCAAAGCGTACATAAATATGGCGAAAGCAAGATAGTTGCACTTGGTATTTCTAAGGCATTTGACAGAGTTTGGCATCAGGCTCTATTGTCGAAAATGCGTGCATTTGCGATCGATGACTCTCTTTTCAATGGATTAGAAACTACCTTTCGGAACGTTCAATTCAAGTTGTCTTGGATGGTTTCAAGTCCGATATTCACAAAATAAATGCTGGTATGCCCCAGGGCTCCATTATGAATCCGACACTCTTTTTAATTTTCATCAACGATCTCTTGTCTGCTACTTCTAATCCAATATATTCCTTTGCTGACGATAGTAATCTTTGCTTTTCATATTCGTTCCCTGACTGACGTCCCTGCTCTTCGGCTGTAGAACGGGAACGCCAGCGTATATTAAGCTCATTAAATTCTGATATATTCTGATTAGTTATGCCGTTAACTAATTGGGGAACCACCAATAGAGTAGAATTTAATGCTTCCAAAACACAATGCTGTATACTGTTGTTAAAGCGAAATTTAAACACCCAGCCCTTATCCATGAATGGCATTTGCATCATTGAAACCGACAAACTTTCCATTCTCGGTATGTGTGTCAGTGACAGCTTACGTTGGAATGACCACATATTCGATGTCATCAAAAATGCTGCGAAATGTCTAGATTTCCTCAAGCGATGTAAGAAATACTTCAACCCCTCTGATCTGGCCTCAATACATAAGGCATTTATAAGCCCGAAATTTGAGTATGATGCCCACATCTGGTCGGGTGTCTCCCAAAACACCTCTGCACCTGCTAAATAGGATTAAAACCCGTGCGATAAAACCCATAGGTGATACTAATATCAAACAATGGACATCCTTGTGTCCCACTCTGTTTTATCGCTACTTCCACCACCACTGCTCCATAGAAATCGCCAGTAGCATTCCGCCCTTTCAAACTTTTGACCGTAACACCTGTCTCGCTATGAATGCTCATCAGAATACCCTCAAGCCCACTTTCGGACGTACCCTAAAATATCGTGATTCGTTTTCCTTATTCCTAGTCATTATAACCTTCAAACATTTAAAACCAGCGTTCGCCGGTACCTCTCTTTTCATCCTCGCTGATTTTCCTTCGCCCGCGCTGTGTGCAAACATTTTAAGGGTACAGAAATCCCTTGAGCGAGTGCAAATTATAAAAAAAAAATAAATAAAATATAGTGAAATGCCAAAATGAAATAATGCCGACCATTGCTTGTGCAATAAATCCGAATTCAGAGTTTGAAGAAGGTGGCTCGCTTCGCTCGCTAACAGGATTTCAGCCTTTTCTCCGCAGGGTTTAGACACTCACGCGAATTCGTCGCTCCGCTAAGGGAATGTCAACAACTGTCAGGAAGGCACCTATAACTTCTTAGTAATTGTATTTTAGTTGTAATTGTAATTGGTCGATTTGACATGGTACCGTTTATTTTAATCATTTTTAGCATCATACGATGGCAATTGATTTATATTAAAGCAAAATTAAAAACAATGCAAAGTGAAATAATGCCAAATTGCCCTTATTTCACTTTCAAATAGTGAAATAAAGCCAAACGTTAAAATGTGGCCTTATTTCACGGTACCGTCAACGGATGTATTAAAATTGATCTATGCATACTTCTGCGCAGAAGGCTGCGTGTAAGAAAATCGAAGTTTGAAGAAAGAGATAAAGGAATAACATTTGAATCACTTACATGCAAGACAGCAGCAAGCACTCGGCCTTGCGAAACGATAACTATTAGAGTTGGAGGGTAAAAAATTGTCCCTCAACCGTTTCTCAAGTATATCGGAGTTGTGGTTGACAGTCATCTAAGTTTTAAACATCACCTGAAGCAGAGAGGCGAGAAATCATCAAAAACTCTAACTGCACATTCTACCTGTACGTTCATCGAAGGGCCAATACAAAATAAAAGTCTCATTTTTGCTGGGACTGCGACTCCTACACTCATGTATGCAACGGAAATATGGTATAGCGCCGCCGCAAAAATCAGATCAAATCCGTCTACCGCTTTGGCACACTAAGATGCACCAGTGATTTTTGCACTGTGAACATACGTGCTGTGAACATACTTACTGAAGAAATGATAAAACTTAAAAGAGAGCGAGTCCAAAATGGCGTGGTAAACGACGAAAAAAGAAACTACGAAAGGATTCATAGTATCGCCAACAACAATGGAACATATTCTCAAAAGATGGACAACCGTCTTATACCAGTAATCGATTTATGCATTAATCGGAAACACAGCGAAACAAGCTTGCACTTAATACAGATTTTGACGGGACATGACTGTTTCAGAAAGTATCTGTTTAAACGCAAACACTCCCAATAATATCGTTGCGTATATGCTTCAAAATGAAGAAAACTATACTTTTGTTAGTAATATAGCAGTGCATATACTCGGCGACGGTAGACGGTTAGAGCGTCAACGTAAAGCGAACAAGTAAAAAGAATCTAATCGTATAGAGGAGGCTAAGTTTTCAAACCGAATATCAAGCAAATTGAATATCAAGCAAACCGACCTCGCCCTAAAAGGGCTACCTATATACTTTGAAGGAAACGGAGAAGGAGTTCCCTCTTCTTCACTAAGCCACTGAAATTGTTGGTGCTTCCGAGCAACATCCCTCATATCGCGACTCTCTACCACCCTACTGAACCGCAAAAACAAAATTCTTGGCCTCGCTAACGATGTGATTCAAATGGAGCGACACATGTAGAATGGTATCGAGATCCGTGAATTTAGCGAACCTTACAAGCGTTGACACTAAAAGTGTCAGATGCAGATCATCTGTTTCATATTGGAACGTATACTGCAGTAACTATATAAATAGGTCACTTAAGACTAATATGAAGCAAGATCGTAGTATTAACAGATTAAAGTAAAAAGGGTATAAGAGAGTAATTATATCTATAAGTCCTCAAATGGTGCTGTTCAGCCAGCCCGGAAAAATTAAAAAGGTCTGATAGCACTCACACCAAGTTGAATGTAGAGACTCCGCCTCATGCTCGAATCACACCTCCTTGATATGGATAAGTAAACTTATTTCGACTAAACTTCGAAGACTTACAAGGCTTATTACAACAGAACCTTCACGAATAGATCTGAATGCAATCAAAGACGGGATGATTACACTTTACCACTTGTTCGTTACTTAAAAAATGTGTACTGCTTCTAAGCGAACATTCATATTCATTTATTATCATAATAATATTGAACTTTATTGTGAAGAACAGGAATAGAGGCGAGGTATTATGCATCGGTTAAGGCTTTGCTCCGCTCTTTAGACTCTTCCAAACTATGTACTTCGAGAATGCAAGGCTCCCACCAAAGGCTGAATCCACTTAAACTTGTCATAATTGAATCGAAATAAAAATTTCCGATTAACTTTCTAATGAAGGGTCACAAGCAGACTGCTCATGACCTAAACCTATATTGCTTGCTATAAACGTGATGGCAAGCAGGAGCCATAAAGGTAAAGAAAACAAATGACAGTAGCCATTAAGATCATAGATAAGAATTTTAAAATATCACTAATCCCCCTAAGTATTCGTCTTCAGAACGAGAGTATCTTCATCATTGAAGGTGATTATAACGCAGAACTTACATTCAGGTTATCTATATTAATAACTTTAAAAAGCATGCTAGGATATTATTCCTAGATTACATTTTATTTCGACTTATTGGTCGTCTGACCCAAACAGAAGCATATTTACACGGAGGTAAACCAATTTACATACGATAGGCAACTAATTTAAAAAATGAAAGGATAGTTGGTAGTAGTGAATAACAAGTATTGTATAAAAAAAGATGTTAATGAATTTAAAACTGATTCTTAAACGGGTGTTTATAAAACAAAACATAAACAGCATCCGTTTCCGATCAGATTTTTTCATTGAAAGATCGTATAATTAAGGAAACGGATCGCAGCAGAGAAGATCTGAGAATCTTACAAATTTATTCAAACCTTTTCCCACTATACTAGCTTGATCGCTTAAACTTGAAAGGTTTTTGTAAAGCTGAAAAAAAAGCGGGCCAGAAAAGTTATCTCCCCTTTCCGCGGAGCAAGAAATAATTGAATATATACTTGAAGTGAATAAAAAAGTTACAGGAAACCAACAGCTTCAATTGATGATCTAATCTGAATCTATTTCTTTTAAACACGTTATCGGTGTAAATGAGTTTGACTTGGAACAATAATAATAAACATGAACATGTTTTCATCACCCCTTTACTCAGACAGGAGTGCGGATAAGCCCCTCCAGTTTCCAATTTTTGTCTCACCAAAACCCTTCACTCATATGTTATTAGTTTAACCGATCAGGTCTGAAACTCCCTGTATTTACGAAATCGCAGTTAGCACTGCAATGACCGTTCTAAAATGTTTGCTATTTCTTGAATAGCTCAGATAATTCTGAGGCTATTTTTTACAAATTTTCCTTAAATGTGTGTTATAAAGGGTCCGCCATCTAACGTTTTTTTTCAACTAGTGCTTATTTCGTGAATGGTAATACTTAGCTCATGTCTGTTTTGACAGATAATTAGTTTTATCCTTCCGCTGGACGAATATGGTTGTGTATATGCTTGAACAACGCTGGGAAATATTGCGACATCACTTTGAAAATCATGGTAATGTTGCAGAATGTGTGCGAAAATTGTGTACGGATTTTGGAAGAAGAGAAGCACCGTCAGCTCCGTATGTTCGTTATCTTGTGAAAAAAGTGAAAGAAACTGGCATCCTCATCTATAAACCAAAGCGTGAAAAGCCAAAAACAGTGCGTACACCCGAGAATATTGCTGCTGTGGCAGAAAGTGTGCGTGAAGTGCCATCAACATCAATTCACCGTCGTTCTCAACATTTGAACATTTCGGAGACATCATTGAGACGAATTTTGCATAAAGACCTTGGTATGACGCCATACAAAGTCCAATTGGTTCAGGAGTTGAAGCCAACTGACCATCCAATGCGTTTTCGCTTCGCTAAGTGGGCCTGCGATCGACTTAGAGAAGATGCCGATTTTGCCAAAAAAAAATCATCTTTTCAGATGAAGCTCATTTCGATCTTGGCGGGTATGTAAACAAGCAAAATTGTCCCATTTGGGGCACAGAAAACCCGCACGCATACATTGAAAAGCCGATACACCCAAAACGAGTCACTGTTTGGTGCGGATTTTGGGCCAGAGGCATAATTGGGCCATTTTTCTTCGAAAATGAGCAAGGAGTGGCCGTTACAGTCAATGGCGATCGTTATCGGGCCATGTTGAACGAATTTTTGTTCACAAAAATTGAAGAGGAGGATATTGGCAACATTTGGTTTCAACAGGACGGCGCTACGTGTCACACAGCCGAAGCTACACTCGATGTTTTGCGCCCTGTTTTTGAAGATCGCATTATCAGCCGCAGAGCTGATGTCGTTTGGCCACCTCGGAGCTGCGATTTGACACCGTTGGACTATTATTTGTGGGGTGCCGTAAAAGATAAGTGTTACGCCGACAAGCCAGAGACAATTGACGCTTTAAAGGACAATATTCGTGAAGCCATTGGTGAAATACAGCTGCACACAATCGATAATGTGCTTAAAAATTGGACCGATCGTGTAGGCTGCATGGCCAGCCGAGGCAGCCATTTGAATGAAATTATTTTAAATTATTAACCGGAAGGATAAAACTAATTACACTATGTAACAAAAATAAAAAATTTCTCAGTCCTTGGGATGTAATTGTTATTTTCTAGTCTGTTATGTCTTTAAAGTATGGAAACCACCTAATATTCCTCGGAAACTTTGCTTTTGTCACCAGGACAATGAGATTCATTAAAATATGCTAAAATTATGAGAAAAACGTGTTTGAGTCTTTTACTACAGAGAAAATCATACAGAATAGCACATATAAATCAAAACTAGATTTTATTAAAACTTCAGAAAACCAAAAACATAAAAGTAAATCAGAAGTGGGTGGTTTTTCGACATTTGCGTTTATACTGCGAGTCACTTTCTCTTATCAATCCCCAAATGTAATCTCCCATCATGTTCTTATTGTATTGTCCTTGGTATCGCCGCTCAAAGTCCATTATATCCTGATGGAAGCGCTCGCCTTGCTCCTCTGAATATGCTCCCATGTTCTCCTTGAATTTTTCAAGATGTGCATCCAGAATATGGAGTTTGAGAGACATCCTGCAACCCATTTTGCCGTAGTTCTCCACCAGACTTTCGACCAGCTCCACGTAGTTTGCGGCTTTGTGATTGCCTAGGAACCCCTGTACCACTGACACAAAACTCATCCAAGCAGCTTTCTCAACACGAGTGAGCTTCTTGGGGAATTCCTCACACTCGAAGATTTTCTTTATTTGTGGTCCAACGAAGATACCGGCTGTAACTTTCGCCTCAGAGAGCTTAGGGAACAACTCTTGTAGGTACTTGAACGCTGAAGAATTTTTGTCGAGAGCTTTGACGAATTGCTTTATAAGACCCAGTTTGATGTGTAGTGGTGGCATCAGTACCTTCTGAGGGTCCACCAAGGGCTCCCTCTTGACGTTGTTCCTCCCCACTGTGAATTCAGTTCGTTGTGGCCATTCACGCTTACTGTAGTGTGTACTGTCGTTCCTGCTGTCCCACAGGCAAAGAAAGCAAGGAAACTTGGTGTAACCGCCTTGCAGGCCCATTAAGTATGTCACTATTTTGAAATCTCAGATCACTTCCCAGCCATATTGCTCATACTTCAATGCATTCAGCAATTTCTTAACATTGTTGTAGTTCTCTTTGAGATATACTGAATGCGCCAGAGGAAGAGACGGATACTTGTTGCCATTGTGGAGCAGCACGGCTTTGAGACTCTTGCATGAGCTGTCAATGAAGAGGCGCCACTCTTTTGGGTCTAAATCAATTCCGATTTCCTCGAACAGACCGGTCACGTCGTGGCAGAAGCAGAGCCCATCTTCGCTGATGAAGAAGTTGGAAAATAGTTCGTGACGCTTCCTCTGACATGAGACTTTAACACTAGGATCCAGCAAATTCCACTGCATCAGTCTGGACGTCAAAAGTTCAGCATTGGACTTGGTGAGACCAAGATCTCTGATCAAATCATTCATGTCCTTTTGGTTGGGATAGTATGGGTTTCTGTTATCAGCTAGTAAATTAAATCCTTCACCTTCATTGTCTTCCTTACTCTTGGAATCAGGGCTCTCACAGGAAGACACCTGCTCTTTCTCTGGAGTAGGAACGGGGAGGCCAGAGCTGTGTGGAACTGGAGCCATGGATGAAGGAATGTCAGGATACATGATTGGACTTGCTTTTTTGCCAGTCCGACGTTTGGAAGGGTCCACCATGCAGAAAAAGCAGTTGCTTGAATGGTCAGTGGGTTCTCTCTAAACTCTTGGCACAGCAAACTTCATAGCTCTCTTTTCCCCTCTGTACCATCCTGCAAAAAAAAAATTAGAAAAGAAAAGTACCGTCTAATAAAAAAGTTAATAGAAACATTTATTTTACCCATAACAAAGCAATATAGTTTTAAAATGTCTTACCTTCCAAAGTCCTTTTGCAGTTTTCACAGGTGAAATGAGGTGCCCAGGATTTGTCTTGATCACCCACAGGCATGCCGAAATAAGCATTATAAGCTTCGCACATTTTAAAACATGTTTCCAAGGAGTACTTTTTCGCTCTTGTTTTGATAAAATATCCGCAGACATAACAAAATGCATCTGCAGGATACTTGCAGCCTCGTGAAGCCATGTTTGAACGAAATTATCTGTAATAAAATAAGAAACAACTCTCAATAAACCACAACAAATCTCTAATGTAGTGTGTACTGCATTTAGGGTTTAACCAATATTTGTAAAATAGTTTTCAAATGCATTCTTTAATTGGTATGCTTTATTGAACATGTACATACAATATATAAGTATAGGCGATAACGTATTTTTCAAAAAAGCGCTGCCATGGTCACAAAAGCAAAGTTATCTTGGGACAATAGCTGTTTTCTATACTTTTGGGACCTAACTGACTAGGAAATAACAATTACAACCCATGGAGAAAAATCTTGTTACATAGTGTTATCTGTCAAATCAGTGTTACCATTCACGAAATAAGCACTAGTTGAAGGAAAAAACGTTAGATGGCGGACCCTTTATTAATGGACTTCAATTAGTACTGCCAACTTTTCGTAAGAGTCCTCCACATTTTTTTTAAATAAAAACAAACAAATTTTAAACAAAAATTCAAATCGATAGCACTAGTCCATGGACCAAAGCATTTACTCTTACTCATATACACTTATATGAGTATATACACTTACCCATGTACACTATCTATCTCACACACAAACATACATTTTCCTTTTTTCGATTTTCGATCAGGAAGTTAATATGGCATACATTTACAGTTTCATATTCATAGATTCAGAAAGACTAAACTACATGAGCTTGTTACGTGAAAACTAGGAGAACCTATCATAAAAATCATTTACCATCTTTTTTGACGTGATTTTTGGACATGACTAAGGAGGTGTTTTAAGTGGAATTAGAGTCCCATATTACTCCGGGAAACTTTCAACATTTTCAGTTTCATTGTATATTTTAACAATTAATAATAAAGTGAGAAAAAAAAATAATGCACTTGTAAAGAAAATCAATAATAACATAATAGCCAAAAAAAATCATTATATTGAACAGCAATTCAATGTATTTGGAAAATATCCACTGTACTACGAACATAAACGATCACGCCTTTACGAAATGCTGCACTTTTCCCTTACATAAATTATCACACCTTTTTTAACGTCTAATACAGACCCCATACTAATAAATCGTATATGTTTATGTTTCTGGTGAATAAATATCAATTTAATATTGATGGATTCCCTGAACATTTTCTTCCCTTTTAAACTTGTTTAATTTTCATTCCTCAATCAATGATTTTATCCAGTGGTAAGTAACGTTAGTAAATGATTGCGTGTAAGGTTCATGTTTAATGTAACGCATAACATATGAGGTGTCCATGTAAACCAATGTTTTGTTATTTATTTCCTAATAAAATTGTAATTAATGAAATGTTTTTCATGAAGATATCCAATTTAAATAAGGTACGGCAAATTCATAACAGATTATTTTCCAACTTTATCCGCTATCTATGAGATTTAAAAAAAAAATACTAACTTGATGATAGAGGTAATTTTTCAAGTACAAAGGCTTAGCTCTAAAATTTTGCAATCCTCTACAAAAAATAAGTATAATATATGTATTAGAAAGAAAATGCAAAGGATATTATATGAATGTGTTTCTTTATAGATATGCTTAGACATATGTATATTGGAACTCATAAGTCTTCGAACTGGTTTCCAGCTATAACTATTATATCAGCACTTATATTTTATTGAAAAGAACAGATATTTCACTTTATTGCTTATTGATTTGCCGCATCACAGTCACATTTTTTCAGTTTTCTAACATAAAAACAAAAGCCTATAAATATTGTTGTAGATTTTTCCCCTAATTTTCGAACAGTCTTCAACTCTAGATGGCGGAAGACGTAAATATTGTTCTTGGATCTGCCAAGGCTAGGATGTTTTCACACAACCTTAAAAATAAAACGAGCTGAAGCTAGCCGACAAAAAACACTGCATTAAATTTTGATTCGTGAAACATGTACATACTTGAAAAAACACATATTTTGTATTTTGTATGAACCGTACCATTTCTTTAGTTTGAACATTTGATTCAATACATGCTTTACAGATAACCAAACGACAATTAAAATTTTTAATAACATTTTCACATACTTGTATTCCTTGTGTAATCAGGCAAATACCGGCCCGATCATTGTTTTTTTTTAACACTTCGGTTGTCCGGGTGCTTTGGCATACACGTGAGTCTTCAGGAAACTCCAAAGAAAGAAATCGCAAGACGATAGATCACACGATCTTTCAGGAAAAGCACAGTCCATTTTGCGGAATTATGCAACTTTAAACTTTCTATTCATAAAATTGATTGTAGGTACACATGCATACATGTAGCACGGCCGCTATTTCGCGTTCATTGGCTGATTGACTGATTTGGATCGTTTGCTACGGGCGCCTGAACAGCAGCGATATTTTCGGCACTTCGACCAACCCGTTGTCTCACTGACACGGCAACATCACACAACGAATATGTGGACTCAAATTTTTGCACTAAACTTGTTATTGCCTGTCTACTAGGGCGAGAATTACAACCGAAAATTGGAGTTAACGTTCTTAAAGTTGCAGTTGCCTGTCTACTAGGGCGAGAATTACAACCGAAAATTGGAGTTAACGTTCTTAAAGTTGCAGGCGGTCAAGAACAGGGTTTTGGAATATTTAGGTAAAACCAATTTCTTTAGTCCAATGCAGTTTGGGTTTAGAACTGGCCTTTCCACTGAGGATGCTCTTTTGGACTTTTGCTGCTTTATACAGAAAGGTTTGGATGACAAAAAATCTTGCGCTGGGTTCTTTGTTGATATAACTAAAGCGTTTGATATGGTTGATTACAGCATCCTTTTGTATAAATTAGATAATGCAGGATTTCGCGGATTTATGCATAATTGGTTTGCGTCGTATCTCAAAGACAGGATCCAACAGGTTAAAGTCGGGACGAGTATTAGTCTCCCTAAGACTCTTCATCTTGGAGTTCCTCAAGGGTCCGTCCTTGGACCTATCTTGTTTCTGATTTACATCAATTCCACATTTGCACTGCCTTTTAATGGAAAAGTTAAAGCTTATGCTGATGATCTGGGAATCGCATATAGCTCTGTCAACCCTCTGAACCTAATTGCTGATATCAACCACGATGCGCATTTATTGAGAACCTGGTTCGCTGAACATAAACTCATAGTTAGCAACAAGACAAAGCTCATGTTTTTTAGCCTAAGTCCACAGGAATGTCCCGACATAGATGTCATATTTCACGCCCCTAACTGCCGGAGGTATATATTGTCGACCTGCTCTGCTCTAAATGTTGAGAAAATTTTTGATGTTAATGTCTCTTGTCATACCACTTGCTTTAAAGTTGAAACTGTAAATCACTTTAAATATCTTGGAGTGACAATTGATCGAAATTTGAATTGGTCCGAACACATTTCAATCTTAAAGCAATATCTCCTTTCTACCATTCGTTGCTTCTATCGCCTCAACAAGCTTTGCTCCAGCGATATTTTAAAAACCATTTATTTTGCGATTTTCCACTCAAAGCTGCAATATGGCATAAGCTGTTGGGGGGGTGCCTACTTAAATAAAATGCAGCAGTTGAACATACTGCAAAAGTGTGCCATTAGGAAAATCTGCAAGTGCACTCGTAGAGTCCATTCTTTTGAACTTTTTAGGCTATTGGGAATTCTACCAGTGAGGCACTTGTATTATTATAGGGTACTAAAAATTTTCTATATGAGATGCGGCTACATGCAGAGTCCAATCTCTGATGTTTATAGCTTGCGTAGGAATCTACTTTCTATAATTCGTATCCCTGCCTTTCGTACCACTAACTTCAGGAACTCGTACAGTGTTTTATCATGTAAATTGTTTAACAGTCTCCCTGCAGAAATACGATCCATTAGATCTTTATTCGCCTTCTTAAACAAAGTAAAACTGTGGCTTCTTGATTTCGATCATGATGAAATTGAAATTTTGGTTCGCTATACTGTGTAATATTTATGTAAATTGTTCAAATCTTTTATTTTTCTATGCATTCGCATGTTTTTGCATCCTATAGTAATTTTTCTTTTTTTTGGTCTTTTGGTTTGAATTTTAGTTTTCTTTTTTAATATGTCCACCCCACAACATAAATAACTATTTGAAGTGGCATTATCACTATTCTTTTATAATATCGAATGCCACTAACTATTCTTTATATTATTGTTAGCTTACATTTATATCTGGAATTACTAATACCATTGTGATAAAGAATAATGAATAAAAAAAATAAAAATAAAAATAAATAATAAATAGTTACCGACTTCGAATTTCGGTAGAAAATTTTTATCATTTGCAGACGTTGCTCGTTAGTGCACTTTACCATGATGAAAATTTTGAGTTTACTGAATAAATTGACAGTGACAGTTTGATGATTAGTGAAAGAGTGCGTTCACAACTTAAATTCAAATTTGTCAAGTATCCATTGGAGAACCCTTTAGATTTTTTGGAAATGCTGTCGTTGTTTGCAATTTATGTTCACAATTGTTTGGTATATTATCATGAATAGTCAAACTCAGATCAGTCTTCTATTCGCGAAATGGACCCCCGTAAGGACCATTTCGCGAATAGAAGAAGTCATGATGTAGTGGTACTAGCAATCGCTTCTCACCCGGAGGGTCAAGGTTCGAATCCTACACATGGCAAGTTTTTCATTTGTGTAATTGGAACTCAATCAGAAAAATCTACGTGTGAAGGCATAACACTGAAATGTAGATTTGGCTGCTGTAGAGTTTCAAGTACAAAACAAGCATGAAAATTGATAACCTTCGAATCATTCCGAGTGAAGAAAAACCTCTCCGTCCTATTCGGACTCCCACCCCCGGAGAGCTAATATCGAAACCAAATATACCTGAGTTTCAAACCACTACATAACAACAATGTTTTCCTTTCTCCTAATTCTATCTTTCCACCCGCGCCTTGGTGTCATATTATAAAAAAAAATTATCGTTTGGACCATTTTCCCGCCACATATAATATACATGATGCAAAACCAATAACGTGTCAACGTGATGTGTGGCCAGTAGAAATGGTAGCCGCTTTGAACAATAGAATATCTGGAATTGTCAACAATATGGCCCTTATCTGTCGACTATATGGGAAATTTAGAGAAAATGTCCCAGCCCAGACCCTTGGCCTCTTGAGCAGTCTGAACTTGACTTTTATATTTATCGAAAAATCGTGTTTAGTGACGTGGCATATTTTAAGTTAGCGAACAAGCAATATTGCTATTTCCGAAGTAAGGCGAATCCAGAAGAGAGTCAATTACACCCACAAAGTGCACTTTTTGGTGTTGTCTAAGCGCAGGTGGGATGATCAGTCCTTATATAATATTTTCACATCTATCCGAACGATATGTACTTCCAGTATTATGTACGCATAAAACCATTGACTTTCTGTGAGACCGATTCAATGACAACATTTCATCGCTAGATGAACCAGTGAATTGGCCACCGAAATCGTGAGATTTGACGCCACTCTATTATTTTTGTGGTGTTAGTATTTGCTGATATAATTCAAACTTGGTGAGAGAGAGCCCAAATCCTTGAAACTGTGGCCCAAAACTGGGGCAACCGTATGAGCTTTGCCAGAAACAGCCGAGTTTTTAAGTCAAGTATTCCTCATAACGAATGACGATTTTTGATTGAAACTCAATTCCTGTTGTTTTTGTTTAAAAATAGACTTGTATAACTTTTAACAGAAATCACCCTCTATGCTCGTATCGCTCACATGCATACATGAAATTGCATATAATTACTCGTATAAAGATTACTTCGGGTAACCAACTTTTTAAATTTTCTCTGCCAGATATTCTCGCCGGAATCAGGTATCGCACGTTAAGCAGTCTTGTTAGGCAACTTTTTCTGAGATTAATATTTTCAAATCATTAGCTCTTTCAAAAGAACAGACTTGATATAAGAACCACCGAAATTCTCAAATCATCAATATAATCAAAACTCTTATCGTTTAGAACAAGGGTTGTGGTAACAAAAAGCTAATTGGCTAATGAGGCACGCTATCCTAACGTTGCTATTAACACCCTAATTTTTAATTTATCATCTCTCGTCGCCTTTGAACATTTAGATCACAAAACTAGACAAACTCAGTTACTGTTCTCGAATATTTTTCTCTACTAATTAAACGTATGCACATGGCATACTCGTATAAGAATCTAATTTTCGCTAAGAATATTGTCAGATCTATTGTATTTAGACGATACCTGAAGTAAAGCTAACAATTTAAGTGTAAGTGCGATAAAAATAGATGTTCCTCTTAAAAACGATTGTTCACAACAAATTCAAAATTTAGAATTTTTCCTTGATTTAACAAGGACAATTGCTCAGTTGTTCTAAAGATCGTAACTTACCAACAGTGAGGTATATTATGGTTGACGTCATTTTCGATAGCACAAATTTCTTCTGATGTCCTTGTTGAGTAATCCGAAGGCAAAACCCTTTTAAACTTAGGCTTTGTAGGATGGAAAGCGACTTCATACCTAACCAGATTGTCACAATTCCCTTAGCACATCCAATACACTAAAACAATGCAAAAAATATTAATATGTCAATTCTTCATTTTAAGTACCTAAAATTCTGCATTAGATTAAAAAAACTAGAAATATAATAATCGCAAATAAAAGAAGAATAAACGTACATATAAGTTAAAAGCATTGATTTTAAGTTTTTGCTTTACGAAGGTAGCTTATGACTAGTGAGAAAAACGACTTACTCGTACTTTATTCAATGCTTTTTTTTGCTTAGTTTCAAGTTTACCCCACATAAATATACTATGTGCACACATAGCATATAAATCAGGTATATGTACACATATATCTAATGTGCACATAAACGTAGATATTACATATTTCTATGTTCATAGGTCAGAAGGGATATGAGTAGAAATCATTAATCAAAATGGGAAATTGGCTTTCTTCTATTAGCGATATACTCGTAGTAGGTACATATGTACATAATACGCAAAAATGAAATGTAAATGGCATAAAAACATTCATGTACCATAAACATATTAACATATCCGTATATAAAAAATTCAAATGTCAAATTGGATACCTAACTAAAATAAAGTATACTTAGGCGTGTAAAATATTTTGGTTCGTTCATGTGCTTTAAAAACTAAAAGATTTAAGCATCAGATACAAAGATCATAAGTTTAATAGGTAGTTTAAATTTCAACTTAGATACGTATGTATTTACAGATATACATATGCATATGTTCATATGCGTAAATACCTACATATTCATATGTATTTAACAAAAAAAAAAAAAAAAAAAAAAGTGTTAAAAAGTTTTTTATGTCATCTCATACCAATATTGTGGCCAAATGTAACGTATTTTAAAGTAGGGAAAAAAATAAAGTACATTAATTTGCCACCCACCACCACCCACTTAATTTCCACTTTTCCATTTTTCACATTGACCACGAGCAGCAGCCATACTGTTTCCCATTACTGTTGACTGCTGTCGACTGTCTACTTATACGCACAAGTATATATCAGTATCATGGAGACTGCCCGAAATAAACATCCTTTCAGCATGGAGTAAGTAGACAAAAACAACCAATGCAAAGGGATAAAATAATAAATGAGTACATGCCTTTGGATATAGTTCTATCCCAACCACCATATGCACGTCCATGTACGTAAATGTGACTCTGCTTCAAGGATCCACACACAGGGCAACATTTCGTCAGTATGCTCAGCAAAGTTCTAACTTATAAGAGGGTGTACTATATATGTATATAACGTCGGCGATTCTACCTCTCGTTTCCTCTTAAAGAACCGAGCAGTAGCAGCAACAGTATCCTGCGAAAAGCGAAGTGGAGTGGACGAAATCAATTCATGCTTTGCTTGATGAAGCAAGTGGAGAAGAAGAGCAATGTCTTGGATACAGCTCTGGTTCTAGCATTTTTTTTTTTTTTTTTACATTTATATATGTATACATATAGAAGATATACTTGTACTCATACGATGTTGCTATACATGAATTAAATATATACCAACACATATTTTTACTCAATCTACATTAACTAATGGATGAACTTATATTCGTACTTTTCCTATGATGAAGCAAACAACACAACACATTTTTATTTTTCCAACCCCCCATTAAAATTAAAGGTGAACAAATGAGATTTTTTTATTAAATTCATATACATAACTGAATTTAACTTTTTGGAAAATATTTTACAAGCATACAAACCAAATATAAACAGTAGAATGAAAACTTTATTCTGAAATGTTAGTATTACTTTAGTTTCTTACCAATTTGCATTTCGTTATGACATGAAACCACTTCTAAACTTGCAACCAAAGACCATAGAAATTTTCAAAAAAGCTTCATAATTTCATATCTAAGTGAAAACTTTCTCTTTTCATACCTATGCATATACATTTATATATACATATTTCACATTAAGATGAATGATCAAATCTTTATCCTTACACTTTACACTTGCAATTTTATTAGAGACTTTAATCTTGGATAAAACTTACTTCCAGTTTTTCTTGCACAGTTATCACTACACAATCTGTATTGTATTGAAGGAGTTTCGAAGCTGTTTGTAGAACGATAAACTATGTTTCTATGTTATACGAGTAAGTTTAACATTTTCATACATATACAAATTAAACTAGCGTCTAAATATATTTATGTTAAATCTGGTTTATTGAGCTTATCTAAAAAAAACACAAAAAAGTGAAAACAATTAAACTTTTCAATGAACTATGTGTAATAACTAATAGTTTGTGTCATAATACTTCTGTTATATATACAATACTTGTATTTAAGTTAAGTAGATACAACATTTTGCGACTTGTTTTCTGGTGGTTGAAACTTCGTACCCAGCACTCAAGTATGATATAATTTACAATAATTACTCGTAAATACTTACGAGTATGTACATTCGTATCAATGTACATTTCATTCGTAATAAATAAGTTTATAATTTTTGAAGTGACAATATGACACTGCTCATATACAGACAAACATACTCGTATGTATGCTTGAGTTAAGTAACAATATAATTTTTATATAATGCAATCGGCTTCTGGAGGATAAAGTCACGTGCCTGTCAAAATATATATCTACATATTAGAAGAAGCTTCCGCTTCGGAAGTTACATCCATTATAACCCTAACCTAGGGCAGACAAAATCTGAAATACTCGTGTACAAATTGTTATTACATATTATGTGCATATGTATGCACATAATGTATTATGTAAATCGTGTAATAGACGAGTTAATAATATTTCACCTACAATCGAAAATATTTACGATATGTGTCTATTGTTATTGTTAATTACTTTTAACAATTTATTAGTTCCGACGAATGAAATCAGCTATTGATCGATTACTGGACATTTCTTAAGTTATTTTTTTCTACTAATGATAATTTTCAGGATCTTGCCATAAATAGCTTCATTTTGTTATTTTGCCAGCACAATTACAGCAAATTTTTGAAAGATAACAAACAATAGAATGGCGCACGCATCTATCGTACAAGATATTGGAACCACTATAATTCATTACGAAAAATTTAAACATTTTCACTGAAACATTTTGAAAAGTTCAAAGCTTTCTCCGTCGATGTGAAGTACCAACAATTTTTAAATTTGTTGAGAATATTGGAAGTGTGACCAAAAACCCAGGTTTGCTGATTCCACTGTGATTTCACGATCCGTCGAGTTTTAAGTAAAGACGTGGGTCATAAAACTATAAGGATTAACTTTACCAATTGTGTATTAGAAATGCATGGAATTGATCAAGAGTTTAATCGAAAAATCATTTTGTAGCACATTTCTATGTATCTTCAAAGTTTTTTAAATTATCAGATACAGACCAATTGGGGCTAACTCCGAGAATGATTGTCGAGAAGCCTCTAAATCCACAACATGATACTGTGTTGTTCTGTCTCTGCGCAGGAGGCAACATTGGACCTTATTTCGTGGAAAATGAAGGAGGTATGGCTGTTACCGTGAATGGATTGCGCTGTTGAACCATATTGGATTTTTATGACCGCAATTTGAAGGCGTTATTTACTTTTAATAAGTGGCGGACGCTCTGATTTTTCTTCAATTTAAATGTTTTTATTTTAATTTTAACCCTCATCGGTTCTTTGTATACGACCGTATACAATTTTCCGAATTTATCATTGAATTTCGTAAAAACCAGCCTATGTATGGAATTCGCTGAATTTTTGGAAAATAGCTTTAATTATTTTGAATAATCGGAATTTCCTTAAATTAGTTTACATGCGTAGAGTTCTCCCAATTTAAATAGTTACGAATCGGTTCTTGTGTATACGATCAGATACAGTGTAACCGTCTTCAAGTAAACATCGTTAGTGCATAGTGTTTTTTTATTCGTTTGCATTTTGTAAGCATGGGTAGGATTTTGAGTGAGTTTCGTTTCGACGAAGAAGGAGACGACGATTTTGTTCCGTCGGACCATGAAAGCAATGATAGTTTCGAAAATGACTATAACGATGAAGAAGACATCGAACATTAAAATTGCTGTAAATCCACAGTATGAGTATGAGGTCAAAGGATAAAAAAATAGAATATTCTTCGGAGCCATTGGAATTGAGTAGAAAAAGTTCATTTCGACGGACAGAAGTAACTATAACAACAGGTAAGAATATACATATCATTTTGTATGCTTATAATGAGAATGATTTTAGTTCCAAAAGCAACTGCACTTGTCAAAACTATTGATACTAGTTTAAGGCATTATTTTGAATATGTCAAATTTGTTTGGCGTAAGAAAGTACAAAGAGAAATGGGAAAATATCGATTTGGTTACATTGCATGCTAATTTCAATTTATTGCTGCTTGCTGGAGTCGAGCTAAGATACTGGTCGAGCAATATTTAGAGCCACAATGTCATTGAAGAAATTCAAGTAAATGTATGGATGTATCCGGTTCGACGATCGGGAAGAACGTCTGAGTTTTGCGTCTACGACTTCTGATGTTAGTAACAAATTGCCACCTATTAGAAATGTTTTCGATAGATGGAACAATAACTTGAAAAATATGTACACATCAGGCGAAAATGTTACAGTCGATAAACAGCAGTTCAGTTTCAGTTCAGTTTTAATGCATTTTTATTTTTTCAACTTAAATTACTCTTATATGCTAAACAAAAAACGCTTAAAAATTAGCTTAAATTACTTAAAAATAACCTTATTCTAACTTACTGGTCCCATGCGGGCACTCTAAGTTAAACCTAACACTTAAACTATGTCTTTCGACGAATCTTACAGTCTAATTTTATTTGTATTTTAACATTTATTACTACTAAAGGTCGATAAACAACTGATTCCATTTCGTGGCCGGTGTCCGTTTCGACAGTATATTCCAAAATATGGTATAATAAAATACGGTATAATAAAACTAAAAACGGCGTTGACACAATGGTCCAAATGGTAGCCACATACACATGCAAACGGAAAATAAATCGATGGCCAATGTCATTATTTTGTAATGTGAGTGCATTGAATATATATGTGTTATTCGTTGAAATCTTTCCTGACTGGCATGATGAAAAAACAAATAGAAATATTCGTCGTCGACTTGTTGATTCATACATTGCTTTACGATCATCAAAGCCAAAAACAAGTGATGCTGCTGCTGTTTGCGATGAAAGTCAACTTCTTCGGCATTTGACACCAACAAAGAAAAGAGTTCTTTGTCATATCTGCACCTACAAAAACAACAGAAATACATATGCAACACGTTGTTGAAAGCGTGCAAAATATGTTTGTTCTGAACATCACTTTGATATCTGTTCAAAATGTACAAAATAATTATTGAAACAAAAAAAATCATATCTTGTTTGTATACCCAAGAATTTGATTTATAATAAAAACAAATATTTTCGAAAAGATAAAAAAACATAAAACACCTATTTGTTTTCACTTCGCTATATTTTATACAGGTAAAACGTCGTTGTGTATATGATCGTATACGCAAGAACAAATCCGACAAAGTTTTGGAGGAACCGATGAGGGTTAATTAATTTTCAAAAAAAAAATTAAAATCTATGTTTTGTATTATTATTGTTCATAAAATTCTATAATTCGTCTTCGAGAAGAGAAAGCTGTTTTACAATAGTATACAGATACAGATTTAGACCCATTCGTTGTACTTGGCTTACAAAAAAAGGTTTTCCATTCATTCCGGATATCAAGCAATATTGGGCAAACTCCAATAAAGTGATCAACGTTTCCTTTTTGAGATGGGTAGCATAGTGAACTCGGAATTGGAAGATTTTTTCCTTTTGTGATACAAAGTTGAGAGTCTTTAACTCTCTCCTTCCACAAAAATTTGTAGGGATGAGCCTTGTTTCAAAATTCAAGATTTTGTAGATTTTTAAAATTTTTCAATATACTTTTCTCGAATACAACTATCCACATTCGATAGGAGGTAAGCAATTCCATGTCATATGCATAGCGCAGATAAGTTTTAATTTCTTTATACCGAAAACTACTTGCATTTATAGCGTATTCCACAAACTTACTTGGTCATCGCTACGCTCTTATTGCATCTGTAAGTTAGCTGGTGCATTCGTGGGTAGTGGGAACATCCTTCACACATGAAATGTCTGCAGATTTTCCAAAATATCATACAACTTTGACACAATACAATTCCTTCATAACACCTCCAGATAGCAAAAAGGGATTGTGCAAAAGCGATTTCATACTTAAGTTACTCGGAATGATCATTCCTAAATATTTATACTATTTCTTATTTCCATGGGATCACCACATCTATCTATTAGCCGTCGTCATTAACCCTTTCTGAAAATCAAAACTTTCTAACTATTCAAATTGATATATACGAGTAGCTTCCACAACGTACAATAGTCGTATAACCGATCTACCATACGTTGTAAGGTCTCAGGGGTTCTTGCTACTAAAATAAAATAATAAAAATAACATAATCAGCATAGTGCTGATAAAATGTAGTCAATTTTATGAATCAATAAAAAATTTACAACTTTTAAACACCTGCACAACAATTAAAAACCTGCGTTTTCTATCAAAATTACTTCTTGCGTGAATTTTGGGACACGAGTGTGGACGAGTATGTAGAGTATCTCTAGATTCTAGGCATGCAATTGTGAATTGCCCCTATTTCTTTTTGGTTGCACAATTTCCAAATGTACATTTTACGCACACACAATTTGATTTGTAAACAATATCCTCTTAGCAATTTTGCAATCAGACGATACTCGTATTTCAAATGTTGAGAATTTATGAAATTCGATAGATATTTAGTCGTCGGTTCAGCAAGTGACAATTCGTTCTATAGACAGGGTCAACTTTGACAGACTGTCTTTAAAATTTTGCAACTTTATAATTGTTAGGGTTTTTTTTGTAGATTATAAAGAATTTTACGAAAATTCGTAATGACCTTATACCCAGTGAAAGGACGAATTATTAGTTATTGAATTTTATTTTGTTTCACAACGATCCACTAGCATTTTAATGAGGAGCGGGGAGTGGTATTTGACCTGCCACAATCAAGTTTTCATTGACCTGTTTGCAATGAAAAAGATTTGGAGTCTATAAAACCGAGTCTCAACGACGATCCATCAGTGTCTACTCGTCGATGTTGCACCCAGTTGGACATCTCCAAAACATAGCTATGTCGGATTTTAAAACTTGATCTGAAGTTGTTTCAATAAAAGATTCCATTGCCCCCACAATTATTAGCAAATCAAAACCTACGATCTGCAAATAAGATTCCTTGTGGTAGTCATAGATAAAAAAACCTAATTATGAGCTATGAAGCACATTTCCATTTAAATGTATATACTATATACGTAAATCAAAATAACTGCCGAAATCGGGGTGCGGAGTCACATTCTCCGTCGTGGTCTCAGTTACACTCTCTTAGATGCTATGTTTTGTGTGGAGTTATGGCCGACAATGGATGGTCTTAGAAAACTTTTCATTTACCATCTAATTTAAAAGAATGCAGGCATGGTTTGGCCACCCCGTTCTACAGAATTGTGGGCGATTTAAAGGGACAGATTTACATGAACAAACCAAAACAAGTTGGCGCACCCTGTAATAACTGAGAATATTGTTTCATTCTTGCTTTTTTGTGTTTTTTTTAAATCCGTGGATGTATTTTTTATTTATCTCTGTTAGAATTGTCGTGATCTATAATTAATTCTGACTTCGGCGAAGATTCCTAAACTAGATTTATTACCTTCTGACAGAATTGTGTTATCTCTATAACTATCATTAAACAAGTTTATTTTAATTTTTTTTAAAGAAACAACTTGTTGTTCATATATGATAAAACAACTCTTGCTGAAATTAAAACTGTAATAAGGAAATTAAAACCAAAGAAGGCTCCGGGGTATGACCTTATTACCGGAGAAGTTCTGAAAATGCTACCTCAAAAAGCACTTATAAAGCTCTTACACATTATTAACGCGGCTCTGAGGCTTGAATACGTGCCAAGTCAGTGGAAAGTTGATGAAGTCATTATGGTACTAAAACCAGGAAAACCTCCAAACGATAAAAAATCATACAGACCCATTTCTCTTCTACCGATCCTGTCGAAAATCTTTGAGAGGATTTTGCTAAAACGTCTTCTCCCAATTATCGAAAACCAAAATCTTATTCCCAACCATCAATTTGGATTTCGGACTAAGCATTCAACAATTGATCAGGTGCATAGAATTACTGATGTAATTGAAAAATCCCTGGAAGAAAAAAAGATTTGTTCGAGCGTATTTCTTGACGTCTCACAAGCTTTTGACAAAGTATGGCATGAAGGTTTGAAGTTCAAACTGCGACGAATTTTGCCATTAAAGCTTTATAATATATTGACAAGCTATTTTGAAAATAGAATTTTTCGCGTTCGATACGGAAATGATGTTTCGAAATTTAAAGATATCCTAGTCGGAGTACCGCAGGGAAGCGTACTGGGCCCACTTTTGTACCTTTTATATACAAGAGATATACCACACGTCGCGGATACTGTTCTCGCTACTTTTGCTGACGACACCGCTATCTTAGCGGTTGGAGAATCAATAGAAGATTCAACGGCGAAACTTCAGACTGCTTTAAATAAAGTCTACTAGTGGACAAAGATCTGGCGAATTACCCTTAATGAGACAAAATCTGTACATGTTGACTTCACCTACAGAAAGATAAATCACTTGCCCATTTCTATAAACTCGGTGTGTATCCCCTTTGCAAACGAAGCTAAGTATTTTGGAATGACACTTGACGCGAAGCTCAAATGGAAAACGCATGTTAAAAAGAAACGAAAAGAACAAGAGGCCAAATACAAAGAAATGTACTGACTACTTGGTAAATATTCCAAGCTAAGCTTAGAAAACAAGCTGCTTCTTTATAAGCAAGTGCTAAAGCCGGTGTGGACCTATGGTATACAACTCTGGGGTTGTACTAAGAAATCAAATATAAATATAATACAAACTTTTGAAAATAAAGTGCTACGACAATTTGTGCGTGCCCCATGGTTTATAAGAAATAATGACCTGCATCGAGACTTCGGAGTTCCTTTCGTGGAAGATGAAGTCAGGAACTGCGCACGAAAACGTAAAGTCCGGTTAAGCGGCCATATTAACAATACAGTCCTAGAAATCTTGGACGAACGAAACATACTACGCCGTCTTCAACGAACTAAACCGTTGGACCTTGCGCGATAAATTGAAACCGCATTAAGAAAGCGGAATATGTAGGGTCTTCCATTGGAAAGTGTCCTACCAATCGTGATTAACTTATGAAATAAAAACTGCTTGATAAGTTCTACTTAGTTAAAATTAACAAAATTAACAACGAAGGGAGGTGTTTTTAGTGAGTAAGAATCTCACACTACTGTGAGCACGCGCTTCTGATCCTCATAGTGTCTGATGGAAGATTTTCACCTGCCCTCGCCGGGAAAAAAAAAAAAATATATATATATGAAAAAATTTTAAAATTAAAGTAAATGGGTCAACGACTATAGGTTAAGAAAAATTGTACATTTTCAGAAAGATATGTTAAGTTTGGCAAAACATATTTATCTATTGATGCAATAATTTCTTAAACAAATATAAGAAAGCAAATATGTAATAGGAAACTGAAAATTATAGGAGTGCTTAGGGAAATATTATGTGAACATATCGTGGACAAATTGTGGATTGTAATATAATATTTTAGTTGTCTTACCGTCGTAAATATAAACATATCCACATGCATATATGTGTGTAGGTACGTAGATATGTACATATACAAGTACAAACACTCCTATTTGCTGTAAGAACTGTTCCTGCAATTCTCTTCTCACTTAAACCATAATTATTTAACTACTTAGATTTCCTCAATATAAAATTACACAAGATCACCTGAGATTAAAACTACGCATATCACGGTTCGTTGCAAAGAAAAAAAAATTTCCTTCCCTATCCAAAACAAGAATTTTTCAGCGGCCGCTGTTGGTATAAAAGTACAACCATATGTATATAAAAGTACATCATACTCACAGCTATTTATATATATATATATATATATATGTATAAATATCAAAACGACATCGCACAGCTTTGAGTTCTTTGTTATCTGATGACGAGTGGCATGCAGTCCCTCGTTTACTGGTTGATTATTATATTTTAGAAAAAATACCACTGCCACGTAATTTGAGATGAGTTTTCCTGTTCTTCGTGGTCGTGAATTTCATTGCAATACGTGTACTACCTTCAGTAAAACCTTTTTTTTTTTTTTTTTTTTTTTTGTTATTTCTTCCTGAGGGTCGAATTCTAGGCGAATAAGATGCGAATCTCTTTTCGAATCTCAAGATTGTGATTTTAAACTTAAGTACATTATATATGTATTCATACATAGATATGTGCGTATGTTTGCTTATACCTGAAAGGGATCAGATAGAATAGTGAAAAGTTGGCATAAGCGAGCGTGGGAAACATGTTACGATTCAATTTTTACCGACGTGCACTTACAATACTTACATAAGCCCATAAATATATGCATGCATACACATGTGTATAGTATATGCATGCCAAAAGTATATATAACATACGATTTGATTGAGAAGCTTTTCAATTTCAGCGACACATACGAGTAAAGCTAGCAAACTTTGATTTAAGATACTTGCATAATGTACAATAAATATGGACATGTGCGGATATTTACACACATATGGTTCATTTGTTGTAACAACGTCATAACACAGATAACATCAACATAAATATAAGCAAAACGACACTGGCGCACATACATAGTTTAACTCGTTGTGATAAGATCGTGCTTAGAACCATCTCAGAACCGTGTAAAAATTTTAATAAGAACAGTATGCATGCATGTTTTCATGATCTATAGGTTCTTGTCCAGAGTATTTTGATTATATGTACATATTAATATTGCTGTACAAATGTTACATTTAAGTATGAGAAAGTTGAATATGCGAACAAATGGTTCTCAATAATTGTATCGGCTAAAATAATCAGTTGGCAACAGTTGGTGTAGTAGTTAGTAGGAAACCATTTTCGTTATCCGTCATTTATAAAGTGTACATATAAGATATTTAACATTATATTTCTTTAACTTTGACTTTGACTTTGCAATAGACCTAGGTCTAAGCAACTCTGTTTATTAAGTACAATGCCCTGATTGCCTCAGGTTTGGGTTTTGGAGCTGGGTTTTCATTCATGAGTTCTGTTCTAGTCTTTCTGACGAATTTGATATCCCTGTGAAGTCCACACAATTAGTTGTTATACGAGTTTCTTTTTCTGAAACTTTTGTTTATGCAAATACATAAATGGAATCAAAAATTACTTGAAGAATTTTTCTCTTAAATCACCAAAGGGCATTTTCATCGAATTTTGATAAAGTATGATACATGCTTTATAAAGGTCTCACGTTGTTCGTGAGAGGGACTTAGTTTTATCTGCCTTTTTAATCCAATGAAACAGATTGACAAGAGTGATTCTACGCTTGATATAGAAAGTCTTTTATTAACACAAAGCTGAAATTCCCACTGTGGCATGCGGTCTGAGACGTTGATGTTGGGCGACATTTCTTGTTGACAGCATACACTAAAACCATCTTTACCGTTGCAGCTGAGTTCTTGCCATAATGTTAGTATCACCACGTTATGGGATCAGTTATTTTATATTCGTAGGAACATACTTTTGAGATATTGTGGCTCTTTCGAACATTCCTTTTGAGAATGAAAGAAAAGAAATCACGTGAAAGTCGAAATCCTGTTGTCTCGGTGGTGCCATTCCCGACCTTATTCATCCTGGTTAGGCGGATGAGCTTAGTACTGATGCAAAATCCGAACATTATTCTGCAGAGTTTATCTTTTCTAAGTGATATCATAGGCGCCCCTAAACGCCAATTAACAGATGATGAGCATCTACAGATTTGAAGTCAATGTTTGTATGTATACATACATACATATGTTCGATGTGCACTGCTTAGACCTAGATCCACACTGATACAGTCCTATTACATTTATAATATGGTGTTTCAGGGGTTCACATAGTAAAGTAAATAAGATATTGTACGTTATTGAATCCCCTTTACTTGGTGTAGGAGAGAATCAGGCAAACAATGCTGATATTTCATTCAGAGTTCATAGCATCATCAGACTTTGTTTTAGACGCAAGTTCAACTCCCACTGCTGTAATTAATACGGCAGGGATTCCGTCTTCCAAAAGCTATATGGGTCTTAAGTTTGGATATCGCTATCCAGAGCTTTTCTTAGCAGGATGGACGGAGTTGTTATCATTATGCCTGTCAGCGGAATGTTGGCCGTCATCAGTACTAATCCTTGCAAATTTTCAACATTGTGATTATGCTGTTACATTCAAATTCTTATCAGTACATATGTACATGCATTTAAAACAGATGTTGATGTCTCCATGTAATGTTACTGATTTTGAAAAAACCTCAAGGCCCCAACATCAGATCACATTCTCATCTACCTTTAAAGAAAGCCGGCGGAGAATTTAGTTTGAAAAGCAGTTTCCTATAGAACTCAACTTTCAGATTCTAAAAAAATGCGATGAATTAAATTTGTCAGGGTAATCTGAAAACATAAGCAAATTCTCGGTGTTAGTTGCCACGTGATCCTGCATAACATAGCAGTCTTTAGGAAAAATACTTTTAAAGTCTGCAAGTTGAATCAACTATATAGGTAAAACGACGGAAAAGCAGTATACATATGTACATACGTACATATGTATTGTATATAGATACATGGAAGAAACACGTAAAATAAGATGTTCTTACATCTTACACAGAGAATGAATATGTAGGTACTTCTGACCACCTGACTGCTTGCAAGAGTATTTCTTTTAAGATTGAATTACGGGTATCGCTGACTTAAATATGTATACCTACATACGAGTGTACATAGGTATATTGCGTTGTCGCAAATTGCTATCAATTAAGGTTGAACCAATAAAGCAATTATCTGATTGCGCTGTGTTGTACATTTGTACATTCGTTCCTTCATATCTATTCAGCTTGATGTGAAGCAGATTTTTCAGCTACTCTTTTTGTTTATTTTTTTACATTACACAAATGCTGACAGTGAATTTCTTTTTATTCTTGTAAAAAGGTTTTCCATTTAATAAAAGAAAGAACAAGTTTAGCAAATATTCAATGCATGCATCCTGCATTTGTTTTCTCGTGTACATGCATACATATTCGTACATATTGCAAACTCATGACTATACCAATCCCTTAGATTACTACTATCTTTATCGAATACTCGACACCTCTGAAAATTAATTTCAGGATCCATCAGATCCACATATTCCAAATAAAAAAATGTTCATTTTTACTTGGTCAGCATCAGCATTTCTTATAAAAAATGATACAATAGGATGATGGTGATGACAACAGTAAAAAATATCGAGAAGGAGAAGTGAAATACATCCAAATAAAAAGAAGGAGTAAAGAAAGTATGTACATATATATGTTTGTACATACGTCTATATTTGATTTTTTTTTTTTTTCTTAAATTGATATTCTCATGTAGTAGTTCTAGAATGTTGCAACCACCCTCGCCTGTTCATTTCGTTTCATTCTGAACCTTATTGTCTGTGCCTCTTTAGACAGGATTTCGCAAATTGACACTAAACGGCATCCATAATCTCCAAATCTGAATCAGTGTTCTCTCAGATACTCGTACCTACATACATATTTATAAATGAATGAGATGATCGCCATGATTTGTCGTAATTGGAACCAATGTTGGACAATGGATGTTCGGTGGCTGATGGTACAATTTTCTGATTAAATTGTCTCTTAAGCCGGAACTCGTTCATATTGAATCAAATTCTTGACATTTTTTTTTTGTCTTCTTTTTATCCACTGTCTCATTCTTACTTGTGCCCTACAGTTATTTTTTGCTTCCATCTGCACTTAGAATGATACATTTGGGGCTGAACCAAGTATATTTTTTAATGATAGGGGGTGCATCGTTGGATGGAGCAATTTCAATTTGTCGTGAGTGTCAATTAAGAAGTATAATATAACGGAATTCATCAGTAAGACTACATATAAATACGTATGCACGTGTATGTGCATAAACATACATAAGTAGATGTATTATATAATATGCCAGATAGATGTATTTAATTAGATTTCATGAGTAAGTACGCACAATATGGTTTTCGTTATTATTTTGTTTAATCGTAATAATTGCATTGATACGAATATATCTCTTCGAACATACATATTATGTATGTACATATGATATAAATTAGCTTTTATTAACAATAAGGCTTGCGCTATTGCATATCATGTTTTAAACAAATTTATTAGATAACTATTTAGGCATTTTTGCAATCTATTGCAAATTTATGGGAGATATTCGAAATTAGAAAGTTAATACTTTTGCTCATAAATTAATCAGGAGTGTTAAACGTGTACAAATACTGTTTTTACATTTAAACTTGTTTTAACCTTTCTTTTCCCCCTGTAGTACCTAGCAATAGTCTCTACAATACTCTTCGCTGTATCTTCTTCTTCTTCTTTTCCTTTTACTAGCCCTTTCTTCGCTACACGAACTTATGCATAACGAGTTTCCCATTTTTACTGCATCGCTACTGCTCCGCTTATGGGGTTGGCTAATATTGCAGATCGCGTCTGGATACTGCTCGGTCCTGTATCGCTTCGGCGGTTAGCCCCAGGCGTTGTTGCGCATTTGCCATCTGAGCAATCAAGGAATTCTTTTTCCTACCTAGTTTTCTTTTAGTAGGAGCGACCGTAGTTGATATTGCCTTCTTAACGGGATTTTCCGGAGATCTTCTATGAACGTGGCAATACCAGCTAATTCTATCCGACTCAAGTTGTTCGATTACCGATTTTTTTATGTGTAGACTTCCTCTAATGTGCGTAGATCTAATGCAGTCGCCTTTCGTAACTCCAGTCGACATCCTTAACATTTTCATCTCTGCTGCCGTCATTTTATTTTAAAAGAGCTGACCGAACCATCGTTTTGTAAAGTTGTCCCTTCAATTTAAGTGGAAATTTTCGGTCACAGAAGATTCCCGAATTTTCTCGCCATTTCATCCACCTCACACTTACTCTGTGCCTTACGTCGTCGTCACATTTCGCTTATACGTTAACGATTGATCCTAAACACTTGAACCTAGAAGAACTATTCCGTCCAACATAATATCTGGAATAGGTCGCAGTGGATCCGAAAATGGGCAGGTCAAATGTTCCGTCTTTGAGTGACATATTTTAAACCCGTTTTTCTCAAGCGCGTCTTTCCATTTACTTACTCTTCGCTGTCTCATCTGGAGATATTTCCGATTTTATTGAAATTCTGGACTAAGTGTGTTGCTCGGCAATATTAAGATGTCAGCTCCGCGAAGACCATTTTAAGTCATTTTAAAATATTTCCTCTAGATAGTGTCACCTAAAAATTGACCTACAACAACACCTATTATTGTACAAATAATTCAACTGTTGCGTGGCGTAATGCAAATAACTATACGAGTAGGTCCAATGTCGTAATTAAAACTGCAACCCCATGCCATAGTGCTGCCTTCTTTAGAATGATGCATAGACTGTGTCAGTGGTCGGTTGGATTTGCCACCTTTGCCTGTATATCTAAGGATTATGCGTTTTATTCACAAACATACATAGTATGTGTATGATGTCCCACAGCAAATGCTTTTTACAGTGTGACTTGTCTTCAACACCTCGAAGTGTACAACTATTCAGTTATCTTGTCTTTTGCTGGCTTCATTTCGGAGGGATTTAAGCGCTTGACATCTTTCTACACAGTTCATAACGTAATCTTAACTGACACTTATTTTTTGCTGTGAAAGCAAATAATGAATTGGAACTCCTGCATACTTTTGTATATGCTAATTTTTTTTTTTATATTTTCGATGCACAAACCCCATTTTCAATCTCAGGGACAGTAGAGACTCTGGTCTCTTTAATGAAATAGTTTTAAACAAATCCTTTTGAACACATTCTGCCGTTTCACATCATATTTCTAGATATATTTTTCATACATTATATCTATTTTCGTATTCAAAATTATACATACAGTTTGTCAAGAAAGTGTTTTTACATCCAAAAATTTTGTTCAGATGTATTTACTTTTTGCTTATACAGACTAAACTACATATTTGTTTTCATTTTGTACTTACATTTCTTAAAACTAATATTTAAGTAAACAGATAACAAAAAAATGTGTTCAATTTTATGGAAAAAAACAAAAAAAAACGAATTCACAAAATTACAGTGTCAAGAAAGTGTTTTTACATATTTTTCTTTAGTATTTAAAAGTAAATTTTATCAACTTATTTTTATTCAATATTTTGTGTGGCAGCCTTTAGATTCGATAACAGTTTGTATTCTGCTTTTCATCGATCTAATTAATTTTTTTAAGTCGTATTCCTGAGGTATTTCTGACCATTCTTCTTGAATAAATTGCGTCAACTGATTTCGGATCTTAGGACTTCTTTTACTCACCTTTTTTTTCAAATGTGCCCATAAATTCTCTATGGGATTTAGGTATGGGCTCTGGGCAGGTGTATTGAGCACTTTGGTACAGTTGTGAAGCAGCCACGCCTTAACTGTGTCCTCCTTGTGCTTGGGATCATTGTCCTGGTAAAATTTGAATTTTGGTTTTGTAGTACAATCACCGCCGTCGAATCCAAATTTACGGGTACTGCTATGCAAGTGAGATCGCAAAATGCTTAAGTACTGCTTCGCATAACCACCAATAAAAACTAGGTCCCCAACTCCTATGCTCGATATACAAGCCCTCACCACAACGGACAATTTACCAAATTTGACTGTTTGTATTATATTTATTTTATCCAAGGCTCGTCATAATACATTATCTTGGTTTCGTCACAGTAAATAACGTCATCCCAATGTTCATCAAGCTGCTGAATATGATGTGTAGCGAACGACATCCTTTTTCTTATGTTGTCTTGTGAGAGCAACGGTTTCTTGATGAATATTTGTACTTTAAAAGTACCTGCCGAATAGTCTCGTAAGACTAGCGCCCTAGTCGATATTCGGGGATTTTCATATATTTTCCGTTCATTTCTTTCTGACAATTTGTTAGACGTGGCCTGCCTAATATTAAATACAATCGTCCATCATTTTTTGCACGCTTAATTATGTTATGTATTGTTTGTCGGGTGAATCCAAACATCTGAGATAACTCTGCTGCGCTTTTATTTCTATAGTGGCTATAGTAAACCAACTGAATTACGTCACTTGAAACTCTACCAGGCATTTTTAATTACTTTTCACACTAAATATTTATTCGGCGGATAAACAAGGACTGAAACAATTTTACTCCACTCCTTTGGAATTGAGTAAACAGCTAAAATTTAAACAGAAAGAACTGTTATTACTGTAAATTTTATTCATAAACGTAAAACTACAATGTGTTAAAAGACTTTCTTGACACAGAATTTCTTGGAGTTAATCCTTTTTGTTGTTTTTTCTTATGTTTTTAAAATAAAATCGAGTAACTGTTTGCGTTGTCTTGTCATTTAAATGCTAGTTTTAAGAAGTGTAAACCAAAAATTAAAAAAAAATTCAATGTCTTTATTACTAAGAGAAAAATAAATTGGAGCAATGTTTTTGATTCTAAAAACACTTTATTGACAAACTGTATGTACTTATGTTCATATGAGTATATATGTATTGATAATGTTACCTTATATGTCTATCCTTCACTTTAAATTAACATTGGGCCCACTTTTGCAAGTAGAAAAGAATACAAAGTGTAAGTAGTTGATAACTATTTATCTGTTATGTTTTTATTTTTTTGTGGAAACCGTAGGTCATAATAGTTAATAGCGATAACTTATCTACTTGATACTAATGTATCTCTAATGCAGAAGAAATCTCTGCCTGCGGCACACAGCTTTTAATCTTCTACGACGCGGAGCACACTATTTCCAATTCTCTTACATTATTGTCCATTCACTGGATCTAGCCTAGTACGGTAGACGTATTTTAAGTTTTAAAATGCATTTACATCTTAAAATAGCTCACAGAATTCGCGGTTATATCTTCTTCCCCATTCGCCCCAGCTTTGCATATGGGACGAATGCCACAATTTTTCCTTGAAAATATTCAGTATAATTTCCTGCTTATCATAAATCGCAATAGGGTCAATATAATGTAAAACATGCATTTCGTCTTCCGAGTGTAGTGGTTTGAATCCATTTGTTTGCAGACCAAAGTAAGTCTTCTTCGATTCTCCACAGTTCTAATTTTCTCATTGTTCTAATTAGAACATTTTTATCGAGAGCAGTGGAGAGATGCTTTTTCGTTTGTTGACAACATGTACTTATTTACTTTTAAAAACATTTCTTCTCGACTTGAATTGTCGATGTCGTTTTCATATTCTTGAAGCTGAATATATGTATGTATTTGTTTAAGATCGTAATGCGAAATTTCTGTTCTGTTACGTGTCCTCGAAGAAATCCGGTACATGTTTCCAAACTACAGATTTCATTGTATCTTTTCCAACGTTGTGCGTCATTTGTGGATTACGTCTGGCGGGAGTCCCAATTTAGCTACCATCCTATGAAAGTTAAGCTATCATATTTGACTTTAAAGTCACTGAAAAGATGAAAAGTTTCGAATTTAAATTCGTTAGTGCTTTCCATGATTTGCCTCGGTAAAAAGATTTAATATTTAGTCGGTCTACCGGGTTAGAAGCTGCGCTGCCGTTTGTTGGTTAGTGTGCTGCAAAAGGGCTTGAAATATTGTATATTACGTGTATTCGATGCGCCCCATTTAACAGAGATATGCCTTACACAAAATAGGATCACCTTTTGAATATTTGTCCTAGAGATGATCATTAAGCCATCGATCAAAGTATTTTGATGCCCCTTTGGCTACTTGTAATTTGGTGCATGCACCCTTTCAAAAACTTAGCCAGTGTTTTTTAAGCTTTACTCACCAGAGCCGGCGGCAGTTTTTATTTTCAACATTTTTTTAAAAGTTCTCTACATACATACAGAGCGTGTGTTCCGGCTTCTGCGTTTGGCTGCAACGAGATTGATTTTTTGTAGTACTAGATTGCGACGAATTCATATCTTAACATTTGCAGTCAGTAATATATTTGTTTAATCCTTTCCGTTTGATAATATTGCCTTATATAGATCGAAAACCGCCTCACATTTCTGAGTATCACCTGTGATGGGTATGTGAGTGCCAAGTGTTTCTTCGTAAGTAAATCATAGCCCGTGAAGGTTCCAGAAAGTGGTTACAGGTGATCCATTTGTATCCAAGATTAGTGTCCATCTCATAACTCGGTGTTTTTAACGTAGTAATCAAGTTACTCCGACGGGAGATTCCGCACACTAGTTCCCTTGAAGAAAACTCCTTGGACGAGGGGTCGGTTGGCACAGATGTCAATAACCCACTTCGGGCATGTGAGTTGTACCGCTAGGGATACAAGTAGGGATATTACTATCATGACAGGATTTAAAAATATGATATAAGCAACTGTTTATGTCAATTCAACAAGACGACCTACTAGATATGTAGTTTAATGAAAAAAACCTCCTTTTTTCAATTTATTTTGAATAGCTACGCAATGAAAAAAAACCTCAAAAAAATACTTTAATAAATCTTAAGGTTGACGTTTGTAATGGTGTGTAAATAAAACGACGTGCATAGATTTAATTTATGTCACTTTCCAGTAAACTTAGCAATAGGAAGAAAATACCATATTTCCGAGAATTTTCCGCTGACAGTCATCAAAATACAGTTAACAAATGAACATAAAATAGAAAATAATACCAACATGCGTAGATGTGTATGTCTCCACCGTTATAAGTATAGGTATTAGTTTGTCTCCAAATTACACAAAACCGAATATAATAAACATTTTTCAAATTCATCTACTTACTCTTGGAGAAAGTATAGAATTTAGCCGATATTGCAGGTGATTATTTGCTCTTTTAAATGTACAGACAGCCGTTGAGGAATGTTAAAACTGATCGACAAGTCCAAACAGTCGCAATACTACTCGTATATATGTAGATACAATTAAAATCACATAATTGATAGAAACTACGCGTAGTTACCACTTAATCAAACATATGTATGGAATGTACATAATATACTATGGCTATGTACAAATGTTCTAGGGTGGAGCTTAATAGCTACCTTTTACCATACTTCTGAATACATATGTACATACATATGAATGTGCATACTAAATAACTAAATTCAAATTCGCACGGAATTAGTATCTTTAATTTTCTGTAGACTAAGAAACCGTGTATATATGTACTATTCTAGTTTTTTTTCGGATCTTTCAATCTAATCAATTAAAATTAATTTATAAATGATATTTAGTTCATGTCGCTTCACCTTATCTGGAAAAAATGCATTCGAAGTTTGACAGACCCCGCGTGCTGGGCGGAGAGGCCTATAAAGTTAATTTGTAAACAGATAGACGATGGAGACCCTAGGAAAAGGAAACAACAAGCAAGTTGTTATTTTAAGTACAAAAGAAACTTCGTGTGTATTTAATTTTATTATGAAAATTACTTGGAAAGTATGAGCGTTACAACTCCTTTCATAATATGAACAGTCATATACACCAAGGATACATGCATTCCTACGTGCTTGCACACCTACTTGTGATCCTATCTATGGATAAATATATGTATATATATTTTTTAAAACAAGTAAGTAAATTTAAATTAATAGAATAAAATCATTTATCAGTTAAAATGTACATAGCTACGCTTTAAATGAAGGTGAAGGCTTTGAATTCCATTGGCACACATCACATTTCAATGTATGCAAGTGATGACAATAGAATGTGAGGTAGGTTAGGTGTATCTGTCTAACACCACAACAATAGGCAAAGTTACTGATCCCTAATGTTAACTGCAAGCAAATTGTTAGCATATCTATGTATCTACAACCAATGCGCCCGTTATAATATGTACTTCAATTGTTTAACATAAACCGCTACAATAGAAAATACGTAAACACAGACGCAGAAGTCCCGAATGAAAAGAAACAAAGTCAAGGTCATTGCGAAGAGTTTAATTGTTTGAATGGGAAAATGTTATAAAAAGGAAAAAAAAAACCGAATGAATGGAATTGAATTGAATTAAAAAAAAAAAAAAAAAAAAAAAACATAAAAAAGGAGAGAAGAGGGTGCTACAATGTAATAATTATTTTTACTTTTTTATATTTTGTTTGTTTTTTCCTCTATATAACTTTTATTCTATTCAGAAATTCAGCCACAGGAGACTGGCGACGACGAAGTAGTACGTTCATTGATGTTGGCCAACAACAGTCAGTGAATCTGAATGTACGAAAAGTCTGTTATTGTTATTATAATAGTAGCTGGCAGCGGTTGTAGGCGAAGGCAAAGTGACAGCAGGATGTAGGTAAAATACACATCGACCACAGATACGAGTCTAAGCGAAATTCAAGCGCAATAATACAAATAACATGAACAGGACAGAAAATGTGTCATCGAACTTAACTTCTTTTTTTTTTTTGTATTAAAAGCATAGGTATACGAGTACATATTTTCTTTTTTTTTACACAATGGGTATTGTGGTCTTTTGTTGGGCGGCGTGAATGTCCTTGTGGTAGTGCTTATGTGTGATCTTAATCATAACCGTCTCTTTTTTATATTTCAAGGAATTTCCAAGTTCTAAAATTGTAAATTGCTAAAATGCTAAATTACTAAACATATAAATAATATTGGCAATATAATTTGAAAATTACTTCTATGTACATACTCACGCATAGCATAGATAACAGATATTTCGGAGGTGGTGTAGATAAAAAACATTGTCAATAGTTTAGTACAGCTACTTAGAATTATTATGGCACGTTAGTTAGTTCACACTACATATTTTTTTCTAAAAAAATGTTAAATATTACATATGTATGTTTGGATATAAATACATACCTCAAGCCCATGTAGATATCTTTAGTTCTTGTGACAAGAGAAAGGAATACGCAACTTAATTGTAGCTGGTCTCGAGACAGCATTGCGCATTCCATAGCATATGTATCTAGATTACCCCTTGAAAATAGCAACAATTTATAGGAAAATCTAAGAAAAATTAAGACATTTTTAATGAAATTTGGCAACACGGTTTCCTATAAAAAAAAAAAACTCTTCGTAGCTGAATGAAATCACAAATTGTTTCGTGCACTCACACATATATACTCTCATTTTCATTTCATAGCAGATTACTTGTAACGAGATTCACGTGCAAAAATTATCCCAGAGGAAAATGTCTGCCCGATTCGCCTATGTTCTAGCTTTAGGTCGTAGACAACGAGCATCCCCCCTTTTTATAACTGCTATTAACTTTTTGTGTACATAACGTCTGATAAGAACCTCCCTTTTATCGCTGACTCGCTAGTGATTGTAGCGTTCCAATTGGTCACTTGTCCTTTAGTAATATCAAGTGGCGCGCATAATCCAGCCCACTGGAATATACGCTTTTCGTTGGTGTGTGCTCAATTTGATTTATTTCCATGGCAGTGGCACTGGTCTCAGACCACTTTCACACACTGCCAATAACACCCCTAGAAATGACATTCATATCCACTCACACTAAGCCGCCTCTGCAAAACTTGTCCAACCAGTGCTGAAATAATATAGTAGTGGTACAATAGCGATACTGGTTTCCATAGAGGGGGTTACTGATACTATGCCCTTCTCTTTTTAATACATTAAATTAAATCCAAAAAAGAGAGAACGATTCCATGCAGCAAAAGTTAAACAGGCAAGCACAATACTCACACAACCTGAGAACAGAATACAGAAACAGAGCTACCACAGCCAGAATTGTTTTTGGGTACTTCGAACAGGTTTACAAAACGTTTACTGACAACAGAAAGGTGCTTAATTCAGTACGGTGTGGAGGTATTTTCGTGACGCTTCCCGGTTTAATAGTTGTGTCTCAGCACAAAAACAAAAACAAATAAAAAAAAAAAATTATTTCTATAACTTTCCTGAGCTAATTTCAAAAGTTTCGCGTTTTGAAAGACATCGTGCAGCATCGCGTTACGTCTTCTACGTACAATTGCATTGTTTAGTTCGAAAATTTCGGTTTTTTCTCTTGTGTAAAAAAATAAATAAAAGAAATACCTATCGAAGAAATATCTCGAACCAATCAATAACTCAAATTTGTTATCGGGTGATAAACAATCGAAGAAAATACTACCTATTTAACATGTGTGTGCGTTAATATATCTACTCAATGATGATATAAAATAATAAAAAAATTATGTTAAATTTTGTAGAAACAATATTAATACCTCTATTCCAATGTTTGTCAAGATAATTTGTTTTTCGTTTACTGTGAAATGGCCTACGGAATTTACACTTTTAAGCGCCAAACCGCAGAAAACGAAGTGCTTTAATCAAAACTTATAAAAAGAAAAGCTATTATTGTATACGTATTAAAAAAAAGTACATAAAATGGTTTCAAGATAAAGTTCAAAGCCTACAAAAAAATAAAACAAAAAAATACAAAAATAAAAATCGTTTAGTGTCTTCTCTTAATCACGGTTGTTGAGTGACAATCAAGTAAAAAATCAGCACCACTTGTGTAAGCAAACCGAGAATTTATCTTAGTTCAAAAAAAAAACAAAAAAAAACAGAAAAAAAAACGAGAAAAACAAAACCAAACGGTAATTCGGAACAGCCTTACTTGGATAAAGTTAAAAGGTTTTAAACAACATGCTCACCATGGAATCGGATATGAAAGGCGGCATTTTGCATGCCACAATGCCTCCGCACCATGCTTCTGCTGCTTTGCACGGGCACACGTCTTCACCCTACAGTGCACTGGGGCCACTTGGCATGATGAACTTGGGACAATCACAATTGACACAATCTCATTTGTCAAATCATCACCACCATATGACCTCACATCACATTTCATCGAGTAGTAACACCGCTGGAAGTAGTGGTAGCGCCAATAGCAGTACAGGTAGCAACAGTGGCAGCTCAGTCAATACTCTTCAATCCAATTTAGGCAATTCAATTAACAATAATTCCAATAATGGTGTCCAGCAACATATGAATTCGCATGGTTCACCATTGCATAGTTCTAGTGGCCTTAGTCCAACGCATTCAACGCATAATAATGTCAGTGGCGGTCATCATATGACTTCGCCTTCGGGCCAACAACATCATCATTCTCATCACCTCTCTGCCATCAGTCAGGGGGGAATGACAAACAATGGAAATAATAATAATTCTGGTAGCGTTAACAACAATAACAGCTCAGCGACTGCTAACAAAAACCAACAAAATGCAGATCGCGTTAAGCGGCCGATGAATGCGTTTATGGTCTGGTCAAGAGGGCAACGAAGAAAAATGGCCTCCGATAATCCAAAAATGCATAATTCTGAGATCTCAAAACGATTGGGAGCCCAATGGAAAGATCTATCAGAAGCTGAAAAGCGACCGTTCATAGACGAAGCTAAAAGATTGCGGGCAGTCCATATGAAAGAGCATCCGGATTATAAGTATCGGCCAAGACGCAAAACAAAAACACTTACCAAAAATAAGGAGAAATACCCGCTTGGAGTAGGTTCACTTTTACAGCCGTCCGAATCGAATTCGATGCGTAATACATCTTCTATATCGGCGGTGCAACAGGCTGCAGCAGTTAATAGGGATATGTATCAAATGACAGCACCAAATGGATATATGCCTAATGGCTACATGATGCATGATCCTTCAGCAGCCGCTTATCAAACCCAACATAGCGCTTACATGGGTAATTATCATAGATATGATATGGGACAAATGCATCAAGCAGCTGCCGCCGGATCATTAAATTCATACATGAACGCAGCGGCCACTACTGGCTATAGTATGTACGGTACCGTATCTGGTGGACAAACATCTCCCTATGGTAATTTACAACAACCAAGCTCTCCCTATAGCAATGTCCAACAACAACCAGGCTCCCCATACGGTTTAGCAGGGCAACCTGGTTCACAATTATCCTGCCAAAGTCATAGTCCCAGCGATTCCAGTATTAAATCTGAACCAGTATCGCCCAGCCCGATTCATAACTCATCACAAGGCCCATCAGCCGTAGGTCCAAATAATAACCTTATTATGAAAAGAGAATACGGATCAACTCAGCAATCAGCAGATCTTAATCACCTCATCAATATGTATCATATACCAGATGGTATGCAAGCTTCTGCAGCGGCAGCCGCAGCAGCCGAACATCAGCGAAATCTCATGCACTATCAAAGTAGCGTGTCTCCAGATTTGCAGCAACAACATCAACATCAACAATCCATGAGAACTATGGCCCCGTTAGCACATATGTGAGAAATAGCCTCATGCTATGATCAAGCATCTATGGATTCGAATTCAGCTAATTCTGCCACATCTTTACATCATCACCTGCATCAACATCAGCACCATCTCCATAATAGCCAAAGCAGTCAACAGCAACTTCTTCATCAGCAACATTCACAAAACCAACAGCATCACCATCTTTTAAATCAAACGTCAGTATCAACCTCATCTTCAGTGTCTTCAGTATCTTCATTGAGTAGTGGAATTACAAGTGAAATTAACGGCTCTAACAATCACAATGCTCTCCTTATTAATTATGTGAATGCTAGTAATGGACGTTCTTCACTTTCTGCTGCCAGTTCGCCAGTTTCTGTTTCTCATCATCATGGATATATGACATCTCCCGGCACGCTCTCCACTAATTCCACAGCCGGTATTGTCTCATCGCCCGATGGTAGTGGTAACGGCGGCGGTAATAATAACGGTAATGGCAACGGCAACGGCAACGGCAATGGCAGTTCAGTAGTAGTTATTTCCAATGGCCTTTCCACACTTCATGAAGCACCAGGACTTTTGGATATATCCACTTTGTAAATTATTTTCAATTTTATATACATTTAAGTAATAAGATTTTATTAAAAGAGAAAACAAAAAAAACATATAAAAATAGAAAGATATATATAGTACATCTAAGCACAATTTTTTGAATCTCAAACCTTTCGTTATTACTTTCAGTCATAAACATTCCTTAATTTAATTATTTGTCCATAAGTAGAAATTATGTTATACGAATATATAAACAAACAAAAAAAAAAAAAACAAACAAAAGCGCCAGCTAATTATTAAATATAATCTTCGACTTCGCGCACTGATTTAACGCTAATAATGATATTGCTTTCGTTGCCTGGTATTTATTTTACATGTAAATAAATATTAACACTTTAATTTTCTATATATATATATAGTCTGTGTATCTATAAATTTTTTTACGCATTCTTAGAAACTACAAAAGATAAAAATGAACAAAAACAAAAAAAAAAAAGAATACACAAATACAAACAAGTCTAAGCAACGTTAAGCAATATCAAATTAGAAAAGCGAACTGTGAAGAAACGTGTGATAGAAAATGTTTTTTTTTTTTATAATTTTTATTCTCTAATTTAAACTTTGATTTACTTTGGAAATTTAAAATAGTAGAATTGACAAAAAACATGCACAAATAAATGACAAAAGTAGTATACATAATTGAGGCGTTCTTCACCTCGTTACTGTATATATTTCGTTAGTTTTAAGTTCATGGATTTTTTTTTTTAAGTTATATTTTATATATAGATTATACTTTATTATATACTTTTTAAAATATCGTTAAAGAGAGATGATTGATCAGAAAACAAAAAAAAAAATCAAGTTAAAAGAGAAAACAAAACATGTGAAAATAAATAATATTAAACAAAAAAATCAAATAACGTTTATTCTTTTTTTATATCAGTTTCGGAAATTATTTGAATCACTAACAAATCTCAAAAGCCGTCGGAAACTGAAGACGTTTGCAGTACACCTATCGCAAAATTGAAACATCCACTTGCTTTTTCTGTTGTTGTTTTTTTTAGGGGGTTTTAATTGATATTATCTCTCTATTCGTGTTAAAACTGAAAAACTGAAATCCTATGCTAATTCATTCAATTTGAATTTCATTCCGACTCATAATCTCTTTACCATTATCGATACTGGCAAAGAGATTTAAATCATCGAATATTATAAATGACGTCTGTCATGCATACTATTAAGCGACAATTTAACTGGTGATAAAAACCTTAATATAAACATACATATTTGAGAGTCACAATATTCCATAGGAGGTTATATTAATTAGCAACTTGTTTCGTTCATTTCGCTGGTTATTAAATGATTGGATGTAGAGCGATTCAAAACAGCACCACCAAAAGCCCTAACAATTTTGCAGTTTGAATAAAGTTACCAAAACAAATTGAATAATGATGAGATAGACCTATTCAGATTAAAGAACAATTTTTTGTCAAAACGTTTATGCTAATTATTAGTTATATTGTTTTCAATGCGACACACATGGAGATTAATTTGTTAATAGCAGAAAGTGAATTAAAGCGGTTTTTTTTCTGAGTTTCTTTGAATGGGTAGAACGGCATTCTTTGCATTATATTTTACAATGTCTATAATCCATACATTTTGTAATATTTTTTTCCCCAACAAGATTTTTTTTTAGAATAAGGTCAGATATAAGAGGATGTACATATATTTTGTTTAAGTCGATATACATGCATATGTTTGTACAGACATGCGGAGCAAAATTAGCATATGGAAATAAAAAAAAGTTAACGCTAGCGGGTTTCAAATATTTATCATTTCATATCAGTATAGCCTTTAAAATGCAGATATTAATATACCTACTCGTATCTAATAAATTTACAGAAAATGTTGTTTTTGTTGTTTTTTTTTTCCATTTTGTAAAAAAAAAAAATAAAACCAATAATGGAGTGCAGATACCGACCATTCTCATCTAAGCCTTTACTAACTCAAATTACAATACGATTCTGTCAACAACTGTTATTATTATATTTTATTATTATATCGCATTATTCAATTTAAATAGCAAGCGAACTTTTGAAGAAGCAAATGATTCATCTGAGTCTGATTGTTAACTGCTTTTAATCGGCTTTATCCAAATACATATGCATAATTTCTAGCTTTTAATAAATTGACTTGATTTTCAGATATCTCAGTCATCTCTCTTATGACCATTGTTTGTTTTCTTTTTATTCAGTTATTTAAGCAGTTATCCCTGAACAATCAGATTTTTTCCTTTTTTTTGTTTTTTTAAATTATTGTACGTATTGGTTTATACATATGTTTATACGCTAGAAGTATATAACAAACAAATAAAAAAAAAAACACAAAACAATTAAATTTTCTGATACAAATGAAAATCTGTCTTCCTTCCTTTCCCAAAACAAAACATCTAAATTACATTTATATAGTTTCATATACGATACATGCATACGTACATAGATACCATTAAACACTCACTTGTACATATTTGAATAAACTCTTAATTTTATTACGATATTAAAAAAAGAAATTATTATTAAAATGAATAAATCTACACTATGGAAAGTGTATTATAAAATGTATTTTCGTATATAAATACACACTCATACATACATACGAGTACATGCATATATAAATGCTTTATATTGCAATAAGGAAACAATATATTATTTCTTAATTTGATTAAAGAAATATTAATTCATTTGAAATACGTTAACATATAGAAGAGAAAACAAAAACAAATATAAATAAAATTATTTAAGAACTTACATGATTAGCGATTTTATGAATAAAATCCCACTTTAAAAAAAAATATATTTTATACATCTTATAAATTAAAGATTGTTTATTCATAGGTTTCGCAATCAGCCTATTATTGCGTCATTGTCAATTCACAAATTCGCAAATGGCAATTGACAGTCGAAATGTCAAATACTCGTAAAACGACGTTCCTTCTGGAATCGAATTTGTGATAATCGGTGTACCGAAAACCATTCGTATGTTGGGATGTTTTTACGAATAGATAGATCGTTGTTCATTTACAATGCTTGTAAATCTCTTGTCGCACCTATTTCTAAGTTTAGATTTTTTTTTCGCATTTTAAATTAATTAGAACAGAATATTGTATGCTGTCCATACATGCTTACGTGCATATACTCTTACACGTATAATTATATGGAAAAAATTTAATTAACTCGTGATCTTGGGTGAAACTCAATAAAATACAAATAGTACATTGATGAAGCTGCACCTATCCGTCAAACAAACCCACTTCTACATAATATTGCCGTATTAATTGGTGTTTCGCATGATTCACCTGGTTAATTTGAATATTTTATATATTCACATCCATATGTTTACTTAGGTTTACTAAGCTTTTGTTCATCCGAAAATTTCGAAGATCTAAAGCTTAATTCCAGGTTTCGATTTGTAATGCACCCAATATCCGAGTATAGAGTCTGCCCATGTATCATAAGCCAACGGCCGGTAATAATCTTACGGTTTTCTCTTTTTCCCTGAGACTGATGTACAATATATAAATAATAAGCACTCATAGAAAGAAAGTTAAATAATCGAGACAAAAAATAAATAACTTGACACGATTTTCTTATTTTTGAGGAAAGCACTTCAAAAATAGCTCAGTACAGCAGAATAGTTAGTTTGTCGACTACCGCGTAAGAGTTATGGGTTTAATTTCAACCAGAAAACCAAAAAATATAAAACATATCATAATATATGACGTCGAAAGGACGACACACATCCAAAAGACAAAATGTCAGCCTATGAAAAAGTATATTATTCTCATGCGATTCGGAGTAGGCAAAACAATAGGTGCTGGTCTCTATGCAGAAAATTTGAAGCCACATAACATGTTTTCCATACTAAACTGCTGCACTATCAATTTATTTAGGTACTGTCCCTATTCTCTATTACAAATCAATAAGTAGCCACTACATTTACGGAAAATAAATTACTTTATAAAAATTATACGAATACAAAAATATGATATTACATTTTAAATTGTCAAACATAACTACATAGGTATCTCAGTTAATTCTAAAGGTAGGATTGATCAATTTGTTTTTTTATTCAATTTTTAAATACATTTAATGTACCTAGAATATATAAAAAAAAGGGTTGGTCAATGCAAACCCAGAATAGGGGCTCCAATCATATGCAGAGGAATGTAATAAATAAAGCAGATTTAAGTTAAATTTCAGTTTGGTGCCAAAATCATGTGCGTCAAGTCTGTCTTGTCTGCCTTGATCCATATTTTTGTAATCTGTTTTGAAAGTGTACTCCAGACCAATTCGTTGAGGGAATACTTAGATAAATACGTAAGAGCATACATAACCACAATACTTATGATAATTCTCGCAAAGGTCAAAAGCAAAACAGAATACTTATGTTTAATGGAGAGCTGATACTCATAACTTCATATTTTTGCCTAATAGACGCTAATTTAAATGAATGCATCCACTACTTAATAGTACCTCTAGATCATCTTGGTACTTTGTTTGTTACGTTTTAACGTAATCCCGTCGGAATATCTTCATTTTTTTTTAAATGATTGATACGCTAAAGCATCTTTACAATTGCCTACTGCAAGCAGTAGAAAAATAAGAACAATATACAAACTGAGAAATTCTTGGATTTTCTCCATAATAACGTTTTTAAAAGTCATTTGGGAGCATATATGGGCTCCCTTAATTTATTAAGTCCATATCAATCTGCGTATCAAACAGCTCACTCAGTAGTACTGCACTTATTAGAACCTGTTCGAACTTCGAAGGATCGGTAAGTTAGCTCTGCTTTTTTACTTTCCTAAACCATTTGATTCGGTGAATCATAACAATTTTTGTCCTGAGATTGCAATCATTATATCATACTTTACATCTACATATGTAGGTACGAGTATATGTACGAGTATAGCGATGGTTGAATTAAAAGCCGCACAGTCAATTGGTACAAACCAAAGTTCAATCATTTCTACTTTAGGAGGTTTATGAGGTTATCGGTCTTATGCAATTCCTGAACTATTGTTACCTATCAGAGATTTCTTTTTACTTAGGTTGCAAGTTACAGTTTATTACATCTTTCAGAACTGGAATAGTTGTCTCTTCTCGTTATCGTTATCATTTACCTATAGAAACTAGCCGTCTATTTTTGTTTAAGCTGTTTAAGCTGTTGCCATGCATAAGTAGGCGTATAGTAGGTAAGAGAAAGATATTTAGGCGAACAATTTAAGCAAACTGCGATACAGCCAACAAAACTTTGATGGATATTTTAATACAACCATTAATGAATTTACAATTTTTCTATTTGATAATTTATATCTATGTTCTATACTTACTTACTTACTCACTTACCTCAGCTAACATGACTCTCTAGCTAACGCGATCTTTAAAGGCTAAGGTCTCATTTCACTTGTGAGTCGAAACATTCTGTGCTGGGACGTTATTGACCCAGCTATATAAGCCGGATTATTCCAGCCTTTCTGACGAGGTTGACATCTCTGTACAGCCGGTACAGTTCGCTGTTGAAACGTTTCCTCTATTCTCCATTGATGCAAACGGGACTGAAAATCATCCGAAGAACTTTTCTCTCCACGCTTCTGCGGCATAAAGTGTCTGGTAGAATTTCTTTTTGGTTGCTCGAGACAGGGCTCTACTACTCAATCCTCTTCCAAGCCAAAAAAAAGGTGCTATTCGCAAGAGTAATTCTTCGTATGATTTCCGCACTGGTGTCATTGTCGAGGTAGATAAGGTCAACGGTTTTTTCCATGCGTCGATGTTGTGTATCCTTCTTCATTTACCTCTGTATTTACTACTAAAAAAAAAACTGAAATGCTTCAGATCTATCTAAAATATGATAATAAGAGATCTCTAATAGTCCTCGACCTCGACATGCTCATAAGTACTAAAATTCCGGTACATATACACATTTGCATTTATAATACCGAACCGACTTGTGTTGTTAATAACAATCCTACAAATATATTCAAATACATACTCGTACTTGCACTTTCTATTCTATCGACAATAAGATGCTCAAATCCCCCTCCAACTATTATTATGCAATTAAGACATTCACGATGTACTTATTTAATTAATTATGCTTACCGCACTAGATAATTATTTGACGCATCGAAGAGAGCAATTTCTCACTGGTACTTAACTTAATGAGTTCTCATGCATCTAATTAAATGAATAGCTTTTCTATCTCTACGATTATATGTCGCTTTTTCAAAAACCGTTGCTACTAATTCAGTTGTGCTTAAAAAAGATACAAATAGAACATTGATATGTCATTTCGCGATGTGTGATTTATATTGCATGCATATCAAGGCATATGCATAGATACTTATTCTATATTAGTCTAATGAACCGTATAGCTACCTACATACAAACATACTTATATAGATATGTGGATGTACAGAGAAAAAATGAAAGAATGGTATCATTCATTTTATTCTAAACTAAATTCAAACCATATACAAATTCATGCTTCGTACGTTACGTTGTTTCGGTTCGTTTGGTGCATAAAATCGTTTCATTATTTTTAGCACAGCAGCAGTGGCAGAATGTCTCCCCACTTTTAAATTCATTACAAGTTGCTCACTGCATAATACCGAAATTCTGCAAAGGACAGCAGCACCGCCAATCTCAAGTAAAGATGATGTAAAATGCGGGAAACTTCGACTGTGTTTGACTTTTAGCGTAAGACAGTTTTTTTTTTGTTTTTTTACTGCTTTCTTCTGACTTTTCAATTAACGTCCCTGCAGTAGACGACAAAAGAACCACTCCTCACTTCTGTGAGCAGTAATCTACTTCCACTCCAACACCCACCATAGTACTGCCTCATACTTTTGGTTTAAATCACTTTTTTTTCTTCTCTGCAAATAAGTGTTTGTATGATGTATTGTGGACTTTCTTTAACATCGTTTGCTTTGATCATTATTAATTTTCTCAGTTGAGCTTAGAATTGTATAGCCAGGTGTATAATAATTTGTTAATAAGTGATTAGTCCTAAAGTTAACCAAAATTAGTTCATTACAATTAAAAAAAAACAAAAAACAAAAAAAAAATGCTGCAACAAAATTAAAAGGGGTCATTTTATTTAAATTCAAGATAGGTATCACCATAGCTATCCAGAATCCTTTTCATACATGTGTATATACTATGGGCCTATGTGTATGGATGCATTTTGGAAAGTTGTATTCTTTTATGTTTACTGCCTGCCACCGTTCTTAGCGAAGAGACTTTTTTCACAGCTTTGAGGGTCCAAAGTGTCTGAACACGTATCGTCTTTCCTCGTGAATTCATATTTCGTCCTCCCACCGGTTTTAATGATAATCTCGTAAAATATGGCTTTTTAAATATTGCTGGCATGCAAATTCGTGTAGACTTTCTTGCCGATGAACAGACTTTGGTCTGTGTGCCTACATCCGAAGGGCTTAAGGTTCAATGACGAATGATGCTGTCCGCCTGCAGGCTGTTCAAAATAAATTTTACTACGTACCATTACTCCAACTACTCTTTTCGACCTGTGGTCGTCGCGCGTTGCAGTATTACAAGATGATTTTCTTTTTTATTGTTATTTTTTTGTTTGGCAAGGGCAAAAAAGATGAGTAAAAAACGTAGCGCCAAGTCACGACTTGTCTTGCAAAGTAGCTCGAAAAATTTGTCAGTCTGACAGAAATTAAACTGCAGACTAGGAATTAATTTAAAAATCACGTATTGTGAATTATAAGCCTTGTTTCGGCTATGATGTGATAACTACAGCAGCTTAACAGTCCAGAGATTTGAATTACCAGGTTATATTGTATCTTCTTGTAATTTGCGGGAAGAATTATTAACTTCATAAGAAAATTCAAAAACTCCCACGATGTATTTAAATTTGAATTGAAACGACAGAATGCACATGGAAGTTTGACAGCTTTTCTGACATTAAATTTCTCTCACACCTTCTTCAGATTTGCCGCTGGCCGTATAGGTTGCGTGTTGTGGTTTTACCTTTTACACTTTAAAGCAATTATCACTCGAAAGCGTAAAAATTGACGCTTCAAAAGATCGTATTATGCATGTGCCCCACAGTGGCTACTGCCAATTATATTTTAACAAAACTGATATAAGATTAAATACGCACAAAACATAAGTATGATATGTTACGAGTACGAGTACATAGGGGTACATCCATACTTACAACATGACTATTAATTTCGTATTACAAGACATATTGTTGGATCAGTTTGCGTTTAATTTATTCAAATACTACTTAACCAACCCCTAATTCGAGGGTTAATGATATAAAATAAAATCCACTTTTGTTGAGTTATCCAAATAACCACACTATGGTAGCTCAAATTTACTACCAGTAAAGTCAACGACTTATCAATCAGCACAATAAACATTCCCCTGTTTTTTTTTTTTTTTTTTTGTTTCCACGCAATCAGAAATGCATTAGTAAACGTAGTCGCTAACAACTATTATTGTTACCGCCTTCATTTGCGAATCTATCTCCAATGCTGTAATCTAGGGTTGATTGCAAACATCTACCACTGTAATGTACATATGTAGTGTGTATGTATACGTATTTACGCAGTCGGGGGAAACAATAAATTGTTTTTATTGGACTCCCATAGGAAGGCACAGTGTTTTAAGGAAAAGAAACTGTGCCGGTGTTACAGATGGTAAATAAATGCTTATGAGTGCGGTTAATTGGTTCCTGGGCGATTGGCCAAAATCTGTGCTTAAGAGTTTATAAACTCATTTTATTTGAGTCCCCTCTGACACAATATCCATGTTGAATGAGCGTAATGACAATAGGAAAAGCAAATTCATTTGCTCAATTAAGGGGTTACAATTTTATAGTTGAGTCGGTCCATAGGCGTATACTATATCTTAGCCTTTCCAGGTTTTTTTGTGGTCTTACATGGAACTTATTAAGAGCTGTCACAGTGAAACAAATTGCGTGTGCCGACAATAAAATGTGCACCGTTGAAATATTGAAATTGCTTATTAGATATTAATGCATCCACATATGTAAAACAAGTGAAAAGTATTGATAAAGTTTCCACTGATAAAAAAGTATGTCCCTTTTAAATGTCTGATGTAAGTACATATACGACAACAAGATATTTTTTTATAATTTCCCTAAATCGTACTCACATAAATAAATAATATTTTTTGGGTGACACTTCTTAGAAAGGAGGCGAAATGATTGAATTGTGAAATCCTTAAATTTAATTTTGAACAAACAAACAAAAAATTGTGATTCTTGTTATTATTTCGTTAATTTGCTTGGGAATATTTTAAACAACTTATTCTAACTAGCTGAGAGGAATACTTGAATAAGATATTTAAAGCGAAAAATGACAGAAATATGCGTACATATAATTCTTCTATCACTACAATGGAAAAACAAGGATTCTAGTTTCAAAAATGATGAGGACGAGCAAAAGTAACATGACAAATAAATGGAAATCAAATCAGATAATAATTCTTATGTTGCAATACACGAAATGGAAAGCGCTTGCCATGCACAATTTTCTATGTTAGCAAGGCTAATTTTGAAATCTCTTTTATGAAGAAAATTCGGTAAGGACTGAAGAATGTTTTTACGAATAATTCTTAAAAGGCAAATTCATGATTGAAAGATGAATTGAGGGATTTCAGTCTGGCGAGAAACAGACATTTCACGGATTTACCAGTGTAAGAAAATCGACTTTTTAAACAGTGGAGAAAGGTGCAATGGTATACCTAATACTAGAGGACCAAGCTGGCACCTAAATCTACCACAAGATTATATAATGAAATATTTCACAAGGACAACGCTTAAATTCAACTAATGATGCAAAAAAAGCTGTCAAAAATAATAACATTAGAATTTTAAAATGTGATCGAAAATGTTTGGGCAAATTTATCCATTTCTGAATTAACTCTTAAAAACATACTGAATATTAAAACATGGTTTAAAGTTACACAATATGTATGTTGCAAAAATGTTAAAGAAAGTAGAAACATACTTTGAAATCCATCCCTTCAACCAGCAGATCGATACATAGGTATATAAAAATGAAATTGAGCTTCCTCAATTTTGAAAGTCATTGTACTTGAAAGTCAAGTACTTGAATTAGAATGCAGTCTAAAGTGAAATTAAATAATTTAAGGACTATTTTCCTGAAGTTATGTGATTTCATAACTATATACAGATATGCATATATATATGCTTATGCCACGTTACATTGAAATAAGTGCAAATACTTCAGTTAAACTAAGAATTAAATGAAATGAATGTAAGGGTGTAAATAAATTCCACTTTTTTTTATATGTCATGAGCGATCGTAAAAATACCGGCGGAATGTATGTATGTACAATGCACATATACAGATACTAATGGAATCGACATTATTGACGGTTTAATATGCAATTCTTGCTAATGATTTTGATCATCGTAGGCACCTGTTCATTGTTAGATTATCTTAGAAAAGTATGATGAACACGCTCAAAAGTTCTGAAACTGTTGTTGGTTTTGTAGCTCAGGCCCAATTGATTTATACTCCAGTTTCAATGTTGTATATCGAATACCCATGTATGAGGAACACGTACACTTTTTCACAAGATATTGAATACCTTGATCAAAATGTTCCCGTGTGGCGCTCCCATTGTTCCGATTTGAGTTCTGTTTTTTTTTTCTTAAGTTGGTAAATCTGTTGTTGACATTCCCTCTAAATCTTAGCGTCATAGCTTAATATTTGCAAAAGTTACGTAGCCAAGAGTACATCTATCTCTGTGTATGTTGGCGATTTTTTACAATTTTAGAAATGGATTTAAATTTGCAACAACTAAATTTTGCGTAAAAACGGATTTAATGGTGCGCGAACGTTGTAAATGTTGGAAAAGTGTTTCGGCAACGATCCTCTAAAGAAAACGGTCGTTTACCAGTGGCACGAGCGGTTCAAAAGTGGTCCTGAGTCAATCGAAGAAGCAGTGGCAGACCATCGACATCGAAAACCGACGAAAACATTGATGGAGTAAAAGAAATGTTGGTCAATAACCGCAAATTAGCCATCAGAGAGATAGCGGAGGACTTGAACATTACCTATGGGTCCGTCCAAGACATTTTGGTTAATGATTTGGGTTTCCGTCGTGTAGCAGCAAAGTTGGTGCCAAAAGACCTCAATTTCATGCAAAAAAGAGACCGTATTGACGTCGCAAAAGAGATGATTTGCGAGGCTGAATCCGATCCCCCATTCATCAAAAGGATCATTACTGGAGACGAGACGTGGATTTATGAGCCGAGACCAAAAAAATTACGTCGTTTTCAGTCAAAAAAGAAGGCAATGCTCACGGTTTTGCATCATGAATTTTTGCCAGAGGGCCAGACAGTAAACCAAGAGTATTATTTGGGCGTTATGAGAAGTTTGCGTGAAGCAATTCCCCGAAAGAGACCAGAATTGTGGACAGAAAACTCATGGATTTTGCACCATGATAACGTACCGTCGCACAGTGCCATCATTATTCGTAATTTTTTGACGAAAAATGCAACAAATACTATCCAACAGCTATCGAATTCACCTGATTTGGCTTCCTGTGACTTCTTTCTGTTCAATCGAGTTAAAAAACCACTACGGGGAAAGCGTTTCAGCAGCCGAGAGGAAGTAATGGAAATCGCAGGAAGCATTGATGGACATACCGAAAACCGAATATAAAAACTTTTTCGAGGATTGCATCAAGCGTAAGACAATCGTTTTTTAGAATTTATGTGGATTTGCTTGTGTAGGGGTGCTAGGTAGGATCTATGTAGTAGATCCACTACTAACTAGATATGTAGTTATTAAATGTTCTTCTTTTACATTTCTCACTGAAATTTAGAATAGAACCCTACCATAATGAAATCACTTCGAAATTCCAATTGAGATGAAACCATTTGCTTCACTTCGGACAAGTATCCTTCGGATCATTATCTAACTGGTAGATCTATTTCAGTGGAATTTTCTCACTAGTCTTGGGCGACTTCCTGTTTGTTGATAATCGCATGAATTTATTTTGGTCTATTAACCACCGATCTTATATTTAACAATAAAAACAAAAAGATCCTCATTGTTTTCTGAATGTACTCGTAACTACGTAAATACAATACATACATATATGGTATTAACAAGTACCTATTCTGTATTTGGAGGCATTTCAGCCAAAAAGTATGTATATTCTGCAACTAGGGACTATTCTAGATTGGTCTGTCCGCATTTTATAAGTGGGTAAATGCAGATGGCTTTTATTGTAGTTGAATTTCGAACTATATCATAATGTTTAACACAGGATACATTTTTAAGAGCTGTAGGACAATAACGACATGAATTGAGTTTCAATCAAAAATCTTCTTTCGTTATAGAGAGATGGTTCATGACATTATCTTTTGATCAGAACTTCAGGCATATGATTTCCTTTGCTAATTTTTACTAAGCGCATTCTGTCGGTACAATTTAAACTCCACTCTTTCGAGCAATAACGCGCTGAATATTAACTTCTAAGGCCTGGATATTGTGCGGGTTATCAGCTTTCACCAAAGACTTTACATAGTCCCACATATTGTCCAGACCAATGTTGTGCATATTTTCGAAGAAATAATCACTGACCATTGTTCGGTAACGTCGTAAAGACCACACCATATAATCCATTTTGTTGGAGTACGGGGGTTGTCTGAAAAGTTTCCGACCGAACAATGATACTCGTACAAGACATTTTTTCTCAAATTTTATTTTTTATTTTTCTACATAGTCTCCTTGTAACTTTACACACTTCTCCCAGTGATGCTCCCATCTCTCTAACCCGTCCAAATAGTACTTGGCGTTTTTCTCTGCAAAATAATTGTTCAGAAAGGTGATTGCCTCCCCATTTGACGAAAATCTCTGTCTTCCGAGCGCTGTTTTTAGATGAGGGAACAAAAAGAAGTCGCTTGGGGCTAGATCTGGTGAATAAGGCGGATGGTTAAGCAGTTCAAACCGTAATTCATGGCAAACCGTCGCATGGCAACTGCTGAGGTGTGAGACGGCGCGTTGTCTTGGTGGAACAGGATTTTATTTTTCTGCAAATGTGGCCGTTTTTCCGCAATTTCTGCCTTCAGCTTGGCAAGTAATGATACGTAGTATGCTCCTGTAATGGTTTTTCTTTTTGAAGATAATTGATTAAGAGAACTCCTTTACTATCCCAAAAAACAGTCGCCATCACTTTCCCAGCCGAAAAAACAGTTTTTGCTTTTTTTGGAGCCGGCTCTCCCTTAGCAGTACACTGTTTTGACTAAATTTTTGTTTCGGGCGTATAATGGTGTATCCAAGTTTCATCTATAGTAATTAATCGGCGCCAAAACTCGGATTTATTGTGCTTAAACTGCGCCAACAGAGCGTTGGAAATGTTCATTCGAACACGTTTTTGGTCTAACGTAAGCAAATGCGGCACCCAATGCGCGGACAGCTTTCTCATGCCTAAATCTTTATGTAATATGTAAAAAACACGTTGTTTGGACATTTTCATAAACTCTACTTTTTTTTTTATATAATTTACGCGCGCCTAAGGGGTTAGATACCCTTTTACTGTTGCCCGGCGCGGGCGGAAAGGTAGAAGGAAGAGAAAGGAAAATTGTTTTATAGTGGTTTGAAACTCAGGTGTGTTTGGTTTCGATATTCGCTCTCCAGGGCTGGGAGTCCGAATAGGACGGAGAGTTTTTGCTTCACTCAGAGTGATTCGAGGTATAATTCACAGTATTTTTTTCTGTGCTTGAAACTCTACAACAGCCAAATCTACGTGTCAGTGTTATGCCTTCACACGCAGAATTTTTCTGTCTGAGTGCCAATTACAAATGAAAAACTGACTTGCCATGGGCAGGACTCGAACCTGGACACTCCGAGTGAGAAGCGATTGCTAGTACCACTACACCACGGCCACCCCTCACTTTAATTTGGTTGTTGTCTAACACCATTTGGTGAACTTTAGCAATGTTATTGTTAGTAGTTGCAGTTTTTGAACGTCCAGAACGTTCATCATCTCCCAAGCTCTTAGGGCCACGTTTAAATTCAGCTGCCCAAAATTTCACTGTGGTAAATAATGGTGCAGAGTCCCCACACAGAGTCCAACTCATTTTTGATTTGCGTAGGCGTATTGCCTTTCATAAACAAGAATTTAATAACAGCTCGATTCTCAATTTTTTCCATTTTCACAAAAAACACTCACATCGATTGACTCAAACGACTGTCAATTAAAAACTGCGCGTCCAAAATGACTGAAACTTCTGTAAGTAACTGTCAAAAGATGCACAACCAGCATTCACTAGCTTTTATTGACGTTTGCGGTCGGAAGCTTTTCAGACAGCCCTCGTATATGAGTTTCATGAGTCACTTCTGAATTTGTCATTCTGGAAACGGAAGCTTTCCTTGCTTACAAACTTATTTATCTAAAAGTGAGCCTCATCACACCCGAATTTTCCGATAAAGCGAAGGAACTGCCGACCGTCGCAAGCCATTCGTTAGTGGCTTCAGTTCCATACCAGTTGGATCTTATTCGAACATATGTGACAAACTTTTCGCAAAATATTATACTTAGTAGTAGGAGAAAAGCCACTGTACAACTTTACAATTCTGCATATTCCATCACACATTCGCTCACTTTGGCTACAGTTTCTTCTGAACATTTCATATGGTACGAAAGTGATCTAAAACACGTCAAATGGTTCTCTCAGTTGTTCGATTGTGAGTACCAAAAAAATCACGTAGTATCCTATACATATTGCGAATTGAAGACCGATTGTCAAACAATACTGATCATAAATGTCAAAATGACAGCATGGTTCAAAAATCATCCCTATTGGAGGGTCAATCATCTACAAAAAAACAAAAACACCCTTCAAAAAGAGAATTTCTTCTTGCATCCACGCCTGCCATTTACAATAGTTTCCAGAAGTTGTCCTTATGCAATGATATCGGCTACTGATCAATTACTCTCAGTAGAGCAGTATTCGAAATGTGGAAACTTTTTTATCACCTCGGTCTGTTGATATATTTTTCTAGCTCTTCTTGGGATTTTGTCGCGTTTAAACTTGCACCAGTTGAACGAGGATTACTTTCATAATTTTTCCCTTTGCCTCAAATTTGGAATGATTTATTTTATTTTATTAATTACTGAATCGAAGTCAACAACAGCACTCCTATTTTGAAAATGTTACAAAATGATTAAAGTATGTTATGCCTAAAATGGGCAATTACCTTAGTCTTTGACCCACTTCTGTCACAAATCTTTTCCATGATTTTGACGCAATCAAATTTTATGATCTGCTTTAATAAAATTCAGATAATATTCTTAAAAATACATACATATGTATGTATGTATGTACATATGCGGTATGACTGCCGGTGATGCATCAAAGGTCTATCGCAAAAATCTCGTCTATAATTCAATTGCTATGCTTTATTTTCCATAATACGAGTAGCACGAACTTTTAATATAAAAACCCAAAAAATAACATAATATCGAAAAGAAAAAAAAACATTTCCAGAAAACTCCCATAAATTACAAGACTTATAATTTTTACAAGTGACATACATGGTTGTCAAAAGTTATTTGGATTGCACCCTCGACACCTTCAACAATTCATACATACTTTGGTTCAATGTTTTAATGGGTGAGTGCTTCGATTAATATAGGGTGACGGAACAACATTCTGACTGTTTACTTCTTTGTGCTTAGTGGTTTTCAGGATAACTAATTGATTGAAATCCATGACGTCATCGTGTCGAATTCTGATTTTATATTTTGTCATGATTGAAATTATGTATATTTATTTACAGAGCAAATGGCAAAAACATTAAGCCCATCATTTCCATCCATCATGTCCCTTAGCATATTAAGAACGTTCACGTTAATCGTCCCCTTACCTATTTCTACCCGCAAAGTATTCACAGTTGTGAGAGTTCTTGTGCACGGTTGCAGCTGCGAAAATAAACCAAACCCTCCGAAAACCACGGACGCTTTTTTTTTTATATTGTAGATCCCTTGATTATAAGTATAACAGCAGTTTGTGGAAGCTGAAATCTGGTGTGGTAAAAGTTATATACATATAAGTGCATGTACAAAGATGGTGCGTGAGGAGGGTTGATATTCGACGTAATTTTTACCTTTGTTGCGATGATAGCTAATCACGCAAATAGTAAAAAAAAAAACGACCAAGTCGAGCATATCTCAAATATATGTACATATTTTTTTAACATGCATACCTTGGAATTTATGTTTTTAAGAAATGCTGAATATATCTAAGTACATATGAACACACATACATATATATTGAGGTGATACACCAGGAATGAGGCTTTAAAGTAGTTTATTGAAATTAAAGTTATTTCCTCTCACCATTTGTGTACTAATCTATGCATACATAAATATATTGTATACAAATATACAATCTAAACATTCGTATGTATGTATACACATGTCCAAATAACTTTATAGGTATTCTGATGTTGATACCTTGCAAAACTAAGAAAAAAAAAAAAAAAAAAAAACAAATGTTGAACTCCATTTTCAAATGTTAAAAATGTATATCCTGTCGAAATTTTCCAAAAGGAAACGAAAAAGTAGGACACTGCCCACCTGCAGGATTATGAAGAAAAACATTTAATTTAAAATCCTCTACAACGTACAATATTGTTGTCGCATGAATACATAGCAAGAAAAGGTAAAGCATGGGCACATCAATTTTACCCGGTTAGGTTGCACACCTTTTTTATAATCTATCGTACAATTCCGTGAAGTCCTTAAAAGATAATAAATCTTTCGGTGTATATGATCTTCTTTTTTTTTTGCACACCACATACACACACGCATGTGATAATTGTGTATTACAGGTAGATTTCAACTTTTATTCTCAAATTAATTTAACTTGCTCGAGAAATAGAATTTTACTTCAGTATGTTGGCATGTCACCTTTCTCGATTTTTCAATTATTTAAAAGAGATTTCGTTTGAAAACATTAAAAAATTCATAGGTGTACTGAAATTGAAATAAAACATTACTTTACGAGAATAGTTCCAAATATAATTTTTCACAAATCAATACTGAAATGCAACCATGGATCGATATGGCGCATATGAATCTATACACGCTCGTTCATACACCTATACTTGTACGTATTCGTCCTTTAAAATAATAATATGTGCAATGGTACGCATCTAAGGTAGACATTTAGTCGCCCACTTCACCATGAGCAAATCCTATTAACCTGCAGGCGGGCACAGTCAAACCTGAAATATTTTTCTGAAATAACTGATTCCAATGACAATGTTACAGCAGCTGGAAATGAAGCAAAAGCGCCGATTTGTCTACAACGATTTTCAGATACATACCTTTTTTGACCCGAACGTAGGTAGGTTGTACGCATCGAGGGACACAGTTTCTTTCAAACATTTTTCGATTTTCACCTTTTGTTTCGGAACGAATTCTGCTTACATCACGCTGCGGTGGATAAACCAAAGATGATCATTCAAACTGCGCACCTTCGCCCCTTGGCTAGTTGTGTTAAGTTCCCTTATGAGCGTTAGGTTCCCTAAGGAGTGTTTATGATCGAGAAAGACAGTAAACTCTGAGAACGATGTTCATACGTACATGCATATGTCTGTATATAGCTACTTTTTTTCAAATCTAGGTACGTGTGTATGGAAATTTTTGGAAGAAATATTGGTAACCGTAGCTGCGGGGCATCGATTTTTTGTTTTCTTTTTATTCGCCTAAGCACCATGTGCCATTAGACATGCTATCGAATGACTGGTATAGATTTTACTTTCATTGACTTTTTCACTAAAACGTCATATCATTTATGAGACATGTAAGACAAGATTATTTATGAGACCGTAAGAAGATAACGATTAAATTGCACCCACCGAAGGATGTACAATCAAAAGATTGAAGAGTGTAGACTATCGTAAACCCATAAATATTTTTGTAAAGAAACCAACAAACACACCGATAGAAGTTTATAACGATTTCGAGTAGACACACTGTCCACTCGTATAGTCATGAAAAAAAAGTCGTTTTCTCTAGACAAACTGTCTGGTAGGTTATTACTTATTGTAGAATCGGTAGAAACAAATGAAGCATTTTCTGGTTTTGGATAATTGAACTTTTTGGAATTTTATTTTCTTCTAATAAAATTTAATAAGCTGAATAAATGATTTGATTAAGAGCATGGCTTTGCTGCCAAGCACTACTCAATGACTGTAAGTACTTAAAAGTTTCGCTCTATCGCTATTTGTAAAAAGCATGAAATACTTTGAAATACTTATAAATTTAAGCAGTTGCTTCTCACAATACTTTAATGCGAAAGCATTTGATTGCACTGAATTGCTTGTGAGAAGCAATCAAAACCGAAGAACCAGAAAAAGAATTTACTGGACGTCACCAACCTTTTGGCAAGCATTGGGATATATTTTTATAAAATGGATTTGCTACATGATATGCATACATATATGGTACCTACTCATATTGTAGTAAAATACAGGCAAAAGCATTTAACAAGTTATCAAGTGTCATATCAGCCAATTTCTATTTTCATTTGCGATGATTGCGGATCCTGCCTGTTTGATATTTATTTTATAAAAATATATTTCTGTAATTATTGTGCACACATGCGGACCATTAGGCCGGACTTTCATTCTGATATTGGCATTCTGGGTGAATCCCGCTCAAGCCTCTTATATTCAAAACATATTCAAAAAGGCGAAGGTGAATCATATTTTTTTTTAATTTTGATCTAATGACAAACTTGTCGCTATATATTTTGTTAAGGCTATAAGACATTCCAATAAAAGCTTGAACTTAATGATGTCAAGTATCGCTGTCGCTATGTAACCCTTCTCGAGATTGATCCGAACGCAAATGCGAATGGCGTGTATTTGAACCACTATTAAATTTACCCATGGATTTATTGTAATTAGTTCTTGATTCAAACACACTCCTGCATAAGTTCTGGGACCAGTTCTTGATCCATCTGTGTGCCACTCAATCATGTACCAGTCTGTAGACTGTTGATTCGTCAATCGAATTTTACTTTCTGCTGAGCTGCGTGAGGAAATTTTTCTTACAAATTTCTCTTATAGCTTACCGATTTGCGTTTCTCTTTTCCGATTCATATTTTCGCCATCATAAGGACTGTTTAGTCTGCCGTACCCATATCAATAGACTGAACTCTAAGAGCATCTCCATGATTGCTGTGAACGCCGGTCCTTGCACTTTGAAGAGAACCGCTCAATTTGTGATCCGATGTCCCACAGTTGCAATGTATGCATGTATATACATCTATCGCAGGATGCTAGGGTTACATCTTCACCCTTTGCCTTCTTTGAGACCTTCTTTGTATGTTATCGTTAGATGTGCTTATTTTTTATAATTAATTTGCCTATTGTAATTCTACATATAGGGTTTTCCAATAAGGACTTGACAACTTTTTTTTAAAATAAAACGCAAACCATTAGAGATATTTCAAAAACTTAATTATCGGCTTGAAGTACAATCAAAACATTTATGAATGAAACTCGACTTCGTTCATATGGCCAGCGCGGGCACGTTTGCAACGGTCGATTTGTTGGACCCAATTTTCAACGACTCGGCCACACGTTTCGGGCGAAACGGTCGCTATTTAGCGTTCAATGTTGGCTCTGAGCTCTTCCAACGTCGTCGGCGTGTTGGCATAAACCAATGACTTAACATAGCCCTACAGAAAATAGTCAAGCGGCGTTAAATCGCACGAACGAGGCGGCCAATCGACGAGCCCATTCCTTGAGTAACACGCTCACCATACTTACTCTTCAATAAATCGATTGTAGCGTGTGCTGTGTGGCTTGTGGCATCATCCTGTTGAAACCACATGTTGTCCAAGTCCATATCTTCCAATTCGGGCCAAAAATAATCGGTGATCATAGCGCGATAACGCTGACCATTCACAGTAACGTGACGATCGTTATCCTCGACAAAAAAGTGTGGCCCAATAACGTCGCCGGCATGGAAACCGCACCAAACAATTATTTTATGTGGATGAAGTGATGATTCATGAAGCACATGTGGATTTTCAGCCGACCAATAACGCATATTTTGCTTATTGACGAACCCATTGAGCCAAAAATGAGCTTCGTCACTGAAGATGATTTTGCGATGAAATTCATCATCTTAGCGCATCTTCTCCAGAACCCAATAGGAGAACGTACGTCGCTTCAAATGGTCCATCGGCTTCAATTCTTGAGTCAGCTTGATCTTGTATGAGTGTAAACCAAGATCCTTACGCAAAATACGCCATAATGTGGTCTAAGCGATGCCCAATTCTTGAGAACGCCTTGGAATTGACTGATTTAGATCGTTTGCTACGGACGCCTGAACGGCATCGATATTTTCGACACTCCGACCAACCCGTTGTCTCACTGACACGGCAACATCACACAACGAATATGTAGACTCAAATTTTTGCACTAAACTTGTTATTGCCTGTCTACTAGGGCGAGAATTACGACCGAAAATTGGAGTTAACGCTCCGAATTTCGGTAGAAAATTTTTATAATTTGCAGACGTTGCTCGTTAGTGTACTTTACCATGATCAAAATGTTGAGTTTACTGAATAAATTGACAGTGACAGTTTGATGATTAGTGAAAGAGTGCGTTCACAAATTAAATTCAAAGTTGTAAAGTCCCTATTGGAAAACCCTTTAACACTTCATTGACTGGGATTAATGGAATGCTTGACAGTTCCATTGCTTTTGAGTTTTATATTCCATGTGAGTAGAATTAACGTTTCTTCTCTTGCTAAACTAATGTTGAGTCCAGCCGTATGATACCAATCTTAAGGTACTTCATGCCACATCTGTATGATGTCACTGAGGCTTTCCTTACACTTTTCACAGGCATATGCCTGAAAGTTTATCCAATAACTATAACCACACTGAAGGTGATAGTATGTTCTTTAAAGTTGTCTTCTCTAATAGTTCTGGATGTTGGTTAAGTCTCTGTTGATCTAATGCTGATCTAGCTTGTACTTCCACCTGATTAGTTTACTTTTACTGTCTACGCCTTCTCTTTCCAAGGTTCACCTGATGCTCTCGTGTATTAGTGTAAATAGTTATTCATAGATTTTTGTGTAGTTTTTAAAAGAAACAACGCGAAGATGATGAGTAAGACATAACAAACCCTACAGCTTTGGCCGTGTCAGGTCATTTTCACCACGTTTTTTTATAACCCAAATCAATACTGTTATTTGCAATACTGACCAAGTCTGAAAGTACGAGCAACATTAGTCTCCCTTTCTGTAATAACGCTTATAAAATACCACATACACAGCTCTTTAAGCTGAAAGAAGCTTATTGTCCATTCTAGCCTCTAGAACTTCCCTTCAAAATCATTAATAATCTAGCTTTCTAGAAAGTGGGTTTCTTCTAGCAGTAATACCCTTTAGTCCAAAGAGTAATTTTCCATCAGAGAAGACTTTGACAGGGAGTTGTACATATAGCCTTGCCTGAATAGTTTCGATTGAGATTGTCAGAAAGTTGTATTTAGACATAGGAATATATACGTATGGAATTCACCTGTTTCTTATAAAATGAATCTTAACTTTCTTTACATATGCATATGTATATATACATACAATGTACGAATGCATACACATGTATGTACAATTCTTCCTTATCACTATTAATAGATTTCTTTTTTGGGAAACACTTACAGCACACTGACATAGAGTTTAAGCCACGTCACGTCATGTCTACATTTGTGTATAAAAGAATGCATTAGACACTATACAAACACAATTGATCGAAAGCCATTATCCCCTTAAGAGTTCTTACAGATTCTGTGACAAATAAGCAGTCAGAAACTTATTATATCTTCGTATCAATTTACATTATACATACATACATATGTACATTCATATGAAGCCATAATTAGCTAACATTACACGTCAATTTAGCCGGTTTGCATCGAAACCTACGGAAAGTAGCGCATTGTGTTATTTACGAGTATGTTTGGTATCTAAAATTTAGTGTTTACGTGCCGTTCTTAAATACGCACATACGTGGGTATAAGTGTGACTGTAATTAGAAACATTCTACTATGTCTACAGCCGAAATAAGTTCTTTCTCAAATTTACCACGCACGTGTAATAGATATGTAGATATTTTATTTGATATAAAATGTTATTACAAAGTTATATGGTACGAGTATGTGTAAAAGCATATGAATCAACTCAACTGATTTTATACAATATCAAGCAAGTCGGTTAGAGTTTACTATAATCACGTTTCACTGAAATATTTCAAAGTTAGTGTTGTTAGTTCAGGATCTTCCAAAATCGTAATTTATTCGCTTAAAAAACGAGTCGCTCAAAAAGTGAATGCCTACTATTCCAATAAAAATTATTAAGTTATATTGTAGATTAAAAGCCAGCAACAGCTGATATTGAGTGAAGATAATCAACTCGAATACGAATAGGGAATAGAGGTTAAAAACCTTTGTTGTTATTCTGACCACCACCAGGTGTGAATAATTTAGAACAAAAAGAAAAGGCTGGCACATTAGAATAATGAACTAAATGATAGTGTAAATGTTGAGTTGAAGAAAAATCTTTTTATTTTTTTTTTTCTTGCAGTTTTACTAGAAAAGTAAGAAGTTTTAATATTGCTATTTAGTTTTTTAATAAATAGTACGACTGTGCCTCATTAAGTTATGAATGTTACCTACAAAAAGTAGGTAGTACTTATAGTTTAGTAACTTATGAAATTGCTTCTAGATTTTTGATTTTGACAAGCTATCAATCTTTTTAGACGGTATTCCCTGCCACAGGAGCACTTGAGTAGTGGCGATGAAAGCCTAAACCATTCCCCCTAAAGGAGGACATATACTCTGATTTTTGTGTACAATAGACATCAGCATTTACCATTTATTTTGCCTAATCAGCTCATAATACACCAGACTTTTGTGGTACCACCAACAATACAGCAATCTTATGCTAATGCACACCAGCTTTCGATGTTGATGGTGGAGTTTGCCTCTTCTTTTCTTAAAACATAAGCGGTCCAAGAACGGCTTTCTTTTCTGATAAGGAAGATACAGGATTTGAGGTACATATAGAAGTTGTTCGTACACAGATAGGAAGCCTTTTCATGAAGTCCAATCGTATCTACGGAAGTTGTTATAGGACTTATCACTGATATCTCATGGTCTTCCTAATCGGGGTTCACCTTTCAAAAAACAGTCACCCGAATGGAAGTTCGAAAACCGAGTGTGCGACGTTTGAACGCTCGATCTATTGTCGATATTGCCTTTTTGGAACTTCCAGTGATATGGTATATACTCGTACATTCCAAGTGTATGTTCTCTTCACGGACGTTTCAAAGCTAAACAGTTATTGACTTAAATATGCAAAACTTTACATAAGTAACCTACAGCGTCCTAGTCTACTTAACGTTTGACAACGCGTAGAAATGCATATGATGAAAAAGGACAGAACAGTGTTTTACACTTACACCTAACTAAAGAAAGCAGTTTTTAGAGTAGAAAAAATTTGAGATTCTAACAATTGCCACCTGTCGTATTCTATGAAAATAAACGAACAAGGTTTAGAATCAAACACGATGCAAAAAAAATGGAGAAATTTCGAAAAATATACACATCGTCTTCATTGATTTGGAGAAAACCGTAGATAGATTTCCCAGAGATCTTACTTATACTCGAATAAACTCCGATAAGATCTCAGAAAATACCTAACACGTATAGTACGTTTCAAAACAGTTGGCCAAGTTTACTTCGCAGGTCTCTTAAATTTGCTCTCACAAAAATTCAAATTGTTAACAAAAAGTGAAATGATCGCTGAAAGAGAAGAAAAGGGGAAGAGGACGTGTACACCCATTCTTTTTCATTCTCTTATCCGTTATCCAACCGTCTTGAATCGCACCATACTATCCATATATTTATAAGGCAAGAATGTTATGCCATGTGTAGGATGATTTCAAGGTTGGAATAAACCACGGTGTTGGAGAACTGTGGAACATGGAACGTATTCTCTGTTTTTTGCTGATGAGTTTATAGCACTATCACAAAGAAATTCGCTTGCTTTCTATGCTATTTTCCGAACCTGCAAATCCATCTCCAGGCAATTAAAAACAAGTTATTGTGCGAAGAATTTAATCGTTATAACGATTTATTGCGTGAAAATTCCGTAATATTTTGTGACCGAAATATGTCACTTAAACTTAAAGGTTTTCTATCATACATACATCGTGCGTCCATCTTTTACATACACATCGCAATATTGGAAGACATAGGAAAAATATAAAGAAAGCATGACAGCGACGAAAATCAAATTTCTACGAATGTAACAAATCGTCATCTACCCACAAGAACGCGCGCTTACAGCTGTCGTCGTGCTTAGAAAGTGATTGATAGTGAAGTGATTTAAAGCTGAACAAATCAGCTAGTATTGGCATATTCAACGAATATTTAGGGAAAATCTGGTCTAAGATGCAATAGAACCTCAAGTTCCAGCCGAGCTTTGAAAGAGTAAAGAGAGGGTACGTAATTAGATAACTCAAATGCATCGGGCTGCTTTAGTGTGGATCATCTAGGCATCGCTGATGGGGATAGCAAATGAATAAGAATTTGAATGAAACCGGCTAAGACCACAGCATGAGCGACGACCGTTCCTACACGGAAGTAACTTTCTATTAAAGCTTCATTAAAGAGGTACAAAAATTCAAATTCCGCGGAAACATTGTAAGGATTGTAGGTTGTACAAAATTTTAATTAGAAAAATAAAGCAAGTGCGGTAGTGGTATTTTCTAATTTTTAAGATAAACTTCAATATATCAAACGGACAGCCGTACTGATAAGACATTATTTTGTCCTTCTTAAAGTTAGTGACAATCAGAAAAGCTAGTGGGCAAAGCGAACGTTTCAAGGCTCACTCCCATTTTAAGACTTCTAATATTAGTTAATTTAACAAATCAATGAGATTATAACAATGTGGGTACGAAATGTTAGAAAAAGACTCTCAAAAATGCAAAATCTGTGCGTGAGTATGATATGTACAAAATAAAGAATGAATACATGCATACACATGCATATAAATTGGTCAAAAGTCTTATGCAGATACATCCATATGTATGCATATATGTACGTACTTTTAAAAAACCATAGTGAACGGACGGCAGCTGCCACATAAATTATGTTTTTTTTTTTTATTATTTATTACTTAATACCTATGAGAGTTTTTTTCTTTTATAAACGTTAAAAACAATTGGAAAATATTTACTTACCTACATACGTATGTATGCACATTTACATAGAGTTGTAAGTATACATACCTATACATATGTACATATATGAAGATATGAGCGTAAATAAATACTAAAATCCATATGTTTACTTAACGAAGAGACTATCGGAGACGTTCATATGTACGTAAGCCTACCTAAAATAAATTAAAATTTCTCGAAAATTTGTATAACAAAGATTTAAGAGTTGATATGTGGTACGTATTTTCATACATAGTTTCTTTTAATTTTCATACCAATATACATAAGTTAATCTGTTTTTTGATTCGTTTCGCTACTATTCATCTCTTGGTGGAAGATTTAAGCACCACAAATGAATATGTATTAACAATTATGATGACTCGATACCTAAAATAATATTCAGTTTTTGGGTTGACATGTAAGACCTATCCAGAATACTAATGAAAATAATGATTTATGCGGCATTATGGAGCCATTAAAAGCAAATAAACATAAAACACTTTTTTATTAATATTCGAACTGTGTCATTGCGCGGAATTTCGCTTCAGCAAGCGTCGCGGGATCGAAAGCAGCTACAAGCACATGGACCTTTGAGATCGAATCGTTCGTCATTCGGAATTTAAACAATTTGCATATGACACCTGCATATTAATTAATTTTTTAGTTCAATAATTTTGTAAGCAAGACACGTAATTTTCGCGGTGTCGCGTTACGCCTGAAGTAGCATGTGCTGTTGCATGTTCCTAATTACCTAAACACTTTTTGTAAATGTATTATCTTTGTATGTAAACAATGACGTTACAGACAATTTTGGCTTAAATTTAACTTCAAAATATTATTATTAGGTATTTCTCTGCTTCTCGAATTTTTGTTTTTCAGAACAAATAGATATCTTTAATGAAATTAACCAACTCTCCGTGTTATTTCAACTACGAGTAAGTAATAGATTTGAAAATTTATTTTACGTGCTTAAATTTAAAGCCCTTTGAGTAAGTATTATGAACAATCATAATGCGAATTTTTATGAAAAAGTAACATGAGAGTGAATAATAAAATGTCGACGGAAACCGGAAACGGGAAGTCCATCTTCCTTTTAAGAAAGACATGTGCAGACCAGGGACACATATCCCCTTCACATTTTTATCGAAGCCTCAGAGCATACCACGAGAAAAGAGCGAGTAAATTACGTGGGGGTGTCTAATGTACCATTAACTTGAGTCCAACGGCCATCATCCATCTATAGATCTATGGACTACTAATGTGTTTTCAATCTGTGAAAAAAAAAAAAAAATGACAGAAAGGGTGGGTGACGACTAGGGATGAGGAAGTAGAATATCATTGCACAATCTAACATGTGTGTATCTACTACATGTGTCATATTGCTGGATATCTTTGTATCTACATACATTCATACATATAATATTCATTGTGACGTGTAGAAGCACTCTCAGATGTTCACTGGTTCACTTCGTCCAACCTAACTTTTCTTTTTTAATCTCTTCCGCAACTTACTCGCATTAAATTCGCTATGTGAATATGGAAGGCTACTACTCAATATACTCACATTAAATGTACTACTCATGTCTAGAGAATAGTGTTCGTAATTATATAATTACCACCACCCACTGGTATTTCGTTGGTATTTTAGATATTTATCTATAAACTTCTTAACATAATATTTAATTTAAAAAAAAAATCACTTAGATTTCTTTAATGTACAATATTTCCTATTGGGTTTCGTGAACAAAAATCTCAGTTACTCTTAAAAGGCATTGTAGTGCTTTAAAGCAATGTACAGGCAAGTGTACGTATAATATGTACAGTGGATATGCATATTTTATTTTTTAAAAACAGCTTATCGTATTAGTAAAAATTGGTTACTTTTTATGATGTGAAGAACTTCAAGTACGTTTACATGTTGAACACCTGAAAATTTAAACACCTGTGCATTTGCAGGCATGTCCTTTAGGCAACTGAATCCTTTTCTCTACCATGTATCGCACTGTGAAAACCATATCCATAAAGCATTCTCAAAATCCCTTCAGAGATAAAAAAAAATTGCTTTACACTTAGGTATAGATATACGTACGTATTATACATATACATACCTACTGGTGGTCACCAGGTAAAATTATATATGATATTTTCATATGCGTATTTGCATATACATATAAATATGTATGTATGCACGGACAAACATACATAGGTATGCAAATCCTTCCTTTCACAGAAAGAGGTAATTATTTTATAGCTTAGGGCCTAAGGACTCTTAAATATGTGTATGCTCCTTTCTAAGAAAATCATAATGCCACTGGACATTTTCTAATACTTACTTATACACACATGTACGAGTATGTATGTATAATACAACATTTGTGCACTCGTATTTGTTCATCCGTATAGAATATTATTCGCTGTTAACCATCGTAAACAGAATTATTTCTATTTCATGTTATAATCGTTAATGATAACATTGTTATCTTCAGTCAATATTCTCCGCCTTATAGTGTAGAACTAAGAATAGATCAGATATTAACAAAAATGCTATAAAGTTGTTCATACATATTAATTAAAACACATATGTACTCGTATGTAATATAAACAACACCGCCGTGTAGAAGTAATCGATAAACATTCTAATAGTTGCCCCATATTGGGTGGCAACTATTATTCCCGTATTTGTGCAAATTTATTGTTTTATCTTCTACGTGTAAAGAAAATTCAGAGTTCCTTCTTAAGTATTTGGGATTATATGAATTTAATTTAATTTTCCTCTGGCAAATGCAAGCTTGTAAAAATAAATCATGTCTTTTCCGAAATCTGTCTATAAAACTCAATTCTGTTTCCAAATGCGCAATTTCTTAATACGGTCCCAAACGAATTTCGAATCGATGAAAAGAGGAAGAAGAAACAAATATACATATGCACATGTAATATACATATATGAGTATTTCCTTCTCTGTAAAATAGGCTTTCTAAATTCGTATCACAGTTTCAAAAAATTCGTCAGATTCGCGCTTTAAGTAAAGTTATGCCCTTAATCCAGGTCATACATCGAAAACTAAGAAATATTTTGTTTAACGAATGGTCTATCGCTTATCGATTTGATCGGGATTCCCTAAGTGGGGGATATCGACCGCCAGTGGTCCTTGATATGGGTAAGAGTGTCCATGGCAAAACAAATTTGAGTTGGGGGTGCTTGAACGACATCAGAGTGGCCGCGAATGCTTTAATATTAAGTAAAATTATCGTAATCTATTGGGTTGGCAAGAAAGTTATTTCGGTTTTTTAGTTCGGAATAAAACTTTTTGTTTTCGTACAAAGAACATACTTTGATTAATTATATATTTTCCATTTTGTCCGATGCCCTATCATTTTTCTAGCAACTTCATGATTCTGTGCTCAAAGAACTCTTGGTCCTTTTACCACAAAACTGGATCAAGTGCGATATCAGTTCACCACCATTGGTGATAGTTTTACCATTGAAATAGTTTTGCAAACTTCGAAACGAATGAAAATCTGATGGTGCAAGATTGGGGATGTATGATAAATGTGACACCACTTTCCAGCCAAGGTTCAACAACTTTGCACGAGCTACCAAAAAAGTGTGTGGTCTAGCGTTGTCCATGTGGGACACGATTCAGTTGGTTTCATCAGTTGTTGATAGAAAATTTCTATCTAAATAACATAGACTATTTAACTGACTCTTATTGATCGGAAGTAAAAATAAAATATTTAAGTTTATTCCCAAACCTTTTTGTACAAAAACGGCTTTGGAAGAGAGAACGCCCATAGTTTTTTAAATTCTTCAAAATTACAAAAACTAGATGAAGATTTTCTTGCTTATTGTCAAAAGAGAAAGATTCAGAGGTGGTCTTCAGTTGAGCACATCATCGATTGAGTGTCCGAACCATTTACAAGTAAACTTACCAACATCCTCAAATGCGTCATTAATGTTTTTCACTGCCAACGACTCATTTTGTCCCATTTTAAATTCACAAAGGACTTTATAAAGGACATATAACTTTATTTTATAAAAAAAGAAAATTAAACGTTCTAGTACAGATGTATGTATTTCTGACTGAGTGAAAATCGGACATTTCATGTGGTGCAACCCAATAATAACGCATGAGAAGCTCGTTTAATTATCCGCAAATGAGAAGCTGAAACCAATGTTTGGACAAGGATATATTATAACAAGCTTAAACAAATACAAATTTTATACCAATGTATGTATTTATGAGCATCGTCATCAAAATAAAATTGAATTAGATGCTAGACATAAGCATCAAGTCGAACATAAATAATATCATATCGTCACATCAGGTTCATTCATTTTATTAAAATTATTTCAATAAATTCTACCTCAAATAGTAATGTTTTATTTATATTTTACTTTTACATCACCAAAACATGACAGTTAAATTTGTTTCTTTGCTACTATGCAGTTGCATACATACATACATATGTAAATATTGATTTTACTTGACCAGAAGGGTTCTGCGGACAAAATAAGTTGGAAACGTTATTTTTGTTTTGTGTTTTCAAAATATAACATATCAGTGTACACACCTACTTGCTGGCAATTCAAGCAACGTTCAACTAACGTAGATGCCGATTTATATCAAGTTTATATGTTATGTATGTTATAATAGCTTTTTATTATTTTCACACCACTATGATCTACTTATAATATGTTAAAAGTTATTTTTACTGCTTACATTAGAACAGTCCTAACAAAAACTTGAATTTACGAAAGATGGCTTTGCTATAAAGATGCCTGCAAGCACAAAAAGAAGAAGATGCCTCTCGTAGGCTCCCAGCTTAAGAAAATCGAAGACTTACGTAACAGAAACAACACTCGCAGATCTATAGGAAGGCCAAACAGCCTACGTTGCAGAAAGTTAAAGAATAGATGCTTCTGCAATTCTAGAAGTTACTGAATTAGCTTAAAGCTGAGAGTGTGACTTCGCAAGAAGAGCACCCACTTCCAGTTAGTGAACCTATACTGAGCTGATGGTTTGCTTATCAATCACTAGGGCATATCCAAGATCCTATCCAGTGTAATGTGTGGCTCTGCTGCAACACACTAATCGACGCAGGATGAATTTTGCATTGCTGCAGCAATTTTGATAAATCCTTTTCGAACTACAATATTATATGTGTGTTGTGTATACCGAATTTACACATTACATTGCGATAGATGAGGAATAGATAGTGCACAGGTTAGCCAACACAAATAACACTGTCTTCAACATATCTGTCCAGGTGCTGGGATACGCATCATTGACATCATCGTTCACTCCCAGCGTGCCGTCATAGAGAATATATGGCAGTAGAGTTGGTCTTAAGGTAGGTAAAGACAAAACCAATTACCTGTTATCGATAAACAAAGACGCATCTGTTCGTCGCCTAGGACAAAACCAACTGTTAAGATAAATAAGGAGTTTTCCTATCTAGAAGAAACCATTAACACCATGAATGACACTTTAATGGGGAGTGGACAAAGGCTTGCACTAGGAAACCGTTGATCTTACCCGGAAAACGAAATGCAAAACACTTATCGTTACAGTCGTACTAAACTGGGACGAGTACTGTACTGTAAACCCCAAGGCGAAGCGGATATTGACCACTTTGAAGAGAAAATGTATTCTCGTTTCAATTACGTATGAAGGCATGGATGAGTCTAAAAAGCCAAACACGGCTGATCCTAGAATTCCTCCAATTCGAGACGACAAGGAAGACGGAAATTAAATTTTAAGGACCGAGCGAACTTTGATTTCAAAAAGCTTGGTTTAGATAACTAGAAACTGCTTATCAAGAATCGAAGAGGATGGAGCCTGTCGTTACTGGCGAAATAAATATGTACATATCTTGATGACTATCATAAAAAACAGATTTTAATGAGTTTTGTGGCCAAAACAAAGGCACCTTTTTTTCTGTCAGAACGGAACACTCAGCTAAAGAACGTTGCAGAAGTTACATCCCTTATATCCAGCACACTTAAGTGTGCAAGCAAAAATGTAGTGCCACGTCATGACGCTAATGAGCAGCCCGCAGTATTTTCTACTGAGGGACAGCAGGAAGGCCGCTAACCTCTTAGAGAAGTTTTGAAAAATTCGTTTGATCCACCGGCAACCTTGAGAGTCTTGTTATCTGCAACAATACTCATATGAGAAGTAAGTGTCAGTGGAAGCAGGCAGACCTAATATAGGTTCTGCTCCTGAAAATCTCTCCTCTTAGCCTAGCAAGCTTATTTCCCGTGATTCCTTTGCGACCTGGGACCCAGACAAGACTCAGTGGGTTTAACCTTCTGACTGTGTTCAGCGAAGTATATATTGCATTCTCGAACTAGCTTGGAAGTCGTAAGAGGACTCAGCAAAATAAATGATTCTCCCCTTCCACCAATTCTTTACAATATACATATGTAGTTTGTTGCCGTAACTTGCGACGCTAGTTTTCCTAACAAGGAGTGAAATCTAACGTTGTCGTCCTCCAGAAAGACACCAGCGCCGCAACCTAAATCGGTTTTGGAGCCACCCGTGAAGACCCATTGACTACATTCCTTTTCTGGATCAAATTTTTGCTGAAACCATTCGTGGACACAGGGAAATTCAACTTCGTATTTTTTCCGCAGCAGTAGTTCTGATGTCATTGATTCAGATGGTATGTCCATAAGACCAGAGTCAAAAGACAGTTTGCGGGCAAGGTCATCAAAGCTCCAGTTTGGAATATGTCTTTGAAAGTATAGATCATGAAGTGAATATCAAAGGGAGGAGATTCATCAGTGCATCTAGAGGAGAGCTTAGTATTCGTCGAGACAGACCGCAATTTGGAGTCTGGTAAAAAGAGAAGTGATGTATTTTCGTGAGAACTTGTTTCACTAAACAACCGATGTGTAGCCTTATCATAGGCATGAAGGTCCAAAGGATCCTTCTCCGTGACGGGGTTCCTGCTTTGCGGAGAGCTCCTTTGCCAGGCCGACAGCGCCTTGGAGACTTTCAACGTAATATTTTAGTCCAGAGCAGTTTGTTATCCAAGATGACACACAAATACTTAACTTCTTCGAGGAATTGGATGGCGATGCCTGTAAAAACTAGATGCGTCACACCAGTCAGCTTCCTCCTTTTCGTAAAGAGAACAACTTTAGTTTTTGGAAAGCCATCTTAAAATACCTGCACAAGTGTTAAGTTTTTTGGAAAATGGGATAGAAAGAGAAAGAGGGTTGTGCTAAGTGGTTATTTTGCTCCATGGAGGGTATCCAACATTTGAAGAGAGGCCAGATTAATAGCGTACTTTGACTTGTTGTATTTTAGGCAACCACTCATCTTACGTAATTTTAGTTGCTTGAAAAAACAATGTCTTTGCGGTTGGTGTTGAACAACGAACGATCCACTTAGGAAGCCAATACCCTAGAACTTGAACTACGGCCACCCACTAGTGCACCAATTGTCGATCACGTCTAGGCTGCCTATGCTTCAGAGCAGACAGTCGATTGACACGATCTAGCAGACAGTACTGCTACATCATCCGCATATTCTTGAACATAGACGTCAGAATTATTGAGAAAGTTAAACAATGAGTCGGCCAGCATAGCAGTGGAGACAGGACGCCACCTGTTTAACAAGGCAACTAATTCTACGAACAGATTCACAGATGAAACGAACTTTAGTTTGTATCTTATCTTCGAATGTATGCGGATATGTACATGTATATTGTAGAATGTTGTTGCAGACATTCGAAGCAAAATAAGTACCAATGTTAAGACTTTACAATTTAGTCTTTATGCCTTTACACCCAACATCCTTTTCAAACCACAGTTTCCGACACCAAAAAAACTAAACTAATTGATGTGAAACGAAGAGTATTACCTTTCGGTACAATAAAACATGTACCTGGTTGTATGTTTGCATATATTTATTTACTCACTTTTGTTAGTCGTATGTATACTCATTTCATGTATAAATTAGTAAATCCAATACGGTAAGTTTTTCTCACAACAGTACTTCCCAGTTGTATCAAGTTACCAATGCGGTGCAAATGAATACGCTGTACAAATGATAGTGTTGATTCGATCACCAATGCTTCCAGATATTTTCGTTTTACATTTATTTACGAATTTGACACAAGACAGTAATGGTTTGCTGCAAAAAAAAAACGTTAAAAAAATACATTTGTGTTCTTGAAAAGTACGATATTTACGATTTAAAGTTACCCTACACTTGAAGATATGTTTGTTTTGTTTTTTTGTTAAGTTCGGTCTAAATATATTTTTAAAAAACACACATAATGTCGTACATTTTTGAAAAAAAAATGGCCGACAAGGAATTTGGGATCATTTGTCAATTAAACTCGTATACCAACTCTGAAACAATCAATTGAAAAAAATAAAAAAAAATAAAAACAGGGACGGCTGCGACCACATACTACATGATGGGTCCATTATAACATGTTCACGCGCACATTCCTTACACCTCAATCTAGCAATAATTACGTAGTCGGCATCAACCGCGAGGTGTCTATAGATAAGTGTGAAGTCTTAAAGCCATTCGTCAAGCCGTCGTTCCTCTACCAGAAAATGATATATGAGTTGAAACGAGCATTCCGGCGGCATGTCTATGAGAGCGAAAAACGTGAAGACGAAGTCTTTGGCAGCTTGGACATCAATCGGCTTTAACTATGTGCATATATAAATATATAGATGCATATATGTACATATATATATATATATATATATATATACATGTTCGTAAAAAAACATACATATGTATGTATATACATATATACTTACATCTGCACGCATCTAAAGGTATTATCGATATCTGCCCGTGGCTGTTATTACACCAGGTGTAAATAATAAAGTTGCGGTATGGATACAAATTAATATCGAAACTCAAGAAGCGGTGTACCGAGATGATGATTTGTTGGTACTTTCTTTTGTGAGGTTTTATAGCATTTTCTCTCAACATCTAAAAAATATTATAGACTAGGTCTTCTTGCGGGCTCCATTGATGCGGTATGCAACAGCAAATGCTTATGCACTTCATGAGCGGTAAGTGTTAAAGATAAATTGCGATAATCATTAAACTACCTCGGATGTGATTGGATAGAAACATTGAACCATGATTGCCTGCGCGTAAGACGAGTTACCACTATTACCACTCATTCTTGGTTTGCTTTATGATTTAAACTAAAGAGGTTATGCTTATATATGGACATGTAGTATATGTATGTGTATGTGTATAAATTTCTTAAGTATGAAAAAATACATTTATTTGTGTCATTCAGTTTATTCTTACATTTTTTGGTGGATATTAGATCATAAAACCTGTAAATGATGTCTTAGCTAATTAAAAACTTTGTCACTAAGGTCACTGTATATGTGTATTTAGTTATAAGTGTTATTTTCCAGTAAGTAGGACCCATGGTTACTGTGCAATTTCAGAACGATGAGAAAGATTCCGAAAGATACTTTTATTAGTAGAGATTTAAATTTGCACTGGAACCAACCAAAAAATATTAAAGCTTCCAACACTCATATACATATGTATGTATGTTACATCTTATGTCATATATTTAGCACGTTTTTTTCAACGAATTTCTTTATACTAACTATAATATAACTATATATAACTCGGACACTTCCAACACTACGCATAGTTAAAATTAAATCGTGTATATCTAATGTATTTTTGTACGTCTTTCAAACCTACAATATGTACATATATTAAGCGCGAAAGCAGAACTGTGGCGTTAACCAATCCTTTAAGTTCAAGTGTCATTTTTCAATTACAATAAACAATTTTTTTTAGCAAATCCATATTAATTAGGCCTACGATATCGCTATCGTAATTTATCTCATCATCTATAACTACGTCCAAATATTTGTCTGACGGATTCCCGGACTCGGAAAAACGGCAATGCACTCATTCGGTTTTCTATCACATCTATTAAATAGAATGTGAAAGTTGTTGAGTCGCTAAAATAAGGCAAATCATTCAGAACTCTTTGATATTTTTTCTTATTAAAAAAAAACTCTTACTAAAGAAAACCTTACAAAACTAGCTCCATCTAGTTTAAGTTTAACTTCGAATTACCCAGTTGTACTTTCACTTTGACATCAGCATACATATCGGGCATAATTCTTACATAACAACTGGCAATATTGCTTCTGGAGCAACTACGATGAAAGGCAACTTAAATATTGCGTCCATTTTTATATATTTATAAATTTACAATGTGAAATTGAAATATTGGAAACAAATTAAGTCGGTTCATTTAAAACGAATACATATATTGAAATTTTCCGATTGTGATTTGAAACCAGAATGTTACCAAATCCTCTTAAATCAGTAAGGCCTGTGAATGGCAAATTAAATTTGGACATTTCCACTCGGCCTACAAGAGCTTTATCATCCGTCAGAAGTATGAACAAGCCTTTTTATTCACGAAGGAATTGAAACGCTCGACCTGAGTTTGTTAACTAGAAAATCGAAAACAATTACTTTTTCCAGATCAATCCAAGCTCAAAATGAAGGATTCCGATGGGTTAAGCCCTGTACGAAGACCAATAGGGGAAGGAACGCATATACGAGATGTACATATAAGCACAGTAAAGCACTGAGGAGAAAGTGTGATTATCCGAGGATATTTTTTTCGAAAACGGGTCAATTCATAAAATAAACAGAATATGGTATATAGACATACTCCAGAATGGCATGATCTTACAGCACCATGACGATCCTACGGCCATTGTTAAATTAGTATGAGAGTGGCATGTGACTAACAGCTGGACAACTTAATTCTCTGACTTCAATCTCGTAAAGAACGTGTGGCAAAATGTAGATAGTAAGGAGTTCCTTTTCATTCAAGTTGAAATTGTCTGAAATAGTATCATAGATGAGGTATAGTAGTAAACCACTTAATTGATTCCATGCTCCCAAAACAGAATGAAAAACAATGGGTATGTTACAAAATATTATATTAGGGCTTCGTTTTAACAGTAAATTACGTTCTTTAGTTTTGTTGCATCGATTTTTCGATTTTGACGTATTACTCTATTGACCAAGATGCAAACAAACAGTAGTGCGTTCTTTAGTTTTGTCCGACAGTGTACATATGTAGGTCGACTTGCCTCTGATTGTTCATAATTCGATGTTGCACCTCTTCTGAATCATTTACGCCTATAGTGCGTACTTTTAATAATGCCTTCCTTTCTTCATTTTTGCACAGTTCGTATTCCAGTTTGGGGGCGCACTTTGATGATTTGGGTTTTTCTTATGAACTTAGTCCTACAAGCATTGCTTGTGAAAATTTAAACAATTTAATTCCATACAATTTTCTTGTACATGTCCAAAATGTATACTAAGGCAACTGAGATAGGTCGGAATAGCTGGATCAATAAGTCCGCGACTTTTTGAATGAAGACAAAAAAAATACATTTTATCTCTTAACATTGTCTCTGTCGAGCTCAATGCACTTCGTCTAACGTTATCTATTTTAATTCCTTCAAAATAATAAGATTTGCGGAGGTCCTTAAAATATGCGTTTGTTTGATCAATGATTTCATCGTTTCTTTCTTCAGGTTTGGAATGAGAAATATAGGCTAAATTCGGAGAAGATAGCGGTTGAAGTAGCAATCTGTAGTCCAATTCATGAAATTTCGCCTATGTATATATATATATACTCTCCCATTCCCTCGACGGAAGAGCTACGAGTATTTTTATTGCTCAAATGCTGTTGTTTTACCTCAAATCGTCGTTGAACTGGTGCAATAAGTTGGCATAATATTCGCCATTGATTGTTTTTCCCTTTTAAAAGTAAGCATAATCTATATTGAGATTATGCTGAGGGCATCCCAAAAAAATTGTCGCCATTACCTTGTTGACCAACAGACCCACCTTGGGCTTCTTCGGCATCGATTCGCCCGGTGAAACTCACTGTTTCGAAATCTGCTTGATCTCCGGTGTGATGTGGTAGATCCATGTTTCGTCCACGGTTTTCTTTCGGATTAAGATTGATTCACGCCAAACAAAATGTGTGCCACACAAATTGAATGGTTTTTAGAAAAATCTTCCATATGAAATGGGTTCGGATCATCTTAGCTTAACCCTAGAACCTAGAAAGATAGAATGCGTCAAATTGACGCATGTGTTTTTGAAATACTGCTCTCTCTCTCTCTTAGAAGCAAGAATCCGTCGCTGACCGTTTAGGTAATCACATTCGTCGGTGAGAGCTTCCATGAGTCGGACACATCATTGAGGTAAGTGTCACCGATTTTAAAATACTCGTATACTCGTAACACCTATGTGGGTCAAAATGACACATGATTATATTTTACGTGACTTTTAAGACTTTAATGTTTGTGACAGTTTTTTCGATTTATCGTCTTTTTATAATTAATATTTTGTTTTTACTTTTGGTTTTGCTCAATAGTTATCGATACTAAAATGTAATACAATGGAGAATAGGAATTTGAGCGAAGACTCTATACTTCCCTGTGGGGATACCGATTGTGAAGTATCAAACCAAGAAATGGAAGATGACGTCCGGAGCGACATAGAAGATGGTATTTTAGAAGACCATGAACCACCAAGCGGAAATGAAACGTTGCAAGAAGAAAGTACAGTCGAAAAGCCAGCTTCTTCATCGGGCTCTAATAGAATCTTAGTTTTGCCACAGAGGACTATTAGAGGTAAGGACCCATGAAGCGTAGTCGTGCTACAAGATTGAATATTGTTAGTCGGACCTGTTAAAAGAGGTCCGACGGGTACTAGCCGTAATATATATGACCCCGTTTTATGCTTCAAACTGTTTTTTACTGATGAGATCACTATGGAAATCGTTAAATGGACTAATACCGAAATATCATTGAAAAGACGTGATTCTATGAAAGGTGCTACATTTCGTGACACGAATGAAGATGAAATCCGAGCCTTATTTGGTATTCTAGTAATGACAGCAGTAAGAAAAAATAATCATATGTCCACAGATGAGCTCTTTGATCGGTCTTCGTCAACGATTTACATCTCTGATATGAGTCATGATCGGTTTGATTTCTTAATACGATGTCTAAGAATGTATGACAAAAGTATACGGCCCACACTTCGAAAAGCAGATGTTTTCATTCCTATCCGAAAAGTATGGGATCTCTTTATCTACCAATGCATACATAATTACAGTCCAGGGGCCCATCTGACCATAGATGAACAGTTACTTGGCTTTAGAGGGCGGTGTCCATTCAGAATGTACATATATTCCCAACAAGCCAAGTAAATATGGTATAAAAATACTCATGATGTGTGATAATGGTCCAAAGTATGTGGTAAATGGAATGCCTTATTTAAGAAGAGGAACTGAGACCAACGGTGTACCCCTCGGTGAATACTACGTGAAGGAGTTATCGAAGCCTGTACATGGTAGTTGTCGTAATATTACATGCGACAATTGGTGTACCTCTGTCCCTTTGGTCAAAAGCTTGCTGCAAGAGCCGTATAAATTAACCATTGTGGGAACCATGTGATCAAACAAACGCGACATTCCGGAAGAACTTAAAAACAGTCGCTCTAGGGCAGTGGGGACATCGATGTTTTATTTTGACGGACCTTTGACTCCTGTTTCCTATAAACCAAAGCCATCTAAAATGGTATACTTACTATGGTCTTGTGATGAGGATGCTACTCTATCAACAAAGCTACCGGTAAACCGAAAATGATTACGTATTATAATAAAACGAAGGGCGGAGTGGACACACCAGACCAAATGTGTTCTCTGATGTCTTGTAATCGAAAAATAAACAGATGGCCTATGGTCTTATTGTATGGAATGATCATACACAATATTTCTTTGCAAAGGTGAAAAACCTTTAAATCGCAAGAAGTATATGAAGAACCTTATCATGGGACTGTCACCAGCATTTATGAACAAGCGTTTAGAAGCTCCTACTTTAAAGAGATATCTGCGAGATAATATTATTGATATGTTGCCAAAAGATGTGCTTTCTACATCACAAAACAATACCGAAGACACGCTAGAGCCAGTAGCGAAGAAACGTACTTACTGCAGTTATTGCCCCTCTATGAGCGAGCGAAAGGCATACGCATCATGCAAAAAATGCAAGAAAGTTATTTGTCGAGAGCATAATATTGATATTTGCCAAAGCTGTTTTTGACTGAATTTTATTTAACCGTTCTAGATCTGCGCAGATTACAAGTCACGAGATGACAACATGTCTAAAGTAAGATGCTTCAAATGCTACAAGAAGGGCCATTTTGCATCTCAGTGCAACGAAAGGGATTAAACTTGGTCTAAGCCAACAAATTCTTTCGCACTGTTAAATTTAATTAACTCTAGTGAGTCAAACAGAGACACCTGGATTTTCGATAGTGGAGCAACATCACATTTGTGTTGTGAGAAAAATTTCTTTGAAAACATCAATGCGCATACAGAGTTGACTGAACTTGCCGCGAATAAATTTCTATATAGCTCTGGAAAAGGTGACGTTTTGGTTGAATCTCCTTTTTATAAAATCAAACTACGCAATGTATTATTTGTACCCGAGTTGAAAACAAACTTTATTCCGACCAGTAAAGCTGTCGATAATAATATGAATGTAAACTTTTGCCGGAATAAAGTAGTTATAAAAAACGAGCGCGGTAAAATCATTTTGTGTGGCGAAAGACAAAGCGATTTATATGTTATTAAAAATATACCAAGTTGTAAAGCATTCATGTCAAAAACCGAGAAAGATAGTGAGATGTACAGTTGGCATAAAAAATTCGGTCACTTAAATATAAAGAGCATGTTACGTTTATCCAGAGAAAACATGGTACGCGGTTTTAACCTAAAAAATGTTCCCGACAACATATGCTTAAAAGGCAAAATATCTCGCCAGCCATTTTCAAAAGAATTGGTAATGAAAAGTAAAAATATCCTAGATCTAATTCATAGTGACGTGTGCGGACCTATGTGTGTTCGTTCCCTTGGTGGTGCGGTTTATTTTGTAACATTTATTGACGACAAATCGAGAAAAATCTATGTCGAATCCTTAAAATTCAAATCCGAAGTGTTTAGCGGATTTAAAAATTTTAAAGCTCAAGTCGAACTAGAAACAGGTCGAAAGATTAAGATGCTTCGATGCGATAATGGTCGTGAATATTTGGGCGAGAAATTTGGAAAATTTTTGTGTGATCACGATTTTGATTTTGTGTTGGACTCTGGTCTCCCTGAAATGATGTGAGTTGAGGCAATAAATACTGCAGCCTATATAAGGAATAGATCGCCGACAAAGTCTGTTCCATCGATGACCTCATACTAGTAAGAAACCTAATGTTTTCCATTTTAAATTATTTGGTTTTTTAGGTGTCATGCTCAATAAAAAGCCCGGAAAATCAAAGTTCCAGCCAAGAGGCATAAATTGCGTGATGGTTGGATATGCAGCTGAAGCTAAAGCATACAGGGTGTATGTTCCTCAACAAAGAAAGGTTTTAAAAAGCCGTGATGTCAAATTCCTCAGCATGCCGGATGTTAACAAGAACCAAGAAGTGCCGGAGTTAGACCAGATATCAAATAAAGACGACAAAGGAATATTCATTGCAGAGGTGAAGGACAGAAATATAATCCAAAATACACCCAATGCCAGTCAACTAAAAGAAAATGACGTTAATGAGGGCGAAGACCATTTCGAAGACACAATCGAAGAAATAGTGAACCAACCAGATATCTATAATCTAGACCTGGACCGTGATGAAGAAGAAGGTGTGGAAAGTAACGCTCCAGGTATTGTTACACGAAGTAAGGCGGCAAAAGCATTAGAGAAGAAGAACATGCTTTACTATTTGAATAAAACACAAAAAATTCCGCAAATGATTGAAGAAGCTCTACATTGTGACGAAGCCAAACACTGGAAGCAGGCCATGCGATTGAAGTACAAGACTTTGATTTCCAATGACACGTGGATGCTTGTTGACCTGCCACCGGAAAGCAAAGCAATAAAATGCAAATGGGTATTTAGTTTGAAAAGAGACAAAGCGGGCAAGATCGAAAGGTATAAAGCCCGTTTGGTTGCCAAAGGTTGTACACAGAGGCCAGAATTCGATTTCTACGAAACGTTTTCGCCTGTTGTTCGCTACTCCACAGTGCGACTTATCTTTGCTTTGTCTGTGAAGTACAAATTACATCTTCATCAAATGGATGTCACAAGTGCATACTTGAATGGAAGATTAAAAGAAGAAGTGTACATGTACCAGCCAGAAGAGTTTATCAATCCAATGTATCCACAGCGTGTCTGCAAATTAAGAAAGGCCTTGTACGGACTCAAACAATCAGGACGTGAGTGGAACAACAGGCTCGACGAAGCTCTAAAAGGGTTTGGGTTTAAAAGATGCAGCTACGATTCCTGTGTTTACACAAACAACAAAGAGGGAGAAATCAATATCTTGGCAATCTATGTGGACGATATTTTACTCGCTTGCTCGGAGAGGACCCGTCTAGATGAAATTAAGAACATGCTCAAAAATGAATTTGTTGTTGTGGACAAAGGAAAAGTGGAGTATTTCCTAGGACTGGAAGTCGAACAAACTGAAGCGAGGAACTGCATCCGTATCTCACAGAAGCAGGCAATTTCATCTCTACTCGAGAATTGGGATCGGAGTGACTGCAAAGGACGTGGGACACCATTAGAACCTGGTCAAAAGTTTACGAAGTGTCAAAGTTGTGTTGATTGTCAACTTGCAGATATAAAGGAGTATCAGCGGATAATCGGGTCACTTCTGTTCATTGGTCTAGCAATTAGACCCGACATCTTACATTCTGTCAGCAAGTTGTCTCAGTTCAATGCGAACCCACATATGCAGCATATGCTCGCAGCAAAGCATATAATCAGGTAATTAAAAAATACTACTAATTTTTCTCTAATTTATAGCCAACCTGAAGACCCTTTGTGTGGTTACTCCGATGCTGATTGGGCAGGGAATCATGACCGTCGATCCTACACTGGTTATGTATTCCAGCTATCTGGTGGAGCTATAACATGGGCAACGAAGAAGCAACCGACTATCGCGTTGTCTAGCACAGAAGCGGAATATATGGCTTTGACGGCTGCAGCAAAAGAAGCAGTCTATTTGCGAAACCTTGTTTCTGAAATGGGTTTTGGGAGGCTTGTTAACCATCCGCTAACGATTTTCTGCGACAACCAGAGTGCCATTCATCTTTCGAAAAATCCATCCCACCACGAACGCAGCAAGCACATCAATATACTCTTTCATTACGTGAGAGATGTCTATCAAAAATCTCTAGTTGTCCTCGAGTACATACCAACAGAACACATGAAAGCTGATATTTTAACAAAAAATCTAATGAAAGTAAAACATACGAAATGTGTAAATTTGTTGGGTATAAATTATTCATCTTAAAACTGAATTTGTAATTTTTATAATACATTCATAATTAAATTGTTTATTTTAAAAAGTTTATATTCATTGCGGGGTAGTTTGTTACACAATAAATATGAACTTATTTAACACTAATACAGCATGTTTATTCTATTCCATGGAACCTAATTTATTGTATGCCCTCACCAGATGAACAAATCGATTTCATCAATAAAAACATCAACCTTCTTTTTGATACATACATTCCAATCAGAAGAGGGATTGTAAGAGACAGAACAAAAGCGTGGTTCACGAATGAAATCCGAGAGTTGATGTTGCAACGTGATCAGGCGTATCGACGGTGGAAACGTTTTCGGGTGGAAGAGCTTCATCAAATCTATAAAAACTTGCGTAATAGTGTTATTCGTGAAATAAGAACTACTAAGATACAATTTTATTCCAACCGCTTCAGTTCTACATCCGACGGTCGTAAAATATGGAACAATATTCGTGATCTAGGAGTCGGTAAACAAAAGTTAAGTTGTCCTACTAATAGTTCTTATTAAATCCAAATTCAAGTGCCTCTGTTGATAATTGTGTGTTTGATGGTACTGTTCTACCAACTGCAACATCTTTTGCTTTCAAAAGGGTGGATGATACGGACATAGTAGAAAGTTTCCTGTCTGTTAAATCAAATGCTATAGGAATTGATGAGATTCATCCGATTTTTGTTAAAGCAATTTTACCATCATTGCTACCATTTATTACGCACGTCATTAATACAGTTTTTATGACTGGCATTTTTCCTTACCAATGGAAATTAGCAAAAATAATTCCTATTCCTAAAAACTGTATAGGTGAAGAATTTAGGCCAATATCAATCCTGCCTTTTCTTTCAAAAATATGTGAACGGATTATGCATAAACAACATAATAAGTTTCTTATGAATAATAATTTGCTGCTTCCGGTTCAGTCAGGTTTCCGTGCAAAGCATAGTTGTACTACAGCTTTGGTCAATGTAGTTGAAGACATAAGAGATAGACTGGATAATGACAATGTTACGTTCTTATTACTACTGGATTTTTCTAAGGCTTTTGACATGATAGATCACTCTATTCTGATCAATAAATTAAGGCACTACTTTTCCATTTCTCCTTCTTCAATTAAATTAATCTCGTCATATCTTAGTGAAAGAAAACAGGCTGTGTCAATAGATGGTGTCCTATCTGATTCTCTTCCCTTAACTAAAGGTGTTCCCCAAGGATCGATCTTAGGGCCTCTCTTATTTTCAGTCTATATTAATGATATAGCTTCTGTAATATTGAATTCATCGAAACATATTTACGCTGATGACGTTCAAATTTATCAAAGCTGTCCCTTAGGCCTCATTGAGAATTGCGCTAGTGATTTAAATGAAGAGCTTCAACGAATTTCAAATTGGTCGTCAAAAAGTAGTTTAGTACTAAATCCAGGAAAATGTAAATGTTTAGTTATCTCTAAAACTATTCTTGACTATTCTTGATCTTTCCTATTTCCCACATTTAATGCTAAACGGCTCAAAAATTGAATTCGTTGACTCTTCGAAAAATCTAGGCGTTGTCTTCAATAGAACACTAATGTGGAACAACCATATAAATTCTATAGTGGGAAAAACATATGGCGTTCTTCGAACACTATGGACTGCCCAAAAGTGTACACCAACTAAAACCAGACTGCTACTTGCCAAAGCCTTAGTTATTCCTCTGCTGGTTTATGGATGCGAAATTTTTCATGAATGTGACGCTGAGTGCAAAAGAAAACTACAAGTAGCATTTAACACCACAATTCGATATGTATATTGCCTCAAAAGATATGACCACGTTTCACACCTAGCCAAAAACTTGGTAAAGATGTCATTTCAAAATTATATAAAATTTCGTGCTCTTTTATTTCTCTTCAGCATTATTAAAAGTAGGCAGCCGACATATCTATACGAAAAAATTAAGTTTCCGGTGTCTAGCAGATCCGCCTGTTTATTACTTCCGCGATTTTCATGTTTAACATCCGAGAGACAGTTTTATATTGCTACTATACGTCTTTGGAACACACTCCCACGTACTATACGAGAGCTAGACGACGCGCGACGATTTAAACACGAACTTCAACATTTCCTTGAAAATCAGAGCAACTAGGTTCACCCATCCCTTTCCCCTCCCCTTTACCCTTCGCAGGTAATTTCAATTAAAATTTTACTTTTTGAATTAAAGGATATAATATTAAATTGACAAAGTTTCATTAATATTAAACTTAACTTACTACTACTTTTAATAAATAGTTTCACTAGAGTTAAAATGTAAATTTTAAATTAAAGCTTAAGCGCAATAATGTTTATCTTTCACAGATTTATAAGTGAATTCTTACTGTGTTAGCAAGTTTAAATAAAATAAAATAAATAATACTTATCATACAAAACATACATATATATATTTACTACTATTACACTACTGAATTACATATTGCTTAACATAATGCTTATCATATAGCTGAATTTAAATGTCATACTCACACTAGCGTAACATACATATATACATACTTATCACTATATAAAGTAAAAGTTAATTGAAATAAATCTTATTCCTTTGTAACAAGTCGAGAGCAGTGCTTTTAATTTTTCCCTAACAATAAGTATGTAAGATGTTCTTATATTATCTTCATAAAGTATGATTATTTTTGTAAAAAAGTAACTTTTATAACGAAAAAACGATTTTTTTTAATTTTTAGAAGTGGTTTAAGTTTTTGTTTTTTTTTTCATAAAAAAATATATATATTAATACCTCATGTGTTGTTTTTAATTTTTTTTATATGTGTACTAATATATAATAAGGGAAATTTTATTAAATATAATGAATATTGCGACACACAGCCAGGTAAAAAATATGGGTCAATTTGACGCATGATTATCTTTCTAGGGTTAATATAATAGAGATGAAACATTTCTCAATCAAGTGCAATGGTCCTTATTTCAAAAAATAAAGTTAATTCTAAGCAAGGATACGCGCATTTGAATTTGATATGGAAAACTACAATAACTTTCTGAACAAACTTATACTATTACTACATTTAATGAGTCATAACAAATTCAAGGACACTTTAAGCCTAATTCAGTTATAAAAATTTCAAAGGTGCTATCTGAATATCTAATATCTATTGTAGAATGATACAAAAGTTGAAAGTCATTGTCTTAAAAAATCTTTAATCGTTAATTTGTTTCCTTTGTGTTATGTACGTACAAACATGTGCGTACCTGCATATGTAATTATTGACATTCATACATATATATTATGTAGATCTTGCACATAATTCTTTTATGTACAAAGACACATATACGAGTATGTATGTACATACAGTACACAAGATGGAAATCTAAAGTCATTTCAAGTTTACAATTGTAACAAGTTAAACTTTGCCTTTAATACCCTCTTCAAACGCTTATTACTTGTGAATGCATATTGATTGTACATACATATATACACTTGTATTATAGATATATTTAACAAATATCTGTCTTCATTATGTTTTCCGAGTTCAATTTTTTTCATATTGCTACATCATTAAAAGCTTACCTTGGTCTCTTCCTTGTAAGAAATAAACAACCAATTATTCACGTCTTCGTATGGAGGAAGTACATACGTATTTCTATTGTATGTATGTTATATATTGTATATTGCCTTGCATTTATATATATATGTATCTCAATCGTTAACCATCATGTAGTATCTATGTACTAATGGATTTATATAGGCACTTATTTATATATGCACGTGTACGCATTCATATATGTAAATGCTGTTACACACACAGTATATATGTAAACATACAAAATTGTAAAAAATATGATTAATACAAAAGAACTTATTACTGTATGAATCAATGCGGCCGGCAGCTTGAAACTGTGTCAATGTACTTTTGAATACTTTGCACACCATTTGGGTAAGGCATGCAAAATGAAATAATGAAATGAGAAAATGACTTAAACATGCGTGACAGGTTTAAAAGTAATTCATTTTGGCACAAATGTATTGATGTTACGGAAAAAAATAAATTGAAAGAAAGCAATTTATTGATTTTACAGAAAGGGTGCATTCTTTGCCTTTTAACTTATATACGAGTACATGTACATATAGACGAGTGTATATACAAATATTAAAACAGGCAATATCTTCACAAAACATAATGTCAAAAGCTAAATTTAAGTTGATCCCTTCATCTAGCAATCGCAAGAGTGAACACTAATACACCGCATTGAAAACACCCTTAAAGTATAAAAACGAAGGGTACATTCCTCGTCATAGATTAACTAGATAAAAAAATACATCTGCATGTATAGTAATCGTGACCAAGTAGCGACTTTCAATCGTAATCTTACTGCATCACCCTGCCAGAATTTCTTAAATTCAGCATGTACGCCAAGGCATACTCGTACAACGACCATGGTCATTCTTTTCTCCCTTCTCCACTTTTCAATCACAGAGGATTGCTACCGGTAGCACGGTTATGTGAAGCCCAAACCATTGCTATGTATAATATTGATTTATGTATGTGTATTTCGTTGAAGTTGTCTTCCTTTAATGGCTTCTTTCGAGCATTCAGTCTCTTAAGCTTGATGGTAATGACAGTAGCGGCGGAACGTTCGCTCCGCAGGCCATTACCATTATCAACTCAACAGTAATTATGGAAAGTTGTTTCTGCCGAATCCTATCTTCAATATGATGTTCATTAGGTCGATTGGCAATACGAGTACCAATGTTACATGAAGCTTTGTCGTTCTGCCCTTTGCAAATAGTAATTAATAATTGCATGACAATCATACACACTTTGACTTGCTGCAATATATCTTTGCACTGTGAATTTGTTGAAGTTGAGGGTGGATAACTTGCACGAGTCTGATAATCGGCAACCGGTTGAATGCAGAACACTCGGATAATGACATTAAACAGTATAAAAAAAAGTGGGCTTAACCGGAACCGGATGTATTATCTGCGCCAACTGCGCTCCGCTCTGCGGAACTTAGAACATGTACCAGTATAAAATTCGTTACGCTTGAAACGCATACACATGACCCCACTAGAAATCCCTTACAATCACAGAATTATTGACTACGGTTTTAGCTTTTTCTTTTTCGTTTTTATTTTTATTTTTATTTGTTTCTGTGCCACTGGAAGCAAACTAGCTGGACAGTTAGACGGTTGTTGGAAATATGGAAAGAAGAACATTTTTTTAACATCTAATTATGCAACATTTCTCGAAAAGTCAACGTCCCGCAGCTCTGTCTAAGATATACCGAACGCATTTTGATGATGTCTATGAGTGAAGGACAGTTGGCAATTCAGCAAACCAGGAAATAATTCCAAATGCCTCAGTGACCAGTTCTTATGTAGATTTTTATATTTCTAATAGCCGTAGTGCTCGTATACTTAAGCAACTGACTCAATGAGAATCTACAAAGCCATGTAAAAAAAACACATACTGATAGTGCGAGTTTTTTTTGCCGGAAAATGTTTTATTTTATTATTTAAGCAAATTTTTATGTAAAAAAAATAGCTTCTAACACTTTATTGATTTAAATAAATATAATTGTAATATGATAATTTCTTCTCAGTTACCAAAGACGGGGCAAAACGGTTTAAAGAATGAATCAGGGGCTATGGACTTACGGTCGGTCAGTTTTCCTCCGAAACATGTGAAAAAAATCTGCAAAGTTAATTTGAACGAGGAACTTCCTTCTTTCACTGTGGAAACACAAGGGTGACACAAGGAACTGAATAACTACTGTTCGGTAAAGTTAATGTCGCATACAATTAAAATTTACGAACGGGTTTTTGATAGCTAGCAAAGCAGTATAATTAATTTACGTTTCATGGCACATAATGCGGAATTGTTTGACACAATGCGACCTATGACAGAATACAAAGCGAAGGAAGGATCTACACGTTATATTTATCGATTTGAGGAAGGCTTTCCATAGACTTCCGAGAAATGATACTCACATATGGATGGCATTAGGTGGTGTGGGTTGTGAAGTGTCTAAGTTAATTGACCACTACGCAATAGGATCCAAGTTCAAACCTAGGCTAACATCAAAAAGCAGAAAAATGTCATACGTTTTTTTGAGATCATCATCATTTCGGCTAGTAATAACAAACCTCGCCTATAAACAAGTCGCTCGCTCTCCTGTCGTTCGGAGCCGACAAAAAAATCGTAGATCTCCTTTCATTGCGTATGAAATAACAAGACGAACAGCACGATGACCCCGGATTATTGCGCCAACAGTTTATTGAGTTGTTTTTATAAACGGCACCAAGACCTTAAACTGAGATATATCAACATGGAAGTGATGAACATAAAAGCACAATGCACAGCGGAGAACAACCGCGGAATTCGAAATTAATATTCGAGCATATTTCCTTGCTTTTCAAAGTCAATCTAATTTTTTATTTAAGAAACGAAAATCTGGAACGACCTTTTCAGTACTCATAGTGACGTGACTGTAATTCGATTAAGGCATTTGAGGTTTACATCACTTTTACAAAGTCCGATTAACTGCATTACAGTTTTTCTGTCCTAGCAAACACAGTTCCAGTGATATGTTTAGAAGGAATTACCCTTCTGGAGTGCAAAGATCACACATACGCATCCCAATGCATTGTCCAGCATAAGGATACGAGAAATAAAAAGAAAAAATACAATAGCTGTTTCGCTATAAGTGAGGTGAAAATGTTAAAGATTTCAGCGCTTGTATCAAAATATGACGTAATTTAGAAGTACGACTATTCGACAGATTGTAAAAAAAACTTCTAGATGAGCTCATCGGTTAAAATTGGTTGTATTATACTTTCCTCAAAGCGGTTGAAACCAATCCAGGTTCAAATCCAGGATAAAGAAAAATATAATCGGATCACTCAAATGCAAAAATGACAGAATACTCCTCACTTTCCTGACGGTATAGTCCAAAATAGAGAATTTGCTGAACGCTTTTGAGGTCTGTAAACCAAGCCAACCCAACATACGGTAGGGTAGAATGCAGATAAATATGCGTAATTGAAAAATATTTAAAAGTTTCACACGATATGAGTCATCATCAAAACGAGTTCATATGTATGCAGCAATGGTAAGGCCTTTAAATTTTGATGGCCTTAAACTTTTCTATTAACAGTGGAAATACATTTGTAATGCATATAAATGCGTCTAAATTTTTGTTTATATTATTTCCTCCACGTACATACGTATGTATGTTTGTGGAATTTACGCAAGGTTTAAATAAAAATACGTCTTAAAATTAAGCTTTATTCTTCCAACTAATTTACTATATTTTAGGTTACAATTACCACGCGACACGATCGAACAAAGAAAAAGGGATTTTTGCATTATGCTACAGCAGTATATATACTATCACATAAAATGAAAAATTTTTTAAGTGTGAGACAGTATGATCTTACAAAGATGAGATAGCGAGTGTTACTAAAAGTTTTCTAATTATGCTTTCAAGATTAGGAGGTCGCCACATGTTCATTGCTACTGCGCAGATTGCTGTATTGCCTAAATATCTGAACCTTCAAAAGGCGCTTTATTTTTTATCAAGTCGTTGATGAGATCGAGAGCATGTTTTTTTTTCTTTATTACTGACTCGGTGTAGACATCCACGCTCCACCATGCGTCACTCCATCCCAAGCTCTCGCAATCACCATAATGTTTGCCGTGGAAACCGCACGGTTAGGGCACTCGACCCATTGAAACCCCACGCGTTGTACCGAGGTAAAACGTTTTCAGAGACTTTATCAACTGCGACCTAATCTCCTCCGCAAAGATGAGTTGTGACTCGACACACATTCCGAGGTAACGGATTAAAAGGCTTAAGCGGACAACCGCACCCGCGACATTCACACGTAGGTCCCCCTCGAAACATTTTTGCCTGGTGATAATAACCATCTCCGTTTTTTGGGCCTCCAGCTCAAGGCCGCGACCTCGTAACCGGTCCGCCAATCTGACGGCCGTCCATCGTAATCTGAGCTCTGCGCTCGGGCTCCACACAGGATCTCGTCATCATGGCCAGTACGACATTGTCTAAAAAGCCGATCAGCCTGACATCCAGTGGCATTTCTCAGAGTAGAAGCCCGTCGTATACGAGGTTTCAGAGAACGGGGCATAATACCCAGCTTTGAGCCAATACCGACGTCACCCGCTTCTTTCTCCGTCCCTCCGTCTTGTCGTACCGGAGTTCTCGATTCTGGGGATTGCTATCCAGTATTCTTCTTAAGTAATCTGGTACACTTTGCAAGCTCTAACCCCTTCGGCTTCCTATTGACATCGGACTGTTTAGCTAGGCCCTTGCCTCCGCAGTTACAGGATTTTCTCTCGGTAAAACAAACTGGCTTTATACAAGACGCTTATCATCCCAGTCATGCTTCTTCTTTTTTTTAAAGAACTTAACAATCAAGTTGGTATGAATACACACGTGTTAAGGTTTTTGGAAAATGGGATAGAGAGAAAAAGAAATATGTTTGGACTCAGTGGTTATTTCGCTCCATGGGTGGCATCCAGCATTTAATGGGGAGACTAAATTCTTAGTGGAAATTGGCTTGTTATTTATTTCTCTTACTTGATTTTCGTTAACTGAAAAAATAAACAGTTAAATAAAAAATAAAAAATAAATCATGCAAGCTGTTGAGACACTGGTTCAGCCCGGATTGTAGCGCCAAGTAAGTAAGTAAGTATGTAAGCATTATCCAACAATCCGAGAGGTACTTTTTAAAATTTTAGCACCGTTCAGACTAGATCTCTGGACAATCTCTCGGACGCTTTCTTCAATTCAATAAAGACAGTATGCTGATCCTGCTGGTGATATTTCTCTATAATTATCCGTAAACGTTAAATCACATCGCATGTCGACCTGCCTTCCAAAAAGACACATTTACTCCATCGCTTGATTACATGGCGCTGTCAACTGTCTAGAAGTCGTAAGTATATGACATTTAATTCATGGATCGGTTATTGTTACTGTGTAGTATGTTGCCTGTGGCTTTGAATAGTGGAAAAAAAAGAAGTTCTCCCTTTTGGTTAAATATCACGTCGCCTTTCATTATTTTATTAAGTCATGAGTAATTTAACACTTATGTGTCATATATCGGCGGTCAAGTGAGCATGATTTTATGGAAATACTGCTCCATAATTCTATTTCTATAACACATTTTATTCCACCGTTCATCTCTTACCTAATACCCCTCTATTAGTTAACTCCGCTTTCCTATTCTGAATATGTTGCACAATAACCACCAAAGAAGGTTTTGCCTGAAAGACAGACGAACAACTTTTGACATGTATGTACCTTATCAGTTGATCTGTTCGCTAAAATTATTCTGATTTTATTTATGAAAATTCATTTGTCAAGTATTTGGTTTTAAATGATACTAAGAAACTGTATTCAATCGGTTAATCGGTGATCAAAATGTTCCCCGAATTTATTCAGAAAATTAAAAATACAAGTTTATTCATCTAAATCTATATTGTCCCCTTCCAAGTAATGCCCATCGACTGCAACACACTTATGCCAGCGCTTGATCCAATTATCGAAACAGTTTTTATATTCGGTTTTCGGTATGTCCATCAGTGCTGCCTGCGATTTTTCCATTACTTCCTCTCGGCTGCTGAAATGCGTTCCCCGTAGTGGTTTTTTTTAACTCGATTGAACAGAAATAAGTCACAGGGAGCCAAATCAGGTGAATTGGATGGTATTTGTTGCATTTTTCGTCAAAAAATTACGAATAATGATGGCACTGTCCGACGGTGCGTTATCAGTTAATCAAAATCCACGAGTTTTCTGCTCAAAATTCTGGTCTCCATCGGCGAATTGCTTCACGCAAATGCCTCATAACGCCCAAATAATACTCTTTGTTTACTGTCTGGCCTTCTGCCAAAAATTCATGATGCACTACACCGTTGTAATCCATGAAAACCGTGAGCATTGCCTTCTTTTTTGACTGAAAACGACGTAATTTTTCTGGTCTCGGCTCATAAATCCACGTCTCGTCTCCAGTAATGATCCTTTTGATGAATGGGGGATCGGATTCAGCCTAGCAAATCATCTCTTTTGCGACGTCAACACGGTCTCTTTTTTGCATGAAATTGAGGTCTTTTGGCACCAACTTTGCTGCTACACGACGGAAACACAAATTATTAACCAAAATGTCTTGGACAGATCCATAGGCAATGCTCAAGTCCTCCGCTATCTCTCTGATGGTTAATTTGCGGTTCTTGACCAACATTTATTTTACTCCATATATTTTTTTGTCGGTTTTCGATGTCGATGGCCACTGCGTTCATCATTTTCGATTGACTCACGAACACTTTTGAACCGCTCGTGCCACTGATAAACGACCGTTTTCTTTAGAGAATCGTTGCCGAAACACTTTTCCAACATTTCCAACGTTCGCGCACCATTAAATCCGTTTTTTACACAAAATTTAATACAAGTTCGTTGTTGCAAATTTAAATCCATTTCTAAAATTGTAAAAAATCGCCAACACACACAGAGATAGATGTTATCTTGGATACGTAACTTTTTCAAATGTCAAGCTATGATACTAAGATTTAGTGGGAATGTCAACAACAGATTTACCAACTTAACAAAAAAAAACAGAACTCAAATCGAAACAATCGGAACACGGTGGTTATTCCGGGAACTTTTTGATGTGGTATACCAAATATTGTAAATCCCTGCAGAGGATTTACAAATAAATGACGGTCAATGCAGCATTTACATGTTTCTTTCACTATTCCAACTGTGAATGTCACATTTTCTCTGTAAAGTAAATTCTGAACTTATATTATGGGAATTGAATGCATGATCTTCGTACAAACATATAATATATCTGTTTCCATTTGAATATATATAGGATTCGTATGGCTCCGATTTACCATACAATATAAATCGCGCTTCAAACTGTCCAAACCCATACTACCTCTATCTTCAAAATGCAGTAATTTAATAAAATCCGGCGAATGTTTACGAGTAAATACATTTAATCTTTTTAGTGCTCCTGGCCACAAAAATATTGCAGAATATGTATATGTATCTTTATGTAGACATAAACTGTACTTTATCCTGGGACTACTGTACTGATAATAAAGATGACGACTCGCTAACTAACTAACTAACTCTTAAGTCAGATTACATTTCCAAAGTCCCGATTTAGTGGATGTTCAACGAGTGACTAATTTTCAGTAAGAAATTTGAAAATTCCCATATGCCACATACTATACTTACGTAGGTATGCAGATACTCATCTAATACTTACATACCCTCGCAGATACGAAAATATTTAAACATTATTGAATGCCTAAAACAAAATACAGCTATGTTCGTCTGATGAAAAGAATACGCTTAGATATTAATAAGTTTCCAGCTCTTATACGCGTATATACATAAAAGCCGAAGTATGAAAAGTTATCTCAAAAAATTATCTTCACACCTGTAATTATACATTACGGGTAGCAATCCATGGAGTTAAACATAATTTTTGTTGAATCATCATATATAATAATTACCAAACACCGGTTTTTTTCCTTTTCATTCGAGGGTGGAAAGAGGTTTGATTAAATCGCTGTAGAATGATGGACAACAACCAACGACTTCACCCCGCACATTCAACCATCTACGAGTACATCGTTGAAGTCGTATTAATTGATCCTACGTAAAGCATACATGTACTCCATAGGCAAAAAATAATCGTGGTCACATGTTATCCAAAATCCTTTTCACACATGCTTTTAATGTATCTGCCAGTACTAGTAACAAGTTGCATATTGAATTATAGGACTACTTTATCCATTTAATAATAAACGTCATACGTATGTACATACCATATCTATATAACAAGATTGTGATCGTGAATATGGTACATATGTATATTCTTTATTTAAATTGAAATTGAAAAACCAAATCAATATTCTTCACAATTTTCTAGTGAAAATTATATCCTCCGTTGGTGACTACATACGAGTAGTCGTACTTTTTGCACTAAATACGAGTACACATGTGTTTTCTGCTTAATTTTTCCAAATTTAAACACAAATGGACAGAACATATGTTACATAAGTTATATGTCGATTTCTGAATTGGTAAAATCCAGAAAGTTTTCGACCTATGTATATATAAATCATATGAAAGTTCAGTTGGATGCTATATGTATTATACTAATAGAAACTATAGTTAGCACAGCTTAGTAAAGTCAACTTTCTTCAAGAGAGGGCAGATATACAAAATAACACAATTTGCCAAAATATTTTCTTTAAATGCATTTTTTCCAATTCAACATTCAATTTTATGTGGTTTATTACACGTTTTTAGTTTCGTGGTTGTTTTTAGCTGAAGTTAAGAGGTCAAAGATTACTACTTAGTTTTACTGTTGATCAGATATTTACAACTGGTGGCTGAGTGTGGTATGGTTAGACGCTAAGGGGCGCCAATCTGGCGGTACTCAGTACTCTTACTGTAACTACACATGGTTTGTGCCTATTTTATCCCTCTGGTAGCCACAGGGTACCAGTCTTATCCAATAGGGCTTGTTATACCAAACTTATAAGCGCGAATGTTGAGGCGAAAAGCAATATTGTAATGCTCTACCAGAAATGACGGAGAATGAATTCGTGTAATTGAGCCAAGTGTGGCCTCAGCATAATATATGAGATACTGCAAAGTATTTGGAACTAAGGTCAAATAATCCTTCTGGATTATTGTAAGGCCTCTTGGCACAATTGGGAAACATAGCCCAAAAAACACCAGGTCTGCAAATGGACAAATGGACTTAGCCTAACTGACTTGCTGCAACAGGAAATATTACTATCACAATCACTCGGTTCGCCCATCCCAATATACATCAAGAAGTATGCCTGTCACCAGATCAGAAATCAGTCAACCAAAATGATCATGTTGAGATCCACAAAAATCATTCCTTGAGTATTATTATGCACAAATGTCTTACCTACACAACATAGTTGCAGCCACAGTACGTATAAGGATATCTCAAACACCACCACAACAGAGAAATAGTGTGAAGAGATTTAATGTTGAATGGCTGCAATCGCAACAAACCACCAGAACGTTTACCGATTACAAATCCTTTAACTTTTCGTCAACGCTCTTACAATCTACATTACCTACAGTCCCTTTTTTGGGACTCAAAGGGAATCTTGCTCATTGAGTACAAAAAAAAAGGTGAAACCATCAACGCCACATCCTACGCTTCCACTTTGCATAATTTGCGGGAGGAAATTAAAAAGAAAAGACGGGGTAAACTCGCAGCGGGTGTGTTGCTTCTTCATGACCACGCTCCTGTTCACACGGCGCGAGTTTCCAAGGCTGCTGCGCGAGATTGTGGTTTCGAAAAAATCCAACACCCACCCTATAGTCCAGACCTTGCCCCTAGTGATTATTTCCTGTTTCCGGATTTGAAAAAATGTCTTCGTGGAAAAAGATTTTCGGATGATGAAGAGCTCAAGTCGGCAATAAATGGGTAATTTATTTTTTTGAGGGTTTAAAAAAGCTTATCTCAAGATGTAACAAATGCATTGATGTTAGGGGAGATTATATTGAAAAATAAAAACAATTTAAATTGAATTCGCATTTTCCTTCATATCGATACCGAGAATATATTGAACGCCCCTCGTAAGTACTGAAAGTCAGTAGAATCGATGCGAAGAATTCGTCAGAAATGCCGTAACTGATGTGTTGGGTTTCATCCAACTAGCCGCATGAAAACTCTGGTTTGATGGAAAATATAGTCAACGACATGAAGCAAAGCAACTCACCTAATAAGCGGCGCGGCATAGAAGATCGAAATAGGCTCTTGCGCCCTACGAACAAAGAAGACTTCTTTGGAAAAAAAGTGAGCAGCATGAGAAACGATAGTCCGAGAAAATAGAGAGGCGCTACTCCAGGAATAACTCCAGAAAAACCGTAGCAGTGAACTGTAGAGATGCGTAAGGAAATTTAACAGCGGAGTCGCAGTGTCGATGCTAAGGATATAAGAAAATCATTTCTGCAAACTGTTAAGAAGTTGATACGGTCCAAACTTCGATTTTATTGTGAACGAACTATTCAAGAAGGGTATTGAAGGCCAAACATCCCACCGGACTAAAATGATTAGCTTATCTGCTGAGTTATTTAAGGCAGAAGGAGGAGGAGAGTTAGTTAGTTAGTATGACTTATCTCATCCACAAGAAAGGAGACTCTCTAAACTGAACCAACTGTAGAGGCATCAGTATCCTCAATATCTCGTACAAGATCTTGTCTGCCTTATTATGACCGTCCCTCTTCGGTGCCGTTTAGAGTTAGGTATTAATATACAGTTGAGCAAATATTTACACTACGCAGATCGATTTCAATGTCGCAGAGACAGACGAGTTAGTCTTGGGCATCCATGCCAAATTCGTCAAATCGAGTAAAATCACAATAAAGAACGCTCGCTGCTTCGTAAAGGTCAGAAAAGACTTCACTGAGACCTTTGATTAAGAAAAAAGACATCTTAAAACAAGGTGATGCGCTGTGACACCGTACTTGAAAAAATTGTACCACTGCTTGCATACGTTGATGACTGCCAGTTGTCACTAGTACGTTTGCTGGCATTGAAGCAGAAGCTGAAATAATGGGATTAGCCTTGATTGACCCAATTAATAAGGGACGTACCGGATCGACGAATCGAACAGAACACAACATGCATAATAATAGACAAATATAACTTTAAGGCTCTTAGGTTACACTTGCCAATCGTTGTTTCATTGGCTTAAGAAGGCTACTAAGTCATAGGACATTATCAAGAAATACTAAGTAGTCTCTATGTTACACTTTAATAATCAAAAAAATAATGGACGTTAGCGAAGGTCGACGAATATATCCTACGTCAAACCACAACCAGTTCGCCAAAGACCACGGTAACTCTAGAGGATCATTGGTAGAGGCGCAGGTCCACCCTGGTGAAATTTAACTAGTAAGATGTTTCCAATCTGATTTAAGTCTGATATTCTTCTTCGAATTATTTGACGTAATATTTATGGAAATAAATACAGGGTGAAGCATCTATCATTACCCTGTTGAAAAATAAATTTACAAGATCGTGCCCAATGTAAGATATGATCTTAAGTCAGGCCGACGGCCGAATAGTAATAAAAAGCAATCTACAAGTGGCATTATTTTTCTATGCCTTTTTTAGAATTCCATGATACAGTCTATCAAGGCACACCCAACCCTTCTGCTGTTCAACAGCTCATTAAATTTTCACGCGCTTATATCAATATTACAATTTGATTTTCCTCAATTTGCACGAATACATTTACCTTTTTTACACAATTCGAACTATTTATAAATACATTATAAACCAAATTTTGCTAGCACAGCACTTCCTTAATTAAATCCGAATACTACTACCAAATATTACTGTCTGAAAATACATAGTTATCCTGGTCCTACAACAACTCATTATATGAAGCCTATATTCTTCATAGTGGTTGCTTTTACACCTTAAGAAGTAAAGTAGTAAATCTTTTTGAAAACTAGAGAAACTCCAATATTATTTATCCACCACAGTATCTTCGTTAGTACTCTAAAGATGTCATGCGAGTCAGCTGGTAAAAAAAGATCATAAATTATTAATAATATTAAATCCTTTACTACATACTTATGTATAACAAAAACTGTCACGTTTTTCTAACTATATTTATTCCACTCGGGTATTCTTTCTTTTCAATCAAATAGGAAATTATTTGACAATAAATCATTTAATTAAATCTAATTACCATTTTTCATGCACGTGACCACTCACTAAACTGCAAGATAAGATATTATTCATACGCACATATATACATATGTATGTATAACTCACCGAATATGTCCATAGATATGAGTATCATAGTAATATGATAGGTGTACGACTATGTAAAATCAGCTGTTCTCTTTTTTAAACTATCAAATGGAAGAACATTGATCACTATACACACATTCGAGTATATTCAAATGTATGTACATACATATGTATTTATATGCCTTTAAGAAAAGTTGTCACGTCGTCGTCGCTAAGTAAAAGAGCTATACCTACGAATTTGACAAATTCGATATTTAACTGTCTGAGCATGCTTCATAGGGCAGGGTTTAGCTTAAACAAATTCACATTTGTTGGCAATTGACTTTCATCCCATGATGATCAATGCGTTAGGTCGTGGGTGAGTTGAACCTTACATATTTACATATGTACATATATATGTAAGAATTCTTTGCGCTTGACACTTTGTCAGTATATAAAATACTCGTATGTACGAGTTTAAACTTAACACTTATTTGGCGAATCTTCACTTTTGAACGTAACGCAATATTTTACTGGGGAACAATTTAAAAATAAAAATGCTCTCTTCGTCAAAATGAGGCTAAGACTATTTTATGTACGAGTATATTCGTACCTATGTATCCAGGTAAAGTGAAAAAGCGTCCTCATGAGCATGAGTACCAAAAGTTAATTTCATGCTATGTTCATAAAAAATGAAGTATGGAAAAGGTAATAATTTTACTGCAACGAATTATTAGTCACAGTCACGGACGAGCTTTAAAAAAATCGCACATACTTAAGAGCACGATTTAAGTTCATTTTGCTACAGTTATATGTTTAAACAAAAAAGACGACAAGTAACAATTTTGTATCCAGTCAATACGCAAATGTTGAGTTGAACATCTACCGTATTAGGGACATGCGTTTTACATATTTCAGCCTGTAAGCTGTCCGTCGTATGTATGGATATCTCTCCCACATTTAAAAGGATATAAATTATCCACATTAAAGACAACATACACCTTTTTTCCTACTAAAATACAAATAATGATTACACTTTGAGATATGATTTTCTCAGATTAATTGATCAAGTGCCCACGAATAAAGCGCCAGTGTTAACTTGAATTGAAGTTCTTATTATCTCAAATTATATTAAGTGCGATAGGTAAATATACCGATGTTTATAGTCAGTAAAAATCACTTATCAGATCAAACTATAACATCTTGTAGAAGCCCATACAAAAATATATGTACGAGTATGCACAGTCATCCATTCATATGTTCGAGTAGTCGTATCTAAATATGAACGACCATATGGAACTAAAAGCAGGTTGGTTTGGTACAAGTACTATAGATATGTACATATATCTACATCGCGGTCGTTTCATAAAAATACTGGCTATACATCGTACTCTAATATGAGCAATAAATTTTCACACTAAATCGAAATGAAAAGTAAGATCATGGTGTTCATCATCGCTTGTTTCTACTGCGTAAAGGGGGAGGTATATCAGATACCACCGTAAGATATTCAATATCGTACTTTCGTGATGTAGTTATTGCTTCGCTACCGTAAAAATGTTCGATTTAAACGTCTGCAGAGTAAACCTTCACCAATAAATTTTCATGTTGGCGTGGACTATGTTCACTGTGTAGTTCTTCCGACGAACAGTTGGTTTATCCAGCGGTGTAGTTTTTCGGCTTGCTCGTTTTATAAGTACTTTGTTGTTGTCATGTAGTTAGCACTTTAAGATTTATCCTCAAGAATGAATTGCCATCAGGTTGATTCATACATAGGCATCTACATATTTGCGTATTGCGTAGCACACTTTCTGCCCACATGCGGGCAGATAATCATAAAAAAGTAAATGCATGCGATGTGCTTCGTGTTACCTTAAAGTTGAAAAGTAAATTTCTGAGAAGCGATTCATTCATCGCTTTTCAAATTATTTATCTTGATCACACGTAGTGAACAGATATAAATTAATCCTATGGCTTTGATCTAATTATGTTTTATATGGTTCATTTAAGAAAAACGACGTTGAAATGTGAGATCTAGAACAAAAACAACATTTATTGTAAATTACAAATAAAGATGTTCATTTGTATGTACAAAAAAAAACAGAATTAAATACGAAATGACAGCAAAATAAAAATAAAAATGAGTTTGATGTGATGATTGAGATGAACCTAATATGGTGCCGAGAAATAACCCCAAGCTTCCATAAAGTGAAATAATTCCGAATTCTGGAATTCGGCGTTATTTCGCAATGACAAAGTGAAATAACGCCGACCATTGCTTGTGAAATAAACCGAATTCAGAGTTTAAGTTTGGCTCGCTTCGCTCGGTAACAAGATTTCACCCTTTTCTCCTCAGGGTTTAGACGCTCAAGCGAATTTGTCACTCCGCTAAGGGAATGTCAACAACTGTCAGGCAGGGGTCTATAACTTCTTAGCAATTGTATTTTAGTTGTAATTGTAATTGGTCGATTTGACATGGTACCGTTTATTTTAATCATTTTTAGCATGATATGATGGCAATTGATTTATATTAAGAGAATATTAAAAACAATGCAAAGTGAAATAAAGCCAAACGTTTGGCTTTCTGAAACATTTGGTAAGGCCAAATTTTAATATTGAAAAATGGCCTTAGTGGTGCCGTGAACACTTAAAATTATGCTCAACCTTTCTATGAAAACTGAAATATTCAGGCGAAGTTCCCAAAGGTAATATTTAAAATTTTGCTCAAAGGTGTCACCTTCAGAATATTTATTTTCCAGCTTAGATTAAATTCGGACTAGACTAAGTTGGTATACGTAAGCAAAACCTGACGCTTGTGTGTCCAGTTTTTACATTACATACATTATATTTGTAAGTCTTGTAAAGATTCGTCTTATTTTTTTACCTCGAATTTCTCAAGTTCTTGTATTTAAGTTGACGTAGAGTAGGGATAAACTTGTAAACTAACCCACAGGAAGCGCTTTATTGATATGAGGCGCTGAAGGGTATCAGTATACTGAAAAAAATAATTTCTGATGTCATCAACCTTACAATTTTTTACACAAACTTTTGCAATTCACAACTAAGCAAAACTATAGGTCATCTGTGTACAAAATGATATGGCAAGTAACACCAAAAGTACAAAAGTCTTTACATCAAAGGGTAAGTACAATAAATAAATAGATAGTGTAACAGTCCATGGGTCCTTTCGACGACTTGAATACAGTATTTTAAAGGAATCATTACTATTTCAAACACCTTGATGTATTCGGCAGCATTCACTCATGGAAAGACCCTATAGAGGGAAGGGGTGAGTCTTAACCGAGAACCACAAAATTGACAAGATGTGTTTGCGCACGTGGGTTATCTGATGCTCCAACTTCGAATCTTATACTTTTTCGATACTGATTGAATTTTTTTTAACATTACAATTCTCATAGCATAGATAGCATTCTTCTTTCTTTAGGTAGCGCTACAGTCCTAGATGAAGCTTTTTCCATTAAGCGCGTTGTTTAAGATGCCATTCTACATGACGGGCCACCTAAAGCGAGGTCTTCCTTTACCACTTTGTTCTATGGAATAAATTCAACTGAACTGATGGATTTCGGCCCTTTTGACAAGGTCAATGTCATTGTATAGCCTATTCAGTTCGTCGTTGTATTTCCTTCTCCAATTTCCGTTTATGGAAACGATACCAAAAATGACTCGGAGAATTTTTCTCTCAAATCAATCATAGACGTTTTTATTTGCTTTGGATAGTTCATGTTATCCATTCCATTCAGTAAGGCTGGAGTGATTTTCCAATTACCTCCTTACTACAAAGAAACAGCGATTGGCGGGAGTGATTCTTCGCTTGATCTCTGTGGTTCTTTCATTATATCAGAATTAAGTTTTTATCCGAACCAGGTAAACAAAGTCCTTTACCACTTCAAAATAATAGTTGCTGTTGATATTTTATGTCTTTTCTTGTCGACTGAGTATATTTTTTTTGCCTTTATTTACCGCTAAACCCACCTATTTCGCTTCTGTTTCAATAGCCGCAAGCGTGCCACTGACAGTTCGCTGATTTCTTCTCATATCGCCAATGTCGTCAGCCTATGTGAGCAGTTGTATAGACTATTAAAATACTTTTCCTGATACTTTCTTAAGCCTTTGGCATAATTTTTTCAAATATGATGCTAAGCAAATCACATCGCAGCGAGCTTTCTCCATTGTCAACCTGCACAAGAGGATGACTTTAGGAGGAATGCCAAAACTAGACATGGCTCTCTACAGCTAGTCTCTATTTATGCTGGCATATGCGGGCTTAAAATCGATGAAGAGGTGTTTCGCGTCGATTTAGTATTTGTGGGTCTTCTCCAAGATGCTGAGTTTCATTCACTGGGCAAACTTTCATCCGACTAGATTTTACAGATGAGCTAGTCATCTCCCGCAGCCACGGCAGGGAGTCCGTCGGCTCCGGCAGACTTATAAATTTTTAGTATAGACATCGATATCCAAACCTCTGTTCGCGTGGACGGAGTTGTTGTGAGTAATCGTCCAAGTGTTCGCCATTAAACAGTATGCAGAAGTAATTCTTCACGATTTTCAGCACCGACTGTAACTCTACTATTACGTTCCCATCCATATCTCTACATGCTTCTGTTCGACATTTGGGTGCTTGCCACGTTCACAGAGTTCGCAAGGAGCTTTCGTTATTTTTTGCAGCGCCATTTTGTATGCTTCCTGGGTCGCTGCATGTGCTTGCCGATACTCTTTATCAAACTATGGGTTTTGTTGTGGTAATCGGGTGAAACATAAAACATCCGATGCGGCATCTCTAATAGCTTGTTGACAATAGTGCCGCTGGTCTTCTATACTATGCTGGCACCATAGAACTTCACCAGAGATTTTTGAAAACTGCTGCGATTGCAACCCCTCGACGTTAAATTTCCGCATTCGCACCTTGGTTACAATAAGGTAATAGTCCGAGCCGATATACGTTCCTGGGAACGTGTGCTGGATATGACGACATTTCACGCCGCCGCAAATCGATCGGCATAAATTCGTTCTCGAAGGTGGTGTCATGCAAGCTATAATTTCCAACTGTGTGGCCAAAGACATTCTCTTTTCCTAGCTTGACGTTGAAATTACCAAGAACGATCTTAACCTCAGCCTTAATGCGGATCAATTTTACGTTCACAGGCCTGAAGCTCAAGATTTTGTGTCTAAGTATTCCACTGATAACAAATCCCCATCCAAATAGGCGCTGTGTCTGCTGTCTATGGAAATCCGCATAGTATCTATATGTCACAGTTATTCAAACTTATTTGGCTGGGTCCATTACATGTGCATTACTGCTAGCCGGAAGTAATGTCCGCTTTGTAACGGTTCAGGGTCTCCGTTAGTTGGTCCGTTAGTCGGTCGTCAACACTGTTATCATCCATATTTGTGACGGCTTGTATCTTGACAACACGATCATACTGGTATAAGCGTTGCCAGGTAAGTCTTTCTGCTGGAAAGTTTTTCTTCACGATCTCCATTTCGACAACCTGACTAAATGCCGAAGATGCAGCTGTTTGACATTGCTGTTTTTTTTTCCTCTGTCGAAATATCCGTTTTGTGCTTTATCTTGGTCATGATTATGAACTGAAATTCACCCAGCTGTGCTTGCACAGATCTCAGTGTGCATTTATATTGCGCATTTGCCAAAAATTATTTTCCTCCTTTCTCAATCAGTTGGGACCGGCTATGCCGGAGTTAGAAATAGCATTAGTTTCTGGAAATTACGCAGCCGTGTAATTGGCTATGCAAAGCTATGGCTTCAGTTTACACTGCTTAATGAGGAATCAAAAGCAATTACAAAAACTTCACTTTAATAAAGTTACGAGTAGCTACTTAAAAAAGAAATCATTTTATAAAAAATATCCCCCAAAAACTATATTCATGTTAAATATGTATGAATAACATATATCCGTACTTTTATATTTTTGAACATTTAATCAATTTATACTTGTATAAATATATACATAGAGATAGGTAACTTTAAAGTGAAGTTATGAATCAACATCAAAATCATCCAATCCATGGTGTAAAACAAATGATCTTTTTATGTTAAGGCCGTTTCAATAAATTACATCAAAAGCGAACCAGCCGAGTTAACGTGAGTACGTACCACACAACAAACCCAAAATTAACTCTTAACGGGTAAATCTACACCTGGATGGGTGACAACTTAATTTCTCAAAAAAAGGGGGAAAAAAAACTGAAATAAATTAAAGGAAATGAAGATAAACTCCATATCACAGCATACCGTTGATTTACATACATACATAGCGCTGGTCCACCGCCATCTAGCTGAAAAGCAGTTCCATGTTAAAAGTGCGTATATCATCGGACTCATTTGAAAGTCCAAACATGAACCGATAACTCTCCTTTCCTTTCACTCGCCGCATATTTCTAGTTCTATCTTAATCTAAACTGATGTAGATATGCCCAGTAGAACTATCCGCTAACTTGAAGGAGCATATTTAAATAGTTAAATTCCTATATAGCGCATACTTTGCCTGTTAATGATATTCCAATAAATCACTTTGAAAGTGACATATTGACCCGAGCTCACGGTCAATAAATATATTTACCCGGAGGTACAAACACCAACGAAACCAGGTAACCCCTTCAACCAGAGCGCAAGACAGCGTTCTTTGAATATGAAAGAGAGAAGTGAATACGAAGTCCACTTGTAATAATGAAATAGAATGCTGGAAGATATGTATGTATGTAGAATAATATGCAAATCACCTGGATAAAGTGTAAAGATCTGAAAGAAATTGAGTTATTGAAGGATCATTGAGAATTGATAGCAGCATTTGGTTCAATAATGACCGCGTGCCTTTGCTTTTTCTCGGCATTCTTTGGCACTATAGAGTTGGCACACTTTTCATATCATACAAGCTTCTTGCTGTCTAACTATTTTTTTTTTCTTTTTATATACATACATATGTATGTATATTTGTACCTTGATTTGTACTATGAACGTATGTTACGAGTAATAGATACGACCGGTAGTATTCAAACGATATTATTTTGTGCCCTCACCTGTAATGCTAGTGTATAACGAAACCACTAAGTAACGTCTGCCTTAAATAGCGCGATAATACAATAATATGTGAAACGCACGCAATAAAAACTTTAATTCGCCTGTCTTATTTTCAGAATTTAAAATGCCACGTTAGTTACGAATATGAACCAAAATTACTCCAATCAGAACATCACTTGGTCGTTTGTTATTACTAATTTCACGCACGCTTAGAGATAAGTTGAGACTTACGTACCTACTTACATGTGCTTATGAGTATATGTATTGTGTATGCTTAAGAACTTTCAAACAAAGATGATATACTGGACAGTTTCACATTTTATTTCCATTTTACACAAATATCGTCATATTTAAAGTATCTGATCAATTTAAATCCCAATTCAAAAATTTATAATATATGCATATACGATTATATTGTATATTTTGACTAAAACACATTTACATATGTACACATATTCATGCAATGAAAAGACATGTGTATATTTAGCTGCTTCGAACGGGTGTTTGTTAACCAGATTTTACTCTCGCCTCGCAAAACCTGAATTTATTGTTTTTATACAACCCGAAATGTGGTTTACCTGTTTTTTTATGCTTATTGATCGATAATGCAAACAATTGTAACTGCTGTTCTATAACGAAATGAGTTCACTTTTTTCATTTAATTGAAAAAAAAAAAAACCAACAACAACCATGTTTACAAATGGGTACATATACCTATCCACATATGTATGTATATCTGAACGTAATATCAATTTAAAATTTTAAAAATATATACATATACATATGTATAATTAATTTTTGCATGTTCGCAAATTTGGTCCTAATGTCTAAGTCACCTGATCGCAAATTTGAAAGAACTTTTTTTTGGGTGCCGGGCCACAGAGACATTCCAGGGAACTGCAGAGCCGATGAACTCGCCAAAATTGGAACCACTCTACCTATCCTACCGGACAAAGGTAGTATAGGTATACCAATCGCTACGTGCAAACTAACACTAAAGCTAGATGCCAATAAAAGAACGGACCTTAGGTGGACTGCTGGACAAACATGTCTAGCGACCAAACAGATCTGGTCAAGGCTGGATCTGAGTCGATCTAAGTGTCTGATCCTTTTAGATAGGAAACATCTCAGCGCCATAATAGGTGTCATAACCGGACACTGCCTCATAGGCAAGCACGCAAGAAGGCTTGGCGCTTTTACTAACGATTTTTGTAGAAGCTGCATGGACGAGGAAGAGGAGGAGACAATCCCCCACCTACTCTGCACATGCCCAGCTCTCTCTCAGAGAAGGAAGCTTCACCTAGGAGCTTTCTTCTACAACGACCTAAACGATCTAGAAAAAATAGACGTTAACAGTCTCCTACGCTTTATTAAAAGCTCAAACTGGTTCCAGTAGTAAGAAGATCATAGATCCACGTGGCATCACAATGGGCCAATAGGCCTAAGTGGGTTGGTATTTCCAACAGCCACTCTTACCTAACCTAACCTAACCTAACCTAGGCCGTTATATATAAAGTATATATACCAAATTACTTACTTGGATAGCGCTACACTACCTGGTGGACGAGGATGTAGTGATCCTACATACATTATGTTATACCTACCCCAAGGAGAGATAGGATACATCTTGGTGTAGGGTCTCAGCTAACTTGCCTCTGCAGCTGGGTATTTTGGCAGCAGGGTATTTTGCCAGTTGCGCACACGAATTTGGCTGAGGTCCTGTTTCACTTATGTGCGCTACTTAATATGAGATTCGTCCTCTACTGCGTTGTCCCTCTGGGTTGGAGTCGAAACCTTTCCGGTCCGGGGAACTGTGCTTTAAAGCACAGATTTTTGAAGGAAGGATCTATCGCTCTACGATATTAAGCGACGGGGCAGTTATCGACTTTGTATATTGTAAACATGAACATTTTAACAAATAAAAAGTTTTTAAGATTTCCTTCACAATCTGGAACGAGAATTTTTTTCAAAAAATGCTTAGAATTAGCATTATTTGGGAAAATCATGACAATATATGTACACAAGATAAATATAGCTGATAGTGGTAGTACTCCTACCATTAATGAATTAATTATTATGGATAAACCAACGTTTATTATCAAAAAAAAAGAATACACCTCTGCCAGAAAGAAAACCTATGCTCCATTCACACCCTTGAGACATTAAAACACAATAATATATGGGAATTACTCGTTGCAAAGACTTTTACCCATCTACGAGTATCAACATACTCATAGAAAGAACGATAAACCCTGCATTCAGATTGTTGCTAATTTTTTAAGGAATCAAGATAAAATTCCATATAGCCAACGATACAAGTATTCTGTGAAAGAAACACTACAAATGCAAGCACATTTCACCGTTCAAGGAAACCATCTGATGTAACAGGTACATTAGTATTTCATGTATCCACAATCCACATCATATCAACGAAATCATAAAAAGCACTTACTTAGATCACAAAAGAATTTCACACCGACTTAAACCAGTTGCTTTAACAATTTTATATGAAAAACGGAGCTAAAACAATCTTGCTCATTTGAAAAAATGAGGAAAAAACATAAGGACCCAATTAAGCTTTTTTGATTTCCATGAAAATAATGACTATATAATACAATATTTAATATATAAATAAAAAAAAAAAAACTTAGAGTATATATGATACAAATGCATGTACATAGGAATTAAAAAGATTTTTTGATTTTTTTAACATAAATCCGCTCGCTTTTATCCAAGAGTTCTTTTTTTTATCTATGTATCTCACAAGCCTTAGACCACAATTTAACATAACATTAGTAAGAAAAGAAAATATACTCGTACTTCCATAAATACATACGTGTATACATAAATATATCATACATACGTAACATAAGAAAATTCCAACCATACATAAATGTTTTCTTGGCATTGAGTTGCAATCAAAACGATGGGCGGATCTAATTGTACTCTTAAATCGATAGTTATGATATCTGATGACTCATTTTGGAAACGAACGGACAGACTTAACGTCGACTTTGAAAAGAACCGCTGTACTTCAATCAACGCCGATGATGATTTGATGTGAATCGTGAATGAGTCTGCATATTTATGAAGTGATTTCTTGGGATAGTAGATTCAAACATATACATTTTTTAGCTCTCTTTAAATTTGTACCAGAAGAATAATCAAGATTTTTCATAAACAATTTTAGTCGAGGTTAAGACTTAAAAAAATTTGCAAAATAAAATTAGATACTTGTTTGTGCATTGCGAAATTATTTAGTGTTATAAAAAAAAAACAACTTAAAAGTTAATTATTTTCAACAGGTTTTCATAACCTTACCTAATATTCGCATTGTAATACAATTATTGTACAGTTTAACATAAACAAAGAAACGATTAAGGCATCACACTCCTTAATTTAATTAGTAATTGGGTCTTAGAAGATGAGTTTCCAAAACTAAAGTGTCATTAAGGACACTAAGAAGTATCATATTAGCTATTCATGTATTCACGAATGCATCTAATTCAGTTCATATGCGCATATGGATTATATGTATGTATAAATGCATACATATATATCTGTGAATGGGCATGATACTTCCTTTCACCAAAGTACACATCACCCCAGCTTTCATATCTCAATTATTGAAATGTCGAATGAAGGTACATACGTAAGTATGATAGATACACATGTACTCGTATGTATGAACATTCAATTGTACATAATTTAAATAGAGTGGCTGACTCGGTTGTAGGAACTTGCATGTTGATACGCAGTTTTTGTAAGTTGGATGGTTAAATGTCGTATGATTAAGATAAGCACTGACCGGCGACAAACTGACCATGTGCTGTGTCGTAACTATAACAAGAACGGGTTCTAGGTGCATGTGGTTAACTACTTGAGGACTATTGTCGATCATATATACCACGCAAAGATGTTCGAATCTGCACTTGTAATATTCGGACTTAGAACAGGCATAGTGGACTAGCAGAGAGCCTTGATTGTGCGATAGGATAGACTGGACATACGGAGAAATTCGGAAAGCATGGCCTACACGACACTGTGTTTGGAAACAGACTTAGGCTAATTGACTTTGACCTTGCAGAGTGGAAAATCCCTATAATCAGGACACGGTTATCCAACCACAATATGGCGGCTATATGTTGTGATCGACACAAAACACTTCCTGAGTGTTATAGATGTCCAAAAATTTGGAGCGGCCAATGTACATAGACTCGGATCACCATTTATACCTATGTAATTACAAGAAAGACAATTTAATGTCAAACAACTGCAATTGCCGCACACCGCCAGAAAATTGCCTATTGCGTATCCCTCACAGTCTCGATATGCGATGTGCATGCTAAAGAACAGTGGTATAGATAATTAAAAGTTGTCTAAAATGCAACAACATATCCATTAGTATTTACCCGACCATCCTCATGAAACGTCGCTTTGGTTTGGTACTGAATGCCTACAAGCACATGTAGTAAAACAGCTATCTTACGAAGCGCCGCTGAATCAAAGAGCGAGAGTGGTTCGTGCGGCTCATGACCAAAAGCGGAGGGAAGAACATCAGTACGAGTATAAATCCTTAGCTTCGTTTGCCTCATCATTAGAAAGGCGGTCCTCAAAATTCAGTAAAATACAGCGGCATCTATCTTCTGTCGAATTTTTCGGACGACTGTAACTACTTTTATGATCTGATTGTCCCCTATCAGTATGGTTTAGAGTCCGATAAATACAATATTTAATAAATGTGTTCAATGCGGCAGATCCTGGAGAGGGGAGCTGTAGGTACAGAACCATGTCTAGGTTTGCATCCTTGAGAATTTCGCCAGATTGTGTAGATTCCCGATGGATTTTTTGCTGTCATACTCGTATGACTTATTTTACAGTCGTACATGAGAAAATTGTACGAAACTCGCAAATAGCAAAATTCTATGCAACAACTGGCATACTCTGATGACATTGATACCATTGGCATAACACAGTGACCTGCCACTTTTGCGTGCAGAAATGGCTTAAGCTACGAATGAGGGTGAAACCAAGTATAGGGACTTGACAACTTTGAATTTAATTTGTAAACGTACTCTTTCACTAATCATCAAACTGTCACTTTCAATTTATTCAGTAAACTCAACATTTTCATCATGGTAAGGTACACGAATGAGCAACGTTTGCAAATTATAAAAATTTTCTACCGAAATTCGGAGTCGGTGACTGCAACTTTAAGAGCGTTGACTCCAATTTCCGGTCGTAGTTCTCGCCCTAGCAGACATAACAAGTTTAGTGCAAAAATTTGAGTCTACATATTTCTTGTGTGATGTTGCCGTGTCAGTGAGACAACGGGTTGGTCGAATGTCGAAAAAATCGCTGCCGTTCAGGCGTCCGTGCAAACGATCCAAATCAGTCAATCCCACAGCGTTCTCAAGAATTGGGCATCGCTCAGACCACATTATGGCGTATTTTGCGTAAGGATCTTGGTTTACACCATACAAGATCAAGCTGACTCAAGAATTGAAGCCGATGGACCATTTGAAGCGACGTACGTTCTCCGATTGGGTTCTGGAGAAGATGCGCCAAGATGATGAATTTCACCGCAAAATCATCTTCAGTGACGAAGCTCATTTTTGGCTCAATGGGTTCGTCAATAAGCAAAATATGCGTTATTGGTCGGGTGAAAATCTACATGTGCTTCATGAATCACCACTTCGTCCACAAAAAATAACTGTTTGGTGCGGTTTGCATGCCGGCGGCATTATTGGGCCATATTTCTTCGTCGACAATAACGACCGACCGTCACGTTACTGTGAATGGTCACCGTTATCGCGCCATGATCACCGATTATTTTTGGCCCGAATTGGAAAATATGGTCTTGGACGACATGTGGTTTCAACAGGATGGTGACACAAGCCACACACAGTAACTATGGTGAGCGTGTTATCTGAAGAAATGGGCCAATCGATTGGCCGCCTCGTTCGTGCGATTTAACGCCGCTTGACTATTTTCTGTGAGGCTATGTTAAGTCACTGGTTTATGCCAACACGCCGACGACGTTGGAAGAGCTCAGAGCCAACATTGAACGCAAAATAGCGGCCGTTTCGGCCGAAATGTGTGGCCGAGTCTTTGAAAATTGGGTCCAAAGAATCGACCACTGCAAACGTGCCCGCCGTGGCCATATGAACGAAGTCGAGTTCCATTCATAAATGTTTTGATTTTACTTCAAGCCGATAATAAAGTTTTTGAAATATCTCAAATGGTTTGCGTTTTATTTAAAATAAAAGTTGTCAAGTCCTTATTGGAAAACCCTATATATGCTCTCAACAAAACAACCGCACACCGATGATTCGAACAGAACTATCATACTTTGTAGTACTTAGGGATTTTGTCTACTGCGTTTAATTATGACAATGACAACTGGTCAGAAATCAAACTAGGAGTTGGCCTCACATACCCATCGCCGTTTCTTTGACCTAAAAGGGTAATTGGTCCCGTTTGCATTGGCAGGATTTGCTGTACAGCGACATAGACCTGACCGCAAAGCCTTAGTCGGCTGAGATGGCTGCGACAATTAGAGCGAACGGATAGCAACGACCTGGTCTGAAAGGGCTTCTATTCCTCCCTGCAGGGATAATGTAGTTGAGGAAGACCTCGAATTGGATCCATAAGTGGAAGATTGTGGAGGACGCAGCTGGAAGCAGTTGACTGCGCTAACTGAAGAAGGTTTTAAGTTGGGTCATAAGGGCACCGCAGATTGTTGTGCCACATAGATAGGTAAGTAACGTAAGTAAGTACATAATTATAAAAGCAGTTTTATAAAACAGTTTTCTTTCGAATCTTCACACGTCCTTAGTTATCATTATAGTTATTTCCGGGCAAGTGTCTATGAAATAAACTTTAAAAGTACATATATTTTTTTTCTTTTTAGTTCAAGATACAATATATGAGTATATGTATGTACGAGCTTATTCAAATTTCGAAAAAAATTCGTTACTATGTAACATAGCTATGTAAAAGCTGCACAAATATGTTTATTTACGCAGGTACATATGTATTTAGGTGTATACATATGCACATATGTAGGTATCTCATTGCATATGTACATAAATAATGCGATACCCCTGAATAAATTTCCAAATTTTCCATACGTGAACGTGAACCTTTAAACTCAACATGTTAAGCTGTTTGAATTGCTCTGCATACCTATGTACATAAATATATTTTTTCAATGATACAGCAAAGAAGACGGGACTGGCGTAACTCGGTTTTTAAAATACTCTGCCATCATAAGTCAACTATAATACATACTCGTATATACATACATATATACAGAACGAGGTCGAATTTTTGACAGGAAAATAACACTTTTCCTTTTTCAGACAGCGCCTATTGCAAATTACGCTTCATAGAAAACCGCAGTAAAGCGTAATGCCCAATAATTTGCGGTGCAGGGAACACTAAAATATTATAACAACTGACATTGCTTAAACCAGTTGCAGTACGAATACCAATCTGCAACGTAGAAAAAAATCCTATCATTAAAGGAAGGCCGTGAATAAATAATGCTTTATTTTCAATCGATTTAGCTTAATTGCCAATTATAAAGAAAAGGGGAGAAAAATCAACTTATTTTCATATAAATGTGTAGGTACGATTTTATAGCATTTACCTACCAACCACAAAATCCCCTTTAGCTTAGTAAAAATAGAAGAGAACTTTTGACCACAAAGTAGCAATTGCTTATAAATATTCGTAAGATTAAATGACACGTTTCATTTTCATATTCCTTTTTTCGGCTGCATTTGTTTTTTTTTTATATATTTTGGTTAGTACACATCGCAACGTGACGTAAAATACATACGCAAATATCTACGCAAACTGATACAGTTAAGTACAAACGATTTTTTTTTTTTATTTTTTTTTTTTTAATGTAAACTCTTTGACTTATCCCTCGATGAAATACTCAGAACTACGTAAGATAATAGCTTAATCCCAGCCATTGACGTTTGATTAAATCACATATTAAATCAAGTCCGCCCCCTCTATTACAATTTTCAATAGAGTTTTATTTGAAGCGTAAATTTATGCACCCTTCCTTAACGAAGTAAGCAATTTCTCTCGTTTCAGTGCACAACCACCAAGATCAAAGTTTACTCAAATCAATTGCTAAAATCAACTCTTGGGATTTCATATAAGAATGGTAAACTAGACATTTGAAATGTTAAATTCTCTCGATCTTTATACTATACATAATCCTCGTATATATACAATAAATGAGTCTACAAATATGTTAGCGTCATAATAGCTGTTACCTGCAACTTAGATTGGTTGGTACGCGTATAAGGATATATGTATGCACCTGCAATCGTAATTAAAATGTTTTTTGAGACAAAAAACTTGGGTTTTTGGGGACATAATCCTGTGGAAGTACATACGAGTATAATACCAACAAATTTATGTACGGAATGCAAACAGTTTTTCACTGTTTTTTTATAATGAGCGTGCGCTCAAGGGGTTTGTGTACCATTAAGGTGAGTGTTCATAGCGCGGGCAAAGGAAATTTAGGGAGGAATTAAATAGAGGTACCGATGTACATTGTTTTTAAATGTTTGCAAGTTCTAACGACCAGGAAATACAGAGATCGGCAGGGCATTCCATAAGCGAGTTGTACGGCTTAGGAGCGAATCACGATATTTTAGAGTACGTCCGAAAATGGGCTTGAGGGTATACTGTTGAGCATTCATAGCGAGACGGGTGTTACGGTTGAAAGTTTGAATGGGCGGAATGCTACTGGCGATTTCAGTGGAGCACTGGTGGTGGAAATAGCGATAAAACAAAGTAAGACACGAGACATTACGACGGTGTTCGAGGGTGTCACTTGATTGACTGGTATTAGTATCATCAATAAGTTTTATCGCACGGTTTTGAATCCTATCTAGCAGGTGCAGAGATGTTTTAGGAGCACCTGACCAGATGTGGGCATTGTACTCCAATTTTGTGCGGATGAATGCCTTATATATTGAGGCCAGATCAAATGCGGTAAAATATTTCTTACATCGCTTGGGGAAACCTAGACATTTCGCAGCATTTTTGGCGACATCAAATATGTGGTCATTCCAACGTAAGTTGTCATTGACACACATACCGAGAATGGAAATTTTTTCGGTTTCGACGATGCAAGTGCCATTCATGGATAATGGCTGGATGTTTAAATTTCACTTTAACGACAGCAGACAGCATTCTGTTTTGGAATTAAATTCCACTCTGTTGATAGTTCCCCAATTGGTTATGCTGTTGCTATCGGAATGAGCTTAGCATACGCTGCCATTCTCGTTCTACAGCTGAAGAGAAGGGCCGTGAGTCCGGGAACGAATGTGAAAAGCAGAGAGTACTGTCATCAGCAAAGGAATATATTGGATTAGAAGTAGCAGACAAAAGATCATTAATGAAAATTAAAAAGAGTGTCGGAGAGAGAACAGAGCCCTGGGGCACACCAGTATTTATTTTGTGAATATCAGACTTGAAACCGTCCAAGACAACTTGAATTGAACGTTCCGAAAAGTAACCCCCGTTCATTTCGAAGGAAGAGCTCCACATGATCTTCGAATCACTTAGAAGTAAGAAATCAGTAGGAACCGATGAAATACCGAGCATTGTGCTTCGACATCTCCCACTAGAAGCGGTGAACATTTATACCATCCTGTTTAATAATGCAATGAATAATGCACATTATCCAGCGCATTGGAAAATTGCGGTGGTACATCCGATCCCCAAAAGAGATAAAGATACTTCCAATCCGGCGAATCTCCGCTCGATCAGTCTTCTTCCAAATATCAGTAAGGTTTTCGAGAAGGTGATCAATAGAGTCCTGACTAAGTGGGTTGAGGACAAACATATAGTTCCGGATAATCAATTCGGTTTTAAGGCGGGGCATGATATCATTCATGCAGCGTCGAAACTGGTTTCTGATATCCAATGGAACAAAGGCAAGAAACAGTGCACTGGTGCCTGCCTGATTGACTTGGAGAAGGCCTTCGATACCGTATAGTTAGAAGGACTCTTTTTCAAGCTGGACAGGTTGGGCATTAGTAAGCCACTGCTGTATTTTCTTTTTGATATGCTCTCCAGTAGACAGTTCATCGTAAAGAATGGCGATGTGACTTCTGCTGGAATTTTTAACATTAAAAACGGTCTGCAACAAGGTGCGGTAAATTCGCCGATCCTATTCAAAATTTACACAAGTGATCTGATAGGTTCACTTCACCATTCCATAGAGTACGCAGACGACATAATCGCGTACAGATCAGGTCCAAAGATTGAGGTCATTAATATACTTTTGCAGCGTGATTTTGACAAAATGAAGCGATATTGCGATGATTGGAAGTTGAAAATCAACTTTCAGAAGTCGGAAACCATTCTGTATAGGACGCCTTTGTCTGGGGCCTCTAGGGATACCAGAAAGAATTGGCGAAAGTTCTCGATCGTGGGGCAGCACGGGCAGACACTTGCTTGTCGAAATGTAGTCAGATACGAGGGCGGGTCAATAAGTCCGTGACTTTTGGAATAAAACACAGATTTTTTGATAAAAAAATAATTTTATTTTTCAACGTAGTCTCCCTTGAGCTCTATACACTTTGTCCAACGCTTCTCCAATTTTTTTATCCCTTCCAAAAAAAATGATTTGTCGAGGTCCTCAAAATAGGCCTTTGTTTGCGAGATGACTTCATCATTGGAGTCAAATCTTTTTCCACCAAGCCATTTCTTCAGGTTTGGGAACAAGAAGTAGTCGCTCGGAGCCAAATCTGGAGAATAGGGTGGATGAGGGAGCAATTCATAGCCCAATTCATGGATTTTTGCCATGGCAACTGCACATGTGTGCACCCTTGCATTGTCTTGGTGGAAAAAAACTTTTTTCTTGGCCAAATGAGGTCTGTTTTTTTTCAAATCGTCATTGAATCGGTCCAATAATCCAATCCCCATTGATTGTTCTTCCCTTTTGAAGGTAGTCAATGTGGATTATCCCGCGTGCATCCCAAAAAACAGTCGCCATAACTTTATTGGCTGACAAACCCACCTTGGCCTTCTTTGGCGCCGATTCACCCTTAGAAACCCACTGTTTTGACTGTTGTTTGTTCTCTGGTGTGTTGTGATGGATCCATGTTTCGTCCGCGGTTACAAAACGGCGCAAAAACTCCTCCATATTGCGATTAAACAACGCCAAACCTTCCTGTGAAGTGAATCACACGAAATTCACTTTTTTCCATTTTCTCCTCAACTTAGTGAGTAGTCTGATAAAAATAGCTGTCAAACACAAACTAACTGACGCAGCAAGTTTAAATTTTGACAGGAGTCAACTGACTGATGCCTGTTGACAGGAGCAGTGTTGCTGTTTCAGTAAAGAGGTCAGAAATTCAAAAAGTCACGGACTTATTGACCCGCCCTCGTACCTTGGGATCTGGCTAGATCAATTTCTGTATTTTAACAAACATATAGATGTTGCTCTGGCCAGAGCCAAAGGTGCTTTTGCCCTTACAAAGAGACTGTTTTATAACAGCCAACTCGATGCGAGGGTGAAGGTAATCTGCTACATGGCCTTTATCAGGCCCATGCTTGTATTTGGATGTCCCGTGTGGTTCAACGTGAGAGCAAGTTTATTGGAAAAGATTCGGGTGTTTGAGAGGGCTTGTCTTAGGACTTGTCTTCGCTTATACAGAACGCCACAGTCTCAGTACATCAAATTCTATCCCAATGAGGTCTTGTACAATAGGTCGAACCTAATAAAAGTGGACAATTTCGTCATTAAGTTGACTCGAAGGCACATTGCAAGAGCAATGACCTCATCGAACAACCTGATCTCCGGGTCTTTCTACCCCAATTATATGTATCACGAGAGAGTTCGCTTTGACGGTTTTATTCCTCCAGAAGCGTTTCTCTACCTAGATAGCAAAGGTCTGATCCAGGACAGATTGGCGGTACCGCTAATCTTCCACGTCGCTCGAACAGCTGCGGACAGGCGACTCAATTACGACAGAGACGTCGCACATGGCAGTGCGGAGCGTCTCCGGTTCAGTAGGTCGGTAGGGAGTCGCGACATGAGGGATGTTGCTCGGCAGCACCAACAATTTTAGTGGCTTGTTGAAGGGGAGGATGCTTCGTCGTCGAACTCCTCCAGTGATAATTAGCTTCATGTGAAGCAAGGTGGGCCAGCCAAATTTCTTTTTTTTTTTTTTAGCCATGGCCGGCTTACATAGTTCTAGGTAGGTTTAAGTTAGGTGTTAAGAAAAAAAATATACAAAAACACAAAAAAAAATGTATATATACATATGCTTATATATTACGTATATAGGTATTATGTATATATATATATATATGTGTATGTATGTATGTGTATGTATTAGACGTAAGTAGGTTAAGTAGTTTAAGATTTATTTTTAGGTAGTCTATAAGGTTTTAGTTTTAAGTTTTTATAGATAAAAAAAAAAGCCCAGACACTAAGTTTTTCTTTCATTTTCTTAGTTCTAATAAATGTTAAAATAAAAATAAAATTAGACTGTAATTTACGTCGAAAGACATAGATTAAGTATTATGTTTAATTTAGAGTGCCCGCATGGGGCCAGTAAGTTACAATAAGATTATTTGTAAGTAATTTAAGCTAATTTTTAAGCGTTTTTTGTTTAGCATATAAGAGTAATTTAAGTTAAAAAAAAATAAAAATGCATAAAAAACTGAAAAAACTGTTCCGAAAAGTAATTTCTAATCCATTGAAGAAGAGAGTCGTCGATCCCAAATGCACGCATTTTGGACAAAAGAGCCTGATACCAAACTCCTGTCAAATGCCTTAGAAATATCAAGCGCAACTATCTTGCTTTCGCCCAATTGATGTACGCTTTGGTTCCAGTGGACCCGTTGCTACGAAAACCATATTGTCGGTCATTGAAAATTTTTCGTGTTTCGAGATATTTCATGAGCTGACGATTTATCAGCGTTTCCATGACCAACGTGCGAAAGCATGGCAGCTCAAATGCTGTACAAGGACTTCAATATCGGCCAATTAACGACCGTCCGTCGTCTGAAAAAGCTTGGTAAAGTGTGGAAATTGGTTGGATGACTCCAACACCAACTCTCTGACAAAGCCGAACGTGTCCGTTTCCAAACTCCGTTCATGAAGAATCTCATTCATTCATTCATCTCATGAATGATGATGAATCGTTGCGGGTGAAACACTGAAAGAATACCGAAAGACGTCCACTGTAAAAAGACAATGTGGTGTGTTTGATGGGACAGAAATGGAATCATCTATTGGAAAATCATTTCAAATGGGATTTGTTATTGATGGAACGAAGATGATGAACATCAGCAGTGACGTATTCCGTACAAAAACGGCAAATGGCAATTCAAGAGCAACAGCGACTTTTACCTGGCTCAATTTGATCGCCGCCATGCTGCTATCCAGGTGAAACAACCGCGAAACCGCGATAATATAATCGATAACATCCACATGTTGAGCTTTGTGTTGACGAATCCATCGATAATAAGGAATGGGAGATGCTTCCTCATCCGTCATACTCTCCACAGAGGCGCCTTCGGACTACTACATACGTTAATTGCTCACTGAAAAATTGACAAGCAAACAAAATTTATGGGAATTTGGATGAATTGGTGGCCAATGTCAAAGTGTGACTTGCTTCTAAGAACCACAACTAGAGGGTTAATATGCTCCAGAATAATCATGTTTCTGTTAAATTTTTATAAAAATTGTTTAAAAAACGGCGGATAATTATTAATCAGCCTAATATTTGTTTGTTACAAAAGAAAACGTGTTTTTTAAACTCATATGTATTTGCTCCCAACATACTAAAAAAACGCGTTAAAGAAGGGGAAACTGAATCCTTAAATGGGAAAATTTTTCTAAATTAAATGGAAAAAAAGGGAATCGACAGAAGTCCAATTAATTGTGTTATTAGTATTCTTATTAGTTTTCATTTTCGTAATACGATCCTCCAAGTTTTTGGTTCACACAATGTCCTTGTGTTTCAGTTGAGTTACTTGAAATTGAGGATGTTTTATCTTGGAAGTAGAAATTATTTGTCTCCAATCATCGGGTGTTTAAATCAAATGACTCTTTCTACTGTATTTTTCTGTGATGTCAAAATCGGCTTCATTCAGTAAAAAATACTGCTCAAACACTATAAATCGCTGTTCTATAGTTTTTACTGTCGTACCTGGCTCATGGGCCAGTTTTAGTAGAGTGCAGACCAGAGTGTAATTTTGGAGCAGTCTTTCTGTACTTACTTTTGGATACGCTCATTAGTTCCAACGGAAACTGTAGTTATAACAGTAGCCGTATTTCTTCTCAGAGATTTGTTATGCTCCTTTTTAGTAGGAAATTAAAAGGTACGACTACAATTAATGTAACCAACAACCAGTTACCTGTGCTTGTGGTTTCTGCTTAATAATCATTGTCATCACCTGGATTAGTAGTCCATTAAATCGTCCATTCTTTTAAAAAATTGAATTAAAATTGAAATAAAGTTATTATTAAATAAACAAATATGAAAACTAACCTAACCCAAATTTGACTTATAGAACTTGAGCATATGGTGGGTCTTGCGCAGCACTAACATTAGTTTCAATAAATTTTGGACTTTATTCACTTTATTCCTGAACCACTCAAATACTCAAATAATTGCAATTGGGTTGTCATCTACTTGTTTGGATGATACTATGTTTTTGAGAAAAAAATAAATAAATTGGATAAATTACATTTTTTATTTATTTTAATTTATTTATTGAGAGGGTGGCACCCCCACACACTATTCAAGAGTCGGAAAATTTCTAAAATAAGTTTTTTTCGGAGCAAAATGGATTCATCGGAGAAGTTACCCAATCACCCAGAAAGTAATTCGTCGTCAAAGCTTCATCTTCTTCGTCACTTACGGGCACGTAGGTCAATGGACGGGAGTTTATCGTCGCTTCTACTTCTAGCAGCATGCTATACAGTTGCTCATCGGTTGGATTTGGTTTTCTGGTTGGCATGATACAGTCCAATATATTTTTAACAGATCTGATGAGGCGCTCCCAACTCCCTTCCATGTGGGTGATGCAGGTGGAATGAAATTCCACTTAGTCGATGCAGTTATAAAGTTTTCCGCTATCTCCTTGTGGTTAATTTGTGCACAGGCCTCCAGAAGTGTTCGATGGGCTCCATGAAATTTAGTCCCGTTGTCGCTATATATCTCCACCGGAGTTCCTAAAATGCAAGATACACAAAATGCAGGAGTCCGTCGATAAAGTCGAAACAAACTCGATGTGAACTTCCCTAACTGTGAGGCATGTTACTCGTATGAGGCATGTTATGCTTGGGCCCGAAATAGTCAATTCCAATGAATGAGAATGGACGGCTAAATGAAGCCAATCTTGCCACTGGAAGTGCGGCCGTCTCTGGAGGATTTGGGAACGCATCACGGTTTTTACATCGTCGATACGAACTTCTTACTTTGTTTACGGCAACCCTATGACATAGTATGGAGTATAATTGCCTAATCTCATTCACGACTATCTCTTGGTTCTGATGGTAATATTTGTTGTGAAACCGTTATATGATGTTTTCTGGGCAGAATGATGGGTCCCTTAGTGCTGAACGGTATTCCAACCGCAGAATCGATGCGTCCACGTACTCGAAGAATTCCATCGAGATCTAGGTAGGAACTCCGTTTGTAGAGATCTCTATTTTTGTCTAGAGGCCTTCTATTCTCAATGGCTTGTTCTTTGTTGTACTGAAGAACGACTATTTCTTCGGCATATCTTTCACGTTAAACTTGACGGTAGAGATATTTTTCCGCTTCGGCGTATTCGTCGCTGCTTAGGCTGTCCACTGCTTTCGGCTTACCTCTAATCTGATTTTTCAGGTTGTGAATGAATCGAAGAACGAAAGCTTGAGTACTGAGAAGCTTTTACCAGTTTGATAAGCGCTCTATGTCTATCATGGCAAATGGAAAAGCTCTTGTGTGGAGAATCGGGCATCGTAATTCTTCATCCGTTGCCGGAAGTTTCGAGATATTCGTCGACCATTGATTTTCTGACAGATATAAGAACTCCGGTCTCTGGTACCACCTGCTTTTATTGGCAAAGTCTGGATACTTTTGCCATTTGATAGCTTTGTTGGCACCCAACGCCGTTCGGATAAGTTTGTGCTCTCCAGTATTTCTCCAACTCGAAAGTCCTCAAACTGCCGATACTTTCGCTGCTCAGAGTTGAGCCAAGAAAAAACAGTCTCAGAATCGCACCAAAAAAATCGCGAACCCATCCTGATGGTACGACCGCTCTGAATGTTTTTAGCTAAACGGGTTCCAAGGAGCGCTCCTTCTAGTTCAAGTCGTGAAACAGACAAGCACTTTAAAGGTGCGACTCGTGCAATCGATGGATTCACTTGTGGCAACGTGAAGATAAGCAACCGAGGCATATATGTGCGTTCTCGATCGCGTCTACTAATATGTGCAGCTGGTATTCCGTATTTTCTGTGAATGAGACTGTATTTATATAACACCGCGGTATCCTTATATTTCCCACTTTATCCATTTTTGCCACTTTGCCAACTGCTCGCCCTCTATGGTGTCTATGTCTTGTAGGAGGATTTTTACATTCATAAATCAGGAAATTTACCAGTAGACCCAAGGAGTGATAGATGCGTAGGACTTCTCGTTTGGTGGGGGGTCGTAGACCATTAAGTACGACCTTATTCTTTCTAGTAGAGCATACGGAATACATAAATGTATAGGACTTAGTGCACCACCACATACCTAGTACTTTCTCCAAGCCTTCTTCTGAGCTCATACTGAGATCTTTTTTATCCGACGTGAAATCTAGACTTCGTGTGAATGTCGATGAGTTGGATATCCAGTTCCGGATTTCGAATCCCCGTTGCATGTGAGTATATTGCACATCACGAGCTAACTGCACAGCTTCCGCTTCTGTGTCTACGCTGTCTAAAAATCTGGGAAACTTTGTAGTAAACAGCATTGCATTCTTATTTTAACGAATTGAGCGCAGCTAGGTGAGCAACTGGCTCCGAAGGTCATTACCCTCATAATGTAAGTATCGGGCTCTGATTTAGTGCTGTCAGTTCGCCACAAGAATCTTTGGGCATGCTGGCCTTGGTCTCTGATAAGCATTCTCCCTAAATCAATATAGAATCGAAATCAATGGACAATGATGCTAGCTAGTCTGGGCCTTTTAGCAGCATGCAATTGAGTGAGATACGCTTGACTTTTGCGGCAGCATCCCACACAATTCGAAACTTTCCTGATTTGTTGGGATTCGTAACCGGAAATATAGGAAGATACCAAGTATTTGGGTGCGAATGCTTCAACTCCTGTTAACCTTCTAACATGACCTTTGTTTATGCGATCTTTAATGCGCTGCTGTAGATTATTGTTCAATTCTGGGTCCCAAGCCATCTTCTTTTCCAAACACAATAGACGTCTTTTGGCCATGGAAGAACTGTCCGGTCGTATTTCCACAATAAGCCTGTTTTGTAGACATCACCTCTTCGATATGTCGTTGAATTAACGATAGCGAGAGCTCTTTGATCCTCATTAGATGGCGTTTTTGCCTTAGATACACCCATACTTTCAATAGCGAAGTAAATTGACAATTTGGTGGAGATTTCTGTCTGATTCTATGTCGCATCCACATATAAGGAAACTAACGTGTTTCTCCTCAAGGCCCATACACTGTCCGTTGTTATCCTCTCTCGATAGCCCAGTTTTCAAGACCTATCAGGATTCGGGGAGTGGCATGACTGTACGTCTTGAATGGAACTCCTATTAGACAGGCGAATCGCTGATTAAGACTGCCGAATGAAGAGATTGCTGGGGAAGGTTTAGGCTCCGCAAGGTGTGGACATTTGAAATAGAGAAAATAGTTTTCATATTATCTACACTAGATATTTGAAGCGAAACCTTTTTTGATTCATTTTCCATCCTATTAGTATTACCCATCCATTTTAAACAGGGGGGTTGAGTCGTTCCTTGGATCCCCAATTCTTCTGCGAGCTGATCCTCTATCAGGGTAAGGGATGAGTTCTCATTCAAGAACGCAAATGTGTGGATTTTAATGTTATTATTTCTTATGATGACAGGAACAATTCGAATGAGAACAGAGATATTATCCTCAAAACTTCTATTCTGATTAACGATCGAAGTTATCACCCCAGGAGTACTACTGTACTGTAGGAGGAGTACTGTAGGGATGATGTCTGAATGTGCAATTTTGCACGCTATTCGGCCGTGTGAACGTAGACAAGTTCGACAGAGCGTTTTTTCCTTTACGGCTTGCCATCTCTGCGAATAGTCGAACTCCTTAAGCCTCTGGCACACCTGTACTGTAGTGCAATTCCCTTTACAAATGCAACAGTGTAAAGATTGTTCATTAGCGCTCTCTTCTGGATTTGACAATTCACCCTCATGTAAGTTAACACAGGCTCGACCTCTTTGCTGGCGTCTTTCAAGTTTGGTAGGAAACGACTCATTCGGGCCAATTGGAAAAGTAACTTCGCTAGCTGCATGAGCGATTTGGTAGATCTAGGCACTGAAAGTGGAAATTGTGACGATTTGTGAACTGTTGTCTCAAGCTTGTCCGCCTTCGGGGATGCTTCCTGTCTCGGTTGCTGTATCGGAGAATTAATTATTAGTTCTGCTCGGCCATAGAGCATTCGGAGTGTATCGATTATGCTTGGGATTGACTCACGATGGCTGCAGGAAGCGAAACCTTACAGCATCCAACGCAGCCCCTCTCAAATATTTCTGAAGTCGTATCAGATTTTCCTCATTAGAGAATCCACAGGTAAGCGTCGAGTTTTCCAAGACCATTCTTCGGGTCGAGCGCTGAATGGGAGTAGCGTTTTCGGCATTACGTGCCTAGCTGCGATTTGATCCACCGTGAGGTGACGCTGAGACATTGAGCTAACATGTGGGTTCGAGTTCGTAGGTTGGCTCGAATGATTTAGGATAGGAACTGGTGTTGAAAGGTGCTGTGTTGTTTGAGGGTTATTTTCCGGAACTCGAAAGAGCGCTGTATTGTTGCACACTTTCGAGTCCAAAACCTTTCATCTTTTACTGTCTGTCTGTCTTGACTGGGTTTTGGCGTAGTGGTTAAGGGTTTGGTCTGTAATTGTTGCTTTCTATGCAGTGGTAGACCCCTTTTATCGCCATGCTTCAACCAGTGCCTCACCTTTGCATGATATTTTTTGTCAAGTTATTCCTTTACACCGCTTCTCCTGAATTTTTCGCTCCTCCTCTAATCTACTCATTTCAAGTTCTAATCTTCTGGCAGAAGATCTCTTTGATCGTTTAGATGAACGATATAGTACTCTTCTTCGGGTTTTACCGGCTACTTCGTTCATTGCGTTTGAATTCAGTGGGGCCTGAAAGAATTGGAGGGATGTTGAGAACACGTTTCACAACACCAGTCGTGATGTTCAATTTCACTGGTTACACCAACACAGTTGAAGTGATACCACAAGTTGCACTTATCACACTGGATTACGAGTATGTCGTCGTTGTCGGGTTGATTGCATTGCTGACAATGTGAGATCGATAAATCGGTATGATGACATATTTAATTGGGCTTTATCAAATACACTATGTAGAGAAATATATGTATTAAAAAGAATGTTAAAGGATCTTGCTTCAGGCAACTACTTGGCCGGTCGCAAGATTCAAATTTTTAGCGCACGCAAAAATATAAAAAATAAACCTTTGTTTTAATTCAGTTGCTTTATTTATTTTTCAATCTAATTTCATGCATTTTAAAATTCTGTTTTTCCCCTTTTTTTTCGTCGTTTTTGGCCAGCCAACCCTTTTGACACCTGTTACCTGGCATCTGCACTGGGCGAAATCATGACAGATTTGCCAACAAGTCTTATACATAATTAATTACAAGATTTGTGTTTGCTTATTAATACAAGATTTTAACCAAATAATCCGATGGAACATTCACATGTAGTAACACCAAAGCATCTTTTCGATTAAGGGGCCTTAGGGGTTTGATACCCTTTTACTGTTACCTTGGTGCGGGCGGAAGGGTAGAAGGAGGAGAAAGGAAAAATTGTTTTTGTAGTAGTTTGAAACTCAGGTATTTGGTTTCGATATTCGCTCTCCATAGGTGGGAGTCCGAATGGGACGGAGCGTTTTTTCTTCACTCAGAGTGGTTCGAAGCTTATAATTCACACTTGTTTTTTGTGCTTGAAACTCTACAACAGCCAAATCTATGTGTCAATGTTATGCCTTCACACGCAGAATTTTTCTGTCTGAGTTCCAATTACACAAATGAAAAACTAACTTAAAAGCAACAATAACCAAAAGAGCTTGTGAAAATAGACTGGTAACTCTGGTCCTGGCAGAAATGGCGGATACACATGCAATTGTATTCATTCTGTCTCCGAATTCGGGATAGACTGATCGCACTGCGGATGTATCGGATTGTTAGACGAGTTACAAAAATGTAAACTAGTGACAATTTGTAGTGATCAATTTGCATCCGTGTTCTAGAAGGCCTGTACTGAAGATGTTTGTTGAACATGGTACAGTTTAGTTAAAAAATTGCTAACACTCGTATTATTTTGTAAGAGGTGTGAATAAAGTGCTTAGTTTGTTAAACTGAAGACAAACGGGTGTTGAAGTAAGCGCAGAATGGATTGGAAGAGAAAAATGTATTGAAAGTTAATAAACAAAGAAGAGTTGACTTAGTCAAGTAAAATTAATGAAACTTAATCCTAGCTCAACTCGATTGTATGAAAACATAGCAAATGATGCTTAATTTTTAATGAGGTACTTTTTTGAAGCATACGTATATTCATTTCTAGATATTCAGGCATAAAGTGGAGTCTCTCAACCAGAGTATTGTAACCAAGTAACGACTGGACCTAACGACAACACTTCGCTTTATGGGAAAAGCAACACAACAGTGGCTCAAAAATAAAGTGGCCGGCTTATGGTATTCAATCGTTTTGACTAAAATCTGTCGCCAGTTTTTGAAGATATAACTTGCTCCATTTTAATTCCAAATATTTAGCCCCTTAAGCGTGCACTTACCCGCGCACTTTTAACCTCACTAGGTATTTTCCCATCCATGTATATGAAATACATACTAACATACACATATATACATACGTATGTACATATGTATTTACGTTCTGCGATCAAGAAGTAATCAGTCTCAAGGTTATTTGTGAACCTTGGCTTTTTTTATACCTACGAGTATATTGTTATATTTAAAAACTTTTATTTTCGTTCCTACTCTATCCTTAAAAAAATACGCCATCTACCATTGAAGCGGAGCCGAGTCAAAACACATCAACTTCTACGCGCAGTATTAGAGGATTGTCAATACAAATAGCCCAAGCGATATACACTAAAATTGTACACGCCTAATAATACACACGTTCATAGGTACGTGGTACATACAAATTTACATAAATTATGAGGCCATTCTCTTTTTTTGCAATTAGATAGGTAATATTGTTATTCCTCTCGTCCGCCCGTATGTACAAGTATTTGATCTTACGTCGAATAAGTAACTTTGTTTTTAAAACTAGTCACTTAGGTTCGTTGATATTGTCAGAGCCTCAACTCCATGTTTATTTAGCTTTCACAATGTTCATACAAACATACAGTACGCGAATTAAATATAGCACACAATGTACGATATTCGAACAAATCATTTTATTTTGAACCTTCTTGAACATATAAATCTTTATTTTCTTTTTATATCTCTCCACGTCTCGGTAATGACCCAACAATCCAAAACTGGGTACCTCCAATAGCCGTTAACAAATTCATATAGTTAGACAATTCCCTTAATTAGCAGCATGAAAAGTTTATTTTAGTGGCCATTAAGTAAGGAAGTGAGAACTACACTAAATTAAAGAAAGTAATATAGGTACTCGTTTTTTTTTCTGAGAGCCGACCGAAAATCTGCATTGCCGAGTTTCAAAGTTTTTTCAAACCCAAAAGTATTGTAGTAGGCGAATTGCGAACAATTTAAATACTTATACTCTGTCGATAACTGCTAAGGAAATCGCCATGACGATATCGCACATAAAGTCAGTGTGGGGTGGATTAAATGGCGCGAAAACTCCGCCGTTTTTTGCAACCGAAAAATACCACTTAAACTTAAGGATCTATTATATGTATGCAACAGTCCAGCTTTAACATACGCATCACAATGTTGGAATATCGTTTTTTTTCAATAAAGACATAACAATTTTGTATTTACATAAAACACAGTATAATTGAGATATCGGACTGAAATATACTCCAGGTGCAAATTACAAATTACTCTATTTTACATTCAGTTTTACACTGTTGTACACATTATTTAATCTTCGTTTTATTCAAACATTATTTTTCGTATGAGCTCGATTACTTATAAATACAAACTGAATCTAAGACATACGAGAAATATTCTTAACTATCCTAAGCCTTAGTCCAAATATTACTGACGCTGCGCTCCGTGCATGTTAAATTTACGTATGGAATTTGTTGTGTCTGAACACAATCATCGTTCAAGCGAGTAGCTAGAAGCTAGATTACTGTTTCCCGTCACTATATGCCGACGGACTTGACCTCGTTGAGATCTGTCATTTTTTCTTTTTGCTACCACCACCTTCAAAACGTATCATCGTAATTATACTTCATTTGTATGAATTACTATTCAAGTTGTATATTGAATTATCTTGTTCAAATAAACAACAATTGAAAAACAAATAGTATTCTTCAGAATTCGATCTCGTTCATATGACCACTGCAAGCACGTTTGCAGCGATCGGTTTTTTGGAGATAATTTTCGAACATTTTTTCACACATATTGGCCAGAACGTTGGCAATTTCACGTTCGATATTATTCCTGAGCTCATCTAATATTGTTGGCTTGTTGGCATAAACCTGCCTGTGGCACCATCAAACACATATCACTGATTTCAAGTCCATCCAATTCTGGCCAAAAATAGTCTTTCAACATGGCACGATAGTGAACTCAATTGATTCAGGATTTTATTCAAACGTGTGCATATCCCAATTGGAGAAGTTTCGGCCCTTCAAGTAATCAACAGGCTTCAGTTATTGAGTTAATTTGATCTTGTATGGGTGTAAACCAAGATCCTTACGCAAAATTCGCCACAATGTAGACTGACAAATTCCCAATTCCTGTGAACGGCGTGGAATCGACTGATTTGGCTAATTTTGAACTGAAGCATTTTTTTTTAAACTTAACATTTTAAGTGGATATTACACTTAAAATGCCTGACCACGTGTTAAGTTTTTAAGGAAAATGGGACAGAGAGAGAAAGAAAGATTTTTGGGCTCAGTGGTTATATCCCTCTATGGGTGGCATCCAACATTTAATGGGGAGACTAAATTATTAGTGTAATTAGACTTGTTGTTGTATTATAGGCAACCATTTGTCTTACGTGAATTTGGTTGCCTGAGGCCAATATCTTTCGATTTGAAAGCCAATAAACTACCACATGAGCAACGGCCACCCGTGTTTTTCATTCATTTTAAATGCATTTTTATTATGTTGAATTCATTAACACTTATACGGTATACAAAAAACCGCTTAAAAATTAGCTTAATTAACTTGAAATTATCTTATTCTAACTTACTGGCCCCATGCGGGCACTCTAAGTTAAACCTAATACTTAAACTATGTCTTTCGACGCTTCGTACGATTACAATATTTATTTAAACTAAAACTAAGAAAACAATTTTATTTAGTGCAAAAACATGAACTTTTACGGCCACACGTGGTACTTCGACCGGTGCGTTGTCTCATTGGCACAGAAACATTCAATAGTGAATATGTTGACTTGAATTTATCCACTATACGAGTAGTTCTCACAGTCTGTCTGGTTGGACGATTATTACGACCGAAAACTAGAGTAAGCGCTTTTAAAGTTCCTACCTCAGAATCAGAATTTCGGTAGTAATTTTTAAAAAGTAAACTGACGTTTTGATATTGACAGATCTTAAAAAAAGTTTTAACGGTGCGTTTGTATTAAAATACAAAATTGTTATGTCCCAATTGAAAAACGCTTTATAAATATAAAATGGCAGCGAGAGAAATGAAAATGTTACGTGTGTAACGAAACGTGATCGTTAAATCGTGTTCCAGCTATGCAAAATCGGAAAATCCGGTTCATAAAGCAATAAGGCCACAATTCAAAGAAGAAGCCGAAAGAAAAATAATTGAATTAGTCAAATGCAAAAACATCAGAAAACTCTAGACCTCACTAACGAGTGATAGATTGGCCTGTAGAATGGTTTTAAAGTCCGCAAACCTTGCCAAACCCACAAGCGGCGTAGTAGTAATGTAACGAGTATGTAACATTAACATTAGTAACATTAGCCATTATATGCGTTACATATTTCAACGGTTAATAAAAGAAAAAGGAAGAAATAAAATGGGTAAAGTAGAAAAGCAACTAGTGTTATTAGACAAATTTTAATCCCTGAAAATCATTGAAAGAATGGCAATTCCAAGCGTCTTAGGCCTATAGTAAAAGAGATAGATATGCAATTTTAACAGTTGTATGAAATTCTAGCTTACAAGCAGGTTTTAAAACCAATGTTAGAAATGTTAAAAATATATTTAAGAGGTCTCTATTATATACAGACGGGAAGAAATTTAGTCTCGATGACACCGATGCTTTGGCAAGTAAGAGCAAAAAACCGCATCATATACTTACTTACTACAGTCCGTGTGGTGAGCCTTGTCCTCAACTAACATGCCTTCACAGCCGACGCTATTGTTTGTACAGAGCTTTGAAAGATTGTGCCTCTAGTGGGTCACCTGTCGGAAGCCTTCTTTACCATTAAACGTTTCGGTAAAACCATTACCAACCCATCCTCCAGAGTCGGAGGAGTTTAGCAGAAGTCGTTCACTGATTTTCGTCGCGACAAGAAGTGCTTCAGCTTGCAAAGTGATATTGCCGTGTCAGTGAGACAACGGATTGGTCGAAGTGTCGAAAATATCGCTGCCGTTCAGGCGTCCGTGGCAAACGATCCAAATCAGTCAATTCCACGGCGTTCTCAAGAATTGGGCATCACTCAGACCACATTATGGCGTATCTTGGTTTACACCCATACAAGATGAAGCTGACTCAAGAATTGAAGCCGATGAACCATTTGAAGCGACGTACGTTCTCCGATTGGATTCTGGAGAAGATGCGCCAAGATGATGAATTTCATCGCAAATCATCTTCAGTGACGAAGCTCATTTTTGGCTCAATGGGTTCGTCAATAAGCAAAATATGCGTTATTGGTCGGGTCAAAATCCACATGTGCTTCATGAATCACCACTTCATCCGCAAAATATAACTATTTGGTGCGGTTTGCATGCCAGCGGCGTTATTGGGCCATTTTTTTCGTCGACGATAACGATCGTCACGTTACTGTGAATGGTCAGCGTTATTGATCACCGATTATTTTTGGCCCGAATTGGAAGATATGGACTTGGACGATATGTGGTTCCAACAGGATGATGCCACAAGCCACACAGCACACGCTACAATCGATTTATTGAAGAGTGAGTATGGTGAGCGTGTTATCTCAAGACATGGGCCAGTCGATTGGCCGCCTCGTTCGTGCGATTTAACGCCGCTTGACTATTTTCTGTGGGGCTACGTTAAGTCATTGTTTTATGCCAACACGCCAACGAAGTTGGAAGAGCTCAGAGCTAACATTGAACGCGAAATAGCGGCCGTTTCGGCCGAAATGTGTGGCCGAGTCGTTGAAAATTGGGTCCAACGAATCGACCGCTGCAAACTTGTCCGCGGTGGCCATATGAACGTAGTGGAGTTCCATTCATAAATGTTTTGATTGTACTTCAAGCCGATAATAAAGTTTTTGAAATATCTCAAATGGTTTGCGTTTTATTTAAAAAAAGTTGTCAAGTTATTGAAAAATCCTATACTAAGTTTTTGCACTAAATAAAATTGTTTTCTTAGTTTTAGTTTAAATAAATATAGAAAAGAAAAATTGTAATCGTACGAAGCGTCGAAAGACATAGTTTAAGTATTATGTTTAACTTAGAGTGCCCGCATGGGGCCAGTAAATTAGTATAAGATAATTTTAAGTTATTTAAGCTAATTGTAAGGGTTTTTTTGTCTAGCAAGTAAGAGTAAATTAGGTGATTAAATAAAAATGCAAGAAAAAAAAACTAAAGGAGTTTATCAGGAATGCCGAAATGGACATGGCTTCGTATAATTTTCCCCGTTATACGCTGTCATAGACGGCCTTAATTAACAAATAGATTAGTGGATGTCTATTTTGAACTGGTCTGGTTGATTTTCCAAGGTCGGTAAAAATCTGGTCGATTCTATAAGTGAAACCACACTAATAATGGCCAATCTGTTGGTTGACTGCAGACAAGATCTTGTAGTCAATGTTAAGAAGACTGATACTTCGTAGTTGACACAGACTGGAGGGTATTTAAGATCGAGCATAAAATGCTGGGGTTCCATTCGTCTGGCAAACGTTCGTCCGACTATATTTTAAAGAGGATTAACATGCGTCGTCTAGATATTCTATTTCACTTAACACCCCTATTGAGGGGTGATTTGACAGCCCTAATATCCTTAATACGCTAGGAATCCTTCCAGAGAACATCGATTGCACTATCCGAATCTTTTCTTATAGTCAGGCCGGTATCAAGTCCTTGGACTCAGTCTCACAAATTCTAAAACCGCCCTTGGCTGCCGATCATCTCTTACTGAGATGGCAGAGAAGTTCAACTTTCACCTATGTTGGCAAAGGGAATTGTAGAGCCGACGAACTCGCTACAATTGGCACCTCTCTGCCTACCCTACCGGAAAATGTAGCATCGGTATACCAATCGCTATGTGCAGGCTAATGCTAAAGCTGGAAGCTAATACAAGGACAAACCTTAGGTGGACTATTGGATCAGCAGGTCTAGCGACCAACCAAATCTTACCAAAGCTGAGTCTGAATCTCTTTAAGGGTTTGAACTTTCAAAACTTAAGCGATCTAAACAATATAGACATTAATAGTCTCCTAAGATTCATCATAAAGGGCCGTTATGAGTACTACCATTGACCCAATTTGATTTCTTCAGCCCCCATATCCACTTCAGAAACCCTAATAGCCTGTCAGTTATTGTAAATCGTTTCTTAGGCTGCATAGCATGTGGCATCGTCTTGATGAAAATCCACTTCGTCCACATTCATATCTTTCAATTTAGGAGCAAGAATATCATGATAGCGAGTACAACTAACTGTTATTGCCTGACCAGTCGCATTTTCAAAGAATAATGGTCCAGCCCAATATCTGCAATAAACAGTAACACGATGTGTATGCATATGTTTCTCAACAATTACTTGTGGATTTTCTGATTCGACAATTTTGACAATTAGCAAAGCTATCTTGATGAAAATGAGCCTCATCGCTGAAGATAATTTTGTTTGAAAAATGAGCATCCACTTATTGTTTTTCCATATCCCATTCGAGCGTGGTCAGTAGGCTTCAGATCATGAGTCAATTGCAGTTTGTATGCTCGAAATGTCTAATTCTTGGTGCTTCAGGACTCTCAGCAACATTCTCATGAACAGCTTCAATGTTTTGTGTTGAACGACTTGTTGAAGGACGGTCTGAGTGTCGAAAATCACTAATTGATCCAATCTCCCTGAATTTTTGAATTAATCTATTCACAATGGATGAAGTTAATCACTATTCCAACCATATTTTGTACAAAATTGCGAACTGTAGCTGCCATACCTTCATTATTTTTGATATCTTGCTCTATACTTTTAATAACCCTGAACTGTCAGCAATCGCGTTGTCTATTTTTTCTCGTTCGCAACATTTTATCGCACGAATGGTGCAAAATTTAAATCAAAATTTTGGGACACCCTTTACCTATAATACATGTTTTTGAAATAAATACTAGGAATATGCTATCTTGTTTTGCTCCTGAATCGAATACATTTTTTATTTTAGCTGTATTTTATTACTTTAGGAACAGAAGTCCGCGAAGAAACAAAATTATTTGGTTTGATAAAAAAAAACAAAGAATCACTATCTATTTGCTTTTTATAAAAATAACAAAATGATTGAAAATGAATTTTGCTATATTTCTATATTTTAGAAATATTTAAACTAATGTCTCAAGAGATTTTAGATAAAAAATTTCGAGTTTTCCATATAATAAATAAAATTATAAAATTAAGTTTCTAAATCGATTAGTAGGGTAGGGCGGGGCTAGTTGGGCCAGGGGGCAAGTTGGGCCAGGGGGCAAGTTGGGCCACGCGAATAACTCAAGAACCGCAAGTACTACACGAACAAGATCAAACACGTTGCAATGTGCACACTAACCAACCCTAGCAAAACCGGTTTCAGTCGCATTGTATCAGCAGATGCAAAACCACGCGCAATTTTTTGTTTTTGCAGTGAAAAATTAAAAAAAAAATTTTATTATTTTTTTTTATTCTAGTGGCGAAAAGGTGCAAATTATACATTAAGGTACAGCTTTTTTATTAATCACGTTATCATATTTTCGTATTCCGTTTGAAAAATTGAACTGTTTTGAGTATTTCTTTAACTATGACGCAATATGTTCATCAAACTAGATGTGGGGTAAGTTGGGCCAGGTGGACCAACTTGCCCCCTGAATGAAAAAAATACATTTGTTTTCTGCATTGTCATTTTTGCTCACGATTGCTTATTCTAGAATGCGTACAAGCGAAAAACACTGAGAGCTGCTGCTTGTCAAAAACAGCTTCATACAGCTGCGAGATCTGTCTTGGCTAAAGAAAAATCTATCAGAGTCGCAAGAAAATCCTCGTATGGGTTACGTTGCGCCAAGGCAAGTTTTCGATGCGCAACAAGAAAGTTTATTAAAGGAATATTTGCTAAAAGCATCTTCTATATTTTATGGCTTAACGCCAAAGAATGTTCGCACACTTGCCTACAAATGTGCAATCAAATTGAAAATACGATTTCCTGATACCTGGAATGAAAACAAGATCGCTGGTAAAGATTGGCTTACGGGGTTTCTGAAAAGGAACCACCAACTGTCAATAAGGAAGCCGGAAGCTACGAGTATGGGCAGGGCCACCTCTTTCAACAAAACTAACGTGGATAGCTTTCTCGACAAACTATCTGAGGCTATGGATAGAAACAAGTTCAGTGCTTCAAGCATATGGAACGTTGATGAGACTGGAGTATCCACTGTGTGCAAACCAGGCAAAATAGTTGCGGCTAAGGGCAAACGGAATGTAGGATCAGTGACTTCAGGCGAACGTGGTACAAACGTAACTTTAATAGTAGCCGTCTCAGCTTCTGGGGTTGCAATCCCAGCTATGTTTATTTTTCTTCGGAAAAATTATAAAGACCACTTTATTAACGGTGGTCCACCAGACTGCATTGGAACTGCGAATGCTAGCGAATACTAGCGGTTGGGCCACTAATGACGAATTTTTTGCTTTCATGGTTCACTTCATACGGCATGTGAAGCCAACTCAAGAATGCCCCTTATTACTGGTCTTGGACAATCATTCCTCTCACCTCTCAATTGAAACGCTAGAAATAGCCAAAGCCAACGGGATTGTCATGCTCTCGTTTCCACCTCATTGTAGCCACAGGCTTCAGCCCCTAGACGTTTCCGTATTTGGACCCTTTAAAAAATATCTATCCGGGGCACAAGATGGATGGCTACGTAGCAATCCAGGGAGGACAATAACAATTTATGACATTCCCCGAATTGTAGCTGAGTCTCTTCCTTTAGCTACATCTCCAATAAATATTATTAATGGATTTAAAAAGGCTGGGATATTTCCATACAATAGGGAGATTTTTACTCCCAGTGATTTCGACCCATCATATGTGACAGATCGTCCAGAAACAGGTTAGTTAGTTGATTTTTACTGATTGAAAGAAACTTAATGCTAAGAATTACTTGTATTTTTAGTAGGTTCAGTTGTTCCCACTGAACTTCAGGAATCTATTTCCACGCAAACAGGGGCTGATATTGTTGTTGAGAACATCGCTGAGAACACAGCAAATAACCGTTTGCCGTCTACATCTCGAGGATTCCATACATTTTCGCCAGAAGAAGTTTTGCCGTTTCCAAAAGCTGGGCCAAGGAAGCAAACACTTACCAAAAGAAGGAAGAGACGAGCTGCAATCTTAACCGACACCCCAGAAAAGGATGCCTTGCAAGAGGAACAAAAACAAAGGAAAACGGCCAAAGGAAAAGTTGACAAAAAGAAAAAAACACAAATCAAGAAAAAAGTGTTGCAAAAATCAAGTTCCGAAGAGGAAGAAGAGCCGGAATGTTTTTGTCTAATGTGCATGGAAGCATTCTCTGAAAGTTTACCGGGCGAGGAGTGGGTACAGTGCCATACTTGCCAAAATTGGGCTCATACGAAGTGCTCACATGGACTTTGGGTCGTTTTTATTTGCATTAATTGCAATAGCGACTACGATTCCTAATTTATTATTTGTTTTGAATTACTTATTTAATTGTTATGTTATGTTAATAAAACTCTGTTATAAATTAAGCGTTTTTGTCCTTTATGGAACTCATTTTTCCACTTTTCAGCCCCTGGTCCAACATACCCCACTTGTTGGCCCAACTTGCCCCGCCTGTGGGGCAAGATGGGCCACTTGGACTTGGCGCATTTGAGACAATATTATTCTTCTGCGATAACATATTTTTAATTTTTAAGAATTTCATAAAGAACCCAGATGTTCATTCTTTTCATTGATCCTAGCCTCATAGTTGTATTATGAATAGGTTGATATTTATGAGACTTCACGTGGAAAGTGGCCCAACTAGCCCCGCCCTACCCTACAGGTTTCAGATACATATGCATCTATGTTCTAAATTTCAAAATATGTACTTAAATAGGCAAACAATTCTATAAACTAAATAAAAATGTTAATATTTAATATTTTTAGATGCTGTTTTTCAAAAAGCCTGTACTAATACATACTATTACATGTATATAAATTTATGAATATTCTAAATAAGCCTTCACCTTTAACGCCTAATATAGATACAAAAAAAGCTTTCATCGTTAACGTCTAAAATCATGTTAATGTACACGAGAGTGTACGCACGCACTATACAGGTAGTAGCAGCTGATGGAGTCATCATTAAGATATTCACTCATATTACAAGCACACTTAAAATCAGATAAGAGTGAGCCATTCAGTACTTGTCTATGCGATATTAAGCATAAATATGGATGACGAATAGCTAAAAATATTCAAGTAACACAAACTTTTTTTAGACAGAGTGGGCCAACATTTTTTTCGTTTAAATTAGAACTTACAGATAGTTCGGGCAACGAACATAATATAAGTAGATACATATGTAGATGAATACATTACTATGGTGTCACTCACAGAGGCACAATAATTTCCTAAATTAAACAAAAATAACAAAACTCCAAAGACCATAATGGGCTTCAGACATGACATGAAGTGTGCCCAATAATGAGCAATTACTAAGATTTTCTGGAATTCCATTGTTAAGCATTTTATGGCAGATCCAGTACAGAACCTACATATGTCTGTACATACATATGTACACGCACATTTATATGTAAAGACAGGAATATTTTATTTCTATGCATGCATATAACCTGCTTGTATTTTCAAAAGATTAGAAAATCAAATGCATGCACTATATATGTACCAGCACTAACACCGAGAGTATACATAAGATTATAAAGGCAAATGATCTTACAGCAGCAGCAATGATCTTTTGAAAAAAAAAGTAAGTAAATGAGAAAAAAAGACCGTTTCGACAGTAACAAACCAACCAAGTGGTTCCAATGATTTAGCCGATCTTACTTTGAAGCGGAACGACTTTGATTTGCTTTCATTTCATAAAGCTTCAAGTGGAATCGATCCGAATTGGAGAAAGTGTACAACATTTGATTGAATAAATCAGATCATTGACATTTAATTGCCTAATGAGCTTAGAAACGCTTGGGGAGAATTGTTGACAACAATCAAGCGGACAGCAATTAAAATTTAGACATTGCATTCGACTGATCGGCTTATGTACCAATCGACGTTTTTTTCCCCCCCAAAAAAAATTTGCTAAAAAAAGTAAGAGCGATTTCAATGTGTAAAAATAGTTAAAAAAATCTTGTTCTACAAACCCAAATCTACAAATTCAAGTTTGTAATAATTGATACTTGAGCGTAAGCTCTTTAGCCTAATTCTATATATATTTTTGGGTTTTTGGTAGATGTGGACTTGGAACTTATTGTAAATGAATTCTTGGGCAAAAAAGTAATAATTGGTGCAAAAATAACATCAACATGGTCTTAATCCCTATGAGGAACGGATTCATTTTTATCAGGCTTTCAGGTCATCATTTAACAAACCTTAGCTTTTGGATATGGGTTTGTTATCAGAAGAACAAATCTTGGGCTTTAGACATCTAAGCGAATGCCTGATTAAAACCTGATATGCGATCAAGAACCAACAGAGTATAAGGACAGCTTTTCCAAATATTGCTTCTACGAACTCTTCGACCAAACATATGAGTCTTGATACATAGCACACATTCTGCCCACCTTAATTTTCACAAAGAGAGTCCCTGATCAACACCCGTAAACCAGATTGATCTATTTGAGCTCGACGTAAGGCACAGAATTTAACATCCGTAAGTTCTGAGGAGTTAATACCAATTCGTACAACTACCTTATTTTAGTATTACTTTGAGGATATTTAGCTTTGAAAGGCTACAATCGCAAGAGACTGCTAGAGCTTTTTAAGTCCTATGCTGCCAATATCAAGCGGGGAAGTTTAAAACTGACATCGTCAGCTAGCCATCAGAGATGCTGCAACTGATGTGTAGAGTTTCGCCCGACCATTACAACGAAACAACAAAACAAGGACCAATTGAACATCTCAAAAAATAAAATAAAGGAGTAGAGTAAGCGCTCAACACATTGGAAAGATGATACTGCTGAAATGTTGTTCGGAAGAACACAATTTCCGAAAAGAGGTTTGCAGGAATAATGACGAGAACGCAATGAAACCGTTCTAAAAATCTTCAAGAATTGCAGACTGTTTAACAGATGAGACTATAGTCATTCCCCCCAAAGGCAGAATGAATCATTCAGCGTGGACGATGACTGACAACAACTCTCTCTACCTGAGCTGAGGGTGCTGACGAGCAGTATGGGCATAACGACAATAACCTTGTCAGAAGGCGCAGACTCTATCAGCTTGGATAATTTCCTATAAGTAACCATAATGTTTATGTTGAAGTTAAGAAGTTTCTTCGCTATTTCTTAAAACGAATATTCCGATTACCAAGTGCTACGCCTAATTATATGCTGCATCTAGAGACTGGTGCACCGCCTATGTTCCTGGAAATATTGAGACTACATTTTGACTACATAGTTAAAGTTATGGAAATGAGCGACGATAGACTGCCAAAAGTAGTACTAAAGAGTGTCAGTCGTTCGCAGATCTTCGCAAAGAGCAGACGTGCTTCGGCTTTTTCTAAAGCAAAAAAAAATAGTGAACCAGTTTCCTCCTAAGAAAAATCAGACAAAGTGTAGTTAGTTGACTCGGTAGCCGAGCGGTCAGCGGCGGTCATCGAACAATAAGACACGCGTTCGAGCCCAAGCCAAATACGGAACTTTTTTCTTTTTTTTTTTTGTTCTCCTCAAAGTGTGATGACAACAAATCACAAATCCAAAAAGTAACTAAGCTAATCACGTGATGGATGGTGGAGAGCGCTCCGCTCTTCCCATAACGGGAGATGAAAATGGCAACAATAGTGTTGCCGGTGCCGTGGCGAAAGCCGTTAAAAGGAGGAGGAGTTTGAAATCCCCTCCTAATGTAACAAAAAAGAAAATAAATGCCGTTCTATCAGAGGACGATGAACACTATGAGGGGGGCAATAACAACTTTGCTTCTCTAGCGGCATCCGAATCGGAAGATGAGGATGAAATGCTAAAAGACATCAGCAGCAGCATAGAAAAGCTGCAAGAAAAAATGCTTGCTGTTAAACTAAAACAAACTGCACGCAGGCAGAGGGAGAAATTAGAGGCAGAAAGCGCCCAACAAAAAAAGCAAAACCAGCAGAAGCAGAAACAACCACTGCAGCAGACAAAACAGCAGCAGCAGACACAACAGCAACCGCAGAAACAACAGCAGCAGCAGAAACAGCAAAATACGCAAAAAACAACAACAGCTGAAAACACAGCAGCTAAAAAAACAGCAGCAGCAGCAACAACAACAACAGCAGCAGCAGCAACAACAACAGCAGCAGCAGAAGAAGAAGGAGAAGGTGCCTCCTATAAACACCTATAAACTAGAGGTAAATGAAACCAAGGACTTGTGTAAGTTGGTCATTGGTAATAATTTTAAAATTATGAGATTGGGGAACGATCGCCATGCCATCCACTGTAATACAGTGGAGGGCTACGCGAAAGTGAAGGAGCTCCTAAAGGAAACGACGACGGAGCACTACTCATTTATGGGGGTAAAGCCATTTACCACAGCTAGAGCCAGGCGGGAGAAACGGGGTCTGCCGTTCTTCCTGGTGCAGCTCAGTCCCGAAAGACGCCTGGATAGTCTAAGGAGTATCAATGTCCTAGACTACCAGGTGGTTCACTGGGAAAAACTAAAAAGGAGCGAAGGCGTTATACAATGCGTTCGCTGCCAGAGGTTCGGGCACGCCGCGTCGAACTGCCAAATGCAGCCTCGACGCGTGAAGTGCGCAAAGAACAACAGTTCTGGGTAGGGACGGAGCATCCAATAGGACGCAACTCTCGTGCGTATTATGTGGGAACGTGGGACACACCGCAAACTATCGGGGTTGTCCTAAGTTCGCTGACATTAAAAAAGCAAAACTGGCTCGGCAGCAGAAGGTGGAGGTCAAATGTTCACCTGTTAGGTTTCAAACACCAGCCGTCACGTCCCAAATTTCCTACGCCCAAATGGCGTCAGGTAGGGGGGCTACGATACAGCAAGCGACTGTTGCTTCTCCAGCGCCAATGCCGAAAACAACGGAAGCTGCACCTAACACGCTGGCTATCTTGCTCGCAATCCAAGGGCAGATGGCTCAGCTGCAAGTGCAAGTACAAGAACAGGCCAAGCGGGTGGATCAGATCTACGCGCTGCTGCCGGGCCTAACGCAACACATGCCGTAATGGGTACGCACATGGTGGAGCAAACTTTGAAGGTCCTTGCGGTGAATGCTAATTCACTGATTAGGATTGAACGAAGAGCCGCGATGTTTAAATTGCTACAAGACCAGACTCCTGATGTGCTTTTCGCTAGCGAAACCAAGCTAACCGATAAGCACAAACTGGAGTACAATAATTATATTGTTAGAAGAAGAAACCGGCCCAGATCCAAACGTGGTATAAAATTTCACAGAGTGTACAAGGGCGTGTTGCGCAGGTTCCGGGTGTTGGAGGCAGTCGTCGTTTACATCCCGCTCCGCAGTGGAAAGCGGCTGTACTTGGCCTCTGTTTATGCACCTGAGGCTTCACAATCCACCCTATTCATTACACGCTTTTTCGACGTCTGAGGCTGGAATCGGGGGGGAATTATTTTATAATCGGCGGGGATTTCAACGCTAGACACAGAGATTGGGGAAATAATTTGCCAAATACTAGAGGGAACCTACTACTCGATTGGTGGGGTCAGCACGATGTCATGTACAGACTCGGTCTTAAAGCGACGGATAACCCGTCGTTTCCCAGAGGCGGGTCTTGTTTGGATCTACTGCTGTACGACGAACGCATACGACTGACAGGTACGAATTTACAAACGCTAAATTGTCTGCGCACGTTCGTGTATGACAGTGACCACTGCGGTTTTAGCACCGAAATTACAGTTCCCAACGAAATTACGGAATTGGAGGAGTTTGTCCAAAGATATTCTTACAACTACAGTAAGACTTGATGGACACGCTTCTCCGCAACCTTGACAAGAGAGCTCCCCTCGAACACGCTCCACCCACCGTCCAATAGGAATTTGTCAAACGAGGAGATCGACAATTACCTAAAACAAATGGACGAGACAATTAAACAAACTATGGACACTACAATACCGACGTATCGACGTACGACTAACGAAGACATGTTCCGCAAACCGACTATTGACGCACTGCACCGACAGAAAAGTAGACTTCTGACAAGACTTAAAAACTTGTATAGACAGTTAACTGACCGACAAGACCCGGAGATTAAGACGCTGAAGTCGTCGATTAAAAATATTCAAACGCTAATAAAAGAGAATTACAGAATTTCTGTAAGTTCATATTGGAACAACGAAGTTCGGGCTGTAAACACCAGCAACCCGAATATGTTTCCGCAAATAAATAAACTATTTCGGAGAAGAAATCAAAACGACCTTCAGTGTCTTAAAATAGCCCGGACGACAGACAACGAACGGTTACTGACAATAGCAGGTATTGATCCAAATGAGGCCGCTGATGATGACGACTTCTTTGTGATCGAGGATCCACAGGAGAAGGTTGAGGCCATAGGGGCGACTTTCCAGGAAGTATACAAGGCCATTGATATCATTGGCCCTAATTATGACCTGGACAGTCGCGTCTTGCTGCACGACTTCGGCATTCGAAATGAAATAGGGAACTGGCGATCCGAGGGCTCTGGTTTCACTCGGTTCAGCGACGAAAATATGGCAAATAATGTCATTGCCAGAGAGGGTGACCTACCCCCGTTCATTTCGAAGGAAGAACTCCATGAGATTTTCGACACAATCAGGGCTAAGAAATCAGTGGGGACCGATGGTATTCCGAACATCGTGCTTCGACATCTTCCTCTAGAAGCGGTGGACATTTACACCACCCTGTTTAATAATGCAATGAATAATGCACATTATCCAGCGCATTGGAAAACGACGGTGGTTCAACCTATCCCCAAAAAGAGAAAGGATATATCCAATCCGGCGAATCTCCGGTCGATAAGTCTCCTTCCGAATATCAGTAAGGTTTTTGAAAAGGTAATCAATAGAGCTCTGTCTAGGTGGGTTGAGGACAAACATATAGTTCCGGATAATCAATTTGATTTTAAGGCGGGACATGATATCTCACATGCCGCGTCTAAACTGGTGTCCGATATCCAACGGAATAAAGGCAAAAACAATGTACTGGTGCTTGCCTTGTTGACTTGGAGAAGGCCTTCGACACCGTATGGTTAGAGGGTCTTTTCTATAAGCTGACTAGGCTGGGGATCAGTAAACCACTCTTGTACATTCTTTATAATATGCTAACCAACAGAAAGTTCATCGTGAAGAATGGTGATGTGACTTCTGTTGGAATATTTCAAATTAAAAATGGTCTTCAGCAAGGCGCGGTAAATTCGCCGATCCTATTCAACATTTTTACAAGCGACTTGATAGGTTCACTTCCCCATACTATTGCGTACGCAGACGATTTGGTAGCGTACAGAACAGGTCCAAAAATCGAGGTCATTAATACTCTCTTGCAGCGTGACTTCGATAAGATAAGACGATTTTGCGATGACTGGAAGTTGAAAATCAACTTTCAGAAGTCGAAAACCATTCTCTTTAGGACGCCGTTGTCTGGAGCCTCTAGGGATACCAGAAAAAATTGGCGAAAGTTCTCTATCGTTGGACAACACGGACAACCTCTTGCCTGTCGAAATATAGTCAGATACCTTGGAATCTGGCTAGATCAGTTTCTGTATTTTGGCAAAAATGTAGATGCTGCTCTGGCCAGAGCTAAAGGTGCTTTTGCCCTTACAAGGAGACTGTTTTATAACAGCCAACTCGATGCGAGGGTAAAGGTAATCTGCTACATGGCCCTTATCAGGCCCATGCTGGTATTTGGTAGTCCCGTGTGGTTCAATGTACGAGCAAGCTTAATGGAAAAAATTCGATTGTTTGAGAGGGCTTGCCTTAGGGCTTGTCTTCGCTTGTACAGAACACCAGAGTCGAAGTACAAGAAATTTTATCCTAATGAGGTCCTTTACAACAGGGCGATTCCTAATACGAGTGGACAACTTCGTAATTAAGCTGACTCGAAAGCACATTGCAAGAGCAATGACCTCGACGAATAACCTGATATCTGGGGCTTACTACCCCAATTACCTTTACCACGAGAGTGTGCGCTGTGACGGCTTCGTTCCACCGGAAGCATTCCTCTACCTAGATCAGATAGAGTTGATACAGGATAGATCAGCGGTGCCGTTAATCTTCCATGTCGCTCGGACAGCTGGGAACAGGCGACTCAACTACGACAGAGACGTCGCACACGGCAGTGTGGATCGCCTCAGGTTCAGTAGGGCGGTGGGGAATCGCGATAAGAGGGATGTTGTTCGGCAGCACCAGCATTTCTGGTGGTTGAATGATGGAGAAGATGTTTCATCGTCGTTTCCGTCAATTACGGACCAGCCTCACTAATGAGGCAGAGCTGATTAATTTATTTGCTCAGTAAATAGCGATGGCCAGCTTACATAGGTTTAGGTTAGCATTTAAGAAACATATACATATATCATTGTATACAAAGCTGTATACTGATATATGTATATGATCGTGTATAATGTCTATGTGTGTTTATGTGTGTATTGTGCATTTAGGTTAGGTAGGCTAAGGTTTATTTTGAGTTAGATATTAAGTTTTTATTAAAAAAAAAAAAGTCCATATGCTAAGTTTTGTTAACAAATTTTTTCCTTAGCTGTGGGGCCAGTAAGTTAGTATAAGATTATTAAGTAATTGTAAGCTAGCATTTAAGCATTTTTTGTTAGAATGTAAGAGTTAGTGATTAAGAAAATAAAATGCATATAAAACTAAAACTAACTAAACTAGTTTAAAAAGTAAACTGCAACTCAATAGAAAAAATTAACATAGTTTTTTAAAATCAGAGGAGAGCTACTGAATCCGAATTTCATCCCAAACCGTCCAGAGCTGCCTATCTTGTGCAATCTTTGCAATATGAAGATGCGAGAAGATGTATTTCACTTCCTCGCAGTATGCCCAGTTTTAAAAGAAATTCGATTGAGACTCTTTAATTCGTCTATTTTGGAAATAGATGAAGCAATTAAAATCTTAAACGGAGTCCGAGGGTGGGATGTCCTCTACAACTACTGTACAAATGCACTTCGTTATAGAAAATGTATAGTTGAAGAAAATTGTTAATGTTTAATGTATATATAGTATTTATTGTTCTCTTTTCAAAGCAAAAATATAAATGTATGAAATGTAATGTCAATCTGGTAGACGTCCATAGGCCAAACGATAATAGACCTAGATAATATAATTAATTAATATAATGAATTTAAAATCAAAATAAATTTCGAGTTCCGAAGCTAATACATCACTTCGAGCTATAGAGGTTTTAAGCAAAGTCTTACGCTGCTCTGTTTTTTTTTTTTGTATATATAATTTAAGCGCGCCTAAGGGGTTAGATACCCTTTTACTGTTGCCAGGGCGCGGGCGGAAAGGTAGAAGGAAGAGACAGGAAAATTGTTTTGCGGTGGTTTGAAACTCAGGTGTGTTTGGTTTCGATGTTCGCTCTGCAGGGGGTGGGAGTCCGAATAGGACGGAAAGTTTTTCTTGACTCAGAGTGATTCGAGGTATAATTCACAGTATTTTTTCTGTGCTTGAAACTCTACAACAGCCAAATCTACGTGTCAGTGTTATGCCTTCACACGCAGACTTTTTCTGTCTGAGTTCCAATTACACAAATGAAAATCTGACTTGCCATGGGCAGGATTCGAACCTGGACCCTTCGAGTGAGAAGCGATTGCTTACCACTACACCACGGCCACTTTGATGGCTATTGAAAATAACATCTTTCAAATGAACTCGTAATTATGAGTGATTTAATTGTTCCAACGTAAATGTAGCCTTAGAATTAATATGTCAAAAGTTATTGAAGAACAAAAGTGATTTTTTTTTTTAAAAACATAAAATTTTGATGAAAGTCAGGTCATTTCATCTCATCAATTGTTTAAAGTGCACACCATTGCTTTGTATTCACGCCAGAGCTTGTCTTTAAAAGGTTCTAACAATATCCATTCTTTCTTCTTCTTCTTCTCGGACTTTCGCAGCTGCCTCGTCAATCACATGGTTCAAGCCATGCAATGTTATTGTTACTTATGAGTTAACTATATCGTAGTTTTCACAATCCGATACGCGCCGCCCAATAACTTGTTCCAACAGGTGCAAACAGGTTCCCAGCTGATTCATCAAATAATTGGTCTTTTGAGTTTCCCACGGAAACGAATGCACGAGCAGGCTATTCGACACCGGATCAAGTACACAGTCAAGAGGAATGCGTTGGAACCTTTGGATAGCTAACGGAACTTTTGAGTTAAGCTGATGGGGATTGTGAAATCAGTTCTGGTCTGGACTTCATCAATAACAGTATAAACGAATTCGCAGATTGTGTTTTAATTGTAGATAAGTCGAACAGTTGGGTCAGCCCCTTGACTGACGTTCGCGTTTTTTTTATCGTCCACGTAAAGGACGACTTTAACTGGCGCCCGAGCAGGGACAGGCTTAGAAAAGGTATATCCTTTTCGTCCTAGCAATAGTGGCAAAGATGCTTTAAAAAATATTGTCCTTACATGGGCATAGATCAGACCACCCCCTTTGGAGTATGTGGCGTTGTAATCATGGGAGCACAACCGCCTTTCTGGTCTAAATATATATTAAAAAATTAAGCCAATAACCACATTCTGCTGTAACCATGGGAACACAGCGGAGATTGCCTAATGGACTAAGGTATATACAAGTGAAGTGAAGTCGTGCCATTAGTAGGTTGCTTTGAAATATTAACGATAGCAACTAAACGGTAACCCCACGATCCTTCCACTAAAAATACAACCAGAATAAAAAAGTTAAATGAATCTATTAGTTGAATGTTAAGCTGTAAAATTGAGAAATCTATAAAAAAAAAGTAAATTGATAAGAAAAAAGAGAATAAAAAAATTTGTTAAAAGTTGTTAAAAGTGTAAAACCGATTAAAATAAAAAAAAACAAGAGAAGAAGAAGAACGAAGAATTGTCAAAAGGAAAAGGTAAGGTGCATTGTTTTATATTGAAAAGGTCGTGCAAAAATTAAAAGAAATTTATACATGTACACCCCGCATACTATCAAATAATATTATATTTAAAAAGAGAAATACTATATAGATCTTATAACTAAAAAATAGAATGAATCTGTGTCGAGATTGAAGGCAGTTAAATTCGATAAATTGATACAAATTGTAAATTAGTACTAAGGTTTATATTTTTTAAATAAAACTGAACGCAGTCGCTAAATCTGTAACGGAGTTGACCGGAGCTGTCAACATTATGTTAACCCAGATCAAGGAAATGGATGAGCGCTTAAAGTCACTTGAGCAAGGTACCCATTCGGAGCTTGAGACCAGTCACGTAAACTTACCCCTCTGCGAAGCAAGTCCAAAGGCTGACTTACTTGAAAGAAGTAAGTCGGCTCTCCGATTGTGTTAAGGAACTACAGACATTCGACGGAAACCCCACGCATTATGTGTCCTGGATACATAATGTAGAGGGTATACTGAAGGACTTCAGTATAATCAGGAGCAAACCACTGTATCGTGCAATATTACAGCACATTCGGTAAAAAATCAGGCGAAAAGCTGATTCAGCCCCTATTTCCTACAACATCTTTGATGATGATTGGGAGGAAATTAAAAGAATACTTTCGTTGCATTACCTTAGAGCATCAACTCAACCAACTCTCACAAAATGGGTCGAGATTGGACGAGTTTTACGCCACGGTGAACCACCAGTTCTCCTTAATAATTAATAATATCAAAACGGAATTTTATTCACAGGAAACTGTCGGTGCACTCGTAAAGACTTACCGGAACCGTGCGCTGGATGTTTTCACAAGAGGCCCTAACGGCGACTTGTCTAGGATGCTCATCGTACAGAAACCGATAACCCTTGCCGAAGCATACGCTTCGTGTCTGGAGATTCAGAATCTCAATTTCCGAAACCATTCGATTCAGGTCAGTAATGCCACAAACACAATAACAGCCCCCCTTAATCAGTCTTTCAGACGGGAAAATAGGCCTTCTCCTCCACAATTTAGAAACTACCCAAAATCACATAATTCTAACTTCCCCAACCGTCCTAATTCTGTTCCAAATTCTGACGCACCCCCTAGGCCGAGTGGTCCAAAATCTCATCCCAAGATGGAAGTTGATCACTTGATTCAGACTAAACAGGTGCACTATTCGGATGGACCTCAAAACAACCCTTTCATAAGGAAGGCACACTCCGAGAACTTTTCACGCTCCCGGGACTCCTCTCAAAAGCAACAGAAGTTGTACAACCTGCAGACGCATCAAGAAGTGTCATTAGAGAACCGTGACGAAACGATTGAAGGGGTCGATGAGAGACACCACCCGAAGCCTACCACGAAGTAGCTGAGGCAAACTATGAAGATGAGGTAAATTTTATGAAGGACGCTTATCCAGCGTTCCATACATAGGTTACATCCTTAAGAACAGCACAGTATTAAGTTTCCTTGTGGACATGGGGGCTCCTTCTACTCGTATGTGCTCCCAGGCCTAAAATCGTTCGATGGCATTATCGGTGACGACACATTGAAAGAGCTAGGAGCCATCATTGATCGTAAGGAGAATATTCTTACCCTGATGAATGGAAAGCAAATTCCTCTTAAAAACAAGTTATCTTCAGAAGTTAATGCAGTACTCGACGAAAGAATTCCGAACAGCATTCGAAATAGATTCTCTAAATTAATAGAAAAATACGAGAACTTCAGTACTGGATGGTAGTAGACTTTAAACGCTTAAACCTCGTCACCGTATCCGACGCATACCCAATTCCGGACATTACCTCAACGCTTGCCAGTCTAGGTAAGGCGAAATACTTCACCACCCTTGATCTCACCAGATACCCATGAAGGAGGCCGATATACCTAAAACCGCATTTTCTACTATGAATGGAAAGTTCGAATGACTCGGGTTGTCTTTTGGCCATAAAGATGCGCCAGCGATCTGTCAGAGAATGATCGACGACGTGCTTAAGGAGCTCATTGTGAGAATATGCTACGCGTATATCGACGATATAGTCATCTTAGGGAGTGACATGGACAATGTGCTAAAGAACATAGAAACTATTCTTTCTTGATTACACGAGGTAAACTTAAAGGTTAATCTGGAAAAGACTCACTTCTTGGAAACAGAGGTCGAATTTTTGGGATACGCCATCACCCCCGATGGAATTAGTGCAGATCCCAAGAAGGTTAAGGCCATACAAAAAATATCACCCCTGGAGAATCTTATGGATCTGAGAATCTTTTCGGACTGACTTCCTATTATAGAAAATTTATTCGTGATTACGCGAAGGTGGCAAAACCATTTACGAACCTTATGAGAGGCGAAAATGCCCAAATTAAAGCTAGCCAATCAAAACGAATTCAAATTTAATTGAATGCAGATGCATTGCAGGCTTTTAACGAGCTCAAGGCTTTACTAACATCATCGGAGATCCTCGATTTCCCTAACTTCGAAAGGGCATTTAACCTGACCACGGACTCTTCAAATTACGCAATTGGTGCTGTTTTGTCACAAGATATATCGGGACAGAACAAGCCAATTGCGTACATCTCAAGATCCCTCAATAAAAGCGAGGAAAATTACGCCACGAATGAAAAAGAAATGTTGGCCATAGTCTGGGATCTGGACAATCTACGTTTTTTACGTATACGGAGCGAAAAAGATAAGAATCTTTACCGAACAGGAACTTTAATGCCAATTTAAAGAGGTGGAAAGCCCGCATATACAACAACGAGTTCGTTTGCAAACAAGGTAAATCAAACGTAGTAGCTGACGCTCTCTCCAGATTAAAGAGAGAGGTGAATCATTTGTCCGGGTCAATACTACCTGGGACGGCACGGGACTCAAGAAGAGCATATAAAGGTTCAGGTACTGACACAGCAACTAGCAACTCATCGACTAACACTGCCTGTGGTACAGCGGGACCCGATGCCCTGACGGAAACGGCTAGCGAAAGCGAAGGTTCGACAGACACCGCCACCGAAACTGTCCACAGCGCAGCGCAAGATGGCTCATCGATTTCTCATACCTTACGCCGAGCCCCCTTTGAATGTATTCCGAAATCAGATAATAATCAGGGCATCTAAAAGCCTAGAGATCTATGAGGAACCACACCCAGGTTTTTCCCGCCACTTCATTTCCATGGGAAACTTGGATAAAAGTAAGCTCAAAGAAATTTTGAAGAAAAAGCTTAGGCCGAGCGTTATCAACAGTATTAAAATTCCAGAGGCATACTTAGGCGCGTTACAAGAGGCTTATCTAGAAAACTTCAGTAATTACAAAGTTCGCATAATACAGAGGGTAGTAGAAGATGTAATAAATGACGAAAGAGTTCTACATCTTGTTACAGAAGAGCATAGAAGAGTTCATAGACGAGAGAGAATAAAGAACAGCTGTTTAAGAGATTATATTTTCTGAGAATGAACAGTCTAATCGCCAAATATACTAAGACATGTGAAATTTGCCTTGTGTACAAATACGACAGGCATCCAACAAATCCGGAACTTCGTGCCACTCCTGTACCATCGTATCCTTGTGGAATACTTTACATGTACATAATGTAGTTACAGAACGAGAAATACATCAGTTGATGTAGTCCTGCAAGTTCGTCAAGTTGTTTCATATCAAACATAAATCCTCGCTATACCTAAGAAAAAAAATAGCGAAAATCATACATTACTTCCCAGTTCCTAAGATACTGGTAAAGGACAAAGAACGTAGTATTCTGAGTCCAATCATTTTGAACTTCATTAAAATGTTGGGCATAGAACTCTATAGAACTCCCACTAAACGCAGTGAAGTCAGTTACCAAGTAGAACGATTACATTCGACAATCCTGGAAATATCCTGGACCTATGTCTGAAGGTGGAATACAAAGACTTGAAAACGAAGGAACTCCTCAATATAGCCGTCGTCAGATACAACAATACCACACATTCCGTGACTGGGAGGAAACCGGCTGACATTTTCTTCAACAGAAGCTCCAGAGTTAACTACCAAGGTTTAGTGAACTTTCGCGTCAAGGTAAACCACGAGTTGAGCGCGCAAACAGAAAGGAAGCAAAAATCTAATAACAGGCGTCACAATGTAGAGAGACATTCACCAAAAAAATATAAAAAAGGTGAACAAATCTATACAGCCTGTAAGAAAATTAAAGGTAAGAATGAACCATAATACCAAAAAGAATTTGTATCAAAAGATAATAAAGTGACAGTCCTCACGGGAAGTGGCCGCAGGATTATACGTAAAAAAAAGATGTATAAAGAGGGGGTGTATATACACACACACACACACAGATTAACCTCTTTAGCGGCGACCTGAGGATTCCAGATCTTCAATTACAAGGCACCTATAGTCTCTCTTAAGGAGAGCAAGGGTTGGATCGTTGATGGCAGTTTCAAGCTGGTGCATGCCATTGATCTAGAGCAATTCGAACATCTGCTGGATGGGATGTCCAATACCACAAGCGGCAAAATTAAACACGAAGACAGAAGGCACATGATGGCATTCCATTTGTCACAGGTAAAGCGCCGTATTCATTCACTCAAAGGTAAGCCAACAAGAAGGGCAAGATCCATTAATTGGTTGGGATCTGCTTGGAAATGGGTCTCTGGTAGACCCCATTCTTCAGACTGGAGCGAAATTCTTCGAAGTGAGGAATCCATAATCGAAAATAATAATAACGAGACGATCGAATTGAAGGGGAGGACCTTTTCGAGTTCTACGGCTGTAACACTACAAGCCCTTCCTCCTGCATTGATGAACATCACAAACTGCATCTATATTATCGACTTGGGATACGTGAATGAACTCAGCGTTCAGAACATAGAACGTTACCTATGCGTTATCCCAACAATTTAAAATCTCTATTTTTACAGAAGTTCAAATTCTCATTGGTGTGGCATTCATCGTACTTACCATCTGGCGAAAGATACGTGCAAAGCCCAGCTTCCCAACAATCTCTTCTTCTAACCTACCACAACCAACGGCTTGAGCTCAAGGTCATCAAAGGATCTGCGAGGCGTAGATTTTCGAAGGGGAAGGAGTTATCACAATCCGATTCGCGCCGCCCAATAATTTGTTCCAACAGGTGCAAACAGGTTCCCAGCTGATTCATCAAATAATTGGTCTGTTGAGTTTCCCACGGAAACGATTGCACGAGCAGGCTATTCGACAACGGATCGAGTGCACAGTCAGGAGAAATGCGTGGGAATCTTTGGATAGCTAACGGAGCTTTTGAGTTAAGCTGATGAGGATTGTGAAATGAGTTCTGGTCTGGACTTCATCGATAACAGTATAAACGAATATGTTTTAATTGTAAGTCGAACAGTTGGGTCAGCCCGTTGGCTGACGTTCGCGTTTTTTTTTATCGTCCACGTAAAGGACGACTTTAACTTCGTTCAACCATACACATAAATAAAAGTCCATTGGAGTCAAATCCGGAGACCTCGGAGGCCACAGAATGGTTTCATCCCGCCCTATCCATGAATTGTAATATCCGCGATCTAACCACTCCATCTGCATGGACATAGTCTGCCGAGGTGCCATTCTGCTGCTACACAACAGCTACTCTTTGCTGCAGTAAAAATTCCAGGTGGAGATTGCAATTAATTCTTGGAGGATAGGGTCTCTACAAAATATGCCAGCCCACACATTGACGTTGAACTTATGCTGAAAAGCTCTGTGTTTCATGGAGTAGAGGTTGCTTTCTGCCCAGGTAGGGTACATTTTGGAATTTAGTGTTTTTTTCCCTGGTGAATCGGGACTCATCCATCTATAGAAACTGGCCAATAAAGTTGTCTTCCGCAAAGTGTCTTTTCAGAATGTAATTCCACAATTCCATACGCTGCTCTAAGTCCCAGAGTTGTAGCTCCTGTACTGGTATATGATGAAATGCATGCATACATTCTGAATGTAGAATTCTCCAGATGTACATAAGTCCTGTTTAGTTAAAGTGTCTGCTTAGTTGCCTAATACTGGTATTTGGATGGATTCTGACGTAATATTAAACGTCTTCGTAGCTGCGAAGACCTTCTACTATATAGGGTATAGTCTCAAATATTCCTATCTCGTTCCTTGACCGTTACCGTTGCAGAAACCATAGACATAAACCAGGTCTACGTATTTTTGTATTGAAACGTTTATCATCGAGGTCAATACTTAATTACTTATGTGGTGCTACAGTTCGGGGTGAACCTGGGCCTCAGCTAATAAGATTCTTCAGTTAGTCTGGTCTTTAGCTAACTGCCTGCAGTTGCGCACTCCAAGACGGTTGAGGTCCCCTTCTAATTGTGCGCGCCACCTAACATAAGGTGAGGTCTTCCCCTCCTGTGTTATTCCTCCGGGTTAGATTCAAAGACAGTACGACCCGGAGTATTCGCTCTCTACTTGTGCTAGCCATCTTAGGCGACTGACTAGCAGTTTTCTGACAAGGTCGATATCGCTGTACAGTTCGTATAATTCGTCATTGAATCTTCTCCTTCAAAGCCCGTTAATGCAAACGAGACCGAATATTTTCCGAAGAATTTGTCACTCGAAACGACTGTGGATACTCCTATTTTCGTCCGCCTTTTACAGGGTCCATGCTCCTGCGCCATAAAGTAGGACTCGGTCTTATGTAGAGTTTCCTTAGTTTTTCGGGATACGGCCTTGCTACTCAATTGCCTTCTTAGCCCAAAGAAACAGCGATTGGAAATTTTTTTCTGCTGGGGTATTAATTGTAGAATTGATAGCAGATCCAAGGTAGACATCTAAATTATAGCTGTCGACAGTGACGTTCTGTTCAATTCCAAGTTTGAACGATTGTTCCTCCAGTGTTCATTTGTGAGTTATGCATAATTCTTTCAAGTATGAAGTTAAAGGAGCCACACGACAGCGCGTCATCGGTCTCGGTTAAAATGCTAACGGCCTTGACGGAGCAGCGATCTTTTTGCACAGATGGGCGAGTTTGGTAGGGATGCCAAAACTAAACATGTCTCTATTTACAATAGCTCTGCTCTATAAATACTGTCATACTATACACGGCTTTAAAATAGATGAAAACATTGTAGATATCAATTTGGACTTCCTGAGGTTTTTCCAGGATCTGCCGGTGTTTGAAGATTTGGTCGATTTTGGACTTACCAATCATGTTGTTGGCGAAGGGTTTCAGACGTTCACACAATATGGCAGATAAGATCTTGTATCCTATGTTGAGAAGACGTATACGACGGCATACGGTGCTGAGATTCCATTCATCAGGCATGCCCTCGATAAAGTCATTTCCAGCAGCTTTGAATACCTTGGTCGGTAAGATGTCAGGTCCATCTGATTTGTTGAATTTTAGCTTAGATATTCCTATCCTTACTTCGTTCTGGTCAGGTGGACGGAAATTTTGGCTATCATCGCCTAAGTTTAATGGTCTATTTTGCCTGATGGCGGCATGTTGGGCTTCTTCGCCGTTATACAGTCTGCAGAAAAAGTTTTTCCATATTCTCAGCACCGACTGTGATGTGAGTGACTCCACTATAAGGTTTCCTTCTTCATCTCTACAGATCTAAAATCGGCGATTTTAACGTCATACTTCGGACAATGCTCATATGTCTTATCAAGGAGCTCGTAGAAAAATTATTTGATGGCGTTGTCCTTGTCTTCTGTAGGGGCATTGGGGCATATTAGGCTTATGTTAGCAAATTTAGACTTGATGCGGATTGTGAAAATAAGCTCACTCACGTATCGGAAGCTCTGGCTTCTTACCTAAATCTGCCCAACATGGCAAATCTGCATCCGGATAATCGCTGTTACTTTTCCCTACTGCAATCACCATATCCAATTTATTGGATTTACATCACTTTTAATGAAAGTACTCATAATTTCGAGGTCAACGCTACCCTATTTGTTACCATATAGCTTAAATTCGAAAGATGTTATTTTGAATAGGAGACAAAACAGGGCAGCGTAAGGTTGTTCTCAAAACCACGGTATCTAGGAGAGAATGCGATTTTGGAGCCTCCCCCCACCCGCACCCATACGATTTATTTCTGAAAATATGTCAAGGAATCTCCTCTTAAAATCTTCAAGGCATTATCGGTAACACTGTGTATGTTAGATGGGTTCCGTCCTCGACAAAACATTACCAGCCCAGTCTTCCCTGCTTGGGATTGTAGAACTGAGGAAAATATGAAAGGAATGATGCAGTCGATATTTTGGCCAATAATCTTTTATGATTTAACAATGAACGAGTGACCTGGTTAGGGACTGGTACACTGAGAGGCAGCTTTAAGGCCAATGGCAGATCAGGCTATTATATGCTTCCCATACGTATCCTTAAAAAGAACTTAAAATACCGCTGATAGGCTCATTTCTGCACCTTTACTGGTGTAACACAGTTCATTTATTTGTGCAAGGCTTTTACTATTACATCATACAACTGTCTGACAACTGAAGTGAAAGGCTAATTTAAGTAATTTGAGGTTGTAGTTTCTCAATAGCGTTTCTGCATGCTAGAAAAGCACCTATTCTTTACTATTGCAATTCTGAATGTTTGGCTTCCATGTCAATTTTCTCTCTAACAAATGAACAACTGAACTAATTTTCCAACGTTAGCAAAGATGCTATATTTTCTGCAACATACGAGTATTACTTATAACAAACGGTTTATTTCCTTAGAAGGGCGATTCATCCACTGTGGAAGCGAGCACTGAGAGTCACATTTGTACAAACGAAAACTTTTTCCTACCGAACCCTAGCGAAGCGTAGGCGCGACTAAGCCCTAAATTGTTATAATATACTCGTACATTGAAAATAAAATGATCAAAACCATTGACTCAAATGTGTTCACTTTAATAATTTCAAAATTCTTAGGATGACAACTGATGTGAAATAATGTCAAATAGGGCTTACTTATTTCACTTTCACCATTAACATCCGTCCGTAACCTGAGGATGTACACCAAGTCTAGACATCCATTTAGAATTGCTTCTAACCATGGGGTAGCCTAAAGTGGTAAATGAACAGAACTTCTGTTGATGCTCTGGTCCATCCCGGAGCGCAAAGCCACCTAGAGTAAGTAAAAGTCTGACAAATTTCATTAATTTCTTTTGAGAAAATTTCCGACTCCTTCCTCCTTGGCATGGCCGTACTGTTGCCCTACAACAAAATTGGGGGAGGTTTGGTCTCAAGACTTCTTCTGATGGGTTAATTCTGCTGAACAGGCTCCAGAAAAAGACTTTAAAAGGGCACAAAAGGAAAAAGGGCTGACAACGCCTTAGCATCGATAGTAAGCATCAAACGCACTTCTTTTTCTTGTGCCCTGATCAGGGATTAAATCTAAAATGTTTTTGGGATCTATTTCTATTCTATTCTATGTTTCGGTAATGTGTCAAAATAAGTCTCTACATGAATAAGTCGCTAACCATCAATGACAAAAACAACAAAGGCCACATTGTTTCCCAGCGCTCACCTATGTCCACTTCGGATCCCATATTCTTATTATGGGCTGCAATCTCAAAACTCGTCACGTTCACTTTCTATGTATTCCTTGTGACACCGTCTGCATTATAGCTCTGGTTTAATGAACTAATAATGAACAAACATAATTTTACCAAGAGTCCGATTACTTTGACCTTTTCGCTATCCTAATATGAACAAATATATTATGAACGGGTGAGTGCTCTTAAGCCTCATTTTCCACTCTCAAGCTAGTTCCAGAATGTAAGTTTCTCTGAAGGCGTCAAGCGCGTGAATTCTTTCAGTCGCGTTAGGTCCTAGAGAATAATGGAATTAGAGAAAATAAAATCACCGATGAACGTGTTTTACGTGACTAAAAATTCTCAGGATCTGAATCTGCGTAGGCTTTTTGTACAGCTGTTCTATGTTTGAGTTTCAATTGATAGTTGGGGGATTTTTCTGACCACGACTTAGGTGCTATGATTTCCCAGGACTTAAGCTAGCCAAAAGTATGCTCTTCCGCGTTGCTCTAAAATCTTGCTTTCCCTCAGCAGACCAGTTAACAGTGCACTAGGTTTTTACTAGACACTTCAATGTGCTAGAAATAATAAACACCACCTTCTGCTGCGTTTGCTGTGAAGGAGACGACCACACTACAGGTCTCTTTTATGTCCGGCTTACGTTGGTATCAGGTTTCAAGTAATATGGTTTAGTGTGGTGGGTGGCGGTAGGTACTCTCACTCAGTATTCAATTAGGGAAGACTGAGAAACTACATAAAGAGTATTTATTTATCCGAATGCTCTGTGCTGGCATTTAAGAATGTGCAATTCAAATCTAGTAGAAAAATTACGAGTCCTCTCATTCAACCAATAACAGCAGTACCTTTTGCTTTGATTAATTTCGTTCTGCGATCCCTCTTGTCGAATAACGGCTTCGTGTGAATATTTCATAAAACATTGAAGAAAATTGTAAGCTTTGCGAATAGATAGTGTGATTTTCTAGAAATACGGAACATTTTTAAGAATATTTATAAAATGATAATTAATTCATTTTCCTATAGTCAATAAATCAATTAAACAAAAAGTCAACGTTTTAAGTTGGCTAATTATTATTTTACGATTATTTATTAGTTTAATAAGTATATAATTTAAATGAATTCGGACAGCTAAAAAGCACGAGGCAATGACGGCTGCGCAACCGCAACAAGAAGAAAAAGGGAATTTTAAATTCTTCATCTCAATCTGTCATTGCAGATACTGGAGGCGACGATATACAACTTTTAGTTGATACATTTTTAAAAACTAAAAGCGCTGTGATTGTCCCAACATCGCCACATTGTTTAATTCAATATTACACTCTAAAGGTAGTGCGAGCTATGAGTACCAGCAAAGACACTAACCATAAACAACATCGGAATATTCAAGGGCACGTTCTGAAGTATTTTTAAAACTTGTTTTAAATATTTTTTCTGCGATGTTGGAAAGGTTTTTTTGCAATATATTGTAATCCTTTCAGTACAATAGCTTTCTTTATTTTTTTTTAAGAACTTAACACTCAAGAATGTATTGCTTTAGCACGTGTTAAGTAATTTGGAAAATTGGATGGAGAGGGAGAAAGATGTTTGAGCGCAGTGGTTATTTCGCTTCATGGGTGGCATAAACAATTTAATGGGGAAGCTAAATTATTAGTGTAAATTAACGTGTTGTATTTTAGGCAGCCATTCATCTTACAAGATTTTAGTTGTAAGATTGGGAAGCCAATACACTATCACTTGAGCCACGGCCACTCTACATACTTGTAATTACAATCGCTTTTCTCAGCCACTTTGACTTTACTTTATCTTTTTCTTAAACCACTTTATCACTGCTCGTATTCACCTTTAAAATTCCACTTTATAACTGAATTCACCTCTGTGGGATACTAGTATTTATACTAACCTCATAATTTTTCAAGGACCTTCTGTACTAGCCATCTGTAATACTACTCACTTTCCATTTTGCGAGAAAATTCGCTATTAGCAATCTATTAGTTGTCAAAGTGATTCCATTATTTGTCCCTTTGTGTGAGTCTTCTGCTCATCAAATATAGATGTCGCTGTTCACATTTAAGGGGCTATCACAATATCTTTTCCAGAAACAGTATTCAAATGCATACTACTACGAGTATATCCTTGTAAATTATGTTAATTTAAGAAATAGAGGAACAATTATCTGCATGTTTGTTCATGAATTTCTCGTTTTTTTTTTCGTGTTTTCGGCGAAAAAGTTCAAAACACACTTTAACAGTTGTAAACACTTGTACAGGGTGACCAGATAAGAACAATAGGACAAAACATTTAAATAAAACAAGAACGGTGTGAAATATAAAATTGATTCTGGCTTTATTTTGAATCTATGTTCATATCATTATGTGTAGAATGGCACATCATTTAAATTACCGCGTCGGCTTCGCAGGCAGTGCTTCAAACGATCGGTCCAATTTTTGATGACTTGGTCCAATATGTGTGGCGTTATTCCAGTTAGCCTCGAGCTCGTCCAAAGTGGTTGGCTTGTTAGCGTAGACTAAGGACTTGACGTAGCCCCAGAGAAAATAATCGAGTGGTGTTAAATCGCATGATCGCGGCAGATAATTGATGAACGCTGGCCGTGAGATGATCCAGTCGCCAAATTTCTTCTTCACAACTTCGAGCATTCCGTCTTGTTGGAACCACATCTCGGATATATCGATGTTGTCGAGTTTTGACCATAGAGAGTAACATCGACAGTAACGGTGCTTCCTTCATCATTTCGAAAGAAATAAGGACCGTAAACCGCAGAAAACAGTTAATCTTTGTGGACGCATTGATGCTTGGTCGAATACTTGTGGATTGTGTTCACTCCAATAACGGCAATTTTGCTTGTTAATATAGCTGCTGAGCCAAAACTGGGCCTCGTCCGGGAAGATGATTTTTTTGGGCCAAAATCCGGATCCGGCCAACTATCCCAGCTTACTATTACGGAACTCACGGCGTTGTCTATGGTCGTCCGGCTTCCATTTTTGAGTCAGCAAGATGTAGGCCCAAATCCAGCCGCAAAATAAGCCGGGTTGTCTCTCTAGCGATGTCTAATTCAGCTGATAGGCGCCGAATTGACATTTCAGGGTTTTCTTCTATACTGGTCGCTGGTTGCTGTATTAAGATCCAAAAGAGTGATGAATTGCCTGCACACTGAAGCCATGATGATGACCGAACTCACGACGAAATTCACGTTGCCTATTTGCAACTGAGCCTAAATTTCGATAATATTTTTTAATAATCTCCGCAGCGTAGAACGATGCATGATGAAATGGAAAACCTTTCTGAATGTCTTGACAGCTGGGTGTCTTTGTTAACTTTGACAGCTGCTAAAACATAACAATTAGAAAAACTATCATTGCTATCTGGTCACCCTCTATTATATAATAGCAAATCTGCGTTTTTCATAATTTATATGTAAAGATATCTGAAAACGAAAGGTTTTTTTTTTTTTTTAAAGAACTTAACACTCAAGTGAGTATTATTACACTTAAAATGCCTGAGCACGTGTTAAGTTTTTAGGAAAATGGGACAGAGAGAGAAAGTAATATTTGTGGGCCCAGTAGTTATTTCGCTACATGGATGCCATCCAACATTTAATGGGGAGACTAAATTATTAGTGTAATTGGACTTGTTGATGTATTATAGGCAACCATTGCCTTACGTGAATGAAGTTGAATGAAAAAAAGAATGTCTTTCGGGCGAGGCTGGGATTCCAACACCGAACCTTCCGATTTGGAAGCCAATACACTACCACTTGAGCCATGGCCAGCTCACTGACCAGCCCAGTACTTTACTAAATTCTATCTATTCAATTCGGATTATCCATTAGGTTTAGTTTTAGGATTTCACAGCTGTTGTTAATATTGTAAAATGCTTGTGTGGATTCGAATGATAGAACTTGTTTTTTTCAACGCAATCGCTTTAATTAATATTGTACCACTACAATTTACAATTCGATCACTTTTATCAACCACCATTACTTTACTTTATCTTTTATTTAAACCACTTTATCACTGTTCTTAATTCTCCTCTCAAATTCCACTTCAGAACTGACTCCACCTCTGTGAGATGCTAGTATTTCTACTCACTGCCGTCCTTCATGAACTTTCTGTACTACCCAGCTGTTCATACTACTCGTACTTTCCATTTTTCCAAAATCTTTCCATTATGTATGGACCTTCCCAATCCTGTTGCAATTTTGGTAATTTGCTTTTATTATGCAGAGGATTATACAGCCGCACCAGGTCTCCTTAGTTGAAGTTGGAAGATCTTGCTTTGATGTCGTTTCGTTCGTCGTTCACCTCCTTAAGCCCAGTAGGTGGGGATCTGAATTTCATTTCACTTGGCAACCCAACTGTTTGACCAAATTGGACATCGGAAAGTGTATTATGCCCTGCTTAACTAGGGACCGCGTTTCGGTGGGCCATTGCGAAATAAGGTATATGACGATCCTTAGACAGATGCTCATTCAGGGCCCTATTGAATAGGTCGACCTTTCCATCGGATTGAGGGTGTAGTCTAGTCCTAGTCTTCCTTATGAGCAGATATTGCCACGCTTTTTATCAGAGTGTATCTCCATTGGGACCCCAAATCTGCTCACCCAGTTGTTGACTGTATATTCTGCTACGGTCTTTCCATCTTGATTTGGGACTGCGAACACTTCCGGCCACTTACTAAAGTAATCCATGACCAAGTGGGTGTATCGGTTGGCATTAAAGGTTTCGGGAAAGCCATCGATGTCAATGGCTATTCGAATTCGTTCGAATAAGAGAAGAAGGCGAGAAGGAATAAGAAATGCCACTCTCTTCGGTGAAACAATATAATTCTCAACGGAAGTCAAATATCGAGGAATCACACTGGATGAAAAACTTAAGTGCAACACTCATCCTCCTAAGACTATTGACAAGGCCAGGACCTCACTGTGGAACAGCAAAAGTCTAGTTGGAAAAAGTTGGGAACTTAATCCCAAAATGACACTGTGGATGTACAAAGCAATAACAAAACCTATCATCACGTATGCTGCCGCCGTTTGGTGGCACAAACAACGCAGAGGTCAACACAGCCCAAACTCGACAAACTACAGAGACTGGCCTGTGTCTGCGCAACTGATGCTATGAAAACCACACCAACAGCTGCGCTTGAAGTTATTCCAAACATCCTAACACTTCATCTGGAACTCATGAAAGAAGCAATGGTAAATGTCTACCAAGATATAACTTCCGGTACAACGTTAAGGTAACACTTCCAGATCGTCTTAATTGGGAACAGGGAAAACCAACATTTGCCAAGGACTCACATGTATGGTACACAAACGGCTCCAAGACAAATTAAGAAGTTGGAGCCAGAGTATACGGTCCCTGAACTAAGGCATCTATATATGCCAGTATAGATACAAGCAGCTCCGATTTTCAGGCTGGAATATATTCGAGAGAATTTAAACAGGCTTGTTATAAAACCATTTATATACTCTCTAACAGTAGAGCAGCCCTACTTGTAATTAAAGCCTTTGAAATAAAATCAAAACCGGTCTGGGACTATCTTCAATTCCTACAAATATAGGCCACCACAAACAGAGTTCATCTGATTTGGGTGCTAGGACATAGCGGACATGCAGGCAACAAAAAAGCAGACGAACTATCCAGGAAAGGACTCACACCTCAATTCAATTCAAGACCATTCTGTGGGCTACCAATTAATACAGTCAAAAGAAGTATTAAAATCTGGCTAGACGAAAAAAGCTTCATTTCTGGAGAAAAATCAAAGGAAACAGACAAGCCAAAAACTGTATGCCAAACTGTTGCCACAAGAAAATAAATCAACTACTACAACTAAGTAGAAGTCAGATTCGAGTGACCACAGGCTTTCTCAGAGGACACTGCCGTGTAAAAAAACACCTGATGACCATGGCCATAGCACAGGACAACACATGCAGATGTGAAAACAGCAGAACACATACTCGTAATATGTGACTGCAATGGTTTAATATAGATATATAGCAGCTGCCAGCTCACCCAATGACGTTGCCGCCTCCCTAGCCAACTGCGGCATCATGGATGAACTCTAAATGGAGGATATCACAATAGGCCCAGTTGTGGCCGCAGTGATCTGGAACAGCTTATACCACCTCTTACTACAACCTAATCTAATCTAAAGGGACCCTTGTTGGCTGAGGATGGCCAACTCACTCTTATTGCACTTAAATGCGACCTAGGGGCTACCATTCACAGTTTTGGCCAGAACGATAGCAACTGGTCGCAATTAAGTGCGAAAAGTGTGGGTTGGCCATCCTCAGCCAACACCATCCGCCTTATTTCAGGTCGTGATGAGCATTCATCGCTGTGGGAACTCCTTACAGTTGCTATAGCCGTCCCAGGTAAGCATCTTGATACCATTAAAGCCTCCTTACTCCACCTTCAGCTAAATCTTAACAGATTAACCCGTTGGGTAGATCGCTGAGGAAATATAAAATTCCAATCATAGACCATTCCTTAATAAATGTTACCAGTTTAGTCTTCTTTAATACAGCAAAATATCTGGGTCTCATTTTTGAGATTAAACTAAACTGGATACCTAGCATTCAAGAAAGAGTCAAGAAAGCTACAGTAACTTAATTCTCTTGCAGAAAAGCTATTGGGAACAAATGGGGCCTTCAACCCCACATAACCCATTGGCTGTACATCTCGGTAATAAAGACCGATACTCACCTACGCGGTTGTTGTCTGTTTGACGGCCTTAGACAATGCAGTCAACTGCAGCAAACTAAGCAGAGTCCAAAGAATAGCATGTCTATGCACAAGCGAAGCCCTACGGTCTACTACTTCCGCGGCACTGGGTATTCTGTTTCACTTAACACTCCTCGATATTTTCAGCAGACAAGTAGCCGCGACTGGGAAGAAGAGATACCTATGCCACCGCCTAAGTCATCAATATGGATCTTGTGCAGAAACTTTGGCCGCATAACACCAGCAGTTATACCAATATCTACGGGAGAAACGACTAAGGTATATGTTGAAGTCCGTACAAAAATCCATCTGGTCGGAATAACCTTTCCTCACCTGTTTCTGGTCCCTGACACATGTGAAGGGTGCATTATTGGTACAGACTTCATGAAAGAACATCGACTAGTAAATAGTAGACTTGGAGACACAAACCCTGAAATACGGAAATATGGAGATACCAATGATATACGGAAACAATAACACTGCCGTCTTAAAAGCCGCCATCTGCCGAAATCAGGTACTAGACCTTTCATCGGAAGTAATTGTTTGGACAAAAGAGGAAGCTGGTCCTGGTAGCCACCGATTCTACTTGATAGAGTAGAGATTAGAAAATAGGAGAGACTTCATGGTGTGACAGATCTTAGTGGAACCAAAGAACAACATGGTTGTTGTTGGGAATCAAAAAGAGGATCTAACACTCAAGAGTCCAGAGTATGAAATTGAAGATCAAAATCCTCAGTTTTTTATAATCTGGATCGAAAGCAGCCTATGGCAAAAAAAAACTAATGTGAGTGAGGTGAGTACGCTGACATATTTCGTAAACAAGACGGAGAATTTGGATGTGCGCGACTTGTTCAACACAACATTGACAACGACAACAACAAGACGTTCGACTAAAGTTGCGGATAATATAAGTTGCGGGAATGGTGTTGAAGATAAAAGTTAAGGGGCTAATTGAAGAATCACAGAGTCCGTGGGCATCTCCGTGACCCGTTCGAAAGTAAAATAACTGGGTCATATTATATTAGCGGAAGGAGTAAATACGGATTCTGACGGATCGAAGCGATGAAAAGTTGCCCTGTCCAACACCAACTGAGAAGCTCCTTGGAACTTGCCACGTATTACAGAAGATTCGTAAAGGATTTTGCTGGTATTACAAGGAGCCTGTATCAACTTACGGAAAAAGGCCTACAGTTTAGGTAGTCTGGAGAGTGTGAAAAAGCATTTTAAGAGCTTAAGCGGCAGCTGTGCAATGCCTCCATCCGGAAAAGTGTTCATTGTGGACTCAGACGCTAGCAATATTGGGGTCGGAGCTGTGATTTCTGAAGTTTATGATGGTCTGGAGAAAGTGGTTGCATGGCCTGATCGGAACTACTGCGTAACTCGGCGTGAGCTTCTGGCTTTAATTCTGGCAACGAAGCATTTCCTTAAATACCTCTATGGAAAAAATTTCATTCTTCGCAAAGACCACGCAGCTCTAAAATGGTTACTACAATTTAAGAACCCTGAATGCCAGATTGCGAAAATGGTTGAGCAGTTGCCGGGTTACGATTTTGAAGTGCAACACCGCAAGGGAAAACTGCACTCAAATGCTGATGCTCTCTCTGGTCGACCGTGCGGAGTCAAATGAGAAAAGGATACTATCCAAATGATGAAGACTGATCGAGTAGAGGGTTGAATTACAGACGAAATCCGTTCCTCTCAATAGGTAAACAATAACATGGACCAATATTGGCGTTGACGGAATTCGAAGAAGGACCAATCTGGCAGTATTGGTCAGAGTCAGACTCATAGTCTGCCAAGTGCTCCATGAACTACATGACGGAACCGCAGAAGGTAATGTGACCTTGAAGGAGAATCTATATAAGGTCATAGGCAGCTGCCAGCGGGACTGGGATCGACACATACCCCTCTTCCTAATAGCCATAGTTCAGCAGGACATACACCATCCGAGATCCTATTTGGTCAGATAGTTCGGTTGCCAAGTGAAACGAAATTCAGATCCCCACCTACGGAGCCTAAGGAGGTGAACGACCATGTAGATGAATTGCGCAGCAGGATTCGTAAATTGCACAAAAATACCAGAGAAAACAGCAAACATTAAATTAATTTTTTTACATCGATAAAGGTCAAGAAGTTACTGCTAGTGACTCGTGTTGTTTTATAGGCGCATGTAAACCGAACATACTATAGCTTGAACAGAATGATGCCACATGCTCCATAGGGCGTTGCATAATGGAAGTTTAACCTACAAATTGAAGCACCTTTTGGCGACGTCAATTGGCCTCAAATGTAAGTAATCTAACACCATTGTACTTTTCTTGTAATACATTCGTCAAGAGTTGTGTCTATACTGATAATCCTTAGATAATGAAGGCACTATTCGTCGCGATAGGTGAAGCTACCCCCAGAAATATGTGAAAGTCACAGAAAATGGCAAAAGAAAATATTTATATACTCGTATTTGAAAAAAAAAGTACTGCAAGAAGTAAAAGGAAGATATATGACTGATAGTATTTTTCTCACATAATCGCACAATTTAAACTTTATATTGAAATAATCAAATGATTATTCTTAATTATGTGTTTTATTAATGGGGGTAAAAGTAGAAAAGCACTGCAATAAATCAGTGCAAAACTCACTCATACATTTTAAGTGTGCTGGCAATACCGTGTTAAGAAAACCAAACGTTTGACAGAATCGTATGTGACAGTTCAACCCCAATTTGATTAGTAGCCATTTTTATTTGTTTAATATTTATTTGTCTTTTATAAAATTACTCGGGGTTTTGTGGGAAAAAAGTGCGAAGTATAAATAAATACCAATCAAATGGGTAAATCAAGGTCTAGATCACGAAGTCCAGCGAAACGACGGCACCATAAAAGCAAGCACAAACGAAAAAGCAAATCCAGAGATAGATCCGAGCGAAGTTCTCATTCTCATAGCAGACATCGCGATAGAAGTCGTGAAAGAAGTTCAAATAAACTAAAGTTAAACACATATTTTATACAATCGATTGCACATGTTTATTTTGTTTATTTTATTTTGCAGAAAACGCTCCTTGTCAGTTTCTTCCTCAGATAGCTATGTATCAAGCGGTGAAGAAAAGCGTCATCAGAGGAAAAAAGGACGAACCAAAAAGTTAGATGAAGTAGAAAGATTAGCTGAAATGGAACGGCAAAGGCGGCAAAGAGAAGCTGAGCAAAAGGTTAACTAGCAAACCAAATCAGCCTAAATGGACAAAAGTTACAGCTTACTTAAGATTTTTCAATTCGAATTAGTCTAGACTTCCTAATGTTGCCGAATGAATTATTATGTTGCCGATTATTATTGTTTATTTCCCGAAAGCCACTCACATAATTTAAAGTAAATTAAATTTGCGTTGTAAAGGACCACATCACCAGAAATGAAATATAGGTAGTGATGAGATTTGTTCTCTAAATTTGCTGTTGCTAGAAAATTAAATTGTTCGTGTAAAACGCCGGTATATACAAATAACTATTTTAGAAAATGGGACGTTTACTATTTAAACAGATAATTGTAGTTTGTTCGACAACATTTTTTTTTATGTTATTGATTATTCTACTAAGAAAACATTTGTATTCATTCGACTGTTAAACCTTTGAATCCCGTAGATAATTGAGGAGGAAGCAGCAAAAAGAATAGAGCTTTTAGTTAAAAAACGAGTAGAAGAAGAATTGGAAAAGCGAAAAGAAGAAATCGATCGCGAAGTAAACAGACGTGTTGAAGCGGCCAAAAGAGATATGGAACGTGAGATGATGCTTGAACTTGAAAAGCGAAGAGAGCAAATTCGTGAAGAAGAAAGACGCCGGGAGGTGAGATAAGTTTAATTCCAACGATTAACATTTTTTTTTGGCATGTGATGAACAGAGTTTGCAAAAGAGAATATTTGCAGTTCCGTTAAATCAGTCAAACTTGAAAACACTATAGTGAATATACTTTTGTCACCTTTGTGTGTCTCAAAAATAAAAATAAATGTGTTATCCTATTTAATTTATCAAATAATTAACAAAAATATTTATTATTTATATTCAAATATATATATATATTTACTGTATGCGCATACTTATCCCTTTCCTTAAATTTATATTTCAATATTAGGAAGAAGAAAAACAAAAACGTGACGAACTAGAGCAAATCCTTGCTGAAAACAATCGCAAAATCGAAGAAGCTCAACGCAAATTGGTAAAATAAAAAAAAAAAAAGATTTTTTTAATGGCATAAGCTGTAACATAAATTTTTAGGCTGAAGAGCGACTAGCAATAATTGAAGAACAGCGACTTATGGACGAAGAGAGGCAAAGAATGCGTAAAGAGCAAGAAAAGCGTGTCAAAGAAGAACAGAAAGTTATATTGGGAAAAAACAACTCCAGACCTAAACTGTCATTTTCATTAAAACCTGGTGCTTCATGAGTTTGAATAAAATATTTTTTTTTTCGTTCTTTCTTTGTACATTCCTTTTATTTAAAGTGACTGATCTAAAGGCGATTTGTATTCGGCGCAAACGCTCAATAACTTTCATGTTCTTATTTCTCGGTACGGTCAATAAAAGTTTAGACTGACCACAAAGTGCGAAATTTGCTGTAACAATTTATTTATTATTATTTTTTACGTGCTGTGCAAATTATATTTTGTTATATCAATTCCCTGCATATTTAAAAACTAGTCTTAACGCATTTTAAAATGTGTGAATTGCAGTTTCAACACAATTTATATTTAACTCGATGAACCGATTATTACCTTATTCTCATCTCAAAACAATTACAGTCTCTTAAGTGATAAGTTGGGGATTTATCAACAGCGATTTAAAGTTCTGATAAGAAATCATATTTAAATAACCGACCTGATGCCATTCCTAAATTTGATCTACTTGCGCGTGATCCAAAAGGAAAAATTAAATAAAGTTACTCGTATTGAGAGATACTTTGAAAAAACCTGGAGATCAGTAGTATTATATTGTACTTAGGAGATAAATGAGTAAGAAGCACACTCATATTTTGACTAGGAAGTTGCAAAAGCGCTTTATTTTTAAAGTTTACACCCATAGTTTTGGATCTAAAAAATGTATCAAACTAAATATTAAATAAAATTTTATTCGATCGTTAATTGTTTGAGCAAAGGTTATTGTATCATCTTCAGAATCGGGTGTATCAATTTTATTTTAATTATAAATATCCATATTTGGAGTGTACATAGCATCCATTCGCTCTAAAGAATTCTTTCTATGGTGTACAATCTTACATTTGAGTTATTAATTATATATTATTATCCGAAGGTAAAAAACTAAAATATGTTTATATGTGTCGTACTCACTTTCACAGCAAGCATCGCTGTATGTTCTATCACTTATTCCTAGCACATTTAAGTGATTAGCAAAAGCGTAAGCAGCTAGCAGTCTTTCCTATTACGCGACAGCAGGAAAGTTGCTAACCTATATCGAGGATCAAGTTGTCTGCCGACGAGCACATACGCTCGCAACAACTCGCTCGCTATAGTGAAAAAAAAAGTCGGATCCCCCACCCTATCACTCTCCAGAATCACAAATTCTTTTTGCTGTTGCGTGGCCTTGATCATTGTACCTGTTCACATTGGGGACGGAATGAAAGTCCTCATGAACGTCGTGTTCACATTTTCGTGGGGTTGAAAGAATTTTTGACAAGTGGAACACTTGCATCGGAGCATTTTTAAATGTGAGCAGTTCGCCTGAGACATACTTTTTTCCTATTCTTCACATTTCCTTGCTCAACAACTATCAAAACTAAAATGAAAAAATATGTCAGAAATGGAAGGATATGGAAAAAACGACGTCCTTCACCCGAAAATCGACTTTAAGCGCCCTGTAGACGCTAAAACCTGGTACTAGTAAGCATGGTACCACTAAAACCCGCAGACGCTGAGACCAATTCACTCCAACATAATACAACACATCTCTCCACAAAGATGGTAGGCTGTAAAAACACTCGAAAAATTCTTTCCAAACATTAGAATTTGGAATATTCGCCATTTTTTCTCGATTATTTTGTGCTTGAGTAAATGTTGAGAGATGAGAGCGCAAACACTGAACATAGCATCAGCAATACAAAACTCTGCCCACAAACATCGACAAAAATCAAACCAGTTTTGATTTTAGTGAGACCAAATTCTGATGTTGGTGAGACCAAAAAATTGGTACGCGTACTAGCCCGCAGACGATCAACATCAGCTAAAACTTGGTTAGTGGTACCATGTTTACTAGTACCATGTTTTAGCGCCTACAGGGCGCTTTAGACATGGATTTTCGGTGGAAGTAACTCTTCTTCTTCCCGCTTCAATAAAAAGCGTTCCCTCTCTTTCGAACAATCTTCCTGCCCGCGCCAATGTGAACAGGCACATTGTTTATGCTATTGGGTTAATTTTTATCAAAAGCAATGATTTAGATCTTGTAACATCTAATAAATAACTAGTTGTGTGAAGATTTTTGTTGGTGGACTGATGTAACTTATCGTAAGGGCTTAGCGCCTACTGCAATTTGTTTGGAAAACTAATACGAATTCACACATCTCAACGTTGCTTGGAAGAGACGTAGGAGATGTGTTTTACATGTGCGTGCTTATAATAACAGTGTACCAACGTTTGTAAGATTGATCTAAGTTCACTATTATTCGGAAGTACCTACTTCGGAATCGGTTTTTAGTTAGTATTCTAAAATCCGAGTGGAATTGCTTCTTCGGAATTGATTTCGAATCCGATTGGCAGCTAAATTCGAATCAGCTCTTTTTTGTTGTGCTGACAAATAAAATTATTTGCGTTTGGTGAAAATGTTTCATTTTCAAGTTAAAATAAATAAAAATGAGCTCAGGAGTATTGTTGGCACTGTTATCTAGCAGCGCGCCCCAAGAAAATGAAAAAGTAAAGCGAAAGATTTTGCGAGACCACAGTAATCCTTTACAATTACAAGATTCTGCGTAAGTAGTGCACATTTGTTTTTTTCTAAAAGTTTAAGACTTTGCTTGCAGGTTTATTACAATGTTCCGCCTAAACAAGTATTTTAAGGGAGGTTGAACCACTAGCTCAGCGGTCGTCCATTCCGTCGATATTTCAATTGACTGCTACTCTGCGATTTCTTGCTGAGGGAGGTTTTCAGCGATCGGTGGGAATGGACTCGAACGTTGCTTTAGGGAGAAGCACAATTTCGGAAATAATAACCGAATCCCTTGGCCTTCTAGAGCGGGAGTTATGCCAGAAGTGGATAAAATTACACACTGCCGATGAGTAGCGATGGCACATTAAAAGAAGCTTTTATGACACAATCAGTTGTGTCAATGGCACTCACATCAAAATCGTAAAACCCAAAGAAGGCTCATATTTCAGGTTTGCGATTACAATATGGTCATAAAGGCAATAGATACTTGCTACCTCGGGTCAAGTCATGATTCATTTATTTGGAATCTAAGTAATGCCAGAAACTGGTGAAAGAGGCTAATTGTTATTAGGTGATGCTGGATATGCGCTTGAGCCGTTTTTATTAACACCTTATAGAAATCCAGTCCCACAGTCAATTTAACACAAATTTAATAAAGTGCACTCTCCAGCTGGTAACATTATTGAGCGAACAATTGGGGTTTTAAAAAGCCGTTTTAGATGCTTGTCTGGAAATCTACAATATCATCATACAATATCATGATGGCAGAGCTCAGAAAAATGAAATTGAACCTGATCAAGAAAATGTGTCAAATGATATCACCTCTCTACAAAATGAAGCGCAGAGAATGTGAAACGAGATAGTAAACAATATTAATCTGATATTGCTCTAAATAATCTTAAAGATATTTCTTATGAGTAAGGTTTTGTTTAATTCATATCAAAAATATTCCATATATAACTTAAGAAAAAATAGTAAAACGCATTTCGTAAACATAAAACAAACTTTTTTTTTTAAACAAATTAACTTTGTCTGTTGCGCTTCATCTCCAAATGGAGCTCCTCAATCTTCCAATCGACGCAATTTTATCTGATTTTTTTCGTCCAGCGCTTGTTGCATTTTTAAATGATGCTCGTTTATGTCTTTTCTGATGCCTCTCATTGTGCTGTTTATTTTATGTAAACTGCTGTAAACTTTGCGGAGGCTAATCTCAACTTCTTTTCCGGTTTTTGCACACTGTGTAACACTTTCTATGAGTGATTTGTGGAAAAATGCTCCCTTGTTCATAAAATCGTTAACAGTTTCCTAGAAAAAAAAATAATCACGCTTGTATTTTGCAAATATAACTGAAAACGTTTACTTGCAAGGAGGGTTCCTTCTTACGACGTTTTGGTGTCGGAGGTAGATTTTGGCTATGTGGGAGCATTTGGTGTGACGTGTTTGGCATTTCATCATCACTGACTATCAAATTAAGGTCACAGTTTGATTCCTCCCCAATGCCATATGATGTTGTCACTGAAATGCCATCCATTACCTTATAAATGCCAGACACTTGTACCATTACTTCCTCCGTTTCGGAAAGCGTATATTTTTTGAAAGGACCCCCACCAGTTGCAATTGTTTCTCTTTTGTTATGTGCTAATTTCTTGGGAATTTCTGCCCAAGTCTGCGAAGAATAAAAAAAAATAAATATTTTAGAGATAGGAGCGCATAGTACATATTTGTTATAATTACGGACCTTTTCCACTCGTTTGTTGTTTTTACTGGAGGCCCTTGGATATTGAGACTTTCCGTTAGCAGTTTCCACTGATCGTCAATAGCCATTTTATCACTGTTTGTAAAGCCTACTGCTATATCTCCATAAAATGCAACATTGTTGTGCTTTTATTCGATGTATTATGTTTTCCTCTAAAAACCAAAGTTTTTTTCGCTATTTTTACGGAATATTTACGCGACAAAATTTTTAATTGCGTACATTTTCCTTTCAAATCGGTTAAATCTATTTTTCGGTTCTTTTTTTACCACAAATCACTCAAACTGTTGATCGGATTGAATCCGAAAAAAGCTTTCCGAAAATCGGAATCCAGAACACCAAATTTCCGAATCAAATCCGTTCGAATTCATTCGGAATTAAGAACAGCGTGGAATCGGAATCCGAAATTCGAAATTCAGAACACCAACCGTCGGAATCAATTCCGTTTCCGAACCAATGCGGTTTCTAAAACAGCCCTGTTTATAGTACACAAACATGAAAACCGTTGTGCACCGATACTCCCCTTTTGCTTGCGTTGCCTTGTGTACCGAAAGGGTATTAAAAATCCATTTAGCGGGGGTATATTATAAAAGAAAAAAATGTGTTCATATGAGACAAAACCGAGGACGGAATGAGATCTAACATAGGTGCAGGTCCTGAGAAACTACTTTGATACTTGTCTAGCAAGTTCATTGACTATTTCATTCCCCTAACTAAATTTAGCCAACCGTCTGCAGGAAGTCTTGCATTATCGAACCAGCTTTGAAGTCATAAATGGGCGCCGTAAGGCTTTAAACGCAGCTTGGCTATCGCTAGAGATGCTTAATCCCCTCCACCAATTCTTCAAAATAAAGATTGCCATCAGGACTACGTGTATCTCCGCTTGGAAGACAGACGAAAAATTTCCCTGACGACAATATTTAAAAGTTACTAATTCATAAATGTGTCATATCTGATAGCTAAAATAGGACGATATATGCATAATACCAACGAGCAACGGTCAATAATAAAAAAATTGAGTTTCCGAAGGCGAAAACTGTAAATTTGTTTTAGAATTAGTTCAAGTTACTAAAAAATGGTTTAAAATTTCAAAAACTATGTTTAGAAGGGTTTAAAAAAAAGACAGAGAAGTAAAATTGACCCCAAGCAATGAACGAAAATCTTTACATTGGCCGAGCTAAGCCATTAATAACTTCCACATAACTGCAAGAGCTAAGTGAATCTCATTAGGAACGATTGAAATAAAACAGCCCGATTCTTTTTGGCACTAATTTTTTATTCCTTCTTCAATGGCGGCGATCGAGCGAAGAGAACTTCGTTCTTTCCGGAAATACCTATTCCAACATGGCTGTTCCTATTTTTTTTTTCTTTGCTTAATTTCCCGAGGGCGCTGCTATACTTAGAACACATCCATGTTTTCTAACTACAAATTGCAGAGGGCGTTGTCATACATACAAAGAATGTTAACATTAAAGGGCTTACCAGAATGTGAATCTGAAGCTTGAATCTATATCTGATATCGAGCCTGTCAAAAGTTGAATACATATATAGCCGAAAGCGCCAACACAATGCGTATCTGTGTGAATCTGTATCTCGAAGTTGAAAAGCACCCAGAGATTGACGTGGATCTGCGTTTGACAGCGATTCCAGCTTCAAATTTACATTCAGGTCAGCCCTTTAATTTTAATTAGACATTACAAAATCGAGTTTCCTTTTTTATAAGTTATTTTTTCCTCCTTTTCCGAAGCATATTTTACAGAAATCACCTGAATACAGCCATTGACGCTTGCTAGGTTTCTCCTGGTTATGTCAATGTCATAGCTGTAAATTACTTAAATATTTGTTGTTTTAGACCCTTTTTGACATAAAAAGTTTCGGTGATGCTTGATAAAGCAACGGGAGTTAGCCATCGACATCCTGCACAACCGAACGAGATTGATCGAGATGCCCAGACCTAGATTACATCCTTAGACTCTTCCATAATCAGTATTAAAATCAATAAAGAGGTGCTGAGATCGAATAGTCGATTCACCGGGGTTTATATCAATTTTAGACATTTTATTCCTATTGTAGAATGTGATTTTTGATAGTAAATTTCAGGCTACCCTTTCCTCAGAACCAGACAGGCGATGCGTCCTCTGGCCAAATTTTATGGACAGATGAGTTGGTGCATACTCCTCATCAAATCATTTTCTCCAGCTTTAAAACCAACGGCTCCTGCGAATTTGTTGAATGTGGTCAGGTGGACAGAAGATTTCGTGGTCTACGTGGCCTTCAACCTCGCATAACCCACTGGCTATACATCTCAGTCATAAGACCGATAATTACTTACGGGGTGGTCGTCTGATGTACGGCCTTAGAATATCCAGTCAATTGCATTAAACTAATCAGAATTCAAAGAACAGCATGTCTATGCATAAGCGGAGCCTTGCGGTCTACCCCCTCTGCGGCATTAGACATTCTGTTTCATTTGACACCCCTCGATATCTTCAGGAGGCAAGTAGCTGCGACTGCAGCTATTCGCCTTAAAGCGACTAAACAGTGGACAAATAATTCGTTTGGCCACGCCAACATTCTTAACACCTTAGGAATCCTCACAGAGAACATCGATTGCACCATACCTGAACTTTGGTTTGACAAAAACTTCCATGTAAGCTTCCCCTCTAGATCATTCTGGGAGGAAAATGCTCTCATGGAGAACAAGTCAGTCAATCTCTACACAGATGGATCTAAAACCGATAGCGGAGTTGGTGGCGGTGTTTTCTCAGATAAGCTAAATCTAAGCCTCTCTTTCCGTCTTCTAAATCACTGTAGCGTGTTCCAGGCGGAAATTTTGGCGATTAAAGAAGCTCTGTCCTGGCTGAAGAAAAACGTAATATCTGCAAAGGATATCCGCATCTTTTCGTATAGTCAGGCCGTCATCAAGTGCCTGGACTCGGTCTCATTATATTCTAAAATCACCCTTGAATGCCGATCATCTCTCATGGAGATGGCAGAGTAGTTCAACATTCACCTTTGTTGGGTGCCGGGCCACAGAGACATCCCAGGGAACTGCAGAGCCGATGCACTCGCCAAAATTGGAACCGCTCTACCTATTCTACCGGAAAAGGGTAGTATAGGTATACCGATCGCTACGTGCAAACTAACATTAAAGCTGGATGCCAATAAAAGAATTGACCTTAGGTGGACTGTTGGACAAACATGTCTAGCGACCAAACAGATCAGGCCAAAACTGGATCTGAATCGCTCTAAGTGTCTGATCCTTTTAAATAGGAAACATCTCAGCGTCATAATAGCTGTCATCACTGGACACTGCCTCATAGGCAAGCACGCAAGAATGCTTGGCGCTTTTACAAATGATTTTTGTAGAAGCTGCATGGACGAGGAAGAGGAGGAGACAATCCTCCGCCTACTCTGTACATGTCCAGCTCTCTCCCAGAGAAGAATACTATATGCGTGTTTCCCGTCTCAATATAATGAATCTTGCCTGTCGTGCTTTGATCAAGAGACCGGATCCATTTCCGGATATGATCTTATGCACTACGGCGCTACCAAAGTGTGGTCCTTTCCTATTCTGGTAGGAATGCTCGTAGGTTCTCTCAATTGAGTTCAAAAGTATGCGACCATAATTTTTATTAGCAAAACAAACAAAGTTGGGGGACAGGGCTTTTTGACCATTATTAGGCATACCTAGTGCGCATGCTCACGACCACAGCACCACGTAATGCAATGTAAAGGCATTGAAGAGTCAGCACGTGTAAGTAATAGTCGTCGGACTTTACAACTTCGTACAGTATCAAATTTTAAAGCTTGACGAGTGATCACGGTTGATCGGTCTTGGGTTTATGAGTACGACCCAAAAATTAAATTCCAGTCACCAAAACAGAAACATGTACCATTCCCAAAACTCTAAAAATCAAGGCAGGTCCGTAATAACTGCTGGTCGTCCACACCAGTGGCGTGGTTCACCATGAGTACGCCCACACGGTATTACGTCACCATGATTCGAAGTTTCTTGGCCATGCACAACACAATTGTAGTTCGTCAACCTTCTTACCCTCTTGACTACGCTACATGTGGCTTCTGGCTTTTTCACAAGCTGAAAGTGCCATTAAAAGCGACATAATGCGGATTGCGACGAACCACCTGCGCGCCATGACCGATGAGGGTTTCCAACTTGCTTCCAGCAGTGGCAGAACCGTCAGCAGATGTGTAGCATCTCAAGGGGAGTACTTTGATTTACTTTGATTGGATTAATGTTATACAATTTTATCTTAATTTATGTTAATTCATGGTATGGTATTATGGTACATACAAGAACGGCGTTATTTGTTATACTCGCAGGGGTCGAGTATAAAAATCGTACTTAGTTTATTAAGAGAGTTTCTTTAAATAGCAGAGACGCAGTTATTAAAGGTTTTAAGAATATATATAAAATTGAATACTTTAATGGAAAACGAATACTGGACCAATCACTCACAGCTTTAAGAAAATCAAATCCTGAATATTTTTCACAATGAGTTCATCTTAGAAAATCATGTTAAACTTATAAGCTCTTAATCCATGTATTTTTGAATTGAATTATTTTTGAAAAGCTAGAGAGAGTTTTATGGAAGTTTTTCTTCGATATCTGAGATGTTTTAGATATGGCTATATGAGACATAATTTAGATTTGATTTTTATTTTATTTTTACTACAAAAAAAATTTTCCGTTTCCATTACACTATAATGCGTAATGTAAAGTAATTTCAACTGAGTCATTGTCTTTAGTATTTCATCATTTGTAATAGAACAAATGGATGTTGGTGAATCTATTTCATAATATCTCACATATTCGTAGGAAATGTTCTGAACGTCTTCAAGTTGCTTTGTACTCTTTCATTTCACTTTCCAATAAATTTACCAAAATGCTAAAGTATTGTTGCCCATTATCAAACTTTAAATATGAAAAATTATAATCTACATTGACTCATATGACTCGAAATATTTTATTCCATGTCGTAGTTATCTACATTCTCATAAAATTTTTTCATTGGATTTATGTTTAATTTCGTAACAAAATTTCACCATTTTGTTATCCGAGGATTACTTAAAGGTCTGAATGCTTTCATTTCTGCTTGTACTCTTTCATTTCGTTTTCCAATAAATAGTTGTTTGAAGGAGGAGGCAACATGATCTCACATCTTTCTTTTTTGAAAGTACGCCATTGCAGGCGTGTAGTGTTTTACGAATTCGGTCAAAAAATCACTGAACATCCAAGATGGTAGGTAGAATATAATTCAAAATTTAACTTATAAAAATAGTGCAAATAATAAGCTATCGGAAAATGTTAATATTTTGTTGATTTCGCTTTATAATAAACTTGTAAAATGTTTGTAAAATTTTGATTGTCTACTTAGCAAAGTGTCTGCCATTAGCTTGTGACGTGTTCTATTTTTCCAAAATAAAATGTAGATTATTGGCCATCTAGAATTAATATCATATGTGCTATTTTGAAATTAACCAACTTTTTATCATAGGTTAACTTTACCGTAGATGAAATCCGTTCTTTGATGGACAAAAAGCGGAATATCCGTAATATGTCCGTCATTGCTCATGTCGACCATGGAAAATCTACTTTGACCGATTCTTTGGTAAGCACTTTGGCAGCTCCGATGGATTTACCATTGAACAATGACACATTCAAATGTGAATGATTGCAATAAATATTTATTTCCACATGAATTTAGGTCTCCAAAGCAGGTATTATTGCTGGAGCCAAAGCTGGTGAAACCCGTTTCACTGATACCCGCAAAGATGAACAGGAACGCTGCATTACCATTAAATCAACGTAAGACATATTTTTATTACAACAAAAAAAAAATTGTAAAAAAATTAATTGTATGATGATTCTGATGACGAGACTGATAGGAATTTTTGAAAGTCTATGTGTATTATTCATATAAATTTTCGCATAAAGTTCTCTATAAGATTATCTGGCAGACTGATTGTATTTTGCTTATCGCAATTGTATAATTGAAGGGTGTGGGATGCAATGGTAATTTGAAATTTAATTTGCAGTGCCATCTCTATGTACTTCGAAGTTGAGGAAAAGGATCTGGTATTCATCACCCACCCCGATCAACGTGAGAAGGAGGAGAGAGGTTTCTTAATCAATTTGATTGATTCACCTGGACACGTCGATTTTTCGTCAGAAGTAACAGCTGCTCTTCGAGTTACTGATGGTGCTTTGGTTGTGGTTGATTGCGTTTCTGGTGTTTGCGTGCAAACTGAAACTGTTTTGCGTCAAGCTATTGCCGAACGTATTAAGCCTATTTTGTTCATGAACAAGATGGACCGTGCTCTTTTGGAGTTACAATTGGGCGCAGAAGAATTGTATCAGACTTTCCAAAGGATAGTCGAAAACGTGAACGTTATTATTGCCACCTACAATGATGATGGTGGTCCAATGGGTGAAGTTCGTGTTGATCCATCGAAGGGTTCAGTAGGTTTTGGTTCCGGTCTTCATGGATGGGCCTTTACCTTGAAACAATTTTCTGAAATGTACTCTGAAAAGTTCAAGATTGATGTCGCCAAACTAATGAACAGGTATGTATTTTTTTTTTATGTATGTTTGTATATATATATAAGGCTGCACATGTAGATATGTGTAACCATATGCTTCTAGCACACCAAGTGTCTCACGCAGGACAGGTTGTTTCCGGTTATCTGAAATTTCTTGTCCCAAGACCGTGTGACTAGTGCATATATTTTAGAAGTAGATAAAATTCGCATTTTGGTTTATAACTATTTTGCCTTCCAACATTTGGTAACGCTGCTAAGCGACCTCTATCCTTATGTCTGATCTAAGCAAGCTAAATATTTGTTGGTACAATTGTTAGAATTTTTAGAAGAACATGTAGTTGAATAGATTGAATGAATTTTAACGTTTACATTCATATGTGCTTTTTCAGACTTTGGGGTGAGAACTTTTTCAATGCCAAAACTAAGAAGTGGGCAAAGCAAAAGGAATCTGACAACAAGCGTTCCTTCTGCATGTATATCTTGGACCCAATCTACAAAGTTTTTGATGCCATCATGAACTACAAGAAGGAGGAAGTCCCAACCCTTTTAGAGAAAATTGGCGTAGCTTTAAAGCACGAGGACAAAGACAAAGACGGAAAGCAACTTCTAAAAGTTGTTATGCGTAGTTGGTTGCCAGCCGGTGAAGCCTTACTTCAAATGATAGCAATCCATCTGCCATCACCAGTAGTAGCACAAAAGTACCGTATGGAAATGTTATATGAGGGTCCGCTCGACGATGAAGCAGCTATTGCAGTAAAGACCTGTGATCCTAATGGACCTCTCATGATGTACATATCGAAAATGGTGCCTACTTCTGATAAGGGACGTTTCTACGCTTTCGGCCGTGTGTTCTCCGGTAAAATTGCAACTGGTATGAAAGCTCGTATCATGGGACCCAACTATGTACCCGGAAAGAAAGAAGATTTGTACGAAAAAGCCATCCAGCGTACAATCTTGATGATGGGTCGTTATGTTGAGGCTATTGAAGATGTTCCATCTGGTAACATTTGCGGTTTAGTTGGCGTAGATCAGTTCTTGGTTAAAACTGGAACTATTACCACATTTAAGGATGCCCACAACATGAAGGTATGTCAAGAATATTCAACGCTTAAAATAAAATAAAAAAAATATTTGTGATGATAAATTTTCACAGACCTGTACTGAGTACTTTGAAAGATAACATTTATTCATACTGACGAATTCTAAAATTTTTCCAAATTCTATCATTGCTTCAGTACATTATTAATAATATTTGCACGTATTTGTATCTATTTTGCGTCTATAACAGGTTATGAAGTTCTCTGTGTCGCCTGTTGTGCGTGTTGCCGTCGAACCTAAAAATCCGGCCGATTTACCAAAACTTGTTGAAGGTCTTAAACGTTTGGCCAAATCCGATCCTATGGTGCAGTGTATTATTGAAGAATCTGGCGAACACATCATTGCTGGAGCTGGTGAATTGCACTTGGAAATCTGCTTAAAGGATTTGGAAGAAGATCATGCTTGCATTCCTCTTAAGAAGTCTGACCCTGTTGTGTCATATCGTGAAACCGTCATTGAAGATTCAAATCAAATGTGTTTATCTAAGTCGCCCAACAAGCACAATCGTCTTGTAATGAAGGCTTGCCCAATGCCAGATGGACTACCAGAAGACATTGACAAAGGTGATGTTAGTCCAAAGGATGACTTTAAGGTCCGTGCTCGTTATTTGGCAGAGAAACACGACTACGATGTGACTGAAGCCCGTAAGATTTGGTGTTTCGGTCCCGATGGTACTGGTCCAAACTTTATCATCGATTGTACAAAATCTGTGCAGTACTTGAATGAAATTAAGGATTCCGTTGTTGCTGGCTTCCAATGGGCAACGAAAGAGGGTGTTTTAGCTGATGAAAATATGCGTGGTACGTATATATTTGCTGTTGCTTTCTTTTATACCTTACTGTTTTTGTGAACATTATGATGAAAGAAAAAATCGGAAATGTCGTGACGAACATATCTTATTTTCAAGCTCAACAGGCCTGAGTTAAATGATTTATTTGTAGTTTGTGATTTAGGAATTTCCAAATTTTTTCATCAGTTTTTTTTTTTTTTTTTAATTTTACCAGGTGTCCGGTTTAATATTTATGATGTTACCTTGCACGCTGATGCCATCCATCGTGGTGGTGGTCAGATCATTCCAACTGCTCGTCGTGTATTATATGCTGCGGCTATCACCGCATCACCACGGCTTATGGAACCTGTTTACTTGTGTGAAATTCAATGTCCAGAAGTAGCAGTAGGTGGAATCTATGGTGTATTGAACAGACGTCGTGGTCACGTTTTCGAAGAAAGTCAGGTCGTTGGAACACCAATGTTTGTTGTGAAAGCATACTTGCCAGTAAATGAATCATTCGGCTTTACCGCTGACTTGCGCTCAAATACTGGTGGTCAAGCTTTCCCACAATGTGTGTTTGATCATTGGCAGGTACTTCCTGGTGATCCAATGGAGCTTTCAAGCAAACCATACCAAATTGTGCAGGATACTCGCAAACGTAAGGGTCTTAAAGAAGGTCTTCCAGATCTTACTCAATATCTAGACAAATTGTAAAGCGGCGGAACTCAAGTTCGTTCAGCTTCAAGTTTCAAAGTTATATTTTTAAATCAGTACCATCTTAAAAAATAAATTAATTTGTATTAAATGTTTTTCTCTTTTTTTATTTTGTTTCCTTTTAAACACATGTTTTTTTTACAAAATTGGTTATGATATACCTACACAAATTTCCGGTTGACTTGCAAAATTCCGACGAATATATTTGTTTTTGTTTTAATTACAAGCTTTGTTCATGAATACCTATCTATACAATAAATTGAAAACTTGAGCAAAGAATTTGTCTGGCTTAAATTTAATTATTCCAGTAGTGGTACGTATGACAGTGGGTATCATGCGGACGGTTTCAAAGGTTTGGCTCTAGAGCCCGGCTTTTTAAAAAGCCCTAGGCTACTTCCGTTGGCTTATTTAAGTACTTTACTATTAAAATTAAATGTTAAATAGAGAATGGCCATGGAGAGGGGATATTAGCTGAAAAATGTAATTCAATTTGAAAATAAAAAGTTCCAATCTATTGTCAAGTGGTCACTTGCGATGCACATTGCTTTCCAAAATTCAAACTAAATGAGCATTGTGAATGCACCTCTCATGTGTTATGCAAGCATGCGATATGTTCTCGTTGCGTTACGTGTCATGATGATTTGGAATGTACGTGATGCGCAGTGTTTATTTTTTTTAACGTCAAACAGTGTGAAACAAACTGATTGGAATTCATACATGTAATTAATCATTTGCTAAATAATTGTGGTGCTTGTGATAATCGAATATTCACAAAATATATTTTACAGCTAAAATTCAGCTAGAGCTGAATTACTTTTCAAACTGCAACCAAACAAACAACAGTCATTTCCATCGTGATAGTTCACAATGCGCTGGTTGTTTTTGCTCGCGCAGTATATACGTTCACAATGAAGTTTGGAACGTACTGCATTCTGTCACCAGGTTGCTGATGCAAAAGCATTTTGGAAAGCAGCCGCAGTTTCGCCATTGCTGTTCCGAGGCTGACAGATTATACGAGTAGTCATTCAAAATACCCGCCGAGGGATTGCGGCTGTCGATTGCATCAACTAATTTCAAGATTGGTATCGTGTAACTCAATCAACAAATAAAAGTGACTACTCTAAACATGCATAATTTGTATTGACGGTTTCTTTTATTCATTGGTTTGATGTTTTTTCCTTTCATCTAGTTTTGATTTTTGCACAAATCCCTTTGGCAATGTCTGGGTTTTCTTCCATATATTTCGCTGAATGTTCCAGTTGTTTTTTATTTGTCACTTATTGCGCCCTACATATAAATTATTTCTTTTTATAATACATAAACATGTTCTTATTAAAACACTCACATATTGTATGCATAGCAATTTTTTTTCAATAAATCAGAGACCAACGACCAGGAAATTGCGATCGGCTACAAACAGCTGTAAAATCGTCAAAAGTCGATCACAATCGACATTCGTAATACCGAAATTATAATCGATGATCGGTAAAAGCCGATTGCCGATCAACGATCGACAACCGCAATAGGGGCCAGAAAACAGCGGATGTAAATAAAGCTTCGCGAAATATACTCGCAATTTGAAGATTACAAGCCTCAAGGCAAAGCTCTGAATAACTTATTGTATTAATCGTCGAAATATGCGTGTTTTCAAAAACGTCATACTAACAAAGAACTGCATCAGTTGCGTTCAATAATGCAGAACTAACTTAGTCTGGTCTATCATCGTAACCGATCGAAACGAAATACCCTCCGATTTTTACGAATTTTGTATCCGAAAAAAAATTTTCTTGTGCAATGTATGACTGCAAAATGTCAAAATAACAGCAACGCGTTTCAAATTCACGCGATGCATTCCGATGCATGCCATGATTATCTTTCCGATTGTCTCCGACGTGAAACAAATGTGACAAAATTCTACAAGCTGGTTGTAATCGCTAAGTGGGCCTGTGATCGACTTCGAGACGATGCCGATTTTGCCAAAAAAATCATCTTTTCAGATGAGGCTCATTTTGATCTTGGCGGGTATGTAAACAAGCAAAATTGTCGCATTTGGGGCACAGAAAACCCGCACGCATACATTGAAAAGCCGATACACCCAAAACGAGTCACTGTTTGGTGCGGATTTTGGTCCAGAGACATAATTGGGCCATTTTTCTTTTTTTGGCCGTTACAGTCAATGGCGATCGTTATCGGGCCATGTTAAACGAATTTTTGTTCACAAACATTGAAGAGGAGGATATTGGCAACATTTGGTTTCAACAGGACGGCGCTACGTGCCACACAACCGAAGCTACACTCGATGTTTTGCGCCCTGTTTTTGAAAATCGCATTATCAGCCGCAGAGCTGATGTCGTTTGGCCACCTCGGAGCTGCGATTTGGCACCGTTGGACTATTATTTGTGGGGTGCCGTAAAAGATAAGTGTTACGCCGACAAGCCAGAGGCAATTGACGCTTTAAAGGACAATATTCGTGAAGCCATTGGTGAAATACAGCTGCACAGGACAGGCAAAATGCTTCTTTTTCTTTGTACTCCGATTTTGTTTCCAATGGAACACTAAAGATCTCTTCGGACTTTTATTTTCTAAATATATTTCCTTGCGAATCAATTTGAACACTCAGAATAATAAATTAGCCAAATACATCCGATTACACGAAAACAGAAATCTAGTTTGACACACAGTACTTTTTGACGTTTATACATATGGTATTTATGTGTTAGCACATTTTGACATAAAATCCAGGAGAGGAATTTTGATTCTGAAATGAAAACCAGAAGCAAAATTTTAATTCTGAAAATTTGAGGGGAAAAAGTCTCCATTAGTTAGGAGATTTTAGATCACGTTTTGTCACACGCGTTGTAATTCGGATAATTTTCGTTTCATTTTGCCTTTATGGATATTTCTTTTACAGCGTTTGTTAAAGCCGAACGTACAGTAGTCATGTACAACAAACTTACATTTTTCGGTCACAAAAACTATGGAGTACACGCCATACAAACTCTATGGACCACATCGTGATCGAGTTTTACATGATGGTTTACGACAGAGTCTAAGTATTTAAATATTGTACCCTTCGACACACTGACTCAATAGGTGTCAGTAGGTCCCGTATATTTCAGGTGTGTATTTCACTTTCGTTTTAACGTCGACGTACTTATCGCCCACATTCTTATATACGAGTATATGCATTTTGAGAACTCTATCGAATGAAATTTTTAAGTCTTTCGAAGCATTGGGATGCTTCTCTACGGTAAGGTCTGAATCGCGTCGTACATATGTTGGCCTGCCTCCCACTTTGTTATATTGGCTGCCATCGTATTTAGTACTATTTATAACTGTTGCAAAAAAAAACTACTAATTTTAAAATTGAAGGGCACATATGAATGAATAATAAACATTTTTAGGACTTGTCATATATAAGGCTGCATCCTAGTTGAATTGTAAAAGTTATTACAAGATGCATGCCAAAATTGAAGAGTAGACCTAACGAGCTTCCAAAATCGTCTCAGTGGAATAAGTCCTTTAGTCATTACGTTTATGTATCAATCAAAGTGTTTACTTATCAGGAATATAAACACCCACATTTTTAAGAGCTTGACGAATTAAAAAATTAATTAGAGATAAGGAAATAACGACGATTTGATTTCTCGACATATAAGATTCTTTCGACAATATCTATAAAGCCGGTATAAAAAAAACGCAACCAAAATAAAAATTCCACTATGTAACACTAAAACACTAAACTTAGAGACTGCGCCTGAAATAATAAGCTTCACAGTTAGCGCGGTCTTTGACCAACCGCTCCAGAATTGCGCACTCCAAGATGGTTAATATCCCCTTTCATTTGTGCGTGCCAACTAAAGCGAAGTGTCCTTTTACTGCGTTGTCCCACGGTGACTGATATACAACTTTCTGCTCAGCCCGATGTCGCTATACAACTCGAAGTTGTTGTACTGCTTCTGCGTAATAGGGCAGGACTGGGATGATTAGGGTCCTACTATCATTATTGTATCTCCAAAAGGCTTTATGGTTTAAATTTTTAAATATGTAACGGCCTTTTAATAATATTAATTAAAAAAAAATTAATACATTAAAAATTTAAAAAAATCGATGCAAAAGATACGAGGGCGGGTCAATAAGTCCGTGACTTTTTGAATTTTTGACCTCTTTACTGAAACAGCAACACTGCTCCTGTCAACAGGCATCTGTCAGTTGACTCCTGTCAAAATTTAAACTTGCTGCGTCAGTTAGTTTGTGTTTGACAGCTATTTTTATCAGACTACTCACTAATTTCTTGCGAAAAAAAAACCAAAAAACCAAGACAATGCAAGGGTGCACACATGTGCAGTTGCCATGGCAAAAATCCATGAATTGGGCTATGAATTGCTCCCTCATCCACCCTATTCTCCAGATTTGGCTCCGAGCGACTACTTCTTGTTCCCAAACCTGAAGAAATGGCTTGGTGGAAAAAGATTTGACTCCAATGATGAAGTCATCTCGCAAACAAAGGCCTATTTTGAGGACCTCGACAAATCATTTTTTTTGGAAGGGATAAAAAAATTGGAGAAGCGTTGGACAAAGTGTATAGAGCTCAAGGGAGACTATGTTGAAAAATAAAATTATTTTTTTATCAAAATATCTGTGTTTTATTCCAAAAGTCACGGACTTATTGACCCGCCCTCGTACAAAAATCACTCCGGAATTTAATCTCCGCAATGGAACACTTCTGATTTTGCTGTCAAAATTTTTACATCTACTAGTGAGTTTGTTAAATGTCAAATTTGTATTTCCAAATTTCTTTGTTTGGTAAAGTGGCAAAATCTAATAAAATGTTTTGTTAAACTTTTCAATTTTAAATTGGGGTCTATTTCAATAAACATAAAACTTTTTTAACTTTTATTTTTAAAGGTTACAAAATGAAATTTGATTTTTTATATTTAAAAAAAATAGTAAAAACGATGACTTAAAAAATTGTTTCACTGCTTGCACCAAATCGCCGTTACAACCTCTTTTGAAAACCAAGATGGAAGTCCTTTTTCGGTTTCTTGTTGAGTGACAGCAAAAGCAACAACCATTGTTTATCGATGCACCTTGCACTTGCCCAGTGGTACCAAGTCTGGGCTTGCTTCTGGCATATTAGCTCAGACAACATGTTTATATTTCTGGTTCCATCTTCTTTTATTTTTTTTATATTTGCTTGCAATTCAAAATAATTTATATGTGCTAGTACATTCTGACATAAAATCCAGAAGGAAAATAGTACATTCTGACATAAAATCCAGGGGGAAAATCTCTTCCTTTTGAAATGAAATCTTCTGAGAAGGCTAAGAAGAGTGAGTCGAACATTTTCAGAAAATTTTTTTCTCTCGTCCATTGAAGAACGCAAAAAAAAACAAATTAAATTAAAAACGGCCGACATTTCGTTGTTCATATAGTCCCAAATCCGGTCGCATACTTTTTAGTAAATTTTCTAAGAGATAATCTTATGTGGTTTTTGGTTGGTTTCTCTCCGGAAGTTGAATAATTAGGATCACTATGGAACACTAAAAGCTTCTTCGGACTGTTGTCAAAATTGTTACATATATAGGTTAAATGTCAAATTTTTATTTTTCATTTTCAATTACATTTATGAAATTTATAATCCAATTTTCGGAAACATTGCTGCTGGATAAAAAGTACTTATTATTTCTGCTTTTATTTTTTATCTATTTGCTAACGAATCAATTTGAACATTCAGAATAAATTGGCCAAACACAGCCGATTGTTCGAAAACAGAAATCTAGTTTGACACTCAATACTATTTAAAGTTTATACATATTTATATAGGTTTAACATAGAATCCAGGAGAAAGAGATTTTGCTTCTAAAATAAAAACCAGAAGCAAAATTTTGATTCTGAAAAAGAAGGCTTCTGTCCGGTCAATCGAAAACGCCATTTTAGCCACCTTCCGAACTTGACAGTTTATAAATATTTTGTAGAAAAAATAAAAACAGTCCTTAACAGATAACGGAGGTTTCTTTTCGTGACTGACAATTCTTCCAATAGGGATAACTTACAAATCTTTGAGATTTATTATAAACAAATTGTTTGACAAGTCATCATAATTAAACTTATACCGGAAGGACGAATACTTCAGCATCGTCTTCAATTAGCGAAACGTATAGAAAATTCCGTAATTTTATTGGTTCTCACATTCGACCAACGAAGCTATCCGTCATTTTGTGGAGGCGCTCTATATTACTCAAGGCTATCAAGGGGTCAACGTATTGTGCATACTTGTCAATTTGGTGTTGATCACAACAGTTTGACCTTTATCCGTCAACTATATGGACAATTTTACAAATTTTGTATAGTAAACTCGTGGTTAGTGATAAGGCTTACTTTAGCTTCAATGGGTTTAAGAACAGGCAAAACTGTCTTTTCCAGAGTGAAACGAATACAGAAGAAATGGACTAGTGAACTGGCTTAGAACACATTCTTCTTAATAAATAAATATTTTTGAATCAAAAACAATTTCTGCCGTTATTGTTTAAAAATAAAATTCAATATATCTTAAAAGAAAAACCTTAACAAATCAAATTTGCTGGTAAAATGTAGTCTGAGCTTAACGTTCATAATGACGATTTTCATTTGATTGAAACATACTCACCACAAATCTTGTTCTCAACATGGTTTTCTTCACTTGTAAACCTAAACTCAACACAAAGTTCGATTGTGCTATTCAACCGTGGTGATGTTATAAGTTTTTGCAAGACAGGAAACAAAATTTCTGAATTTAATTACATTTGTGTTAAAAAAAATCCTTGCACTGTATAAATCTGTTTCTTCATTTGATTAGGCAGCAAAAAGATGGGGTAAATAAACAAAATGTGTTTTATTTTTATTTTTTATTTTTCGGAATGTCTGCTATGAGAAAATCAATTTATAAAGAACGAGGGGAACCTGATCAAAGTGTTCCGCCCGTCTTCAATTTAATTTAAAAAGGAAATCATTTTTCGAATAGTCGTTTATAAATTCCTCAATTTTTTTTGATGGTCTAAAAAAAAAAAAAAACATTTGCTTTATTTGTTGTGAGTTTCGAGTAGCGATATGGTGTAGAATCTTTCTAGAGATTTTTTCTAATAAATCGATTGTTTTATTTGTTTGACTACGCTGATTAATTACTTTATTGAAAAGCAGAGATTGCAAAAAAAATTAAAATAAAAAAATAATGTGAAAAGTAAAGTTAGTGAGAAACACAATTGATCTAATTAAAAATTCTTTATAGTGAACAGCCAATATTCACATGCCAAGCTCACGTCTTCCACATTGACCCCAAAACCAAGAGAACATGGATTACTGCCAGCATGAAAGCTGTTGCAGTAAGTTTTTTCTACGATTCGTCTCGGAACTTATACCGAATAATAAGTGTGGAAGGTAGCAAGGCAGTTATTAATTCTACAATTACTCCAAATATGACATTCACGCAAACATCACAAAAATTTGGCCAATGGAGTGATGTTCGAGCTAACACTGTATACGGGTTAGGCTTTGCCTCTGAAGCTGAATTGACAAAAGTAAACATTTTTTGTATTGTTACTATTATACGTATGATATTTGGAATGCCATTTGTTTTTAGTTTGTTGAAAAGTTTCAAGAAGTCAAAGAGGCCACTAAAAATGCAATGGCAAAATCATCCGCTAATGGTAATTAGAGCAAAAAGAAGTTTAATACATTTCGCCTAGTTGATTGATATAATTTTATTTTCAAGGAAGCGCTGCCGCAACACCAACAACATCTGCCAATACATCTCCGGTAACATCACGTACTGGTGGTATGCAAAATGATAATTCCTCAATGGAGCATACTGTGGAGCCACCAAATCTTTCTAACACAAATACTCAAAATGCAAATCCGGATAGTCCATCGCACAAAATCAATCAAAGTAGTAATATATCCACAACTGATGCTAAACAACTTTGCACACAAAATCCAGGGGATGTTGGAGGTACACATGCTGTAGCTGGAGGTGAACAACAATTAAAATACGAAAATGAAAAGCTTAAAATGGCTTTAGCACAAAGGTAAACCATCTATTTGAGTCCTTTTACATGTGACATTGGGGAATATTTTATTAAATCGTTTTTTATAGTTGTGCTAACGCAAAAAAATGGGAAATCGAACTGGCCACGTTGAAAAACAACAACATTCGCCTCACTAGTGCATTACAAGTAATGTATAATTTCTAATTGATTAATGCGAATATTAATATAACATTATGTGCAGGAATCAACAGCTAACGTTGATGAATGGAAACGCCAACTTCATACCTATAAAGAAGAAAATATTCGATTGAAACGAGAAATGGAACTATCCAGACAAGGGCCAGCACCGAGTTCAGCTGGAAATGAACTAGCTGATGATCTTCGAAGAGAAATTGGCCTCCTAAAAGGTCGAATAGAATCTTTAGAAAAAGAACTTATAATTCAAGAAGTTGAACTAAAGGCAGCCAATCTAAGTTTGCTTGATAAAACCAGCGAACAAAATGTAAACTAAAATCAAGTTAAAATAAGTATAAATGATAATAAATTTATGGGTTACAGATGACTAAACTTGGAGAACTAAATACTTTATTTGCCAAGCATCTATCTGAGCTTATTAGTGTTCAAAAGGATATGCAAAATCTTATTCAACCGGCTAAAAGTACTTGAGACATGCATATGAATTTGTCTGACAAGGTAAGAAAATCATTAAATTTAACAACAAATATATGAAAAACAATTTTAACCTTAATTATAAAATAATTTATAGTTCTTGGAATCCGAACAAATGGCTTCGATGGAAACACGTGTTCCCAAAGGAAGTGGAAATTTAACCGCTATAGAATCTGAAAATACACTATCAAATGTTACTTCAATACAATCTCAATTGCAATCGTTATATGATTGCAGCGAAACATTAAAAATCTGCGATAAATACAATAATTACAAAAATATTAATCTCAATAACTCGACAGATAAACTTGTGTATATGCATTCAAATAACATAAACACTAACACAAATACTCACGTCCTTTGCAACAAATCGATAAGTGGCAATAGTAGTATTGTTGGCAGCTCTATTAATTTAAAGAAATCTTTGGGAACGCAGCCACAAAAACATCAGAATCCCGAAATGGAGACACCAAAATCTGAGTCTGATTTAAAAAAGATTCAATCTCCTCAAATCACTATGAAACAGAATGATGTGTATACCACTAAAGAACGAAGTGAAACTAACAATTCTCCTGTTCCAAGAGCAGAAGTACCTACTTCAACAGGTCTAAATAATACTAAAACGGCCACCATACTCGTATCAAAGACGAAAACCAAAACAGGACTTCCGTTATTACTAAAAAATTCTATAAATTAGATAATTTTTTGTTTTGTTTTAATTTCTTTTAATCAAGCACTTGTTAAAATATAAAATTTATTAATTTCATTTCAACTTATTCCTTGATTATACATATATGTTCATAACAAGACGCTCTATAATTTGATCTTTTTTTTTCATATTTGGTTGTAAATTTAGTAAAACTGTTTCAATATTCAGCGATCATCATTAACTCACACTATAATATATGAAAACAAATGTAAATAACCGATCAAAAAAGTAATTCAATATAAAAAAAAGCCGTTAACCATTTAACAAAAAAAAAAGAACAAACAAAACAAAAAGAACCCAAAAAAAAACATGAAACGAATTACAATGTAAAACATAGATATAAGTTAATAAATTATTTATTCTAGGCTTAGTTCTAATTAACAAACATATGACAACCACAAAACATTACCTACGAATGTTAAGTTTTAATTAATGACAATTTATTTGCAGAAGAATAAAACACGGTGATTATTGAATATACACTATATTACAAGTTTACAATAATAAAAAAAAGTTATTAAAAAATTTACAACAAAAAACGTAAATACATACATAAAATAGAACATAACACTTGATAGTTAAATATGAATAAATTTAAAAATAATAAATAAAATATTCTTTTTTACTTTTAATATTGTGAGCATTTTCCAAATAGAAACCGTGAAAAATGAAACAATAATATTATAAAAGACGTTTTGCATCCTAGCCATAACAATGACAAAATTTATAATAATAATAATAATAATTGAATAAATAGAAAATCATAATAACAATTTATAAGAAACGATTGATTGTAATACTCCTATGTATTAACATTTTTGTTTTCATTCTTGTGGCATACTTAAAAATTGCCCGTTAAATTTCTAAAAGGAACGTTAACCCAAACAGAAGAAGAAAAGAAGGAAAATTATAATACAACAATATATTAAATACTTCAATTAAAAAAAAAATGTGTTAAATGCAAATGCAAAAGCAAATAAAATATAAATAAACCTTTTAAAATAATGTGTACCACTGAAAAGAAACCCATTTAATAAAACAAAAAACAATATATATATTTAAATATAAATCATATCATTGTGGGATCGGAGCATCTATATGTAATTTTTATTTTATTTAGAAGCAGAATCGACAGAAAATCAGAGGAATCACCACTCAGGATTACTGGACAACTATCATAATTAATCATTTGCTTACCACTCCAATACCAAGAATATTCCGAGCGTCCCTCCTATGATATTCTGCCTCTTGAAAAGTTTACAAAGACTGATTTATATGGAACTGAAAATTTTGCCAAGTAGATATGAAGTGGTATCCAACTTTGGTTCAAAGAAACACATTCAAATAAAACACCCAAATTATAGCTTAGTTGCCATCCGATGTTAAAGAGTGAAACACAAATCATTAAATATATTAATGGATTTATTGACTTTGATTAGATAATTTAGAAAATTTTGTAACATAATTGAAACTACGTAACAAAAAGAGATCTATATAGCTCGTTTTTAGATTCATTGCTCCACTCTGTGCTGTTGTGAGGGGCCATAAAATTGATCAGTTTGTGGTGCAAAACATATCTTTTAAAGAAGAGCATTATTTAATACATAATCACATTGATATTCCAAAAACAGCTTACCTCATTTTACGTCCCTTACTCGCCCTTGTATCAACTTTCTTTTTCATTTTTTGCCGAAGTTTCTGCAACTCTGAAAACTGCTTCGTAACATCATATGCGCTTGAAGATACATTGGACTTGAATTCAATTAATTCCCTTAATTGAGAATGATAGAAATCAGTGTCATCGTATATCTCGGGACTGGTGATGCATTTCTCAGCATCAGTACTTTCATTTGAACAAGATGTGCTTTGTCCAAATAATGTGTAGTTTCCTTTAAGTTTTTGTGATTTCAGAATGTGATCGCCCCGCTTAATAAGAACGTTATTAATTTTTTTAACAACATCGAAATCTTGTGACATATGTTTTTTAGCCGCTCCTGAGGTTAATACTCTCATGCGATCATCCCACTTTAAAAGCACAGAATCACGATAGGGTTGAAATTTTTCGAAATTCAATTTAAGAGCTGGGGCAAATCTTTTCGCAATACTAGAACCAACTTGAAATGTATCAGGGTTGGATCTTTTTCTAGAGCATATTTGGAGCTTTTTTATTTCAGATTTTTGGTTTGCCAGATCTGCTTGTGTTTCAATAAGCTTTTCCAATAAAATGGCAACGTTTTTTTGTGTTTCATCTGCTAACTTACTTACATCTTTGTTTGCCGACAATAAAGAAAAATCGCTAGAACATGGCAAGCTATTTGCTTTGTTCAATATTTTTTGAGAGTTGATTCGTAATTCCAAAAGCTTCTCCCAGATTAAAAGTTGATTTTGAACACAAATCCCCTTTTCGACATCAAGTTGATTGTTTCTTACAGGAATTAAATTACCAGCGAATTTTCCTTTATCAACTTTTTTAATTTTGTCTCTCTCTTCTTCGCTGGAATAATTTATATCATTAAACTCATACTCAGATTCGTCCTGATTTTCTTCTGAAGATTGACCGTCAACACTCGATTTATCGTCAAAATTATCACTGTTTTGCCGGTGAGCGATTTCTCCACTGTATTTAGGGTTTTGTTCAGATAATAATGGAATATTCTCCTTCCGTATTCGGCTTAAGGACTTGCTGTCTTCATTTTTATCGAAATTATAATCTTCCTCGTCAAAATCAATTACTCGGGGGGCTGAATCCTTTTCAGAATCGTATTCGGACCCACTCGCACAGTGAGCAAAAGTTTCTTCTACTTTTTCCGAAAGAGATTTGTTTTTAGATTTCTTTGCAGCCATATTTTTTTTTCAATACAAACTAAAGACGACTTGAAACGAGTTAGATTTTGCGCTTAATAATGAATTATATTTTCTATTCTTGGGTTGACTATGAACATTTAGTTTAGCTTATGATGATTTACACACACTTTTATTGCAATGCTTCGTGTTATTATTGGCAAAGTAAGTGCTATGTCTAGGATGTGATATTGCGGCTGCAATTTATTGTTTTTACACGACCTAGCAATTTTTTTCTCCTTTACGCTGCAATAACCTAACTTGCGCTACTTTGACTTTACTGGACAAATCTAATGTCAAAATGACAGCAAGCACACGTGTGATTTGCGTTGCCAAACATTTTTTTATTCTTGCAAATTATTCCCAGTTTTCATTGCATAACATTTGTGCGTGTAGTGTTAAAATCTGTGTGCATGAAAGTCCGTCCATGAACATCGTGTTCACATTTTCATGGGGATGAAAGATTTTTTGACAAGTGACTTGAATCGGACCATTGGTAATTTATATTATTATTATTATTATAATTATTATTTATTTATTAACAATTAGTTCAAATTAAATGCTAACTAAAACTAATAAGCACTAGCTGCAAGGGCTATCGGCTTTAATTTAATTCTTCGCGGTTTAAATATTCAAATTGCAAATGTTAAATGTTTTCCAGTGAAAGGTCTTGTAATGATTCGTGTTGTGTAGCAAACTATCCTGCACACAAAGCGAGTCCCTCTGTGCCCAATATGCCTTCAGACGTTGGTTCCGGTCCGATATCTCCAGCCAGTTTGGTCGATTGGTTCGATTGGTTCGATTTCATTATCTGCCTGTTGGGAGGAACGGATTTCGTCTGTACTCCAACCCTCTTCTGGATCAGTCCTGATCATTTGGATAGTGGCCTGGTCCTTCGCTTCTTTTAGTTGTAGTGTTCACGTTTGATTCCGCACGATCGACGAGAGAGAGCATGAGCGTTTGAGTCGTAGTCGAAGTTGTTCAGGGCCAATAACTGTAGGGAGGGAGCAGTGTGATAACCATTTAAATGTGTGCAGCGACATCTAGATTTACATAACAGAAGATTTCGTCTCAACCATTGATGACTGGAGAGTGGAATCGAATTTTCTAGAAAAATGGAAATTGTGAAATGCTGGATAGCGAGGATTGTTCTCGAAGTATGTCATTCGAGCGTAAATACCAGCATCCCTAAAGTATGCAAGTCAGTTCATCAGTTGAATTTGAAGTGTTAATTAGGGGAAGTGATTAAGTTGTTTAAGTAAAAGATAAGAAAAGTATAGGCGGGTGAGAAATTGGATTGTATTGTAAAATGTTTGTGTGGGTACAAATAATAGAACTTATTCTTTTCAATACAAATCCCTTTATTCAGTACAGTTACAATTCACTATGTAATTGTTTCTCTCAATACAATCCAATTTCTCAACCGCTTATACTTTTCTTATCTTTTACTTAAACCACTTAATTACTTCTCCTAATTAACACTTCAAATTTCACTTTAGAACTGACTTGCATACCTTTGGGATGCTGGTATTTATACTCGAATGACATAGTTCGAGAACAATCCTCGCCATCCAGCGTCCCATACAATTTCCAATTTGCTAGAAAATTCGATTCCACTCTCCAGTCGAGACTTTGTTATTCCAATATCGAAATCTTCTGGTCTTCGACATTTTCTGCTAGATGTCGCTGCTCACATTTAAGTGGTTATCACATTGCTCCCTCCCTACAGTTGTTCGTCCCGAACAACTTCGTCATTCAGCATCCCGTTGAAATGACACATTCTATCCAAATGGACCACTTTCAATTTTCCTCGATTCCCACGCTGGATCCGGTAGACAACGTCATTAATGCGGGTTATCACCTTGTATGGACATTCCCAGTCCTGTTGCAATTTTGGTGATTTGCCTTTCTTACGCTGAGGATTATACAGCCAAACCAGATCTCCTTCGTTGAAACCGGAAGATTTCGCCTTGATATCGTACCTAGTTTTCATGCGGCTGCTTGCTAGCTTCATCTTTTCTCTGTTGTCTTCATGCAATTTACGAATCCTGCTGCGTAAGTCATTCACGTACTCGTTCACCTCTTTAGGCTCCGTCGGTGGGGATCCGAATTTTGCTTCACTTGGCAACCGAATCGTTTGACCAAATAAGATCTCGGATGGTGTGTGCCCTGTTGAGCTATGGACCGCGTTTCGGTAGGCCATTAAGAAGAGGGGTATGTGTCGATCCCAATCCCGTTGGCAGTTGCTGACAACCTTAGATAGATGCTCACTCAATGTCCGATTAAATCGCTCGACCATTCCATCAGATTGAGGGTGTAGTGGCGTTGTCCTTGTCTTTCTTATTCCCAAATATTGGCATATTTCCTGGAAGACTTTTGATTCAAAGTTTCGCCCTTGATCAGAGTGCAGCTCCATTGGGACCCCAAATCTGCTCACCCAGTTGTTGACTATCTGTTCGGCTACGGTCTTAGCCTCTTGATTTGGGATGGCAAACACTTCCGGCCACTTACTGAAGTAATCCATGACTACGAGGGTATATCGGTTTCCATTAAAGGTTTCGGGAAACGGCCCAGCGATGTCGATGGCTATTCGTTCGAAAGGTGCTCCGACATTGTATTGTTGCATTTGTCCATGTGGCTTTACTTTTGGACCCTTGGTAGCCGCACATCTTATGCACTTTTTGCACCAATTCTCGACATCTTGTTTAGCGCTTAGCCAATAGAAACGTTCCCTTACCTTTTCCAACGTCTTGTTTATTCCCAAATGGCCTCCTGAGATTCCGTCATGTATTTCATGGAGCACTTGGTTGACTCTGGACCGTGGCACAATTAGCTGCATACGAGATGTTGTCCCATCTGCACTTTCCCATTTTCTCTTCAGCAATCCATCTTGCACAAAAAGCGAGTCCCACTGTGCCCAGTATGCCTTCAGAGTTTGGCTCCGATCTGATATCTGCTGCCAGCGTGGTCTTTCCTCGTGTTCTTTCCAGGCCAATATTGGTTCGATGTCATTGTCTGCCTGTTGGGAGGAACGGATTTCGTCTATACTCCAACCCTCTATTGGCTCAGTCCTGATCATTTGGATAGTTGCCTGTTCTTTTGCTTCTTTACGATTGCAGTGTTCGCATTTTACTCCGCACGGTCGACGAGAGAGAGCATCAGCATTTGAGTGGAGTGTTCCCTTGCGGTGTTGCACTTCAAAGTCGTAGCCCTGCAACTGCTCGATCCATCTTGCAACTTGGCCTTCAGGGTTCTTAAATTGGAGTAGCCATTTCAGAGCTGCGTGGTCTGTCCGGAGAATGAACTTTAAATGAGCACTTAGTAGCCTCTCAAACACTTCTTTCAGATTTTCGCGGCGCTCCTCGTACGTCTTACCTATGACGATAACGTCGTCCAAATATACTAGGCAGGTTTTCCAGGTGAGTCCTTGCAATGTTCGTTCCATTAGTCGCTCGAAGGTGGCCGGAGCGTTGCACAGTCCAAACGGCATCACTGCAAACTGCCAAAGACCGCTTTCTGTAGTGAAGGCAGTTTTCTCACGGTCCGTACGATTTATCTCTACCTGCCAGTAACCGCTCTTCAAGTCAAGTGTTGAAAACCATTTCGCTCCAGAAAGCATATCCAAAGTGTCATCAATTCTCGGAAGTGGGTAGCTGTCCTTTTTAGTGACATCATTGAGACGTCGGTAGTCTACACAAAATCTCGTGCTGCCATCTTTCTTCTTCACCAGGACCACTGGAGATGCCCACGGACTTTGCGATTCTTCAATCACTCCCTCAGCTTTCATCTTCGACATCATTTCGCCAACTTCTGTTTGCTTTGCCAATGGAAGACGCCTTGCAGGTTGACGGATTGGTCGAGCGTCTCCGGTGTCAATGTGATGTTGAACAATATGCGTACGTCCATATTCTCCGTCTTGTGTAGCAAATATATCAGCGTACTCACCGATTAGTTTTTCTGCCAGGATTCGCTGATCTTCGTCCAGATTACAGAGGCTGAGAATTTTGTTCTTGATTTTTATGCTCTGAACTGTTGTGACCGGTTTTGCACCCTTTTTTCCGTTGTGGTCGATATAGCCTCAACAGGTACGCATTTTCCCACTATCTCCCCCTTTTTCACCTTTACACTGAATGTCTTTGGATTTAGAATCCTTACAGGGACCATGTTGTTCTTTGGCTCCACTAAGGTCTTTCCCACCATGAAGTCTCTTTTCTTTTCTGGCTCCATCAAATAGAATCGGTGGCTACCAGGACCACCTTCACCTTTTGCCCACAAAATTGCTTCTGACGAAGGCTCTAGACTCTGATTGCTGCAGATGACGACATTTGAGACTGAGGTATTGGCGTTTCCGTATATCATTGGTATCTCCAAGTTTCCGTATTTCAGGGTTTGTGCCCCCAAGTCGACTACAAGTCCATGTTCTCTCATGAAGTCTGTACCAATGATGCACTCGTCACATATGTCAGCTACCAGAAACGCGTGAGTGAACGTTATTCCGGCCAGTTGGATTTTTATGCGGACTTCACCATATACCTTAATCGTTGCTCCTGTAGCTGTTCGCAAGCTGCAGCTGCTAGTGTTATGCAGCCAAGACTTCTGCACAAGATTCCTCCTGATGATTGAGGCCGTGGCACCGGTGTCTATTGTTGCCATCCATTTTTCTTTTCCACTGACTACTTCTACTAGAAGGCTTTCGCTGCGTCGTTTTGCCAGCGAGACTTGGATGATGGTCCTGGGGCCGTCGACTCCTGCTACCAACTTCTGCCCCGCGAAGTTGGTGCTTAAGCATTTCCCGACTGATGGCTTCGGGAAGGTTGACCGGCTTCTTGATAGCTGTTTCTGCGGGTTTCTTCCTCTATTTGCTTGTCACCACAGTGAGGGCAGTCTTTTCGTCGCAACGGTTCTTTACACTGCCTTTGAAGGTGTCCTATTTTATTGCAATTCCAGCAGCGCATTATTCGTCTATCCCGTCGAGTATCTCGTTCCTCGGCACTAATTCTTGTGCAGGAACATTCGACAGATGCTACTTCCCTGACGAAATGTGTTCCCCTGGAAGCCTGATTGGCTGCTTCCATCGCCAGAGCGAAGGCAAGAGCTTCAGCAAGGGTTCTTTTCCCGGCCATCCTTACTGCTGACTGTAGCTTCGAATCTGCAATTCCCCTGATAAATGCATCTTTTGCCATTTCGTCGATAATTTCCTGGCCTGCGGTGGGGTATGACAGATGTGCAAGTCTACTCACGTCTGCTTGGAGCTGCTGCAGTGTTTCTCCTCTTTGCTGCGTTCGGCTTTGCAATTGGACCTTGTAGACCTCCTGCATGTGGCTGTCCCCAAACCGTTTCTCGATAGCCTGCACTAAAGTCTCATAATCTTTATGCTTTTCGATGTCTACTGTTTGCAACAATTCTGCTGCAGGACCGTGCAAGGCCATTGTTAGGGCAAAGCACTTTTCCTCATTGTCCCAGTCGTTTGCACAGGCAGCCATTTCAAACTGCTTCTTATAAGTAGACCATGAAGTCTGGCCATCGAATGAGGGAGGCTTCAACTTTTTTCTCCTTGGACCGCTTAAACAACATTCTCGCAGTTTCTGTTTTCGCACTGTGTCGAGCTCTTTTGCCAGTTGCTGAACTTTGCTGTCCATTTCTTCGAATTTTTCGCCAACATTCTTCTCTATTGTATCAAATTTGTCATCAACGTTCTTCTCTATTCTATCAAATTTGTCATCAACGTTCTTCTCTATTCTTTCAAATTTGTCATCGATTTCTTCGAATTTTTGCTGGAGAATGTTCTTTTGTTCTTCCAGATTATTCTTTTGTTCATCCATTTTCTGTTGAAGACCGTGCAGATTGTTGGTTTGTTCGTTGAATTTTTGTTCAATGGTGCTCTTCTGCTCGTCCATTTTTTGTTCCAGACTGTTCTGGAGAATGTTCTTCTATTCGTCCATTTTTTGTTCCAGACTGTTCTTCTGTTCTTCCAGATTTTTCTTTCGTTGGTCGAGACTGTTCTTCTGTTCGTCCATTTTTTTGTTTTGTTCGTCCATTTTTAATAAGAGGAGTTGCATCATTGCAGCCATGTCATTGCCGGTACTTGTCTGTTCATCCTCGTCAACATCAAAGGAATATGCATCAGGATCATGTCCCTCGTTGTTCAAAGCCTCCTGAAGTCGGAGAACCAGGTCACTTTTTCCTCCACTGGCGCAGAGGCTTCTCTTGTTCAACTCGGATTTGAGTTGGACGAGGGTCAACTGCAATAGTTTTCGACCCATTCTAGCTTTTTCAAATAGTCAGAAAACACAGTTTTTTTTTTTTTTTTTCACATAATAAGTCCTATCCCACTTCTGACACCAATGTAAAATGTTTGTGTGGGTACAAATGATAGAACTTATTCTTTTCAATACAAATCCCTTTATTCAGTACAGTTACAATTCACTATTTAATTCTTTCTCTCAGTACAATTCATTTTCTCAACCACTTATACTTTTCTTATCTTTTACTTAAACCACTTAATCACTTCTCCTAATTAACACTTCAAATTACACTTTAGAACTGATCTTGCATACCTTTGGGATGCTGGTATTTATACTCGAATGACATACTTCGAGAACAATCCTCGCCATCCAGCGTCCCACACAATTTCCAATTTGCTAGAAAATTCGATTCCACTCTCCAGTCGAGACTTTGTTATTCCAGTATCGACATTTTCTGCTAGATGTCGCTGCTCACATTTAAGTGGTTATCACAATAATAACTATGAAATAGGGAGCTCGACAGGGCATTCCACAGCGAGTTGTTCGGCTTAGCAACAAATTGCGATATTTCAGAGTACGTCCGAAAGTGGGCTTGAGGGTATACTGATGAGCATTCATAGCGATACGGGTGTTACGGTGGCGCACCTGGCCAGTTGTGTGAATTGAGTTGTGTGGCTTGGTGTTTAAATTTCGATTTGTAAATGTCTTTGGAAGCATTAAATTCCACTCTGTTTATAGTTCCCCAATTGGTTATGTTGTTAATATCGGAATCTAATGAGCTTAACCTAGGATTGGTGAGAAAGCTTACGCAGATATACCATCTAGACCAGTGGGTGTATGTATATTGAGATCTTTAAGTACTCTTGCTACTACACGAGTGCGAAAGTGGACTCGTCCCATTGAAGATTCGATACACTCAAGTGTAGGCGGAGACAAAGTACAATCTGGAAGTGTTGAGCTGGCCGCAAAGTGTGCAGCAAGCAGATTGGTCTTGTCTAAAGTGCTTACAGCTCGAGTCGTAGCATGTATTTTCTTTTGGTTTGATACTCTTCATATCAGCAGCGGCATCAACGTCGTTATCGAGGAAACATAACGACCAGTTAAGTCCGCTCCAATTAGTTTTTTCGTATTGCCATACGGTTCTTTTAGGTATCTTTTCTTCAACTGTGTGCTCAGTATACGAGAAATTAGTTGATATAACACAGTTTTCCGACGAGCCTAGAGGGGATAGCACATCTACAGTGTACTTAACAGGATGAGAAGTTAAACACAAGTCCAGGGTGTTGGCGGTATGACTATCAACGTCTGGTATTCGTGTGGGCTCATTTACAAGCTGGGACAAGTTATTTTCCGCAGCGAAGATCTTCTGTTGCCTGTCCAGAATGTCGAAGCCCACCAGAATTGTGTAATATTGAAATCGCTCGTAATCATGATTTCAGTATGAGGATACAGGGATACAATTCATCTAACTCGTTGAAGGTCGAATAGCTATCCAATTATGGGCTTCTGTAAATAAAGCAGTAGTGGATAATTTACTTACGGAGATGGAATTTTCACCACATGAAGTTGAATTCCGGATTGGAACATGGATCACATTGTGGTGGAGTTGGTAAGCAACATCACTACGAACTTAATGGCGATACCGCGGTGAGGGAAGAATAACGGCACTAGTTCGTTGCCAGGTAGCTGCAGATCAGAGTGACTTGAGAGGTGTGGGAGGGGATCTACATGTGTTTCACTAAGTGCCAAAACAGCTGGTCTGTACTTACAGACGTGGACGTACGCAGAAAAGTGATTACTTTTTAGCCCACGTACATTGGCTACGTCAACCCTGAATTCCCTAGTCATAACCACAAACAGACACAGTAAACACAAACAGCGATAGAAATTGCTGTAGGTGTTATGCCCTTACAAAAATATGAAACAGTGCATCAACAAAATTTTCACTCTATCAGTTGTTACATATACTCAGTCACTGCCCGTACCGTATAATAAATACCGCAACGGCAGTGACTGAGTGCAAGCAATAGTACCTCGAACAGGAGCGGGAGAGTTGGGATATCCGCACTGTGTAATATTTTTATTTTTTTTGCTTTCTACACTGCACTGCACTAGTTTACTTATTATTACTTTTTTTTTGTTTCACACGCCCGCCATGTTCTGTCCTTTACGAATTAAGAATCTCGTGATGCTTAAAAGCCATCTTACCTCAGTAGCATTGGTTGGCGTTGGAAACTCCTGTATGCATCTTTTGCTTTCTCCTGGCCGTATGCCATCGGAGTTTATTACGTGCCCATGGAAAGTTATACTGGTTGCCATAAAAAAAGACGTCGGTGGTCTAAACGTTAAATCTGCTTCCCTACACCCAAAACTTCTTTAAGCACCTCCTCAACTGGTTCCGTGGCGAGGTCCACTTGGTCTTCTTAGTTCTTAGCTTTCGAAGTTTTAGCAAGTTTTAGAGGGGTGGGAAATTGTTTCTTGACCATGACTGCGTTCAGTGTACGGTAAGCAGATTATCCACAATCTCAGGTAATTTCTTCCTTTGAGCAATTGGCACCTGCTATCTTTTGCCCAAAATTACCCGCGGTAACGTTTATTTCCATAGACGTAGTTTTCCAACACCCTATACGGGATACATCTTCGGCGAAATAATCAGAGTAATCAGAAAGGATATCATTTATGGCATTCCGTTGCATTGCTTCGAATTGTTCGCCGATGTTGAAATTCTCCGGCGAACCGGTTTTCACTTGAAAAACTCCTCCTTCCAAAACAACTCGCTGATTCTTCCGACACAGGACATCCCGACCCACAAGTATGTATTACTTGTTGACTCGGTTGACTCGACGATTGATCCTCTATATATATATACAACAGATTCATTCCCCGGAATATCGTTTGGAGTGGTAGATTCTCTAATTAATGAATGATCACTTCCAGTGCTGACAAATGCAGAACATGTGTGCACAGCCAATACGACTTTCTTCATTACTGGTGCGACAATTTCATCCGCCTGTAAGCTGTGTTCGAACTTGGCTACTTTTGATTTTTTTGCACGGCAATGCTTTGTCTCGTAACCTTCGTTGTTGCAGCTGGTACAACGTGCCTTTCGCTATGGTTGTGTCCGTTCATGACCTGAAAGCAATCTATGTCTTGTTCTGTCTCCTCAGCTGCTGTAGTCCTTGAAGTTCAAAGTGACGTCATAGATAATGAAGACATGTTCTCCAGCGAATTTAACAGAACGTTGCACGTATGGAAATTAAGTGCGAACAATGTTCGTGTAAGGATAGAATCGTTTAACCCGTTAATTATATAAGACTTAATTCATCTTCCGATGGTCGGCATTACATAATAGTATTCGGGCAGTGATTCGTTCTGTTTCGATTTGCGTTTCACTAAATCTCAATGGACATCTTTCGTGACCTCAAGAACAAACTTCGGCCATGGTTGAAATATGTACGGCTTGTGCATCCAACCAGTCCTTTGCAATGGCCTTGGTTTGTGTTGAACCGCAAACAAGATCATTTCATTATCCCAATTATATAAACTTTGCAACTGCTACATCTTGCTAATGAACTGGTCTAATGAAAGTATTCGCTTCAGCTGCAGCGCTTCGAACTTTGGTAGTATTTCGATTACATCTTGGAAAGTATTCGAATATCATACTTGTACCGTAGAAGATGTCATACTTAGTACTGGGTTTTCAAGGGTATGTTTCGAATAATATAATATATAATATAATATATAATAATATAATTTCGAAAATCTGGAAAACTCTTGCATCTCGCAAAGCGTGACAGCAAAAATCGTATGTGTGCCGATTCGATAATGCCGTCATATGGCATCTGTGTCACTTGATAATTCTCTATGTCACGTATTACGAGGGCGGGTCAATAAGTCCGTGACTTTTGAATTTCTGACCTCTTTACTGAAACAGCAACACTGCTCCTGTCAACATGCATCTGTCAGTTGACTCCTGTCAAAATTTAAACTTGCTGAGTCAGTTAGTTTGTGTTTGATAGCTATTTTTATCAGACTACTCACTAATTTGAGGAGAATTATTAAGCATTATTTCTTGCGAAAAAAAACCATTACCGAGACCAAGGCTAAGCTTGATAAATGCTATGGGGACTCTGCACCATCGATTTCAATGGTAAAAAAGTGGTTTACTGAATTTCGTTGTGGTCGTACAAACACTGAAGATGCCGAACGTCCTGGACGCCCAGTTGAGGTCTCTACACCCGAAACAATCGAAAAAATTCACGATATTGTGTTGGCCGACCGAAGATTGAAAGTGCGAGAGATTGTGGAAGCCGTAGGGATCTCGCATGGCTCAGTGGTTTCAATTTTGAATGATCACTTGGACATGAGAAAGCTTTCCGCAAGATGGGTGCCGCGTTTGCTCACAGTCGACCACAAACGCAATCGTGTAACAACTTCACAGGAAGGTTTGGCGTTGTTTAATCGCAATATGGAGGAGTTTTTGCGCCGTTTTGTAACCGTGGACGAAACATGGATCCATCACAACACACCAGAGAACAAACAACAGTCAAAACAGCTAAGGGTGAATCGGCGCCAAAGAAGGCCAAGGTTGGTTTGTCAGCCAATAAAGTTATGGCGACTGTTTTTTGGGATGCACGCGGGATAATCCACATTGACTACCTTCAAAAGGGAAGAACAATCAATGGGGAATATTATGCCAACTTATTGGACCGATTCAATGACGATTTGAAAAAAAAAACCGACCTCATTTGGCCAAGAAAAAAGTTCTTTTCCACCAAGACAATGCAAGGGTGCACACATGTGCAGTTGCCATGGCAAAAATCCATGAATTGGGCTATGAATTGCTCCCTCATCCACCCTATTCAACAGATTTGGCTCCGAGCGACTACTTCTTGTTCCCAAACCTGAAGAAATGGCTTGGTGGAAAGAGATTTGACTCCAATGATGAAGTCATCTCGCAAACAAAGGCCTATTTTGAGGACCTCGACAAATCATTTTTTTTGGAAGAGATAAAAAAATTGGAGAAGCGTTGGATAAAGTGTATAGAGCTCAAGGGAGACTACGTTGAAAAATAAAATTATTTTTTTATAAAAAAATCTGTGTTTTATTCCAAAAGTCACGGACTTATTGACCCGCCCTCTTACATGCCGATCATTTGAAAGTGCCTTATGCACTACGTAAGGCCCCTTGAACTTCAGAATCAACTTCTTATTTTTGCCTATTGTGGTATCGACATTCTTTATTATTATTATTATTATTTATTAACAGGTAATTAAAATTACATGGTAATATTAAAATTAACGAGCCTAGCTGCGGAGACTTTTGGCTCTAAGAGAAATGAAATTATATTATAATGTTTGTTTTTGTTAGAAAATTGGAGATATTCTCAATATTGGTAAAGCTAGGGTTTTTTAGTACATCGTAAATCGAATTATTTTTAAATATAGTGCTTATAATTGGTTTTGTTAGAGAGCAGTTTTGTAAGATATGTGTTAAGTCTAATGTGGTGTGACAGGAAGGGCAGTGTGGAGGACTGTTTTTCACAAGAAGATGCTGATGGGTTGCTGAAGTGTGCCCAAGTCTTAAACGCACAAAATTTGAGATTTTGTGCTTGGGGCTGTTAGTGGGGTATACAGGGCTGTGTTTTAAAGGGTTAACTTTCTTATAGTGGTGGTGGTACATGCTCCATTCATTTTCAGTTTTGATCCTTCCTGCTGATAAAACGAGTTTAGTCAGATCTTGTTTAGTGAAGGTGTTAAATGTATACACTGGGGCTCTTTTGGCCGAATCAGCTGCGGAATCTGCGTTTTCGTTTCCCCTGATACCAACGTGCCCAGGAGTCCACATCAATTTCAATTTACTTTTACATTTTATGAGTTGGTACCTGATTTCTGATATGAGTTCGGTGTCATTGTTGGGGTTTTTGATGGCGTTAAGGACAGATATACTATCGGAGCATATGATGTGTTTCCCAATACGGTTTGTAACTAACTTTATAGCCTGACGAATAGCAAAAGCTTCTGCCGTGAAAATTGATACAAATTTTGGAAGGTTTCCAATGCAGATAATGAAACCATCTTCGAGGGTTACTGCGAACGATGTGTTATCCGTAGTCTTAGATCCATCTGTGAATATGAAATTCCATCCCTCCGATTTCATGTCGAATGAAATACTTGAAAACATCTGACGGTAAGTTATGCTGGTTGTACTTGTCTTTTTATAGAAGGCTAGAGTCAGTATCAGAGATTCAGGGCTGATGAACCAAGGGGGATAACGTGGTGCAGCTATTTGAGTGCGTTTAGGTATCTCCAGCTCTTTTGCTTGGTCGAGAATAATGCTGATGGAGGATGGTATTTTCCTTTTAAGCTTGTGATGTGTTGCTTTTTTGATATCGTTATCGATTATGGAGTACTTAGAGAAAATGAGTTTCTCAGATAGCTTAAGGGTGATAACATCTCTCCGTTCATCCACGGTCGGCAGTCCTGCTTCAGCTAATATGTTTTTTATAGGTGTGGTAGGAAAAGCATTTAGACTTCTTCTTGCTGCTTGATGGTACACTGGTTTGATGATATTTAAGATTGATTTCGGGCTATGCCCATATAAAAATAAACCGTAATCTATTTTACTTAGGACTAACATTTTTGTTATATTTACTAAAGTATTTACATGAGCATTGCTTTTTTTACATGCTAAATATCTTACAATATTGGTTCTCGCAGCTAGGGATTTCTTAAGTTGTAGACAATGTTGTTTCCAGGAATACTTATTATTAAATATTAAGCCTAAGATTTTTAAATTAGCTACATTTTCTATTTGTACATTATTTACATTCACGGTTATTTGGGGACAATTTTGTTTACGACAGAAGTGGATTAATTTACATTTTTGTAATGAGAGTTTGGCACCCGAGGTCTTAGACCAATTTAAAATTTCGTTTAAAGCGAGTTTTAACAAAGCTATACATTTATTGATTTCATTTATTTTACATAAGATATATATATCATCTGCATAGATGCAGTGATCTAGTAACTGATGTCTTGATAGAATTATGTTAATGTCATCAAATGCAATTAAGAATAAGACTACTGAGAGAGGTGATCCTTGAGGAATACCGTTGAATAATGGGTGGTGCGAAGAGTATGTATTATTTGTTTTTACACATATTTTCCTATTGGTCAAAAATGATTTTATATAGTTGTATATTTTTTTTCCAACGCCCCATTTTTTAAGCTTCTTTAGGACAACATGTATTCCTATTTTGTCGAAAGCTTTTTCAAAATCAAGAGAGAGGATTGAAACGTGATTTTTCGCGGATAGTGCCATTGAAATATAATGGTCAATGTGAAGAAGCGCGTCAACACATCCTCTGTTGGCTTTAAATGCTACTTGATTTGGACTGATGAGCTTGTTCGTTTCGGCAAACCATAGTAGACGCTTCGCGACTATCTTCTCGAGGACTTTGGACAAGCATGGGATAAGGGAGATGGGTCTATGTCCCCCGATTGAGGATCTATCTTTTTGTGTTTTTGGGATGGGCATTATTGTGGCAGTTTTCCAGATTTGGGGTATGACCGCGGTGTTAAGTATATTGTTGTAGAGGTCTACAATTCTCTCTTTGGTTTCTTTTGGAAGATTTTTCAGCATTGGATACGATATTCTATCCCTACCAGGAGTTTTCCCTTTTAATTTGTCAAGTGAAGCTTCAAATTCAAGCAGCGATATCGGAGTTTCAATGCGTCGTCCAGTCGGATTGGTTGCGTATAGTGGTGGGAGGCCGTTAATTGCTTCTTGTTTTTCGGAGTTAAAAGCATTTGTGAAAGAGTTGTTATTTGAATTCGTTGACCAAATTTGAGCAAAGTAATTGGATATCTCAGTTGGATCAACAATGATGCCAGAATGAGACCTAATGCTGTTTATAGCAAGGCTCTTTGAGTCTCCAGTAAGTCGACGGATATTTTGCCATATCTTGGCGGGAGGAGAGTTTGGACCTATTGTCAGAGTAAATTCTGCGAAACTTTTAGCTTTGCTATCTTTAAGAGTTCTTCTGAATTTCGCGTTTGCTTTCTTGTAGATAATTAAATTTTGAATGGTAGGATTTTTCTGAAAATCTTTTAAGCCAATCATTTTTTCTTTCCTTTGGGAGGATAGTTCGGAGTTCCACCATGGAACTACCTGTTTGCATTTAATTGGTACAGTCTGGGGGATAGAAAAATTAGCGGCGGTTGTGATAGCTTTTTGCAATATGGCAGTTTCCTTGTTAACATTTAGAGAGGTGGTTTTATTAGAAAGGATCTCAATGGTTTTTATTCTGAACAAAGTCCAATTGGCAACATCAGTTTTAAATTTTAGATTGGGTGTTTTTATTTTTGAGCTACGCCCTGTACTTAATGTTATACTTATGGGGAAATGGTCGCTGTTATGTAAGTCATCTAAGGTCTTCCAAGTTGTCTTTGGGAAAAGTTCAGGTGAACAGACAGTTACGTCAATGTGAGTAAGCGTATTATGCGTTGAAAGATGAGTAGGGGATCCATCATTCAATATCGTCAGGTTAGTATTTCAAAAAAAATGTTCCATCAAGTTACCTCTGGTATTTGTAGTAGCGGAGCCCCAAAGAATATTCCATGCATTAACATCGCCTCCAAAAACAATGGGGAGGTTAACTTGGGTTATAATATTGTCCAGATCGATCTTATTTATTTTTTGGTCTGGAGGAAGATAAATGCCGATATATGTAAATTTTGTTTCAAGTTCTATCTCAACAGCTAGAGCTTGTAGGTTAGTAATCAGGGGTAGAGGTGTATGAGGGATGTTCTTGTTTATTAAGAGTCCTATACCTTGCTTGCATGTTGTGTTGATTGGCAAATTATTAAAGTAGCCAGTATAAGCTCTTGGGTATTGTGGCGTGTGATTGAATGGGCAGTGCGTTTCTTGAATAGATACAATAGAGGGATTATGACTTTTAATTAAGATGTTTAGCTCATCGAGGTTATTTTTGAATCCCTTCATATTCCATTGCAGAATATTGAGAGCTGATCGATAGGAGTTGGACTGGTTCCACAACTTTGTTTTGCAAGAGGCAAGAGAAGAGTGGATTGTGGTGCAATTGTTTTGTTTGTGGATAGTGTTGTTTGTGTTTTGTTTTGAATTTGAGGGTTTGGTTGAAATGAGATGTTTTGGGCTTAGGCTCTGCAACTCTTGATTCGCAGAGACATTTTTATTATTAAGATTTTTTTTATTGCATATCGACATCATGCTCTTCTGCATCGTCTTTTACGTAGTAGTCATTGTTTACCAAAAATGATTGGGTAACAGCTGATATAGGTGATTGAGTTACTGTAGAGAGGGGTTTAGCTTGCGTGAGAGAAGATTGTGTGGTTGAGTTTGTTAGGGTATATGATAGAAATTTGTTTGTGGTTGAATAAGCAGGTTGATTGGGTGATGCATGTGATTTTGGCGAGGTATTAGCATTAGGTCTTTGATTGTTTGTGTTTATGTCTAAACATGAATGTGATACGGTAGTCCGAGGAGAAGATATGTATGTGTATGGTTTGGAGTTTGATGGAGTGACAGCAACTGTGTTGGTGTCAACAGTGATATGTTTTGAGTTGGAGTAGGATGGCATAGGTTCGGGAACTTTTTTGGTTAATTGTTTTTCTACTTTGTCAGTATTTTTTTTAGTGTTGTGTGTAGTGTTCTTTGGATTAGGGTCGGCAAGTGAATGTGATGAGCTAGCTTGATAGGTGTGAACATCATTGGGTTGAATGTGTGAGTTTGTAGTTACCTTTGTCTTTTCAGCAAAGGTTTCCGTTAGAGGTCGAATGTGTGCTGAGTTCTGTTGATTATAAATTCGCTTGGCTTCGGACATAGTGCATTTTTTGTTGTTTTAATAGTAAGTATTTCTTTTGCTTGTTTGTAGGCCGGGCATGTTTTGGAAGAGGACGGGTGGGGGAGGGAACAGTTGACACACATTGCACGTGTGCATGGTTCTTGTGTATGGGGTGGAAGGCTACATGACTCGCATATCGTGCTGCTGTTGCAGCGTTTGCTTGTATGGCCGAGAAGTTGGCAATTGCGGCAGCGCATAGGGTTAGGTATATATTCAGTTATTTTGGCAGTGTAAAAGCCGATATCTACCGATTTGGGGATTTTATAGAGGTCAAATGTGAAGAGCATAAGGCCTGTCGGCTTTTGCTTTCCATCATCTCCTTTCCTTGAAAACTTGTAAATGTCCGTGACACCTTGGGATTTCATCTCACATATTATTTCTGTCTCAGGCACGTTGATAAGGCATGGAGCATAAGCTAATCCTTTAGATTCATTGAGGCGATCGTGCAGTTTTACTGTAACCGGACAAATACCAGCGAGATCTTTAGCTTTGAGAAAGAGATCTGCCGTTTTTTGTGACTTCACAAAGATTAACAGATTTCCGTCCCGCAGTTGGGTGATGTTTTCATAATCTTTGCTTATTATGTCAATAGCTTTTTTTAGAAGGAATGGGTTTTTCACTATTTTTTGAAGACATTAAAACAAATCGCGGATTTTTTGCACTGGAAATTGAAGGGAGGTCTGGAAACATATTAAAAGGCAATGTATTGCGTTTTATTTTTTTTTTGGTTGGATATCAGGGGCAGGATCAGGGTCCAGCAACCCAAAACGACCACCTATCTGGTTTGGCCCGCGGGCCATTTTTTATTTAAATTAAGTCGGTTCACTCACGTGGACACACAAAAAAAAAAAAAAAAAAGAGAGAAAAAAAAATAGGATGAAAAAGTATACGGTTTAAAGGGAAAAACCGGTTTTCGCACTTGGCGGAAGAGAAAGTCACACAGCAAACTTAAGAACGATGTTATCGGCTCGGCGGTTAGTCGGTGACTGTCATCGACATTCTTAATAATGACAAATTCACCTTCTTTGAACACCTTTGCCGGCCAATGCCTTGCCAAATGGTATTTCTGGCTTTGTTTTTGGGAATCCGCTCGCTCTCGAGTTTCCTTCAAATCTCGTTCCACGAGCTCCACAAACCCTTCATCACAATACTCGCCCAACCAATCGACATGTTCCCCTCTCTGTCGAGCACCAAACAATAATTCGCCAGGCGTACATTTCGTGGTCTGATGCACCGAATTATTTACTGCGAACTCTGCTTGCTTTATTATTCTTGTCCAATCTGCATGCTGCACCAATTCTGTCAGTATTGACAGCATCGCGGTCAGCACATGGTTAACGCGTTCAACTTCGCCGTTAGCCTGGGGAGATGCAATGGCGATTTGCACGCGTTGAATGTTTAAGTCAGACGTGTAGTCTCGGAATTCTGTGGACGTGATACAGCGTCCCCGGTCACTAACGATGCGCCGTGGACGGCCATAATATTCGAAATATTTATCCAGCGAAACACACACCTCATTTGTAACAGTCGACACTATTGTATATAAATTCACATACTTTGTGAATCCATCCGTTATTGCCAGGATGTGCTTTCGTTTCGAGTTCACTGACAGCAATAGCCCATAATGATCGATGTGAACAGTATCAAACAGAATAGATACTTTCGGAATACTGTGCAAATTACAATCATTTGCCCGTGTAGAGCCGGAATATCCTTACAATACACTTTAGACAATTTCTAAGGACTCGTTCCACCTCCGTTTTAATCAATGGGAACCAGTATCGCATCTTTAACTGGTTAACGCACTTTATAATACCACCGTGCGCAATAAGCTTATGTGTCTGGCGAATTACATTCTCTTCCATTTCTTGTGGAACATACAATAACAATTTATCTGTGTCACTGCGGCGACACACTACACCATTGTGCAATTCAAATGGCTCGCAGTCGTCATCCTCTAATTTCTTGTGTATTTCAATGATATTGATAGGATCTCGATTTTGCGTTATCTGCTGCTTCGTATCAACATCAATATCATCCGAATCGATAAATGCACCGGATGGCATTGACTTAATGCATCAACGTGCCCCATATTGACACCACTTCTATGTACAATTTCGCAATTGTAAGGCCGCAATTCCATGACCCAACGCGCTACTTGCGGATTGGGGTCTTTCTTATTCAACGTCATCACCAGTGAATTACAATCAGTGACTATGCGGAAAGGCAACTCCTGCAAATACACATGAAATCGTCGCAGTGAATAAACAATTGCCAAAGTCTTCAGCACAAAGCTGAGTAATTTTGACTCAGTCTCGGAACTTCGTTTCTAGCAGTATGCCACCGGATGTAGCTTACCGTCGCCTTGACTTTGCATTAACACACCGCCGAAACCGTGGGAGCTTGCATCGCAATGCAGTTCCGTTTCACGCTTCGGATTATTTATAGCCAGTACAGGGACTTCGATCAGCTTATCACGCAGCTCTCGTGAGCTGTCATTTGAAATAGGAATTTTTGTTTCCCCAAATCTTGCAATGGTTTGGTTATTCTCGAAAAATTTGGTACAAATCGACGGAAATAGGATAAGAGCCCAAACAAGATCGGACCTCTCCCGAATTACGAGGCAACGGATAGCTTCTAATAGTTTCTACATGACGATTATTCGGCCGGATACCTCTGGAATCTACCAGATATCTCAAATAATCAATTTGTGTATAGCTACATTGTCATTTTTTTAGATTCAATTTCAATCGATATGCACTCAGTAAACGCAAAACCTTCTCCAAAAATCGCCGTAACAGCCATTATGTCGTCAATATACACAATGATGCTTCCATCTTCAATCAACGGGAGCAAAAGCTTTGTAATAAAACGTGGGAATACAGATGGAGCATTTTTCATGCCGAATGGCATACGCACATATTCGTACTGTCCCATATGAGTAACGAATGAAGTATATTTAACTGTTGGTATCACTTGGTGATACCCATTCTTTGAATCCAAAAAACTTCAATCAATGGCAATGGATAGTTATCACGTGTAATGATCGCATTCAGTGAACCGTAATCCACGCACATACATGTACTGCCGTCTTTTTTCTTGACCAACACGATGGGCGAAGCGCATAGCGAGTCACTGGGCCGGATTATGCCCTTCAAATTTGTGAAATGCAGACAAACGGCGTGAAGCGTAATGTTTGTCGATATCAATACCACTCGACTCAAATTCGAAATCAATCCCGAAAATCTCAGGTACCAGTAATTCACACCTCTGACTCTGTGGATGCGACGATTTTGCACACAAGCAATCGTCAAACTGAAAACCAAATATGTTGCTAGCGGAAATGGTCAAATTCTGAAAAACGGCCGAGTCATGTGCGCAAAAATAACAAATTTTCGATTGAATAGACGACGCGATGTTAACAATTTTATTCGGAAGGTATTTAAACGGAATCGTACGTTTTACAATAGTATTTGGTGGAATAATTTCGTCGGCTTGCATCAATTGAATACTGAAGGCATCCGGTAATACATCGTCTGCAATTATAAAAACATTAATCGTGTTAATGCGATCTCGGAATTTTATTTTAATTGGTACTCGGCCGTAGCTAAACAATTTTGTATTACCAATACCTTTAAAATTGGTGTAAGTTTATAGATTATTACTTACTATAATTTGCTGGGTGCCACTGACCGACGGACAAAGCTAACCGGAGTATCCGCATCGAATGAAGAAAGCAATTCGTTAGAAAAAACACACATTTCTCGGCCAACCTTGAAAGCAACACTCACCAGATTCTTATTGGCAACTGCAGCTGTTGCCTCAGTAATCGTCTCAGCTATCGATGCATCTGCTCGTTCGATACGTTCTGAAATTGCGGTCACTCGGTTGGATGCTCGTGTCGGTGCTGGAATGGTGCAATCCTTCAGCATGTGTTTAGTAGAATGACAGCGGAAACACGAGCAAATTGCTCGTCGAGGCTTCGGGAAGTGATGAATGCCCTTTTCTGGAACAATTGTGACACAAAGGTTCAGTGGATGCAGCAATCACTGGTCGATTCAATGTTGAGGTTCAGTTTCAGTTTTAAATGCATTTTATTTACTTAATCATTAACTCTTACATACTAACAAAAAATGCTTAAATGCTAGCTTAAAATTACATAACAATCTTATACTAACTTACTGGCCCCACACACGCGCTCTAAGCTACTCTAAATTCTTATAACTATGTCTTTCGACTTTAATTACATTTTACTTAGAACTATTTATTTTGAAACTTAAGGCTAAGAAAAAATATTTTTTAAGAAAAACTTAGCATAATCAATGTTGAGGTCTTACGTAAAGCGTTCACAACCGCCAATGTTGCCTCCCGCCGGTACCGGTCGTAATCGGGAGCGATCTGTCGTAAACCATCCAATGTTTGTGCTGCAAACAAAATCGCCGCCACATCTGGTCTTTCACGAACATCGGAAATTATGAGCTTAACTAGTTCGCGTTCGTCAAGCCCGGTCCTCTTTGGGCAAACACCTGCAACACAGTACATCGGATACGGAGTATCGTGATGAAATTGGCGAATTAATGCCTCCCGCAATTCAGTACACGTACTGATACCGATTGTTTGCAGCCATAATTCTGCTGTACCACCCATTAACTTACGCGCAGACGCAAGTTATGCGTAGTTCGGATACGGTGCACATTGACGATCAAAATCGTCCAACCACTTCTTCACGGCGTACGTATCGACACCTGTAAATTTCGGAATCGATCCTTCAATTCATGAGAATCGGAAAGGCTGCGCTGTCGGGGGCCAGATTGCCGGTAGAGTTGGCGATTGGTGAACGGGTAATACAGCTGGCAGCGGCTGAGTCAGTTCTTTCTTCATCACTACGTTGTTGCGTCGCAATATTAGTAATCGATGACACTTTTCTTCCCGAGCCAATTCACGATCCATTTTGTCATCTTCGCTTGGCAGAATTGAATACACTTTCAGTGGAACTGCTTGTGGCGGAGTGAATTGTACTGGTCATCACTTGCACTTGGTTGGCGGCACCTTCTACTGGTGGTAACACATCACCACGCTTCAAATTCACACTTTCACTGTACAGGGTACGCATGTGTGGCACTGTCGCTGTACTCGGGAACACAATGTACAAACTGCTGAGTGTCCTAATAACTTGGATTAGCCCAACAGCGCTACAATCAAGTTCGATGAGAAGTGGTCCAAAAATTATACTGACCTACGCTGTCTTACGGCTCACAACCCTATACGGAAAAGATTAAAATATGTGACGGACCAACTAATGCCCCCGGACACTCTCGACAACCCTAGCAAACGTTTAAACGACAATGACCTTCGGATTTGCACGTGAAATGTTTGGACCCTTTACAGGCCACGTGCAGTCGAATAATTTGCAGAGGCCCTTGACTGCTATCATGCAGATATCATCACCATCCAGGAAGTGCAATATAATGAGGATGAAAAACTGTGATATACTCGTATACTATGGTGATTGCTATAGAAAAACAGTGCTTATTCGGATGCGGATTTTCCATATACGGCAGACTTATGTAAGAAGTATTGAGCTTCCGACACGTGAGCGAGCGTCTTATGTCAATCCGCAACAAGGCTAAATTCGCAAAACATAAGCCTAATATACGCTCATGCCCCCACGGAAGACAAGGACGACGCCACTAAAAAATATTTCTGCGAGCTCCTCGACAACACATATGAGTATTATCCAAAGTATTGTAAGAAAGGAAGACTCTTTGGTAGGGCAGTTGGTAAGCATAGCCTACTCGAGGCCACGTTTGGCAACGGACTTAGGTTTATTGACTTCGCGACAGCACGAAATATTACTATAGCAAGCATACCTTTTGCTCATCTCAATATGCACAAGGAGACATGGTGGTCCCCGAATCATCAAACGGTAAATCAAATTGATCATTTTGTGACAGACTTCCAGTATACTGTAGAAAAGTATCCAAGTAGCCAACATTGACTCGATTCACCACCTTGTTGCAGCCAAGGTGCGAATGGGGATTTCCCAACTGTTACAACAAAGAAGAACTACTGTGAGAAGATATAACGTAGAAAAGCAGCAATCGCAAAAGACCGCCAGAATCTGCGTCGAACCCGTATCCCGAAATCTCTCAACAATTCCAATGCCGCCAACATCAAGTACCAAAGACCAGTGGCAATGGTGCCAACGTGCCATCAAATACGCCGAAAATTATGTGCTGAGTTTCACCCGACCACCACCAATAAATCGCTGGTTTGATGAAGAATGCCGGCAAGTACATACCGGGAAACGAGGGTAAAACTAAGTATATGCTGTCAACAAGAAGATAGACATAACATGGACAAAATGGACAGAACGTCACAATCAACAGCTATGAATTCTGCCAACAACACCTTAGCAGAAGTAGAACGAAGAATCACTCACGCCAATCGCTGTTTCTTTGGTTTAAGAAGGCAATTGAGTAGTAAGGCCCTATCCTGAAAAACTAAGGAGACACTATAGTATACGAGTATAAGACCGTACTCATCCTACTTTATGGTGCAGAAGCATGTACCCTATGGAAAGCGGATGAAGATATCCTCAGCCATTTTGAGAGGAAAATCCTTTTAATAATATTCTGTCCCGTTTGCGATGATTGGCTTTGGAAGATAAGATTTAACGATGAAATATACGAGCTGTACAATGACATCGACCTAGTCAGAAAACTGCGCATCAGTCGCCTGAGATGGCTCGGACATGTAGGGCGAATGGATAGATTCACCACGAACTGTAGCACCACCTACGAGTAAGTAAGTAAGTAGGTATTTTTTTCTCCTCAACCCACCTAGTCAACGCTCTATCGATAACGTTTTCGAAAACCTTGACGATATTCGGAAGGACAAAAGAATCGCCCGATTTGACGTGTTTCTATCCCTTTGGGTACAACTAATTTAAAAATATTGGGCGAAAATTTATTCTTTTTCAGTCCTGTCTTTTAAATTTAAGTTTTTTGAACAAAAAAAAATCAGTAGAAGATACATTCATACATTTTAACCAAAAAGCTGACATACAAAATTTGAACAAAATCGGCCTACAACATAATGAATTTTTAAACAACTTGAATACGTTTACTCGGAATAAAAGTTGTAAACATTCAATCAGTATAGGTGATTATAGCTATATATGTATATACATACGTACAACATTAAGAAAAAAAAACAGTCTTAGATTCATAAACAAAGTACGAGTTTTATCCTTGAGACATCTGGGTACACACGATAGATAAATTGCAGGTGATTACATTTAACATACGTAGGTATATGCATACGTGAAGGACAAAGGACAAATGACACAATGTACGTTTCACACTTTGACACATTGACATCCTGATAAAATGTTTCATACAAAACCTCAAAAGAATATACATATTCAATCCTCGTGTCTCTATTGTTATTTTTGAAAGTAATAATTTCATATAAAGACGATGTTTTTCAAGCTATACACCATAAGTCCCAGGACAGAGTATTCCTATAAAGTATCGTTGAGCAAGTACTCGTACTTATTTAAATGCTTGTCGATTTTGTGAAAAATATCATTCATTGTGAATGTAATTCCATTTAAAGAAATATACATGTACATAAAGGTTGTGTTGTGAAAAAATTAATAAAACGCTTATACATGTATACATGTAGATATAATACAATATTACTTATTTACAAATATAACTTAATGTTTAAAATGTAAAAACGAATCTAAAAAGCAAAACAACTCAGATTGCTTGCAATTCTGAATTCGAACTTTGAGCGATTATTGCTTTTTTTATGGTGCGGGTGGTGAGGTCGTACGACTATCGGCTGTCTTATCTCTAATGTACCTACATCTACAATCTGCTAGATAGTATGGCTGGTAATCAACCATGTGTATATTACTCGTATTACGAAGCAGTAAAAAACACTCTACAGCATAAAAATTTGATTATCTCGTACAAAGCTTAGCTTAGTTTTAGTGAAAAAATCTGTTCTGATCGAATACTCATCTGTAGCGAAGTGTTGTTGAAATTGAAAAATGAAACAATTTGTATATAAAATATAATAAATAAACCAATTATTATCTCTAAATAAGATGTGAACAGTTGACTTATTCCATCAATAGAATATATTTAAAATATATATGATTCTTCTAGTCGGTAAAGGTTTGATAAACATATTCTTTCAAATTGTGTAACATAAGTAAAGAAATTTGGTGTTCATATAAAGCTTATTCATGAATTTAATGTTAAATTAAAAATAAATCTAGTTTGCAAATACAAAGAAACATTCCTATGTAGATTTAATAATTGATGGAGATAGTGATCTATTTTATATAGTGCGTTTTAAAAATTCAATTTTAAAAGCATAATTAGCCTAATCGTTATTAAAGATACTCTTACTATTCATCAAAGAATAAATGTTATAATATAATTAACTGTTTTTCATTTTTAAAATAAAATGAAATGTAAATGATCATATCCAATCATATCAACTGTTAAATAACAATAGGACTAAGAAAATAAAAATGACTAATTCTGAAGCAACTGAAAATATTTACGATCACCGAACCTTAACTGATTGGTCAGAGGTTGGTATTAACGAAACTAATGGTACGGGAACTGAACTCCATTTGCCAATAAATATGGTATTCAATGATGGTCATCGTTTGTCGATCACTGTTTACAGGTGAGTTAAATGAGTATGAATTATGAATACATCTTATTATACATACGAGTATATGTATAAGTTACGAGTTCTTACGTTTTTATTCACATGCATATTTTTTTTTTATTTCAGCATTCTAATGGTAATATCGACCGTTGGAAATACAACTGTTCTACTCTTATTGACAAAACGTCGGTTGCGGGGGCCATCTAGAATAGATGTTATGCTGATGCATCTGGCTATCGCTGATCTACTAGTTACCCTTTTGCTTATGCCTTTGGAAATTGTCTGGGCGTATACTGTGACCTGGAATGCGGGTGATTTTATGTGCCGTTTGATGAGCTTTTTTAGAACATTCGGCTTATATTTATCAAGTTTTGTCTTAGTCTGCATATCAGTTGATAGGTAACAAACAAAAAAAAAACGTTTATAATATATATATTATTGTCTGTGTTTTTTTTTTTATTTGTTTTAGATATTATGCAGTTCTTAAGCCGTTAAATCTATCTAACTCTCGAGGAAAAGTCATGCTAAGCATTGCGTGGATGAGTTCTGTTATCTGTAGTGCTCCGCAAGTATTTTATGAAGCAACATATCAACCAATTTATTTATTTTTCGTTATTTTTAAATTGTTTTCCTTTTGCTACAATAGGCAGTGATTTTCCATTTAGAACGACATCCAAAAATCGTATGGTATGAACAATGCGTTACCTTTCATTTCTTTGAGGAGAAATTTCATGAAATACTCTACCAGTTTATGGGAATGTTAGCCATGTATGCACTTCCTTTGGTCATAATTATATTTTGTTATATATCGATTTACGTAGAAATCTATCGAAAGAGTAAACTTTTTATCAAAGGCACAGGTAAAAATATACCTCCAGTTCTTGGGTGTATAAATATATTGTTTTTTTATTTTTCTTCTTTTTTCTAAGAACGATTTCGCCGGTCAAATGATGATGTATTAGGACGAGCTAAGCGTCGAACACTTAAAATGACAGTGACAATTGTTATAGTTTTTATTGTTTGCTGGACACCGTATTATATAATGTGCATGTGGTACTGGCTTGACAAGGATTCTGCTTTAAAAGTTGATCAGCGAATTCAAAAGGGATTATTTCTATTTGCAGTTACTAATTCTTGCATGAATCCCATAGTATACGGTGCATTTAATATTCGAGGAAGGGAACAAAGCAGCAAAAGAGTACGATACTAAATTTGACTTTGAAAAGTATGTTTAATTATTTATATTCTAGTCAACTAATATTCGTCAAACAACACTGTCCAAGCGCTTTCAAGATGGTAACCAGTTCAAAAATGGTAGTGGAATTTCCTCAAGTAGTATCGTTGTAGATGAGGTGTTTACTACAACTACAGCAGCAACAGCAACAACACCACCACCTGAAACCAAACGAATCGTTTGCATGAGGTGATAGAATTTCTTTGCGTTTCTTAACTAATAATGTATTTATCAGCTTTCGTTTTCAGCTGTGGTGACTCTATTGAACTTCTTAATCTACAAAGCCATAATAATTCATATCATTTAAGTACAGCTCTTCATTGAAGCACTGTGAACAGTACTAGCATGCGTATTGAATTATATTATTTTATTTTTGTTTAAATTATTTAGATTAATTTCTGTGTTATGAATAAGATACTCAAATTGCATGGCTTAGATAGCCCAAATAGCCAATTGCTATGTTAAGATGACAATTATAATATTAAAATGGTTTTCATTAATGTAAATGAACTATAAAGATACATAAAACATCAATAACTATGCAAATATAAACACGCATATACATATGCAGATATGTGAATGTACACAAATACGAGTAGCAGGACTGCATTTAATACTCAATCAAAACGAAGTAGTTTTTATTTTCTTTTAATTTTATAATAAAATACAACATATGTATGTATGTACATGTTTAAGAGATATGAATTCTTGTACATTTGTTTTAACTTAATAAAATGATAAATTGAAAAAATTACCTTGTGAGCACTTTTTACTGACATAATGTATTATATCACCGTTTGCATAGGGTAATCTTATTTGAACGAATATACATACATACATATGTATCAGTACCTTAATCAAATCAAGGATATTCGTACTAATGGAAAGCCTCTCTCTTAATTGTCTACCACTTTTTAAATAAAAAGGAAAATATTTTCATATTTTAAACGACGGATCTCAGGTACTATTTGTGATGACTTTAAGTTATTCTATATTAATTAATTTAAAAGATACATACATACACATACATACGATGTATATTTGTAATATAGCTATTAGATAGCTTAAAGAGTATTAAAGAAAATAATAATAAATTAACGAATAAGGCCAAATTCTGCGATTTCCTACTTAGTGGAACAATGCCAAAACATCATTTATGTGAAGTTAAGCGCACAGGAAAATATGTATGCATTTATGTATGTACACATAAACCTACATATGTAAGCTGTCCAACAAAATTGCGTGGGAAGTTTAGAGCAGGATAAGCAATATGTTTCTGGTCGCACCTAAGAATTTATTTTCATCGCCTGCGGTTCGGCGATAAAAGTTTGGCAAGATCTTTTAGAAATCATTTTAATTTAGATACTCAGTCCGATTGTATAGTGTGTAAAACTGTGGTTTGTTTTTTTTATTTTTGTTCTTATTTTACGTTTAGACTGCCCTGCCCGTGCGTGATACTTTTGGCCGGAGAATTTGTATATCTTGTTCTAAAAGTGCTACATGTCAATGGAGTATCATTCAATCAAATGACCTGACATTAAGTCTATAAAAGAAAAACATGTTTAGCTTTTTGAACTTCAAAGTTGATTTTAAGCGTTTGGTAAAATAAAATCCTTTTAAAGTTGTTCCACATACGTATGTAGGTTTAGTGAAAATTTTACTTCCAGTGTAATAGTTGTGAACGCATCCCTATTTTAAAATTGAAAGCACCATTGATAAAAATATAAATTAGTTCGCTAAGAGAGGTGAGACTTTAACAAAAATCACTACAACAAAAGTGACACTATAAATCCTAAGGATAGTATCACGCGCATTGGAACGTACATGCAATAATACAATAGTTTCCACTGTTAACTTGTGACCATGTACTACTTTAATAGATATTTAATTTAACACAATATGAACATTATATTTTGGTTTTATTACCATTTGCAAATACTATTTATGTAAAAAATCCTAGAAAAAAACCGAATGCTGTAATATCTGTATCCATGCATGTATAATATATACATATCCGTTTATACATGTTCATTCATATGAGTGAAAACTTTAAAGCAATAAAAAAACGACACAAGTTACCTGGCGCTTTGAGATATGTATGTATATATGTATGTATGAACCAACTTACAAACCAGATATACGTATATCGGCATCCAATAATCGTACGTAGGCGTTAAAATGTTGATACATATTTTTTGTTTTTGATCTCTCAAGTCTTTTTGAAAGAAAGAATCACATCACTTTTTCCATGCCAGTGCCACAACAAATAACAAAGTTGTTGGATTATTTTGTGTTGGATGGTGTAGCCTTAATGTTGGTTAGCACAACAGTCAACAGCATCAATTCCTCAAGCATATTGAGAAGATTTACTTCGGTTTAGTGTTTTGTGGTGTTTGCTTCGTTTGAGATCGTGCTCTTCTCCATGCGATTTGTGACGCAGTGTTCTCTGTAAGATCGCCAAGAGACAAGTATTAAAATCGATAGTACCACACAATCCTTTACTTGTGCGCCTAGTTGCCGTTGCGATATTAGTGAGTTTAATTTCATCGGAAATATTGTAGTATTGTATTAACGGGGATTTTTAAGGTATTCTATGGATGTGAACAACAGATATGGTTGTAAAAAAAAAAAAAAAAAAAACGCATTCAAACAAAAAAGTTTAAGAAAAAAAGCAGTATGAGTGTGCTGATCTAATTTAAATAAAATTAAAATATTTCTTCTTTTTTTTTGTTGTTTGACAAAGGAAACGTTAAGTTGTTTCTTAAAAATTTACTGCATTTGTCTATGATTTTTACTGAAAATGCCTATGTGTTCATAAAACAGTGTCTATACATATGTTATATGCACATCTTTATGTGTGCAATAAATTATAATCCGATAACGTTTTGGTTATTCAAGTAAAAGCAGATGTACTATTTAAAATCAGAAAACACGTTAAATATTTACTAGTTCAATCCCTAATTTAAGCACAATTAAAGTATTATGTACATACATATACCCACATATGCACATCTATGCTAAACTGTTTCAAAATATATTTTAGAAATTTTAGTACTATTCGCGATTATGAGATTTAAGTTTTAAACGTTATATTTTGCTTTGTTATTGACATTTTAAATAACATTTTACGCTGAAAACAACACAGAAATTGTAAAAAGTGGTAGAATCAACAATTTCATATGAACCTTGTGAGCTCAAACGTGAGGAGAACGTGCCAAATAAGGCTCGTACTACTACCTTTTTTGGTGAGGGGCCTTGACTTGAAGTTTTTATACAGTTTATACTCGTACCTAGAACCTGGGTAAATACCTAAGAATTTGATTAGCAATCACCTTTTTTTTAAATATCATATAATGACGCGTATTACGATTAACAAATCTGTTCGGATGATGAACAAATTTGTCATTTGTGTCAATGTATTGGTTAAGAATTATCGCACATGTACATACATATATAAAAATTCAACTCAGAAAAGTCTTATTATATTAATATAGTTCGATTATCTGATATTCTATTGATTTAGCGTAAGTTACATACATTTGTATGTAAATATTGTGTATGTATGTATGTAGAAATGTATAAATAGATATATGTATGTATATCCATAAAGGATTAATTCCAACACATGCGTGCGTCATGAATGAATATTTTTTTAATCTGATTTAATACCTTATATCAAAAGACACTTATGATATGATATGATATGATATTTGTACATACATATGGACTTAGATACATGTTATAAAGCAAATCGGATCTAAGATAATTCCAATCGAGATATTCGTTCGTTCTTCCATAATCTCATTGAATAATGACCAGTTATCCAAAGTGAGAAGGGCAAGTTTGTCATGCATAATAAGTTCTATAGACTTACGAGTAAAACCCTTTCTGGTCCCAACAGTTTCTTACCTTTCAATTGTGTTTATTTCCAAAATAGCCTTACCGTGTTTGAGTATTTGTTTGAAGCAAACATTTTGCGCATTTTATTTATCTTTTTTTGTTTACAAAATTTGTGACAAGTTATGTATTATCTTCGTTCTATAAGATTATAGTATGTACAACGTTACAACATACTCGTACCTATGCATATTTACCTAAGATATTTTCCTTCACTTTCTTGAAATCAGGTATTGAAGTATTACTACCCAATTTGCGATTAATGTTTGAAAGGAGAACACATCAATATGAAGCTCATCGTAGTGTTGCTTGTTCTAGCTGGAGTTATATTGAGCACCTCAGCTTTGTCATTGGACCCAGGTAAATAGGTAATGCTATTTAAGCATATACGGAATTGAAACTTAGTATCAATCATATGGAAGTGATGGTTATTGAATTAATTAATTTATTTAAGCAAAATACAGATTTACATATGTATGCAAATGTATACATTCATATGTACGACTGTGTAATGCCATCAGATATACATATATAACTTTTTAAATCGTTTTAGTTGCATCTACTGAATTAGAGCAATATATTAAGGGTGATTGTGTCATTTCTATGAAACACATAAGGTGAGTTGTAAAATGTGTTACACATACATATTCGTATATGTAATAGCAAATGAGAAAATTAACATTGTATTTCAATAACACAGACCCCGTCGAAAACTACATATCTCAATAGAAGCGTTGTTTCTAATTGATTTCCCAACTCTTAAGCATCGAATGTCATTCTTTTTGGATCGCAAACAACAGCGGGTTACACTTGACATCAGTTTTAACTCAGTAACAACATCTAAACATTTCGATATTCCTCACATAAATGAAACCAGCACTATTCGTTCATTAGCTCTTTATTTCCACAAGGATAAAATATCTCTTATCGTCGATTGTAAGGAGGTTTCCAAGCATGAAGTTGATCTGAATCTATCTAAGCTATATGGTCAAATGGAAGATCCAATTGTGAAGCTCGTAAGTACCGTATATATATGTATATTTATATAGTATATAATGCCCCTATATATGTATGTACGTACCCACAATAACCGATTCGAAAAAAAATGTCTAATGGTTAAGACTAAGTATGTCTTATTTTTTCCCTGTGCTAAACTTTGAAGTAAATTTTTTTAACGGTCTCTATTAGAATGATTTAGCCGTAATGACACATACTCGTATGTATACATATCGTTCGTTCCCATTTGACTTTAAAACAAAAAAGATAAACTTAATTTTAAAGTAAAAATGTGAAACAAGACTAGTAGTCTAAAATACTGATCAATGCAAAGAAATTATTTGGTTACAAGTTATCTTCATTTTATATATGTATGTACATAATTTGGGTAATATATGTACATACGAGTACGTACATAAAATATTATAGCTCTGCCAAATCTACGAAAAACAATGAAAAAAACAGTCAGAAATTCGTCTAGTTCTATGATTTTTTGTAGATTTTTTAATACGCGGACTTTTTGTTGAGTGAATGAATATGGATTAATATCGCATTCATATTTACACAGTTTCGCGAACGCAAGTATCCCTTACATTTTGACGGCAACGTTGCTGATGCACTATCACGTGCTAATTGCCAGAAAGGATTAAACCGCCGTGGGAATAGAAGAATGTTGAAAAACAGAACTAGTGAAAAAGGTTGGTATAGTACGAGTATGTACCTACATATAAACTACATTACAACAGCCACTCGATTGTAAATATGTACATACATATGTTATACATACATTCGTTTCTACTCAAATTGAATTATTATTTTTTATCTTTTTAACTTAAGAGAAAACTAAAAAACGTGACGTCCGCGACTGGTTTAGCCAGGAAACTGGGAACAATGAACCTTATCGTTCCCCATCGGGCTTATCAGCAAATGATAATGTAAACGATGTCCAAAGGCGTGGAGATATTCAAGTAATTCATGGTGATTGCGAAGGTTTGTAATAACACCTTTACTTTTTAATTATTACATATTTGTGCGAACCCATCATTCTACTATAATTCACACGGATAGGGTCTACTTTAATATGAGAAGTTGATAACTGATCTTTTTAAACCACTTCCAATGCTCAACATTTTACATACTCGTATAACATATACATACATACTTGTATATGCATATATATGTATCCTATAAAATTTATAGTATATACACTGTTTCATGTTTTTCTTCTAAAATATACATACATAGACGCCCTCGCGAAATCACTGGCAGATTTAATGGCATTAGTGAAACTTCTGCGCGAGGATATCGCCCACCAACGAAAGGAAATTGCATATCTGAGATCTCTTATTGAAAATTGTGCTGGCTGCAAGCCGGGAGAATTGAAGTTACCGCCAACATGCCGTTCAGGAAATCCTTGCTATCCTGGTAAGTAAACCGACTATTTGGTGCTCTAAATATTATTACCTCGAATTCGTGTCAAATGTATAAAGAGGTGTTTTTATACCTACGTGGATATTATTATCTATGTATCTTTATGAGATTTTTACTTTTTTAATCATATATGAGAAACATAAGTACATACTGTGAGTGAATATGTTAATATCATATTTATATATAGGAGTTGAATGTTATGAAACACCATCCGGTTTAAGGTGTGGCCGTTGTCCTCATGGTCTTTTTGGTGATGGAAAAATCTGCAAAGCAGGTGTTACCTGTGCGGATAGACCTTGTTTTACGTGAGTAATTTTTTATTTAAACAAAATAATAATAAGAACTTTTGGTTCACTTGTACTTTTACATAAGAATTAATATATTTTGATTATAAAAAAAAAACTTGAATGTTTATTGTGTAGAATTATTTTTCAAAACTTTATAATGTAAGTCGAAGAAAAGATTTGGAAAATATAAAGTTGGTATCGATAAAACAATAACAATAACAACTATCGTAAATTTCAATTTGAAAAGAATCCGATCACAGCGATCTATGCACATTAAAAAGAAACAAAAAACAAACAAACAAATCCAACAGTATTTCACTATTCCGATTACGATTTGAAAACCTCAAACTCCCACTAAGACCTAAACTGATCTGTAGTCGTAAATTTTGGGGGTTATCAGTAGAACAATTGATGTGCATTTGCTTTACCTGTTACAAATTAAATTTGAAAGAAGTATGTTTATCGAAGGCACAGTCAAATATGCATATATTTATTGGTCCGGCAGCTAATTTATCGAAATTTTAAATGAGCAGGTAAAAGAAACATAGTTTTGATCGGTTGCCTCATACTGAAAGGTTGATTAAAAATAGCTATAAATATACGAATTTGTACGGGTATAAATAAACCTCAGATAGTTCTTTATTCTTGCTCGATTTTGAATTGATCATTGTAGGTATGTATTTTAGTATGCATACCTATATGTATTTATGTAGGTATGTTCTTGTTCAAATCTTTCTTAGATTCATTCTACTCATATGTACATAGTCATATTCTAGAGCGTGTGCCGGATTATAAATCTTTGTCCTGGACAAGTGGTTTCGTTTTCCAATTTTTAACACCTACGACCAGCATCTTGTAATTTATTACGTTATAACAATATAAAAAGATGTATTTTGTCTGATATAGTCAGCCAGTACATACATAAATGCATATACACATATGTATGTACATACATAAATGTGTATAAATGAACGTACGAATTTTAATTATTCAAACATTTTTGTTAAAATAACTAACCTTCACTTAAACGAATTTATAAAGAAAAAAAATTGATGCAGTTATTAATATCTGTATTTTGTAAGCTGTATAATTTCTTGTGCCTTGTGTATTGTGGGGAATTGGTAAAAGTTTGTAAGATGTTGACGACGTAAAGGCGCTGTAGTATTTTGTTGCGTAGGCGAACTCGATTTAAGTTATGCGACCACTCCGGTTGCACTGTGCTTGAGCTCTGCATCGTTTTCACGTTGGCGTCTTCCACACTCGTCACTACCGAAGCGTATCTGTGGGAAAGTACGAGTATGTATTACTATTGAAGTCTCTAGACAAAGCAATGGCCTGGGTTAGGTTCTTTTTATTGTCAACATGAGAGTTTATTAAACTTGTTTTAGTTTTATTCTCCATACAGATCGCTTTATAAAAATCTCGTTAAATAAAATAAAATAAAATATAATAAAGGATTTAGGAGAATACTTGCCCTTAACGCGAACTTCATTAAGTTCATTCGCATTTGTTAACATGTGCAACTAATTTACTTGGAATCATTATCTATGTATACCTATTTTTTTTTTTTTTTTTGTTACAGTGGTGTCCAATGTCATGACACGATAAGTGGTGCACAGTGCGATGCATGTCCACTAGGATACGATGGTGATGGAAAAACATGTACAATAAGAAATGCGTGCTTAGATGGACCTTGTCCTACCGGTAAGTTTTAGTGGTAATTTGTCCACTCAATGAATATTTGCTTTATTACGTACATTATGTAGAAATGAATACATCAATGCATACACTAAGCAGATTACATCTCGTATTTAGATTAACGGACTATTTTATGTACTTCTATTTACGTATTTTTTTTTTAATTTCATTTGAAACTAGTACGTATATATATACATACGAGTATCATCATTAACATTTTCTTTTTATAAATACAAGTAATAGAAATATGTTAAATGCAACTTTATTTATATGTATTTGCCTAGGATCTAATCATATGGTAGAGTCTAAATGAACAAATCATAAATTGAATTTTAAAATGTTCAAATAGACTTATGTATGTATACATATACGAATATATACATATATCAAAATTCGCTGATTTTTGTTTAAAAAAGAACTCAACAATCAAGACTACTCTTAAAATGCAGGACCATGTGTTAAGTTTTTCGGAAAATTGGATAGAGAGAGTGAGGAAGATGTTTGGGCTCAGTGGCTATTTCGCTCCATGGCCGGGTGACATCCAACATTTAATGGGGAGACTAAAATTATTAGTGTAAATTGACTTGATGTTGTATTTAAGCAACCATTCATGTCAAGAGATTTTAGTTGCACGGAAAAAAGTCTCGAGCATGGCTGCTAGTGTACCCCGAACCGTCCGATTAGGAACCACTTTATCCACGGTCACCCACCCCATAGTAATAGGTATATGTATTTAGTGTTTTCATTTCGAAGGATATGGGCTGAATCCGTAGTAATTTTTGGGTCTGAATAGTAGCTGAAAGATCTGTACATTATTTGGTATCTCTGATAGGGACAAAAGCGAAACCAATTGTCTGAGGGCAGGACACATGGTGTTGGTTTAAGCGAGTGACAGGTTGTTGGAAATGCGTATTGAGGTCGAGTATTGAGTTTGGTAGTAGCAAAATAATAAATCAATAGTTGCCGGCTTGTTCTCATAGACCTTGTGCTTTTGGTATCTCAAAATCTGAGAAATTTATCTACAGATCCATTTCTTGAAAATAATTGTTCATTAAACGTTTCCTTAAATATGTTATTTGCTTCGGTCGCAGTAAGCCGTATAGCCAATTTCATTATAATTCATGTGCTCGTAATTTCGGAACAAAAAACTTGCTATCACGTTGCTTCAGAAAAAAAAATTTCAAAGGACAAGAATGAATGATTCCGTTCCGGGAAATGGTGTTGTATGTAACGATTCGATATGTGGTAACTAGGACTGATATGTCTATGATTACTATCTCTTTTTTTCACGATTGAATACCACGATATCGGGTTTATTCTCGGGTATCATTTATTTTTGCACGATCGCAGAAAGTTTTATGTCTACCATTATGCAGGACAGTGTCGATTTTTTTGTGCAGTATCGATAGTAAGGTATTTTTGTCACATTAAGCTTGTAGAGCCGCTCTTTTGTGCACTATTTCGTAAAATTATTGTATTTATGGAGATACAGTAGCTATAGCTATGCAGCCGCCTATGACGCGGTCTATTATTTGGTTCCATTTCCGTTTCGTAATCTGGATTTCCTATAATTTTTAATGGCTATTATATTAGCTTACTTCAGTGAGGAAAAACTAGAACAGAACAGCACAGATTTGCAAAAAAACGTCAAATCAAATGAGAACAGAAAAGTATCGCACAGCTGATTTTGACATTTTTCACAATTGTGTTCTACTTCGAAAGTAGGTGCAAGATTTTCCGTTCCGAACAGATTGGAACATCCTCACTGAACACAGAAAAGAACAGATTCGGACAGAAATTTTTCTCACTGAACAAAGCTAATATCTCGAATAACAATTTTTATTAGGTAAGTTGGTTTTCCTTGGTAACCTATGTTCGAAGGTTGTTGGTTTCGTTGTTGTATATGACAATATTATTCGTTAGAACCCGGACTCGACGATCTCTATCAATTTATGTTATATTTATACATATAATTGACTGAGGCCAGTTTTTTTAATTAATTTTATTCATTATTTATTATTATTATAATATTTATTACTATTGTATTAATATAATAATTATTCATATATTCTTAATATTTTTTTTATTATTGCTTTGATACAAATACCAATATTATAATCAATATTAATGTTTATTTTAATATCTCTGCCTTAATAAATGCAGATGCTTTTCGATTTAAGAAAATTTGTTTAAAATCTGTTTCACTCCGTTATGCTTGTTTTAAATAAATTGCTGAATTTTTGCTTTTATCCTTTCTTAAACATCACTCAAGATAGATTTCCTTTCACAACGCTTAATTATTAAACTTACTAAAATAAAATATTTCTTTAAATAGGAACTATTATTGTGCCATCACATAATGTTCAACATTATCAGAGGCAGTACACGTCCAGAAAATATTCTGTTATGACATCGTAATTTATAAATTATTACATATTCAATTAATTTAGAAAGAATAAATAATCAGTAAGCGAAGTATTATCAAACAAATCCTACTAATAAATGCTTTTAAATATAAAATATTCTTATAATTAGTACTTAGTTGTAAAAATTACATAACATAATTTAATGCCAGAAAATGTAACTCTATGTTAAAATACAAATCGATGTTTTATTTTTTTTTAAATAAAGAAATCAACAAATAAAATGATCATGTGTTTTTTTGTACAAAAATGCTTTTTTTTTTGGTGTTTTTCGTTTGCCCATTCTATTTAAATTTGTAATTGACTTCATTTTCTGGTATTAAATACATTAAAACCTCCGAAATTTGGTTTGGCGTTTAAGAATGAAACAAAATTCTGTATTTGAATCCAGTGCCACAGAGCTATTTCTAAAAGACAGATAAAAGTGTCTGGATCCCCTCTGTGTTACGCCACCTTAAAAAAAGGAGAACCAAAAACCCATAGTTCCAATGGTCTGCCAGCTTTTTTCTATTTTTTTTATTTTTGTTATTACTGCCAAAGTATTATTAACAGTTGCACTTTCCTGATGTACACAGAAAAGCTTATGCATAAACCAATATGTATATTATAGCAATACATATAATTCAAAACAGCTAAAAGAAAATAAGTAATTTGTTTAGGAGTCGAATGTGTGCAAACAAGTTCAAGACCGTTCTATCAATGTGTTTCATGTCCACGAGGATTTTTCGGTAATGGAAGCAAATGCCATGATATTGATGAATGTGATCTTTATGAACCATGTGATTCGAGAGCCATATGTATTAACTTAACCCCTGGCTTTAAGTGTGATCCTTGTCCACCAGGATTCCATGGCAACCATGCTCATGGTAAGGACTAGGCTTAGAATGAACCTTTGCAATTAAAATAATTTCTACTCTTCTCAAGGTTATTCAACAACATATTTATCCCCAAGTTTTCAACCTCAAACTTGCCGAGACATAAATGAATGTGAATCAGGTTTGTCGAGATGTGAAAGAAATTCTGAATGCATAAATACAATTGTAAGAAAAAGATACGCATATGGTGAAATTTATATAAATTTAAACAATTTTTCAATTCAGGGATCTTATCAATGTAAATGCAAGGAGGGCTTCATAGCAAACAGTACTTATGGATGTTTTGCAATATCTGATATTTGTCCAGATGGAACTGTGTGCCATAAAAACGCTCAATGCAAATATATTGGTAGTTTTCAGTACACTTGTAAGTGTAATGTGGGCTGGGCGGGAGATGGCTTTACTTGCGGAAGAGACAGAGATCTAGATGGTTGGCCAGACTTTCAATTGAGTTGCTTTGATTTGAGGTGTAAATCTGATAATTGTCCTGACATTCCAAATTCGGGCCAGGAAGATGCTGATAAAGATAATATTGGGGATGCTTGTGATGATGATGCGGACGGCGATTTCGAAAAGAACGATAAAGATAATTGCCTTTTTACATATAATCCAGACCAAAGAGATTCCGACCATGATGGTTATGGAGATGCATGTGATAACTGTCCATTTATTCCTAATAGACGGCAAATTGATTCAGATGGTGACGGAAAAGGAGACGATTGTGATGATGATGTTGACGATGATGGAATACTAAATAAATATGATAACTGTCAAACAGTTCCAAATCCAAATCAATCGGATATTGATAGTGATGGTGTAGGAGACGTGTGTGATAATTGTGCAACCATACCTAATCCATTGCAAGAAGACAAAGATAGTGATTTGGTGGGCGATGCATGCGATAGTGATATTGATGGAGATGACGATGGCAGACAAGATAGCGAAGATAATTGTCCTATGGTTAGTAACCCAGATCAGTTGGATACAGACAATGATGGCAAGTATGTAGATCGAATATATTTCGAAATATGCATTTGTAATACATTATATTTTCAAATTTAAGAGGAGATGCCTGTGATGACGATATAGATAATGATGGCGTACCTAACTATAAAGACAACTGTCCTTTGGCATACAATCCAGACCAACTTGATTTAGATAGTAATATTATAATTTCCTTATTTATTATTAATATAATATGATTTTGTTTTTTTTTTTTTAGAAAACGGTAAAGGAGATATATGCGAGAAAGATGAAGATCAAGATAAAATCCCAAACTTTCTTGATAATTGCCCAAACAATTCCAAAATATATTCTACTGATTTTCGTTCGTTCCAAACTGTTATACTTGATCCCGAGGGCGAGTCACAGAAAGATCCGAATTGGGAAGTTCACGCTAATGGTTCAGAGATTGTTCAAACTTTAAATAGTGATCCTGGTTTGGCTATCGGTCACCCAGCATTTGGAGGAGTCGATTTTGAGGGAACGTTTTACATTGACACCGATACGGATGACGATTTTGTGGGATTTGTATTTAGTTATCAAAGTAATAGAAGGTTTTACGTAGTCATGTGGAAAAAGCATACACAAACTTATTGGCACTCTACACCATTCAGAGCATCAGCTGAACCAGGAATTCAAATAAAGTTAGTTGATAGCTTGACAGGCCCTGGATCGATGCTTAGAAATAGTCTTTGGCACACTGGCGATACTAGAGATCAAGTTAAGTTATTATGGAAAGATCCTGCAAATGTTGGATGGAAAGAAAGGACGGCGTATCGCTGGGCCCTTATGCATCGTCCGGATATTGGTCTTATACGATTAAGGTTAGTCATTTATTTGATCAATTATTCAGTGTGTTCAACAATTTATCAAATATTTTTCAGGATTTTTGAAGGCGATGAACTTGTTACAGACTCAAAAAATATTTACGATACAACTCTGAAGGGTGGTCGTTTGGGAGTTTTTTGTTTTTCTCAGGAAATGATAATTTGGTCGGACTTGGCATATAAATGCAATTGTACTAATTTTAATAGTTTTATATTTTTATTTAACATTTATATATATATATTTTTTTTCATTTTAGCTCGTGTTCCTATAAAAGTGTACAACGATCTACCGGAACATTCGAAGCATAAAGTTGAAGTTGATAGTGGCGTTTAATTTATTTTTCTGCGAAAGTACAGTAAAAAGAATTGTCAAGCAATGTTTTATTATTTAAATATTTAATATAATAAATTGTTAAAATGAAAAATATTTATTAAAAGTAAAATAAAAGACAAACAGTATATGAAACATATACTCGTACCAATACATACATACTTATATGTAGTATAACTAAAATTAAATTTATATAAACTGAAGCTCTATGCCATGGGAGAAGATATGAATTTTCTTTAAATAATAAATAACTGAGTTTAGTAACAATGGTCTATACGCGGCTTATTAAAATTACAAGACATCCATTGCTTTTAAATTGTTCACAATTTTTAAGTAAGAATTAAGGTGAGTATATTACAAAACTGTGTGGAAAATTTACTAAACTAAAACTAAACTTTGAAGTGGTTTCTAACATGCTAAACAAATCTTTATATTTTGTATTGTGCTTACACAACTACACACGAATATGATAAGCATTATTTTTAAATAGAATATAATAAAATTGGATTTGAAGGAGCAACAACTGCGAGTACCTATGTGCCAACATATTCATATAAAAACAAACTGCTATTTTGTTCGACTTTAGTTGCACATAGCACCAGCTGTTTAATACTTTAAATAGGTATTTATTGTTGGTGTTAATTTTTTTTGAATATACGCTAATAAGTTTGTATACCTAAACATATAACACAATACTTATTTAGGACCCATAGATAGCTTCGGGCTAAAGAATTGCCATTGTTGTCATAAAAAACAAAAGTGAATTAACTTTGTATTTGACGATTTTATTTTATTTAGAAGTTGAGACAAGTATGTCTACATACTTTATATACATAAAAATTAATCATATTGCTTTTGAGCGCAAATAAAAAAATTATGTATTGTAGTAAAATATATCTTGTCGAACCCATATGTTTGTGCTATGATAATCTATTAACATATTCAAATTGTGGTTGCTGTTAATTAAGCGTCCGCTAATTACCTTATAAACTAAGAACACATTACTTAGAACGTTTTAATTTATTAACGTCGATTTAATTGTAAAACGGTTATTATATTTTTAGAATAACAAATGTTTATTTATTGGGTTAGAAATTCATTAGATCGGAATGTTTCGTTTTTTAAAAAAAAATTATTTGCATATAATATATAAATAAAACACACATTTAAAAAAATAAATAATTAAAATAACAAATTATTTACCGTATGATTGAAATAGAAAACTAGGGGTTTGGCTATTGATAATAATGAACATCCAAAAACAAAAAGAAAAACATATTTCATGATAGCATATTTCTTGGTAGTTTGTTTTATAAATATATTTATTGTCTCTCTTTATAATTCTTATACTATTAAGTATATGTACAAGTTCCAAAAGAACTCCCAATATTTTCAAAACATAATTTAGACTCAGTGTATATTATTTTTGTACAAAAATAGTTATGATTCTAACAGTAAGAAATATTTGTAAAATAAAAAAAAGACGAACACATCCATTAATAAAGTATTAATAAAACTGATGAGAATATTTAAGAAAAAAACGAAATTGTCTCTATGCACATCATTTTGTCTAAAAGTATCTACAAACGTTCGAAAACTATTTTTGTAACTTTTTGTATACTATACTTTTTAGAGACATTTTTTTTTCTTATAATTTGACTTTCAATATTTACAATATATTTTCAAATACAAAGAGATAAATTCGTTTCATATAAACGGCAATTGAAGTCGAATATCTATGCAATGACATCTCGTTTCTTTATTCCTTTCCATCCTGACCATTCCCTAATTCTACAAGTTCATGAGGTTCAGCTTGGGCCTTTAAAAAATGTTATATATAGAGTTTTTAATAAAAAAAAAGTTCAGTGTATATCATATGTATTTAGATATTACTCTGTCAATAGTTTCCAGGTCGTTCTTCGATAGTTGGTCTACAAGTATAGTTCCAAGTGCGTCACACATAACGTTTATTGTAGTACGGAAACGATCCCTTTGAACAATGATAAATTTAAAAAAGAAATCTGATATGAAAAAAAATGATTAACTTACAAAAGCCAATCAACGGCTATAATCAAAGAAACGTCCTTAGCGGGTAAGCCCACAGTATCTAAGACCATGACCATTGTAACAAGACCGGCTTGTGGAATGCCAGCCGCTCCTATTGAAGCCGCAGTTGCAGTGATGCTATTTTGAAATTTGTTTAGTTATATTTTGAGCAGCATTCACGATTTAAAATTTTATAGAATTTTCGTCACCTTACAGCTATTACAGTTCCAAAAGAATAGCTAACTTGTCTGTATTGTGCAATGAAAAGCGCAGCAACGGCCTCATAAAGCGCCGTTCCATCCATATTAATCGTAGCACCAACCGGAATGACAAATCGAGTAACACGTGGATCCATGCCCATGCCATCAAGGCATTTAATCGATAATGGCATTGTAGCGGAACTAGAGCCAGTTCCGAAAGCTGTTGCTAATACTTGACTTAACTTTCCCAAGTATTTATAAGGAAGTGTCCTTGTTCCCAAAAAGAAAATAATTGGGATTGTGCCTTAATGAATATTCAAACATAATGTATGTCATTTTAGATCTTCTTTCAATACAATTTTGTTTTAAATATTACCCAGTCCATGGAGTATAAGGCCAAGCATAACAGTAAGGAAATACCATCCAAGTTGTTGTACTACAAGTGCAAGAGATTGCATCTCAATAATTTTTGCAGTAATGAGAAAAGCAACGCCAATAGGTGAAATCCTATAAAAAAATTTGCCATTTAGTGTTTTACTTTCAACTGAAAAATTATCACAAAATGACGGTACCAAATAACCCAAGACGTGATAATCATCATAGCTTCGCTAAGAGTTGAAAAGAAATCCTGCAAAAGTTTTCCACTCTCGCGCATTCTACCAATTGTTGTTCCAAGTATGATGCTAAACATTACCAGTCCCAAAACATTTGATCCTTCTCTATTTTTACCGTTAAAGTCCCATAACTCCATTGATTCTGAAAATATTTTCAAATTACAATTACTGCTTTTGATTTGTTTTAATTGTTTAGTCTTACCGTTTTGTCGACTAATATTTTTTGGCGGAATTATTTCTGTGCGATACTGAAACAAAATTAATATACACATATAATTAATATATTCATATTTTTATGTGGATGTTCAAATGATACATATATGGGAAGACACGATTTAATACCAATACCAATCAATTATATATTTTTAATTTTAAATCCCACGCATAGTAATGCACTTGACACGAATTAATTGTTAATTTACAAAATTATATTTGACGTTGATATCATGCAGGGAAAAATCCGTAAATTTAGTTACACATATCCGTAGGTTGTTTAAATTTTTCAATTTGATCTGAACTGTGCGAAGGGGAAATTACTCGCTTTATTGCAATGCGAGATCCATCCCTCTATGTAAGCAAATTAGATTATGATTCTATTCTTTTATTTAAGTGGAAGCGAAAATGTATGTTTGTAAGTAACTAAGTACGAGTACGTATTTGATACACTGCCAGTGAGTGCTTGTGATTTGTATTGTGCAAGAATTTTTCTTCTAAAATATAATACTCGTAGAATTGAAATTGATGCTGTTGAACTTCGAACCGCGAAAATTTATTAGATAATTGGACAAATTTATATATGTTTAGTAAATACTAAATAAAGTTTCTCAGTTAAATGACGAACACCTAGATGGATTTTATTTCCAATTCTGGACTTACTTGAAACATTGTTGCTTGAATAATATTATCCGAAAACATATTTCTGGAAAAATAAAAATAAATATAAAAACAAATAAATAAATAATTATGAATATAATTATTAAACATTCATAATACGAGTACTAAAACAAATTGTTTAATTATAATTCGAGCAATTACCTAACGAGATCCATTAAGGTGTCGGGTGTAAGAACTTTCGAGTTTTTTTCCACATCCTCAGTCATAAACTCATCTACCTGTCCGACGTGACCTGGCCGAATAGTTGTTACCAACATAATACCTAATATAACCGCACATATTGTCGTCAAGAAATAATATGTGATGGCTCTATCCAAAGAATTTTATTAATATTGGTAAAAAAGAAATTGAAAAATACGAGTATTATACAACGGTAAGTATGTATTTATGTATAATTGAACATCTCACCTTGTTGCAATTCGACCAGACATACTTAAATCTAGAGATCCAATTGCGCTTGTAATTGATGATACTAGTAATGGCACTATTAAGCATTTGAGCATCCTGGTGAAAAGTATTTCAGTATTTTTTTTCTGTATATCATTTGCACAATAATAAGAATGTTACCTTAAGAATAGTTCTCCAGGAAAGGCAATATACAATATTTCACGTTTTGTCCATGGTCCTGTGCTGTTTTTTAGTATTAGGCCTACAATACCACCGACGCAAACGCCAATTACAGTTAAAAAGGTAAGAGAGTTCTCTTGCATGAACGCTTTCAATTTTGAGCTGTTTTTTGGTCTAGTCATTTTAATTCTTTTTTAATCGTCTTTAGTATGAAGGTATCTTAATTCTGTGGTCTTACGAAAACCGTTTTGGTATTAGATAAGCCAAGATTCTCTAATCTGAAAATCAAAGACAGACTAATTAGCACTTTCGTTCAATGTCTCAATACAAAAAAAAAAAAATAAATAAAAATTCAAAATAAACATATTTGTATATAAATATATCCACATTTTTCACACGAAGTGAATTAAGTAGAATTAACAACTTATTCGCACTAGGTGCTTAGAAGTGATTTCACTACCGGATGTACACATGAGCAAGGCAAACTAAATGTACACTCTTTTACCATCCCCTAAATAGGGTAACTCTTTAAGAACTTAAGTAGTATTGTACTTTATATATTTTATTTTATTTTTACCCTTAAGGCACGACCAATCTAGAGCCTACGACACGGTATTACTGAATGAATCCAAAAACCAGAGACAACTATAAAGCTTAGTAGCTTATTGTTGCGCACACATTCTCATAAGCACAGATGTATTACCAAAACAAAGATCGCTTAGCAGCATCACATTCTCGCTATCATTATAATCAAATAAATTGCACGAATAACAATTCACAAGCTGATACACAATAAGTATGTTTGGGCGCAATACTATATATCGTCTGTGTAACACTTCGACGATATCATATAACTTATTATCAATTAAGCCGGATGATAACAACCATCACATTATTCAAAACTGAGAAGGGGAGGTGAATTTACAATTTTTATCCCATGCTGCAATTCAATAACAAAAAAAAAAAAAACTGCTTTCTTTTTTTTTTGCTGTCCAAAGTTTTGTATAACTATTTTTTTACATACATCAATTTTTAGACTAATTTGTTTGTTAGGTTCTACAAATTTATTCAGATAAATATGCTGATGATTAATTAATATTTCAATTAGATATCTTTACGTTGTAGATATTAATCGGCACATTTTACTGAACGTTGAAGATCACATTAAATTGTGCCGTATACACAAATTAATATGAGCAATTATTCAGCTAAGGGGATACGTACGAGTACAATATTAATTGTCTCAATTTGAATAATAAAATCAAAAAATGTGGGAGATATATTGTAGATGTATGTAAGTACTCGTACTAATTCATTACAAGACTTTAATAAATATACATATTTATCTCATTTGTATATTTACATAAATACAATTTATCTAGGAGGAATTTAGTAAAAACAATTCAATATACGAGTATGTACACATTTATAAATTTATTTATTTATTTTATCATTTACTTATTTTCAAAGTCTGAAAATATAACGAACCTATGTATGCATGGATATGGAAACAATTGTGTGCTTTAAAAAACAAATTGTCTATGTACTAACTTTAAAATACATATACCTTGATATTTTTTTTCGGATTGTTTTTTGTTTAATATTTGCTTACACTGTACAGATTCAAAATAAATGCTTTTTATAGCGCATTATGACAGGACTTATCTGTTTTATCAATACTTGGTAAGATGAGATAAATCGGTATCTAATCTCAGTAGGAACATAAAATCCAAACAACCGTTACCCTTGCATTAAAAACAAATGAAAGAAAGAATTACTATGCATACTTTTAAATTTATTTTTCTTTTGTTACTTGGTACGAGTATAAAGATGTATTACATATTGTTTATGTATAATTGATAATTAAGTCACGTACATATGTACATATTTAAGTTGATGCCTATTAACATACTAGTAATGCGGAGGAAAATTTGGATATAGTCGTTTGAATCCTGAACAAACTAGTTTTAACTAACCTAGTATGACAATTTCGTGTTTTGGTCCGTTTCTGAGAATCATGCCTCCAATTTTGAAAAAAAAAAAAAACAAGAAACATTACAAATTAACAGAATTTACATATATAAATGTGTATTGCGTATTTTATCGTAATGTTAAATGAAAAGCGTTAAGAACAAGACAAAAGTTGTAATTCATGTTGATATTGAATTTCGTTTAATGAATATTGAATTGGTTACGCCTACGTCAACATGTATGTTATGTTTATTTGGTTTTAATAATGTAGGTACCTCGTAAAGAACATTGGACAAAGTTTCTAATTAAATTTGGATAAAACCAGTATTTGTTAATCTCCAATAGGAACTTACGAGTATTTCCGCGTTGTTGTCGAATTCGGTTTTATAAAGTAAAACTATACATTTGTTAGGGTTCATATAATACTTGTTAGTTGTATCGATGGCTGTAGTTTATTCATTATCACGAATGTGTAGTCAGGGAGCTAATCCTTTTTTACAGGCTGGGGCCACTGTTACTATGCAAAGGTATTTACAATAGATATTTTCAATAAGTATTCCCACTTAAACAAGTTTACTCTGGATGAGTTGGGTAAAAATGATAATTTAATCAGAAATTGGTCCAGCTAAGTCTGTCATAGCATTCATTGCTTCTATAAAGTGAAACTCAATTTTCCATTATCTCTACTAAAAGCTTAAAAGAACTGGTTTCAGTTGGTCTCGATGGTATACGAATTAAAAATTTTATAAAATGATTAAATAATTATGTTCACTGTCTTCTATCTCGAATTCGTTGCAACTGGTTAAAATCAGAAATATACATGTATGTATTTAAAGAGTCCCAATAACAATACATGCAATTATTTTTTAGGAGCGCCTCAGCAAAAACATTCACCCCAATGCATGTATGTACTTGTTTTTGTACATATGTACCCATATGAATATGCTCTTGTATTTAATTTTTATTAACCTTTCTGATAATGTGAGAAGCAGATAATTCTTCACATTGAATAACAAATAATAAGTTTGCTAATTTTGTGTTGTTTATTACATCTTCTTATAGTACAAGTACGAAAATTATTTTTAAAGTTATGTACATATGTAGAAATGTACTGATACGTAGAAGCAAGCCAAATCATAATTTGCTGATAGCGTTTTTTTTAAGTTCTTTAACCAAATATTCACTGTTAGCATGCGTATGAATGTTTAAACAATTTGTATATTTATGTACAAATTTTTGAAAAGGACTATACAAAATTTATAATATAAGTGGTTTTTGATATTAAAATATACATATGTATACGTGTGCCCATATCATTGTATGTTTGTATATTATTCAGCTACTGACACTGAAAATAGGTCAATGAAACAAGTAAGCGTAATAACACATCCAAGACTTGATGTGCTTAGCGATCAATAAGGGAATAATTCTGAAGCAATCTTTGAGAGCGCTACTTCCTGATAATACTTCCAAGTAGCTATTACGGAACTGTTATTAGAAAGCATTTTCATATTTCTGTTTTCTTTTTTCTTTAACGGAAACTAGATTCAATAGCACATCATCATCCAACAATTGTGTTGGATGGTTTTCGCTTTCTTGCCAATTGTGAATCGATCGGCAACATGATGGCTAATTGTTGCTTTATCTTTGAGCACATATGTATGTATAATTACGCAATATAAATATTTATAATATGTACAAATATGAATATATTGTCATTGAACTAAACTAAATTTTGATACATACGTATCTGTATCATTATATGTCCACCCACGTAATGTGTAACTGCGAAGTTAATATAATCATTGGGTTAAGCGTTTGCTTGTACTTGAGATGTAAAGTTATAAAATCAGAGAACGTGTTCCTGACCTCGTTCATAGAAGCACTAAGTGCCGTGACATTTACGTCTGCCGAGCTCATAAGAATCATATACATACATACGGTGTGCTGATAGGTATGTACATATTGACTAAACACCTTGTTTCAGTAAATTAAAAGAAAATTGAGAAGATAAAAAATTAAATAATTGAAAAGTATAGTTGTGCTCTCCCCTTAGCTTTAAAAGCAACATCGAGCGAGTAAGGGTATGTACATATGCATGTATATATATATTACAAACTTGCTGGGTAACAGGTGTGTTTTTTTTCTATTTTAATTTACCGGCTATTGTTGGTATTGTTTTTTACTCGAACTTAAGCGCCTTTGTTACCTATACCTTATAGTATTATAACTTCGAGAGATTTCTTTATATTTAGACGCGCAATGCTCCAAATCTTTTGAGAAGTTTTTTTTGTTTATTTTTAGTTTTTTCTTATAAAAAACTCAAATCACCGCCAAGCAGATTATCACATGTGCCTGAGCAAGCATAAATATGTCTCATAATGTGACCATTACTATGTTAACAGATTTTGCAAAGTATCCTTTCAATTATTGCTTTGCTTTAATTGTTTATACTTTCAAGTGTTGATAGGTTTGTTATCTATTATTTGAAGACACTCGATTATCGAAAAATGGAGGAATACAGAAAGCAGATACTACTCGTATATTGTAATATATTATTATTTAGTCGTGAATTATTGTATCAATCCTAGGGGCTACACATCTATGTATATCAGTCAATAGTAAGCCAGATAAATTATTTTATATACATATGTATGTATATCTAAATTATGCACGAGAACCTATATGTACGTATGTAAGTTCATATAGATAGGTTAACTCTTTGTTTGGTTTTTAAACTGCTGCGAGCTTTGGGTGCTTCTTAATAATACAAATCTAATTCCCCATCTACACGGTTTTATTATTATGTATAACAATTTTGAGACAATGTTACAAAAACACCATAAAACCGTGACAGTTTATTTAAAAAAAGAACCATGCTTTCAATTGAATAGAATATAGTTATCTACAATAACATTCAGGCACAATTTCATTACTTGTTTTTATTTTATTATTATTAGTCTTTTTATTTTGTATCTATCTATCTTGTCGTTGTAAACACATTTTACACTTATATTCCACAGAATATGAATAATTTATCTTGTGCCAAGTAATGTAAAAATAAATACCGCGAATTTCAAGATAATTTTAAATGCGAACAATGTTTTCATATATTCTTAATTATTCACTGCCTGGTTTAGAGTTGCATTTAATAAAGTAATAAATACAATTATTATAGGTTCGCAAAGAGTTACAAATATGCAAAAAACTTGCTAAATTTTTTTTAAATTATAAAGTTTTTTTTTTAACGAATAATTTAACTAAGGCACACTAACCAGCTGAGAGTAGTAGACAAGTTCGCTCAACGAGACATCAGTTTGTACTAAATAGCGAAAGCGACATTCAGAACGTATTACGGTTGGATATCGTCTGGCTGTTTGGTGATGCTCTCGTGCTAGATACTCTTGTCCGACTGTTATTATTTTATTGTGATTTGCTTAAGCTTTTTGAATAAGATGCAACCTATCGCACTGGCAGTGGATTTGCGAGAAATGCGCGCACAACCCTCTCTAAATCAATGGTCCTCCTTCTTCTGCTTTAATAAACTGCTTTACAGTACTGTCTTATTTCTGGATTTTTGTTGAAACTATTCATTTAACTATAGTTCAAGAGATTTTGCGACATTTTTACCGATCCTATTAGACTTAATGGAATATAAGCATGCAGTTGTCGATATATTTTTGGCATGAATATGTGCAAGTATATTGTGTTTGGTACATTCATGAATGTTTAAAAATTAAACCAAAATATGACAAACTACACTTGCACCAAGATCAAGTACATTAATAGAAATGAAATAAGTTATCTGTATTAATTTGGGTGTTGAAGTTCACTAAAGTGTAATTAGACAGAGTGACTGTGAATCCATATATGTATGTATACGTTCATATGGAATCATTATATATTGTAATGTTTTTGCACTGTACATTTAAATGCATTTTTAAAGATGCTCATAACTACATATGTGCATGTATTCTTTTATTTTTCATTAATTAAATTATCTTAGTGTAAAAAGTATATTGTAAGTATCTTGCTATTGCATGCACAATCTTGTAATGAATTTTGTCACAAAATTGTAATTGAATAACAATTTGATGTACATATGTGCCAATGCATTCGATTTTAAATCCATACATGTGTATGTTTGTCTTCCATTTTAATTTCTTAAAAACAAATGTGATGAATAGGTATATTGTGAAGATATGTATGTAGGTACTTTGGATATGATCTGGAAATTGATAAAATGGTAAGCGAAGCTCAACAAAAACTTGGTTCAATTAAGATGGACAGATCCGGCCTCATTTGTGCGAGAATTTGTAAGGTGACGTCCGCTTTTGGGCCATCTGCGGAAATATAGAGCTTTGGAAGTGGGGAGATTATTTATATTCCTATTTGTTATTCTTATTTATTATGAATGGCAAACAAGGAAAGGCGGTAAATAATAAAATGATCGGAAATGATTAGCTATACGATGTTACCATGTAAGCAATTAGATTGGCATAAGAATTAAATATTTAATTTGATTTATAAAATAATCAGTTTTATTTTTATAATATTAAACATTTTGCAAGCGTAATGTAAATGCTGTTAAAATCAGAAATGTGCAAAAAGGTTGTAGTCTGCTTACAATGATCAATGCTTGTGAAATTGGTAAATATAACCTTTAGGCCGACCTAATGAAACATATGTCTCTTTGTATCAGAACTTAAATATAGGCTTAACGTATATAACTATATTTTGGGTTGTTTTTTTTTTTCTATATTATGTTGTAAGCGGTTTATGTGTAATTCTCTTTTAAAACAAAACACTAAATCACTTCTTATAGTATGTATTTTATTTCAAACTTAAAATTACAGTATTTGTTTGTAGGTAACAATAGAATCACAAGCAACTAGAATCGAATCAATTTTTAATTAACAAATTCGTTTGATACTGATTCGACGAGCGACGACAAATCATGTTTCTCATAAGTGTTATTTAAATAAACAATTACATTTCAGATTACTTAAAAAAAAACTTAATACTTCTGAAATGAACATCGCTCAGTTCAATAATTGTTCTCCATAAAGTTGACTTTTTTTGTTTACAATAGGAGAGCATTTTAAAAATAATAAAAAATTAAAATAAGTGATGGAATTGTTTTCTTTTATTTCGAAATCGGTCTGCGAAAAAGTAAAATATGTGGCTCAGGCTTGTGTATCATATAATGCACCCAACCTCTGGATTGCTGGACACCGATTGCTCGCCATTCATTTTCGGACATCAGATGCGTCTTTGGCACAAGCTTCACTAACTCTTTTGGCAACACAACGTGCCTAAGAAATAAATCGTTATTAAACAAAAATACACAAAATAGTATTGCTTATTTATAATGTACCTATACTCAAATTCTTCATCATAATATTTATCGGAATAATATATTTCTTTGGGATTCATTTTATACTTTTTTCGGCACACAAAATATAATATTTAAAGAACTGAGCAGATTTTTTTGTTTCTTTTTCAGACGTTTTCTTTGATTTTAAGAATGCCAAGGAGGCAACAAAAAGGATCACAGTACGCAACTGATTGTTTGTTGAAAAATAACAAAACAAATTGATAATAATAGAGAATATAATAACAAAAGAACCGAATCAACGCTTAACTAATTTTATTTTCCAACTATTCGTTGTGACAGATGAACGAAATTAAAATTTAACCGCTTTATTCAAAGTTTTTGTTTCACTTGCAAAACCACAGTGCGAATTTGTATGAAAGAGAGAAACATATACAAAAGAAACTTGATCTAGGTATGTTTGTTTTTTGGGTAGAGCAACGATTTATGCGTATGTTACAACTGATCAATATTACCATTCCTAAAGTTTATGGAATTATGTATTAACTATAGGTTTGATTAACCAGGACAACAAGCTATTTATTAGAATTTTCTATTTATTCTAAATAAATTAATTCGGAAGAATTGTATATGTGGGATAAATACTATTTTTTTATTTATTTATTTTCATTCATTGAATAACAATGTGAGTTAATACTACAATAATAATTATAATTTTCTTAATTTTAACAAGTAGTACTATGTAATAAAGTTTTAATATGCAAAATCTAAGCAAGAAGTAACATTAAAAGAATTAAAAGTCTATTAGAAATACTGCAATTTTTGAATGTTTTTCATCAGAGAATGAACGGTAAGATACATTCTATAGTTAGTGGAACTAGTGTCGAATGTATCGAGTTAGTTAAAATAAAAAAAAGTAAAAATCATAATTAGTTTTTAATTGAATTCAAATACAGTGGTGGAGTGACATTCAATTCATGTTAAAGGTTTAATATTAAATATCTGCCACTAAATAATTAACTTAAATAGATTATCTATAACATTAAAGTCATAATTAAACAGTCAATTTTTGTCCCTTTTGGTAAATGAAAATATATTCTGAGAACGCCTTACTTCAATGGGTAGTTTATTGAAAATACGAGGAGCGACAGAAGAGTAAAAACTTAAGAAGAGATGCGTATTGTGGGGAGGGATCAAAGTAAGATTCATAGCCGAGCTACGAAAATGATAAGTGTTCGGATCATGATTTAATGGGTATGCACTTCTTAAAAAAAATATTTTTAAAACTTTATATATGTAAAGATGCTTTAGAAGTAGTATAAAGGAATTAAGAAAGAGCGGGAAACCGTGTACATATCGCCTTTTATTCCAGATGATTCTAAGCAAATGTTTTTGAAGTACCAGCAAAGGTTGAGTTTTGTTTTTGTGTGTACGGCCCAAACAAGTTAAACCATACTGCAATTTGGATTGGACTAGGCCATAATAAATCGTTACTAAAAGTTTTCTCGTGCAAAATATTCTCAAATGGTAAAACATTTTGGTCGTTTTTACCAGGTATTTTCTTAGGGAAGCAGTATGAGAACTCCAGTTTAGACTACTGTCGATTCAAGCCCCAGATACCTAAATACTTGTACATTACCAATAACAAAACAATTCATTGAGCAACTTTTAATACTATTAAATGTAGATTTACAACGAGATTCACAGCAAGTGTCAGAACTTACCAAAATGTTGTTGCTCCACGAACTACGAAAAGTGAAAACCGGAAGTTGTAAGTTCATAGCAGGCATATTAAAAAACATGATTTTTGTTTTTTCGCTTATAACTACAATAGTTTATGCAATCGGAACCAGTGTCATGGAACCAGCTGATCTCAGCTGTCAGATCTAGGAGTGCGTAGCTGAATATGAACAGCTTATGTCATCAGCAAACCCGGTAAGCCTACATTTCATATTTAAAGTAAAAATCGAGTTAATGTATACTAAGAACAATATTGGTCCCAAAACAGAGCCCTGTGGAACACCAATTCTTGTTTCACAGTACTCACTAAATTTGTCTTCTATTCGAACCATTTGTTTCCTATTTATGAGATAGGATTCAAACCAACTAAGCATAAACCCTCTGAATCCGGCTTTGTTTAATTTATTTAGCAAGATGATATGATCAACAGTATCAAAAGCATTAGTTATATCAATAAAAAGAGTGGCAGCTTTTGCTATTGATACTATCATATATTTTACTGCAGAAGCTAAGGAGGGCATCCTCTGTTGATCTACCCGCTCTGAACCCATACTGCCTATTGCTAAAAAAAGAATTTTTTTCAAGATATGATGCCATTCTCTTTTTGATCAGTTTTTCAAACATTTTTGAAAATATTGGAAGAAGAGGGATAGGCCTATAATTATTAAGTATTTTAATGTCATCTTTTTTGAGTATAGGTATGACTTCTGCAATTTTTAATACATCGGGAAATTTACCACAGAAGATACTTTTGTTACATATATGTGAGCCAAAACATCTACAATATTAAGAGCGATTCTCTTTATAAACGAATTCGAATAAGAATTATAAGTATGTGAATTCGAGTTCCTTAAATACATAATAGTTTTATAAACCTCAAATGAGATAGGTTCATAGAAAAAGCTCTGAGCCTCTGCTCTTTCCCTGTTAAAACACTCAGTCGTACATCGGCTAGGACTAGAGTTGAGTCCTGCATCAGATATTGTTTTATCCGCAATACTAGTGAAATATAAGTTGAAGGTATTGGCTATTTCTGTGCAGTTAGTAATAACCTGATCATTATGGTTTAAACAAGCTGGTATACCCGTGGGAGCGATTCTATTAAAAAGCTCATTAACTATAACCACTGATGCTATAGTTTACAGTTTATTAATACTCTGTATCTTCTTAGACTGACAGAATAAACCAATCATAGAATGGTCAGAAATTCTAAAATCAGCAGTGCTACTAACAAGAGAGAATTTCGAATTGCAATCAAGCGTACAGAATATATGATCAATACAAGTATTGGAGGGTTGCCTTGTATTTATACAAGACTCTAATCCATTAGCACACATTAAAAATTGATACGTTATTACAATAGAGGATTCGCTTAGGATATCCAGATTTATATCACCGACGATAATAAGATTCCATACTCTTTCCTTAATTAATAAGTCGCGTAGCTCACCAATAAAAGTATCTTTACCCATACTATGAAGCCTATAGCAACCAATAAATACAATCTTTTGTGCATCAATAGTGCAACTAATTTTAATCATATCCGAACACCTAAAATCAAAATCCAAGCTATCACATCCACTTACACAATTACTTTACTTTATTTATATAAACAACAATACCACCTGCAGAGTATGAATTATTACATTTCAGATAGCTCTTGTACCCTGGTATTTCATAAGCATCCTTTTTATCATCGAATATCCAGATTTCGGTGAGAGAAATCAAGTCAGGCTTATTTAAAAATGACACCAAGTGAGTTAAAAAGAGATAAAATTTTTTCTTAAGCTACTCGTACGAATGTTCTCATGAATTATAAAAAAGTCATTGAATAGTTGCTCACAACGAAAAACACTTCTAAAAAGCTCACTATCAAATCGGCAAAAAGGAGTAGTTAAGTTATTATCAGAATCATCAATAGTATTATTGCTATCAAACATGGTAAAAAAGAGAAAAAAGGAATTTACAAAGATAAATTATTTAAATCATTAAATGAACAAATTTCTATAGTTTTATCACCTTATTGTTTTTTCATCAAAATACTACCCTTACTAACCCATAAATAGGCAATTTTTTTGTTCTCTTTTAATTTCCTTCGTTTTCTTGAACAAAGCTTTGTGAAGGAAATACTTCAGACTACAATGTCTTAAATAGTTAAAATAAACTTCGTATTATTATTAACAGTCTAAATATGTATTGCGTAAGCGTATATCTATTTATACATACTTCTTACCCTTATCTGCACTCCTAATGCGCCGCTTGGAGGATTCATAAAATTTAAGAAACTTGGACTTCGAATGAACGTGACTTTGCTGATATTTTGCATCAATCCAATTACTTATCTTTTGGCCTCTTATTCGAACCTCAGCTGGAGGTTGAGTCTCTAGATATAGCTTGTTGGACACAAACTTTGTTGAACATGGCAATACCAGCTGATTCAATACTTACAATACCAATACAATATATGGCAATACCATGATATTTGAGTGAAAATGCATACTTTTTAAAGATAACGTTTTGTCACACTAGCTGAAATCCGTTACTTTCTAAAGTCTGTTGCTGTCATTTTTCTTTTATTTTGCAGACCTTATATAAAGTTCAACGACGCTTTGCCTTTATTAAAGGCGGATGTACCCTTCCGTGTATAGCAAACCTTAAAGTTTAAGGGAGACTTTTTTGTAACAAAACATAGCCGACATGTCGCGAAGTTACTGCAAGCCAACTCTATGCGCAGCATTGTCATAGCATCTTTCTTTATGGCTAACGACTGGGACTAGATGCTTAAATTGTACGCACTTCAGCGCGAAGTCTGCTTCAAAATAAATGTCAGAAGTTGGCTAAGCGTGTTTGAGTACGACTGATTTATAACACATTATTATCAAAATCACAATTTTTATCAAAAAAATTCTTTATTATCCAGCTTGTTCTTACAATATATTTACAAAAACAACACGTTCCAGATTTGTATATGAAAACCTTATACGATATTAAAATGTTACGGACTTTGACCACTTCTTTGTCTTACTTTAATTTTGAATCGTTCTGTAATTCCTGTTGTGCATTCCTGTATAATAAGACGGGTACCGGCCCGAATATTTTAAATGCTTCGGTAGTTTGGGGAGCTCAACTCTTTTAGAAAACTCCAAAGACGGAAGTCATAGGGCTTTTGATCACACGATCTTCCAGACCATTTCATTGTCCATTTTGCTAAAGACCGTAAACTGAGAAAATTTAAAATTCTAACGCCATTGATAAAGGTCTCAATCAATAAAACGAAGAAGGCGTTTCTAATCAATCTTTAAATTCTTTTCAAATTTTCATAAGACAACTCTCTAACTGCTGTCACCTTTGGCGAACAAACACATTTGGATTTTGATGCGTTCAAGAAGGTGTGACTACTCTTAAAATGCCGGTGCACATGCTAAGTTTTTCGGAAGATTGGAAAGATAGAGAGAGAGAAAGATGTTTAGGCTCAGTGGTTATTTCGCTCCATAGGTGGCATCCAACATTTAACGGGGAAACTAAATTATTAGTGTAAATTGACTTCATGTTGTATTTAGGCAACCATTCATCTCACGAGATTTTAGTTGCCTGAAAAAAAGTCTTTCGGGCACGACTGATATTGAACCCCGAACCGTCCGATTGAGAAGTCAATACACTACCACTTGAGCCCGGCCACTCGCGGGAGTATGCACTTCACGGTATCATGGATTCGGACGGTTTTCGGTATATCCAAGACAGTATGGTTTCTCCCCAAACTTATGGACAATTCGTGTAGTTGCTCACTTATTTGTATCGAAATATTATAACCGAAAATTTAACTGTCAAAATATGACTGAAGTTTGTCGAAAGGCAAAGTTATTACACTTAAAATGCCTGAACATGTGTTAAGTTTTTAGGAAAATGGGACAGAGAGAGAATGAAAGATTTTTGGACTGTGGTTATTTCGCTCCATGGGTGGCATCTATCATTTAATGGGGAGACTAAATTATTATTGAAATTGGACTTGTTGTTGTATTATAGGCAACCATTCGCCTTACGTTAATTAGGTTGCCTGAAAATGTCTTTCGGGTGGGGCTGGGATTCAAACAACCTACCGATTTGGAAGCCAATACACTACTACTTGTGCCAGGGCCACCCACAATAAATCCATCATTCATTCTTTTTACTGCATTTCCGCATACAGTTCTTCGTATTGGTTTATGCCAATTCCCCAAAATTTCCGTCCAGAGCTGCTCGATTCTTATTTTCTCGAGCAATGCCGGTTTTTCGGTGCTTTCAGTAGTTTGCATAAGATAACCTAAGAATCTTTTACTCGGAATTTTGCATTACATCCGCAGACATGGTAATCTTTCTCAGTCTCGTATCCACCCACACGGAATGGTATTACGTGCCGCTCTTGCTGACGTATTTTGTATTGTGAAGCCTTGTGGTTTGAATTTAGTACTTATACGCCACCAGGTTTCTCCAACCGCAACCGTTGTCTCCATCACAGTTTTAGTAACGTAGTTCGTTTAAATCCCCACCGATTTCAACCTAATATGTTCTATTTAAAAGCTCATCGAAAATGTGCCAAATAATTTATTTTTTCGATGGATAACTGCCTACTTACACTTTGTAGGCGGGCAGTTACAATATTTCAAGTTTCATTTTGAATTACAAGTTTTATGATAGCCAATTTTCGATACACTTACGATTTTATCTATGAATTCAGCTTTCTATATTATGAGAATTCCGTTATTATTTTAATCGTTTTGTAAGTTTAAATAGCGGACCATTTGTTTTCTTGACCCATATTATGAATATATTAATTTTACGTAATATGTTTTCTATTTCGGAACTTTTACCCGCCCATTTTCGAAAGAATCACATTATTAGCCTCTGAAACGAATGTTTCTATTCGCTTTAGGACCATCTCTCCGTTTTGCAGAAGTGCCTGGGGGTTAGTACAATATTGTAGAATGTTTGTGTGGGTACAAATGATAGAACTTATTCTTTTCAATACAAATCCCTTTATTCAGTACAGTTACAATTCACTATTTAATTCTTTCTCTCAGTACAATTCAATTTCTCAACCACATATACTTTTCTTATCTTTTACTTAAACCACTTAATCACTTCTTCTAATTAACACTTCAAATTCAACTTTGGAACTGATTTGCATACCTTTGGGATGCTGGTATTTATACTCGAATGACATACTTCGAGAACAATCCTCGCCATCCAGCGTCCCATAGAATTTCCAATTTGCTAGAAAATTCGATTCTACTCTCCAGTCGAGACTGCTAATCCAGTATCGAAACCTTCTAGTCTTCGAATTTCGACATTTTCTGCTAGATGTCGCTGCTCACATTTGAGTGGTTATCACATTGCTCCCTCCCTACAGTTGTTCGTCCCGAACAACTTCGTCATTCAGCATCCCGTTGAAATGACACATTCTATCCAAATGGACCACTTTAAATTTTCCTCGATCCCCACGCTGGATCCGGTAGACAACGTCATTAATGCGGGTTATCACCTTGTATGGACCTTCCCAGTCCTGTTGCAATTTTGGTGATTTGCCTTTCTTACGCTGAGGATTATACAGCCAAACCAGATCTCCTTCGTTGAAACCGGAAGATTTCGCCTTGATATCGTACCTAGTTTTCATGCGGCTGCTTGCTAGCTTCATCTTTTCTCTGGTGTCTTCATGCAATTTACGAATCCTGCTGCGTAAGTCATTCACGTACTCGTTCACCTCTTTGGGCTCCGTCGGTGGGGATCCGAATTTTGCTTCACTTGGCAACCGAATTGTTTGACCAAATAAGATCTCGGATGGTGTGTGCCCTGTTGAGCTATGGACCGCGTTTCGGTAGGCCATTAAGAAGAGGGGTATGTGTCGATCCCAATCCCGCTGGCAGTTGCTGACAACCTTAGATAGATGCTCATTCAAGGTCCGATTGAATCGCTCGACCATTCCATCAGATTGAGGGTGTAGTGGCGTTGTCCTTGTCTTTCTTATTCCCAAATATTGGCATATTTCCTGGAAGACTTTTGATTCAAAGTTTCGCCCTTGATCAGAGTGCAGCTCCATTGGTACCCCAAATCTGCTCACCCAGTTGTTGACTATCTGTTCGGCTACGGTCTTAGCCTCTTGATTTGGGATGGCAAACACTTCCGGCCACTTACTGAAGTAATCCATGACTACGAGAGTATATCGGTTTCCATTAAAGGTTTCGGGAAACGGCCCAGCGATGTCGATGGCTATTCGTTCGAAAGGTGCTCCGACATTGTATTGTTGCATTTGTCCATGTGGCTTTACTTTTGGGCCCTTGGTAGCCGCACATCTTATGCACTTTTTGCACCAATTCTCGACATCTTGTTTAGCGCTTAGCCAATAGAAACGTTCCCTTACCTTTTCCAACGTCTTGTTTATTCCCAAATGGCCTCCTGAGATTCCGTCATGTATTTCATGGAGCACTTGGTTGACTCTGGATCGTGGCACAATTAGCTGCATACGAGATGTTGTCCCATCTGCACTTTCCCATTTTCTCTTCAGCAATCCATCTTGCACAAAAAGCGAGTCCCACTGTGCCCAGTATGCCTTCAGAGTTTGGCTCCGATCTGATATCTGCTGCCAGCTTGGTCTTTCCTCGTGTTCCTTCCAGGCCAATATTGGTTCGATGTCATTGTCTGCCTGTTGGGAGGAACGGATTTCGTCTATACTCCAACCCTCTATTGGCTCAGTCCTGATCATTTGGATAGCTGCCTGTTCTTTTGCTTCTTTACCACCGACTACTTCTGCTGGGAGGCTTTCATTGCATTGTTTTACCGGTGAGACTGGGGTAATTACCCTTGAGTCGACTCCTGCTACAGACTTCTGCCCCGCGAAGTAAGCATTTCCTAACTGATGGCTTCTGGAAATTTGACAGGTTTCTTGGTAGCCGTTTCTGCGGGTTTCTTCCTCTATTTGCTTGTCACCACAGTGAGGGCAGTCTTTTCGTCGCACCGGTTCTTTACACTGCCTTTGAAGGTGTCCTATTTTATTGCAATTCCAGCAGCGCATTATTCGTCTATCCCGTCGAGTATCTCGTTCTTCGGCACTAATTCTTGTGCAGGAGCATTCGACAGATGCTACTTCCCTGACGAAATGTGTTCCCCTGGAAGCCTGATTGGCTGCTTCCATCGCCAGAGCGAAGGCAAGTGCAAGGGTTCTTTTCCCGGCCATCCTTACTGCTGACTGTAGCTTCGAATCTGCAATTCCCCTGATAAATGCATCTTTTGCCATTTCGTCGATAATTTCCTGGCCTGCGGTGGGGTATGACAGATGTGCCAGTCTACTCACGTCTGCTTGGAGCTGCTGAAGTGTTTCTCCTCGTTGCTGCGTTCGGCTTTGCAATTGGACCTTGTAGACCTCCTGCATGTGGCTATCCCCAAACCGTTTCTCGATAGCCTGTACTAAAGTCACATAATCTTTATGCTTTTCGATGTCTACTGTTTGCAACAATTCTGCTGCAGGACCGTGCAAGGCCATTGTTAGGGCAAAGCACTTTTCCTCATTGTCCCAGTCGTTTGCACAGGCAGCCATTTCAAACTGCTTCTTATAAGTAGACCATGAGGTCTGGCCATCGAATGAGGGAGGCTTCAAATCTTTTCTCCTTGGACCGCTTAAAGAACATTCTCGCAGTTTCTGTTTTCGCACTGTGTCGAGCTCTTTTGCCAGTTGCTGAACTTTGCTGTCCATTTCCTCGAATTTTTCGCCAACATTCTTCTCTATTGTATCAAATTTGTCATCAACGTTCTTCTCTATTCTTTCAAATTTGTTATCGATTTCTTCGAACTTTTGGTGTAGAACGTTATTTTGTTCTTCCAGTTTTTGTTCTAGACTATTCTTTTGTTCGTCGAATTTTTGTTCAATGCTGCTCTTCTGCTCGTCTAGATTTTTCTTTTGTTCATCCAGCTTTTGTTCGAGGCTATTCTTTTGTTCTTCCAGATTTTTCTTTTGTTGGTCGAGACTGTTCTTCTGTTCGTCCATTTTTTGTTCGAGGCTATTCTTTTGTTCTTCCAGATTTTTCTTTTGTTCGTCCATTTTTTTGTTTTGTTCGTCCATTTTTTTGTTTTGTTCGTCCATTTTTAACAAGAGGAGTTGCATCATCGCAGCCATATCATTGCCGGTACTTGTCTGTTCATCCTCGTCAACATCAAAGGAATATGCATCAGGATCATGTCCCCCGTTGTTCAAAGCCTCCTGAAGTCGGAGCACCAGGTCACTTTTTCCTCCACTGGCGCTGAGGCTTCTCTTGTTCAACTCGGATTTGAGTTGGACGAGGGTCAACTGCAATAGTTTTCGACCCATTCTAGCCTTTTCAAATAGTCAGAAAACACTTTTTTTTTTTTTTTTTTTTTTTTTTACACACACAATAAGTCCTATCCCACTTCTGACACCAATGTAAAATGTTTGTGTGGGTACAAATGATAGAACTTATTCTTTTCAATACAAATCCCTTTTATTCAGTACAGTTACAATTCACTATTTAATTCTTTCTCTCAGTACAGTTCAATTTCTCAACCACTTATACTTTTCTTATCTTTTACTTAAACCACTTAATCACTTCTTCTAATTAACACTTCAAATTCAACTTTGGAACTGATTTGCATACCTTTGGGATGCTGGTATTTATACTCGAATGACATACTTCGAGAACAATCCTCGCCACCCAGCGTCCCATACAATTTCCAATTTGCTAGAAAATTCGATTCTACTCTCCAGTCGAGACTTTGCTAATCCAGTATCGAAACCTTCTAGTCTTCGAGTTTCGACATTTTCTGCTAGACGTCGCTGCTCACATTTGAGTGGTTATCACAATATTACGACACTTCGAGAGAAACCGGTAGAAATAGGCGACGATACGAACGAGACGGTTCCACGAGGATATGCGTGATGATAGAAACTCGAATGGGTGTTCTGATCTAACCGTGGTGCAGTATTGTTGAAATGTCTTTCTTTTCTCTTGTCTGCAAGATGGATGCTCTTCGAAAAATTCAGCTATGGGTCATAAACCTTCTGTTTTTTTTAACCAGTGCGGACCTGTCTACCAAATAAGGTGTTCTACCAAAATCGATGGTGCTATTCCGCGCGAAGCACAATCCGCAGAATTTTGATCCGACCTAATGTGAAACTACCTGTTTCTGGTAATGGTATTTAAAATTTCAGAGGTTCGGTTACCGACGAATATATCCCATCGACGTGAAGGAGACGAGGGCCAAGAAAGGACAGCCTGAGGGTCACACCATGCATATACATTAACGAACGTGGTATTTAATTATTTTTGAACTGTGACCAGTAAGCGTGCGAGTAATAGGGCTCTACACAGTTCCAAACGAGGAATAGATCATTGTTTGATCGGAGCAACACGAGCCTTTGCTGCCACAGTGTTGGTTTGAATTTGTCCGTTCGGTAGGGCGTATCGCGAATAGATGACGGCAGAGTATGCGGAGACCGAGGCATCCGAAAAGCAATGAAGCTGGAATGTGCGATCTATTGTTCCGAAATGACGAAGTACATTTATAGTTGTAAAAGCGGAAAGTTCCTGGAGAATGTTAAACCATTTTTTGGCAATATAATCAGGTAGGAGATCATCCCAACCGAGCTTTCTATGCCATAGTTCTTGAAGCAATATTTTGAGTTGCACGACCGAAGAAGCGAGAAATCCGAGGGGATCGAAGATTCTTGATATATTTTTTAAAATTTGGCGTTTTGTTAGAGACTCGTTTGGCGTTAGGTTAATACGAAAGGAAAAACAATCGATTTTGGGGTTCCAGTATATACTGAGTACCTTGGTCCACGATTCAGATTCACTGTCTATAAGGATAGAGTCACTTTAATCAAGGTTTCCTTCCGGAAGCAGTTGGGGAACATTGCTTTGCCACTTGCTGAGTTGTAAACTTGCTGGTGCAAGTAGCTTAATGAGTTCTTTTTGTTGAAAGACTGCATCATCGATGGATGTTCCTCCGGAGACAATATCATCCACGTAAGTGTCATTTAGAAGTATCTCTGCAGCAACAGGATACTCCTCGCGATAATCAGAAGCAATTTGCTCCAAAACACGAACCGATTGGTAAGGAGCACATGACGTACCGTATGTCACGGTAGTGAGGCAATAATGTTCGATAGGGTCCGACGGCGATTTTCGCTACACTATTCTCTGGAAATCACTGTCTTCATCAGCTACGCGAATTTGGCGAAACATTTTTACGACATCCGCGGTAAAAACGACCTTATGGCGGCGGAATCTTAAATGAACCGAAAAGATATTCCTTGGGATTGGATGGCCTACCATAAGACATTGGTTAAGGAAGTTTCCGTTGATATCGTCGAACGAACCGTTGAAGACGACGCGAGGTTTGGTGGAGATGCTATCGGGTTTAAATATAGCGTGATGTGGCAAGTAGAATACGTTGGGCTTAGATATTTCCGATGGCGAAAGCCAAATATTCCTCTAAAAATTGCGAGTAGGTTCGATGCAATAACTCGTTTTTAAAAAATTTCTTTTCCATCGATTTCAAACATGCAGTTGCGCCGGTAAGGGTGTCAGCAAAAATAGGCTTAGTTTTAAACGGAAGCCTTACCACGTACCTTCCGTTTTCATCCCTACGATGGGTATCAACAAAATGTTTTTCGATCGCTGAGTCTTCATGAGACATCATAATTTTCGGATCAACTTCTTCGATTGTCCAAAAGGATTGCAGTGTTGAATCAATATCAATAATGGAATGATTCGCATGAATGATGTTCTGATTTTCCGATGGTAACTTCCCTGCCAATACCCAGCCAAATATGGTTTTCTGGGCAACTGGAAGACCGTTCAACGGCGGGCTTCACAACGGCGTTCTAAAATACGTAGAAATTCATCAATCGAAGGTGTCTCGGAGTCGACGCTTTCAGCTGACCAAGCTTGTCGCGTTTCTGGGTCCACTTTATTTAAAAGAGTGTAGATCATCCACGGATCGCGTTCGAGAGATCCTAACGAAGTAAGACCTCTTAAAACCTCGTCAGCACCATCCGAAATCTTGCGCAACGATTTAACATTCGAACCTTGAATTGATGGCAACTGCATAAATGTCTCAAGAAGGCTATTAATTATGAAGCGCGGCCTGTCATACCTTTCACATAACCTATCCCATGCCTGCTTATAGGTAACATCAGATACCGGATCGTCCCTAAGGCAAGAACGAAGGAAATGGAACTTTTGACCATCTGATAAACTGGGTTTTAGGTTAACCATGCTTTTGAACATGTCTCTAAAAGAGAGCCAGTCGCGATAACTGCCCAAAAACGGTTCAATATGTATTTTTGGCAAATATTCGTTAAAGTGTTGACCTGAGCTGGTAGATTGCTGGCTTGCCAAAGATGAAATGCTGGCCGAGTCATTTAATTGTACCGCACTAGATTTAGATTCCCTTTCCCGAATAGCAGAAAGTAAAACAACTTTAATCATGAGGTACTTTGATTCGAAGTCCTCAAATTCTTATTCAGGATCAGTATAGTTTTCGTCGTCAGAAAATCCATAAATTTGTACCTGAGATGCACTAAATTTACCCCAGACCTCTTCTAATTTATCTAGCCGCACTTGAACTGTCTCTATAATACACGTTTCTACCATTTTATCCGCAAACGCAGCTAACCTAGTTAACGATCCTTTGAGATTATCGAGAGTGGCACGAACAATAGCTAGGTTACTCTTAGAGGTCATGTTCGTAATCGGTGATGGATTATGGTTTCGCGCTCGAACGATTAAAATTGTGCTTTGACCTGTCTGAGTGTAAATTTACCACGTGTTTTAAGGGGCACCAAATATCAAGTTCAAAATATATTATAGTTAATAATTTCACGAACGTTCTCACAGGTATTACAATAGTAAATTATTAGAATGATTTTCACTTAAGTTCATACATATGGTTTTTCACGTGCCAAGATCATGAATTCACAAATGTTCCTGAATGATTATAAATTAATCCAACGGTGAAATTCAACAATAGATTTAATTAAATTCCAAACAAATTGATGCAGCAGATTATCCAGAGGTTTGCACCTACGATCTCCGTTAATTCCAATGGTAGGACACGAAAAAATGGAAGCACTGTAGAATCCGAAAGGTAAATTGACGAAAATTAATATACGATCCGGCTCGACACGGACCAGAAATTATGTACGTGAATTTCGATTAAGTGAATCAAAATTCCGAATGGGTTGAATGACCAGCACTTGCAAAAGGAAGCAAAAAGAAAGCCGATGAAATTTGTTAAAGACAAAGATAAATTGAATGTTTTATTTTATTTGTTAGATGAAACTTTCTCCTTGCTGGTCGAAATCCAAGTGACCGAGATATCTTTATTACACAATTTGTTCAGTGCAAAGTGTTATACAAAGTGGTATACAATTATTGAGAGAGCAAGTAATAAAGCAATTAGCGATTAAAGAGACCAATTAACAGAGCAGAATGTGAATAGTCTATGATACAATGGTTAATACAAAAACAAAAATAATTATGTTGATCATTTACAAATTCATTTTACGTTATGCGTGGAACATGAGATTGAATATTAAATTATCGTACAATATTATCAAACAATATTCATGTACGCTGTATTTTCGCACTTTTTTCCCTTCAGCCATGTGATCCTGGTATGAGTAACTAGGAGTATGTATACAAATGTATTATATATCCGACTGTTGTTTTGCTTATTACTTTAAGAAATTATATCTGCAGTACTTGGAAGACATGATAACTTTGGGAATAATATCCAACTTTTATTCCCCAGAAAAAATTGATTATGTAGATGCGTCAGATGGATAGATATCATACAGTTGTAGCGTGATGTCTGCGCCATTAATGTTGGGTGTCTTTCCTTGTAGTTTCAATACCCGCAAAATCACTGGTAACACTTCATTGTTTTTTCCCCATAATCGTATGCGAGAAGTTGTATCGAAGTAGTGTGCCTCTGATGTTGAGCTATATGATTCACAAAAGCATATGACAGCGTGTCCATTGTCGGTGGCGACCGTTAAATCAATAAACAGTTGGTGGATTTTTTAAGTTGTAGGTTTTAGGCGCAGATCAGAATGTCCCTCTTGTATAGAAGTTAATGATCTAAAATTGTTTGCTTACAAATGGTTTTTGCAATTTTGCATGCAACTCATAATGATATAAAAAAAACAGACAACAGTTTTATAACAATTAAAACAATATATTTTCACATTTGTGTGTATATTAAAGATATTTACAATAACACAAAATGTATAAAAATGTCCTTTCCTATAAATTTCTTAACAAGTTTAATCATACCACGCTTTACTTAAAAAAAAAGAAACTGGTAAAAAAAATAGTACAATTTTAATTCACTTTTATACCTATAACCTACCCTACAAAGTACCAATCTTTACTTAAGACTAAATTTATTTCTTCATAAAGAAAATAATGCACAGAAAAAGTGTGTTTGCTTAATGTGTTCTTGCTAATGTTTTTTTTTTCCGCTGTTCCCAAATTTTACATATAAAAAACGATTTTATATAACAATCAAAACTCTTAGATATTGCACAAAGTAGCAAGAGCAGTATAAACCCCGTTACCACCACACAGCTAATAGCCAGTTTCCGGTTCCTGTTTTAATGTCATTCTATAACCATCATTTTCCTGCACACCAAGTAAATAATTGGATGAAGATGGGCTAGACAACCCATCAGATCGGCTTCTTCTTCTTATTATGTCGTCCGTTGTTGTCCGATTGTACTCATTTAATGTCATTTCAGTTGGACTACGAACCCTATCCAATTGACTATGAATTGAACTGTTAGGTGACATAATCTCCTGTCTAAATGAATTTCTTTGTTGTAGTTGAATGTGTTGCGGATCATGGTGATGATGATGTGCGCTATTTTGATGTGGTTGTGCCCTATGTTGATGATTGTTGTAAACATCTGTTGGGTCTATCCCTGCGTTTGGAGTACCCACTAATGGCGGAGAGGTGTTACGCATAGGTTGATGCAATTGCGACCTGGATTGACGATGATCAAAATTGCTAGTTGATGACATTGAATCCATTAATGGTGTTATCATTGGAACATCTAATCCAGTATCCATGCAACTTGGAATTGCGTCCTGCGATATTTGCTCTGAATTGCTGGGTGAAAGTGGATCCAGCGTTGAAGATACTTGGGCTTGATCCATAGGATGAGTTGGACTATATCCACTTACAATCGGCGGCGATAAAGGTGATGAATTATCAGCTAGCTCACCTAATTCGTTTCATTAAAAGATAATTTGTTTTTAATAACTCATAAAAATAAAACTACAAACCTCCAAGTAACATCTCTTGCAAAAGCGAATCTATACGGGCGACTCCGAAAATTTTTGCAAATTGAATTTGTTCGATCATTTGCCATGTTATTGATTGCAATACCGGCAATATTAAGAGTATTTCGCCAAACCTACCACGGGATTCATACTGCCTGTCTGAAACATAGTCTTCTAGATTGTTCAGTACTTGATGTCGAAGATTTTTAATTCTCTGTGGCTCATTAAGTCCCTTAGCATCTGTTTAAAAAAGAAAAGATTAATTTCATGAAAATCCTACTTGATTCTAATTTTTCCGAGTGCTGAACTTACTTGGATCAAAAAAGACCAGAGCTTTTATACAAGCCAGCTCAGTGTCATCGATATGAACATCTTTCATTGCAAAGACTAGTTCATCGATAATTCTGGCACCTATACGCGATATATCTAAGTTTGGTGAAAGTCGGGCATCTAAATATACACACAATTGGTTTTAAAATACTTTCTTATATGGATGAGGACTATTTAATACCTGGACAATGTTTTGTTATTATACAGTTGTTTCCCAGCAACAAAACATCTTTTAAATGCATTGATCTCCAAGATAAACCCAGCAATAGGTGCTCACCAGCATGTGCTCTTAATAAAGCAACCTGATCATCTAAATGAAGATCATTGAAAGCTGGAATTTGTTTCGCCCATTCTACTAATGTCAATAATTGCTGTTTCATTGATTCGCATACGTCATTTATGCTGGCAAATTGTTTAGTAGAAAGATCTTCGTTCTGGGTTGTTTCCAAAGCAGCACCAGCTTTTGACTGACGACTCTCTCTTTCAGCCTTTAGAAGTGATATCACAGAAAGTCCATTCCCAGGATCTGGGTCTTCATTAGAAGTACGGCGGCAACTAATGCGATCACGTTCATTTTGAACGGCTTCTTTTTTCATTCCAGCCTTAAAACATTTTCGAAGGCGACAATATCGACATTGATTTCGTTTGTCTTTATCAACCACACAATTTCGAGAAAATCTGTAATTGAAAATGTATAGATACGTTTACACTTTCTTTTTCTATTTCAATTTAGAATACTCATCGCTTACCTACACGTATAAAGATGATTCTTTCGAACACTTCGTCGAAAAAAACCTTTACATCCATCACAACTAGATGCTCCATAATGTTTTCCAGTAGCTCTGTCACCGCATATTGCGCACACAGTTGCCGTTTGAGAGTTGTTTTGCAGAAATGCAATGTGACTATTATTGCTAATCGTTACCGTGCTCCCATTACTAGTACTAAGTGCCGGGCTAGAATTTTGGTTTCCTGGGCTAGGTACAGATTGACTACTTCCTCCTCCATTGCTAGAATTGAGTATATGATTTTCTGCCTCTGCAAATGGTTATTTGTAAAATTACTTTGTATAAAAACGAGTTTTGTTTTTTAATTTATAACATAAAAAAAACCTTTTCAAATTATTCTCAAACACAAAATTACATTGCCACAATTATAGCTCATTAGGAGCATTTTTTATGCCCAAGACATCGTAAACTATTGTATCATTGAACAGCTACTGCTTATGCAGCGAACATTAAGTAATTTGTTGCCAGTAAATTAATTGAATATTCAGACTAATAGATGTATTAAAAAAAAAACAATGCGTGCAGGTATACAATATACGTCTAATCGAAATATTAATAAAATACTATTGAATATAGGAGTATGTGCCTAGCTGACTAAACTTCCTTAGAGTTGCAAGTAAAGTATTAATGTTGTTGGTGACCTGAGGAACGTTCGTTAAAAGAGAATTTTAAAGTAAATTAAAAATTACATAACAGAATAAATTTGCTGAATATAAGAAACTGCGCATATTTATCCTTATGAATGCATACATATGTTTATATATTCATATCATAAATTCTATCAAAAGACTACGAGAAAGGTATGTATAAGATATGTATGCAATCTAAATTGTTTCCCAATTGACCATATGCTCGAATTTGAAATATGAACAAGGTAACAGAATGTGTAGCAGACGGTCGAAATAGTGAAGCGCACTTATTCATAATTTATTACATATATATTTGTTTTCTTTATTTTATAAGTTACAAAGAGATAAAGGGAAAGTGAAAGAGGTGATTTCAGAATATTATTTGATTCCTGGTATAATTGCTCCAAATTTATGTCGTGTGCGGTTATCTGTGGCTGACATCCTCTAAAGTTTATCAGTTATAATCTTCTTTTCCTTAGCTTTCTGTAACTTGGTGTCTATTTAAATATGGAGAGATTAGGCAACAATAAAAATCGTGACCAAAAGGAGCATAGGTAAAAAATAAAATATACTTTTGCTATAAGAATATTTTAATTTTAGTGCGGCGCGTGCAATCATCATCTCGTATTTTTATATATAAACATATATTTAACATACACAAAAAAGTATTTATATTATATATATACGTATGTTTATATATACATGTATGTAGGTAAAAAATCTTATATTATTTTGAACAAAAATATGTAACTCAAACAGTTGCTATTTCATATTATTACATTACAAGATGGGTAAAATGAACTCCATAGCTTGTTTTTACTCTTAAAAGTGCTTCATCATTGTGACTCATTTATTTTGACTTAGCATACGTTTATAGCAAATAGAAATAAACGTTATTGTTACAATTAAGCTACTTTTTTTTACGTCTCTTGGTAAACGAGAAATCCTTCACTTACACACGAGCATTCTAACTTATAGATCAAGATAGATATATTGCACGAGTATGTTACAGTTTTAACTTTATTAATTTGAAGTAATTGCTACTTAGATTATTGGCAAAGAAATTAAAATAGATACTATTCGCAGCGAACGATCACAGTTAATTCGATAATAGAAAAAACGGTAAGTCGCATTGATTTTTTTTTCCTATTTATATGCTATGTATATAGATATGTATGTATGTATATTTGTACGTAGATATGTATGTATGACATCTGTAGCTACGTATGTAAAATGTTTCATGGGCTAATAATTATAATTAACACTGCTATTCTGATTTTGAGATTCTACCATTTTATTTGTGCTTGTGGTTTTTTTTTATAATAAGACGACCTTTTGAGTGTTTGATCTTATTGAGGTCATCAGTTGTGGTCAACGCTTATTGCGTATTCCTTTAGGTTATCAGTATGTATAAGAAAAATAGTAGTCCACTTTCGACTTTTTTATTGGTTATTTTGCCACACCCCCTTTATCAGCAACCAATAAAAGAGATAAACAAGACTTATACTACTACACATTTGGCCTTGTTTTGAAGGCAAATGTTTGTATGTTTAATCAAATTTTATTTAAGAAAAATATAAATATAAATATATATATATATAATACATATATGTATGTACATGTTTCTGTGGACATATGTACACTTGCTTTTGACATAGCAGGTGGTTTGAAAAGTACCGAAACATAGATGGGGACTCTTATAACATTTTATACGATTTTTAGGTAGTACCAACCTTCAAACGAGACGTGTCAAAATTTGACAACATTTTGACCATTGGTCATTCAAATATTGACATTTTGGTGACGCACCTTTTGATGTTTTCAAAACCATGGAAAAAACGAGTTCCGTAGATTGTTAGAATACTGTTATTTAATGAGAAAAAATACTGTTAAAAGTCAAGAAAGATTTTAAAATTACTATAAGGAAACCCTGTCTCACTGGTTTGGTGAATTCAAATAATATCCGAGTTTTTTTGCACATCCGCTATCCGCTAAACAAAATAATTTGCGTGTAAATTACAACAATAATATAGCGATGTACGCTAAATCAGTTTATATCCGCTATCTAAATGGTGATCAGATAGGAATGATAGTTTTCCAATTGTTATGTTTCAGCAGCTGCCAAAGTTACCAATGACATCCAGCTGTCAAAATATTCAGTAAGGTTTGCCATTTCATTATGCATCGTTTTCCGGCTGAATTGTAAATACGCAACGTGAATTTCGTCGTGAGGTCGGTCTAATCATGGCTTCAGTGTGGAGGCAATTCGTCGCACTGTGGAAAAGTTTGAGCGTGAGTGCACTCTTTTGGATCTTAAGCCATCTACCAGACAGAGATTAGTGCGAAATGAAGAAAACATAGCCGCAGTAGCGGCCAGTATCGAAGAAGACCCAGACATGTCGATTCGGCGGCAATCAGCTGAATTGAACATCGCCAGAGTGAACTCGGCTTAATTTGCGGTTGGGTATGGGCCTACATGCGTAAAAGATTTTGCTGATCCAAGAATTGATGCCGGACGACCATAGACAACGCCGTGATTTCGCTAATTCTTCGCTCTAAATGTTGATCGGAGATCCGGATTTTGGCCAAAAAATCATCTTCTCGGATGAGGCCCAATTTTGGCTCAGCAAACAAGCAAAATTGCCGTTATTGGAGAGAACGCAATCCACAAGTGTTTGACCAAGCATGGCGGCATCATCGGACCTTATTTCTTTCGAAATAAGGAAGGAGACACCGTTACCGTTAATGGTCTCAGGTATAGAGCGATGTTAACCGACTTTCTGTGCTTAGAGCTCAACAACATCGATATATTCGAACTTTGGAAAAAAGAAATTTGGCGACTGGGTCACGGCGAGCAGTCATCAATTGGCCGCCGCGATCATGTGATTTGACACCACTCGATTATTTTCTCTGGGGCTACGTCAAGTACTTAACAACTTTGAACGAGCTCGAGGCCAACATTCGACACGCTATTGCCGGAATAACGCCGCACATATTGGACCGAGTAATCAAGAATTGGACCGACCGCTTGAAGCACTGTCAGCGAAGTCGAGGCGGCCATTTGAATGATGTGCTATTGCACACACAATGGCATGAACATAGTTCAAAATAAAGCCAGAATCAATTTTATATCTCGCACCGTTATCGTTTATTTGACTGGTTAGTTAGGCCGCTCTAAGATTTTCAAAAAATCTATTTTATTTTTATTGCTTACAATGGTCCCTTAGGATCTCAAAAATGATATACCAAAATATTATGGCCGGGAAATATCTCGAAGGACTTGTTTTTCAAACTATAGTATTAGGCCGCCAGGTAGGCAGGGAGCCTCTTTAAAAATTTAAACGCTTTTATCTCAAAACTGCATTTTTCAAGTTGGCCACACGCATAACTTGAACAATTTTCAACCAATTCACTTCAAATTTTAAATAGATTTTTAAAATATATTGTCTAAATAAGTACGTAGGAGGTTTTTTTATATGGTATAATTCATTTGTTATTCACAATTTTCTGGCGATATTGCAAGTTTGACTTTGGAAATGCACCATTCGGTCAAAAATCAATATATAAAAATATCAACGTACTTCTCTACATGTTGTTATGTACAATAAAAAAAGAATCAGTGACTCATCATAATTTAAAATTTACAGGAGCTGTTGGTACGCTTGTAGACCCTTCTAAAAAAGGGAGGTCATCTGAGAACGTCGCCATTTTTAAATAAATCATTCTATAAAAATTATGTTTTACAGTCAATCATATGTACAATAAACTTCTACCTTTGTAAGCTCGATTTAGTTTATATTTTTCATGAAAAAAAATCACAAAAGTGCCTATTTTTACGGCCTCTAAAGTGGCCTAACTTATTACATTTTTTTTCCTATCGTTCTTATCTGGTCACCCTATACTTAGTGCTTCCAAATACTATTTTCTTCGTTTACGATGCACTTTTCAAAGAATTTTCAGAAATGTTAAACATTTGTCAACAACATTTTTTCAAAACAAATTAAATTTGTTCAACAAACGATAGATGAACTGCAATTAAACATCATAGATGTATCTGCGTTAGATTTTATGATGAACTCTTAGGCGGAGTTGGGTCGTTTCTTATTACAATCGCTAATATGCGTGAAAAAAAAGAAAAAAAAAACAGCTATTATCATGGGAATGAAATTCGTGTCGAGCGAGACGGGTAGATTATAGTTTAAAAAAAGGGGGGGGAGGGTTGATGGCATCGAAATTGCACCGAAAAGTCGACTCCAAAATATAATTCTCGTTGGAAGAATGAATGTTCTTCTCTCAAAGCGTTTCGTTTGTGACACCCTTTATTTTTCTGACCGACGGAGAGTTCAAACCGTACCGAAGACTCAAAAATATAATTCTCTGTAGGTGTATGAGTGCTCTGTTTTCAAAGCGTTTCACTCAATAGATTTTCTTAATTGTTTGCTGATCGTCGGAGAGGTGAACAGTGTGCGGAAGGCGAAAAGTAGAGTGCAAGGGAGAATGAAAGAAAAAGCGAATTAAAACTTCACTAGGAAATCGATTCTTGATTAAAACCAGGCGTGTAGCCCATGTTCATTATGTTGATATTATTGGGCGGTAGATTTTGGGATTAAACTGCTATTAAAGCGTCTTCACAATATTTTTTTTTTTAACTTCAAAGAACTTTATCCACGTCAACCTACCACTTCAACGGTATCTTATGTTTTAGATTTCAGCGTTCCCCATCTGTCAAAATTGCTTTCATTCCAATGGAGCTATTTTTTGTGTGTAGCCAATGTGCCTGTTTACATTGGCGACGGGATGATAGTCCTCATCATGCACGTCGTGTTCACATTGTGCCTGTTCACATTGGCGCGGGCAGGAAGATTGTCCGAAAGAGAGGGAACGCTTTTTATTGAAGTGGGAAGAAGAAGGGTTACTTCCACCGAGAATCCATTTCTAAAGTGGATTCTCGGGTGCAACACATCGTTTTTTTCCATATCGTTCCATTTCTGACATATTTTTTCATTTTAGTTTTGGTCGTTGGTGAGAAAGGAAGTGTGAAGAATAGGAAAAAAGGTATGTTTCAGGCCAACTGCTCAAATTTAAAAATTAAAAATGCTCCGATTCAAGTGTTCCACTTGTCAAAAAGTCTTTCAACCCCATGACAATGTGAACACGACGTTCATGGTGAGGACTTTCATCCCGTCGCCAATGTAAACAGGCACAATGTGAACAGGCACACTGTGTTCGTGGAAATGACATTCATGGGTAGGTAAGTGTAGACAGGCATTAAAGTAGATTTTCGGATGAAGCATGACGTTTTTACCTATATCGTTCCGTTTTTCTGATATGTTTTTTTATTTTAGTTTCGATCGTTGACGTGCAAGGAAGTGTAAAGGGAAAAAAGAGTTTCACACAAACTGCTCACATTTGAAAATCCGATTCATGTATTCTGCTTGTCAAAAACTATTTCATCCCCATGAAAATGTGAACACGACGTTCATGGGAAGGACTTTCATGGCCACGCCAATCTGAACAGGAACATTAAACGTCATAGATATATCTGTGCTACCAAGTTTTTATGATAAACTCTTAAGCCGAGTTGGATCGTTTAGACAATCGCTAATATACATTCGTGCACAGCTGATGCTAAACACTCTGATAGCCCAAATTTTTTTTTATAATTTACGCGCGCCTAAGGGGTTAGATACCCTTTTACTGTTGCCAGGGCGCGGGCGGAAAGGTAGGAGGAGGAGAAAGGAAAATTGTTTTGTAGTGGTTTGAAACTCAGGTGTGTTTGATTTCGATATTCGCTCTCCAGGGGTGGGAGTCCGAATAGGACGGAGAGATTTTTCTTCACTCAGAGTGATTCGAGTATTTTTTTTCTGTCCTTGAAACTCTACATCAGCCAAATCTACGTGTCAGTGTTATGCCTTCACACGCAGAATTTTTCTGTCTGAGTTCCAATTACACAAATGAAAAACTGACTTGCCATGGGCAGGATTCGAACCTGGACCCTCCGAGTGAGAAGCGATTGCTAGTACCACTACACCACAGCCACCCCCTGTGGGCTGTTACGCCGGAAAACATAAAAAAAATTATCAAAATCGTTTTAAAGAACCGTAAAATGAAAACGCGTGAGATAGCTGGTATCATAAAGATATCAATAGACCATGCACATCATAGTTTAAACGAGTATTTGCTCACAGTTGACCAAAAACAACAACGTGTTGATGATTCAGAGCTAAATGAAAAGAATTTTTTCATGCGGTATGTGACAATGGGTGAAACGGGGATCCTATTACCTGTTCTTACTTACTTACTTAGGTGGCGCTACAGTTCGAGGTGAACCTAAGGTACAGTGAGATATGGCTCCAAAGTGATGATCGCCGAAACTGAAGCGTATTTTGAAGAGTTTGGCAAATCGTTCTACATATAAAAAAGCATAGAAATGTTAAAGCGGCGCTAGAACGATTGTACCACTCTAGAAGGAGATCATGTTGATGAATAAACTTGGATTTTCCCGAAAAATTGTGATTATATATGCTAGTCTAGGGACGTTTCGAACCAGCTGTTATGTATGTCCTTAAGGTTGAAGCTAAAATTGTTTTATATATTTGGATTGAAAACATTCACATCATTTTTACCTCAAACTATACATACGAGTATACTCGTATAAAGTTTTACATTACTAATTTAATGCCTTCTTTAATAACATTCATTGATGAAGCTATTTGCGTTCCTTATAAATTTACTCGCATGTAGGTAATTTCATTGAAACAGTTGGCTTTTCTTGAAGTGATTAAAGGAAATCTTTAAGTCTGGTACCATTTAAGTTTTTGAAATAAAAAAAATGCAAGTTGCAGACACAACAATTATTCTTATCAATCACAATAAGAACAAGTTTTGAATTCGTATAAAGAAAATGACTCAACATTTAGAGGAACACATAGACAAAGAATGAGGGAATGCGTGTCAAAGATCGAAATTACAACAATGAAATTGTTTGCATATAATAAATGTAGGTACACATTTGTTACTCATATATTGTGGTTATAATCTACAATATTTTTTTTTAAAATAGATTTAAGGCCGATTAAAATAAAGCCTAATAAAAACACGATTAGCTCAACTGAAGAATTGTTTTTTTGTTTTTTCTAATTAAATAGATCCGAGTAAGAACCTATGTATGTATGTATGTACATACATACACTTCCATGTGACTTTTTTTTAATCTACAATTTCTTAAAAAAAGTAATCGCGTTCTTAACAGCGGTGAAGAGCAAAAACTGGCGTTATACACAGCGATAGTTCAAGGGAACAGCTTTAATCGACACATACTCGTCAAGAATGTGTGAATGTGTGCTTATGGTTTTTACTTGCAAGTTTAGTCTCTCGTCATATCTACACTTCTAACAGCCAGCAGGTATATTAAGTCAACAATTATATTTTAATTTCAAATAGCTTCATGGCAAAAAAAAAAAAAAACAAATCAACTGCACTAATTTCGTGTTTTTTGCTTCTTATGATTATTTACTACTTTTTTTTTTACTTATTTACACGTATATGGATGCATTTACATATAATTATTGCTTTTTATATTACCTTCTAAGTAAGTAATTTTGTAAAGAAAGCTGGTTATATTTAAACCAAACCAAGTACGATTGTTTCTACCCAAGTTTTATAAAAATTTCCAAGAAGTTCCTTCGACGTGCACTGTAATACAGACATAAATAGCCACATAGCGCCGATACTTATCACTATGAGTAATAACTTTGATAAGAAAAACAAATGGCGTTGATCACAAAATAAATGGCATGTAATGCTGTTTGTTAAGTGAACTCTGATTAATTCGCAGTGGTAAACATAGGCAGGTAAAAATTAATTTTTTTCAATTGCTGTGCTATATTGATGCCACAATGAAAACCAACTTGAATAGTAGTTATAATAGCAGTTTCATCATATGGAATTTCGTGCTAAGTTGCATTATCTACTTACTTATTGAATTCTAATAATTATTCAACATAAATATGTATTTGCATTTTCATGTATTCGCACACGAATAAGTGTTCAAATGTGAACTATAAAAGTCATAACCAAATAAATAAATCTGTACGTATAAGGATATCAGAGTTAGTATTGATTGGCAAAACTTTCCTATAGATTTTTTTTTTTAAATTTAATTTGGCAATAATAACTGTTTTTTTTTCGTTTTTGCTTTTATAACACTTTGCGCGCAGCACAGCAAGTGATATCTGATAACAGCATATAAAATAAAAATAAATTATATCACTTGTGGGTCTTTTTCATCGGTGGTAGATAGGTGAATGAAAGATATAGATAACAACTTACCACCAATCATGTTGAAGAAATTCTCATCTAAATGATTCGATAAAATATACGAATCATCAAAGGCACTAGGCGGCATAATTTCACTTTTCATTTTGAGCATAATCAATAAATAATTTGACAAAAACTATATAAAATTAATAACAATAACTTTGTTTTACACTCGCATTTTGTTTTAAAATCAGAAGTAAAATTTAAAAAAAATTTAAATAAAAAAAAGTACACAGGCCTAAAAAAGATTAACTTATGATGCCAATGTTGCAAATTTGAAGCAATATTTGCGCCTATTTATTGACAATTGATGACAAAATTATTTCTCGTACTTTACTGTCAACACTATTTCACTGCAGTGCTTGTTTGACGATAGAGGAGGAGCAGCTCTACGATCTCAGTATCCATTAAGCGGCTAAGTGCGATAGACTAGCTAAGACACTAGTGATGTTAATATCGAACCGACTAAACAAATATCACTTGTCTAACTGTCTTAGAATTTTCGTAAGCAAAACTGAGAGAGTTAGGAGGCAAATAAGCGAATAAAATGTGTACTCAAACCAACAACAATGCCACATTGGGAAGAGCAAGAACCAGTGAACGTTAAAATTGCTGTTATCACAATCTGCGGAGTAATCATTATTTAGTTAGAGCTAAGGTACTCATATTCGTTGACGACTGCGATCTATACACGTTATTCTAGGGGAATAGAGATTTCTTGCCATGGGTTGGCATGGTAGTGATGAAATGCTGCTTGCCGGAATAGAATAATGTAGACTTAGTATTTGTCGCACCTAATATGTACGCTACACCAAACGACAATGTGTTTGATTTTTCAATCAAATAAACATACTACTCGTATGTACATACATACAAACATACATATACTCGCTCTTTTCTTTGTCAGTTTGTCTCTTTTCGTCTTTGCTGGTTCTCTCTAAATCGGATTTTCTTATCAAAGAACCAGACAGTCAACACGGAGAAATAAGCGAACCGAAAAAAAGAAAAATCAACGATTATCTTAAGTTATTAAAGATTGTAGAACAGCGGCTTCAAACCAAGCTTAAAAAAAAATAAAACTTGTTATAAAAAAATAAGTGATACATATTTCTGTGAAAAGGGTAAAACCACTTTTTTTTTTGTTCAATGTAGTATTGATATGGTTATTAAATATAATTATGTACATGATATTCATGCATACAAATATGACGACATTGCATTTTCTGAACTTTGTCCATACATTTTTGTTGACTAACATTGGCGTTACTCCGAGGATTACTATGGCCTCTGGTGTATTTGGTGTTGATCTAATGATGGTGTCAATGAATAATGCGTCATAAATCTTATGATGGAATTTAATACACTTTTACGGAAGTTTCTCATAATGATGATAAATGCATTAGGAAAAATAAAAAAATACTATAACTTATTAAAAAAAAATAAATAACTGCTAAAACATAAATAATAAGTTAAACTAAAATTTAATATGGGTAACTTTATATAATTTTAAATAAAAATAAATGAATAAAAAAAAATATTATTCATTTTTATGTATGACCAAGGAAGGAGACTTTATGCTGTGAACTTATGTTTGTATGTGGATTGTAATTAAGACTATCGAATATTCATCCATTTTCCAATTGTTAAAAACAAATTAGAAATTCGTGTAGAGTACAAATAGATAACTATAACAAACAACAGTTTGACACCGATTTTAGGAGGTTCAACAAAAAATGACTAAATATATTTAATATTCAACATTAACAAACGTACATGGATACAATATGTACAATACACGATATTTATTGTGCAATAACTAAATTGAATGTAAAAACTTGGTGATTTGCTTAGTTAATTAGCGATAGCCTGTAACTCCCTTTCGGCTGGTTCTTATGGCGCGCGACCAACCAATATGGGTTTTTATTTTTTTTCCAGTTCAAACACAAAATACCATATTAGTTTTTTTTTTTAATGAAAAGGCGTGTGTTAAAGGCATCAATGACATTTTTATTTTGGATTGGACTTTGATTGATACGATAAGCTATGAAATATGACATCATTGAAATGCCTTCCACGGAACCACGAATAGAAGTGCTGGACATAATTCTCCATGACTTTTTCGCATCATTCCGGTGATATTCCAGCAATTTCGAAAGTGCCATAGAATGCCCCAAAGAAAAAGAGTTTCAAGGTGTAAAATCGTACAAGTGGGCGGCCAATTGTCAGGGTAATTTCTGGCGATTAGACGATCACCGTTGAAATATGTAACACGCATAATTACATCTAATGTTCTATATTTCTCCCATGTATCTGTATTGCTACTGCGTTGTGGGGTTGGCTAAGTTTGCGGACCCTAGAACATTCTACAGGTGACTCCATTTTGGATCACCTCGTTAGTGAGGCCAAGAGTTTGCTGATGTTTTCGCATTTGAGTGGTCCAATTATGTACGTTTCGTTTATGTTCTACTTTAAAATACCTTGGTGTCGTCGTATCGTCTCGGGTACATTCTGAGATTTTAGCTCCGTCCAAATAGGACCTCTGCAAATTCTGCCGAACACTTTTCAAAGTCGATGAAGACGATATGCATATCATTCGAAGCTTCGCAATGTTTTTCCATCATTATTTGTAAATTTTAAATCGCGTCATATGTCGCCCTGCCTCCCACAAAGCCGCATTGACTGACTTGAATAATATTCCGTTGCCCACTGAATGAAATTCTTTCAAGTTTTCCAGTTCCAATTTATCTCAAAACAAACTGGTTAACATGGAAAGATAGCGGTCTCCATCAACTGTAACAAATTTCCGGCATAATCTCGGAAAAAGCATGAAACAATGACATCTATTTCATGAAAATCACACCAAACAGTCAATTTTTTGGTGTACAATTAAGGCTATCGGGAACAAAATTCCGAAGGGGAATTTATACTTTTCTCAAAAAGGAGTATCGGCATGTCGAATGAGGAAAACAAATTCCCCTAGAAAAAATAGAAATAGTGAATGATATTTTCCTAGTAATTTCCACGTTTTTTCCTCGAAATTGTTCCATTGTTTTACAGCTGGTCGAATTGTGAGATTGCAAGTAGAGATAAACGACGGTGCATTTTACAGATCAAATTCAGAAAAGACTTATGATATGTACGTAAGTTTTTAAGTCATTAAAAAAAATGCAACATAAAAATGTGTTTTATTTAAATTAGATTCTTGCTCAAAAAATCAAAAACAGTTGGAGACTAAGATAAATTATTTCAAGAAAATCGAGAGATTGCCAACAATTTAACAAACAAATAGAACCAAGCGGAATATCAAAAAAATTTGATTCGAAAATTGATAGAACATGAAAAAATGCATTTGAAAATACCGATACCGATTTTTCATTTCCCACTCTTTTTTGGTAACCACCTTCTACGAAGAGACGAAGACATGCGCATGGAACAGCAAACGGCTTCTTAGTTTTTGAAAGATTGCCCAAATCGAACAAATATTTAAACATATCTTTATTGACCCTATAGTAGTTTTAAAATCTGCCAAACAAAGAATATAATACAATACTATTTTGCAATGATATTTCCATTGACTTACAAAGCTTGGGGTAGCTCGAACGAATTTCAAATTTCATCTTATTTATATTATTATTTTTTTTTTACGGTTCTGCTCCCCAGCAAGGAAAGTAAATGCTATGGTGTGCAGTGCATGTTTAATTTTTTATTTTAATTATAAAATGAATCAACAAATGGAAACCTCCAGTTGTTTTCTTGACCAAATGCGAAAATTTTGTTTATTAACAATTTAACTAAGAATCCGGATCCACCTTCAATAGACCCCAATTAGCGAAAGTTTGCGAGCACAATGGTCATCTGGATTGAGCTAATGAGTCAATACGATCTTGTATGGACGTATAGACATACGCAAAAATGCCACAAAGCTGTTTGAGAGATGCCCAGCTCTGGAAACCGACGCGGAGTCGATTGATTGCGATCTTGCCTTACCGATGCAAGAACAGCCCCAATATTCTATTCTCCTATTCTTCTGGCGCTTCGCTATCTCGTTGGCACGGCAGCATTATGCAGTGAATGAATCGATTTCAATTTTTCCACTAAAGGCTCAGTTGTACGCTTATCAGGACGATTATAACAGCCGAAAAGGTAGTCATAACAGAACGCGAATTTCAATTAAAAATTTATATGATTTGTTTAAGCATATACCTTAACGTGATTAAACGGTTGATAATTTGTTACACAAATATGACATCTGTGAAAAGATGGTACGCGTGGACGTAATTAATCAAAAGCAATTTATGTATTACACAGTGAAAAGTAGCTTAATACATTCAGGATAAAACACATTTCTTTACGGCAAATGCCTCATCGAAATGTTGCAACCCTTGCCAAAATAGACGAGGACAAACGTACATACAGATAGATAAACAAACAGGCAGACAAAAGTTTTAATATTGGGTGGATAGATATTGGTAATATGTAAAAAAAAATCGTATGAACTTATGGAAAAAAAATCGTATGAACCTATGAAAATTTCGTTATTTTGAAATCACAGGCAGACACCTTGTTTTTTCATTTGTACATATGTTTATATGATATATGAATATTATTATTAATATTAATAGTTTGCAGTTTTTAATAGATAATGGCCGTTTTTTTGCACATCCGCTAACCGCTAAAAATATAATTTGTGTATAAATTACAACGATAATATAGCGATGTACGCTAAGTTAATTTGTATACGCTATCTACACAGTGGGCCAGAATGTGTGACCCTATCGAAAAGTGCCATAGACTTTATGTCGATTTTGTGTGGAATGTCAATTAGGTTTTGACATTTGTGGAGCAAACGGAATTAAGATTTGTGTGAATAAGCAATGGAACGCTATACTCCTAAAGAACGTGGAATAATCGTCACGATGTTTTCCATGAACAATTCGTCAGTAATTTTGGCGCATTGACGAGGCCCATTTCCACCTACTCATATGCGGACACGTAAACAAACAAAATTTGCGGTTCTGGGGCACTGAAAATCCGCGAGTAATGCACGAAAAGCCTTTACATCCACTTAACGGTGTGTTGTTTACGCTGGAGTTTTCTTTTGGACGGCGCGGGCCAAACAGTCACTGTACATGGTGAGCGCTACAGAGATTTTCATTCCTCAATTGCCTGAACTGAGATCGGAGGGCATGTGATTCCAGCAGGACGGAGCAACGGCGCATTCTGCACGAACCACAATTGACATTCGAAGGCAAAGGTTCTAAATGGTCATACATTACCACGAGTTACATTACTACCAGTTACTTAGCGGATCTAAGACATTTTCGGAAACGTCAAACATTTGGCAACAAATTTTTTTCAAAACAAAAAAAATATTATTTGGAAGAATAAGTAGATAACGTATATAAATTGACTTAGCGTACATCGCTGTGTTATTGTCGTAATTTACACGCAAATTATTTTTTTAGCGGATAACGGATGTGCTATGTGCATAAGATGAACGAGGGAATATAAATAGAAGTAAGCTTGGATATCAAACGCATGTAATGTAAATGTCTGATTGTCAAATCGGACGACCTTTTTAACATAACTTTGGAACCCTTTTAGATATGAAGATGAAATAAGTCCTATGTTGTGACCAAACATACTTGTGATAATAATGTGAAAGATCCATAAAAATTCGTTCACCCGTGCCGAAGTTTATCGCGAACAAACAGACAGACAGGCAAAACGTCTAAAGAAGTTCGTCTGTCGTAAGATATCGTGAAATAAACGTTACGCACCATTAAATGGGTTAAAAACTGCAAATGACAGACACTTTAATTTTACTTGTATTTAGGTATGTACAGATTAATTAAAATTGGCTATGTACAAAGCGGTAGTATTTATATTAATAATGACAATACGTCTTTTCGGGTATTCTAATAATCAATGAAAAACAGACAAAAACTGCCAAAAATTCGTGTCATTATCATTTTTAATAGTTTGATATAGATTTTTCGTAAACGATACAAGTCAACCAAGCAGGCATGTGGTGTCGATATTTTTTTTTATGGATTTTGTGTTTTATTCGTTTAATTATAAAACGATATTTAAAAATTATGTAACGTTATTTTTACCTTTGCATTTTAGAACATTTTCGTGAAGAGTCTCTGGTTTTTGTTCAGACTCAGATATGTCTACTGAGGCGTTTTCTATAGAGTCCTTCATTTTAATTCATTTTCACTTTCTGCAATTAAATTACAATAATGTCATTACATTAACTTTATGTTGTTGTTTTAATAAGCATTTGATTTTTATTTGAAATTTAAACATTTGCCAAATATTTACTGAGGGCAGGGCAAGAATGTATGCATGCATATGTATATGCACAATGCATATGCACACATTTTAATGTCGTTTTTCGCAAATGCATATTTACGCGAAATAATATAGGAACACACACATATGTATGTACGCATGTAATTTCATATATCTACATACATACATTTGTATCTATCCATTCATCACTCCGATAAGAAGTCAACTTATCCGGTTCTTATAATTCTTATTGGAGGTAAATATTTGCTATTTTCAAGTGTGGACAAGTAGGTACATATGTATGTAGAATTGAAGTTGTATATAGGTAGGTACCTACATATGTACGTACATATATTATCGAGCAATTGATATTCTGCAATAAAAAAAAAACAAAAAAAATAACACCATGTTGGTGATAAAACCAACAGTTGTCAGTTTTACCATTTTTTATACGAACATAATAGTGATTTAGCTCTTTCATTTTAACTTGATTTTCTGGTGTCGACATAAACTATTCAGCCAAACATAAGATATGTAATACGATTAGTCGATAAAGCTTAAATTATTTATGAGAAAACCCTTAATTAAAAATGTTGAAACAATTTTGAAGAATATTGCATTTCTGTATAAATTAAACGACACATTTTTTTGTCTTTTTAAAAAAAAATTTCGGCAAACAACACTTTTAATATATATAAATAATAATAGATTAATTAAATAAACATTACGTCGCCAGTACCCCGCAATTGATCGTCATGGTAAACATTGTCAATTAAAAAAGTGATACCGATCCAGTCATATAATCAACATACACACTTACAACAACGTAGTAACATGGGCAAGTAATGCATATTAAAAATATTGCAAATTGCTTACAGCACAATAAGAGATTTTGAATCAGTTTTATTATTAAAACAACACAAAACAATCAATAGCTTTGAATTATTATAATTTAGATATTCATTAAAGTTATCACTACTACTACCAAACTATAAATCAGAATCACAATTTATGACACTTGATATCTACGTAAGCACAAATACCTCTAAATGGAAGAGTGTATTTTTTTATCTGCTGAATAATTAAACCGTTTGTTTCAATCAAAATATTTGAATATTCTCTTTGGGGTTTTCCTCATTTTAAATAAATTCTAACAATTGTTCTTTTTTTAACTTGAAATTTGCATAGTGATTTTTTTATTATTGGAGAACGATCGCAGACGATCGTTTTCCAGTTCGTTATCACTACAAGTTCCGATCCGACCAAGTAGTTGCTTTTCTTGTCACACTAATAAGAATATTTTGACAGGCCCCATACAAAGAAACAGTCAAAATTGTGATTTGGATATATAAATTTCCAGGGGTGTTACTCGACACGTTGCTTATCACTAACTTTTTTCTTAATAAATGTGTATGTATATGCAGACGGTTTTATGTTTCAGGCCGGTTTTCATATTAGTTGTCATATTGGTTTGATTGTCATTTGCCAATTCATATTTAAAAGACGTGAAAAGTGATCGATAACAATGTTTTAAAATTATTAAAATATTTTCTAAAATAATTGATATAATTACGTGAAGGAAATTTTAACGAAGCATATTTCGACTTGGCTGACTTTGTAAATAATCGGTGTAACCGCTATTGAGGAAATGAAACTTTTCATTCGATATACCAACGACCATTACACACTCGTAGAATGCCTGTATAGTTCGATGTTTAGTCCGGTCGTCATCATTGGACCATATTTATGTGAGGCCCACTAAATCTAAATGGGCTATGACTACTCTTAAAATGTCTGAGCATGTGTTGTGTTTTTTTCAACAATTTGAGAGAGAAAATATGTAGGATCAGCAGATATTTCACTTCGCGTAGCACAGTCTAAATTATTTGTATAATTTGACGTAGAGTTTCTGTTCTCAGCAACTACTCATTTTACATGATTTTAGTTTTCTGAAAAAATGAATATGTTTGGGACCCGGTCAGAAATCGAACGCCAAACCATCTGGCTAATACACTACATAATATGACAGGTTGGAAATCTTTCTCGCATCCGAATTAAATCAATCAGGACAACAGCAAATCTGCTTCCAAGAGAACGACACCACATCACACACAGCACGTGCAACAATTAAAATTTTATAATAAAATTTAAAGCCGGAAAACTGGCCCCCACGATCCAGCAGTTTGGCCGCCATTGATTTTTTTGTTCTTATAACGGTGCTTGAAGGAATAGGTCTACACCAACAATCCAGGCATAATCCCGATGCTCAAGGACAAAGTTCGTAGAGAAATTGCCAAAACAACACCAGAAGTCTGTGAGATTGTTATAAAAAATATACATTGGCACAGCGGAGGCAGCTACTTGAACGAAGTAATTGTTTTTATATAATGTTAAAGGCAATGTAATCAATCAATAAAATATATGTATATATTATAAAATTCTATTTTATCTATTCAAAAAATGCAGTGGTCTGGAACATTAAAAGCACCCTGTAGCTTCATAGCTTCTTGCATCTAATAGCGTTTTCGTTTTTGCTGTTAGAAGGCTTTTCTGTTGCGTACCGTGATTTTTATTTAAATGGAACACTAAGAACTTCTTCGGACTTTTGTTTTTTAAATATATTTGCTTTTGAATCAATTTGAACACTCAGAATAATAATTGGCCAAACACAGCCGATTGCACCGAAGCAGAAATCTAGTTTAACATACAATACTATTTGACATTTATAGATTTTAACATAAAATCGAGGAGAGAAATTTAGATTCTCAAATGAAAACGTGAAGCGAGATTTTGATTCTGAAAAAAAGAGGGGAAATGGTTTTATGTCCATTTCTTCTTCGGAACGCGGAGAAAAGCCCAAACGAAAACGACATAATGGCTTTTTTTGTGTACTCCTTTATGTCAAATGGAACACTAAACATTTCTTTGGACTTTTTTTTTAAATATATTTGCTTGCGAATCAATTTGAGCTTTCAGATTAATAAATTGGCCAAACACAGCCGATTGCACAAAAACAGAAATCTAGTTTTGGGACATAATACATAAATCCAGGAGAGAAATTTTGATTCTCAAATGAAAACCAGTAGCAAAATTTTGTTTCTGAAAAAATGATGAGAAATGGTTTTACGTCACTTTTCTTCTCCGGAGCAAGGAAAAGATCCTAAACGAAAACGTCATAATTTACAACATTTGTAGAATATTTCATTTCGTGTTACAGAGTTTGAAAAAAAAAACATAAATATATAAAATCGATGGAATAAGTAAGTTAATAAGTTAACGATAAACTTTTTAATAATCATTTACACCAAACTTAAGAAGTTTAATTGGGTTAAGGTTTTTCTAGATTTGGTATCATTTTATTAATAATTAGCGCGCGATCAAGGAATGTATATTTTGGCAAGTGATATTCCGGATTGAACCGGATCTTTGTAAGACGTTTGAATCTGCTGTGATAAGTGCTACCCTAGAAAAAAAAGGAAACATAAAGAAAAGGATATATCCTTTATAGTTCGTAGTATAATATAAAATTGAAGACAAATTATTCAATTGCAAATCCCTAATGAATAATACTTACTTAAATGTACATACATCTATTATTAATAAGAAATCGATATAATTAATGTAGAGATTATTTTAAAAGACAACTCTGAACAATTTTATCTGTTGCAGAACATAGAAAACATAGAATTTTTGTAGAAAGCCCTGACACATTGAATGTCACTTTTGATGAAAAGTTGTTTGTGGGGTTAACGTTTTGTTGTCTAGTGCGTTTCTTTTTTGTTTTTTGGTTCTTTTAGTTTAAAATGTTCATCAATTTAAGCATTGTTTATTGTAGTATGTAGTGATTTATTCCCCAAATATATTGTGTATATTTTAACTATTCTAATTATTAAGTTTAAATCTCGACTAAAAAGAAATGAAAATGGTAAAACAATTTCTGAGGTAAGTAGTGCTGTTTTTAAAGGTATATCATGGTTTTATTTTGAGTAAATGACGTAATGGATTACCTATATGTAGAAGTTTAAAGCACTTCTTTTCTGTAATATCAAACAAACATAATTTTTGTTTTTGTTTTAAATTTAAAGAAGATAAACAAAAAATATAGCAACTTTTATTACGACTTGTTTGTTCAATTTGGTTTATTACATTTGAAATGTGTTGAGGCGAACAGTTTGTATTGATTATTCAAATAAGCGGTATTGTGTCCCTTTATTGTTGATAACGCGCTGCTCTCCGTATTGTATTTGGCTAGTTAAGAAACCTTAATAATCATTAATAAATATTGTGGTTTCCTCAAAATTTTTCTTTAACACTACCACTTCCTTTTGTGATAGCACAGCTCATATTTATTATTTATCAACATATTAAGTAATATGCTGATTGCGGAAACGATATAAGTTAGGTAGTAGGCACGTTAACATATAATTGAACATGGTGATTATTTGCACATCGAATGAAAAATTTGTCTAAATTAAATTTATATAGTCAGACAAACCGTTTCACTTTGAAAAAGAGAAAGTAATTTTTACGCTGTTTGTAACAAACGGGGAAAGGCATAGGAAGAAATGTTTGATACATCTTTTTATTATCATAAGATCTTCAAATATAAACTGAATTCAATTTCGAATTTTGAAGTTGGTCGAAGTAGAAGAATTTGGCTTAGACTTAGCAGGGAAAGAAGATATTTTAAGCATATCCTTACAGAAACTTGTTTCCGTGTGGATTATGAATTAACTAGAGAATAAAACATTTCCGAATAAGAAAGTTCTTGCCGTAAAAAGCTAACATTTAGCCTACTATGTATAAACTATTTAGTACATACATGTGTAATTGCCATAAGGTACCTATTATCCCAACTGTTCAATATTACTGTAACTATTTCAATAGTACATTTAATAATCCATAATAATAAAACTCGATATGTAGTGGGTACTTTCTGTAGACATACATATCTACATGTAAAATTGTCCGTACTACGTTGAATGGTGCGAAAAACACGACATAGGTGGCAAAGGCAAATACTATGGAATAAAGAAAGCACATTCAATGGATACAATTAAGCTTTTTATTTCTAAGCGGTGCTTTTAAGAGAGTTTATCTCGGCCGGTTGTTTGCATGCCTTGTGCTGTAAAATGTATTTTATTTTGCTTCAAGTTGTACAAATAAATTAGTCTAACATGAATCTCCGTCCGTGAATGAACTTTATTTTCCCTGATTGAAGTAGATATTAAACGAAATTGATTTGTACTTATTGGACACTGAAATTAACAATCGGGTTCTAGTAAAATAATAAAATTGAAGTGAAAATGTTTGCTTTCGTTTATCAAGTTGATTTAAAAAAAGGTATTAACCAAACGTACTCGTTGAAATGTTTTTGTGCGTACTTTAAATGTTATCCCCAAAAATGTTAACTTCTTTGACATGTAGTGAGTGCTAAATCAATCAACATTTAGTTGCAAGTAATTTTCTCTAGCAACTATAATTAAACACTGTGTTGTGCATATGTACATATGTATCTATTTGGAATAAAAAAAAAAAATCTAATGCATTTCAATGCGGTGTGGAGTTTTTTTTAATAAATGACTTAACTAAAATAAAGTTAAATTTGATTTTCAAAAGGTTATTTATTTATTTGTGTGTTAATGACTTAAGCTCGATTGATATCATTGAGCAAAGTAAAAAGAATAAAAATACAGCTTTAGCGCTTAAAGCACGTACATCGTCTCATAAACACTGACGCCAACCGTGAGATTGTGTTATACCTTGAGGCAGTGTGTTCCTGAAACGTGTGGATCATTTCTAAATATAAAATTAAATTATCTGCTGGGAAAATAAGCAATTTATTTACTTTTTGATTGAAATGAAAACATGTTTTTTCTCCTTTTTTTTTCTATAAAACAGATTTTCATCAACAATTATTGTTTTGAAAAAAATCAATACACTATAGTTTAGAAGATGGAGTATGTCCAAGTAACACTTAAATCGAAATGAGGTTCCGTGTCTATTGTGATATTATGCGTAAGATAATTAAGTATGCCCTTGTTTGAAAACTTAGCATGTGGATATTTAATTCGGAAGCAGTATTGCAAGTGTGTAGTTAATGTTCTATAATTTCCTGAAAAGTGAGGAAAAACAAGTTACTCATATTTTAAAAAGCAATTTATTATTGTGATAAATTGAAGTGAATAACAAAATGAGATCAACGAAGAAAACAAAATCATCGGACGCTATTGCCCGATCAACGACTCAGTGCAGCATATTAACTACGACAACGACCGCAACTTACCGCAGCAGTTCGACTTCTGCTATAGTGGCATCAGTGCGACCTCAAACCTTAAATGTTAACAATCCGCGAGAAGCACCAACGGCTGAAGCTAAATATTTTATTGGGTAGGTTTTCTTTTTTGTTTTCGTTTAATTCATTTTTTTTTTATCATTATTTGTATTTTAGTTTAGTTTTATTACTTCACTGAAAGTCAGTTCTCTTAGCATTTTGATATATATTTATAATTATTAACGATATTTGGCTTAGAAATAACTAAAGACCTAAACATAACCTGATTAAATCTTAAAACATATATTAAACACTTTGCGTTGTTTTATTAAGGCCAAACTTTTTGAAAACTATTTGGTTACACCAGGGGTAGCTCGTTTACAGATATTTGAAATTGAGGATGTCAAAGTAATATATCATCTAATGTGAAAATAAAACGCATTTTTTTCTGAAACTTCCAAAAGCCAAACAAACGCTCTATAAATTTTATCTAATAATGCGTTTATTTCCATTCTTCATTTTGAATTCTAAAAACCTGTCTAGCTTGAATAGTTCATATATTGGCTTCAGATGGTTGAATGATATTTAGTTCCACCCTTCTGCAATGAAAAACAATAAGGGTTTCTTTATCTCAGAATTACTTTTCTCCTTGAGGTCTGGGGAATATGGCTGTGTAAATTGCAGCCTTATCTTGCTGGTAAATACTTAGCAGTCATGCCAAGATGTTGTGGAATCATGAGAATGTCGTTTCCAGAATAGTTGGAAAATGATTCCTTATGCCACAAGTCTGCCTTCTCTGCTTCAAAAGAAAAAATGAGGAAGCTTCCTCAGAAATAAAACTACCATTAATCAAGTTACGTAAAATACTACATTTTAATAAAAATGTAGTGCTCTTTTTATACTTAATCTGTTAAGGTGGCTGCGATAGTGGAGACTTCTTTAATATTCTTAATTTCAGACATCTATAAATAATGAATCATCTTTGTTTCAGAAAAACAGTATTTAAAGTATTTAAAACTGAATAACACTTATTAAAATAAAATAGCCGATATAATATTGCTGTACCTTAATGCGATATGATAAGATCTTCAAAGCTAATAGGTTCTATACCCAAAATGTGTACATATACAAGTATATAATGTAAACAGCAGAGCTTATGAATGTATGGAAGTTATTTTACAATCGTTTACAAAATATTTTAGCTCTTTGTTACGAGTAGGTAGGAAAACTTTACTAATAGTGTTAGCCTTAGATGATTAGTACAAACGGTTTTTGTATTCAAACTAACGAGGTATAAATATACACATAAATACATACATACATATGCATGATGAAACAAATGGTTATGGCTTAAGGAAAACTTATATCATACACATAGGTAATTACTATTTAGGTTTATAACAAACAAACAACCTGGGATTAGCTGATTAGGCTCGTCTATGTAGATATGTATGTATATGCATTTATACAAATTTAAGCGACTCTTTTGTAGAAAGGTAATGTCGACTGTCGGCTGCTAGTGTCAACTGTTTTTCTTTAATTCGAATCGTTTTATTTATTTCTTTTATATACATACACATACAGTATGCAGCAAAAGTCTTGATACCCGAACCCATTATCTCTTCATCGCATGATATTATGTTATTAACCGCCTTCAAACAAGTTGTTTCCAAACAATTCATTCAAAAAATAAAAATGTTTCGTTGCATCCAAAAATAACACAGCAAAAGTATTGATACCCTTGAAGAAAAGTATAACAAATCTTAAACTATACTATAATTTTGCAAAAATAAGATTTACCTAATACTTGGTTGGATATCCGTTGAGTTTTTCAACTTCCTTAAGACGTTCTGGCATCGAATGAGTTATTTTTTTTAGATATTCAGTTGAAATTTCTTGCCACTCTGCCAGAAGTAAGGTTTTCAACTGGGGCTTCGACGTTATAACATGTTTGCGTAAGTGTTTCTCTAAATGATCTCAAAGGTGCTCTATTGGGTTAAGATCCGGGGTTTGTGGTGTTGTTACAAGCAATTGAAGGGCTCTATACAATTTGGGCGACATGTTTGGGATCATTGTCCTGTTGAAAGTAAAAATCGTTGGCAATTCCCATTTTTTGTGCACTTTGAAACAAATTTTCTTGCAGTATTTTTAAATACACTTCCTTTTCATGATTTCATCGATTATGACTAGGTTTCCGACACCAAACGTGGACATACAGCCCCATACCATAACACCACCACCTCCGTGCTTTACCGTTTTTCTCGTGTTTTTCGGATTTAAAGCCTCATTTGGTTTTCTTCACACCTTCGAACGCACATTTGAGCCAAAAATATTGAACTTTGACTCGTCTGAAAAAATTACCTTATCCCAGAAATCGAATCCTTTATTCTTGAATTCCTTAGCAAAGTCGAATCTTTTCTTTTTATTTGTTTCGCTGATTAAAGGCTTTCTTCCAGCAGTGCAGTACCTATACTCCTTTCTTTGTATGCACCTGCGTACTGTGTCGGCTGAAACAATTTTATATAGAGAATTCTCTAGCGTTGTGGCTAGAGCACTTGGGCGCACTTTCAAAAGGATTTTCTTGAATAATTTTCTCAATCGCTCGTTCATCTCTATCCGTTAAGGCCCAGATCTTGTTTTGTTTTCGATTCTTTTTTCTGTTTTATATCTGTTGATTACTTTTTGAACAGTAGGTTTAGTTCTTCAAATTATGGCAGCAATTTGTGAATATGATTTTCCATCTTTATGACAGGTTATGATAATTTCTCTTTCTTCTATTGTTAATTCTTTTCTCCCCATTTAAAAAAAATTACTATCTACTCACTTTATTGTTACACCAACTTCGGATTTTGTCGAACTAAATAAATTTATTTTTACTTTGCATCGAAGAGCGTCATATTCTGACAGACAATCCTTATCGCTTAAAATTTACCGTTATTTTTGTAAAACAATATGCATAAACTAAGAGTATCAACACTTTTGCTGTGTTATTTTTGGATGCAACGGAACATTTTTCTTTTTTTGAATGAATTGTTTGGTTTTTTATTTTTGGATTTCAAAATGTACAAATAAACATATATTATGAGCAAAGAAACAACTTGTTTGAAGGCGTTTAATAACATAATATCATGCGATGAAGAGAAAATGGGTTGGGGTATTAAGACTTTTGCTGCATACTGTATATACAATTCATATATACATATGTACAGATCACAATTGACAAGGTGCAGTATTAGTTTATACCTAATCATGCTCAATCAATAAATTTAATATATTTATTTTTCAAATTTCAGTTCGTGTAACGACGAACCGATCGTTTGATCTCGCTTGATATGGTGTTCTAAAAATTGAGGGAGCAATTTACGTGTAGCAAATTAAGTCCCTTAAAAGAAAAGATAAAATGTTAATTTTTAATTTTCGAAATTACTAAAATGTTTAGTTTATTAGTAAGTTAGTCTGACAGCTAAACAGCGGTGAAGTTAATTCAATACGGAATGTAAAAGATAAATTACGATTCATTGACAGCAAGAGTGCATTTTCCGCTTTAGCAACGGCCCCGCAGTCGACATTGCGTCTGTAATGATTTGAATGAAAAGGCGGAAGTAGAATGCACATTGTTACTTACACTACGAGTATTTTTAGAAAATTTCGCTCGCAGTCGGTCTTTTATATTTTTGTTTACAAAAGAAAGAATACTTTCTTGTTCTTTTAGAGGTACCCTGACAAGTACATATAATATTTATTATAATACTTTAATGTACCGTTGTATCAACAAAATTTTGATTTCGTCTTTAGTATGCACGTATGTATGTGCTTACTTAAATTTATATTCTTCTTTATTATTTATATTTTTATTTCGTTGTTTTTTCTTTTTGTAGATAAAAATAGCAATATTGCTAAATTATTTTTAAACCTTCACTCTATGCCAAGTTACGCATTATATACATATTTGTTGAATACGTAAATGTGTGCATTCAATATCTTATGACAAGTCGTTATCACCTATCGTTATTTTAGTTGGCATAGATCTGTACATACATATGTGTGTATGTAAGTAGGTATGTACATATATTTAAGTCCATTTTTAGTTATAAGTTTCCAAACGAACGCCGGATCTTACCAAAACAAGAAGACAAAGAAGGAGTTGTATGTAGTAGGTTGGTTTATAAGAAGTCTACTTTTATTAATGACATCATTTATGGATGTATTTACTCTGTTTCGATCTAAACTACTACGGTGGAGGTATTGGAAAGTGTTTGGGTAAGTTAGTTCAATGAATGAATGTGCCCAACCTCCCTATCCTTATTTTATATTTGAGTTATGGCATTTATTAATCATGCTGGTTCTTAATCGATGTATATATGTAGGTATCTCCCATATTAGCTACGAGTAGTAAAACAAAAACTATCTTTTCTAAACAAACCTATGTAAATAAACATATATATAAACATACATGTGTATGCATTTATATGCAAGTACATATACAGGTAGTCACCTTATCGTCCGTATGAAAAGCTATTTAGATGTTGATTGTATGATACGAGTTTCGCCGCATGTGCCTCATTTTTCGGATAAAAGCCAAACCATTCGATTTGCGTTACGTTTGTTTGCCGCTTTCGGCATCTCATCGTAAATTTGTAGCTGTTTCTGCCTCCTTATTGTTTTTATTATATTTTTTGTTATTTTCATCGTCGATCGATCTCTTTTCATTTAAATACCAAAAAAAGAGAATTGGCGAGCCAACCAAAAGTACTCACATACAATATCGAACCAGCTGTTTTTCTCTTTGCACACAGCCATCAAGTCAGTTTTATTATTAGTTATGACCTCATCTTCGATTATTTAGCTGTTGGCTCTTGTTGGTACGGGCGAGTTTCCGATGGTTTACTTCTCTATATCTGATAAATTTTTGCTTTTGACAAAAAGTTGTTTCTTTTTTTAACTTTCTTTGGTGTTAGTATTGTGGGGCGGTGTTGTCACTGATATTTGAGCATAACAAAAACAATGAAATCATAATCTACTGTCGCATTTTTATATATCAAGTTAATGTTTTGGCTTATAATAAATAATGCAACAATGTTATGAGGCTTTTATGTCTTTTATAAACATTGTATTTATTATGATTCTTGCTACATTTTTTCTTTTGAATGTAAGCAGGTATGCTGAATAAATAAAACATTAGATTTTATTTTTCTAGTAAAAGTTTATTGAAAGTCATGGAAGACACTGAAGATTCTTTTTTATATTTTTTAAATGAAATATGTGGTTATTAGCTTCACCAATAATCTTGGCTTTTATTGGTACTGTCTACTACTACCTTTGGATATGTACATATTTACATAGTTGTTTTAAAATTGGTTAAATGTCAATCCATCCATATCATCCCTAAAACCTTATATGGCGTTAAAAGAACTTATAAGATTTGTCACTACTTTTGTGACAATAATATCGGAAACTTTATTATCTAAATATACATACTTACACTCCGGAACACCTCCAAAATTCGTAAGAGAAAGGTGTATTTCCTTGAATTAACAGGAAGTATGGATTGCTGCATTATCCTGTAGAAAAATTTTTGTTAATAACTTTAATATATCTTGTGATGTTAATTCTTCCACTGACAAATTTTTATTTTTATTTCCATCCTCCCGTTTGGTCCATTCCAGTCCATACCATTGCAGAACCTCTTCCCATTTGATGGGGATGTTGCTACCTTGGAGTTAATGATGGTGGTCTTCCAGGAGACGTTCCTTTGCCAAAATTTTCGTGTTCGTTTATTTAATTTCTCTACTGGTCGACTTCTCTTGACTAACTTCCAGATTTTTGCAATACTCCAGTCTGTACATTTAAATTTCAAAATATTTTGTAGTCTTACTTAAATACGTCTTTAGTGAACAAAGTATCGACGCAAAATTATCAACATGTCCTACCTCAATTAATATCTTATCATTTAGTCCTGCAGTATTCAGGTTATGGATTTGTTTTTGAAATTTAATATAACACACAATTTTGCCGAATCCTTTAAATTAAAAAAAAAAAAAATCTGATGGAACAGTTCAGGATGGATCAAGACTTAATTTGTGCCACTCATTTATTTTGGTTGTCTTTTGTTTGCTTGATGTTATTTTGTATACAGAAGAAGGGGGACTACAATTTTTTTTTAACTCCAAATGGTGCGACAAATTTTACATACTCGTATATGAAACACAAAAGTAGTCACACATGATCCTCTGGATTCCTGCAAGAAAACGAGTTTGTTTTTATAATTACCAAACACTTTTTCGCACTTTCCCTTGATATCCCGGCAATAACTGACGTCTGAGGATTATCAGCGACTCTTCACGTAGCCCTTGGCGGCCAAGTGATAACACAAAAACATAAAATGATGTGGCCACCAAACCGTTTATACAAAACTTTCATCGTGTCGCTGTGTGGCAAGTGACACCACCCTGTATAAACTATATGTCCTCCAAATCAAAATCATAAATTTCGAGTCAAAACTAATCCGCTTATAATGGAGGCTTTTGACTGTAACTGTTTTACTTCCATCGTTTTGAAAAAGCAAAGATCAATGACCACAACGACTTCAAAAATGGGCTTCATCGCTGAAGAAGATTTTCTTCGAAAAATCAGCAGCAACTCGGACTTGCTTCAGCACCCAATTTGAGTATAAGTATGTTGATCACTTTTCGTGGAACTAAGCTTGAGTTCTTGTGTTTACTTTGTATTAATGCAAAATTTGTTTGTTTTTCGCTTACCAACGGTAATTTTGAACACAATCAGCACATACTCGTAAATAATGGTGTTAAATTTGTTTGCTTGTTATATTTAAACCTATTAGGTTCGTTTACTGTACATTAAATCAGAGCTCTAAATTTGTTTAGTAGCTGTCGAGAATCAAGCTTTGGCCTTGGTGCATTGTTTTAAAGTGAACATAGCAATGCACAATATTTAACCCGACAACTTTCCCTTATTAAAAAATGTAGTGAACAAATTGTTATTTTGCAAATAATTGCGAAACGTTTCACTTAGTATTTCAATGCATATACAATGTAAAGATTCGGAAAATGGGTTTTTAAGAAATTTAAAACAAATTTCTTCTCTAATTTATAAAAAATTATGGGTGTATTCAAATTTTTTGTGATGTCAAGCTGCTTTTATCCCCGTACTATGATAGCTATAAACATCCATGGATTTTTAGCCATTCTGAGGCTTTAAGAAATTGTTTTGTCAGAGAATTCTTCTAATTCCTGGAAATAAGGATTGTATTTTTTCTAATGTGAAGGAGTGGTGTTAGTAACAAAGACAGTATGAGTATACCCATGCACAAATTTCACCAACGATCGTCTGCACAGGTCATTTGTTGTGATGATTATCAGTTTCATAGCATTACAACTTCTCGTTTGTTTAATTCACTCCCAGAAATAGTAAGGTGTGGGAGAGTGAAAACAGTATCCTCAAGCAACATAAAAAATGGCTATTTTTGATTAACTATTTGCAAATAGAAAATTTATTTGCTCCAATTTTATAAAGAAAAATCGTATTTTTAGTTTTTGTTATTCAAATGCTTGTTTTCCTCCATCAATCATAATTCTTTTCTTATGTAATTTTTACTTCATCTTATAAGTACACACGCGTCTTGATATTTTGTCAATAGAGTGTACCTACTTAGCTATTTCAACAAACTCCTGAAAACAATATTATTGTATTATTCAAAATTGTATTATTTTAAGTTTTGTTCTAAAATAGAGAATTAAAAAAAATGGTTGTACATTGTCGGATAGAACTGGATACTGCGAGTATCCAGTTTCCGTGAATTTTCCGCGCGAATCCCAGTATCCACCTAGAACCCTTCTATGATGATTGGAACCTTGCAATTTTTGGATAGCGATTGATTTTCATCCCATTCCTCTCTACTTAAATAAGAAGTGATATATGGTCTTTTAAAATCTAGATGGAAGTTGTATAGTCTGCGCATATTTTCTCTTTTAGTTAAATCTGCTTTTTCGGGCTGGGTCTCTCTCCTCCAGTTTGACTTAGTCTTAAACACTGTATGATGCAGATTCTTTCACGAAAAGATCTAAGCATGAATTCTAGCCCCACCGCAGAGGTGGCTTCCATCACCCATGTGGTGGCAATTCATGCCCTTGTTTGAATATTAATCATAGAGGAATACAAAAAAAAAATAGCATTGGACATTACTTGTCATCATACAGATTGCCATATGTTAGTATCGATTTTACTATTGCCGCATGAAGTCATATGATGTTTTTAGGGCTAGTACAACAGGTTTTTCCGAATATCTTTTTGGAGATAAAGAAGATCGTTATTCCTTTCGTTGCTTTTTTTTATGTTAATATTCCCGTTCAATCTAAGATTACTCCTGATACTTGGTGTAGTTGGAAAATTTTAATGGAGTTTCCTTTAATGTTGATAAAAATAATCAATTTTGTGCGACTCATGGTCCAGAATCCAGATACTGATCATATCGACGTTAAAGGATAATGCGTTATTTGTTTGCTTGATAATAGTATATTAAGTTTCTGATAAATATCGAATTCGGTATGGTACTGGTGCTGCGACGCTTGCTTTGAGTGTGACTACGTTACAGAAGGCGCTGATATGGTGGATGGTGGTACTGTAGGCACTTTATCATTGAAAATATTGCTCTTCTTTCTACGAAAGATTCAGAAACTACCTGAGTGCTCTGTTTTGACAATTTTTTGCACAATTTTACCCTGTAACGTTCTTCTAGCTATGTTATGAATCGTTACATTTTTTTTTTGATAAACCGCTTTAGGTGCTTCATTGAAAATATGAAGGAAATTTTTAAATTACCGTCATTCGGCTTTTTGAACTAAGTACGCCATCTTGTGACCATACTAGGTAAAAAAAATCGACTTCTATTTATTGTAGATGCTCGATTATATTCTTCAAAATATTGCTATACATTTGTTCAATTTAACCATTCCAGCACTAACACACCAACACCATAAGCCGCCCCCTATAATATTACGTTTCTCACTCCCATTTCAATGCTATTAAGGGAGTATTTTGGATGCATCTTGTTGGGAATGTCTCATATATCACATAAATATTTTCCAATTTTAGTCAAACAAGTTGAATTTGGATTCGTTCCTCAATGGAACTTTTCTCCAAAATCCAATACGTTTATTGATGGTGTACCTTCACGAAATATAATCTTTTCTGTTCCCTAGATGTCAACGTTTTATAAATGGTATACTATGTGTATATGCAAATTCTATAAGTGGGAACAGATTCTTGCTCAAAACGGAAATACTCGTATTGAGTTGGCAAGACAGTAATTTCAGTTTTTTTTAGTTTGGAATAAAACTCTCTTTTTTTAAATAAAGAATAATCATTTATATATTTTCCATTTTGTTCAATGACCTTCTGCCATCTTACTTGTAACTAAATGATTCCGAGCTCATAGAACTTCTGACCCTTATGAGCACAAAACTGGACCAAATGCGATTTCAGGTCACCATCATTGGGCGAAAGCTTTACCATTCAAAGAATTTTGCAAACTTCGTAACAAGTGTTAAGTGAAACCCAAATATCGAGATCTTTTACTAGTCCAAGACATTTTATGTGATTTTAAATTGCTGTGTTTGGTGCATTGCAATATCTCGCACAGCCATATAACGATGTAATTAAATTATGGCTTGAATTTGATCATCAACGTCGGTTGGTCTACCAGAACGTTAGTCATCTTTGAGTGAAACATCTCCAGAACGGAATTTCTGAAACCAAGTCTGACACGTTCGTTCTGGTAAGCAGCAACATAAACTTCATATATCTCTTTGTGAGCCTCAGTAGCTTTCTCACATTTAGGGAAATAAAAAACAAAATATGTATGTCGAAAATGTTCGGTTTTGTTAAAATTGACACTGTACTAGCAGGTGTAAACAAATTCGCTTCTAAAGTAAGCTTAAAGTGACAGCTATTAAATGGCAAAAGAAAAAATCATAACGTAATCTATTTGTATTATAAAAACCGAAATGACTTTCTTGCCAATCCACCTTACGTTCTCAGATTTAAAAGAAAAAAAGTGATGACCGAAGAAAACAAATAATTTAGGGATTGCTTTATGTAAAACGGTACATAAGACGGTAAACATATTTTGCTTTACTACTGTTATGGTAAACTAGGTTTAAATTATGAGCTTATTAATCTGCCACCAAATGAACTTCTCGATACCTAACGCTGTGCATAGTTCCAAGCACGACTATTGTCTTTTGTTATAGAGAAATGAATAACAACTTGTTATAGCCACTCGATTAATACTGCTCATCATCACTATTTTTGAATAAGAAAGGTTTTTTTTCCTTAATTTAGTTAAGAAATGACATCATAACTTGTTATATCGCATTTTAAATGCGTTCATATGTATTAGTTTTTTTTTTTTTTTTGTTCAAAACATGTATTATTTTTTCGTAGGCTCAAATGTTATGTTACCATTTACACATGCCCACGACTACGGATCTAGGGAAGTTATAGTTTATAGTCTTATAGTTGTGCATTTTACAATATATGTATGTATACTTTGTAAGGTGATTAGAAACTTTAGAATCACATATGTATGTATGTTACATGCAAATAAATATCTGTATAATCCATTAGGTTTTCATTTTTTCATGCACTATATTAATATCATCAGGAGAATGAGCAAATAACTTACAAAGAAGAAAAAAAAATTGTTTCGATACCTTTATAATATCGGCATCGAATCAACCCTAGACAAAGGTTGGTAACCACGAAATTATATTTATATATCGTTGTAAGACTACAAAAAGCTATCTGCGGCGATGATCGCGCAGTCTTGTGCGTATAACGACAGAAGTGTATGATGATTTCATAGTACATAGTCTTCATTCATTGACTAAAAGCGCGGAAACATTTTATATAGAAGCATTGAACTTTAACAATGTGAGAGAAATTTTCTACTCTTAGAGAGGGAGAGAGAGAGAGAGAGGGAGAACTCTCAACAGTTTCTCTTAATGTTGTTTATTAATTTAATTGACATTTAATGCAAAATAATATAAGATATCTTTTTCTTTCACTTAAAATGATAGGGCATGCATCCATGTACGTATTCATATTGTAATTAAATTACAAACTTTCAATCTTGTATTGCCCTTGCTATTGTACGAGTATATGTGTAAATAGTTATATCCCTGTTAGGATGCATGAGTTTTGTATGATACTAAAATTAATCACAATATAAATATTAAGTTATTTTATAAATAATTATTAAGTGAATAAATAACATCAAAATGTTTTTGTTTTTTGTTTTCATTTATATACATATAGTGAGGCATTGAATGCTTGGAGAGCAAAGGCAAGATGCAGTGTGGTACCTGCTGAACGAGTCCAGGAACTATTCCATGAGCTTCAATTTAACCCCAGCGAACGGCAAAGTAAATTTGTTAATGTATATATTTATATGTTAAATGTATAAATTTAAATTTTAAATATTTAGTAAGTGAAATGCTTCAAACGGCAAAAATGTTCGCTCGTAAAGGTAGTCGACAATGGAATGGCTTAACGTTTGGCGAGTTTTGTGTATTGGCTGCTGATTTAAAACGCTTTAGGTATACAATTACACTAAATGCATACAATATACTCAACAAGATTAACATTTAATTCTTTCTTTACAGAACCTCAAATTTTACACCGATAAGTGAGAAAATAGAAATTTTAAAATCCCGAAAAGATGAAAATGACACTGACAGTAACCCGGAGATTTGTGATACACCGTCTACGTCGTCAAAACGAATGCAATGGTCACGTCACAAAAATTCGCAACAATTTCATCCTGTAGAAAATAATTGCGTGCCTACAAAAGATAATGGAATACCGGTGGAGGTGTTTCTCGGAGGATCTTGCAACCCCACAACATGGAGAAAAGATGTTGCGATACCGGCCCTCGAAAAGCTTGGAATTTCCTTTTACAATCCAGTAATTCTCTATTTTCACTCTCCATTCATACATATGTAAATAACTTGAACTAATTAAATGAAATAGCAAGTATCCGATTGGACACCTGACTTAATTGAACTGGAACATCGTGCAAAGGAAAAGGCTAGAGTGCTTTTTTTCGTAATGGATTCTGAAACCAGAGCATCTGCTGGCGCCATCGAAGCAGCACATATAGCTGGACAGAACTGTAAGCAACTGGTCCTGGTATTGCATCCCTACAAAGCAGATCAATACATTCTAAATGAGCCATTATCACATCAGTGAGTTTAATATATAAAATCATTTTTATCATTTTTAAACGACAATTTTATTCGGGTTTTCTTTTTTACAGAGAATTTGTTGATTTGACTAGAAATCAACAGATTTTACGAGAACTAGTGACAAGACGAGGCCTTCCAGTTTTAGATAACATACCTTCAGGCCTTCAAAGAACAAAGGAGATTTTAGCTGGAATCCGTGATCCTCCATCAAATATTGCCTCAATATTAATGTGAGTTTTAAATTCATACTTCTATAAGTTTTCTCTAGCTATCAAAGTTCAAGTCTTATATTAACGTATGTTTTTAATGTCATTTACTTATTAATGTAAACATTAAATATACATTAAACTTGTTGCTTAAAATATTTTCAAAAATAGAGAACAATTTTGAAAACAGCACCCTTTAGAGTAAAATTAATAAATTTTCGTCTTTACAGAGTAGTACGTGGAGCTTTTGATCGAGTTAACGGCATGAACGATACTATCACGCTAGAACAGTGCCAACGTGGTCTTTCGATTCTAGGTTATGCTCAAAGTCTTTTAACTTTAGACAGCCTTAAGAGCGTTATTATATCTCAAAAAGAGTCTTTGAAATCATCACCGGAAGCTATGGCAATACCATTATTTAATATGACGAAAATTTCAACGCGAAAAAACATTGCATCGTCCAAGGAAAAGTCTATTCACTTAAATAAAGATGAATTCCAAATCGACTTTGATCAGTTCTGCATTCTAACAGCTTATTTGTCAGTGTTGCAGCAAGAAATTCACGAAAGCGGATGTATTTCACCAATTAAAGGTACTAACGTGCCGCCTCCACCAGTTTATTTGACAAACCTACAAGGTTAACTTTGAAAAAAAAAAAAAAAAAACTCAATAGTAATTAACTTCCATTTCGAATTCTAGGTTTCCACTCGCGATCCGGAGATGAAAGTTTTACAATTAATTACTATACGAAACATATTTGTAGAACAAGCAGTAGTACAAGCGTTACAGGCGATGACCGTCAATGCGATATGGGTAGCCGTAGTAGAGATAGCGGAACTTCTTCACCTCAGCCTTTGGAATCCGCTATGGCTAAAACGAGATCCACACATGTGGGAAACAATTTGAAAAAGCTAGTTAACATCGAGGTAACGACTTCCGTCAACAGCGAAAATATTCCTACGGAAGAAGAAAGCGATTCTAATGATTCAGTCTTTTCAAGCAGCGATAGCTCAATAAATTCATTCTATTGCAGTGGTGATTTAGCATTTTTTGGTTTCGAAATACGAGATGTATATTTAGGGGGTAGCTGCTTTTTGCGAACAAAGTGGCGACAGGATTATGCTATACCATACCTTAAATCAAAAGATATAACGTTCCATTTGCCTGCCTTACATGAGAGTATTCAACCATCCCAGCTTGATTTACCGGAAAAGTCATTTGAGGATTCGAATTCCCAGGGAAGGAACCAAGAGGAGAAAAAATCTACTGGACATCGAATAAGAAAAGTAGATCGTGAAAAATCTTATGGCGCAGAAAAATTGATGAATAATCCAGGCATTCACGAAGAATCATCCACTTGGCCTCTTAACATTCGTCCGAATCTCTACAATCCATCTTTAATGGATTCTAGTCGAGTGTTACTTTTTGTAATTACAAATGAGACAAGATCACTTGCACCTATGACACTTGCAGCACATTGCATTGGTCTTATGTATAATGTTGTACTATGTGTTCAAATGCTTCCCGAAAATTGTGTAATAGGGAATGAAAAAGTAAATATAATCACAGAAACCAACAAAAAAAAAACTTTCAAGTAACAATGTTTTTTTCAGTTAACTCCGGCTGCAATAAAGGACTATAATCGCGGCAGATCATATTTAATTGATTTGGCGAGAAGGCAAGGGGTCCCTGTTTTCAACAATCTCAAATCAGCGCTCGAGTCTACTGTAGAAAAAATTAAAGCATTACAATTCCAAAAAAATTGTGAAAAAACTGACCACAGCGAAGATAAAAAGAACGATTGTTGTCCGAATGTGAATCGATAGTGAGTGTTACTTCAGATTTTGTATCTGTAGTCATGTACCCATTTACACAAATTGTGTGGATTAGATATTAATAAAAACTATTATAGTAATTTATTTTTCTGTAAACAATACTTAATGTATTAACAAATTAGAATAATTTTATTAATTTTCTATTCATATTATTTTAAGAAAAATCTTGACAAATTGTAGCAAATAATTAATTTAATTTAAACATTTGTAATATCCATGTATTATATCAATTAAAATGTGTAAGTATTTTGTACATACTGATAATAAATATATTAATACTTAATTGATTTTTGTCTAGGTTTAAATTAATTTAATAAACTCAATAAAAACCTAAAAAATTAATTTTGAAACAAAAAATCCGTTGACGAGGATTACATTGTTTCATTTTTCCTACTGGCTTCCGTTTGGAAATTCAAATTATGATTTCAATACATATTTGCATCACCAGCTCGGAATTCACAAAGTTTTAAAATCAGAGAAGAGCGCATATACATATAGAGCTGCAGAAAGAAGGCTAATGAGAAAAAAAAAATATTTTTAAAAGTGTCAATTCTGAAAAATCGACCCATCGGATATACGAGGGGCGTTCAACATATTCTCGGTATCGGGGTGAAGCTGTGGTTGTATATATAAATTGACTTATTTATCAAGTAATACTATTATTTTAGTGCATTCATGTAAAATTTCATATAAATGTGATTATTAATTCGCGTTTTATCTCTAGTTAAACAGAATCATAATGGCAACTGAGACGATGATGGTGAAAATTGAGCATCGCGCTGTAATTAAATTTCTCACTAAGCAAGGAAAAAGTCAAAAAACTATTCATGAAGAGATGGTGGCTGTTTACCAGGGTTCCGCACCTTCATTATCAACTGTGCAAAAGTGGTCAAGTGAGTTCAAGAGAGGCAGAGAGAGCATTGAAGACGACCCCCGCTCCGGCGTCCCGGCTACTGCTTGTACGGGAGAAAGCATCAAAGAAGTCGAAAAACTTGTTCTTGAGGATGCCCGAATAAAGGTGAAAATGATGGCAGAGATCACCAAGCTTTCAATTGGTACCATTCACACCATTCTTCATGACCATCTTAACCTTTCAAAGGTCAGTGCAAGGTGGGGGTCACGAATGCTCACAGCGCCTCAGAAAAAAGTGAGAATCGCATGCTGTAGAGAGCTTTTGGAGATGTGTAGTGAGAACGCGGACGGTGTTATGGATCGAATTGTTACTGGGGACGAAACATGGGTCCACCACTATGACCCTGAAAGCAAACAAGAGTCCATGCAGAGGCATATAAAAGGAACAGACCCCCCGAAGAAGTTCAAAGTCACTCCGTCTGCCGGGAAGCTCATGGCCACAGTTTTTTGGGACTCAAAGGGAATCTTGCTCATTGAGTACAAAAAAAAGGTGAAACCATCAACGCGACATCCTACGCTTCCACTTTGCATAATTTGCGGGAGGAAATTAAAAAGAAAAGACGGGGTTAACTCGCAGCGGGTGTGTTGCTTCTTCATGACAACGCTCCTGTTCACACGGCGCGAGTTTCCAAGGCTGCTGCGCGAGATTGTGGTTTCGAAGAAATCCAACACCCACCTTGTCCAGACCTTGCCCCTAGTGATTATTTCCTGTTTCCGGATTTGAAAAAATGTCTTCGTGGAAAAAGATTTTCGGATGATGAAGAACTCAAGTCGGCAATAAATGGGTATTTTGCAGAGAAAGAGGAAATTTATTTTTTTGAGGGTTTAAAAAAGCTTATCTCAAGATGTAACAAATGCATTGATGTTAGGGGAGATTATATTGAAAAATAAAAATAATTTCATATCGATACCGAGAATATATTGAACGCCCCTCGTAATATTCTGCTTAGTAAATCAACGTGGACGCTACCTTATTATTTAACGTTATTATTTTACTTTCAAATAACGAATGAAGAAACATGCTGTGATTAAAACGATTATCAATTTTAAAATGGTGAAGATAAGAATAGAAGAATTTGATTGATTCCAAATGTAATATAACGGTTTTTCTGAAATGACACTTTATTATTTTGAACCTGAAAACTATGATTAAATGGTGCCACTCGTAAGTACTGCATATACTTCCGAATATACAGCGTATGTTGTTAATGAATCTAAAATCGTTCCGAAACTCTTGCTTCCACTATCAAATAACTCACTCATATATAAATAACGCGTTTGCCTAATTGGTGCAAGTTTGTAAAGCGCATATTCTTTTACAGTTTCGGACATGGAAATCCGAACAGTTACGAAAAACCCTTGAATGAGTTGTATACTTTTATTATCTTGGGAAAAACTTCTACTGTTCGTCGTATTCGGACGTATTTTCGTTTTGGTCCGCATTAAACTTTTATACATATATAATTTGTTTCTTCCCCTTCCGCGACATTATTGCATTACCCCAAGTGCTGACTGTCTCTTTTTTTCGGCTGACTTCAATCTTTCGCTCTCAATAACTGTGTGTGTCACTGGTATCGGTTCCGCTTGGATTTAGTGCATTACCCCTAGTGTTGACCAACTTTCAGCATTTTCCGATTTTGCTGAGTTTCCACTCGCAGTAAATAACAGTGTGTAAAGTTCATTGTTTACCTTTTTCGTTTACTTTTGATAAAATTGCCATGTCTTGCGGAATCACTAACTGCCCAATCTTTGATGACATTGCAGAATTTGTTACTTGTAAGGGAATCTGTGGAAAATCATTCCATGCAATTTGTGTCGGTTTAAATAAAAGAAATACGGTGTTCATCAAAGAGTTCTCTGACAATCTCCTTTTCTTTTGTGATGAGTGCAAGATCATCCCGCTTTCACACATGCTGCTGGCTATAAAGTGCCTTATTGACTCCAAAAAGTCTCACCAAAATGATTACGACAAATCAGTCCAATTTAGAAAGTAGTGTCAGTTATGTTGATGAATTAGGCAACACTTCTGTCCTCAACCGACCTAATTAAGTCCAAGCTCACCAACATCGATAAAAAATTTGCAAGTCTGGTCGAGATGAATACTGCGATGAATGATCTCAAAGCAATTTGTTCCGCGCAAAACATCTCTAACCTTAAATTGTGCGAATCGATAAACAACTTGCGTGAAGATCTTGAGACTCATTTTCAATCCTCCTCAAAGAAACAACCATTCTAATGCAGCTCGAAGTAATCTTTGATAGAATCGAGAATTATATCGAAACGGTGAGTAGCCCCTTCTATCCAAGAGACTGTTAATTCCTCATCTCAACTCATCAAACATTTTAGTACAATACAACATGGACACCTTCCGAATGGAGGCATAGCTGAATAAAATTGAAGCCGATATGATTATATTTTTCACTAAAGGCACCCCCAAAACGCTGATATTTCTTGGATCACGAAATTCTTCGCAAAAAAATACGGTATCACCATCAGCCAATATAAAATGTTCCTGCCATCTCACCACAAAGGTAATTAAAACTTTAAATTCGACCTCCCAGCTAGATACGAATGATTTTTTAAAAACACTGCTGGTGCTAATTTCAACATTGGGAAGATGCGCATCTGTAAATGGAAGGACACACCTACCAAGAAACAGGATAAAACGAATCTTAATTCTAAGTTAACAAACGTACAGGTACCCGTTTCCAACTCCCATCCTAAACCGGACTCTAATAAGATACCGAAACCCGTTCCAAACCATCCCAAACCTGACTCTAATGCTATACCGAAACCCTTTTCCAACTTCCGTTCCAAACCTGACTCTAATTGGGGATTTAAAACTAACATATTCCCTAATTTTGCCCCTCCCACTCACATCCCGAACCAACTTCATCAGTCCTCCAATCATATTGCACCAGCTTCCTCCGTTCTACCCAAGCCCCCGCGTCAACGCGTCTCTTTTAAACTAATCCCAACCTTGGTGGACGTAGTGTAGTGGTTCTAGCAATCGCTTCTCACTCGGAGGGTCATCATAATAAGTTTTTTATTTGTATAATTGGAACTCAGTCAGAAAAATATGCGTGTGAAGGCATAACACTGACATGTACGAGTAGATTTCGCTGTTGTAGAGTTTCAAGCGTGAAAATTGATAACCTTCGAATCATTCCGAGTGAAGAAAAAACTCTCTCCGTCCTATTCGGACTCCCACCCCCGGAGAGCTAATATCGAAATCGATATTCCCTAAAATGTTGGCAAAACCATTGTAAAGTTTTATTGTTGTAAATCCTTTTTACAATTTCAGGTAAAACAATTTCTAACAGAGACAGGAATTTCGACATTGGAGTGGCCCGAGTTGGATGAATTCATTGAAAAAGTGTGGTTAGAGGAAATTCAACTGGATGACATTGCTTGCAGACATTGTTTGCTTCAATGGCGAACCGAATAAAAGCGGTCAATAAAAAAAGGGAGGTACAACAAAGCACTAATAACCACCAATTTTGTAAAGTAACGACATTAGTGTCCTGTAATTATAATATTAAACTCTACAAGCAACTATAATTAAACTATGATTACCAATCCGACATTCATTAAGTTCAGACGTGCTTAGATTTCGCTCCGTGAATTTATTTCGATTTAATTTTTTCCTGCCTAATTTGCAATAATTCGCACAACCTATTTCTCGGTCATCGCCTTTTGTTGTGTTTTGCTGACTGACGTTGAAAGTATGTCAACGGCAACACTGCCAATAAAACAAAACTGAAGGAACTGATCGAAAGAAGATATTAGAGATGGGGGATTCGTCAACGTGGTTTCGACAGAATATGTCGCCTTCTGCGCATTGTAGTTTTTTTTTGTTTTAATAAATGAATATAACTTTAAACTTGCTTATTCATCTTGACAGAATCAGAAGTGGGATTCCCTACATACTTCCTAAATAAAAGATCCCGAAATTATTTTTGTTAAGAAACCCATTCAGTCATAAGGAACAAAAATAATCGTCGGTGCGACGGCAATGGAAATGTGCTGACAAACGGGGAAAAGAGATAGCTCAACGAAAAAAAACAACGAATTAATTGCACAAAACGTTTAAAACGGAAAAGTCAAAGATAGACTCACGAGCCTCGAAACTAAACAACCTAAAGAGAAGTGTCACACTCCAACGAGTCTCGAACCGAAAAGTAATCAAACAAATTGCGATTTTGAGAAATTTTTGACTACGGTACTGAAAAAAACGGTAAGGAAAAAAGTAAGAACAAAATGATTAAATTCGAAAGTTTAGTAGTTGCTCAGTTAAATTGCCTTTTGCAAACGGCAAAGGCCAGCTTAGAACGGGCCATAAGGCGCAAAAAGTGTCGAAATTGGTCGAGATATATGGATCGGACGAGGTGGAATCGGAAGAACTAGAGACGAGTGAGATGGCAACGGCAGAGTCTTGGCAAACACAAATGGACGATTTGAAGAGTACGATGACTAAGTCAAGAGAGTCAGGTTAGTTCTCAGACCAGAGCACCTTCTAATGCAACATAGCACGGGTCAGGTTTTCCGGAAGCCTCAATGTATGGAACGCCAATTAAACCCAGACACGTCTCCCAAACAGTATCGGAAACCTCCCTGACTTCGATCCAATGAAACGAAATCTATCGTCTCAACAATTCATCAACAAAGTAGAACAACTGCGTTGCTTATATTCATGGAGTGATGAAATGATTCTTTTTGCAGTGCAACATACGCTTAAAGGAATAGCGAAGAATTGGGTTGATGCATTGTCGGTATTCCAGACGTAGTTGGATCTTACCAGCGCTCTTCTTAACGATTTTCCTAGCTCAATCAACATAGCAGAAATACACCGAGAACTAATGAAACGCAAACGTAGGCCAGGTGAGTCGTTAGTTGAATTTTACTACGCAATGCCTAGTGGGATAAATGATCTTAACATTACACGAACGCTATTGGCTATGAATTTCCGGACGTGCAACGATCTTTTGAGGTCGCTAGATAATTTGTTAACAACAGTTCTTGTCTTCTCGTCGAGAGGTATACCAACATGCGGGGCAGCTGAAGCGGAAAAACGTCAGCCAGACATAAGACGATCGGCAAACTTCCAAAAAATTATCAAATGCTACAACTGTAATGAGATGAGGCATATATCATCGAAGCCCCAACCTCAAAGAAAAGCACGATGCACGATTTGCAACAAGGTAGCCAATGAGTCGAAAAGTTGTCGTGCAAAAAAGTCGCCAAAGTTGAGCAGAACGAGTTAATTGCAGAGTTCATCCAATCAGTCATGAAAGACGTCATTTTCTATGAACAAAAATATATATATTTTTAAAAAACATAACACTCAAATGGGTATGAATACTCTGCTCAGGCAGAGCACGTGTTAAGTTTTTTGGAAAACGGGATAGAGAGAGAAAGAAAGATGTTTGGACTCAGTGGTTATTTCGCTCCATGGGTGGCATCCAACATTTTAATGGGGTGACTAAATTCTTAGTGGAGTTGACTTGTTAATTTCTAGTCAACAACTCATCTTAATTGATTTTCGACAACTCAAAAAATGAATGTCTTTCGGGCGAAGCTGGGATTCGAACACCGAACCTTCCGATGTGGAAGCCAGACCACTACCACTTGAGCCACGGTCAACGGCCACAAATCAACATCTCAAAAGGGGTTGGTACGGAGAGAATCTGCGAAGCAATTTAAAGGGTTCGGAGGTTCCATCGTAGAATCAAAAGAAGTCATCGAAGTAACTCTGCTGATTGACAATACAGAACTGCACGTAACGTTCCAAATTGTGCCAGATGAGTTTCTACCTCAAGGGATGCTTCTGGGTCGCGATGTGCTATGCCGGAAAAATCATCGCATGATCCTCGAAGCTGGAGTTTTACAGACTCGATGCAGAACATCAGAAACCCCCAATATTGGTGACCAATTGGATGTGAGTCAGCGTAAGGAGGTGCGGGATCTTATCTCTATATTTGAAGATTGTTTTGGTGAAGATCTTTCTCAACTGGGACGATGCAACTCGAAGACCATGGAGATTCCGGTAACGACAAAAAATCCTATAGTAGGAAAACGATACTAGGTTCCATTTGCCGTTAGGGAGAAACTGACTGCGATCACTGACAACCTCCTGAAGCACAATATTATTTGTCCAAGAAAGTCGCCGCATGCAGCGTCGGTGGTATTAGTTTCAAAGTCTAACGGAGAGAGTCGAATGTGCATAGACTATCGTGCACTAAATGCAGTTATAGTGAAGAAGCAATGTATAATGCCAGTAATGGAGGAACAGCTGTCGCAATTAGCAGGTAAGAAATTCTTCTCTACTTTAGACATGACAGCGGGTTATTATCAGAATCCCTTAAAAGAAGAAAGCAAGGAACTTACGACATTCTTAACTCCAGATGGGTTGTTTGAGCACAACATTATGCCATTTGGTTTAGTCAATGCACCAATGGTTTTTGGGAGGTTATACAAGAAGTAACCGCAAAAATGTTGTAAATTATGTAGTTGTAAATTATGTAGAAACCAATACATTTGATGAAGGTATGAAGGTGTTATAGGAAGTGCTGCAATGATAGTACGGGCTGGACTTACGTTAAGACCATCCAAATGTGTTTTCATGGCAACGGCAGTTAATTTTCTTGGGCACGTTATTGGTCCCAAAGGCATACGGCCAGGTGAAAATAAAGCAAAATGTGTTGAGGAGTTTCCAAGACCAACGAACGCAACCAAGTACGTAAATTCCTTGGAGTCACGGGGTTCTTTCGGAAACTTGTCCATGAGTTTTCCCGCATCTCTTTGCCGCTTACAAAATTTCTTAAAAAGAACATCCTGATCCTGAACAATAGGAAGCGTTCAAACGTCTTAAGGCTGCTATCACTAAAGATCCAGTTCTCGCACTTTTCGACACGAAGAAGGAGCACGAAGTGCACATAGATGCATGTTCATTGGACTCTCTGGAATTCTGATGCAAAGAGAAGAAGGTCGATTCAAACCAGTTTCATACTTCTGTTATCAGTGCAGTGATTCCGAAAGTAAGTTTGCCAGTCACGAATTAGAAATCCTGCCTATCATTGAAAGAAGACATCCTCTTTACCACCAAGCATAGCAAGATGGTGGTTATGACTACAAGAGTTTGACTTCGAGTGTATGCACCGACTAGGTATAAGAATGCAGCATGTTGATGGGATGAGCCGAATTCCAACTCTACCACCAAATGAGCCATCGACAGTGGGGGACCAGGTTTTGAAAATACCTTGGGTGAAATAAAATCCTACTAGCCACACTCAAGTGCTCAATTAAAAGTTATAAAGATTGGGACTCAGAACTCGACGACGAAGTATAGTCCAAACGAGTTGATCCACCAGACGAATTTGAAGATGTTGTGACTAAGAGGCAAAATGCGGCTGTCAAAATCGTGGAAGAAAGACGTAAATTTAAGGAACGGTACGATAAAAGACATCAAATGCCTTATGAATATGCCGAAGGTGATCTTAGTGTTATTTTTCATGTTCCTCAAGCAACACGAGATTCACACAAACTCGACCCAAAGTACAAGGGTCCAACAATCACCACCAAGGTTTTGAACCACAATAAATACATCGTTGAAGAGATCTTCTAGATCACCAACTGAAACAAAAGCGCTACAGCAACGTCATTTCGAGCGATCATATGACGCCATGGTGTAAACTCAGCCTTGATATACGAGTAGATGTTTACCACAGCCCGACAATGAAGATTCGTCCGATGGGGACGAAGTGTCACTAGAGGCCGAGCTGCCAACGGACACTGCCAATAACACAAAACTGAAAGAACTGATAGAAAGAAGATACTAGAGATGGGGGATTCGTCAACGTGGTTTCGAGGGAATAGGTCGCCTTCTGCGCATTGTAGTTTTTTTTTGTTTTTTTTTTTGCTTAAATAAATGAATATAACTTTAAACTTACTTATTCATCTTGAAAAGTGCATAATAATTTTAAAGTCAAATTAACAACTAACCCAATTCTCATTCACCGCCTTTTGTGTGTTTCTTTTTTTTTCATTCAACACATTAAATTCTCAGCTGACCTTTCTAACTAATTCATCGTCATCATGTCAGAATTATGTGGAAGTGCGAATTGCTCCCAAACAAATGCTGATATGGTGATCTGCAGTGGTTTTTGTAGCAAGTCGTTCCATGCTCTTTTTTATTGTAATGAGTGCAAGGACATCACTCCGTCCCACATATTATTGCAATTAAGTGTCTCAGTGAGTCGGTCAATAACTTTGCGGCAGAAAACAAGCATTCCTTGAAATCAATGCAAAATCAATTTACCAAATATGATGACATTCTGAAATCAGTTGAAGACTTATCAATTTCCCTCGAGCAATCTGCAATCTACAGCAAGAGTCAATTTAGAAACTTATCTATGCAGTTGGCTCAAAATAGTGATTTAATAAAACGAAATGATAAACATGACATTCGTGAAGATTCAAAAAATTGTCTATCCCATAGTGTTAAATCAATAATAAAACCTTACATCCCTACAATAACAGACTCTTTAAGTTCCCTACGGTCTTCCCTCGATTTTCATCTTCAAAGTACATCCTGAATCACCGTTCCCTCTCGGCCCAATAATGATCAGTTGCTCATAAACAACGAGATAACCGAATCACGCGAGCTGTTAAACAAAATTGCTGATCAACTCCTGATAACTTCCAGTAAAATCGACGATATACTGGTGCAATCCCAGCCCCCAACGAGTGTATCATAAAACACCTCGATTTTTACTGAGATGCTTGAATCTGCGACCATGGAACCACCAGTAACTTGTGCATCATCTTCTCCTCCACCACAACTATCTTCTGTAAATGATGCTCAAAATCCACTAAACCTAGAAAACAGAACAATGTTAATTTTAAGTCTAACCCTATACCGAAGCCTAACTCTTACAAAAAAAAACCCAACTCCCAGCTCCTGATGCAAATTGGAGTTTTAAAGTTGGGACATTTCCTTCCTTCACTTCATACTGCCAATCGCGTGTATACAAAACGTTCGTCCACCCCGTCCAACCCCATTCCTAATAATGTATCTTTTAATCTTGATCCTCCTCCCAGTCACTTACAAAACCCAACATCTCCTCATTCCACTAAAAAAAAAAAAAACGGCATACCCCAACTTTATTCGCTCCTATATTTTAAATCGCTCCCCATCTTCTAAGCCAGACTACCACCCTAATACCACACCACCTTCTTTTTTAGACCCCATACTTCTTCCAAAGGCAAAGCTAACCCTATCGATTCAGGGGAAGATGGCCGGTATGTTCTCTCTCGATTAAGAGATCGCAGATTATATGATAATGTTCGTTTATATCTCGCCTAACTACATGATAAGCCTGACTCTGTCTGTATCGACGGTATAACGAAAGCCAATGCAATGGTTTCAGTGGCGCTAGAATTCCTATTTGCAAGCGCGACTTTTTTTTCATAAAGTAGCGCGGTCAAGGGGTTAAGGTACCCCTAAAATGTTAAAATGTTTGCACACAGCGCGGACGAACGAAAATTAAACAGGGAAGAAAGATAGGTACCGATGTACGTTAGTTTTAAATGCCTGAATATTATAATGACTAGGGAATAGAGAGCTCGGCAGGACATTCCACAAGCGAGTTGTTCGGCTTAGGAATGAATCACGATATTTCAGAGTACGTTCAAAAGTGAGCTTGAGGGTATACTGATGAGCATTTATAGCGGGATGGGTGTTACGGTTAAAGGTTTGAAGGGGCGGAATGCTACTGGCGATTTCAATGGAGCACTGATGGTGGTAATAGCGATAAAACAAAGTAAAACACGAGACATTTCGTCGGTGTTCGAGGGTGTCCATTGACTGGGTGATGTTAGCATCACCTATCAGTTGTATCGCACGATTTTGGATCCTATTTAGCAAGTGCAAAGAGGTCCTAGGGGCACCTGACAAAATGTGGGCGTTGTAATCCAGTTTTGTTCGGATAAACGCCTTATATATTGAAGCCAGGTCAGAGGGGTGAAATATTTTCTTACATCGCTTGAGGAAACCTACTCATTTCGCAGCATTTTTGGCGACATCGAATATGTGGTCATTCCAACGTAAGTTGTCATTGACACACATACCGAGAATGGAAAGTTTTTCGGTTTCGACGATGCAAGTGCCATTCCTGGATAAAGGCTGGGTGTTTAAATTTCGCTTTAACGACAGCAGACAGCATTGTGTTTTGGAAGCATTAAATTCCATTCTGTTGATAGTTCCCCAATTGGTTATGCTGTCAATATCGGATTTTATGAGCTTAACATACGCTTCCGTTCCCGGTTTATCCCGAAGAGCAGGCGCGTGAGTCCGCGAACGAATATGAAAAGCAGAGAGCACTGTCATCAGCGAAGGAATATATTGAATTAGAAGTAGCGGACAAGAGATCCTTAATGAAAATTGAAAAGAGTATCGGAGACAGAACGGAACCCTGTGGCACACCATATTTTTTGTGAATATCAGACTTGAAACCATCCAAGACAACTTGAATTGAACATTCCGAAAGGTAGTTTCTAATCCATTGAAAAAGAGAGTCGTCGATCCCAAATGCACGCATTTTCGAAAAAAGCGCCTGATGGCAAACTCTGTCAAATGCCTTAGAAATATCAAGTGCAACTATCTTGCTTTCGCCAGATTGATATACACTTTGGTTCCACTTTTCGGTGAGACATGCCATCAGATCACTAGTGGACCTGTTGCTACGAAAACCGTTCTGCCGGTCATTGAGAAGTTTTCGTGTTGCGAGATATTTCATTAGCTGACGGTTTATCAGCGTTTCCATGACCTTGGAAAGAAGGGACGTAAGTGCAATGGGTCTGTAGGAATAGAGAGAGGAAGATTTGCTTTTTCTAGGGACGGGTGGGATAAATGTTGTTTTCCATCTGCTCGAAAAGAGTCCTAAAGAGTAGGACTGATGAAAAAGCTTACGGAGTAATTTTGCCAGCGAGAAATAAAACCTCTTCAGAAGGAGGCGATATATACTGTCTGGGCCAGCGGATTTGTGAATGATAAGATCTATAAGAACTCTTGTTACTAGACGAGTGCGAAAGTGGATTTGTCTCATTGAATATTCGACGCACTCAAGTGTAGGCGTAGACAAAGCACAGTCTGGGAGTGTTGAGCTGGTCGCAAAGTGTGCAGCAAGCAGATTGGCCTCGTCCAAAGAGCTGAAAGCTGGAATGTCATTGTCAAATGAGCGTTGAGGTGGACTATGAGGCAGAATTTCTGATGTTTTTGACAAACGACCAAAAGCTTTTACTACCGTTGGGACATTGTAGTATTTTTTGCCTCAACTTTTGGTCGTACTGAAATTTCACATGCTTAAGAAGGACGTTTGGCTCGTTTATATTTTTTCGGTTTTCATCGGTCGGGTTAGTCTTGAAGGACCGAAAAAACATTTCTCTAACCCTGATGGCCTCTTTACAGCTGGAGTCGTATCATGCCTCTTCTTTTAGTTTAATACTCTTCATCCGATGAGAGATAAAAGATCTCATTCCAAAGAGAATGGTGTCTGTAATCATATCAACAGCGGCATCCACGTCGTTATCGAGGAAATATAACGACCAGATAAACTTCCTAAAGAAGTTGTTAAGACCGCTCCAGTTGGTTTCTCGTATTGCCATACGGTCCTTTTAGGAATTTTTTCTCTAACTGTGTAGTCGGTGTACGAGAAATTAGCTGATATGACACAATGGTCCAACGAGCCTAAAGGGGAGAGCAGATTAACGGTGTACTTATCATGGTGAGAAGTTAAAAACAAGTCCAAGGTGTTGGCGGTATGACTATCAACGTCTGGTATTCGCGTGGGCTCATTTACAAGCTGCGTTAAGTTGTTTTCCGCAGCGAAGATCTTATCGTCCTTCGGGTGTTGTCTGCCCAGATTTTCGAAGCCACCCAGAATTGTGTATATTGAAATCACTCGTAATAATAATTTCAGTACGAGGATACAGGGATACAATTCTTTGAATGAAGTCAGACAGCGCATCAAACTCTTTAAAAGCCGAATTGCTGTCCAGTTTGGCCCTTCTGTAAATAAAGCAGTAGTGGATAATTTGCTTACGGAGATGGAATTTCAACCACATGAAATTGAATTCCGGATTGGAACAGGGACTACATTGTGATGGATTTTATTAAGCTACATCACTACACGCGTAAATGGCGAGACCGCGGTGAGAGAAGAATAATAACACTAGTTCGTAGCTGCTGAAAATTGCTGAAACGGAAGAGAGCAGAGAGCAGAAGCGCACACATCTTAGTAACATAAGTCGCATCGATTTACCACTACTATCACATCTACCCTTTAATATGTATCATATATTTTCCTGAATTTAGTTCTTTCAATATTGCCTTCGTGATCGGTCTAATAAAGAATTGTAATGAATTGAAACCCGTCGTTTTTTGAACATTTTTACATTTGGTGCCGAAACCCGGGAAAAGCGGCTACGTTAAAGAAATTCATTTTAATTAAGAACAATAATAAAATTTTAAGCTTAAGCTGACGAATCTCGTAAAGTTGGCTTCTGAATTTCTGTGCACTGAGGAATCGGTAATTAGTGACAGAGCCGAAGACGAACTAGACAAAATCGAAGAAGAACTCAAGTCACACCTTCAGCGAATTCAGGCAGCCCACGATAGTGTCGCAACTATTAACCACTAGGTAAGAAGTAAGGGGCTGGTGAAGGAAGAGAGATATGGAAAAAGTCATCTAATATCAAGACACAGTAACTGAAATGCTTTCGCGGTTAAATTCGCGTCTATTTCAGTTGAATAAAAAGGGTAGTGCCGTTTGTTCAAATTCATGCGATTCTTCCACCAACACATCGGTATATATTAATACCGGATCCGCTAAACTTCCTCGGCTACCCCTGAAAAAATGTGATGTTCTGGGAGCAGTTTAAAAATGCTGTACATGAAAATTCCAATCTACTACAATCGGAAAAATTTAGATATCTGGAATCTATGTTGGTGGGGTATGCAAGAAATATCATATCTGGTTTCACTGATTCAGAGGGTTGTTATGATGCAGCTGTTTCACTTCTTCAGGAATAATACGGAGACACAGAACGTCTTATAGACAAGCACGTGCAACAACTAGTTTCCCTTCGTCCAATACAATCCCGGACAAACGTTCATGGATTGCGAAATCTCTATAACTCCGTAATGACATACAGTCGCTCTCTTTCAGCTTTGGAAGTTCCCACCAGCCACTATTATGTAATGTTGAAGTCTATCCTACTCAAATTCTTGCCAACGGAACTGCGGATAGACTACTATCGCGGAGAGCGAGACGGGAAAGGCGTGGGTCCACAACAAAATCAATCCACGAGTAGTGTCGCAGTATCACAAATGAGTGACAAACAAGTACACTGCATAATTGATTTCCTGAAACGAGAAGTCAAATTCTTAGAAAAGAGTAGTGTTGTTTCCTTTTCTCAAAACGTCAAAATCAATTCATGTTCCACAGCCGTGAGTTGCATTTAAACGAGGGAGAAGTTTGTGTTTTCTGTGGTTCCAAAGACCATGAGACAAAAGGGTGCGACAGTATACAAACTACGATTATAAACGAAAAAAGAGAAATTTTGCGGAAAACGGCTGTTTCATTGAAGGCCTCGAAAGCGTAGTGCAGTTAACTTTCACAGCAGAGGAAAGCAAGTCTTGCATTCTGATGGTTCCTCTTCTACCATATCAGGACTTCAGTACATGGTTACGAATGCTGCGAGTTATGAGGTATGTATTGCGTTTCATAAAGAGACACAAAGGAGATAAATTTGATTCCAATTATCGGCAGTTGAGCTTGGACTAGCCGAATTACATTGGCTTAGGTATGTTCAGTATTCTTCATTTTATAACGAAATTTGTATCATGCAGAAAGGTGTTTTAGTTTGGCTGTCATCCAAACTTGCAAAAATGGTCCCGTTTCTGGACGAGGATGGTCTAATCCGGCTAGGTGGCCGTTTAAAATCCCTGGAGGAGATTATTATTACATCTGATCATCCTTCCGTATAGCTCACGCATAATCGAGTTCATTATCAATGATTTTCACCAAAGCACCCTTCATGGAGGAGTTAATGTTGTCTTGGCAAAGTTAAGAGGGCGTTTTTGGATATTTTCCTGAATTTAGTTCTTTCTATATTGCCTTAGTGATCGGTTTAATAAAGAATTGTAATGAATTGAAACTCGTCGTTTTTTGAACATTTTTACAGTAGCCAGGTAGGTTAAGATCAAAGTGGTCTGAGAGGTGTGGGCGGGGATCTCCCTGTGTTTCACTAAGTGCCAAAACAGCTGGTCCACATACGTGTAGGTACGCCGAAAAGTGGTTGCTTTTAATCCCGCGAATTCAAGGTTACCAGCTAGCTGTTGATGCAATCGACTGCATTTTTAATGCTGCTGATCCCAACAACGTTGTTATTTTCTTTTTAGGTGATTTTAATCTATCTAAGCTTCTGTGAGCTTAGACTGACCAGTCCTATTATACTGCAAGAAATCCTACCTCTGATAAAGAAAATCTTTTCATCGACTACCTAACTGACTCTGGTCTATATCAATTAAGTGTTGTCACCAATAATATTGACAGACAACTCGACCTAGTCTTCGCCACTGACAGATAACTGCGTCGATTTTGAAAGTAAACATCTGCTTTCTAAGTTGGATAGTTAAGACCCTCCTCTTTCTCTTACGCTGACGTATGACAATGGTCTTAATCCCGTTTCGCATGAGTATTCTTACAGTTTTAATTTTCATAAGGCTAACTATGCCAAACTGAACAACCTTCTCAGTATGGCCAATTTTAAATTTGCCTACGATAACCCTAACCTTACGGTTAATGATGCTCTTGCATTTCTCTCCCAATCTGTACCTTTTTTACCCAAAAAGAATCCCTCATCGTCACCACCCTGGTATAATAAAGAGCTGCGACTCTTCGTAACAAGAAAAATAAGCTCTGATATACGAGTACTTACTGAAAATCGCGTTCCGACTCCGATTTCTTCTATTACCGGTCTACCCAAATAAATTTCTCTGTATTATGACAACTATTTAAACCAAATGGACCACGCACTCATTTCCGACCCCAAACGATTCTTTCAGTTTATCAAAACTAAAAGCAAATCGGATAACTATCCATCATCTCTGAATTTTCTTGCTAGGTCCTCGGGCGGTCCCCAAATTATTGCAAATCTCTTCGCAATTTTTTTATCCAAGCGTTAGCCATCCATTCCGAAGAGCCAGATCACTTTTACATTTCCTACTTAAGTAGCTGCCCACAAACAACTTTGGAATCTGTGTCTATAACTTTAGAGCAAGGTAAAGATAAAATAATAAAACTCAAAGATAATTATTCTGCTGGCCCTGATGATCTTCCCCCTATATTTTTAAAGAAATGTCAAATGCACCTAGCTACTCAACCTTTTACAGCTCTCTATCACCCAGGGATTATTTCCCTCAACCTGGAAAAGGTCTTTTATTATTCCCCTGCATAAAAATGGTCGAAAAGACGATATTTCCAACTATCGACCAATTGCTAAGCTGTCCTGCATACCTAAGCTTTTTGCGAGCATTATCTATGACATAATGTTTTTCCATTGAAAATCTATTGTTTCCCTAAACCAACACGGATATCTCAAAGGTAGATCTACGACCACCAACTTAACGGAGTTGAAGCACTTTATGTGCACTGGAATCTGGAAATGAAGTTGATGTGATTGCCACCGAATTCAGCAAAGCCTTTGATAGAATTTCTCATGATATTGTAAAATGTTTGTGTGGGTACAAATGATAGAACTTATTCTTTTCAATACAAATCCCTTTATTCAGTACAGTTACAATTCACTTTTTAATTCTTTCTCTCAGTACAATTCAATTTCTCAACCACTTATACTTTTCTTATCTTTTACTTAAACCACTTAATCACTTCTCCTAATTAACACTTCAAATTACACTTTAGGACTGATTTGCATACCTTTGGGATGCTGGTATTTATACTCGAATGACATACTTCGAGAACAATCCACGTCATCCAGCGTCCCATACAATTTCCAATTTGCTAGAAAATTCGATTCCACTCTCCAGTCTCCAGACTTTGTTATTCCAATATCGAAACCTTCTGGTCTTCGACATTTTCTGCTAGATGTCGCTGCTCACATTTAAGTGGTTATCACAATATAATCCTTCTAAAATTAAAGGCTCTTGGTTTCCAAATAAATTCTATAGAAAGGGTTAAATCCTATTTAAATGAACGACTTTACTATGTTTGCTGACCCAATTAAAGCCTCCTCTGGTGTTCCTCAAGGTAGCCACCTTTGTCCTTTATTATTTATTCTAACCATTAATGATTGTATCATTAAAAATTCAGATATATTCAGATATATATCATATACCTCAGACAGCCTACCACTGCAGCAAGATCTAGACAGATTTTGTACTTGGTGTCAGAAGAATTTTCTTGAGCTTAACGTCACTAAGTGTCAGGCTATAACTTATATCCGTAAGCGCCCCCCTACTTCAACTCGCTGCCATCTAATCTTTAATCTGCCTGTTCCCCTAGTGAATGATTTGCGTGATTTAGGTGTTATCTGTGATAAGGAACTCAATTTCCGTTCTCACATTGATAATATTGTGATAACCACTTAAATGTGAGCAGCGACATCTAGCAGAAAATGTCGAAGACCAGAAGGTTTCGATATTGGAATAACAAAGTCTGGAGACTGGAGAGTGGAATCGAATTTTCTAGCAAATTGGAAATTGTATGGGACGCTGGATGGCGAGGATTGTTCTCGAAGTATGTCATTCGAGTATAAATACCAGCATCCCAAAGGTATGCAAATCAGTTCTAAAGTGTAATTTGAAGTGTTAATTAGAAGTGATTAAGTGGTTTAAGTAAAAGATAAGAAAAGTATAAGTGGTTGAGAAATTGAATTGTACTGAGAGAAAGAATTAAAAAGTGAATTGTAACTGTACTGAATAAAGGGATTTGTATTGAAAAGAATAAGTTCTATCATTTGTACCCACACAAACATTTTACATTGGTGTCAGAAGTGGGATAGGACTTATTTGTGTGTAAAAAAAAAAAAAAAACAAAAAAAAAAGGGTTTTCTGACTATTTGAAAAAGCTAGAATGGGTCGAAAACTATTGCAGTTGACCCTCGTCCAACTCAAATCCGAGTTGAACAAGAGAAGCCTCAGCGCCAGTGGAGGAAAAAGTGACCTGGTGCTCCGACTTCAGGAGGCTTTGAACAACGAGGGACATGATCCTGATGCATATTCCTTTGATGTTGACGAGGATGAACAGACAAGTACCGGCAATGACATGGCTGCGATGATGCAACTCCTCTTGTTAAAAATGGACGAACAAAAGAAAAATATGGAAGAACAGAAGAACAGTCTGGAACAAAAAATGGACGAGCAGAAGAAAAATTTGGACGGTCTTCAACAGAAAATGGATGAACAAAAGAATAGTCTCGAGCAAAAGTTGGATGAACAAAAGAAAAATCTAAACGAGCAGAAGAGCAGCATTGAACAAAAATTCAACGAACAAAAGAATAGTCTAGAACAAAAACTGGAAGAACAAAAGAACATTCTTCAGCAAAAATTCGAAGAAATCGATGACAAATATGAAAGCATAGAGAAGTACGTTGATGACAAATTTGATAGAATTGAGAAGAACGTTGATGACAAATTTGATACAATAGAGAAGAATGTTGGCGAAAAATTCGAAGAAATGGACAGCAAAGTTCAGCAACTGGCAAAAGAGCTCGACACAGTGCGAAAACAGAAACTGCGAGAATGTTCTTTAAGCGGTCCAAGGAGAAAAGATTTGAAGCCTCCCTCATTCGATGGCCAGACCTCATGGTCTACTTATAAGAAGCAGTTTGAAATGGCTGCCTGTGCAAACGACTGGGACAATGAGGAAAAGTGCTTTGCCCTAACAATGGCCTTGCACGGTCCTGCAGCAGAATTGTTGCAAACAGTAGACATCGAAAAACATAAAGATTATGTGACTTTAGTACAGGCTATAGAGAAACGGTTTGGGGATAGCCACATGCAGGAGGTCTACAAGGTCCAATTGCAAAGCCGAATGCAGCAAAGAGGAGAAACACTGCAGCAGCTCCAAGCAGACGTGAGTAGACTTGCACATCTGTCATACCCCACCGCAGGCCAGGAAATTATCGACGAAATGGCAAAAGATGCATTTATCAGGGGAATTGCAGATTCGAAGCTACAGTCAGCAGTAAGGATGGCCGGGAAAAGAACCCTTGCTGAAGCACTTGCCTTCGCTCTGGCGATGGAAGCAGCCAATCAGGCTTCCAGGGGAACACATTTCGTCAGGGAAGTAGCATCTATTGAATGCTCCTGCGCAAGAATTAGTGCCGAGGAACGAGATACTCGACGTGATAGACGGATAATGCGCTGCTGGAATTGCAATAAAATAGGACACCTTCAAAGGCAGTGTAAAGAACCGGTGCGACGAAAAGACTGCCCTCACTGTGGTGGCAAGCCAATAGAGGAAGAAACCAGCAGAAACAGCTATCAAGAAGCCGGTCAACCTTCCCGAAGCCATCAGTCGGGAAATGCTTAAGCACCAACTTCGCGGGGCAGAAGTTGGTAGCAGGAGTCGACGGCCCCAGGACCATCATCCAAGTCTCGTTGGCAAAACGATGCAGCGAAAGCCTTCTAGTAGAAGTAGTCAGTGGAAAAGAAAAATGGATGGCAACAATAGACACCGGTGCCACGGCCTCAATCATCAGGAGGAATCTTGTGCAGAAGTCTTGGTTGCATAACACTAGCAGTTGCAGCTTGCGAACAGCTACAGGAGCAACGATTAAGGTATATGGTGAAGTCCGCATAAAAATCCAATTGGCCGGAATAACATTCACTCACGCGTTTCTGGTAGCTGACATATGTGACGAGTGCATCATTGGTACAGACTTCATGAGGGAACATGGACTTGTAGTCGACTTGGGGGCACAAACCCTGAAATACGGAAACATGGAGATACCAATGATATACGGAAACGCCAATACCTCAGTCTCAAATGTCGTCATCTGCAGCAATCAGAGCCTAGAGCCTTCGTCAGAAGCAATTTTGTGGGCAAAAGTGGAAGGTGGTCCTGGTAGCCACCGATTCTTTTTGATGGAGCCAGAAAAGAAAAGAGACTTCATGGTGGGAAAGACCTTAGTGGAGCCAAAGAACAACATGGTCCCTGTAAGGATTCTAAATCCAAAGACATTCGGTGTAAAGGTGAAAAAGGGGGAGATAGTGGGAAAATGCGTACCTGTTGAGGCTATATCGACCACAACGGAAAAAAAGGGTGCAAAACCGGTCACAACGGTTCAGAGCATAAAAATCAAGAACAAAATTCTCAGCCTCTGTAATCTGGACGAAGATCAGCGAATCCTGGCAGAAAAACTAATCGGTGAGTACGCTGATATATTTGCTACACAAGACGGAGAATATGGACGTACGCATATTGTTCAACACCACATTGACACCGGAGACGCTCGACCAATCCGTCAACCTGCAAGGCGTCTTCCATTGGCAAAGCAAACAGAAGTTGCCGAAATGATGTCGAAGATGAAAGCTGAGGGAGTGATTGAAGAATCGCAAAGTCCGTGGGCATCTCCAGTGGTCCTCGTGAAGAAGAAAGATGGCAGCACGAGATTTTGTGTAGACTACCGACGTCTGAATGATGTCACTAAAAAGGACAGCTACCCACTTCCGAGAATCGATGACACTTTGGATATGCTTTCTGGAGCGAAATGGTTTTCAACACTTGACTTGAAGAGCGGTTACTGGCAGGTAGAGATAAATCGTGCGGATCGTGAGAAAACTGACTTCACTACAGGAAGCGGTCTTTGGCAGTTTGCAGTGATGCCGTTTGGACTGTGCAACGCTCCGGCCACCTTCGAGCGACTAATGGAAAGAACATTGCAAGGACTCACCTGGAAAACCTGCCTAGTATATTTGGACGACGTTATCGTCATAGGTAAGACGTACGAGGAGCACCGCGAAAATCTAAAAGAAGTGTTTGAGAGGCTACGAAGTGCTCATTTAAAGCTCAACCCGGAAAAGTGCGCCTTGTTTCGTCCGGAAGTAAAATATCTGGGTCACATTATATCAGCGGAAGGAGTAAGAACGGATCCTGATAAAATCGAAGCCGTGAAAAGTTGGCCTTCTCCAAAAGATAAACACCAACTGAGAAGCTTCATGGGACTCGCCACGTATTACAGAAGGTTCGTAAAGGATTTTGCTGGCATTGCGAAGAGCCTGCATCAACTTACAGAAAAAGGTCGACAGTTCAGGTGGTCTGGAGAATGCGAAAAAGCATTTCAAGAACTGAAGCGACAGCTGTGCAATGCCCCCATCTTGGGTTACCCGACGCCCGGAAAAATGTTCATCGTGGATGCAGACGCTAGCAATGTTGGGGTCGGAGCTGTGATCTCCCAAGTTCATGACGGTCAAGAGAAAGTGGTCGCATATTACAGCAAAGTACTCTCCAGACCTGAACGGAACTACTGTGTAACCCGGCGCGAGCTTCTGGCTTTAATTCTGGCTACGAAGCATTTCCATAAGTACCTCTACGGACAAAAGTTCATTCTCCGGACAGACCACGCAGCTCTGAAATGGCTACTCCAATTTAAGAACCCTGAAGGCCAAGTTGCAAGATGGATCGAGCAGTTGCAGGGCTACGACTTTGAAGTGCAACACCGCAAGGGAACACTCCACTCAAATGCTGATGCTCTCTCTCGTCGACCGTGCGGGGTAAAATGCGAACACTGCAACCGTAAAGAAGCGAAAGAACAGGCAACTATCCAAATGATCAGGACTGAGCCAATAGAGGGTTGGAGTATAGACGAAATCCGTTCCTCCCAACAGGCAGACAATGACATCGAACCAATATTGGCCTGGAAGGAACACGAGGAAAGACCAAGCTGGCAGCAGATATCAGATCGGAGCCAAACTCTGAAGGCATACTGGGTACAGTGGGACTCGCTTTTTGTGCAAGATGGATTGCTGAAGAGAAAATGGGAAAGTGCAGATGGGACAACATCTCGTATGCAGCTAATTGTGCCACGGTCCAGAGTCAACCAAGTGCTCCATGAAATACATGACGGAATCTCAGGAGGCCATTTGGGAATAAACAAGACGTTGGAAAAGGTAAGGGAACGTTTCTATTGGCTAAGCGCTAAACAAGATGTCGAGAATTGGTGCAAAAAGTGCATAAGGTGTGCGGCTACCAAGGGTCCAAAAGTAAAGCCACATGGACAAATGCAACAATACAATGTCGGAGCACCTTTCGAACGAATAGCCATCGACATCGCTGGGCCGTTTCCCGAAACCTTTAATGGAAACCGATATACCCTCGTAGTCATGGATTACTTCAGTAAGTGGCCGGAAGTGTTTGCCATCCCAAATCAAGAGGCTAAGACCGTAGCCGAACAGATAGTCAACAACTGGGTGAGCAGATTTGGGGTACCAATGGAGCTGCACTCTGATCAATGGCGAAACTTTGAATCAAAAGTCTTCCAGGAAATATGTCAATATTTGGGAATAAGAAAGACAAGGACAACGCCACTACGCCCTCAATCTGATGGAATGGTCGAGCGATTCAATCGGACCTTGAATGAGCATCTATCTAAGGTTGTCAGCAACTGCCAGCGGGATTGGGATCGACACATACCCCTCTTCTTAATGGCCTACCGAAACGCGGTCCATAGCTCAACAGGGCACACACCATCCGAGATCTTATTTGGTCAAACGATTCGGTTGCCAAGTGAAGCAAAATTCGGATCCCCACCGACGGAGCCCAAAGAGGTGAACGAGTACGTGAATGACTTACGCAGCAGGATTCGTAAATTGCATGAAGACACCAGAGAAAAGATGAAGCTAGCAAGCAGCCGCATGAAAACTAGGTACGATATCAAGGCGAAATCTTCCGGTTTCAACGAAGGAGATCTGGTTTGGCTGTATAATCCTCAGCGTAAGAAAGGCAAATCACCAAAATTGCAACAGGACTGGGAAGGTCCATACAAGGTGATAACCCGCATTAATGACGTTGTCTACCGGATCCAGCGTGGGAATCGAGGAAAATTGAAAGTGGTCCATTTGGATAGAATGTGTCATTTCAACGGGATGCTGAATGACGAAGTTGTTCGGGACGAACAACTGTAGGGAGGGAGCAATGTGATAACCACTTAAATGTGAGCAGCGACATCTAGCAGAAAATGTCGAAGACCAGAAGGTTTCGATATTGGAATAACAAAGTCTGGAGACTGGAGAGTGGAATCGAATTTTCTAGCAAATTGGAAATTGTATGGGACGCTGGATGGCGAGGATTGTTCTCGAAGTATGTCATTCGAGTATAAATACCAGCATCCCAAGGTATGCAAATCAGTTCTAAAGTGTAATTTGAAGTGTTAATTAAGAGAAGTGATTAAGTGGTTTAAGTAAAAGATAAGAAAAGTATAAGTGGTTGAGAAATTGAATTGTACTGAGAGAAAGAATTAAATAGTGAATTGTAACTGTACTGAATAAAGGGATTTGAATTGAAAAGAATAAGTTCTATTATTTGTACCCACACAAACATTTTACAATATTGTAAAATAATAGAACTTATTCTTTTCAATTCAAATCCCTTTATTCAGTACAGTTACAATTCACTATTTAATTGTTTCTCTCAATACAATCCAATTTCTCAACCGCTTATACTTTTCTTATCTTTTACTTAAACCACTTAATCACTTCTCCTAATTAACACTTCAAATTCAACTTTAGAACTGATTTGCATATTTTGGGGATGCTGGTATTTATACTCTAATGACATACTTCGAGAACAATCCTCGCCATCCAGCGTCCCATACAATTTCCATTTTGCTAGAAAATTCCATTCCATTCTCCGTTCATCAATGTTTGAGCCTTTGTCATTCAAGTATCGAAATATTCCGCTCTTCGAGTATCGACATATTCTGCTATGTAAATCTAGATGTCGCTGCTCACATTTAAATGGTTATCACACTGCTCCCTCCCTACTGTTGTTCGTTCCGAACAACTTCGTCATTCATCATTCCGTTGAAATGACACATTCTATTCAAATGGACAACCTTCAATTTTCCTCGATCCCCACGCTGGATCCGGTAGACAACGTCGTTAATACGGGTAGTATGAAACTTCCCAATCCTGTTGCAATTTTGGTGATTTGCCTTTCTTACGCTGAGGATTATACAACCAGACCAGATCTCCTTCGTTGAAGTCGGAAGATTTCACCTTGATGTCATACCTAGTCTTCATGCGGCTGCCTTCATCTTTTCTCGGCAGGCCATTAAGAAGAGGGGTATGTGTCGATCCCAATTCCGCTGGCAGTTGCTGACGACCTCAGATAAATTCTCATTCAAGGTCCGATTGAATCGCTCGACCATTCCATCTGATTGTGGGTGTAGTGGCGTTGTCCTTGTCTTCCTTATTCCCAAATATCGGGACACTTCTTGGAAGACTTTTGATTCAAAGTTTCGCCCTTGAACAGAGTGTAGTTCCACTGTTACCCCAAATCTGCTTACCCAGTTCTTGACTATCTGTTCGGCTACGGTCTTAGCCTTTTGATTTGGGATGACAAACACACCCGCCCATTACAGAAGTAATCCATGACCACGAAGGTGTATCGGTTACCATTAAAGGTAACGGTCCAGCGATGTCAATGGTTATTCCTTAGAATTTTGCTCCGACATTATATTGTTTCATTTGTCCATGTGGCCTCACCTTTGGACCATTGATAGCCGTACACCTTGTGCACTTTTTGCACCAATTCTAGACAACTTGTTTAGCGCTTAGCCAATAAAAACGTTCCCTTACCTTTCCCAACGTCTTGTTTATTCCCAAATAGATCCTGAGATTCCTTCATGTATTTCATGGAAAACTTGGCTGACTCTGGACTTTGGCACGATTAGCTGCATACGGGATGTTATCCCATCTGCACTTTCCCATTTTCTCTTCAGAAATCCATCTTGCACACAAAGCGAGTCCCACTGTGTCCAGTATGCCTTCAAAGTTTGGCTCCCATCTAATATCTGCTACCAGCTTTGTCTTTCCTCGTGCTCCTTCCAGGCCAATATTGGTTCGATGTCATTGGCTGCCTGTTGGGAGGAACGGATTACGTCCATACTCCAACCCTCTATTGGCACAGTCCTTATCATTTGGATAGTGGCCTGCTCTTTCGCTTCTTTACAGGTGATTACAGGCATTTGAGTAGAGTTTCCCCTTGCGGTGTTGTGCTTCAAAGTCATAGGCCTGCAACTGCTCGATCCATCTTGCAACTTGCCCCTCAGGGTTCTTAAATTGAAGTAGTCATTTCAGAGCTGCGTGGTCTATCCGAAGAATGAACTTTTGTCCGTAGAGGTACTTATGGAAATGGTTCGTAGCCAGAATTATAGCCAGAAGCTCGCATCGAGTTACGCAGTAGTTCCTTTCAGGTCTGGAGAGTAATTTGCTGTAATATACGACCACTTTTTCTTGACCATCATGAACTTGGGACATCACAGCTCCGACCCCAACATTGCTAGCGTCTGCGTCCACGATGAACATTTTTCCGGGTGTGGGCTTTTTCACACTCTCCAGACCACCTTTTTCCGTAAGTTGATGCAAGCTCTTTGCATACGAACCTTCGGTAGTACGAGGCGAGTCCCAAGAAGCTTCTCAGTTGGTGTTTATCTTTTGGGTCAGGCCAACATTTCACGGCTTCGATTTTGTCAGGAAACGTTTTTACTCCTTCGGCTGATATAATATGACGCAGATATTTTACTTCCGAACGAAACCAGGCGCACTTTTCTGGGTTGAGTTTCAAATGAGCACTTCGCAGCCCCTCAAACGCTTTTTTTAGATGTTCGCGACGCTCCTCGAACGTCTTACCTATAACAATAACGTCGTCCAAATACACTGGGCAGGTTTTCAACGTGAGTCCTTGCAATGTTCGTTCCATTAGACCGCTTCTTGTACTGAAGGCAGTTTTCTCACGATCCGTACGATTTATCTCTAACTGCCGGTAACCGCTCTTCAAGTCAAGAAACCTATTTCACTCCAGAAAGCATATCCAAAGTGTTATCGATTCTCTGAAGTGGGTAGCTGTCCTTTTTAGTGCCATCGTTGAGACGTCGGTAGTTCACACAAAACTTCGTGCTGCCACATTTCTCCTTCACGAGCACCACTGGAGATGCCCACGGACTCTGCGATTCTCCAATTAGTCCCTCAACTTTCATCTTCGACACCATTTCGGCAACTTCTGTTTGCTTTACCAATGGAAGACACCTTGCAGGTTGATGGATTGGTCGAGCGTCTCCGGTGTCAATGTCGTGTTGAATAATATGCGTACGTCCATATTGTAAAATGTTTGTGTGGGTACAAATAATAGAACTTATTCTTTTCAATACAAATCCCTTTATTCAGTACAGTTACAATTCACTATTTAATTCTTTCTCTCAGTACAATCCAATTTCTCAACCACTTATACTTTTCTTATCTTTTACTTAAACCACTTAATCACTTCTCCTAATTAACACTTCAAATTACACTTTAGAACTGATTTGCATACCTTGGGGTGCTGGTATTTATACTCGAATGACATACTTCGAGAACAATCCTCGCCATCCAGCGTCCCATACAATTTCCAATTTGCTAGAAAATTCGATTCCACTCTCCAGTCATCAATGATAGAGACTTTGTTATTCAAGTATCGAAATCTTCTGCTCTTCGAGTATCGACATCTTCTGCTATGTAAATCTAGATGTCGCTGCTCATATTTAAATAGTTATCACAATATTATAAGTTGTTACTGCTGCTGTCGACATTTTAAAAAGAGTACTGTTTTTGGAAGAGCCAACATTTAAAAGTTTTCCCCATACTATTCCTCAAATGTCCTAAAAATTGGCTCTAAACATGAACGTTTGTGTATATGCCTTACAACTTTTACAATGGCAGCTGGGTATGCACATAATTGTATACAGTTCTAGATTATGCTGAAAACACACCAGATCAGATAACACACTTTTTGATTCTTAGTCATTAAAGGGTTTTTTCTTTCAACACAGTTAAGAAAAGACAAAACTAAGTTTACGACTTATTTATTGTGAAGTTCGTCAAGCATTCTCAACGAAAACATGCGGTGTGTATTATATATGTGCGATAAGCAAGTACACACCTCGTGTGTTTTGGTCGCATGCAAAGCCATGTATTTTCGACAACTAGTCATGAAACGCATTAAGTCAAAAACATGTCTCTTGATTCACCTGCTTTGGTGTGTGTTGGCTCATAAGAATCAATGGACGGTTGTTTCATTAATCAGCTAAAAGTTTTATCTGATGCGGTGTGTGTTTAGCCTTAGAAATCAAAAAAATAATCTAATACATTTTTTTAATACTTTTTTTATAGCACATCATTATTAGATTTCAAATTTACAGTTAGTTCAGCTAGTGTTCATAATTTGTTTTTCAATCAGGAATAATAATCGGTCTTTAAAAAATGGTATTAATCCAGGAGGTAGGTGGAAATTCGCTACTGTGGCATTTGTTTATTTGTATTACATATATTATATACATTGTTTCGTATCTACGTATGATGGACTTGTACTTTTTAATGCAAAAATAAACCATTTCTGTAGTTATGTAGGCTGTTACACAAAAACTGTAACAGTAAGGTGTTTGCTAGCATAACAAACGCGAACAAAAACTGCCGAGTTATTTTTACAGAACGTTGTAAAGTGAACATCAAAAATTAATTAAAACATTGTATAATGATGATGATTTTCTATCTAACGTTCAAAGTGTTAACAAAGTGTTTAGACAAAATAAGAGATATCTTATCTTTCTCATTTTAGCTTGAAGTAAAAAATTTACTATCATTTTCACATGTGGTCTTGCATTTTGAAAACAGTCATTATGCTACTGTTTTCAATTCTTCGATTTCATATAAATTTAAAGAAGATTTTATAAGTGCGATTTTGCCGTTTTTCTACAACACTGCTACTGACTTAGAGATGAAAGGTCAAGGGCCTGGTTTATCTTTTATTCGGATAAAATTTTTAATAAAGAAGGAGGAGGTGCTGAAAACTCATATATATGTACATTTTTATTTTATTTGTTTTAATAACATTCTGTTCATTACAGGCTGAAGGCTACAACTTGGTTGATGCAAAACGTGATTCTTCATCGCCAAATTATATATCTTATTATTTGAATTCGAAGCAATACAAAGATACCATTGAATTATATCATGAGCGTTGCCATATAGACGTTTTGCCATGTTTCAAGTTTTTGAAAGAGATTTTTTTAAATGAACACAAAAATGTATTGTACCACTGGATCTTAAAAAAGCATCCACTTGGGTAAGATCGATATATTTATATATGTGGAAGGTAACATTAATAGTATTTAGATACATAAATAGCCCGTTAACTGAAAATTCATTGGAACTGTTTGCTGATTATATTCAATCATCCGATTCTAAGTCGCTGTCACTAGAAACAGAAACGTATATTGCGCATCTTGCTGAAATCAATTTACTAATCAACAAGCAATCAGAATTGTTACAAAAACGCTACTTTATGACTATCGCTAATGATATTGGTGAAATTTTTCATGACATAACCTTTCAAGCGTACAGTGTTCACTTTGTCCTTCCATTGTTAGAAAAAAACTTAAATATTGACGAATTAGTAAATATTTAATTTATGTATGTAGTTATGAATGTTTTTTTTTATTAATTATTAATCGTTTTTCTTAGAAATGGGAACGAATCGAGTGGAACAATGTAGAGACCCATGTTAAAAAAAATGATGAACAAATATTTTTTGTGTGGAATGACTTAGATCCAGGAATTAAAATGCTTTTAAAATTGTCGCGATTGATAGCATTAGCCAAACACATGGGTCAGAAATGTATATTTATTGAAGATATCACTTTACTGCACGAGTACCAATGTGAAATGTGGACTAAAGAAGCGATTATTCGTAAAGGAGATACTAGTACATGTTCGGTAAGTGATTTTTTTTTATAAATATAATTTTCTAAAAACAAATAAATTCATATACAAATGTAAACATATGAATTTTATAAAGGATTGCAGTGAAGAAAACTTTTTTGAGCGAATTTTTGATATATGCAAAGAGTTAAAAATAATGATTTTTTTATATCATCATGGAGAGACATTGTTGCCTTTTTCAAATGCTAACATAATGCAGTGTCACAAATTGGATGAAAATACTGATAACTTGATTTACGTTCGGAACGAAAGAACATCTATAAATATCGATGAGTTCTTTAAAGAACTTGGTTCTTATCCATAGATTATGCTGCTGTTTTTGTTGTTTTTCTTTTTTAAATTTTAAACAAACAAAATATTTTTTTAATTTAATTTAATGTTTTTCTTTATTTCTTTCAAATATATTTATGTACATATATTTCTATGAATTCTTTATACACAATTTTTTATTTAATAATAATCAATAGACAAATAATATAATATTATAAAATGTAGTGAATAATAACAAAAAGAAAAAAAAAACAAGAAAACGAATTTATCTTATTTCCTATAATTATTATTAGTTTAAATTTGTCAAGGTGGAGGTGTTATTAGACCAAAATTTACACTTCACATAGTTTTGTTTTCGCAATAGGCTATCTCTGTTTAATCAAATCAATTCTAATATACAACAATTATTGTTTAATAATATTGTAGTTTTGTGTTTCCTGTAAAAATGTTCACCGAACACAACAATAATGGGATTAATTGCTAAACAAAACAATATAATTAATGTAATAGAAATAATTCTAATAAATGTTTTAATATTAATATGTACGTAACGCTGCACAGTTTTGTTGGCTTAACCTAGGTTTTTTCCATGTTCACTTTTTGCTGAAAAAAAATAAGATGGTATTTATTATTTTCAGATTTAAGGAATGTCTTATGTATATTACCTACCGAACTACTTTTTCCATCAGGCTGTTTATTCGAGTCTCAGAATAACCAGGAACTAGTTTATGTATAACCTCTTTCAAAAACAAGTCACTGATGCCTGGGCTAGTTCGTTCTGCCACTTCAAAGGCCGTTTTGAGTTCAACGATGTCGGAAACGTTTGAATTACGACTTGAGTGTGAATGTTTACGTTGCAGCTGCAATAAAAATTTAAAAATATTAATTATAACGTTTTAAAACTTAATATAACTATTATAAGTCCGATGGCGTCAGAAAAAAAAAGAATAAATAGTAACATATACCGCGTCAACCGCTACCAAGAACATACCAAAAAAGATGTTAGTTCGATGCAGATAAGTCATAAGATGCAGACTGAGGCAAGAAGTGAAGTCTTTAATCTCTGGCATCTGAATGAGAGCCCAATAGCACTTCGTTAAAATTAAATTTGCCAGTAAGCTTGCTTTAATGACCTACACGCGGTTTCCTTACCCTAAATACCTTTCTTTCTGTATTCTCCCAAATAAAATGTATCACTGACAACAATTCTAGTAAATCGCTTTGTATTTTCGCAAACGGCAGCGAAATTAACGCTTCTATCTCAGCTACTTATCACTTTCTGCTGTTTGTTTCATACCGATATCGCAACTGAAAACACTAATTCAACGGTTTAAAGAGTGAAATTATGGCCCACTGTTCTATGGTTCACTTGTGCTTTAGGGCAACAGATTTAGCATGCTCCAGTTGCAATCTGAGCGCAACCTAAAAAAAAAGAAAAACCGCTAAAAACAAATACAGCCATATCTGACCCTAAATTCATAGTGATTTCTTCCAGATTTCAATGTATTGCTTTCTAAAAAAAAATACACTTGCTAATGTTTCCGAATTCCTGTTAAACTCCACTATAACTTAAACTCTTGCGAAGGTACTGTATACCTACGCCCCTTGCCTAATACACGTGCTGAAGAAGAGATTATTAAAAAAATTAAAGCCCAAGTTTATAAATTAAAAAAAAAAACATCTGACAATCTTCGAGCCACCGGTCTTGTTATTTTTTTTTATCGCCTCGTTCCTACTAGTACTCTCAACATTGGATGGTACAATGTCAAAGTACAACAATATTTCCCTAATCCTAGCGCTGCCGCAAATGCCAACTCCTAGATCACACCCCCAAGAGATGCACCGGTTCAGCTTGTGAAATTTGCAACCTCCCACCTTACCAATCCGATAGCTGCACACGTACTTCTTGGGCCAACTAACGGAGAAGGCGAACAATGTTAAAGAAATTCTCTAAATAACAACAGTATAAATATGTACCATGGCAACAAATTATTTAAAGAACAAAACCCAGTCCCGTGGTTTTCTACAACATACTCTGCCGTTGCACAAGGTTTTGTCATTTCGAAGACACAAAAAAAACAGCTAACCAAGCCACACAAAAACTATCCCCGGCAATATTATCTAATAAACAAAACCTCATATTCAATTAAGATACCAACGAAAATTTGACTTCTTCCTCATTTATATCCTCGCGGGCCACTCAAATCAATAAACCACTCTTCCTCTCTCAAAATAGTCTTAATAATATAACATCCAACATCAACAATAAAATCTCTGACTCGCCTATCATCTTACTTCCTACAAATCAGTCTCAATTTTTTTTTAACAGCATCGAATTCACTAGCACCTACTACAACCATTCTAAATCACAAACACTATCCAACCTTTCATCTCCCCTCACAAATATAACTAATGTTTTCTCTCTCAAACAACAGCTACTAACATACATAACTGATAAAAATGATAACGATGAATGAATCTAAAAATATAAAATTTATCCAAAACAGCGACTCCCCAGTGCGGAGACCAATTTCTCTGAGTTCTACAATGGAACCTTGATAACAACTTACATGAACTACAGGTGCTAATAACGGATAATTCAACAATTTTTTCCTTACAAGAAACCCATATACCACTCGATCTCAAGCCATTCCCACCTAAACAATATTATCCATATTTCCATAATTCTGACTCTATCACAACTTCTAGGCAAGGTGTATGCCTCCTCATACACAAATTCATGCCTCACACCCCTATCACAATAAATTCATCTTACTTACTTACATATATAATCAACATGCTCCTTAAAGTTAAAATTACAGTCTACACCACACTTAAGTATATAATACTTGGTCTCTCCATCCATTCTTACATTCAAAACCGAAGGATCCACAATTTTAAATTGCATACATTTTGTCTTTTACATTCAATTTCAACTTGTTCATTTTAAGCTACTCACATACATTTTCCAAGTCCGCATTCAGCTCTCATACATACTCTTAACATTCTTATCACTTACGTACAAATCAAAGTATCATCAGCCAACAGAATAATCTAACAAAATTTAACACAATACTTAATGTCATTAATATAGAAGAAAAAGAATAATTCCCAATGCCGAACCTTGTGGCACACCTAATTCTGCATTCAATGAACTCGACAACACCCCATTCACTTTTTTTTTTGAGACCTTACGAATAAGTTTGTAGTAAACCATCCAAGTTCTGTACCTTTCACATCATATATTACTAGTTTTTGTATCAAAATACCTAGATCAATTGTTTCAAATACCTTTTTTAAGTTTAAAAACACCGCGATCACTGAATTTCCAGAATCAATTTATTTCTTAAATTCATAAATTAACCAATCTAAAGCTATCTTGCATGAATGTTATCCTCTGGATGACAATACGGACTGTTCCTTGATTATTAGCCTATTTTCTTCTATATAATGTTGAAACTGGTGTGCCATGAGTCTCTCCACCGGTATGATTACTGATTCTTTCCAATTATAATGAAATAATCCAGATTGTAGTGGTTCTTTAAATATGTTCATTAAAATATATCCATATTCATTCTATTGAATTTAAAATCATGTTTTTATTAGTCCGTTAAGATCTTATTTATTGTTGCACATTTTAATTAATTCGAATTATGATCTTCCATTAGAATATTGGAATTTAAAAATACTGTTCACCGTAATATTGGAATCGATATATTTACTGCAGATATATGTACTGGCTATAAAGTATGAATTTAGCCGATTTGCTATTTGGGATGGCACGTACAACGTATTTTAATCAACACTTAGTAAGTCCTTATTTTTTTAATATTAAACATTTTAGGGTAGACAAATTTTTTTTTGGATTGTCATCACATTCTCGAATTCGTGAAACTATATACAATAGTTATTTTTAGCATTGACTACCTTATTTGTATACAATAAATGTTTGTCTATATCTACTCATATATTTTTTTGTGTTTAATTCGTTGTAAATCGGAAGTAAACCAAGCGCATTCAACAAATTTATTGATTACCTTTTCGATAGTCATTTTAATTTTTTCATTTTCGCACAACATTTTGTAATTTTTTCATCGCATAGTGTTATAAGTTCATTAAAGTTTTCTACATGGTACAGGTTTGAGAAGTCTGTACTCATTAAATTGTTATCGAATTGATATTTTTAGTATTTTAACATTAACAAGTAATTGTTACCCTTACGTTTTTTACGTTTCATGGTCCGTTATTTTATCTAATTCGCTTACCGTTGCACAAAATAGTTCACGCATATCTGTTTTCACTAGTACATAGTCAATTAGAGTCCGAGCCGAACCGAAGATTCTGATATATTTGTCAATTATTTGAATAAGCCCTTGATCAGTCATAGCACTACTTATTTTTCTTTTATTACACTCGTTTACTATAAGACCAATTTTAAAATTCCCATAATAATTACACTCCTCATTGTCCAAATATACCAAGAACCGACTTGCATAAAAGTTTATAAAATCATTCATCGACGAACTTGGTGATTTATACACTACAACAAACCGTCACCTTTGATCATTAATTCAATCGTAAACTTTTAATACCTATGTAAAGTAACCAATTTTTATTGAAAAATTTATTTCATGTCGTATCTCCCACTTTATATATACATATATTATAACGCCACCCCTGTGTCTTGAGTTTCAAGCACAATTTATATAATAGTAATTGTTAATTTCAAGCTCAGATACTTTAATTTTATTCGTTATGTATGTCTCAGACAGTAATAATAGTTCAGGATCATATCGTTGTAACTAGACTTTTATTTGACAACAAACTTTGAATATTTAAATAATATGCGGCGGTTTGTTATATGTATCGTTTTTTCTCTATATTAATTTTCCGCTTATATACTTAACACTCATAATCAAATGCATTTTAGTTCACGTCAATATTCAATTTTAAGTCTTTATTAATCCTCACACAATTCGCGCATTTCAGACAATCAGATTTATATTCATTCGCCATATGCATTCCACCTAAAACATACAAAACATTGCAATCCTTACATGATTGAAGCCCAGACATTTATAACACCTTCTCACATAAATTGCTTGCGTTACAGGACATTTATTCCAGCCACGCTTATTTTATATTTTGTTTTGATTTTTTATACAATTTATTAATTCACTATCATTCAAATCATCCGAAAACTAATTTTAATTCTGGGCTTTCTCATTTTTAGCACGTTCACGTTATAATCTTTTCCAAGTTTTTCCTTTGTAGTATTCTTAGCATTTCCAATGACTTTACATTTTCGCACGATATTGATACCGCGCCGCTTTTAATTTTTTTTATACACGACACTTATATACCCGATTACACTTAATTTTATTTCTGATGTTGTTTTATCTGTACTTTGATTATTTTTCGGCTCTAGTATTTCCATTTCTTTCCCATTTCTTTTTAGTTCATTTGCATTACCGTTAGCTTTCTTTGTAACCAATTTATTTTCTTTTAAGTCAACAAATTTTTCATTTTGAAAAGTTTTTTAAAAATTTTCTTTTAATATACGAGTATTAAAACCTTTTATTAATTCATTAACATTATCCTCAATATATCTCAATGAAACTAGTTTCTCACGACACTTTACACATAATATTACTAGAAACTCTTCTTGCTGCAGTGCCGAAATATCATAGTCAGAAAGTTTAAAGCTTTGTTCAGTGAGGCTGTTCCAGACTGTTCCGAACAGAAAAGTACAAGTCTTCCCGTACAAGTACAAGTACAAGTCTGCGCTGCTAAGCTCTTTATTTCCTATTTATTATAACATTCAAACATCTCTGTCTTTCCTCTCTGATTTTCCTTCACCCGCGCTGTGTGCAAGCCTTGTAGGGGTAATTAAAACCCTTGAGTGCGCGGAAGTTTAAAAAATAAATAAAAATCATTTTTTTTTTGATTCCAACACGACCGCAAATAAAAAATAAATAATAAATACATACTTCCTAAGAAATGTTCGTATGAAGTTCGACGTATGTTCAGGTCTCGAAAAACTCACCTCTGAGCCTCACCTCAGCTTGAAAGTCGTAAGAGGGTTCAGCAAGGCTCTAAGGGCAACTTGACTTGGCTTCGCCTCCTTCGTTCCCATCAGGATTGCGTATATCTCGCTTGGAAAACAGACGCAAGTTTTCCTAACGAGGAATGAAATCCAGAAATAATACACACTGAGGCTAATCTAGCCAAAACAACAGGAATGTGAGGTGACATCAAAATGTTAACAGGCACATACGCACCAAAAAAAATAAAAGCAATATAAATAGAAATAGTAGAACATTTTGCTCAGACCTGGGAACAATTTGCGGATGACTCGCAATTGAAATCTACTTTTATCAATGAAGAATATAAAATTTTGAACAATTTAAGTTTATCTTTTAATCCCAGTAATTCAGCCCTCCGTATTGAATCCAATATAAGCATGTCAGAGCTCGTCTCCTATTTACATACGGTATTATTTACAACACCGGGTTTCAAACAGGATCTCCTACGAAATAATAAAAAAAAAACTCTCCTACTTCTTCCAAAAACTCGCCTTTGTCATTGTACAACAACATTTTTAATACTGGAACAATTCCATATTCCTGGAAAATTGCGAACATAATCCCATTACCCAAGCCAAACAAAGATCTTACTTCCAGGAATTGTTACCGACCAATCTCATTTCTTGCTTGTACAGTAAAAATCATCACCAAACCGTTTGTTTTTTGCAAAAAAAAAACTTTGTAAATAATCGGCAAGTCGTGTTTAAAAAAGACATATCAAGCCTAGGCGCACTCCTTCACCTCGACCATTTCATCTCTTCAACATTGTCAAAGATAGATGCTTCGATTCTCAGTTTAGACTTTGACAGGATCGGGGCACATGTTATCTTGAAACAACTTTTGAAATGGAACATCGATCTAAAAGTGTTTGGCTTCGTAAAGCCTTTCCAAAGTCCATAAATTAAAATGGTATTCCCCAAGGGTCGCCATTAACAGCGGTTTTATTTACCATAATTGCAAAGATCTTCATGTATTGGGTGATACTTTTTCCCGCATACTCAGGCTCTATTATTTCATGCTCAAAGTCCGAAACTTTTCATATTTGCAAGAAACACAAATGTAATAAAACTATTGTGGTAAACCTTAACAACAATCATAGTAAAAATGTTAACTCTATTACAATTCTTAGACTTATTTCTGATCCTATGTTTACTTTAAAAAAATACTGTACTTACATTGTAAAAAACCTCACTGACAGGGTTAACATAATTACATTTTTATCTTCAAAAAACAGTTCTTCAAAGGCCAATACTGCTTTTACAATAATTTAATGAAGTCTGTTATATTATCAAAAATTTACTACGATCTACAAATATACGGGAAATGCTCTACATCTTCCTTGCAACTCATAACAACATCTTATCACACTGCCGTGAGAACAAGTATGAGAGCTCTCCGTTCAACTCCAATCAACAACATTCTTACCGAAGTATGACTTCTCCAGTTGGCCGATAGAATCTGCTATCTAACTTCACACATAATTCAAAAAATTAAACTCACCACATCAATCGCCCATCCATATTGATGTCAAGAAAGCTTAGAACCGGAAAAGAACCCCGAGACTTTAATCAACTTTATGCAATACACTAACGTCCCTGGAACCCTCCAAGCTCTGTGATAAATACTCAATTTTGTAACTATGCCCAAATATATAGCCAATACGAATACAATACAAGGCCTTATTCCTTAGCATCGCAAACAAATACAAATACAAATGCTTTGGTTGGAGTTTTCTTTTTACTAACACCTCTAAAACTCATAACCACACGTTAAAAGAAGTTTTTGACCAAAATGGTTTACTTTGCTCCGAAAGGCTCCAAACTTTTCATCAATATTCACTGCAGAAATGCTTCTGCATTAAATGCTTTAAAACATTAAAGTATGCTAACAAAAAAAGACTTGTATTTTCTGACAGTCCATCTACAATAGCTGCCGTGAAAAACATTTCTAACTCTATTGGGATTATTGAAACAATACGCAATAACCTTATATCCAACAGTAAAACATTAAAAATTCTTTGGATTCTAGGCCACACTTACAGACAACGGTTGATAATGCAGCCTGACAACGCCTTATGTTCCTTATGGTTAGGCAACTCAGTTTGATGCGCATCAACTGTCAAAATCTTTCATCAGTTTTTTTTATGCGAACATTTACGTTTCAATGACCGAGTAAGTATTTTTTTATTTATTACAACCTATTTTTATTTATTATACGTCATTTATGTAGTACTAAATATATGATATTACAGTGAGAAGTGGACAAAAACAATTTTTGTAATTTCCATGTTTCGATTTGGTTTGGTGTAAAAACCCACCCAGTCATCGTAGGAACATTTTTTAAACACTAGACCTCCCAGATCATCGACTGGGTCTCATCTCATCATCATCAGCGTGTGAAAAGGAAGGGGTATACAATAGACAAATGTAAGATTTGAAAAGTTAAATCACATCAACGCCTTTATGATACTACTAAAGAATTTGGCGTGGCTCAATAGCTCAAAACAACAGAGGATTACGCAGATCGTAACCGCGATTAAGGATTTCAATAAAAACAAGGAAGTGAGCATTGACGGGATTCCTACTAAATCGACTAAACCAAATTTCGGAGTATGCGGCCGGTTGAGACAATCCCATAAGTTCAGTTTTTTTTTTATAATGTGTTTACAGATATTATCAGTCATAGCCATATTCGGGTTTATTTACTGAAATTGCGATATGAGCAGCGATTTTGAATGTGAACAAGAAACTGGAAAACCATCATCTTCATTCATGTAGCATTTTGTATTGATAGTTAATAATTCAGTCGCCCCATATTGAATATTGGATGCCACTCATGGAGCGAAATAGCCTCTGAGCCCAAACATCTTTTTTTCTCTTTGTCCCATTTTCCTAAAAAAAAAATAGAAATAAGACTAATATTTACTTCGCAAAGAGAAGTATGAAAAGGGACAGCTACTTAAAATTTTTAGACGAAGAGATTGTGCATCCTAAAGACAAAATCGGCAATAGTTTCGTGTTGCATGTGGAAAATGAATCAGTCTCTTTGGCGTCTCAGTCTCTTCCAGCGTAAAAACGTTTCTGTACTTAGCTGGCCAGCATTGCTTCCAGAGTACGAGTATTTTACCATGCCAGGTCAATTTAACCCATGGAAGACTTTAAGAAGTCGTTTAAACTATATGGGACAATTTGCAAGTAATTAACCAATTACAATTAACAATTAATTACAAGCCAATTATCGCTGCCAGATAAGGAAAAGTTGGAAATTTCTAGGCTCTTAGAGGGAAAAATGGATTTATGGTGGTTGATATTTTTAAAATCATTGTTAAAAATCATCTAAAAATTATATACTACTTTTTAAATAAAATCATAAAGAAATTTTTAAAAAATGTACGTGTCGCCAATATGGAAGCCAAGGTAATACTGGACAATATAAATTAGCACTTGATCTTCCTGCACCGACCACATAAATCGCGGACGATTACATAGTAATGCGTCGATCTAGGCATCTTCTCTACCTTCTTTTTACTAGCCTTCTCAACATTTTAAGATTGGGCGGAGGAGTTTTCCTTACAAAAAACAATGTTTTTATTAAAGTTAGGTATATTACTGTAAGCTGTTAGACCTTTTTGAAGTCTAAATAAAATGGTATTTGATTCCACTACTTTTCCTAGTGATAATAGGCAGCATTGTCTGAGGGAAGTCAATGCATCCAATTGGCAATGAAATCTTAGTTGAAACACTTGTACTACGATGACGGAATCTCCCTGTTTTTGCATTTGGTTATGGACCGTTATCAAAAATTATAGAATTTAGAATCCGAGTCAAGTTGAGTAAAGCTTTTTAAAATCTCCAATCGATCAAATATTATTAATATTTTTCTATGTGATGTCATATCATTTTTACATGTCATCTTTTATCATAGAAACTGTTTCCGGTTTAATAGCAGCTGACGCTGCTACAGATCTTGTCAACATTTCAAAAACCATATTTTGAACGAAACTAAAATGGTATCCTATAAAGTTTTAGTTATTATGGTAATACTTCGACACTTGGTTTAAGTTGTTCTATACTAACTATTAAAGCGAAAAGTCTAGCACTTGTTTTCTTCAGCGTATTTAAATGGATATGAGTGTGTTCCTAAAATGTTGGACGTCACTCCTAGAGCGAAATAAGCAATGAGCCTTAACATCTTTCTCTCCCTATACAAATCTCAAGAGCATTCATATCACTTTGAGTACTAAGCTAAAAAAAATGCGTGAAAAAAGGAGAAGATGTGTATATCGGTCATTACGGCGACTGTATCAAATCAACAAAATTAAATCCAACGCCTCGTATCGATATATATCTCTATGTAGAGCGAATAGACAGCAACTCTCCTACCCGTTGAATTTGCGATACTGCAGCAGAAGAATGACGTCGCCGAGAGCAACCAACTCCGTTGGAAAAATTCGGTTAGTAATCAAACGAAATACAATAACAAGGCTTATTGAATGAAGCCTAAATCTATCTTGAACTGTAGCGTTATCGAATAAGGTAAGCATAGCTTTTCTTCATTAGGATTTTTAAGTTTGAAATAATTAAACCGACTATTTTTTGTGGTAGAAAATATTGTATATACGATATACCATATATACTTTGTTGTTTTTTGCTTTGGGAGTATTATTAACTAAGCTTACGAAAAAAACGAATGTTATTTATCCATCGATATTCATATTTAGGCTGTGCTTGGTATTTGATGCATTGGTGCATTGTACCATGAGCTTCTACAACCCTGCCAATGTTGGGCATTATTGCGAACAAATTGTCTAACCAAACAAATCATTAAGGTTGGAAGGGCTGGGCTGTCAATAAAATTTTAAAAACACTTCGTCAGCTTTATTTTCAAGCCATAGAAGTTAAACTCTATCACGAAAATAAATTTTGTGACGGCTTTACATACAATGTCGTTCAAAATAATTACAGTGCCAGTAAATACAATGCCTCACGTGTAATATTTTCTTCGATCTTTTCGTAACTATGATTTGTTTGTAACTTATAATCTATTACTTTGCTGTGTTGTAACGGTAAACCATTATTTTTGCTTTGAAATTTCAAGCTTTCTGTGATCTGTTACACTCTGATACATTTTGATGGGGTGAAATAGTTCTCTCTATAAAAGTTCTATATTAACTTTAATTTCGTATTTGAATCATAGAAAAATTAGTCAAAAGCCTCTATTTTATGTTTGAAATCAATTTTTGTTTGTAAAATTCGTGGGTCGTAGAATACACTGCATACTACAGAGACATACGAGTTAATCCGAACGGTTGTAAATAATGGACAAAGCTATAAACAAAATGCAAGAAGTCCTGGGATGCTTTGTGAAAATGATCAGCAATACCATAAAATTCTAAGATAAAGTTTAAACACGCGGCTTAGAAAAATGTTGCGCTCTTCAATTGTCAAACATGTGGTAAAGTACTCCAGCAAGGATCGTTCTACAACAGCTTACGCGCAGTCCAAGTAAAGACCCACTTCTCAAGAAAATCCACGTAACCATGAGGCTAAATTTTGTAAAATATAATTTGCCAGTGGCCCCCTAGAAGTGGAGCAACATTTTGTGGACTGATGAGACAAAATTGATCTATAAGGCCGATTTCTCTATGCCTCTATATTAATTTTGTACGGTGTATCAGGCTAAGAACAGAACAGAACAGCTAAGCAGTGGTTTCGGGACGATAAGATTGAGGTTACGGAGTGACCTGCCCAAAGATATTGGGAATGTGAGAAACCAAGATATAACGAGTTGTATGCGGCAGTAAAGTGGGCTTGGGGTTCAATACCGAAGAAGGATGCCACCATCTACTTTTCTTATCGAATAAGCCGATAAAGAAACACCACTGCTGTCTATTTGCTTGGTCGTTCTTGATAAAACGAATTTATAATAATTTATTAACATACAAACAGGAATGTACTTATAAATATATGAAAATATTGCTGTTTATGCTACCAGTTAGATTTTTTTGCATTGATTTTATTTTTCATTAATGCTCGCGTACTTTTAAATGAAATCTATTTATCTATAAGTACTTATTCCTTATCAGAACCTTTTTTATACGTTAGCGTTTTCTGACAAGGTGTATTTCTTTTCCATTCTTCCATTCTTTTTCTTGCCTGTGATAATTTCTTTGGTTCGTATACGTTTCGACTCTTTCGAGTGCATTTCCCAAATGTAACATATGTATGCATATACCTTTTGATTCAGGGTGTAATGGTATAGACAGCTCATAAAGACAAGAACGAAGTAAAAATTATATAAGTTGGCTATTTATAAAAATAAAAAAAACTGCATTACCTTACCAAAAAACTTGGTTGTATCTGTTTTTTTGTTATTTATACCTGCTGCAACCCGTAGGTATGAGTATGTTACAGTGAGGTAAAAGTTGTTAAAGTTAAAGTGTACATTTTTAGTAAAAATTAAGACAATGCATGTGTATGTACTCAGACACCATACCGGCGTAGTGGATGTGTTCCATACAACTGAAGAAACTCTTCGCCAAACGGTTGGTTTGACTGTTATAGATAGAATTATCAACATATTCTCGGTATCGGGGTGAAGCTGTGGTTGTATATATAAATTGACTTATTTATCAAGTAATACTATTATTTTAGTGCATTCATGTAAAATTTCATATAAATGTGATTATTAATTCGCGTTTTATCTCTAGTTAAACAGAATCATAATGGCAACTGAGACGATGATGGTGAAAATTGAGCATCGCGCTGTAATTAAATTTCTCACTAAGCAAGGAAAAAGTCAAAAAACTATTCATAAAGAGATGGTGGCTGTTTACCAGGGTTCCGCACCTTCATTATCAACTGTGCAAAAGTGGTCAAGTGAGTTCAAGAGAGGCAGAGAGAGCATTGAAGACGACCCCCGCTCCGGCGCCCCGGCTACTGCTTGTACGGGAGAAAGCATCAAAGAAGTCGAAAAACTTGTTCCTGAGGATGTCCGAATAAAGGTGAAAATGATGGCAGAGATCACCAAGCTTTCAATTGGTACCATTCACACCATTCTTCATGACCATCTTAACCTTTCAAATGTCAGTGCAAGGTGGGTGCCACGAATGCTCACAGCGCCTCAGAAAAAAGTGAGAATCGCATGCTGTAGAGAGCTTTTGGAGATGTGTAGTGAGAACGCGGACAGTGTTATGGATCGAATTGTTACTGGGGACGAAACATGGGTCCACCACTATGACCCTGAAAGCAAACAAGAGTCCATGCAGTGGCATAAAAAAGGAACAGACCCCCCGAAGAAGTTCAAAGTCACTCTGTCTGCTGGGAAGCTCATGGCCACAGTTTTTTGGGACTCAAAGGGAATCTTGCTCATTGAGTACAAAAAAAAAGGTGAAACCATCAACGCCACATCCTACGCTTCCACTTTGCATAATTTTGCGGGAGGAAATTAAAAAGAAAAGACGGGGTAAACTCGCAGCGGGTGTGTTGCTTCTTCATGACAACGCTCCTGTTCACACGGCGCAAGTTTCCAAGGCTGCTGCTCGCGATTGTAGTTTCGAAGAAATCCAACCCTTATAGTCCAGACCTTGCCCCTAGTGATTATTTCCTGTTTCCGGATTTAAAAAAATGTCTTCGTGGAAAAAGATTTTCGGATGATGAAGAACTCAAGTCGGCAATAAATGGGTATTTTGCAGAGAAAGAGGAAATTTATTTTTTTGAGGCTTTAAAAAAGCTTATCTCAAGATGTAACAAATGCATTGATGTTAGGGGAGATTATATTGAAAAAAACAATTTAAATTGAATTCGCATTTTCCTTCATATCGATACCGAGAATATATTGAACGCCCCTCGTATCTATATAATTTGAAATATTTAAATGTTGGTAGTAAAACGAACAAAACAAAATGCTGCGGAAAGTCCTCGATAATATTTAGTTTGCTATCTTTCACGAGTGATTTTATGTATAATCGCCTTTATGCGGTATAAGCAATTATATTATTTTCCTATAGAAAACGCATTGACCGTATTAAATATAATGCTGTACAGAACGCCGAGACCTACCACTATTAATTTAAATTATTTGACGACGCACATGTTGACTATAATTTATATGTCTTTTACTTCCGCCTATATCTTTTAATCAGAGCATAGGATAAATTTTTTACTAGCAATGCATATGAGTAGATTGGAAATTGTGGTACCTGTTTTCGAGTCATTTATAATTATGATTATAAATCAATAAGTAAAAAAACAAAAACAAAAACTTACATCTGATAAAAGTGGAAAAAGGAAGTTATTTAAGCATGCACTGTTGGTTTGAACTACTCGGTTGACAATTTTACTGTTTGCGTTCGAAGTAGTGCTTGTCCCAGACGCTAAAGATCTTTCAGCATTCAAATTCATTTTTGAATTTCCATTGTAATTATTACTGCTGTTTACGGGCAAGGAGCTTGATGTTTGTTGGCTATTGGTGGTTGAATGATGCTCTTTATTTCTTCGTTGATTAGAAGACGCTGCTATCGTATCGTCAGTATGTTCTAATTGCGGTGACTTAAAGTACAAATTATAAAATGGTTAATTTTTTTTTCTTTTTGTTTATTTATTATATTTACCTCTTTCGATGTTCGTTTATCCTCCTTTTCGTCATTCGTCCTCTGCATTCGTTCGTTGTCCTTACTGATGTTTATCATACCTAACTTAATGTTGCTATCCGACATACCGGCAGAATTTGTTGTTGAGGTATCTTGATGCTTGTTTGAAGAAGTTTGTTGACTGTGGTGCATTGGGATTGAAACAGAAGGAATGGTACTTTTACTTTGCGGGATGGACGAAACTTTATAGGGATTTGAATTAGCTTCGCGAGCAGACTGGAAACTACTCGTTGTTGAATGTTGTGATGATTGCATACTTGATCCATTATGATGTTTGTTAGATATACCACTTATAATATTTTCACTTTCTCCTAAAAGATCATTATTTGCTGCTGCTGTTGGTGAAGATTTGTTTGATGCATTATTAAAATGTAATCCTTTGACAGTCATTATCCAAGGTTCATCCATATCACTGTCTGGTTTTGAATCCTCACTACAATAAAGATAAATGTCGGAAATGTTTTTTTTTTTTATTAAATTAATGCTTACGAATCTGAATTTTCCGACTCCGTCTCACTCTCTTCACCTTTTTGTGTTTTCCATTTCTTGTATCGATCTATTAGATCGATAAGATAAGAATTTTTCTTAGCTTTTTTTATAAATTGATATTTTAACAGCTCTTTTGCGGTAGGTCGCTAAGTTAAAACAAACAAATAAGATTAACATATTTCTTGAAATCATTATTTATCCAAGTCATCTCACTTACGTTTTCAGGATCTTTGTTGAGGCACGCTTCAACAAAATCTTTGAAAGATTTGGTGTAGTTACCCGTTAGTTGTGGTGGATTATTCTTTGGAATTAAAAATAAAACCCTCATGGGATGTAATTCTGAATTTGGGGGCTCTCCCTTAGCCAACTCAATAGCTGTTATACCCAACGACCATATATCGGCTTTAGAGTCATACATCGATTGTTTTATAACTTCTGGTGCCATCCAGAATGGAGTTCCTACAAACGTATTTCTTTTGGATGTCGTATTTGTTAACTGTCCTGCCACACCAAAATCGGCTAATTTCACATCTCCCATTTCACTGAGCAGCACATTTGCAGCCTTTATATCACGATGAAGTTTTCGTTCAGAATGTAAATAATCTAAGCCTTTTAATACTTCTCGTAAAATTATTGCTATATGCATTTCTTCGAAAGATCCGGCTTTCATAAGATCCAAAGCCGAACCACCACCTAGATATTCCATTATAATCCATAGTTTGGTACCCTAAAAGCCCAAATTATTTAAATTTAAAACTAAAACATAAAAAAACACTCAATTTATAATTAACCTTTAGGTAAGATCCATAGTATTTTGTAACATATGGGGAATCGCATTGTGATAAAACCATTATTTCTTGTTGGATGTCTTCTATTTCATCTTCAGCCTCTTCCAAATCTATGATTTTTATTGCGACGACCTATAAATGTATATAAATTTAGATTTTTATGTGGATACTTAAGTGATTCCAAAAGCCATTTATACCTGTTGCGATCTGTTATCAATACCCTTAAACACTTCACCAAATGATCCCTTGCCAATTCTTTCTTGTTTTGTAAAAATTAACTCTGGATCAACTTTCTACAAAAAAAGGCAAATTTAATAAGAAAGAAATCAAGTAATTGTATGCATATTATGTTCAACGATTCACATATACCTAGTTTATATGACAGCTTAAAGCGTATTGACTCAATGCGCATTGCTTTAACTTTGAAGTGGCGCTTATATGAGCGTATTGACTCAATGCGATTTAAGCTGTCATATAAACTAGGTAATATCAATAAGTAATAAATCATATTTTTAATAACAATATTGTATGGTAAAGACATATGTGTACGTACCAGTTCACTGGGACTCTGGCGTAAATTCCTAGAATATAAAGGTTTGTTGGACAAGTTTTCATCAACTTTGCCTCTATTACCAGGTGATAAATAGTCAGAAAATGGCCTACTATTGAATGGGGGAGTATCATACATAGATGATGGTCTTTTTCTTTCCACGGAGGAATTCGCTTTGTTTCCTAAATGCTGATTTGGTAAAACAGATTGTCTATAGCTGATCACAATACTATCATTGTTTTCAGGAATATTAAGTACAGATGACGAGTGTAATAAGTAACTAGGCTTAGGAGGATTTTCTGAATTTCGATAACGCGAAGTACTAGCAGCAATTGCTGTATGCGGTAGGGAATATGTAGTTCGATGCGCAGGCGTATTCCATTTATCACCATTCCAGACACCGCCTGGTGTAGGAGGTACTAGAGATGGGACATTGCTAATATTTTTTTCATTACGCCACATTTTCATTGCAACATATCGCATTCAGCATATAGATATACACGTTGCAGGCTCCTTTACTTATGGCTACGTAGCCAGATAGCTTAAACCCTGAATAAGCAAATTCGCTTTTCAATTTAGAGCTTCAGCATTTGCTTCAACGGGATTACGTTTCTTGCCTCTTGTTGCTTTTAGCATTTAATGATGTGGTATATATCACGGTAAAAACTTTTTTAATAGAATTGGAAAATTTTTAGGGTGCGGCAAAAAATTCGGGCGACACTATTTTTTTTTTCATATTATTTTATCCAAAGCACTGGCTGGCTGGCGCACATACTAATGAAATGAACGATAAATTACAACTTACACACACACATATACAAATACTTCAGTTGCTCAGGTGTGTATCATAATTAGATTTCTTGAACACGTACTTAAACAATGCAATGCTTCGTGCAAACAAAAACTAAATTCCATCCGACGCGTTGTAAGCATAGGTACAAACTAAATCGTGGATCGAAAGCCAGCTGTAGAAATGAGTAGCAATTATTTAAACGAATAGCCACAACGAAAAGTAAAGAAGCTGAATTTGTTTGTGCTGACATATGTAGGTATTATGTAGTAGTATCATCGTATCTCAAATGTCGTACTATATAAAAGATAAAATTGTATCTGATTGACTCATAACACAGGTGAGCGAACATGATCGGCAGCTCGCTGAAAGAGCGCAGCTCTATAAAACAAAGTGATCGAGAGACTAAGGCTTAGTTGTGCAACACAGTTTCAAAATACTAGAAATTATGAGATGGAAATCTAGAAGAGAGTCAAGAATGAGGTAAACATTTATATATGTGTAGAAGAAAAACATCCACCCATTCAGCAAATCGGCAATGCAATGTAAATATTACCACCTACCAACACTATGAGAGAGAATCAGAGAAATTTTGTAAAGAGAAAAGAGGAATTTTAAAAGGGTTTAGTTAAAAAAAAAAGGTTAGATGTATTGTCATACATAGTTGGTCGCATTGGACTTGCCAGGTGTAAATGAAATTTTACGGATCGTACAAGCCTGAACAATATTACTATGTGTTATTCAGTTTCGTGTTAATAACCTTAAATGCCAGTATACTATTTTAACTATTTTACTTTAACCAATGCAATAAGCTTTGGCATTATTAACTAAGGGTGGCACCTAGCATCTATCCTACGGTAAATTTTACATTTTTTTTTATGAAAATACATATAAACTTTTTCATTATTCAATGTGTAGAATTTTTGTAAAAATCACTGATAAAATTCAAATTGAACACTATTTGGTATTCTCATATGAATACGAAACGTACTTATGCAAATAATTATGATAATAATTAGATGTTATGGAATATAAATTCATAAAATTAAAATTAATAGATAGAATCTACATATATATTGTATATTACCTCCGTCCATGCCATATTGGCGGTACCAGGGCGGCACTCTCCTTTATTGTATTCACTGAAATTTCTTTGGCAATTTGATTTATTGAGCTGTTGCTGATATTTTTTATTATATCTCTGGTGCAATTTCCAAATGTACTTGATCCTAGGAACGATTTAGTTTATAGTTCTAATTTGTCCAATGTAGAATATTATGCTCTGCATACAAAACAATATTTGAGCGGTGTTTATGTTTTCACGAGGGCACCTGTTATAAAGTAACCAATAATATTGATAACAAACCAAATAATTAAATTAAGTAATTTGATTAAACAAAAATATTCAAAGTAGAATTTAAGTTCACTACATCTCTGATTTATTTATTTCTTTTCGAAAGCTTTTTAATTTTTTTTTCTTAATTTTTACTCCTAAGACCGGTTTGCGAAAAATGCTACTTTTCTTGCGGCTATTTAAGTAGATACGCGACAAAAATGATAACTTGCTAACTAATAAAATCACTGATTATAAGCGTTACAACAAACAGTAATAATATTCCAAAAACACACGATAATGGAAAAAGTTTATTTTGTTTTTTGACATAAGTGGCCCAGTTTATGCAGTCGACTTTTAGAACAAGGTAGTAGAATGCCAACGTAGCTCTTTAGCTAGAATTATCTCGGGAGAAGACGATGACAAAATGTGACACAAGAAGCAACGAACAAAATGAGAACGAAGGAATGCAATTCACTAAAATGACTTGCAAAAGATCCAGATAACTAGTTACTTTATGGTTTTAATAGAAAAAAAATTGATTTATCTATTATTACGTTTTTCCAATATGCATTTGCTGTATTGAATTTTGATGAAATATTGACACTTAACCGAAAAGTTGCAACGAAAAAGCAGTAAAACCAAAGATAAAAGAATTACTAAATTTTGTATAATTAAACATACACTCAATTCTCAGGCCAGAAAAAAAAAAAAGTTCAGTTTGTATTTTATTTCTCTGAGAAGGCAACGGTAGACGAAAACATTCAATAAACAGAGTGTTGAGCAAATTTCACGAATGCGTTTTTCTTAATAGCTTGGCTTAAAATAGTTATGTAAATTCGTCAACCTCTTCCAATTTCGTGAATTTTCACCTCCACCGTTCACTGTTTTTGTTTTCTATTTGACAGATAGAGCGTACCAAGAGCAAACACAGTTAAAAAAGAATGCCAAAGAATTTTTGACAGCTACTGTGACGTAAAAGAAAGATTCCTGCATAAGTAGTAAGAGGATGACAAAAGTCTATCACCTGATGTTTCTCGCTCTCTCTTTGATTTGAAAGAAAAAAAATTTTGACATCAGGGCATAGTAAAATGGCGAATATTTTCCGTTTTCTTTCTTTCGCAGCGTACCCTGACGGCAATAATTTGCTTTTTTGTGTTCATTTATGTCCAACCACATGTCGTTGCCAGTTGCGACTTATAGTATTGAAATAGTAATAAAAAAAAGGTAGGTACATAAATGCAATATGTACGTAAATTTCAGAACACGCATGATATTGCAAATACAAAATTCGTTGTTTTATCATTGGTGATTGGGGACAGATACAGACATGGAAATTTAATTAAAACCAGCTTTGGCTTTAACTTTCTTTAAAATATTTTTATTTAAAATTGTTTTTTTTTTTCATTAGACCAAGAGAGTTCTAAAACAGTTTTGGGAAAGTTTAGAAACAAAAGTTTTGAAGCGAATGGATGTTTTCAAATATAATACAATAAGTTAATTAATTATAAAATTAATTTCATAAAAAAATATTTCAGGCACATTGCCTCCACCTCACGATTCTCCCCTAAAATTAACTAATATAATGTAACCAATGCCACATGTAATTATGTTTTTCGTTTACCGAATCAGTAATCCAATGCAGTCGACGCGACGGCGAATTCTTGGAACATTGCACAGGTGCAATGTGTTTCGGTGCATTCATCTTTTTGAGAAAGAATTTATTTGAAGAACAAATTCTCGGAAGTGAATTTGTTTTGTTAAGTCTTCTCCTTTTAAGTGATATTGTCCACAATCGCTTAGAAAATGGGAGGTCGTAAAATTGTATGCGTGGGGTAATGGGCTTTTCTGGTACTAGCTCTGTTTTAGTTTCTATAATACATGATTTTCCTACGGGTTTTGAATGCCGATTTTTGGTTTACTTCTGATCGATAATTTGCATGCTCAAAAGAGTAAGAAGAATAGACCAAGGATAATTAGTCCATAGGTGGTGAATTTGTGTGTCACTGTTGCAACTTGGAGTATAGTTGGATTTCTTTAGTGTTGTTTATATGGAGTTAATTGAGCAATTCCAGCGATAGTAACTTATGGTATTCCTTTTCTATTGGAGATGGTTGCAAGATTGCTGGTAAAATTTACTGTTCCAAAAATTTCTTTGTTTCTTTTAACATTCTTAAAAACAATATTTTTGACTATGCCTTTTCTTTTAACAATTTTCACATATATTTCACTACTTGTCATAGGTATATTTGTTATGTAAAATATTGTTGAAGAGTAATTAATTATCTTTATTTCTGCGAAGTCTAGTGCTTCTTCGACAGTTACAAATGGTAAAATTTCTTTATCTAATATGTTTACTGCTGAGTTTAATTCTTTATTTGATCAGATCAATAAGTTAATCATTCCTACTTTCGCCCAATGAATGGCTAAATTTATGTTTCGTGATTCTTCTTTAATAATTTTTAATTTGTATTGTATTTACAATATTAATACTGTGATAACCACTTAAATGTGAGCAGCGAAATCTAGATTCGAAGACCAGAAGATTTCGATACTGGAATAACAAAGTCTCGACTGGAGAGTGGAATCGAATTTTCTAGCAAGTTGGAAATTGTATGGGACGCTGGATGGCGAGGATTGTTCTCGAAGTATGTCATTCGAGTATAAATACCAGCATCCCCAAACTACCTCCGTTCATTTCGAAGGAAGAGCTCCAAACGATCTTCGAATCACTTAGAAGTAAGAAATCAGTGGGAACCGATGAAATACCGAACATTGTGCTTCGACATCTCCCTCTAGAAGCGGTAAACATTTATACCACCCTGTTTAATAATGCAATGAATAATGCACATTATCCAGCGCATTGGAAAACTGCGGTGGTACATCCCATCCCCAAAAGGGATAAAGACACTTCCAATCCGGCGAATCTCCGCTCGATCAGTCTTCTTCCAAACATCAGTAAGGTTTTCGAGAAGGTGATCAATAGAGTCCTGACTAAGTGGGTTGAGGACAAACATATAGTTCCGGATAATCAGTTCGGTTTCAAGGCGGGGCATGATATCATTCATGCTGCGTCGAAACTGGTTTCTGATATCCAATGGAACAAAGGCAAGAAACAGTGCACTGGTGCCTGCCTGATTGACTTGGAAAAGGCTTTCGATACCGTATGGTTAGAGGGATTATTTTTCAAGTTGAGCAGTTTGGGCATTAGTAAACCACTGCTGTATATTCTTTACAATATGTTAACAGATAGACAGTTCATCGTGAAAACTGGCGATGTGACTTCTACTGGAACATTTCACATTAAAAACGGTCTGCAACAAGGTGCGGTAAATTCGCCGATCCTATTCAACATTTACACGAGTGATCTGATAGGTTCACTTCACCATGCCATAGCGTACGCAGACGACATAATCGCGTACAGATCAGGTCCAAAGATTGAGGTCATTAATACACTTTTGCAGCGTGACTTCGACAAAATTAAGCGATATTGCGATGACTGGAAGTTGAAAATCAACTTTCAGAAGTCGGAAACCATTCTGTTTAGGACGCCTTTGTCTGGGGCCTCTAGGGATACCAGAAAGAATTGGCGAAAGTTTTCTATCCTCGGACAACACGGACAGCCACTTGCTTGTCGAAATGTAGTCAGATACCTTGGGATCTGGCTAGATCAATTTCTGTATTTTAACAAACATATAGATGTTGCTCTGGCCAGAGCCAGAGGTGCTTTTGCCCTTACAAAGAGACTGTTCTATAACAGCCAACTCGATGCGAGGGTGAAGGTAATCTGCTACATGGCCCTTATCAGGCCCATGCTTGTATTTGGATGTCCCGTGTGGTTCAACGTGAGAGCAAGTTTATTGGAAAAGATTCGGGTGTTTGAGAGGGCTTGTCTTAGGACTTGTCTTCGGTTATACAGAACACCAGAGTCTCAGTACATAAAATTCTATCCCAATGAGGTCTTATACAATAGGGCGAATCTAATAAGAGTGGACAATTTCGTCATTAAGTTGACTCGAAGGTATTATGTATATATATATATATATATATATATGTATGTATGTGTATGTATTAGGCGTAAGTAGGTTAAGTAGTTTAAGATTTATTTTTAGGTAGTCTATAAGGTTTTAGTTTTAAGTTTTTATAGATAAAAAAAAAGTCCAGACACTAAGTTTTTCTTTCATTTTCTTAGTTCTAATAAATGTTAAAATAAAAATAAAATTAGACTGTAAGTTACGTCGAAAGACATAGATTAAGTATTATGTTTAATTTAGAGTGCCCGCATGGGGCCAGTAAGTTACAATAAGATTATTTTTTAAGTTAATTAAGCTAATTTTTAAGCGTTTTTTGTTTAGCATATAAGCGTAATTTAAGTTATAGAAATAAAATGCATTAAAAAAAAAAAAAAAAAAAAAAAAACAGCATCCCCAAGGTCCCAAGGTATGCAAATCAGTTCTAAAGTGTAATTTGAAGTGCAACACCGAAAGGGAACACTCCACTCAAATGCTGATGCTCTCTCTCGTCGACCGTGCGGAGTAAAATGCGAACACTGCAATCGTAACGAAGCAAAAGAACAGGCAACTATCCAAATGATCAGGACTGAGCCAATAGAGGGTTGGAGTATAGACGAAATCCGTTCCTCCCAATAGGCAGACAATGACATCGAACCAATATTGGCCTGGAAAGAACACGAGGAAAGACCAAGCTGGCAGCAGATATCAGATCGGAGCCAAACTCTGAAGGCATACTGGGCACAGTGGGACTCGCTTTTTGTGCAAGATGGATTGCTGAAGAGGAAATGGGAAAGTGAAGATGGGACAACATCTCGTATGCAGCTAATTGCGCCACGGTCCAGAGTCAACCAAGTACTCCATGAAATACATGACGGAATCTCAGGACGCCATTTGGGAATAAACAAGACGTTGGAAAAGGTAAGGGAACGTTTCTATTGGCTAAGCGCTAAACAAGATGTCGAGAATTGGTGCAAAAAGTGCATAAGATGTGCAGCTACCAAGGGTCCAAAAGTAAAGCCACATGGACAAATGCAACAATACAATGTCGGAGCACCTTTCGAACGAATAGCCATCGACATCGCTGGACCGTTTCCCGAAACCTTTAATGGAAACCGATATACTCTCGTAGTCATGGATTACTTCAGTAAGTGGCCGGAAGTGTTTGCCATCCCAAATCAAGAGGCTAAGACCGTAGCCAAACAGATAGTCAACAACTGGGTGAGCAGATTTGGGGTCCCAATGGAGCTGCACTCTGATCAAGGGCGAAACTTTTGAATCAAAAGTCTTCCAAGAAATATGTCAATATTTGGGAATATAAAAGACAAAACTGGATGAACAAAAGAAAAATCTAGACGAGACGGCCACCTTCGAGCGACTAATGGAACGAACATTGCAAGGACTCACCTGGAAAACCTGCCTAGTATATTTGGACGACGTTATCGTCATAGGTAAGACGTACGAGGAGCACCGCGAAAATCTAAAAGAAGTGTTTGAGAGGATGCGAAGTGCTCATTTAAAGCTCAACCCAGAAAAGTGCGCCTTGTTCCGTCCGGAAGTAAAATATCTGGGTCACATTATATCAGCGGAAGGAGTAAGAACGGATCAAGGGCGAAACTTTGAATCAAAAGTGTTCCAGGAAATATGCCAATATTTGGGAATAAGAAAGACAAGGACAACGCCACTACACCCTCAATCTGATGGAATGGTCGAGCGATTCAATCGGACCATGAATGAGCGTCTATCTAAGGTTGTCAGCAACTGCCAGCGGGATTGGGATCGACACATACCCCTCTTCTTAATGGCCTACCGAAACGCGGTCCATAGCTCAACAGGGCACACACCATCCGAGATCTTATTTGGTCAAACAATTCGGTTGCCAAGTGAAGCAAAATTCGGATCCCCACCGACGGAGCCCAAAGAGGTGAACGAGTACGTGAATGACTTACGCAGCAGGATTCGTAAATTGCATGAAGACACCAGAGAAAAGATGAAGCTAGCAAGCAGCCGCATGAAAACTAGGAGATCTGGTTTGGCTGTATAATCCTCAGCGTAAGAAAGGCAAATCACAAAATTTCAACCCGCATTAATGACGTTGTCTACCGGATCCAGCGTGGGGATCGAGGAAAATTTAAAGTGGTCCATTTGGATAGAATGTGTCATTTCAACGGGATGCTGAATGATGAAGTTGTTCGGGACGAACAACTGTAGAGAGGGAGTAATGTGATAACCACTTAAATGTGAGCAGCGACATCTAGCAGAAAATGTCGATACTCGAAGACCAGAAGATTTCGATACTGGAATAACAAAGTCTTGACTGGAGAGTGGAATCGAATTTTCTAGCAAATTGGAAATTGTATGGGACGCTGGATGGCGAGGATTGTTCTCGAAGTATGTCATTCGAGTATAAATACCAGCATCCCAAAGGTATGCAAATCAGTTCTAAAGTGTAATTTGAAGTGTTAACTAGGAGAAGTGATTAAGTGGTTTAAGTAAAAGATAAGAAAAGTATAAGTGGTTGAGAAATTGAATTGTACTGAGAGAAAGAATTAAATAGTGAATTGTAACTGTACTGAATAAAGGGATTTGTATTGAAAATAATAAGTTCTATTATTTGTACCCACACAAACATTTTACATTGGTGTCAGAAGTGGGATAGGACTTATTGTGTGTAAAAAAAAAAAAAAAAAATTGTGTTTTCTGACTATTTGAAAAAGCTAGAACGGGTCGAAAACTATTGCAGTTGACCCTCGTCCAACTCAAATCCGAGTTGAACAAGAGAAGCCTCAGCGCCAGTGGAGGAAAAAGTGACCTGGTGCTCCGACTTCAGGAGGCTTTGAACAACGAGGGACATGATCCTGATGCATATTCCTTTGATGTTGACGAGGATGAACAGACAAATACCGGCAATGACATGGCTGCGATGATGCAACTCCTCTTATTAAAAATGGACGAACAAAAGAAAAATATGGAAGAACAGAAGAACAGTCTGGAACAAAAAATGGACGAACAGAAGAACAGTCTCGAACAAAAAATGGACGAACAAAAGAAAAATCTAAACGAGCAGAAGAGCAGCATTGAACAAAAATTCAACGAACAAACCTACAATCTGCACGGTCTTCAACAGAAAATGGATGAACAAAAGAATAATCTGGAAGAACAAAAGAATAGTCTCAAGCAAAAGCTGGATGAACAAAAGAATAGTCTCGAACAAAAGTTGGATGAACAAAAGAATAGTCTAGAACAAAAACTGGAGGAACAAAATAACACTCTCCAGCAAAAATTCGAAGAAATCGATGACAAATTTGAAAGAATAGAGAAGAACGTTGATGACAAATTTGATAGAATAGAGAAGAACGTTGATGACAAATTTGATACAATAGAGAAGAATGTTGGCGAAAAATTCGAAGAAATGGACAGCAAAGTTCAGCAACTGGCAAAAGAGCTCGACACAGTGCGAAAACATAAACTGCGAGAATGTTCTTTAAGCGGTCCAAGGAGAAAAGAGTTGAAGCCTCCCTCATTCGATGGCCAGACCTCATGGTCTACTTATAAGAAGCAGTTTGAAATGGCTGCCTGTGCAAACGACTGGGACAATGAGGAAAAGTGCTTTGCCCTAGCGATGGCCTTACGTGGTCCTGCGGCAGAATTGCTACAAACAATCGATATCGAAAAGAATAGAGACTATATGGTTTTAGTGCAGGCTATCGAGAAACGGTTTGGGGATAGCCACATGCGGGAAATTTACAAGGTTCAATTGCAAGGCCGTATGCAGCAACGAGGAGAAACACTGCAACAGCTCCAAGCAGATGTGAGTAGACTGGCACATTTGTCATATCCCACCGCAGGCCAAGAAATAATCGACGAAATGGCAAAGGACGCATTCATTGGGGGAATTGCAGATTTGAAGCTACAATCAGCAGTAAGGATGGCCGGGAAAAGAACCCTTGCTGAAGCACTTGCCTTCGCTCTGGCGATGGAAGCATCCAATCAGGCTTCCAAAGGAATGCATTTCGTAAGGGAAATAGTATCTGGTGAATGCTCCTGCTCAAGACCAACTACCATGCAACGAAATATCCCACGGAAGAGACGAAGGATGCGCTGCTGGAACTGCGATAAAGTAGGACATTTGCAAGGGCATTGTAAAGAACCGGTACGACGAGAAGGCTGCCTTCACTGGGGCTACAGGCAAATAGAAAGAAAAACCGGCAAAAACGGCTACCAAGAAACCGGTCAAATTTCCAGAAGCCATCAGTTAGGAAATGCTTACTTCGCGGGGCAGAAGTCTGTAGCAGGAGTCGACGACTCCAGGGTAATTATCCCAGTCTCACAGGTAAAACAATGCAACCAAAGCCTCCCAGCAGAGGTAGTCAGTGGTAAAGAAGCGAAACAACAGGCAACTATCCAAACGATCAGGACTGAGCCAATAGAGGGTTGGAGTATAGACGAAATCCGTTCCTCCCAACAGGCAGACAATGACATCGAACCAATATTGGCCTGGAAGGAACACGAGGAAAGACCAAGCTGGCAGCAGATATCAGATCGGAGCCAAACTCTGAAAGCATACTGGGCACAGTGGGACTCGCTTTTTGTGCAAGATGGATTGCTGAAGAGGAAATGGGAAAGTGCAGATGGGACAACATCTCGTATGCAGCTAATTGTGCCACGGTCCAGAGTCAACCAAGTGCTCCATGAAATACATGACGGAATCTCAGGAGGCCATTTGGGAATAAACAAGACGTTGGAAAAGGTAAGGGAACGTTTCTATTGGCTAAGCGCTAAACAAGATGTCGAGAATTGGTGCAAAAAGTGCATAAGATGTGCAGCTACCAAGGGTCCAAAAGTAAAGCCACATGGACAAATGCAACAATACAATGTCGGAGCACCTTTCGAACGAATAGCCATCGACATCGCTGGGCCGTTTCCCGAAACCTTTAATGGAAACCGATATACTCTCGTAGTCATGGATTACTTCAGTAAGTGGCCGGAAGTGTTTGCCATCCCAAATCAAGAGGCTAAGACCGTAGCCGAACAGATAGTCAACAACTGGGTGAGCAGATTTGGGGTCCCAATGGAGCTGCACTCTGATCAAGGGCGAAACTTTGAATCAAAAGTCTTCCAGGAAATATGCCAATATTTGGGAATAAGAAAGACAAGGACAACGCCACTACACCCTCAATCTGATGGAATGGTCGAACGATTCAATCGGACCTTGAATGAGCATCTATCTAAGTTTGTCAGCGACTGCCAGCGGGATTGGGATCGACACATACCCCTCTTCTTAATGGCCTACCGAAACGCGGTCCATAGCTCAACAGGGCACACACCATCCGAGATCTTATTTGGTCAAACAATTCGGTTGCCAAGTGAAGCAAAATTCGGATCCCCACCGACGGAGCCCAAAGAGGTGAACAAGTACGTGAATGACTTACGCAGCAGGATTCGTAAATTGCATGAAGACACCAGAGAAAAGATGAAGCTAGCAAGCAGCCGCATGAAAACTAGGTACGATATCAAGGCGAAATCTTCCGGTTTCAACGAAGGAGATCTGGTTTTGCTGTATAATCCTCAGCGTAAGAAAGGCAAATCACCAAAATTGCAACAGGACTGGGAAGGTCCATACAAGGTGATAACCCGCATTAATGACGTTGTCTACCGGATCCAGCGTGGGGATCGAGGAAAATTGAAAGTGGTCCATTTGGATAGAATGTGTCATTTCAACGGGATTATGAATGACGAAGTTGTTCGGGACGAACAACTGTAGGGAGGGAGCAATGTGATAACCACTTAAATGTGAGCAGCGACATCTAGCAGAAAATGTTGATACTCGAAGACCAGAAGATTTCGATACTGGAATAACAAAGTCTCGACTGGAGAGTGGAATCGAATTTTCTAGCAAATTGGAAATTGTATGGGACGCTGGATGGCGAGGATTGTTCTCGAAGTATGTCATTCGAGTATAAATACCAGCATCCCCAAGGTATGCAAATCAGTTCTAAAGTTGAATTTGAAGTGTTAATTAGGAGAAGTGATTAAGTGGTTTAAGTAAAAGATAAGAAAAGTATAAGCGGTTGAAAAATTGGATTGTATTGAGAGAAACAATTAAATAGTGAATTGTAACTGTACTGAATAAAGGGATTTGTATTGAAAAGAATAAGTTCTATTATTTGTACCCACACAAACATTTTACAGTATTAAGAATATTGGCGTGGCCAAATGAATTATTTGTCCACTGTTTAGTCGCTTTAAGGCGAATAGCTCCAGTTGCAGCTACTTGCTTGCTAAAAATGTCGAGGGGTGTCAAGTGAAGCAGAATATCTAATGCCGCAGAGGGGGTAGACCGCAGGGCTCCGCTGTGCATAAGCATGCTGTTCTTTGGACTCTGCTTAGTTTAATGCGATTGATTGCATTTTCCAAGGCCGTCCACCAGACAACCACCCCGTAAGTAAGTATCGGTCTTATGACCGAGATGTATAGCCAGTGGGTTATGCGAGGTTGAAGGCCCCATTTGTTCCCAATGGCTTTCTGCAAGAGAATAAAGCTATTGTAGCTTTATTGACTCTTTCTTGAATGTTAGGTTTCCAGTTTTGTTTCTTATCAAAAATGAGACCCAGATATTTTGCTGTATCGGAGAAAACTAAAGTGGTACCGTTTATTGATGGAGAGTCTATGATTGGAATTTTATATTTCCTAGAAAAGAGGACAAGATCAGTTTTATGGAGGTTTATTCCCAATCCACAGCGATCTACCCAGCGGGTTAATCTGTTGAGATTTACTTGGAGGAGTTCTTTAATGGTATTTAGATGTTTTCCTGAGACGGCTATTTCAATCACTCTGCTACCACCCGCTTCCAGGTATATCAGTAGTTCATTAACTACTAAGTTCCAGAGAAGGGGAGAGAGGACACCGCCTTGCGGCGTACCTCTACTGACATATCTTTTAGCAGAAGTCTCACCCAGTTTGGAGTTGATTATCCTGCTTTTTAGCATTAGACCCCAAGTGAGATCAGCTCCCCAAGTGAGCCGTCTACCTGCAGAGTTGACAGCGCAGTCGTGATTGCGGATGTGTTGACGTTGTTAAAAGCGCCCTCTATGTCTAGGAAAGCAACCATTGTGTACTCCTTATATTGTAGGGATCGTTCGATGTGGCTAGTCAGAGAGTGCAAAGCCGTTTCCACCGACTTTCCTTTACAGTAGGCATGTTGAGTCGTAGACAGAAGTTTTGGATCAACTTTAGCTCGTATATGGAGATCAATCAGTCGTTCTAAAGTTTTCAGAAGGAATGATGATAGACTTATAGGTCTGAGGTCCTTTGGGACTACATGAGAACATTTTCCAGCTTTGGGAATGAATACTACATTGACTTCTCTCTATAACCGTGGAATGTGGATAAGTTCTACACAGCTCCTCATAATATTTTTCAATACTGGTAGAATAATATCTGAGGACCTCTGTAGCTCGGCAGATATAATACCGTCCGGACCAGCAGACTTGTATGGTTTGAAGCCATGCAGCGCCCAGAGCAGTTTGTCTCTCGTAATCAGACCATGAATTTTGCAGTTGCAGTAGGCCTGTTTGGGCTGCTACTGGCCGCGAGTTGGGAGCTACCTGGAAAGTGGGTGTCCAGAAGCAGGTTGAGTGATTCATCACTTGAGGTTGTCCAAGAGCCATCGGTTTTTTTCAAACAGCTGGGCATCATAGGATTTGTGGAGAGGATTTTTCTAAGCCGCGATGCCTCAGAGGTTTCTGTAATTTTGTCACAGAATGACCTCCAGGATTGTCGCTTTGCCTTCCTCAGTTCTTTTTTTGTATAATTTGAGGGATTCTTTATATGAGTCCCAGTCGGTCACTTTTCTTGTGCTTTTTGCTGCGTTGAAAAGTTTTCTGCAGGCGTTTCTGAGCAGTCCCAGTGCCGATGTCCACCAATGTGGCTTTTTCTTGCCTCTTGGTTGAATAAGAGGGCAGGAAGCGGCCATAGCCTTCTTGAGAGCCAGAGTAAATGCCCTGACTTTCATGTCAAGCTCATTGGTGTCACGCGGGGGACTTGATAGTTCAGAGGATAACGTTTTTGACAGTATTCCTCTGTATTTTAACCAATCAGTTTTCCGGTAGTTCCGGAAAGCTGGTTGGCTGGGGGGAGCATCATTCAGACTGAATTAGATGTATCTATGGTCTGAAAAAGAGTGTTCAGACGATACCATCCAGTTTGTTAGCCTTTGGGTGATGCTGTCGGAGACAAGAGTGATATCTAACACTTCTTGTCGGTTTCTTGTTATAAAAGTGGGCTCATTGCCAATATTGCAAATTAAGAGGTTAGTACTTAAAATATAGTCTAAAAGTGACTCACCTCTATCATTGATGTCGGTACTGCCCCATTCCGTATGATGTGCGTTAGTGTCGCATCCGATTATGGGGCCAGTTTTTGCCCTCCAGCTTCCAGTACCACCCTTTCTAGGTTATCACCAGGGAGAGGGCCCACTTGGTCGTGGCCAAGGTAAGCCGATGCCAGCCAGTAGGAGCCTTTGGCAGTCTCTAGTCTGGCAACGGTTAAGTCGGGGTCACTGAGGTTGGGAAGTAGAAATACATTAAGACTACGTTTCACTAATATACAAGTTCTAATCTTACCTTTGTCTCTTGTATAGAGCGGAGCGTATGTGGGTGTCCTAAGTCCACGAACCACGCCTTCTGCAATCCATGGTTCCTGGATTAGGATTATGTCTTCTGCGTCTTTAGAAAGACGCAGAATGAGTGCGGCCGAAGCCTTTTTTGAGTGGTGGAGATTAATCTGGAGAAACCGTATCATTGCTACAGCCTTCCAGAGTCGCCTCCACTACGGTGTTGTTGAGGTCCTCGGATTCTGAAGATGTGCCCAAGAGCTCATCTTCTATCTCTGATCGTGTAGAACCTCTAATTGCTTCGTCATCGGTTTCCATTTCTGACAGTGTGTCAAAGAGGAGACCGACGGATAGTCACCTCGGACAGATTGGAGTCGTCGCTATCCAATTCTGGAAAGGATATCGACGCTCCAAGATCCGAGGTTGTGAAGTCAGGTATTAAAGGAGGAGGAGGTTGCTTATCAGCATCCAGCTCATCCTTTTTGTACACCCTTAAATGAATGGACTCGAATCCGAACCGAATCATGCCTTTCGTCTGCGCCAGAGGATTAAGGGATTCCTTATTAACGCGCATCTATACGAACCCCTTAGTTCCTCCAGTTTCGCGACTTTCCAGTCATGAGTCGGAAGAGTCGGGTTGCTGAGCCGGATGATTTCCAGAATACTTTATGGAGATGAGGGTTCGGCTGGAATCCAGGTACGAGTTCGAGGTCTACTAGGAATGTCTTCCTTAGATACGACCTCGAGTTTTGCACCTGGCCAAATCTCTCCTAAACCATCGATGGCCTTGGTGAAGAGATCGAGAGATCTCTGGTTTGAAAAAGCGATGAGTTTGACATGGCCTTGGTGCTAGCCAGCGTCGCTTGTGATACTAGGTGGTCCGGGGTTTTCCCGCATGATGGCCAAGAAGTTGCTCGAGAGCTTCAGCTTGACCAGTTGCCACCGTTCCGGTGTGATGGAACCGTCGGTATCGCTCCTGTCGATCACCGCGATCACCAATGCGTCCTTTAGGACTTCGTTGTAAGGCCTCAGAGATCTGCTGTTGGATGGCCCAGGGTTTGTAGAACTATGTGTTTTGGGCCTCTTGGAAACCGGGAGTCATTTGGCGTTTTGGGAGCAGGGGAAGCAGTGGGAAATCCGTCTTTTAGGATGTTTTTAGCCCACTCAACCTTGCTCTTTATTTCCGCACTTCTCTCAACCTCCGGAATGGATCCGGAGGTTTTGATGATGCGTGAAGCATTTCGACGTCTTATATAGAGCGCCTTAGATGGAACTTGCCGTTGCGGCTGAGCTCCAGATTCCTCCTTGGAGGGAGGAGTTTTGGTAGCAGCAACAAGTCCGTGGTCTGCCACAAACTTGCTGCTGCTAGGGGCGGAGGAAGTGATAGGACCATGGCTTGCCACAGTCTTAACACTCCCTGAAGGAGTTTTGGTAGCAGCGACAAGTCCGTGGCCTGTCACAAACTTGCTGCTAGGGGTGGAGGAAGTGATAGGACCATGGCTTGCCACAGTCTTAACACTTCCTGAATTCTTATTTTTTAGCTCGTTCCGTTTGCCTTTAGAGGATGGCGCACCATGGCCTGCCACAGTTTTGCCTCCTCTCGGCAATGTAGGAGCCTTGCCGGTAGTCGGTGTAGTCACCGTTCCACCGCCCGGTATTGAAGGAGTACCGGCCTCGGTTTTTGTTTTCTTGGTTTTTTCCATAAATGGTCCCACAAGTAGCGGAGAAAGGGGTGTCCATCTGTACAGAGATCCGCTGTATACAGATAAGGCTAGCTAATCCGGAGGTCGCCAGGTATCCGGATACTCCGTTCGCGACTGATCTGTTTTTGGAGATACTGGGCCCTCAACCAGGTTGATCTTCAGCACGGGTCGTATGACACCTTGATCCAGCCCAGGGGTAGGAGGGAGTGCTTTGGGAGTTGGGAGGGGGGGGGAGGGGGGAGCATCATTTGGTTTCAGGACTCGTCTGGAGAATTTCTTCTCCAGAAGGTTAATGGTTTGTCGTCCTGTGATAGGACAGCAATAGCATGGCCAGAAGCGTCAGTTGTTAACTCGAATTCGTTTTCTAAGTTTGGATAGGATAAGATTACTTCTTTGGAGACGAGGGAGTTTTTGAGATTCCGAAATGCATCCACTGTATTTTTATCAAGATGTACAGTCTGATTTTACGAAGGGTTCATAGATACGTGTCCATCTTCGTTGATAATAACCTGACATTCCTAGAAAGAATCGAAGGTCTTTGAGATTTTTAGGTGAGGCCAAGTTGACGATAGCTTGGACCCTTTTTGGATTTGCTTTAATGCCATTATTTCCGAAAATAAAATCTAGAAATTCGTTTGAAGAAATTCGCATCTGTCCAACTGCACCTTCGTGTTGGTTTCTTCGAGAGTTTTTAAAACTTGTGCCAGATTATTTAGATGTGCAGCTTCATCCTTACAGAATATGATGATACACCAGACAACGTTTGTCTATGTGTTTCCGTAAGATGTCATCTAAGGTTCTTTGGAATATGGAAGGCGCATTTTTAAGGCCAAATGACAAGCAGACAAACCCAAATTTGCCATTGTTAATTGAGATGCCGTTTTCTCAATGTCCGATTGTTTGAAAGGGGTTTGATGAAATCCACTTTTGAGACGTATAATAGAAAAGTACTTGTTTTTGCCAAGGTTTGAAAATAACTTGTTTATTTTAGGGATGGGGTATTTGTCAGGTATGGTAACGATAGTCTATGACTAATCTATATTTCTTCTCTCCGAATGCGTCCATTTTTTCGGGACGTTCCATACGGGGGCGTTATATGGCGATCTAGAGGGCTTATTTGGTTTACTTGCTTTTCGATTTCCTCTTTTAAAATCATGAGGTAAGGGTAGGATTTGGAGTAAAATGGGAGTATCTGAGGTGGTGCGTATTTCACTCTTAACCGTAGAGGTATAGGTGAGTTTTTGGCCGGAATCTAAGAATACGTTTGGCTGCTTTGAAGCTTTTCCTTTTGTCGATCCGAAAGATGTAAAATTCTGTGAGTAACTGTGTTAATATTAAGTATAGATTGTTATGTTTGGATCCCGGCACCGATATACGGCGATGCCCCGAACCAAACGATAACAAGTTCTCTCTGGGATCCCGCTATCCCAGCTGTGGGTTCCACCAGGTAGCGCTTTGACGGCAGCTAAACCTGGGCGAAATAAAAAAATTGGGCGCCACATGATTTTTCCACCGGAATCACGAAACCTTTCCAAAAAAAAGGAAAAAAAGAAGAGAAAACTTCCCCGAAAAAAAAAACCGAACAAAAAAAACAGCAAGAAAAACAATAAAAACCAAAAATTCCACGGCGTTATAAAGCTCCGTTGGAGCTCGACGATTTATTATTTTTTTTGCGTAGCAGTACACTCGTCGATGGAGCTCGACGATTTATTATTTTTTTTTTGCGTAGCGGTACACTCGTCGATGGAGTGACTCGCTATTCTTTAAGTCCCGAAACAACAAAAAAACGTTATCTAACGGGTCGCGTGTCCCGTCTGTTCTCGGGAATTTTACGCACGCGCGGCCCACCGGAGTCTCGATTTTCCAAAAAAACAAAACGACTTAAAAATCTTTTTTTATAATATTTTTTTTTCTTTTTTTTTATCCTACACTATCACTACACTGCACTATACTTATCTTTCCCCTGGCGGTGCTGTGCCCCTTTCTGGCACAGTTCCTCGCGGTCGTCACCAAAGTGAGTTCCAGATCTTTTACGATCCACAACTCCCGCCAGACACATACACACATTCACACGCACATTCTCTCACCCATTTATTCAGCACTAGTGGACCCAGCGACGGGATTTCCAGCTATAGCACTAGCAAGCTTTGCTAGTGTGTGCCCCCGTGTCTGACTAGGCCTCTCACACATACCATTTTCCACATTCATACTAAACTCCTCAGTCTCGGAGTTCGCTCCCACTTCCAGTAATGACTGGGAACTCCACTGAGCGAGTTTGTGGAAGCTGTGGATCCTAGCTATTGCCTACTCTTAGGTTCTACAACTAGAGATTGCGAAAAGCAGAGTTTCTTTCTTTTCTGCTAACTGAGTAATTTTCCCCCATCGCGTTACACTAAAAAAAAATTTGTTAAAATTAAAACGAGACAAAGGAGAAAGGAAATGCGATGGAATGGTAGCGGATCCCTAACTACTCCGGTGGATCGGCGTTCAGATTTGGGGGGGGGACTGACCAATAGCGTGTCACTCCTTACAATTATTTGTTTATTATTTTTGTAAATGGGCCCTTCTGCCCTCTGACCACACTGCCAGTTTGTACTTTTATTATTTTGGTAGTTGTGGTTGTTCTAGTTTGTTGCCTGTTTGTTGCATGTTTGTATGTTGTTTTTGGTCGTTGTAGTTTGTTGCATGATTGTATTGTGATAACCACTCAAATGTGAGCAGCGACATCTAGCAGAAAATGTCGAAACTCGAAGGTTTCGATACTGGATTAGCAACTGGAGAGTAGAATCGAATTTTCTAGCAAATTGGAAATTGTATGGGACGCTGGATGGCGAGGATTGTTCTCGAAGTATGTCATTCGAGTATAAATACCAGCATCCCAAAGGTATGCAAGTCAGTTCCAAAGTTGAATTTGAAGTGTTAAATTAGAAGAAGTGATTAAGTGGCTTAAGTAAAAGATAAGAAAAGTATATGTGGTTGAGAAATTGAATTGTACTGAGAGAAAGAATTAAATAGTGAATTGTAACTGTACTGAATAAAGGGATTTGTATTGAAAAGAATAAGTTCTATCATTTGTACCCACACGAACATTTTACATTGGTGTCAGAAGTGGGATAGGACTTATTGTGTGTAAAAAAAAAAAAAAAAAAAAAAAAAGTGTTTTCTGACTATTTGAAAAAGCTAGGATGGGTCGAAAACTATTACAATTGACCCTCGTCCAACTCAAATCCGAGTTGAACAAGAGAAGCCTCAGCGCCAGTGGAGGAAAAAGTGACCTGGTGCTCCGACTTCAGGAGGCTTTGAACAACGAGGGACATGATCCTGATGCATATTCCTTTGATGTTGACGAGGATGAACAGACAAGTACCGGCAATGACATGGCTGCGATGATGCAACTCCTCTTACTAAAAATGGAAGAACAGACGAACATTCTCCAGAACAGTCTGGAACAAAAAATGGACGAACAGAAGAATAGTCTCGAACAAAAAATGGACGAACAGAAGAACAGTCTCGACCAACAAAAGAAAAATCTGGAAGAACAAAAGAATAGCCTCGAACAAAAGCTGGATGAACAAAAGAAAAATCTAGACGAGCAGAAGAGCAGCATTGAACAAAAAATCGACGAACAAAAGAATAGTCTAGAACAAAAACTGGAAGAACAAAATAACGTTCTACACCAAAAGTTCGAAGAAATCGATAACAAATTTGATAGAATAGAGAAGAATGTCGGCGAAAAATTCGAAGAAATGGACAGCAAAGTTCAGCAACTAACAAAAGAGCTCGACACAGTGCGAAAACAGAAACTGCGAGAATGTTCTTTAAGCGGTCTAAGGAGAAAAGATTTGAAGCCTCCTTCATTCGATGGCCAGACCTCATGGTCTACTTATAAGAAGCAGTTTGAAATGGCTGCCTGTGCAAACGACTGGGACAATAAGGAGAAGTGCTTTGCCCTAGCGATGGCCTTACGTGGTCCTGCGGCAGAATTGTTACAAACAATCGATATCGAAAAGAATAGGGACTATATGGTTTTAGTGCAGGCTATCGAGAAACGGTTTGGGGATAGCCACATGCGGGAAGTTTACAAGGTTCAATTGCAAGGCCGTATGCAGCAACGAGGAGAAACACTGCAACAGCTCCAAGCAGACGTGAGTAGACTGGCACATTTGTCATATCCCACCGCAGGCCAAGAAATAATCGACGAAATGGCAAAGGACGCATTCATCAGGGGAATTGCAGATTTGAAGCTACAATCAGCAGTAAGGATGGCCGGGAAAAGAACCCTTGCTGAAGCACTTGCATTCGCTCTGGCGATGGAAGCATCCAATCAGGCTTCCAAAGGAATGCATTTCGTAAGGGAAATAGTATCTGGTGAATGCTCCTGCTCAAGACCAACTACTATGTAACGAAATATCCCGCGGGAGAGCCGAAGAATGCGCTGCTGGAACTGCGATAAAGTAGGACATTTGCAAGGGCATTGTAAAGAACCGGTACGACGAGAAGGCTGTCTGCACTGGGGTTACAGGCAAATAGAAAGAAAAACCGGCAGAAACGGCTACCAAGAAACCGGTCAAATTTCCAGAAGCCATCAGTTAGGAAATGTTTACTTCGCGGGGCAGAAGTCTGTAGCAGAAGTTGACTCCAGGGTAATTATCCCAGTCTCACAGGTAAAACAATGCAACGAAAGCCTCCCAGCAGAAGTAGTCAGTGGCAAAGAAGCGAAAGAACAGGCAACTATCCAAACGATCAGAACTGAGCCAATAGAGGGTTGGAGTATAGACGAAATCCGTTCCTCCCAACAGGCAGACAATGACATCGAACCAATATTGGCCTGGAAGGAACACGAGGAAAGACCAAGCTGGCAGCAGATATCAGATCGGAGCCAAACTCTGAAGGCATACTGGGCACAGTGGGACTCGCTTTTTGTGCAAGATGGATTGCTGAAGAGAAAATGGGAAAGTGCAGATGGGACAACATCTCGTATGCAGCTAATTGTGCCACGATCCAGAGTCAACCAAGTGCTCCATGAAATACATGACGGAATCTCAGGAGGCCATTTGGGAATAAACAAGACGTTGGAAAAGGTAAGGGAACGTTTCTATTGGCTAAGCGCTAAACAAGATGTCGAGAATTGGTGCAAAAAGTGCATAAGGTGTGCGGCTACCAAGGGTCCAAAAGTAAAGCCACATGGACAAATGCAACAATACAATGTCGGAGCACCTTTCGAACGAATAGCCATCGACATCGCTGGGCCGTTTCCCGAAACCTTTAATGGAAACCGATATACGCTCGTAGTCATGGATTACTTCAGTAAGTGGCCGGAAGTGTTTGCCATCCCAAATCAAGAGGCTAAGACCGTAGCCGAACAGATAGTCAACAACTGGGTGAGCAGATTTGGGGTACCAATGGAGCTGCACTCTGATCAAGGGCGAAACTTTGAATCAAAAGTCTTCCAGGAAATATGCCAATATTTGGGAATAAGAAAGACAAGGACAACGCCACTACACCCTCAATCTGATGGAATGGTCGAGCGATTCAATCGGACCTTGAATGAGCATCTATCTAAGGTTGTCAGCAACTGCCAGCGGGATTGGGATCGACACATACCCCTCTTCTTAATGGCCTACCGAAACGCGGTCCATAGCTCAACAGGGCACACACCATCCGAGATCTTATTTGGTCAAACAATTCGGTTGCCAAGTGAAGCAAAATTCGGATCCCCACCGACGGAGCCCAAAGAGGTGAACGAGTACGTGAATGACTTACGCAGCAGGATTCGTAAATTGCATGAAGACACCAGAGAAAAGATGAAGCTAGCAAGCAGCCGCATGAAAACTAGGTACGATATCAAGGCGAAATCTTCCGGTTTCAACGAAGGAGATCTGGTTTGGCTGTATAATCCTCAGCGTAAGAAAGGCAAATCACCAAAATTGCAACAGGACTGGGAAGGTCCATACAAGGTGATAACCCGCATTAATGACGTTGTCTACCGGATCCAGCGTGGGGATCGAGGAAAATTTAAAGTGGTCCATTTGGATAGAATGTGTCATTTCAACGGGATGCTGAATGACGAAGTTGTTCGGGACGAACAACTGTAGGGAGGGAGCAATGTGATAACCACTCAAATGTGAGCAGCGACATCTAGCAGAAAATGTCGAAACTCGAAGGTTTCGATACTGGATTAGCAACTGGAGAGTAGAATCGAATTTTCTAGCAAATTGGAAATTGTATGGGACGCTGGATGGCGAGGATTGTTCTCGAAGTATGTCATTCGAGTATAAATACCAGCATCCCAAAGGTATGCAAGTCAGTTCCAAAGTTGAATTTGAAGTGTTAAATTAGAAGAAGTGATTAAGTGGTTTAAGTAAAAGATAAGAAAAGTATATGTGGTTGAGAAATTGAATTGTACTGAGAGAAAGAATTAAATAGTGAATTGTAACTGTACTGAATAAAGGGATTTGTATTGAAAAGAATAAGTTCTATCATTTGTACCCACACGAACATTTTACAGTATGTTGTATGTATAATTTTCTTTGCCCTCGGTGGAGACGGTCTTATTACTTGGCCGTCCGCCTACATGCCCCTGCTGCTCCTTCGGTGCTCCATCGGTGGGGTGCTGGCTTAAAAAGGGATCGTCCTCCCTTCACCCATCGAACCTAACTTTTAAAACTGGTGCGTCGTTGGGGTGTGCCCGATTATACTGGCCGTCCGCCTGCACACCACTGTTGCTCCTTTGTGTTTTTGTTTTTGCAGAGTTTAATACTGTCCCACAGGTTTTCGATCGTGAGATTGCGCAGATCACTTCGAAACATTGATTTAATTGACCGTCTTAGTTAAACTTCACTATCATGCATATCAATAAATAATTTTTTGAAAATGTAATCACATTGATGCAGTTTTTATTAAGGCATCAATACCTTCTCAAAAAAAAACGACGTTTTCATACTGCATATTCCGCGGGGTCTAGTTATATATTTTTTCATCATATCCAAACAGATAATCAAATCAAATGATATCACAGGGCTGAATGCCAGGGCGGGGAAATGAATCCCTCTCAAATGCGTTCTCTTATACAAGGTTTGTATACAAATTTGTAGTCCTGGAACATACCTTATGTATATCTTTTTATGATCCGCTGAGTACGATCCGAGATTTAAATTAAAAGCCCTCAATGAAGAAGCACATTAGAACAAATAATTGTGTTAATTTTGATTTGGTTAATTACCAGTTTATTGTGTGTTTTTTTATAATAACCTCGCGCTCATGGGATTTTGAGTATTCTTCTAATGTACCGTATTTTAAATTTTCTCGTGCTCAACTGAGTTGAAACCTTATCTATAATTTGTTTTGCTGGAAGTGATGTGCAAAGTTCATCAATACGTATGTATTGTAAATAAAAAGTTAAGACTCAGAACTTTCCAGTAAATTTATCTAGATTAGAGTGTATTACATGTATGTATATACTATTTCCAATTACGAACTGTAGAAGGCCTCTTTTATTTTCATTTTACATTTACTACATAATATAAACTTTTGTTCAGCAAGACTCCTCCATTCGTCGCATTTGTAGACTAACCGCCGTATGTTCGACAATAAATTTTTCTTTCTTTTTATTGGAGAATCGACACGATTATTGTTTTTGTCCCAATATTTCTAAGCAAAGCTTGTAAGTTCTAGATAAGAGTTTTCAACTTATTTGACCAACTGGGAAGGGCAACGGTTGCCCACTATGTTTCTCCTAGCTAACTTAAAATATAGGGTTTTCCAATAAGGACTTGACAACTTTTCTTTAAATAAAACGCAAACCATTTGAGATATTTAAAAAAACTTTATTATCGGCTTAAAGTACAATCAAAACATTTATGAATGGAACTCGACTTCGTTCATATGGCCACCGCGGGCACGTTTGCAGCGGTCGATTCGTTGGAACCAATTTTCAACGACTCGGCCACACATTTCGACCGAAACGGCTTTTATTTCGCGTTCAAAGTTGGCTCTGAGCTCTTCCAACGTCGTCGGCGTGTTGGCATAAACCAATGACTTAACGTAGCCCCATAGAAAATAGCCAAGCGGCGTTAAATCCCACGAACGACTGATCCATTTCTTGAGATAACATGCTCACCATACTTACTCTTCAATAAATCGAATGTGGCGTGTGGCATAATCCTGTTGAAACCACATGTCGTCCAAGTCCATATCTTCCAATTCGGGCCAAAAATAATCGGTGATCATGGCGCGATAAGCTGACCATTTACAGTAACGTGACGATCCTTATCGTCGACGAAAAAATATGGCCCAGACAGTTATTTTTTGTGGATGAAGTGGTGATTCGTGAAGCACATGTGGATTTTCACCCGACCAATAACACATATTTTGCTTATTGACGAACCCATTGAGCCTAAAATGAGCTTCGTAACCGAAGATGATTTTGCGATGAAATTCATCATCTTGGCGCATCTTCTCCAGAACCCAATCGGAGAACGTACGTCGCTTCAAATGGTCCATCGGCTTCAATTCTTGAGTCAGCTTGATCTTATATGGGTGTAAACTAAGATCCTTACGCAAAATACGCCATAATGTGGTCTGAGCGATGCCCAATTCTTGAGAACGCCGTGGAATTGACTGATTTGGATCGTTTGCTACGGACGCCTGAACGGCAGGGATATTTTCGATACTTCGACCAACCCGTTGTCTCACTGGCACGGCAACATCACACAACGAATATGTAGGCTCAAATTTTTGCACTAAACTTGTTATTGCCTGTCTACTAGGGCGAGAATTACGACCGAAAATTGGAGTTAACGCTCTTAAACTTGCAGTCACCGACTCCGAATTTCGGTAGAAAATTTTTATAATTTGCAGACGTTGCTCGTTCGAGTATTTTACCATGATGAAAATGTTGAGTTTATTGAATAAATTGACAGTGACAGTTTGATGATTAGTGAAAGAGTGCATTCACAAATTAAATTCAAAGTTGTGAAGTCTCTATTGGAAAACCCTTTATTATCTTTGTATGGTTATGTTCTTCCAACCTACTTTAATAAGTTAGCTTTATTTACTTTACCTCATGGCATGGCATGATGCTAAATGTTTAATTATATATTCGCCACGTAATCGAACAGCTATGTACATAAATATTCTGAAGAGATGATTGTTTTGTAAAACGACACCTAGCAGGCACATGCATAATTCTTCAAAGATATTCAAGTTATTGATTTTGATATCTTGATTATATAAAATTAAACACTATCCGATATTTAATTAAATATATATTTTTTTATTTTTACTAAATCATTGTTATTGTTTTGCCCAAGGGTTTTATTTAACATTAGCCTGGACATTCGATTTTTCTCACCTTAAGTTTATCTTCAAAGATAGGTCTTCTTCCACATTTAAATAACATGTATATCCAAATGTCGGCACAGAGCAATATGTAACCTAGTCCTTAGTCTACAAAGCAATTCTAACTACTAGTTGTTTTTTAATTTTTTATTTTAGGACTATATTAATTTATAGTTTGCATTTGACAATGTGTCATGTTTATGCTCTTGAAGAAGTCAACACATACATGAAAATATAAATATGCAATATATCTAGCTATCGAGCATCTTGGCGTAGTTTTTTAATGCAGAATTTTTATAAATGCTCAACGTAAAAGCCTAGGCAGCTGTAAAGCAAAATATTTAAATGTTCAAATATTGGATAAAAAAAAATCATTTAAGGCACATATTGTTTTGTTTGTATGAAAATGCAAAGCATGATCGATGTTGATGGATGGCGAGACAATTGGATAAATAAAAATTAATATTTTTTTCTTCTTCTATTAAAATCAAAATAAACATAAAAGACACACCTTAATTAAAACTGAACATTTTTAATACAAAATAAATTTATAGATGCTTTATTACTTATATGCTTTTACAAACATTAGATGATGTATAATCGCGAACCGCGTCGTTTAAGGTTTCATGAAGAATAAAGCACTATATGCGCTATTAAAAAGTATACAAAACAAAAATCTTTGGTCTAACAATAGCAATGATTTCTTATTATACAATATCGGTTTGTTGAAGGCTCTTATTTGTCTTAGTCTAATGTACGTTAGTGTCTTTCCTTGAGTTCGTTTACTCGCCAATAATGTTTGCTATCATGTCTCAGATATCTACGCAAGGCGCAATAAAAATGGGAAGTTTTAATTTGATGTTAGGTACTCTCTGCGTATATGAATATATATATTTCTTTCCATTTAGTTCGTAGACATGGATTTTAGATTTTTATTTCACAGTTCAGCCAATTCCATTCCCCTGTCTCCTAATGCCTTACTTCTGTTTAAAATATAGAAATATTTAATGATGCCAATTGCAATCAGTATTTGATCGCGCATCAGGATTAATCACTCTCATAGCAAGCCCATTTAGTCAAGTACTCGTATGTAATGATTACTCCTGCTACCTGATTCAAAATACAACCTCAAATAAATATGTAATTCTAGAAGAGGAAAATGTAATAAATTAGTTAATTTCTTGAATGTCGATTAGATCAGCAAAATTCATATGGGTGTGCATATGTATTATATCTTTAAGTGGATTAACCCCTTCTAGTAGTACAAAAATATGAAATAATTTCTATCCGATTAAACAAACCTTTTACGATATTTCATAATAATAGCGAAAACCCCTCCGTTGATTATAAACAGACCGGCAATTAAAACCGATGGAATTATAATATCTTCATAGAAAAAAAAGAGACATGGGTAAATGATTAAGGAAATGAGAGAAAAAATAAAACAAAAACAAAAAATTATAATGAATAAAATTCAATTGACATTTAACGTATGACAAAATTTTTCTTCCTACCAAATATCATGTCAGCGTCGTTTTGAGAAGGCATAATGTTCGTAACTTTTGATAAACCTGGTATGCTGCTAAGCAGTGTTAATTTTTCTTCAGAAGGAACTTGGCTTCTAGGGAAATGTTCTTGCTCTGTAAAGTTGAAACATATGTACATATATGCTATTTAAAAAAAAATATCTATTTTCCTTTTTTAATGTGTACCTATATGTAAGAATTCATACAAACATACATATCGTATACACATACTATACAACAATTTCATTGTGAGATTAAAATTTTACACACGTTGACATTTGATTAAATTGATTTGGTATCGTCGTTATGTATGCACTAATTAAGTTAACAAATGAAGATACTAAATAGATGAGCAAATCATTATATTAAAGTAAAACAAATACAGCATGTCTTTTTTTTCTAAGCAAATCAACTTTCATCATTTACATTGAAAAGCGCGTGAAATGAATATGCATTGTGACTATACTGTACTATGAATGATGTAAATGATTAAGTATACAAATATACATGTATAACATATAAATTGTGTTTATCTTACCAATGCAATTGGGCAGAAGTTTATCCCAAACTTTTATTGTATTACAAGTTAGGGTTCGCGTGCTAAGCCCGGAGTCTGGAAATAAAAATGAGGGTTGACATTCGTAAAATGCACTGTTCGCTTTTCTGTCAACAAGTTTGACATTAGACGGGAGTGGTAAATTTACGCAGTCATCAGCTGAAACATATATACAGGGTTGGCATTAATATCGCTGAAATATTAAATATTTTTAATTTAAAAAAACTGTTCAAACTCGATGTTATTATTCATACAAAGTCTGTTCTTGTACAGAAACACGAATTTGCAACTGTTTTGAGCTGTAATTTTCATAGTACTCGGCAGATACATTGTTTTACGAGTATATAACATGCCTTCTTAGTGGTTTGTATTGTATATTTTTCTTTCCTTAATTCAATTTGTAATATTTTTGTACGTTCTGAAGATAACTTTGCCAAAACGTTTTGTACAAAGAAATAAGAAAAAAAAATTGTTTAACTCTATTTGATGTAATTTACAATCTTGTACATACATACATGCTGCATACCTTAATGCAATAAATGTGTTCTTGTGGTTCTGTTTTTTCTTTTTTGTATACCTACTAAAATTACCCTTTTGAATAAAAATGTAATGAAATCTAAATATGTACTATATCTGTACATATATAACAGATACGAAATGCAGAAAAAGCATGCAAATTGCATGCATTATAGGTACATATATCAATACAATTTCGTTATAGGTGGAATTAAGTAAAAAATACAATAATATTCATGTGTATTAGATAGGGTTAGAAAGTACTTACCGGTGTAATGCAACAGAACTCCTCTCTTAGGATAAGCAAACCTAGAAGTAGTCCTGACTGTAATTTTTATCAGATTAGATGTACTTATAATTGCGATGGGTTGTACTATCTCAGTACAGCTGTTAAACAATGTTTTGTTGATTCCAGAATCTTCGATTAGAAGTAAATCTTTGCATACGTCATCAACTAAAAAATATATGTAAAATATTCAAGAACAAACAACTCAAATAATTATATCAATAAATGAATTAACATAGATGGCAAACTCTACTAATAATTTTGCAAACACTTAACTTTCGCGCAGGCACACTGTAAGTGAATTACCAAAATTTTGTATATCTCTATAACCTGCCAGAATTTTCTAGAATGAAAGCAATTTACAAATTAAGTTGCTAGAATGGGATTGATTTGTAAGACTGTGTGTAATGTGGAAGATGTTTTTTTGAGTAAAATGGGCGGCTTTTGTGTAAAACGGGATGACAGTTCACGCGTATTCACAGACGGGATCACACGGATAGAGGCGATCAGTAAAAATTAGGTTTTGGTTTTGTTTGCCTTCTATGTTAGTTCGTCTATAATTATATCATACATCGCAATGAGTTATCTAAAATTGATATACGTATTCGTATACCCTCTGGCGCCACAATATTCCAAAAACAATCAAATTCTCCTATGTAAAACTTGGGATATCCAGGTGTCATTGCAAATCCATGAAGCAATACGGATCTAAATGATGTTTTTTGAATACTGTTATATGTGATTGAAGGGTTTTCAATTCTCTTAGATGGGTCTTCATGCGATATATCCGAATGCCTTGTATTTATATAATTATTGCTGTCGTCTACGTCTGGTTGCGTGTAGTCTTCTGTATTTGCGATTTGAGTCGTAGTCATAATTTCGAATATATCTGAAATTTCGTTTTAGTTTATTGAAAATTCGCAAAACTATTTTATTAACAATTACATATGTATATATAATATACCTTTTTCTTGGTGTGAAGTAGAGAAAGAAAGTTCTTCTAAAATATCTTTGGTTGTTGTACTAGTTGCATCATATGTGCTCTTATAAACAGTAAGGTTACTTGGAATGCTATTTAAAGTGTCGTTTAAACTTGGATGCACCATTATGTATTGACCTCCTTCCCGTATTGTAAGTGTAACATTTTCCAAATTGCTACTATTATCCGATTTCTGCTTCAATTCCTTGTCTTCATTCGAAATATTGGTTTCACTCTTATTAGCAAACAAGTTTTGTTCTTTAATATTATTTCGCTCTGTAGATATTTCCTCTTTTCGAAAATAAATTTCATCTCCTATTGTTTCTATGTCATTGAAGTCATTAATATTACTTGGTAGAATTTTCAGAACACGAAAATCCTAAGAAATTGCAAAAATATTTTATTATCAAAGGGACAAAAACCATATTAATTAATATATGTTACCTGAGAATATATTCGATTTTTCGGTACTTCAGGTAGGCCTTCCTGATGCTCAGCAACTTTTACCTTTCGAGTTTCTGAAAAACCAGTGCTTAAATTTCGAAAACTATCTGCTGCAATTATTTTGTCAGCCTTAAGAATTTTAAGTGAATGAAGAGAAGTTTCTCGGGTTTGAATTCTAGGTTCTGCTAGCGGTTCACCCTTGCCACTATCAAGAATTTGGATATTTGGATCTATCTCATAACCGATTGTTAAATGCTCCCCACAATAACGATTAATTCTAAAATCTAAAAATAAATAATTATAGAATTATAGAATTATTATAGGAAGCAATCAAGGAAAAGGACATAACAAACGTACAAATTTCACCTTGACAAAATAAAAACAATGAACATACCATCCATACAAATGTATTTGACTCGAACAATTCCACCCTCCCAGACTTTTGCAAAAGGATGGTCTACAGTAAATATAAAACTGCAATGATTTTTTCCCGAACATCTACAAGAATAATAATTTAATTTTCATTCATAAATTCATAAAATGTTTACTATAAGTTTTATATACATATATAAATAACATGATTGAAATTAAATTTTTCAGTCAGTGTTATGTTTCAGGTATAAGAAAAAAGAACTTATTCATTGCTAATACTTTCAATCCCTCCACTTCTCTTTAATTACATTGTTTTGCCAAGCTACGGACAAGGTTTCCCTTATTTCTTTTATTTTATAGGGAAAAAAGTGTTCAAACAAATCAAGTGTGATTGAAGGACTTTTTTGCACACATGATACAAAACATTAGGGTAAAAATACAATATACATATGTACGAGTACGTGCGTGATGGAATTTCAGGGGATGCAAAAATTGCATAAAAATCAATATTCGCAAAGAATAAGGATACGGCTGTAGGAAATGATATTTTATATAAAATAAGATAAAAATCTTACCTTTTGTTGAGCGCTCGTCGAATATTGTATTCATTATCCGATTGATTGTTATAAGACCTGTCCAGGTCTAAGCGATTAAGGGAAGAGATATGTCTTTTCTGCTCCGTACAATTTGATCCAAGGGATTGACTTCGTACAACGTCGTCTTCTTCTATATAGTTGTTATTTTAATAATTTAAGTTTTGATATTCGAATTCCAATTGTTGAAATTACCTGTTTCTATATTTTCCAGTGGTATATTTCGTTTAGAACGTGAAAAACTTTCACCGTCTAGTTCGTCTTCAGGTGATATTCGTCGTAAATACCGAATAATAAGTTTTTCTAATACTAAACGAAGAGATGTACGCTTTTTCTTTTGTTCTAGTTTATATATTAAATAATATATAATAAATCTGAAAAATTAAAATGTGATATAGAAAAATTACCTTTATTATGGTAGTTTAATTTTTCATTTATAGAATCGGTATCTTCTAAAACATCAATATCAATATCTTCCTCATTAGTGTGACTTTGTCGCAAGGTTTCAAGAAACTTTTGGCCCGCTTTCTTTTCGGCATTTAACGATTCCTCAACTTCCGGAGAAGCGAATGTACGAACAAGCCTAAAACAAAAAGATCACCGCTTAAACATATTCTCAATTATTGAAGTTGCTTCCAGCTTCACCTCCTCATGTCGAAGCGTAGACATTCATCCTCAGTACAGTTCGGTGTGAAAGTGGCTTCTAATATTGCCAGCTTTGAATCCAAACTACCGCATGTGAGTCTCAGCTCAGTATCATGACATCCTATTTCCTCTACGACTTCTAAAAAATATATTTCCTTGTAGTTTTACACTGTTTGTTTGATTGAAATAAAAAAAAGCTGAATCTACAACAACATTTACGGAGTTGGTAAGAAAGTAGCCGCTGGGCAAAAAGTTTTCCGTAAGACACCAATGTTTTTTAACTTTTTTATTTTTATTTTACCCTCATTTAGTTATTTGAATCATTTTTTTATGTTTCTAAATTCAAACTATGTACATGTACATACATATAGAAAATATAAGTTATGTAGAAAACTGCTTCGCATTTTTGTCCCTCTATGGATAGGGTATGATATCAACACGTTGAAAGTAGGGGTTGTTGCGTAATGGTATAACGGGAATGTAAAAAAAAATTGAATCAAAGTTTAACATAACTTACCAATTGGACTAATTAAACCCAAATACAAAGACTCAATACAATAGAATAGCACTCCAAAGTTTATTAAACACATAGATAGTATATTTGAAGAATTCATTTTGTTTAATTCTAATTTTAATTAATTTAACAAGTTTTAACTAGTTAGACGGATTTTTTTTTTAAACTTAGAAGGTAATATACATGGTCTGCTGTATATTATTTTATATTTTAATGAAACACTTTTGATGATATGTATTAATTACTCCAAGACGATATTTTGCCATCAAAGGAATATTTGCGAAGAAAAACCACACTTATCATTTTTATCTATGATTTTCCTCGGCTTTGCTTTTATTGGAAATGATAAGCCGGAAAACATAGTTTTTCATTTTAAAAACAATGTTTTTTACAATACAACATTTGCGATTACGCCGAACCGAATACATAATGCTCTGTCGTCATAATTGAGTACTTCATTATAGAATACACTTCGTTTACAGAGATTATTTTGCAAAAAGGAATGGACACAAAATACATAGAATGATAGTGAACCAACTAATAATTAACTTTGATTGTTTTTTTAACTTTTCGCATACAATCCTTGAATTTGGTCGATACTTGTGTTTTTATTTAAATCAAAGTTACTTATAATCAAATTTTACGGTTTTCTTTTCAATTTAATCACTAAACCCAAGTGGTTGTTTATGTTAAGTTAATATATACAACATATCCGTTAAGTAATTTCTGCTGTCTTGTATTTTTTTTATTAGCTCGAAGTTTAGGGAAACCAAAGAAACATTATTATATTTTCCGTCAGTCTATTTATAGTATCCACCCGTATTGATGTTTCATCGCAAACTGAAGCATCATTCACTATTCACATAGTGAATTCGACTATACTGTAGATTTGGTTTTAGCTGTCATTTAAATTCATCCTTCCAACTGTGCAGAAGAAATGTTTAAAAAGTTTACGGAAGAGAAAATACATATCCATCGACCGCGTGCAAACAACATTCAGGGTTGTTGGTGTCGATACCATTGTTGACACGGTACTTGTTCTCTTTTATGAGTAAGCATTTTAAAAACAAGTGTGTTGTGCGCAGTCTTCTTCCAAATTCCAATGTCCTCGTTTCTCTAAAAACAAAACAAAACAAACTTTACGCTTTCACTCTCTCGCAGCTTTGTTGTATACGACGAGTGTAGCAAGAATGCAGTTGTAATATAAATAAGGGAAGAAGTACGGTATCGTAAATGCAACCCTTAACGTTTAGATGAGATCACAATAATATCAGCTGTTTTCAGCACATCCTAAACAGAAAGTTTATGCATATATATATATGTAATATGAATTCTTTTCCGTAGAAACTGTACGATGCAACAATCAAATCCCCAAATGTAATCTACGATTAAAAAAAATTGACAAAAAATAAAAATAAAAAAAACACTTTTTTTTTCTTATTAAAAAATCGTTCATTTTACTTAATTATTATTTTCATTTTAAAAATACATGTTCTACTATTAATTAAGAATACATATTATTAATAATTATTTACAACTAGTTCTGCTGATATAATGCAAAACATTTTTTTTTATTTTTTTTTTATAAAGGCATTAGTATAAGATTATATGTATATACTCTATTGACTTGACTTCATTTTGTGCACCTGCATTACTACTAACTGTTATACATATGTATTGTTAATGTACTTTCGATTTTCTTTCCTTTTGCCAAAAATTTCGCCTTGAACTAGTCATTCCAGTATTACATGTATATTTAAATTGCGTTGTCATTTAAAAATAATTTCATTCATCCTATAATTCAAATATATATCACAAGTTTTCATTTTTTTTTCGTCAACGCTTATATACATATATTAACATTATTATTTAAATATATTACAACGGTATTTTATCCAACTATATAAAAAAAATGTAATACGTTATGACATACTTAAAAACTAGTTTATATTTTTAAAAAAATTGGAAAAATATTTTATTAAGCGATTATTTAGAAAATGTCTATGCATGGCTTAGAAAGATTTTTTTATTTTTTACGTCAGAAAGATAAGATGGATTTGTTTCTTTTTCTATTTTGAACTTTGAACAACATTTACTACTTTATTACAAAAAAGAGATACCTACTAAATTATCACGTATGATAGCAAAAGATAGAGTAGTGTAAATATTTTTTTTTTTGTAGAAATATAATTCAAAAATGAAACAATAGTGTTTTTTGTAGTTTTTTTTTTTTTTAATCAATAACAGCATCCATGGACATTTGGATAGGAGCTATGAGTGGTTCAATAAGAGTAAATAATCCGATACGACGACCGGTTGAGTTTTCAGGATTATTCTGAAAGAAAATTTCGAAATCATGTTCAATTTTTAGGTAAATACAAAATAATGAATATTTAGGCAGTGTGATATGAAAGTTATGTTAGTAAAAGTAATGGAACAAGTACATTAATGCAATGCGATTATTAAGCAACCGATTTGTATTAAATTATTATTAAAGAAATATACAAACGTCATAGTCTTGTTCCATTTAACAAAAAAAAAGAAAAAAAGGAAAAAAAAGAATCGAAACTCTGCCATTTGTGAGTTGATTCACCCTTAAAGAAATTACACAAATGTCCGCTGTTATTAAATAAATTATTTTCATAATATTATAACAAATTTCTTAATCTTGTAAAAAGTATTAAAAAATAAACATGAAAATACTACAATACATGTTAAGTTCAAATAAATGAAAATATTTATTAAGTTGTAATAAAACTAATCTGCAGACGCGGGAGGAAAATCATTATCGTCTTTAGCTTCGAGAGATCGATATTCATCAGAATCATCGGTATCTTTTTCCAACGAGCAACTACCAATGTTTGTTAGGATTTGGATTGGGATCGGACTGCGACTGCCAGTTCTTACTGCGGACATGGCATCGGTGGTTACAGAGGTCGTAAGAGAAGAAGCAGATGTATTGTCCTGGATACGGAAATAATAAATGACAAATTTGACAATTTTCTCATCGGTGTTGTAGATGTGGTATAATTTATTTATGTGTGAATGTGCGTATGATTTTCTTTTTAATATAAATTTAATCAAGAGAGAAAAACATAAGTGATGAATTTGGTGCTTCACAATTAAATGAAGAAAACGATGATGATGTTTTTGGATGGGTGGTATCGCTTACCATCGGGGGAAAATACGACGCAGTTGGTTGCTCTGTTATCACAGATCGGATAAAAGGTAATAGGTAACAATGCTCGCTAAGTGCATGTTCATCATCCTCTTCAGTGACGCTAGTTACACTAATGGTGCGTTCCTTAAGTCCGGGATTTGTGCTACTGCTTAGATCAACGACATCGCGTGATGATTCACGTAAGCTTAGATCAACGACATCGCGTGATGATTCACGTAACACACTAAGATGTGACACTGCTGAGTCATATGTTTCAATCTGACTAGGTGAACGGTTTATCGATACATTGGAAGAGCATGCTATAATAAGAAAATAATTTCACATATTTTGATTAACAATATATTGTATATACTGATTTATTACATTCAAGGCGTTCACGTGTGTTTGCGGACCTCGTCTCATTACCCTTTAAAGCTTTTAATTTAATACGATAAAACTTGGTGCCTTTATCTACTCTATATCGATTTTGATCCTGAGAATTATAAAATAACAATAATAATAATATCTGGCTTTCTTTATTTCACATGTTAAATACCTTTCTGGCTTGACAGTATTCCTTTTGAGTTACTCGACCAAAAGCAGATGAAGGGGACGGGATTTCCGATTCACCAGAAGCAGGTGCTTCTAAATTCAATGCACTTAAACTATCAACATGTACAAAATATAAAATTTTTGAATATTGGACAACCATAAATTGACGATGCAGCACGCTCCATGCTACAAATACAATATCCCCTTTCGAACAAGTATCAAAAACCACATTACGACAATTCGAAGTAGAACTACAAATAGAAATGAAGTTAAATAAAATAACATTTAAAATTTTTTTCTGTAACCTACCTTTTTATTTCTGCAAACGAATGTTCCATTTCAGATCTACGAGATTTTTCCATATTTAGCTCCTTTTCAATGCGTGTTTTTTCTTGTTCCAAAAATTCGACTTTTTCTTTAAACCAAGTGTTTTCTTCACCGCTACTAAGTGCATTTAATTGTGTTTTTAAGTGTAAATTTTCTTGAGTAAGTACACCAATTTTTTGCCTCAAAGCGTCAATATCGCATTCTTTATCATCTAAGATAACTTTCAATTCATTCACATCATTGCTGGCATCTTGCACAAAAGATTTTGTTTTTGCCTCCCAAATGGAGCGTTCGCTATCAACTGCTTCCTTAATAGCTTGTTCTTTTTCTGATAAATTTTCGCGAATTTGAGATACAATCGATTCATGACATCTAAGCTCAATTATATCAGCTGGTTTTTCAATTTTTTCTAAACTTGTATCGGATGGAGAACGTTCCATACTAGTCATTAATTTATAGCGACAACGAAGCGATTCTATTTCCGTTTTGTGTTCATGGGTAAGTTTTTCACGAATTTCTGTTACCGCATGCAATTTATCAGCATTCGCTGCTTGTAAACTGAAATTCAGTGATTCCATTTGCTTTTCCAGCTGATGATATTTTTGCTCCAAATTAACATAATTATCTCCAAGTTGTCTAACTTCTGCGGTATGTTTAAGATCTTCCTGTTCCATGTTGTTTTTCAAACACAAAATTTCATTGTCTTTAAGGGCTATCAAAGCTTTGAAATTGACTACATCTGTCTCATATTTCGTTGAAATTTCTAATATATCTTGTTCACGAGATTCATATTGCATCTGAACTAACTGCCACTTTTCGGAAATGGTTTGGAACTCAGAGCGTAGATCTGATTGATAGCTTTCTTGCTCGGATTTAATATGTTGAAAATTTTCGCGCGCCAACTTTATACATTTTGCTGATACTTCGGACATAGATTTTAAAATTATTTTAAGACGTTCAACCTCAAGGCGTGTAGAGCCTAGATTCTCCTAAAAGTAAATAAAAATTTTGCTTTAATTTTCTAACTTCTATTTCAAGATTGTACTATAGTTTTTATTTTTTGTTATTTAAACGAAGTTTTAGAGAATAAGAGTCTACTGAAAACGAATTAAGAAAGCAATTTTATTCTAATATAAAAGGGAGTCTTAACTGTGGGTCACCAATGCTGGAAATTAGGAAATAAACTTACATTTGGGAACTAATATTAAAAAGGAAACAACTAAAAAGACAAAACTGAACCAAGCATCACTTTGTTTATTTTTATATTTTTATTTTGTTTTAAAGTCTTTTTTTTTTTTTTTTTCTTTTTCCAATACCTGAAGTAAACTGAATACTGTATCCATTTTTTCCTTAGCATCAAAGTGTAAAGTACAATGTCGTTTCTTTTCTGAATCGTTGGGAAACGTAATTGGCATGTTTTCATTGAAATTAAATTTATGATTCTTTTTAGACTCCATTAATAAGTTGCAAGATTGTAGAGATATTTCCTCATCGTACCCTTTTCGATCATCTGCCTCGCCGTAACTTGAGGGTAAAGACTCATCTATATAAAATTCTGAATTTATAAACTCGCTTTCTTCATCTTCATTATTAGACTCCTGTAACGCAGTTGCCAATAATGGCACTATGCTTTGTGAACTAACACTCTGGTGACCCAAATATATTGGGAAGGAAGCTATAGGATTATAGGTTTCCGAATCGCACGGTGAAGGAGTCTCTTTTTCTGGTATAGCAAATAGCGTTTTTAAGCTTTCATTAGCATTATTTGATCGTACGAAATTTTTTGGAAGAGCAAGGACTGAGGAACAGGTAGTGGAAAAGGGAACACTATGGCACTTTGGTTTTATATGCCTTGGAGGTTTTTTTGGTGGGTGATTCTCATTCTTTAGAATTTTACCAAATAAATATAAATTTAATTACCCCATGTACGAGAGAGAAAAAAAAAAGAAAAAAAAGTTGTAGGATTTCATAGCCACGGTTGGGAAGGGTTATTATGATCAATATTATGTAAAGATATATATGTATATTATGTAAAACGTGAATACTGTTTTTGTTTGTTTTTTGATTCACCTCTGTCAATGTTTCCACATTATGCGTTTGCAAAGGCTCAGTAACTGTCCCGGTATGTATTACTTGATATACATTTTCACTAGCTGTCTCAGATGTGTTAACGGTAGGGCTCATTTCTGGCTGAATAACTTTTTCAAATTCCTCTGTATCAGTTTCAGATTCACAGCCACTAAATAAAAAAAAGAACATTCAAGTAAGAATTATTACTTATTTTTGAATATTAAAAATTTAAATCAAAACTCACTCCTTAAAGTTAGACTGAAGATCTATTACACGTTGATGGTGCGCATTTGTAGAACAAATAGGGTTATTTTGCAACAATTTATTTGTTGCAGAATTGAAAGAACTTTTTATGTTCACATTTTGATTACCAGACCTAGTCAATATGTTAATCATATAATTATTATAATTTTTCTTTTCAATATATGAAAAAATTGAAGAAAAGAAAAAAAATTACCTTGATATAAAAAAATTTATAACAGGCCCCATGTCTGGCAGTTGAATTTGATTTGTCAAATCAGGCAAATAAGAGGTTAAAATATCAATGTCTGAAGTAAATAAAAGGAAATTGGTTAAAAGACATATTCCATTCTTAACCTTTGTTCGCATAAAACCAACCATTTTTTGTTATGTTAGGAAGTTTAGCGTCAAAAATTAGAGGATGCTCATTAGCAAAGGCTGGTGGCATATCATTCATTCCAGGAAAAAGTATATTAAGGAAATGTCCTTCAAAACTAGCGTTAAAATCTTGCCGGCGGTTAATCTCTTCGCTATGTATAGAATCAAAGTCTTCAGCAAGTTTGGAAGCCCACTGGCGAAATTCTCCGGAGAAAATTTTACGTCGAACTACCTCTGTTACAGCAGCCACATAAATACACGGTGCCTGATGAATTTGCTCAATAATATTTATATGTCTTTCTGCTCTTCTTAAACAGCGATGATAAAATAACTGTCGATTATCAAATTCACTCATTTTGTTTTCTAAAACCACTATACGTCTACAATTATAAAAATAAGAAAAATATTAATCGAATTTATTTATTTAAAAGATATTAACAAATATATATATATTTCCATACTTTAGCCTTGTGTGTAAGTTAGATCCAAGCTCATCCTTCGCTTTGGATATACAACGGCAAAGTTCATGAATTTTTTGATGGTTCTGCAACATTACTATTAATTGTCCTTTATGAGAGGTGCATAGATCGGGTAAAATTGATGCATCTTTTAAATTATTAGCACGATTTTGGTTCTACAAATATAATATAAAAATTATTTTAAATTTGTTGAGTTATAACATTTAACTAAGCATACTTGGTGGAACGCCGTAGACAGTTCTTTTTGATCTTGAACCATGTTCTTGATTTTGTATTTGATTTCTTCTAGTTTACAAAGTCGTTCACTTAAGCCTTTGACTTCCTTCATATCGTTCTAAAATATAAATAAATAAAAATGTTAGCGCACTTGACAGACAATTAGTTTTTATATTAATTAACCTGATCAGCACTTTTAATAACATTATTTATTTCTTCCTTTAGTTTATTGTATACAATTTCGTCAAAAGCGTTTAAACCTTGAATGCACTCCTCCGACATTTCATTTAATTTGTTATGATTTTCTTTCGCTGATATCCATTGCAAAAGGGTTAGCGTTTTCTTTGTTCCACTGCCAGCACTGCTAACACTCTGAGTTTCTGTTTTATCATCATCGCAATTCATTTTCGCTTTTTTATTCGGTGACGTACTCTCACGCTTATCATCGTCCTGCGATTCAATCGAATCGAGACGTTGTTCTATACCCTGTGGCACCTGACCTACTAAAACAGAAACATTTTGTTGCGATCGAGAAAAAACTTCGTCATTGTCAAGAAGTTCATCAAATCCATGAAAATCTTCTTGGGCCATTTGCATTAAACCGGGCAAGATTGGAATTCGAGATAATTTTAATAAGTCTTCAGAAAAATAATTTAAAAGTTGTACGTATTCTTCTCTTTTTTCTAAATGTCGGTCGAATGATTGACAGAAATTTTTAAAACGCTGACGAAACTCGTCTGTCAGATCTTCCATGTTAGCAACAACAGCCGACCAGCCCTGCTGTTGCAAATGTTGTTCGTGTACCAATCGTTCACAGACAGCCTCTTCTTCTCGAGCCAATTCGTACATTTGCTGAGCCAATTGGGCACGAGTTACTACTGTCTCGTAAACAGCGGGTAAAGTAAGACAGCGATCAACCTGTTCCTTTAAATCAATGTCTATAAAAAAATCAAACAAAAAATCATCAAATTTTCAGTATTTTCTCGTTTGAAATATCATAAAACAAATATAATCACAAATGAAAAATCATAATTTGTATTAAATTAGGAAATTTAATCAACGTCGTTTCAAGACCGCTTATTATGGTCTAATGTATAGATGTATATGACTGCTTACTGTGCAGCTTCATAGTGCGATAAAAACATTATGTCGACTGTTAAATAACTTTTTATTATTTACTTCTTATAAGTATATTATTTGTATGTGTATGAATATAACTATTTAAAAAAAAAATTAATAAAAATTGCTGTCGACTACAAGTTTTTCAAATTCCATGAAAGAGTACTAATAAGTTTAAATATTGGGTGAAAGAAAAAGTTCGTGACGTTTTTTCACCAAAGTTCAATCACATTTGCCTTATATTTTATATAAACTTTATTAAACTAAATATGTTTTCTGGTTAAACAATTATGTCATCACTTTACAACTTCTGGAATTTCTGGATGAAAAAGTGAACCAAGTGATTTTCCACGGCCTTTTTGAAGTTTGCTATACACCACTAAAGTTCTGTAGAGAGCGAAACAAATGGTAGTCGAACGGGGCAATGGCCGCATCAAAACTTCACCGCCAAACTCTCAATTTTTGCCCAGTCATTAAAGATATGTATTGTCTGGCAGTATTGTTATGATGGAAGACAACATCAGGCTAGGTTGGAGCAGCTCATAATGCACCATCACCTTCTAATTCCACAAAACACAAAGTATTACCTTACTGGCGTCAATCCAGACTTTGGCAAGTCTGTGCAGCTTTATCCGCCTTGGACCACAATCTTTTCCGCATATTGTCGTACGTGACCCACTTTTCATCGCCTGCAGACAATCTCTTCAAAAATGGCTCGATCTCATAAAATGAAATGTGCTGGCTGGTCTTTCTGAATTTTCTTGAAAATGTATCGACTTTTGCAACGATGAATGACCAAAGCGCGGAGTGTCTTTAACATCGAAATCTCTAGGGCAGAATCGAGCAAATCATTTGCGTGCTGCTGATTTTGACAAAACTTCTTCACCACAAACACTATCAATTTTTACATAAGCCTGAAAAGCGCTTTCGCGCTTCATTTTCCATAGACAATTACTTTCGACTGAATTAACGTCACAACGTTTTTTTTAAATAATCTACGTTTAAACCCATCAAACGGTCTTGATACGGTAAGAATTACCAAAGTTATGCGACTCTAAAGCCACCTATTGGGAAAAACGCCACAAACTTTTTCCTTGACCGATATAAAAAAGTAAAGATTAATATCAAAAAACAAAAATTATAGTTTGTTATATTTTCTATAATCTTAAAAAAAATTCAAGCGTGTCCAGTTGCGATTAGAAAAGCTAGTTGTTCCTACTGTAAAATGAAAAATGTAATAAAATGTATAATTTTCACTAGTACACTATTTATTTTAAATTGAAATAAAAAAATCTGAAAAAAAGTAAATGAAAGATCTAACATTTTATTCTAAAAAACTTAATATCTAGTACGGGCAAATAATTAACAGAATACACTTAAAATTAAAAAAAATAGAGACCATCAAAGTTGACATCTCTAAAAAGGTATACTTTTCTATGCAATCTTTACTGTGCTCCATGCTTGGCTGTGGTTCTTTCTTACGGTTTGAAGATGCAACTTTTTTCTATAAATACCTTAGACCCTTTTATGAATCATCTTTTTATATCATATTATACAGGTACTCGTACAATAATGAAATGCTATTCAAGCATGTGTACTTACCCGCTTCAAGTGCCGGCATGATAGGCAGTAATTTTACATCGCCCATAAGAAACATATATATGGGATTAGTATCGGTACCCGCTGAATAAAACGAGACTTGGGTAGACTTTGTCAACATTTCACCACCACTGACCAGCAAGACAATGCTTTGTGCAGGTATTCCATGCAGTCGTTCGATTGTGTCCTTTAAGTTGGATACACTAAAAAAAAAAATTAAAATTATAATTTATACTTAATAATATTTTTTATACAGTCTTATTCTGATTTCATAGCTCCCTATAAGTCATTTATGTATGTTTATACATATGTATGCATATACACATAGTTAGGTAAAACATTTTTCTTTTTAATAAAATTGGCAATTCCACATTGTGTAAAGGTAAGTAGATAGGCCCTGCAACAAATATACGAACCTAAAATTATAAACGCGTTTCTCTGAAAACTGTATTTTTTTAAGATATTTAATTGTTTTTTTTTATATATAATCCGCGAAGAGCTGTCTTATCTAGAGAAGTTTATTTTCTTTTATTTAAATTTTATTTGAAATATGGAGGAGTCATGAGGTTGTCGTAGCTGTAGCTGTACTTATCTTTATATCAGAGAGTATTGATTTTATCATAAAAATGGCAAGGCTCTTCCACTTATAATCTACTTGAAAAATAAAACTATGCTCATAACTTAGCGGGTGGATTTCTTGTTTTTGATTAGGAATATGTAGGTTCGTAGGGAGTCTGACAGAATCCCGAAAATCTGAAATACCAAAATCCAGAAAACACAAAATCCCAAAAACCTGCTTATAGGCGCCTGCCTGACAGTTGTTGACATACCCTTAGCGAAACGAGTCACCCACCCAAAATTTTAAATAGCTATGTATAATTTTTGAGTTTTCGGGATTTTGTATTTCAGGGTTGAATGGTTGGTTGTTTTCTTTTTAATTTTTAAACAATGGATAGGCCCCGCCTCCCTGTTTTATTACTTCTGCATCGATTAAAAAAAAAATTTAAATTTTCTTGTGATTTGTTTTTAAGACCAACATTCTCGAATTGATTATTATCGACATTAACAGATCTTGGAAGTAGACCCTAAAAGTTTTCGATAATAAAGGGTTTTCCAATAGGGACTTGACAATTTTGAATTTAATTTGTGAACGCCTCTTTCACTAATCATCAAACTGTCACTGTCAATTTATTCAGTAAACTCAACATTTTCATCATGGTAAAGTACACGAACGAGCAACGTCTGCAAATTATAAAAATTTTCTACCGAAATTCGGAGTCGGTGACTGCAACTTTAAGAGCGTTAACTCCAATTTTCGGTCGTAATTCTCGCCCTAGTAGACAGGCAATAACAATTTTAGTGCAAAAATTTGAGTCTACATATTCGTTGTGATGTTGGTTGGTCGAAGTGTCGAAAATATCGCTGCCGTTCAGGCGTCCGTAGCAAACGATCCAAATCAGTTAATTCCACGGCGTTCCCAAGAATTGGGCATCGCTCAGACCACATTATGGCGTATTTTGCGTAAGGATTTTGGTTTACACCCATACAAGATCAAGCTGACTCAAGAATTGAAGCCGATGGACCATTTGAAGCGACGTACGTTCTCCGAATGGGTTCTGGAGAAGATGCACCAAGATGATGAATTTCATCGCAAAATCATCTTCAGTGACGAGCTCATTTTTGGCTCAATGGGTCGGCTGAAAATCCACATGTGCTTCATGAATCACCACTTCATCCACAAAAAATAACTGTTTGGTGCGGTTTGCATGCCGGCGGCGTTATTGGGCCATATTTTTTCGTCGACTATAATGATCGTCACGTTATTGTGAATGGTCAGCGTTATCGCGCCATGATCACCGATTATTTTTGGACCGAATTGGAAGATATGGACTTGGACGACATGTGGTTTCAACAGAAGGGTGCCACAAGCCACACACAATCGATTTATTGAAGAGTATGTTAAGTATGGTGAACGTGTTATCTCAAGACATGGACCAGTCGATTGGCCGCCTCGTTGGTGCGATTTAACGCCGCTTGACTATTTTCTGTGGGGCTACGTTAAGTCATTGGTTTATGACAACACGCCGACGACGTTGGGAGAGCTCAGAGCCAACATTAAACGTGAAATAGCGGCCGTTTAGGCCGAAATGTGTGGCCGAGTCGTTGAAAATTGGGTCCAACGAATCGACCGCTACAAACGTGCCCGCGGTGGCCATATGAACGAAGTCGAGTTCCATTCATAAATGTTTTGATTGTGCTTCAAGTCGATAATAAAGTTTTTGAAATATTTCAAACGATTTGGGTTTTATTTTAAAAAAAGTTGTCAAGTCCTTATTGGAAAACCCTATATTTATGTGTGTTGACCGCACCTGTCAATTTAAAGCATCAACATTGTTATCTGGAAAAACAATTTCGTCTGCTATTTTTTCGGGCATGTTTCATTGCTAATATTGGTTGTTGTTAATTTTTTGTGGTTCAATTTTTATATCAGTTATTATTCCTGCTTATAGCATAGGGTTTCTCGCCAAGTTTGCCGACGACTCAAATGTAATATTACATTAATAATATGGCAAACCATCTGGACCGCCAAATTTAATCTTCTTCTCGACCGTACATTTTACCGGACTCCTTAGTTTTTTTCTTATTACACGTGGCTCCATGGCGAATTCCAATCCATACTCCTTGTGACCGCTAATTTTTTCATAATTTTTTTTACACTTCATGAATAGAGAATACTTAAATATTTTTTATCCCATTCATTGTGACGGCGTTTGGCCTGAACTGCTTTTCTTCCCATAATTTTCAGGGTCTGAGCAAATTTTAAATTACTTTTCGTTTCTTTCTATTTTAATTTTTCTTTTTACCAATATACGCAATTTTGATATTTTCCTGATGCAGTTTTGTAATAAATTTTATTTCGGCACTAGTTAATTTTCCATTCCATTCTACCCCATTGCATTACTTCTTGCTCTCGGAAAACGCTGTTTCTAAAACGGTTATTTCGCTTTTGGAATTTGTAGATGAGATACCCCGTTTAAAGTTATTGCTTCATGTATTAGAAAATCAGATAATTTGAAATAAATTACGCAGTTATATGGTATTATGCGCTATATTTTTTTCGGGTAATGTATGTATTAATTATTTACTCTGTTCCAATTTTAAAAAAGACTTTGTACATTTGTTGAGTCATGTTATACAAAACCTGATTTCAAACAAAGTGGCAAATTTGTAAATATCATTTCAGTTGTATACATTGATTCATCGTATCGAGCATTAAAAGCTTAACACTGGTCTCCTTTATTTTTGTTCAATATACCAATATACAATATTATATATATCACATATTGTATTAAGGTGGAAATATATTTTTCACAGTGAGTATTTACTATTTTAAAGTACTAAGAAAAAAACAAATGACAATGAATTATTATCGAATATGGTACTCATATAACTCAATGCATATATAATACACATTCATACAAAATTAAATGTGTGTACCTATGTAAAATTGAAAAGAAAACAAAAAAAGAAAAACTAAAAACTTATTTCGAGTTCGTAGCACGTGCTTTTTTGTATACCAATATTTTTTTTAAAAATAGACTAGTTCTATTGTATTTATTTCGTATAATTTTCGTGAAACTACAACAACAAAATTACACGTGTTATTTTAAAAAGAGATAAATATAGTATTTAACCTAAATTGATAAGAAATATTTTATTAGCATTATTTTTATGAATAAAAAAGAAATAGAGTAGACGATAAGAATCGTGTCAAATATAAATTAGATGAAAGAATACGGCAGGGTATGTATAATTGAACAGATTGGTTTATATTGTATTTGTTATCTGTAAGAGTACATGTGGATGAAAGTATTTACCTTGACAACGCAACGTTCATGTCGAACTTTAACATCCTTCCCATGTCTACATGAAAAACGTACAGCATGATTGTGCTTTTTATGCTTGTTCCTCAGTACGAAAATTTAAAAAGAAAAAAGTTTAAACTGTTGCAATTGCTATTAGGACAAAAAGTAATTCATTTGCGCTAGTAGTACAACTAATTGACAGCAAAATCCAGTTAACTGCCACTTCTAGATATGTACATAATCTGAAAATAAAAGAGGTATTGGAAATTTATATAAATAATAATATAATAAAATATTATATATAAATAGACAAATGCTGAAAGAATAATAAATTTAATTACAGTAATTGCTGTGTGTAACCACAATTATAACAAGTTTGGTTTTCTGTGGAACAAATAATCACTTGGTGGAATTTTGCTACTTCTTATATGATTTGGAGTGGCAAATGTAAACGTACATTTCTGTCTTGTTACATTGATTGTTTCCTTTGCATTTAATTTAAAATTCACTTAATTCAAAATTAACAGAAATTGTATGTTCTTAAACGCGTGATACCAATGAGCTTGACATGAAAGTCAAGGAATTCACTCTGGCTCTCAATCACGCTGTGGCCGTTTCCTGCCCTCTTATTCAACATAGAGGAAAGAAAAAGCCACATTGGTGGACATCAGCACTGGGACTGCAAAAAACTTCTCAACGTAGCAAAAAGCACAAGAAAAGTGACTGACTGGGACTCATACAAAAAATCCCTCAAATTATATAAAAGGAGGTCATTCTGTGACAAAATCACAGAAACCTCTGATGCATCGCGGCTAAGAAAAATCCTCTCTATAAATCCTATGATGCCTAGCTGTTTGAAAAAAAAAAAAACGAAAAAACCTGGACAACTTCAAGTGATGAATCACTCAATTTACTACTGGACACACACTTTCCAGGTAGTTCCCAACTCGCGGCGGCCGGTAGCAGCCCGAACAGGCCTACTGCAACCGCGACCAAAATTCATGGTCTGATTACGAGACACAAACTGCTCTGGGCGCTGCATAGCTTCAAACCATACAAGTCTGCTGGTCCGGATGGTATAATACCTGCCGAGCTACAGAGGTCCTCAGATATTATTCTGCCTGTGCTAGGAAATATTATGAGGAGCTGTGTAGAACTTATCTACCTTCCACTGTCATGGAGAGAAGTCAATGTAGTATACATTCCCAAAGCCCGAAAATGCTCTCATGTTGGCCCAAAGGACCTCAGACCTATAAGTCTATCATATTTTCTTCTGAAAACTCTAGAACGACTGATTGATCTCCATATACGAGCTAAAATTGATTCAAGACTTCTGTCAACGGCTCAACATGCCTAATGTAAGGGAAAGTCGGTGGAAACGGCTCTGCACTCTTTGACTAGCCACATGGAACGATCCCTACAATATAAAGAGTACATAATGGTTACTTTCCTGGACATAGAGGGCGCCTTTAACAAAGTCGACACATCCGCAATCACGACTGCGCTGTCAACTCTGCAAGTAGACGACTCACTTGGGGAGTTGATCAGTCTCATGCTAAAAAACAGGATAATCAATTCCAAACTGAGTGAGACTTCTGCTAAAAGATGTGTCAGCAGAGGTACGCCGCAAGGCGATGTCCTTTCTCCCCTTCTCTGGAACTTAGTGGTTAATAAAGTGTTGATATACGTGGAAGCTGGTGGTAGCAGGGTGATTGCCTACGCGGATGACGTTACTATAGCCGTCTCAGGTAAGCATCTCAATACCATTGAAGAACTCCTTCAAGTAAATCTCAATAGATTAACCCGCTGGCAGATTGCTATGGACTGGGAATAAACCTCCATAAAACTGATCTTGTCCTCTTTTCCAGGAAATACAAAATTCCAACTATAGACCCTCCTTCAGTAAACGGTAACAGTTTAGTATTATCCGATACTGCAAAATATATGGGTCGCTCACTGGGGCAGCTCCATAGAGATCAGTGAGCAAAAGGTCACTTTGAAATTTTGGGTAAACACTAATGAAAATGATAAGAAAAGTGCAGTTTTTTTGTTTTTATGTTTTGCACTAAGTTAGTCAAGCGATCAACGTTTACAAGTTTATTGTAAAATTTTCAATTGGAAAAAAGTAAACAAAGTAGTTCCTATTGTTTTTGCAATATCTTTGTTATTTATTGTGCGATTAAAAATATAAAATATGTCCGGGAAAGGTAAAAATGGCAGAACTTATTTGTTTATTTCAAAAATGGAAAAAATATTCTCATAATTAAGGGGTTTGAAGTGCGAGTGTTTTGTTTTTAGACTTTGTTTTAATTTTTGCATAATATCTTCTGTTCCGGCAAAAGTTTAGCAGGTCTATTAATTGTTATTAATAATTAAGGCATGTTTTCTTATTATAAATATGAAGGCAGAAGTGCTAAACTTTTGCAGGAAATATTTTTTTTTATTTTAGAAAACTAGGGTTAGCGCTTTTTCAAGAGAGTCGATTGTTGTGTTTTTGTTGTATTAATCTCAGAAGCAATAACTGTTTGATTTTTCTTTAAGTTTGCATAGTTTATAGAAAAGGATTATAAAGGAATTTTTTGAAAAAGTAATTTATCCTCCACCATCACTGGAATTGATGAAATTTTAATTCAAAATTTTCATATAATTTTGCAATGCCTTCAAGTGATTTCCAGCCCAACGACGAAAAATGCAAGAGCTATTGTGAAGATACCGCCCGATATTTCATGACACTGTATCCCTGGTACTATATGAGTACAACAGTGCAGAAAATATTAATTCATGGCCATTTAATTGCTTCTACTTGCCTCTTACCGATTGGTCAGCTTTAGAATAACGAAACAGAGATTTTAAAATTTTCAGCAATTCAGCCGAAAAACATCAAGAATCGACAATTTAATAGTCAAAACCTTTTTGTTAATAAAAAAGATTTTCATTCAGATGCTATTAATATGTTTGATGTGGAGAATATTTCTTTGGAAAATCAATGAACAAATTTGTATTAAATATTAAATGTATTATTAAATGTAAATTATGAGATTCATTACAAAAACATTGTTAATATATTTTTTTGGTTCAAAAATTAAAAATAGTACTAATAAGAACCTGTCTCTGCAACAAAAATGCTGTCTGGATGTTTTCAACTGATTTCTACTATGTATCTAGTTGTTCCGAAAACTAAAAAAATACTCAAAAAATTCCAGAACGTCGGGTTATTTTGCGAAACGCAAAATTTTATTTAAAAAAAAAGGTTTTTTTTTTTTTGCTAACTTGAAGTCATAAATAGATAGGTACAATTTTATTTTTATTTTGTTTTGTTTTTAAATGTATACAGGCTATCATTACTTTTTAAATAAAAAAACGCCCTGTGTGAGCTAAATTAACAAATATAAACATGTTGTAACCTGAACATGCGCGCTCCGATTGTGTAGAAAAGTGGCGCGTTACAATTACGTGGTAACTCGTTATTGTTTTACAGATCTTGGTTCAATATAGTGCAATGTCGTCTGTGCGGAAATGTGTGAATTCGCCTGACAGAGTCTGTTATATTTGTGGTGAATATATGGTATTAAAGCAACAATTTATAATTACGGACTTTGTAAAAAAAAGTATACTTCGCGTATTTTAGCTTCAAACTTGGAGATCAGGATAAAGTTTGGGCACCTCATAAAGTCTGCAAACGATGTGTTGAAGACCTTCGATATTGGTTTAAGGGCAAGAAAAAAACTTTCCGATGTACGATTCCTATGGTATTGTGCGAACAAAAGGACCATAGTGATGATTGTTACTTTTGTTCGTGTAATGTGAAAGGGTATAATTCAAAACGGAAGCAGTCAATTTCATACCCCAATCTGCAATCAGCAATATTCGTCCTATCCCTCATGGGACCGAAATACCAGTGCCCAAGGTCCCTGCATCTTCGCAAAAACCCTGCTGAGTTGCTTGGATCAAGGCTCAAAAGCGCGAAGTTACTTTTGCCGGGAGTGCCTTCCTCCTGTTTTAGATATCGTGAGAAGCATGTCACTTCCTACTTTGCTCAAGAGGACCAGTTTGTTTATTGTACCAATATTGAAGGTTTGATGGATACATTTCAGATCTCGTACACCTCAAGGAAACCTACAAGAACCTGGAATTGGTTCTTTGCAAATTAAAATATAAAGACCACGGTTGGCAAGTGTGCGGTGATTTCCAAATCTTGGGCATGTTGCTCGGACAACAATCTGGGTTTATCAAATTCCCTTGCTTTTGTGTCTATGGGATAGTAGAGACCGAGAAAATCACTGGACCAAAAAATGTTGGCCTCCGAGGGAGCTTAACGTTGGCAATTATGAATTTAAAATTTTTTTTAGTCTTTTATCTTTTATTTTAAGATGATAACTTGTTTAACATAGATACCTACATTGTCAGAAAACGTGACATTCTATGACAAAATGAAAGTCATTCAGCACACACAAAAACATAAAATCAAAACAGCTCTAATTTTTTTTTTGCAGACTTGTGTAATTTTCATATTTATTTAATTCTTTGTATATTTACTATATTATATTATCCTTGATAATAAACACAAAAAAAAATGTTTTCGCTGCAAACACGGAAGTTTATCTTTAAACAACCCTCCAAATTTATCTTTTCTTAATAGAAATAAAATTTCAGCTCATATTTACTCTTATACAAGGCTTTAAAACACAAAGTCATTTTAGACTTTTCAAAATAGTGTAAAATGTTTATATGGGTACAAATGATAGAACTTATCCTTTTCAATGCAAATCGTTTTATTCAGTACAGTTACAATTCACTATTTAATCGTTTCACTCAATACAATAAAATTTCTCAACCGCTTATACTTTTCTTATCTTTTACTTAAACCACTTAATCACTTCTTTTAATTCACACTTCAAATTCAACTGATGAACTCACTTGCATATCTTGGGGATGCTGGTATTTATACTCTAATGACATATTTCGAGAACAATCCTTGCCATCCAGCGTCCCCGTCCCATACAATTTCCAATTTCGATTACACACTCCAGTCACCAATGGTCGAGACTTTGTTATTTAAGTATCGAAATCTTCTGCTCTTCGAGTATCGACATCCTCTGCTAGTAAATCTAGATGTTGCTGCTCACATTTTTTAAATGGTTATTACAATGCTTTATTGCACAAAACCACTATTTTTTCCCCACTGTGTTTCGTTCCATCATTCTACACCTGAAGAACAGGGACGTGAGTTTGGCAGTAAATATGAAAGCAAAGGGGATTGTCGCCAGCAGCGAAATAAACGGTTTATTCAAAAACTTTCGGGACTGATTTTATATAAAATGCACAAGTTTCGCTACTGTTTTTCTTGAGCTACTCTAAAAATTATATTGAGATAACTCGAATTAGTAGCCAACAGTGTTCGTTTGCAGTGAACGTATTTTTTTTTTTTGTTATTTGGTATTTGAATGGTATTCAGGATTTAAAATCGGTCGCCAGTCGTTGGGCCTTTTCATTTACAATACGGTCGAGAGTGTTGAACGAGTGCAGATCGTTCTCTGCCATGAAAACAGAGTGTTATTGCGCCGTGAAGGCTATACAACGAAATGCGACGAGAGTGCTGCGAATCATTCCAGAACAAGATTTCTCGACGGCCTTTTAAAAACTCTACGAATGGTCTGTAATTTGTATAGAGAGGGCTTGGTACTATGTTACAGAAAAAAAACATACTCGAACTTAAATAATAAATAAATAATGAATAAATTTTGTATATTGGATTAGAAGTAGTGCAAAAGAGAACATCGACGAATTTTAAAAAATTGTATCGGGTACGGGACGGCATCTAACACTCAATTTGTGGATGGTAGACTTGAGACTATCGAAGACAACTTGATATGAGCATTCCTAATCAATTGAAGAGGAGATTTGCCGATCCCAAATGCAAGCATTTTCGACAAAAGTTGCCTGATGCCAAACATGTCATCAAATCAAATTTGTAGATGTTTTTCTATTTTACTATACTATTTTTCTCCAGTAAATTGTGTTAAATAATTTATTATTGGTTATAATACTGTGTTATTTTTATTATTGGTTATAATACTGTAGTTACACTGATAGGCCAAGAGCCCGCAGTAAATTTTAGCATTGAAAGTATAACCAAAAAAGGTGTAGATTCATATGAAGGTTCCATAATTACGATACCAAAAATAGCTGTCTGGCAGTACGCAGCGGTGGCTTAAGAAAGTAACAGTATGTACTTTAAAATGCATTATTATGTCAAAAATGAATAGACGGGTAACTACTCTAATGTTTTCCTACACAATAGAACAGGTTGTCCTCATGGCAGAGCCGTAGGTCCAAGACTTTTATAGTGGATATAAGACCTCGCCAGACACAGTCAAAGTTAGGGAAATATGCCCCTTTTTGCATAATTAAGGTAAACAGACCAATCGCTATGATTGCGTGTTAAAGTTTTTAGGACAGTTTGAACGCGGTTAAAGAGATGACACAATTTTTGAATAATGTTAGAAGTTTTTTTTTTTAAACTTTCTTCAAAAGCTCCAGATTATAAAAACATAATTGCAATACGTATCAATTGTGGCCAATTTCTTGCCAGACGTTCCCAAAATATCAAAAATCACTAAATCACCTACCACCGAGATTACAAAAAAAAAAATACTGACTAGGACGGAGTAACTACTTGAAATTTATCACAAAAAAGACTCACTTATTACAAATACCTAAGTCCAAGATATTTCACCTGGCGAAAGATCTTCGCCAGACGCCTCCAAGATATCTAAACCTGCTAAAGCGACATGTATACTTGGAACCAAAGGCCAAAAAAATTTAGTTACATTGATAACATATATGATCTACTATACTCGTACAAGGAAACCTATAATATATTGAAAACATAAAAGGTTGGGAGAAAAATATCAAGCCATTTTCTGTTTACTTAATTTTGTAGCATCATAACTTAAAAACAGTTGATTACCTCTGTATTTTTTTTTATTATCAGATCAGCTCTAATCATTTATTATCAATTTTATTTCATTTTTTAGTAAAAATTTGTGAAATTTCTGAGAAAATTCGATATATTTCACAACTTTACTACAACAAAGGGAAGAATGAGGGGCAGACGGATGAAAAGATTTGTGCTGTTTATGGTGATGGTACTCTATCGAATGACTACGTAGCTCGCTGTCGTTCTGGAAATTTTGATCTGAAAGGTGCACCTTACTCTGGCCGGTCTATTAGTGAAAAAGTCGATGAAATCATGAAAACAGTTGAGCAAATCCGGCGCATAACCAGTCATGGCATAGATATGTAACATAAGATCGACCACAAAACGGTGTTAGCCATTTGGATCAAAGTCGTTTTAAATGGTAGATCGATGACCGAATTTGCATATGCGAATCGCCATTGAAGCAGAGCGAAGTTGAACCATTTTCAAAGCAAAGGGGTGATGAAAAATGTGTCACATACGACAATGCTGTGCGAAGCCGGTCTTGCTCGATGATGAAGCTCCACAAACCGCAGGCAAACAAAGATTGACGGCAAGAAAGGTTATGCTATGTGTTTGGTGGCATTGTCAAAACGATTTATTCGGATGGCTTCTGGCAGAAATTAATGCGGTAGAAGCATTAAAAAAAGAAAGCCCAGAATTGATCAACAAAAAGGTGTTGTGTGATGACTCGACAACAGGCCATGAAGTTCTTATATATCCACCGTATAGTTCTGACATGGCATTCGTAGATTATTAATTGCTCCGATCTCTGCAACACTCCCTTGCTGATGTAAGGGCCATTTCGAACAAAATGGAAGATATTTAATCACACACTAAAATTAATTTTGAATATAAAAGAAAATGATTTAAATTCTTGCTATAACAGACCCAATTCAAGACAGCTTCAAAAATCCTAATAAAATAAGAGCTTGGGAAATAAGTCCGTGTTGCTATTATTTTGGTCAATGGTACATATGTATATATTTCTTTAATTACAATCATAAAAAAAAAAACAAAAAAAAAACGTCTAATGGAAATCTTTCGCCAGATATTTCTTTTATTTTTTTACTCTAAAGACAAGAAGTACATATGCCCATTTTGAGTTTTGTCATTGTTCTTTTTTTTACTTTCAACTTTCAAATATATACTATGTACATACATATGTACGTAACGCAATGAACTTATTTTAGGAAGAAAATGCAGTCTCGGGAAATGCTTACATGTACTTCTAGTCACCACAAAACAAAAAGAGACAATAATCAATCTGTTTTTTTTTTATTCCAAACAGATGTTTGTTTTGTGTTTTTATGCTTTCCTCTGATTTATATGAAAATCAATAAAACACACGATGCGTTTGAATGGCTATTTGTCGAAAAACTTGCTGCAGTAGGTACTTCACAGAACTCTGGTGCATATTTAGGGGTTAAAAGGTAAGTCAAATGCAAACACCAGAGTGGGACAGGGAACAACTAAAAATCCACCGTTGCAATTTATTGAAAAGTTGAATTAAGGTTCATTATGGTGATTTACATAAGTTTTTTTTATGCTAGGCACCCTCAATGCCAGATTTGGCAAAAGGATTCTATTTTTTATTTCAATGTTTTCTTATAACAATGCATACATACATACATAGCCAAATATCCACATGTCGTGTATAAATTTATATTTATATATTTTTACGATTCACAGATGAGCCAATAAAGAAGAACTAGCTGCAGAAGTATCTTGAATTCCTTACTTTCAATTAGTAGCTTTTGTTCAAATAAAATATAACAATAAAAAAAATGTGAACAATTTTTTTTTTCGTCAAAATTAAACAATATTTTTTTGTGGCTGCCTACCTGCCTTCAACGCTGCGAGAATGAATGCACACTATGATGCATAATCAAGCGATTGTAAGCGGAAATGTCAAAGCATAAGCAACCTCCTTAATGCTGTCTCTTTTTGTTTTTCTATTTTCCTTGGTTGAACGGAGAAAGCCTAAATGTACATGTTGGTAAATAATGGACATCAAGAAGCCAGCTGATTGTTTCTGTCTACTTTTTGTCAGTCACAACGCATTTTTGTATGCATATTTTCAAAACTATTTGCATTTCTGCATATTCAGACAAAAGTTATACAGGTTTAAGGGTTTACTGAGTTTCAAAAGAATTATTTTCCTACATCTAACTTATTATTAGTTTCAACACATTTGACTTTGCATTAATAAAAAACACTTTTTTTATCTCGTTCTGACATTACTCATTCGTTTTTTTGTGTAAACTTAAGAGAAAGGAAAATGAACAATGGATAGTTCAGCAAAAGGAAATATTTTTTCTACGTACATATATTTTTATATAAATGTGTATATATATATACATGTACATATGTATATATATATATATCTACGACGAAATAAAAAAAAAATCTCTAGAAATACAAAATAAAAATTTACAAAACATGAGTTCTTACCTTCGAAGGAAAAATACTTTGCCTGAAGGGGACTAGCATGCAGTGAGCACTGCCTTGCAAATGTTACTTCACTTGAATATATAAATTATTCATTGCTTTTGTTTCATTTCGTAACTATTCGACGAATTCACAATCGTCCTCAAATTTAATTAGAATTGTAAATATTTTAAAAAACTAATAATTTAAATTTTTGTATTATAATTTTTATTGTAATAACAAGTCGTCTACGAAAAAAACAAACTCCAAACTTCACGGCGTAAAATCTTATACGGAATGGGGAAAAACTACCTTAAGAGCAAATTTCAAGCTGACTGTTCTCGTTCATTACCTGTTCATTCGTATTCAGCAAAAGATGTCAGTGTTCCGAGACTGTTTTTTTCTGCTTGAAACTCTACAATTTTCTATTTCTGTGGAGACTTTTTTCCTTGTTTTTTTTTTTTTTTTTAGTAGAAAAAAGCAAAAATGTTATAATAATTTTAATTTGCAATTCATATTACTAATGGTGCTAAAAAATAAAAGTCCGAAGAAGTTTTTAGTCAAAAATAGCAGTCAAACAAAATCGTCCTAAAACATAAAAGGCATCCTATATAGAGATTGAAATCATATCATATACTCGCCGTTGTCGACGATGATTTTCATGACATGAATGATTGTTGAAATCATTAATTTCTGAGATTAATTTCTGAGCTCGTTGGCGTGAATAAATTCGTTCGTAACATTAACTTTTGGTGCGGAATAAAATAAATAAATTTATTAAAGAATTTGTTGTTTTCTAATACATCTTAAGTTAAAAAAATATGTAAGTTTTGAAATGAGTGCTTATCAAATGTTTAGTTACATATCATAGTTTGAATACAATTGTGCTCTAAAAAATGTTACCAACGCACTTTTTTAACACAAAGAAATTGTTGTGTTGTTATTTTTCCACGAAATATTGTGGTAAGTGAATAATATGTTGTTCAACAAATCAATAAAGGCTGAAAATCGCATAAGGTGATGGCACGTAAGGTCAGCCCCCTCCAGTAGTCGACCACTTCGTTATAAAGTCCAGCAAAATGCCTAAAGGGCTGACCAGAATGTGAATCTGAAGTTTGAATCTGTATCTGATATCGAACTGTCAAAATTTGAATACATACAAGCGCCGTAAGCGCCAACACAATGCGTATCTGAAAGTGCCTGTTCACATTAGCGCGGGCAGGAAGATTGTCCGAAAGAGAAGGAACGCTTTTTAATGAAGTTGGAAAAGATGTGAAGGTGCAACACATCGTTTTTTTCCATATCGTTCCATTTCTGTCATATTTTTTCGTTTTAGTTTTGATCTTTGATTAGCAAGGATTTGTGAAGAATAGGAAAAAAGTGAATTTAAAAATTAAAAATGCTCCGATTCAAGTGTTCCCCTTGTTAAAAAGTCTTTCAACCCCATGAAAATGTGAACACGACGTTCATGGTGAGGACTTTCATCCCGTCGCCAATATATCGCAGGCATTGTATGATTATTTATGGTTCATTTTATCCTTTTTTTAAAAATATAAAATAATGTTAAGTAATTTTTTTACAGGGAGGGCTGGCCTTAGGAGACAAAGTTTTTTCAATTCTTTTCCACAGAAACCCACAGACCTCTTAAACACTGTGCAAAAAATAATTCGTGACGACAAACGCAAGACCCCCTTTAAAGATGAGCTACCCGGGAAGTCGTGGTACTGCGGGTTGTCCCTCAGAACACCAGAGGGACTATCAAAAGAACGGGCCATAGTGACAGAGGAGTCAGTCAGGAAGAGGTTCCGGGATCTGAGAGGATATTTGGAGGAAATTGATGCGGCAGACGTGTTGGATTCTTTCTCCTAGCTCCAAAAACAGGGATTGGTTTCATCTGGGAATGATAAAGAGACAATTACGGTCCTATTTGTTTTGATGGACAAATGTTGCCACCGTTAGTTGTTGTTCCGTATGTGCGTCCTCCTCAAAGTGTGGTGAATAAATAGGTGCCAAATAAATAGGTTCTTGTCAGATAGGAAAGTGGCTGGATGCGGTCAGAGACATTTTTTGAATATCTGGCCAATAGTTTTGGCAACTGGCTCACAGAAAAAAATATAAAACGACCAATATTGTCGATGGCCACCTGACCACGGAGCTTAGCGACTTTTGTCGAAATAACGGAATCATTTTGTACTCACTTTTACCTAACACCACCCATGTAACACAGCCTGCTGACGTGGGTGCATTCAAGGGCCTAAAGACAGAGTATAAGAACACGGTACACACATGGCCAGGCCTTGTTGAAAATAGAGGTAAAGCTGTGACAAAGGTTAACTTTTGCGAAGTCCTTAAATTGGCGTTGATAGAACAGAAACTATCAAAAACGCTTTCCGAAAGTGTGGATTATATCCATTCGCATTATATCCATATGCATTATATCCATACCCAGTCGACTACACCAAATGTGTGCAAAATGAGATCGAAAAGCATAGCACTGCCATTGATACAGAAATAATTACGGTCACAAGTTCAAGCTTTTCCGAGACCAAAAAAGTGATAGCCTTGGCGAAAGATGAAATTTCGCCATCGAAAAGCTGTAACAGGCTTACCTAAGTCAACTTGGGCCAAACGAAACCCTTACCAGCACTTATGTAATTGACGAAACAGGCGAACTGCAAAAGATCGACTGGCAAAGTCGGTCAAACCTATCCGTGAAAAACCCCCATTCAGTGTTTCCCCTCTTGCTTGGAAAGAATTTCACTAAGAAGGAAGAGGAAAAAGCAAGGAAAGTGAAAGATATAGAGCTACGAAAACAATCCCGTTTACAGAAACGTATGGAAACTGAAAAAAAGAAAATTACAAGGAAACAAAAGAAAACTAAGAAAATACTACGTTCGAAGTGTGAGGAAGAGCTTATTTCTGATATTGAGGATAACGATGAAAAGAACGTAGGTTGTGATTCATGTATTAGATGGTTTCATCTTAAATGTACACCATTTTCCGGAAAGCTCTTTGAAGAGATCGAAGATGAAATTTTTGGCAGAATTATTGGCAGATAACTTCTGTGTTAATGTCAAGTTTAAAAAAAAAATGTTACCTATACCTACCTATGAAGTCTTTTTTATTTTGTTTTATTAATAAGTGTAGGTATCTTTTTTACTTACCTAAATACATACTTTTTATTTGTTTGTTTTAGTTTTATAACATTATTGTTTTGTTACATTAATTGGTAGAAAACAATTTGACTGAAATAAAAGTTCTTTTTTTTTTAATAAATAACCTATTTATTGAGTATTCTTTAATAATAATTAAATTTCGAAAGACAGGCTTGTTAGATAACTTTCACAATGGTTAATTAAATAGCAAATATGGACTTACAAAGCGGCCATTTATAGCTGTCATTAAAATGCATCATTGAACATTTTTATTTTTTTACTCAAAAGAATACTTAATTCTGATAAAAAACTTTTCTTTAAATCCACTTTTATTATTTCACTGATGCATTTCAATGATATCTATAACTGGCCCCTAAGTGAGGCTGACTACTGGATCAAGTGGTTGACAACTGGATCTGTAGGGGCTGACTACTCCAAAATCACATTTTTTTTTTCATTATTATTGTAAATAATTTCTTTTACGTAGGAACTTAACTAAATAACGCCAAAAATTTATAATCTATACATTTCAACTGTACAGATAATCTAAATTCTTTATTCAAAAGTTGAATATTGGATTTTTAAGGATCAAATGAACATAAAAAAAAAGGTTAAAGGGCTGACTATGTTACTAGTGCCATCATCCTACCTATATGGAGTCCTACTAAAATTAAAGCAGAGTTCAAATGGAGTACTTCGTTTGGTGAAAGTAAAAAGTAGTTGGAAATTGGTTTGGTCTTTAAGTTGTAATGGAAGCAGGATCAAGTAGAAGAGAGTAACTGCAACTAGCTCCCACTTTCACTTCAACGAAGGGGAATATTCTGTTAAAATATTAGTAGGATTTCATCTATGAAAGTTTTCAGTTGCATTTCACTGTCCTGGATATTGTCTTTATCGATTTGTGGAATAATATATAAAAAAAAATTTTTATTCATTATTGGGATAGCTCACACTGGACTAATTACCCCGGGGTGAAACTGATTTTATTGAAGAGGGAGCTGAAGTGTAAAGTAAGAAATGGGGTAAATGTTCAACCAATATTGGAGCAATTGAACATCGGGGAAAGCCAATACACACATATGTAAGTAAGAAAAATTATCAGAAATATCACTACAATCAAAATTCATTTACGCATTGCGGGGTAAAAGATCCAGTGTGCGCTGGTCTATCCACAATATTGTATAGAAAAATAACAACAAAACAATTTCTTGGTGTTCCACAAATGTTTGTTTACATTTTTTCTTATTCAAACTAAGATTTCTAAACAAATCACAAGAACTTATTTCGAAACTTACATATCATTTCTTGAGATTTAAACTTAAAACGTATTCGAAAACAACAATTACTGTAACGAATTTGTTAATTTTTATTCCGCACCGAACTTAAGCTTTCAACACGAATTTGCTCCCGCCAACAATCTGTTAGAAATTAATCTCCGAATTTGATTACAAAATATATCCGCCAGAGTTTTCGTTCCTAGTCTCAACAAGAGGTAATTCCTGGTGGTAAAATTTGGAAGCCCAGGACGGACATTGATTTTTACAATTCACATTCAAAATTTTATGGGAAACGATAAAAAGAATGTAAAACCAATTTTTGTCATTGGATAATGCCTATTGATCGATAATGCGTATACTTTTGACATAACCCCAAATCGCACGATTTTGGTAGCCAATTGGCATATGTGTTTCGCGAGATAAAGCATCCCGGGACCTTCTCGCACAAATAAGCTGTGTGCTTTGCAATACCGTCTTGTTTTCCAACATATATCGTTCGCATCCATATCATCTAAAGTTAATTATAATGGTACGATAACGTTCACCATTCACAGTAACAGCATCACCAGCAGCATGGTTTAAAAAGAAAAAAATAATTGCCCAATAATTCTTCCACACCAAACAGTGACTTTGAGGCTACATCTTTTGGGTTTTCATTGGCCGAAATGCGACATGCGAAATACGCCGCTGGAAATGGTCTGGAGGCTTCAATACCTGCGTTAACTGAATTTTGTAAACGTACTCGTATTCCAACCTTTTGTTAAAATTCGACATGCATACATATGTATATAGTGTTGTTCTTGAAAGGTTTAATTCCTGTGCACGATGGCGAATTGATCTGCTTTAACTCTCGGACAAACTTCGAATTTGTGCACCCCACTCACGCTCAATTGGTCGATTATTAATATTAAAAAAAAATCACGTAATGCGCGATATCCACTGTTTTCTGAACGGCCGTTTTTAAAATAGGATTCTATAATTTTAACACGTTGTGCCACCATGACTAAAATTGTTAATGACTGTAGAAGTGTAGACGTATGTATGTCGATATAAAATATTTTTTTTTTGACATTTAGATATTATTTATGGTGAAATACCCATTGGTCCCCTCTTTATTAAAATGATTTAGGAAATAAAAGGATTTTTTTTCTTAAAGGTATGGAATAATAAGAAATACAATAAAATACATAAGGATCCTTACAATGACCAATGTGAACAGGCACGGCTTTGGCAATAAGATTGTCCGAAAGAGAGGGAACGCTTTTTATTTAAGTGGGAAGAAGAAGGTTTACTTCTACCGAAAATCCACTTCTGAGCCGGATTTTCTAGAGAAGCATGACGTTTTTTCCCATATCGTTCCATTTTTCACATATTATTTCATTTTTGTTTTGATCGTTCATGAGCAAGGAAGTGTAAAGAAGAGGAAAAGAAGTGTGCTTCAGCCCAACTGCTCAAATTTAGGAAGACTATATTCTGATCATTTATTAGCAGAATGTTTTCGTCCACTTGGATAATCGGAGGCACATAGTATGATGTGGTTGTCTTTCAGATTGGTGAATTATTATTATTATTATTACTCGTATTATTGGCCCGGGTCTACCCCGGACAACTTTATTAAGCAAGCAATAGTTTAAAGCTAGGCTTAAAAACTAACAAAGATATCCTTAACCTAATGGGACGAGGAGAAATGGTGAACGGGGGGATGTTAAGGGAGTGGCATATTGAGCACTGCTCAATGAGCAGTTGGTGCTTCACGTTTGGTGCTATTTAGGTCAAAGACTTCGGCGTAGTTGTTCGTTACACGCAAAATTCTAAATATTGGTTCAAAGTGACCGTAGTTGGTGCGGTGAGTTCGGTTCAGGAAGAGTGGGACAGATCTTAGATTACGGGGATTGGGATTGAATGCAATTGTTTGCGTTATTCTCGAGCAGTCGATGTTGCCAGTCTCTAACTGGCCGATAAAAAGTACATCAGGGACTTCACGACGTTTTTTTTAGGGTATGCATGCTAATTAGTTTTAGCCTATCTTCATAGGGAGTAATCCATATGGATCGGCCCATGGTAGACCACGAAGTGCGAAACGGATAAACCTACGTGGGACTGCTTCTATTCTTTGAATGTGGATTAGCTTATAGGGTGACCAAACTTAGCTGCAATATTCGAGAAGGGGCCCTGTAAATGTAATGTACAGGGACTTTGTAACGTAAGGGTTGGAAAATTATTTTGACCAGCGTTTGATAAAGGCAAGTGCAGAGTTAGCTTTATTTATAATGCTGTCAATATGTGAGTCGAAATTCAATTCTCTGTCACAAATTATTCCTAGATTCCCTACTTGGGTAGTGGAAAGAATAGGCTCATCGCAGATGAAGTAGTTTCTTTGAGGGGGAGGTAGACGTTTGCGGAAATAAGTTATCGCGTAGACATTTGTTGACATTAAGCTTCAAAAAGTTTTGCTTTCACCATACCGAAAACTTATTCAAGCCATCTTGCAGGCAATGGGAGTCAGAACACTTTGGAAATTCTCATGTCATCAGCGAAAATAGAAAGATTAGAATTCGTTAAAATGAGATTTATATTGTTAATTGTGAGGATAAAGATGATTGGCCCAAGGTGACTACCTTGATGTACACCAGATGTTACTTTAATGGGGTCGGATATTGAAGATATGAAGATGACCCTGTATTCTCGGTCTTTTAAATAGAATTTAGTCCATGCCACAAAATGAGGGGAAAAGCCAAGTTTCTTTCAGTTTAAAAATTATAAGTAGGTGAGAAATTTTATCGAATGCCTTGCTGAAATCAGTGGATATTGAATCGACTTCATCACCGTCTTCTAAAGCATGAAGCGTCCTAGAGACGAACTCTGTTAAGTTAGTGATCGTTGATTTACCTTTCATGAAACCGTGCTGATTTATGCAGATAGTTGGCCTACAGTACGGAAGCAGTTGTTGATAGACTATGTTTTCAAAAAGTTTGGGTATGCAAGAGAGTTTTGCTATGGGCCTATAATTTTCGACTTCGGCCTTACTTCCTTTTTTATGAATAGGGATGATGTAAGCTTCCTTCCATAGGAAAGGGAAAGTACCTGTTGAGACAGACATGTTAAATAGGCAGCAAGGGGAGGACCGATATGGGTAACACACTCTTTTATTACAATAGCCTGAAGGCTATCAGGGCCAGACGAAAAATCATATTTAAGTTTGGTAATGTTTTCAGATACCAAAGATGTTGTTATATTTAGCGAGATGGATGACGTCTCAGGATAGTTTCTCATATAGCTAAAGTAACTAGGATCGGGTTCAGCTGTTTTCTTAGAAAAGGATTTGTTGAAATGACAGGCAAAGAAATTTGCAATGGCTTTTGGGTCGGCAGAAGATTCACTAAGAAATTTGAGAGTAGGTGGGTAGCCGACTTTCTTTTGGTATAAACAAACTGGTAGAGGCGTTTAGGGTCCGAGACTAAGCTAAATTGCATGCGGTAGAGGTACTCAAGGTAAAGAGACTCACAAAGTTCAGAAAAACGATTGTATACCAATCGATAATTACTGTAGTCGGAATCAGATCGATTTCTTAAGAATTTGTGCTACAACTTGTTTGTGTTATTACGTAGAGAGCGCAACTCGGAAGGTATATGGAACCGATCGGGCAAAGCAAGAGAAAATTAACGAATAGAACGTTGATAGGGCAAGATCAATGTTAGTTGTCTCAGCAATAAAGTCAAAGTTAATTTTGCTGATGAGGTTTTTAAGTTTGTTAAAGTCGGTTCTTCGGAAGTTAAATGAAAATGTATTTTCCGAATCGTCACATGTGTTGCTATTTTCATATGAGTATATAATTGACAACGGGGTATGAAATTGTTGTTTAGCATTTGATACATGCTGGTATCAAAGGTATCGAATTTACAGAAGGGGATGGTTAAGGTTTCTTTACAATTATAAAGCGGGCTATGGTATTTCCCGTATTTAGCAGTGTATTTATTCCTTAAATCTAGTATACTATTATTGTATATTACAGGAATAAATTCTATTATTAATCTGGATGTGTTAGCCTTGTGAGCGTTTTCATAAAGTATGAAGTATGAAGCTGCAATCAGTTTCGTAGTGGTGGAATCTAGTCGCAATACAAACTGATGGGGACAAAAATATTTCATATGCTTGGAACTCTTCGACCTTACTTCCTTCATATGCCCTAGAGTCTATGTATTGCCTTTTAATCGATGAATTCTTATCGAGTCATCTTTCTAATGCAAGAAACCTCTTCTTCGCCATTTCGTAGGATTTGCCCAACTTAGAAGGATCTGTTTTAAAAGGGAATCGAACGATAAACCGACCGTGCTCGTCTTTCTTAACTGTCCTTATAAAATGATTTTCACATTTTTCCTCTTCTGACGTAAAAAACTTGTTTTCCATATTGACATTTTCTATCTCCCGGAATATAGCTCATGGAGGTGCAAATCATCCTGTACTTCGTGCCGCCCTACTAAACACACGGCTGCTTTCTGCGAAGCGTTTAGCTCCTGTCTCCCAGACACAACCCATCCAAAGAGTGTTTTCTGGAGTGTCAACTTGTCTTCCAATTTGATCGGACCTATTGCTAATAGTTCAAAGAAATGCTCTGCGCCTATCAACAAATCTATTTTTTGAAGCTTCATTGAACTTAGGTTGCCGTGGCTCAAGTGGTAGTGGACCGGCTTCCAAATCGGAAGGTTCGGTGTTCGAATCCCAGCCTCGCCCGAAAGACATATTCACTTTTTCAGTTAACGAAAATGATGTACGATGAGTAGTTGACTAGAAATCAACAACAAGCCAACCTCCACCAAGAATTTAGTCTCCCCATTAAATGTTGGATGCCACCCATGGAGAGAAATAACCACTGAGTCCAAACATCTTTCTTTCTCTCTCTATCCCATTTTGTTTTTAATTATTAAAAGCTCCAGCTCGGTTTTGAAATCCGAAATCCTAGATTTGCAAATTGCCTTCGCGATGTTTCGAATATTTGTAACGTCGCTTTCTATCCCGCTAATCTGTATGCGTGTTTTGATTTTGGACAATTTCAATCTTTGGTGAATCGAGCAGTGCGCGAACTGGCTGATTGATCCCATAACGATCCTTTATAAAAAAAACCTCAGTTGCTAGCACAACCTGGTTATCAGACCTTCCAACCAAAACTGAACTGCTTGGTCCTGGCTCCGAGGTTGTCTCGCCAAATTCTGAAAATCGGTACATGACTAGATAGCATGTTTTTCCGATCGACAGTACTCACATTGGGTGCATTCCACTGTCAATAAAGCACCTTTAAAGGACCTCTAAGCTTTCTTCACAACGAATTTACGTGCTCCTGAAAGATCAGATTTTTGTGCTTTTCTGTAGTTAGCACCGATCATATCGAACTCTTTGATAGCACTCAACGCTGCCCCTGACAAACAACGACGGATGTCGTCTTGAATGTTATATATTTATATTTTCCTTATCGATTAAATTAAGGAACAATCCCATGAAGTTAGGTTATTCGGAAAATTTCCCAGAAAATGTAGGAAGTCTAACTGCTTCTAACTAACTTCGAATAAGAAGATTGACGTTGGGGATACTGAGTTGCATTCAACTGGTCTGCACCACGGGTGCTATTAGCTCTATGCTCAGATAGTAAACTCAATATGACCGATTTTGTGCTCACACATATTTCCTCAACCTCGTCACGAAAACTATCATTTGCACTCTGCTCACTCACAACATTAAACCTCTCGATCGACATTTGCACCTGCATTATCTGCTTAAAATAGGACTCAAGTATTCCTAATCTACATTCCAATTCAGTGGCCGTCAACTTACCACCCTTCGCTGAAATCAGCTTCTTTGCGCGAGTTAGGCTTCCCTTTATATTCGATCGCAAAACCTTAAGTTCAAACAAATTCTTTATATCGCCCTGCGAATCAACTTTGTCTTGGGCTGGCAAGTCAACTTTGGTTGATGGACCTCCTTGGCCATCAGCTTTATCACCCGCGGATTCCTTGTTGTTTCCCATTTCCAAATGAAAACTAATTATCCAACCGGAGATCGAGAGCGAATTTAATTGGGGTAAGAATAAAAAACGTAGCCTTTAAAAGAGAGGAATCAGCAACAATTTAATTGATACCCTCAGCAACAATGATAAGCTCCAATCACAGATAATAAACTTACCCAGATGTCGCATCCCCATACATAAAAATGTTGATCTTTTTTGCCATGAGCAAACAACGATGGGCAAACAAAAAGCGTTTCTGCTTAGCAAAGAAAAAAAAACGAAACAAATTTTTTCTGTACAAAAGCCATTTCCTTTGCTTTGCGAAAAGCTTTCACCATCAGCGTAGAGTTTGTGCCATACCTACAGCGAAATAAATTTTTTTGTTTTGTTTTGTATTCTCGTATTTTTTGTCCTGGCCTGTGACTTTGGCACAGTGAGGAACAGGCAGAGTAGAATAAACCTACGTACATATGTAGGGAAATGGCACCAGTAGTCGGCCACTTAACTCTTTTTTTGTATTTGATTAACTCTTAAAAATCAATTTTTTAATTCTTGGATATAAGAATCAGTTTTTATGATTAGTTGAAAAGTTTATATTGGGTAATTCTAAAAGTATTAAGTAAATTTGCTACCTTAAACAAATTATTTATGATTATTAAGACAAAAGTGTGATTCTTATGTAGTCGGCCCCTTCAGTTCCAGAAGTCGGCCACGTGAGTATCCAGTAGTCGGCCTCAATTTGAAAAATTATAAATTTACTCTATTTACAAAAGTTACAAGTATTTCGGTATCATTTTAACGTTTCATAGTAAGTCGGGAACAATTTCATATAAATAGGAACATGTATTTCAGTCAAATGTATTTAAACATTGCTTCATAAGATATGTTTTTGAGCCTAATAAGTAAATAAATGAATATATATACATACATAATTAGGTAAATATACTATGATTATATGAATAATATGAATGAAAAAATAACAAAATAAAATAAAAAAGCTACCTCAAAAGTTATGTGGTCTTATGCAAATAAATAAATAAATGAACTATGAATACTAACTAATTAAAATAGATACCTAGGTATAAAAACGGAAACAATTTCATAACATAAATCTCATTCTGCACACATTTTGTATAGTTTATTGCGTTAGGATCGAATGGAAACAGACCAAACTTTCGCAAGGCGTTTCTTATACTTTCTGTCGTATCTGAACTATCTAAAACCAATTTAAGTATTTCACAAAAGTTGGTTTTGTTTACTGTTTTGCCTCTGTTTTCCGGAATGCTTAGCCATTTATGTATGGTACTTTTGTATTTTGTTTTTAAGCCCTTAAATACACCCACATCAGCTGGCTGTATTATATGGGTGATGTTTGGCAAGAGTGCATATAAAATAGTGCCATTATTGCCGCAAGAGTCACTAAGGCCCATTGTTAGATGTAATTTATGCCCATCGACCAGAAATAAAATTGGCCGTTTAATGTCATGTTCGGCTACCCAGTCATTGAAACTGTTGGCCACGTATTCATAAAACGTTTCCGATCGCATCCAGCTACTTTCGGACGTACCTAAAACCCACTTGTCGGGCATACTTCTAACTACAGCCTGAGGAGGGCGCACATGAGGAAAGACGACTAATGGTGGTAAAGTTTTTCCATCAGCACAAACAAACCTGTAAGTGTCTCTATCGTTTCCGGAAGAAACTTTTTATAAATTTTTCGAACCCTTAGGAGCCAAAACAAGCCCTGATTTCGGAGAAAGACAGAAGGATTTTTCATCACCATTTAAAATTCTAGAAGCATCTTCCAAAATGTCAAAGGCATCAATTTCTTCTAGGTAATCTTTGAGCTCCCGGAACCACTTTACTCGTATTATGTACTTCTCAGAGACCAACGCCCGTTCTTTCGACAGTCCCTCTGCTCTTCTGAGGGACAAATCTTGGTGACGTTTCAGAAATCCATAGTACCAGGTTTTCCCTGGTAGCCCATCTTTAAATCGGCTTTTCCTATTATCTTCCAAAATTATTTTTGGACTGTATTCAGCAAGTCTGTTGGCTTTCGTGGGAATCCGCATTTGGCAGGTCTATAAGCTAGCTTACAAGCCTTAGTAAGAACAGTGGTAGGACACATTTCTTAAATAAATCGGGATTTTTGTTACCTACATATGTATGTATGAACATTATTTTTGTGCAAAACCTAAGTGGCCGACATAAGAACTTTTGTCTTCTATAGTCGGCCTCCCATTCTATCTTTACGTTTACAGGCGGCCGAGTACTGCAGCTACGCAATATTTTATGTTTTTTTTTGGCGTCAATAAAAAGAGAATACAATTTCCACTGATTTAGCGTACTCGATTGACAAAAAAAATTAGGTGGTCTTCTATAGTCGGCCAGGGGGCCCAGTTAAGAAGAATTTAGTTGAATTGTTTTCTAAATTCGGCCCCCCTTATATACAATTATCAAATAATAAAATTTAAGTTTTTTAGTCAAAAAAATCAAATTTAAGCTATAAACAACTTAAAAATAACCACACAGTGTGGCAGCTTCAGTAGTTTGCCGCTTAATCCTTGTTTTAAAATTCACTTCCACTATTTTTTTTTGTCCGAAAAAATGCAAACCCGACACCAAAGAAAACTTGGAGCAACTGGTATTTTTTACAAAAAAAAACTAGCAGGTGCAATGGAATGAAAACCCGTTATCCTGTTGGAACACATGTTTTGCATTGAATTTAAACGAAGATTTTTACTATTACATTGTGTTTTACAACGTAGTGGCCGACTACTAGAGAAGGCCGACCTTACACGACATCACCCTATGTATACTTACATATGTACATTAAATTAGGGTAGGTTAAGATCAGGAATAATTTTAATGCGATCTGCGATGATGTTCGGAAATACAATTGCATCTAATTTCAAATAATTATTTCCTTGTTGTTAAGAATTTGTAGGTACGGTACAAACAATTTAAATAGTAGGTACTATAGGTATTGTAGGATAACTTTATTTTACTTTACTTTATTCATATGTAGGTATGTACGTACTCGTATTATCAGATTGAGGCTGAGACAGATAATTATGTTTATTTATTTCCTAATTGTTTGCATACATCTGTCTTTTACAAATCCTTGTGGATTTACTCTCATTTAGAGTATGTTTGATGTTTGCTTCTTACATTTTACATAAAAGAAGAGGTCAGATGGCTACCTATGTAATGCTCCTTACATTTTACATAAAAGAAGAGGTCAGATGGCTACCTATCAAACCTCTTCTTTTATGTAAAATGTAAGGTCTGATAGGTAGCCATCTGACCTCTTCTTTTATATAAAATGTAAGGACTAAACATCTTCTTTAATGTAATAGAATAGCCACTCTTTTATTATTTTTTGTTCATACATGTTAAACAATATGTTAGGAAACAAAATCAACTCTGCTCTCAGCTCACTTTAGTTAAAGGCATTTATGTATGTGAAAATGCATTTGCAAAATATTTTTGTCTTTAGACATTTACATAATACATATTAGAAGTATGATTTTTAGCTATTCACACTGCTATTCACAGTGCCTTAACCAAAGTGGTTTCCAGGGGACACGAACGCGGACGTGGCAGAATATTGACCCCCACCACCTCCCTTACGCCACCAGTAAAAGTTCATCCAAACCACGCGATTTCGGTTCGGTGAGAACATAGTATAAGATTAGATGCAAATGGACATTTCTGAAAGCAAGTGGTAAATACTTGTATATGAAGTTGACATATTTTGAAGTACTTGTCTGATAGCCAGACAAGTATTAGATTTTCATTGGAGTGTTCATATTCTCTCAATTTGATCAATATTTCCGTGATATCGAAATTGTTTTCGTCCTTTGTCATTTCTTTGACACAGTTCTCACAAACTGCATTCATTTTTTCCAGTGTTTTTAAGAAACAGTAACATTCAAAATACCTTGTGGCTATGTCATTTTTATTGAAATCGTGTCTTCATCTGGTAATTCTATCGCTAGAAGTTCGGATTCACAATATTTAGCTGGATCGAATATGTTTTAATTTTTCTAACTGTAAATATTCAGAATCTTCTTCTTCACAATTAGAAAATTTTGACTTAAACAAAAATTTTAGAACCATAATTTTGGCCAGTAATAAGCCAAATTCAGACGCGTTTGGATTATTTTTATTAAAATTGTTTGCTCTTATTTTTCCAAAAGGGGTTTCAAGTGGGTCCTGCTTGAACTTTTTAAAATATAACACATGGGCTGGAAAGTCCGCGCCGTTTTATAGTAAAACACAAAATTTTTGCAAAATTCAACTTTAATTAGATGCCTTCGAGGGTGATACACTGATTGAAACGATTTTTCAATCTTTCGATACCAGTTTTGTAATACGATTTCCATTCAGCCTCAAAATAGGCCTCCGTTTCGGCGATTACTTCTTCATCGGTCTTAAATCTCTTTCCGGCGAGCATTCGTTTGAGGTCTCCGAACAGGAAATAGTCGCTGGGGGCCAAATCTGGATAATACGGTGGGTGGGGAAGCAATTCGTAGCCGATTTCATTAAATTTTGCCATCGTTTTCATCGACTTGTGACACGGTGCATTGTTTTGATGAAACAGCACTTTCTTTTTCTTCAAATGCGGCCGTTTTTCTGCGATTTCGTCATTCAAACGCTCCAACTACGCAATGTAATAGTCGCTGTTGATAGTCTGCCCTTTTGGAGATAGTCGATGAAAATTATTCCATATGCAAATAAATACGGGTGCTATAACCTTGCCAGCCGACTGTTGAGTTCTTGGTCGTTTTGGACGAGGTTCGTCGCCTGCTCGCCACTCAGCTGACTGCCGTGACTCTGGTGTGAAGTGATGGAGCCAAGTTTCATCCATTGTCACATACCGACGCAAAAATTCGGCTTTATTGTGGTTGTACAGTTTTAAACACTCCTCTGAATCATCAACACGTTGTTGTTTTTGGTCGACTGTGAGCAAACGCGGTACCCACTTTGAACAGAGCTTTCGCATGTCCAAATATTCGTGTATGATATATCCAACAAGCTCTTTTGATATCTGCAGAGCCTCAGCTTTCTCGATCAACTTCACTTAACGGTCATTCGTAATCATTTTGTGGACTTTTTTGATGTTTTCATCTGAAACAGCCTCTTTTGGACGTCCACTGCGTGCATCATCTTCGGTGTTTGTATGACCACTTTTAAATTTTTCAATCCACTTGCGAATAATTCTGGTAGTGCAGAGTCCGGGTAACACTTATCAAGCCATTACTTTGCATCGGCTGCATTTTTTCCCTTCAAAAAGCAATGATAAATCAACACACGAAATTGCTTTAAATCCATTTTTTTTTTTCACAATAACACTCACAACGCTATATCTCGAGAACTAATCGTCCAACAGCTGTCAAATTTATACACGTATCTTTTGAAGGTTGGTGCTAACTGAAAATGGTATGGATTTTATTCAAGTGGTGCCCTCTCTTATAAACGGCACAGACTTTTCAGCCCATGTGTTATATAATGTAACTCACAGTAATCATTGAATAATTCTTTTTTCATCATTAAAATACTTTCAATTGTCATAATCAGGCCCTTAAAGCAGAAGGGTTTACATTTTGCATTGATTGGCTGAATTAGTTTTAAATATGGTATGATTGCATTTCTTTTAAAAATCCAATATTTGAGTCATTTTGAATAAGTGCAGGCAAATCAAATATTTTATTGATTTTATTTATAAATTCTGCTGTTGGTTACGCAAATTTTGCAATTTTCTCTGGAAATTTATTCCAGCGCTTTTAATTATTGAAAAGGCTTCGATTCTTAGGGCCTTGGTCACAGCAAATGCCTTTTACTTTTAGTCCCAGATTTCTACATATGTCAATACAGTTGCATACTTCACTTTCGAGCTGCTTTGTTGGTATATTGCTTGGACAGATCACATGATAAAGCACTTGTTTATATTTATTACATACATATACCAAAAACATTTTTTTTAGACCAGGAGATAAACTTTTAAGTTTTATCCATCTATGCAATAAAGCTGTGTGTGGCTAGTGCAATTGCAGCTGATCGCGAAGAAAATTATATCCAGACGACGAGCGGAAAAATATACGAGTACATTGGCAAATCCACCCCTCTTCTTGGGTAAACTGCCATTTGCCTTGTAATAAAATATGTTTGCAAAATGTTTTCGAATTTTTATTTATATCATGTAAGGGCCTGCGGACTTTAATTGCCAGGATATTTCTGAATTTTAGACTTTTTTTAGCTCTCTCTTTGAGGAGTTTGTTAATGTTTTTCAGTCTACTTATTTGTTGAATATAAAAAAATAGCTTTTCTGTGTTCGCTTCGAATTCCTTACATACAGATTCTATGGAATCTATAGATCTGTTGCAGTCTACAAGTACTGAAACTTCATTTAGTTCATCAATGGATATACCTACTCGTTTGCACTTTTTATCTTTTGCGATTAGAGTAGTTTATTTTGGCTTTCTTAGGATCAAAAGCAAGTTCATTGTCATTAGATTCCGAAAAAATTTCACCCTTTTTATAAAAAGTGTAGGAACAGCGTCATGTTTTAATTTTTTTCCCCAACAAATTTCAAATCGAAATGCTTACTACAATCACAGGATTCTTCTGCCTGTGCTAGCCAGTCATTTCATTTCTTAGTTCCCTTTTTAGGAAATCTAAGCATTTTCCTTTCTGAAAATTAGGCAGTTGTTACATTGCAACATACAATAGCGCACTTTATTCGTCACGACATTTCTTCTAAGTCGATTTTTTCGCAATTTTTTGTATTTGTAAGTACCAAGATACCTAATCAACCTGAAATAAACTTAAGCAATATATTTTACCTTTCTTAGATTAACTCTTCAAAATTTTTGCTGGACACACACAGTAAAATAACACTTTTCACTTGGAAAAAATACAATTTAAATATGTTTTACCACAATTTGTGTCTCGCAGTCGCAGGTCGCAGACGGTACTAAGTACAAAGTAGCAAAAGAAAATGCTTTTCGCACAGAAAATATATTTTCCGTTTTTTTTCTTAGCGAAGCAGAAAAGCTTTTTGTTTGCCCATCGTTGTTTGCTCATCGCAAAAAAGATCAACATTTTTTTGTATGGGGATGCGACATCTGCGTAAGTTTTTTTATCTGTGCAATGTATCAGAACCCAATCTCCAGCAACACTACTTATGCTTATCGACACGAAATAAATCAACATGCATAAAAACCTATGTATAAAGCTTACTGCTTATCCACAATGTTGATGGTTGTCTGTTATGCAGTCCACACGATGATTTGAAAGCTTCTCGTGATGATCGGTGGATGGTGTTGAGCTGAGCTGATGTTGGTGACTGCAATCCTCAAGCTCTTTTGTGTTAAGGCTGCTTACGTAGCTATGTAAAAGCTTTTTTTACCATTGCTACGTCACTTCACATGCGGCAATTTTTTGGCTGATGGTGTGATTTCGCTGGTGGAAGGTCACCGTCCACAAAAGCTTACATTTTCAAGCGAGAGTTGGAATTTCTTTGTGGATTTACCAATTTCACCAACACAATCCTTTCAGATGTGAAAATATTTTTATAAATTCCGTGCACATTGTACGAATTGAATTTTTACGGCTTTTATTTGAATCTAAAGATTCCCGGGTTTCGGCACCAAAATGTTAGCCTTGTGAGCGTTTTCACAAAGGGGAAAAAATATCAACTAAATAAATATTTAAACTAAATAAAAACGATAACTTTTTGTTACAACTTTTATTTTTGACCTATCCAAAAAAAATAAAACAAAACCACGTCCGCTCTTCTTCAATGTTACAACGATAATATCCCTATTACAACAAATTCTTTCCTTTCGTACCATCATGAATTCGCTGCAATATCTTCGAAAAGAAAACAATGAGGAAAGCTACGTTATTCGAGGCTGTAATTAAAAAATAGCGACGGATGTATTAACCGGATGATTATTGTTTTCTACTTCCTCGTAATGATTGTATTTCAAATTATTAATTTGAGAAGTTAATTCGTTAATTTTATTTACTAAAAAAGAAAAGAAACCAAGAAACTCTACACTAGTTCTGAAAAATTAGCATTTTTCTAATGAAATTCTCATACTGTCATCTCTAGCAGTTTCTTTATTTTTATTCAATTTATATCAAAAATATGAGATTCAATATTAGGAGAAAATATCATTACATCATCAATGTAAACATGACATCGCGTCCCTATATCCTCTCTTAATATATCGTCAATCGCTCTTTGAAAAATACTCGGCGCATTTTTTAACCGAAAGGGTAACCTGCAAAATTCGTATTTGTCGTTATTTACGGAGAAGGCTGTTTTCTTCCGATCGTTATCAGCGAGAAGAATTTGGTGAAACCCCGACTTTAGATCGATTGTTGTAAAATAAGAGATTTGACAGAATGACATTTGTGTCAGGAATTGGATATCGATCAGAAGTAGTTTTTTCATTCAATTTACGAAAATCAATTACCATTCGTAGCTTTTTATTACTTGACTCGTCAACTCTTTTTTTGTCTACAACCCATACTGGGTTTTTGTAAAGTGAGTGACTTTTTCGGATAATTCCATCACTGAGAAGTGACTTGAATTTTGTTGCAGACTTTTGGTAAGGATATGATTTCGAATATACCACCTTGATCAAAAGGAATTTATTCAGAAAATTAAAAATACAAGTTTATTCACCTAAATCTATATTGTCCCCTTCAAAGTAATCCCCATTTACTGCAACACACTTATGCCAGCGCTTGATCCAATCCTCGAAATTATATATCCAACATTTCCAACGTTCGCGCACCATTAAATCCATTTTTTACGCGAAATTTAATACAAGTTCGTTGTTGCAAATTTAAATTAATTTCTAAAATTGTAAAAAATCGCCAACACACAAACAGATAGATGTACTCTTGGCTACGTAACTTTTGCAAATGTCAAGCTATGACACTAAGATTTAGAGGGAAGCCAACAATAGATTTGAAAACTTAACAAGAAAAACAGAACGCAAATCGGAACAATGGGAGCGCCACACGGTGGTTATTCCGGGAACAAGGTTGTATAGGGTATTGATGTTTTGATTGTTGCCACTATTTTAGTATTATACGGTAAAGATTCTTCTGGGTCTGCAAAAACTTTTTCATATGGCTTCAACATATTCTGAAATTTCAAGTTGGCTTGGATCGGAATATTATCGATAATAATTTGTAATTCATTAATTTCAACACATTCCAAAAAATTTCGCAAACTTTCTACCATTATTATAATTTAAATATTCTGTATTTGTATCTAGGATTGCTCCAATTTGCCTAAGGAAATCAAATCCTAAAATTCCATCAAAACTTTTAAGAATTAAGAATTCCGTTATTACACCGAATACTTCTATTAATCCTTTTTCATAAATTGTTGTGGAACCATTAACGGATAATAAATTAAAAGGTTTTACCATTATTTTTATTGATGTTAGAAACTTATCACTACATATATAATTTTTCGCAGTTCCTGTGTCAATAAGTAATTTAAGTTCTTTTCCGCTACGTATTTTTAGTTCTAGATACGGCAATTGCAATTAATTAAAGGAATATGCTGCCTATTATCATGCAAATAGTTTTGCCTAGAAAAGCTGAGATCAACATCCATAGGATCTGGTTGTTCTTCTGGTCTTGACAAGACTTGCCTTTCGCGATTCTGTACCGTGCGGTATTGGGTTTGAGGAATTCGATAGATAAATCTGATGGACGACTTGAAAATAGAATATCATTAAGAGGAAAGTTTAAGCCGGATATGAAAACACGTAGTGCATCATTCCTGTACTTTTCATTAAGAAGTTTTAGAGCTTCTTCTTCCTCTCCATATTACATAACAGCTTTATTTGTTAGAAGTGTCAGTTGCTTTTCTAATGAATCGTAGTAGTGCGATTTCCATTCCTGTCGCAAAGTGGAAAGCTCTTGTTCTAGAAGATATAATGGCCTTTTATCTGAATAGGTTTGGTCTAGTCTAGCTATCATAGCATCAAAGTTTAGTGGTGTGCTAAATGATGATAGCATGGTATCCGCTGCTCCTGTTATTTTATTTCTAATATTTGCTACAGCTTGATAAAACCTGTTTGATTCTGTATAAGCTTCATAAGGCTTCACAGCTGCTTTTGCAGTCTGTCGCCATGTAGGATATCGGTTTAACTCGCCTGAAAACTCGGGTACGGTTTTCACAACATCAAGTCCAATGTCGTATTGGATAGCTGGATCTATATACGAGTATGTATCTCAATATCTGCGTATCTAACCACTTGTGGTGGAGCAAAATTTAAACTCAACGCGTTCACTTTAGTTTGCACCTGTCTAATCTGATTATTTACGCGGTGTTCTAGCTGATGTACTATAGTTGTAGTAATTTGAGTAGCCAAATTGGTTATGGCCTTCGCGGTTAGAGACATTTTTGATTTTTTTGTTTTAGTATCTCTCACTTTTCAAAAATGTTGCCTACTTTCACAAAATGAATTATGTATTATCGATTTAAAAAAAATCCTAATTTCTTATTGTAACTAGAAGTACAAATTAATTAAACTAATATTGCGTTTACATAAAAAATAGCTTCATAATATTGTGATGATCCTTGTGTCTCTCCTATGGATATGTGACAAGATTTTTTGCGCGGTTGGTGTTTATCGTTGATTTTGACACTTCTGCAATGTTAGTTGCATTTTTATTAGAAAAAAAAATTATTGGGTGTTATTCTGCTGCACTATTATCCTGACATAAGGATTTTGGGAACAGACTTACGAAAATAAGTGAAAATAATTACTTTACTCAACCCTATGTGCTTTAGAGGTAAATTTTATTCAGCTTTCTGTATCGAATCTTACAACTATTTATACTACTGACGCGCAGGTCAGATATCTTATTTTCTAAATACAAATGAATATACTATTATCATTAGGATTTACCGATACATATGTTTCCTTATCGTTAATTGTACCTAACTAAACATCTCTTTGTTTGTGGGAGATAGTAATAAATAAAATACACCCCATGTTTATATTGCCGCTAATAAACCTACATAGCTTGTTTAGCCTACCTAAACATTTCTTTGATGATGCGGTGGTCAGGTAGTAATCATACTTTTATACTATTGAGTGCATATTGCTATCTAACTAGTTGATTACTATGCGTTGGTGGACAAAAATCTGGATGTGTTGCTGTTGTCGATTTTTTTTAATACGAGTACTTCTGGAGTATTTAGTAAAAGTATCAATATATTATATATATTAATATTTTGTAAAAAGGAAATGCAAGTAAGACAAAAATCAGGCGTTTTGAGAGTCGTACGCCGAACAAACACATTCTGTAACAAACTAAGTTCTATTACTCATTTATTATTATTATTGCTATACTAATAATATAAGTAGTAACTTTTAATCAGTCTCATCTAAGTCGGTCAGTTCACCATCACTTTCGGCATTTCAATGAACATATAAAGGATCAGCCGATGATAATTCAATATTTTTTGAGATCATCGTCTAGGATTATGGAGTTTTTAGAAACTGGATTCCTTAAATGCGAAATTCATGTACCAGATCTAAGCAGCAACACTATCAATAAATCTTCATTTGCATTTATCCATGATGGTTTTCTAGTGTGTGCAAGACAATGCCTTCTAAATTCTGTATGGCATGCGTCTAAAGCCTCTTCTGTAAGTTGCCCAATGGGTAGGTCGAAAAATGAAATAATAGCTAGACCATGAATGAGTAATTTATCAACACTACAACACTATAAACTATAAAGTTGTAAGTCGGTCTGCTTTGTTTCTTGGACAATTTCATTAAACTTAGGTAAATTTAAATGTTTCACACCATATGCTACATATCAGTCTTAAAACACTATAGAAATTCTTAATTAGCTTTTCATTAATTCCTGTGATTTCTCTGTTAATTTTGGATTTACAAAACATCTTCTCACGGGGTTCCCATAGTTTGTTGATCCAAATCCTGGTGTGGGTTTATGTAAAGGGTTTTCCAATAGGGACTTGAAAACTTTGAATTTAATTTGTGAACGCACTCTTTCATTAATAATCAAACTGTCAATGTCAATTTATCCAGTAAACTCAACATTTTCATCATGGTAAAGTACACGAACGAGCAACGTCTGCAAATTATAAAAATTTTCTACCGACTGCAAGTTTAAGAGCGTTAACTCCAATTTTCGGTCGTAATTCTCGCCCTAGTAGACAGGCAATAACAAGTTTAGTGCACAAATTTGAGTCTACATATTCGTTGTGTGATGTTGCCGTGTCAGTGAGACAACGGGTTGGTCAAAGTGTCGAAAATATCGCTGCCGTTCAGGCGTCCGTAGCAAACGATGCAAATCAGTCAATTCCACGGCGTTCTCAAGAATTGGGCATCGCTCAGACCACATTATGGCGTATTTTCCGTAAGGATCTTGGTTTACACCCATACAAGATCAAGCTGACTCAAGTATTGAAGCCGATGGACCATTTGAAGCGACGTACATTCTCCGATTGGGTTCTGGAGAAGATTCGCCAAGATGATGAATTTCATCGCAAAATCATCTTCTGTGACGAAGCTCATTTTTGGCTCGATGGGTTCGTTAATAAGCTAAATATGCGTTATTGGTAAGGTGAAAATCCACATGTGCTTCATAAATCACCACTTCATCCACAAAACATAGCTGTTTGGTGCGGTTTGCATGCCGGCGGCGTTATTGAGCCATATTTTTTCGTCGACGATAACGATCGTCACGTCACTGTGAATAGTCAGCGTTATCGCGCCATGATCACCGATTATTTTTGGTTCGAATTGGAAGATATGGACTTGGACGACATGTGGTTTCAACAGGATGATGCTACAAGCCACACAGCGCACGCTACAATCGATTTATTGATGAAGTTTTGAATTTCCTTCTTTCTATTTTCAAAAACAATATTGTTTTGGGATGCATGCACCTGCCAAGTCTCAAAAGGTAGTCTGTATAAAATATGAAACAAAGGTTCAAAACATCTAATCCAAAAATGAAGAGTGGAAAGTCCAAAACGATAGTTTTCTTGCCAATCTTTCGTTGATTGCTTCCTTATTCACTTCCTTAGGACATGTTGCACCACAAATGCAACATTTTGCCGTAGCCTTTGTTCTTGAGAAAACGTTACATACACTGCCTTCAATCAAAGTGAACAGCATATTATATGAGTACGTCGAAGTTCATTTATCAAATTATTCATAACAGTCTCCTCGTCCTGCACAACTTTGGCACTTTCTTTAATAAAAGAGAATTTTATAGGCCTGCAGTATAGCGTTGATGGAGAATGCCAAATTTCAGTGCCGGTAATGTTGTGTACTATTATAGCCGTACGTTGCTATAGCCGTCTTAGGTAAGCATCTCAATACCATTGAGGGGTGGCCGTGGTGTAGTGGTACTAGCAATCGCTTCTCACTCGGAGGGTCCAAGTTCGAATCCTGCCCATGGCAAGTCAGTTTTTCATTTATGTAATTGGACCTCAGACAGAAAAATTCTGCGCGTGAAGGCATAACACTGACACGTAGAATTGGCTGTTGTAGAGTTTCAAGCACATAAAAACATACTGTGAATTATACCTCGAATCACTCTGAGTGAAAAAAACTCTTCGTCCTATTCGGACTCCCACCCCCTGGAGAGCGAATATCGAAACCAAACACACCTGAGTTTCAAACCACTACAAAACAGTTTTCCTTTCTCCTCCTTCTACCTTTCCGCCCGCGCCCTGGCAACAGTAAAAGGGTATCTAACCCCTTAGGCGCTCGTAAATTATAAAAAAAAAAAATTAAAGAACTCCTTCAGCCAAATCTTAACAGATTAACGTTGGGCAGATCGCTGTGGATGAAGAGTAAACCCCCATAAAACTGATCTTGTTCTCTTTTCCAGGAAATATAAAATTCCAATCATAGACACTCCCTCAATAAACGGTACCATTTTAGTCTTTTCCGATACAGCAGGATATCTGGGTCTCATTTTTGAGAGACAAATAAACTGGAAACCTAACATTCAAGAAAGAGTCAAGATAGCTTCAGTGGCTTTAGATAAAAAGGCTTAGAGATAAAAAGACGTACGAGAATATACGTCTCCTCCTAGCGTATCTGCATGACAAATTCGACTCACTTTGCTATGAGGGAAAAACTAAAACAAGCGTCAAGGTCTCCATACAGCAGGAAGGTCTCCCTACTGACCTTACAAATCTGAGGAACTTATATATCAAGTTCCACGAGATTTTCAATATGTCTCCCCAAAAAGTCTCAGACGACCTTGCTACTTGCTCTTTTTTTATCGCAAACGCTAACTCGAGTAAGGAATGCCTCTTATTGGATAAGCTTACAGACTCTAGCTTATGCCTGTCAAGTCAGTGGGGTCTCCAACTATATGGGTAGGCAATTAGACCCCATTTTCACCACTGACCTCATAACCTCCTCTGTATCGCTCTGTTCGCTTTCACTATCAAGGCCCGTTTTTTGGCCACTTCAGGTGTTCTTCAAGGTAGTCACTTAGGTCCACTCCTCTTCATCCTAACTATTAACAATCTTCAAAGGGTCATTCAACACTCAGCACTTTCTCTCTATGCTGACGATACCTTGGCATATCCGCGACCTTGGCATATAGTATTATGCGACAGAGAGCTTAATTTCCCCTCGCATATTGAAGAGATAATTTCTAAAGCAAACTAATCACTCGGCTTCGTTAAAAGATGGTCGAAAGAATTCTGCAACCCGTACGTGACCAGATCATTATACATGACTTACGTTCGCCCCCTTCTCGAGTACGCTAGCCAAGCGTAGTGACCCTTTCAACGAGTTCATGTATCTCGTATTGAGAGCATCCAGTGTCGTTTTCTTCGATTTGCTCTTCGAGGTCTACCTTGGAACGATCTTCTAATCTTACCTCCCTATCGAGATCGTGTCAAGCTCATTAACCTGAATACCCTTGAAGAACCAAGGGACGCAGCTGACACTCATTTCATTCACCGACTCATCTCAGGCTCCGTCGATTGCACGTCTCTTTACAACTACATTTTCTTTGACACTAACCCTCGTAATCTACGTTGCCACCGTCTCTTTTATCTACCAATCCACCGCACCACATATGGCTCTAACGAACCAATATCCCGTATGCTGCGTTTTCGATTTTAATCGCAGCACTCTCTCCCTCAAATCCGATCTTCTTCACCATCCCTAGCTTTAAGCTCTAGTGATAAGTACCAGATATCGCTAAACTTTAATTTTTCTTTTAGTTTTTAAGTCCTAGTTTTTAAGCTTGTATTAAGCCAAATAAATGCGACAGCAGCTATTCGCCTTAAAGCAACTACACAATGGACAAATAAATTATTTGGCCACGCTAATATTCTTAATATACGAGTACTAGGAATCCTCACAGAGAACATCGATTACACTATACGCGAATTTTGGTTTGATAAAGACTTTCGTGTAAGTTTCTCCTCTAGATCTTTCTGGGAGGAAGATGCTTTCATGGAGGACAAGTCAAAACACTTTTACACAGATGAATCTAAAACTCATAGCGGCGTTAGCGACGATATTTTCTCAGAAAAGCCAAATCTAAGCCTCTCCTTCCGTCTTCCAAATCACTGTAGCGTGTTGCAAGCGCAAATTTTGGCAATTAAAGAAGCTTTGTCCTGGCTGAAGTAAAACATGATATCTGCATCTTTTCGGATAGTCAGACCGCTGTGAAGACAGTGGACTCAGCCCATTAAATTCTAGAACCGCCTCTGAGTGCCGATCATCTCTTATAGAGATGGCAGAACAGTTCAACATTCACCTTTGTTGGGTGCCAGGGAACAGAGACATTCCAGGGAATTGTTTTGGAACACTCTACCTATCTGCCGTAAAAGGGTGACATCGGTATGATAATCGCTACGTGCAAATCTATATTAAAGCTGGATGCTAACAAAAGAACAGACCTTAGGTGGAGTGTTGGATCAATATGTTTACCGACCAAACAGATCTGGACAAAGCTGGATCTGAATCGCTCTAAAAGTCTGATGCTTCTAAATAGGAGACATCTCAGCGCCATCATAGTTGTCATCACTGGACGCTGCCTTATAGGCAAGCATGCAAGCATGCAAGAAGGCTTGGCGCTTTTACAAATGATTTCTGTAGAAGCTGCATAGACGAGAGGAGACAACCCTCCATCTAGGTACTCTGTACATGTGCAGCTTTATCCCAGAGAAGAAAACTTCACGTAAGAGCTTTCATCTACAATGACTTAAACGATCTAAAGAATATAAAACGTTAAGAGTCTCCTACGTTTCATCATAAGCTCAAATTGGTTCCACCGATAGGAGGATCACAGATCCACGTGGCATCACAATGGGCCAATAGGCCTAAGTGGGTTGGTCTTGCCAACGGCCAAGATTGTTATACGGATTTCATCGATATATACGCCTCAAAAGTCGGCTAAGTAAAGTGCGGCCAGGAATTGGTTTGAAAACGTAACTGTGCTTTAAAGCCATAGTATAGAAATGTTTTAGGATAGAAAAATATGTGTGAGTATATTTTTTAACAAGTTTAGGAACCTTTTTGAAATGCCCAGATTACTTAGTTTGTGAGACAGGAAACATTACGTCAGTGTTCGAGGGTTTCAATTGATTGACTGATATTGGTATCACGTATGAGTTTTATCACAAGGTTTTGAATCCTACGAGTATCTAGCTGGTGCAGAGATGTTTTAGGAGTAAATGAGTGTTGGGATGGAGGATGAGCCAGAATTTCTAATGTTTTTGATGAACGACCAAAAATTGTTACTGCCTTTGGGACATTCCAGTATTTTTCGCCTCAGTTTTTAGTCGTATTGGAATTTTTTTCATACTTTGCAGCATGTGTTTGCCAGTAGTTTAAGGGAATTTTCTGAAGGATTAATATACATTTTATAGTGAATCCGATCTATGTAACAGGTCGTTGGAGAAGTCCCTGGACTAACATATAAAAACAATTTTTTGGAAAAATTCGATTTTAATCTTCAACATAGTCTCCTTCTAGAGTGATACAATAATTCCATCGCCCCTCTAACATTTCTATGCCTTTCTCATAGAACAATTTGTCCAACCCTTCTAAATACGCTTTAGTTTCGGCGATCTCCGCTTTATTTCGGGCGAGGATTTTTTTGAGGTTTGCGACATGTAAACATTTCATGTTTATTTCATTCATGTTTGTTTCACATGTTTCATTCATTTCATATACCGCATGAAAATATTCTTAGCGGAGGACATACAACAGTTCGATACAGGAAGACATTCTAATGCTGCATGAGGTTTGGCGGACTGGTATTGTCTGGAATGATCCCAAAAGAGCTTCTGGAGGAATAGAATAGCTGGCGTAGTTTGTTGGTTTGTTGGCAAAGGTGGAGGAGTTGCAAGTTTCTCGGTGCCACTTTCCGGAAGGCTTCAGAGTGCTAAGATTCAACTTCACGTCTTTGTGGACACCAGTGTGGACGCTATGGCTGCGGTTGCGTATCCCCCCTTCAGATAAAGAAGTTCAGTTGGATGTTCACTTATCTGTGCAAGAAGTAAAGTGGCACCGCTGAAGCCCACATCGATTCCAAGGTTGGAGTTGCAGGCGGCTGTGCTAGGTTCCAGATTGGCGGGCTTGATATTGAAGCAGTATAAATTGTCTACTGAGCGAGATACGAATACCTATGGATAGATTCAAAGAACGTCATATCCTGGTTAAGGTCTGAGATAAAAACAGTTCAAGCAGTTCGTTATGTTTCATGTGGCAGAAATACTACAAAGGACAGATGAATGTGGCTGACAATGCAACGAAGTAGACGAGGTTACTAGTCTTTGGTAGAAACGTCCTATGGTTTCGAGGTCAAATTTTATTTATGGCTATGTCACCATAGCCGATAACAACTTATAAGATCGAGCGATTTAAAGAGGATAAAAAAAAACCCTTTGCAATAGATATTATGGACCACTTTGATTGGAGGTACGACGATTTTCTTCGCATGGATTATAAGGTATGTTGACAAAGTTAGAAGTGGGGTGGTTTACTCTTTGGCCAATGAGAGTTTGTTAGCAGCAGATGAACTTCAGCGTGCAGAGCGGATCTTATTTCAGATGGCTCAAAGGGAGAAATACTCTGATGAAATAGCTATGCTATCAACTGGGAAGGGATATGAACAACTGATCTTTTGTGTAAGTTATACAGATGCAGATGACGTTCTGTGCAAGAAATGAAGAATTGACAGCGCCTGGAGTGTCGACGAAGATACTAAGGGTTCCATAATTTTACCGCGAGATCATCACATAACATTCCTTGTTGTAGAGATGTAGCACAACCAATTCCATTACAGATGCCATGAAACTATAGTTAATGAGGTTAAACAGAAGTATTGGATTTCTGGTTTTTCGTCCTTTGGTAAAATCAGTGCGTCGAAAGTGTCTGCGGAGTCAATTTTTGAGGTCCCTCCTGCCAGAAGCTAGGCTAGTAGCATACACTCGCCCATTTACATGCACAGCCGTATACTGCTTTGGCCCGATGATTATAACTGTTGGCAGAAGTTCAAAGGCGCGTTGGGGAGTACTCTTTACGTGTCTCATAGTCAGAGCTGTCCATATTGAGGTGGCGAACAGTCTTTCGAGCGATTCACGCATCATGTATATCAGGAACTTTATGACAAGACAGAGTGTTCCACGAGAAATCTATTCACGCAATTATACCAATCTAAGGGAAGTTTAAAAGGAGCTTCGGCAGGCGTTTCACAGCATTGACCAGAGCAGGATAAAAGGGAAGGTCATTGGCTCTGACGCCAAGTGGTTCTTCAATCCTTCAAGAGCACCGCATATGGGCGGTATTTGGGAAAGTCCAGTTTGTTCGGTAAAAGGAGCTCTGAGTTAATTGATGTTGGGGGCATTTTAAGCACGCGCCCACTTACAAGTGTACCCGTGGAGGTTAACGTCGCAGACGCGAGTACACCTAACCACTTCCTATTGGGATCATTGAGTGGAAGTAAGCCAGTTCCATGAATAAGATCTTATCCTTCGCAAAGAATGGCTTAAAAGTCAGCAGCTGACAAACATGTTCTAGAAAAGATGGGTTCGAGAGTACCTGCAGAGGCTCACACTTAACACAAGGTGGTTCCAGAAAGTGAAAAACATCGAGAAGGAAGACCTAGCCACTATAATCTTCCAATAGGGTCCTAGCCGAAAGGTTTGGTAGTTGATGTCATAAAGGCTAAAGACGGACTTATAAGAACAGTGGGGACAGAAACCGGCCTTTATGATCGACCTGTTGCAAAATTAGCAGTGCTTGATGTCAGCTAAGATGAACGAGGTGAAACAGCGTCAAAGACAGCTGAGGGGAGAAATTTCGCTGACCACCAGAAGTTAACACAACCCCAAGAGTTGTGTTGAATGCTGCGGTAGAGCGAAGGTGCTGACAGAATATTTTTCACATAAATTCGCAGGTTGGCAGCTGAGAATAAATGCCTTTCATTTTAGTACTTCAAACTTTCATGAATTAAAATTGAATAAAGCTAAAAAGCACTTAATATTGTGTTCTCAGTTGTCAATGCTTTGGAGATGCTTGAAGAGCAGCAGTCCTAGATCACTAACTAGATTATGATATTTTTAATAAAACGCCGTTTGAGTTTTTTTTTTATTTTAGACCAATAGGTGCGGAGCAATTGTAGACGAAATTAATGAACCAATAATTACTTTAAAATTAATTGGTCACCAATGATATTGATCATATGAATACTCAGATTTTTTTATATATTGAATTTGATTCATACATAATTCTATCTAATGAATTAAATACTAATAGATTCCCTTTACTAGACGTAGATAACCTTAATAAAGTGTGATTCAAAATTTTTCTTTTTCTTCTTTATTATACTAAACTTCACTTCGTAGCGCACTTCAAAATAGAATAGGAAAATAGGATTTGGTATGAGCTATTGCGATGCGTTTTTCGGTACCTTCCATACAAAGTACATACGTAAGTTTACTGTGTTGGCGCAGCGTGAAGAGTATGGGACAACACGAGATGTTGCCAGGTGTGAATTGGCGGTCTTTACAGAGAATTTTGATGAAAGACTGTAAGATGTTCCCTTACAAAGTGCAGACAGTGCATCTGCTGTTGGCTGTTGACCACCAAACGCGTGTAACCTAAGCTCAAGCCATCCTGAATCTCGACTACGAGGAAGACAACTTTTCATCGAAAATCATCATGAGCGACAAGGCCCATTTCCATCTCTGTGGATATGTGATTAAGCAAAATTACCGCTTCAGGGGCATCGAAAATCTGTGTATAACCCACGAAGAGCCATTACACCCGCTCAAAGTTTCTGCAGGGTCTGCTGTTTACGCTGGAGGTGTCATCGGGTACTATTTTTGCGAAAACGCCACGGGCCAAAGGACTGCTCTGGACGGCGAGCGTTACAGAGCCACGCTCAACGACTTATTCCTTTCTCAATTGGATGAATTGAGACTGGAGAACATGCGGTTCCAACAGGGTGGAACAACGGCGCATACTGCACAAACCACAACCGAAATTCTGAGGGCTGCATTTCCGGGTCGCCTAATCTCTCACTTTGACGATTTGCACTGGCCGGCAAGATTGCCTGATTTAACCGTTCTAAACTTCTTTTTGTGGGGTTTATTGAAAACACGAGTCTATGTCAACAAGCCTCAGACTCTTGAACCCCTCAAAGAGAATATCCGTCAAGAATGGGAAGACTTATCGCCGGAAGTTCTGGCAAGAGTGATGAAAAATGCCGATCGGAGAAAAGTTCTGATCGCAGGATTTACATATTTGGTTCATGGTATTCGAATCGTAAACAAAATATATACGCGTACCGACGCATGTATTTGACACTCAATTTGTGAAAATAAAGCATAGCAAAATAGTTAAAGAATCTTGGATACAGAGAACATTAAGCAAAGAAAAAAGAAGATTTTTGAAAAATGTTTCAATTATTTTCGAACTTTCAGATGCAGTATAAGCCAAATTATTTCATTTTGTGAAAGTACTCGTAGATGATTCTTCCATCATTATTCCTTGCAGCTTAAAAAAAAAAATTTCGTTTACGTAAAGATTCATTTCGTTTTGTTTTAAACGAAAATACAACCAGCTTTTTGAGTACCACCCATGCTTGCGGAACTTTTGTCACATTTGTCGAAGATAATCGGAATGAAAATCATGTCATGCATCGGAATGCATCGCGTGAATTTGAGACGCGTTGTTGTCATTTTGACACTTTGCAGTCATACATCGCACAAGAAAATTTGCTTTCGGAGTCTTGTCTCATTAGATCATCGGAACAGATACCAAGATAGGTACAAAATTCGTAAAAATCGGAAGAAATTCCATTCCGATCGGTTACGATGATAGACCATATAATCCAAAGTTTTTCATTCATAAGAAAAATTACAGCTAAAGTACATCGGGCGACAACTTTTACACCACCATATGGGTATGAGCCGACGCAACGCAAACGCATTTGTTTAGGGAGCACACTAATGGCGTTTTCGATTGATTTCTCCAGAACTTGGGCAATGGAACACTAAAAACTTCTTTTAACTTGCAGCCAAGCACAGTCGATTGCTCGAAAACAAAAATCTAGTTTCACACACATTACTATTTGAAAGTTATATTTATATGTGTTGGTACATTCTGACATAAAAATCCAGAAGAGAAATTTTTCTTCTGAAATGAAAATTACAATACAATAAGTATAAGTGCGTGTTCACATGGGCGCGGGCAGGAAGATTTTCCGAAAGAAAGGGAACGCTTTTTATTGAAGTGGGAAGGAGAAGGGTTACTTCCACCGAGAATCCATTTGTCCGCTTTCATACGTCGCAAGTTTCGAAAGATTCAAATGAGTGCAAAAGAGAGGGATAATGAAACAAAAAATACCCAATTAACCAAATTCCCACTGCATGTGGGTAGCAATTTCATTGCAAGTTTTTGACATTTCTTTTTCTCCTTCTTCTTTCTTTTTCGCATTTGCTTCATTACTTCTTTCGCTGTGTTACGAGTACAACATTTCAGTATGGCGGATGAACTGAAATGGACCAAAGAATTAACAAGGGGGCTCATTTTCAATTATGAAAGACTGAGCGCCAAAGATGAAATGAAAGAGAACTGTCAAATAACATGCAAACTCAAAGAAGGGGAAAGTCTTCATGTAGAGTTGCTCGCATCACTGAATGACAATTCAAAAGAAAATAACCAGAACATGCGCATTACACACTTGCGACGTATGAAAGCGGACAACACATCGTTTTTTTTCCATATCGTTCCATTTCTGACATATTTTTTCATTTTAGATTTGATCGTTGATGAGAAAGGAAGTGTGAAGAATAGGAAAACAGATGTGTTTCAAGCCAACTACTCAAATTAAGAAATGAAAAATTATCCGATTCAAGTGTTCCACTTGTCACCAAGTCTTTCAACCCCATGACAATGTGAACACGAAGTTCATGGTGAGGACTTTCATCCCGTCGCCAATGTAAACAGGCATTAAGAAAAATGTTGTTTCGGAAAAAATAAGAAGATTGCCAATGGAACAGTTTTATGTAATTTTTTTTCTCCGAAGTGGAAAAAGAAGGTTTCTGTAGGCCAATCGAAAACGTCATTAGTTTGAAACTCAGGTGTGGAGTCAGAAAAGAGATGGTCCAAGTTTTATAAAAGATAAAAAAAAGTGATTCATAAACTTTTTTTTGATGATGTCACGTGTAATGAGACGAACCCCCGGGGTTCGAAGACAAGAAATGCTATGCGATGCTTCCAACGATGCCGCAAATACCGATAATGCCGTAAGTGCCGAGGACTTGCAGGGTTCTGCTCTAGGCGAGGAGCTGATTAATCACTCTGAACGGTCGTTAGCTAGGGTGGGGGGGGGGATGCAGCTACAACCAGCCAATGAAGAAGGGATTTCGGAGATATCGATCATGTGCTGCCGAAGTTTACTAGACACGACCTCTACGACTTTGATGAAGTTATGGCCACAGTCAAAGCAGACGACTCCTTCAGGCTGCTGTGCCTACGTCGTTCACTGATTAGGACTGCTCGGGTCTTTTTGCCGTCGGCTTCCGCCTTAAACTACAGCAAATTGAAGCCTGCACTTGTTAATGAACTTGATATCTCCATTTCCCGCCAGGACGTTTACAACATGCTGAGTCGTCGACGATGCAAGAAGCTCGAATCGTTATACTACTATATCCTCATTTTGCAGGCGGTTGCCAAACGCTCTGACGCCAACGAGTTGGAAACAATAGATTTCATCGTCGACGGTTTGGGATATGTGCCGACCATCAACCTAGTGCTGGGATCTCGCACCATCGAGGAGCTAAAGTAGTTGATCAACTGGTACCAATAACAATGCTTTATCATCGATGCTGCCTCAGGGAAATCTGCCGTTATGACGAAACTTGCCGCTACAATGAAGACTAATGCTGAGAAAAAAGAGACGTTATGCTTAAATTGCTCACAAATGGGGCATATTAAACCGTACTGCCCTCATCAGATGCTAACGTTGTGGGAAAATGGGACATTGGGACATGACCACGGTCGTGCCGATAAAGCCATTATTGGTGCTGTAAATTGGGTGAGTATTGTTTTAAGATTTAGAAATTTAAGATTTGTTAAAAAGCGCAGACTTCACTGAGTTTCTTTCTCTTTTAGATAGGTGGACAAAAATTAAAAGTTGTAGGTGAAGTCTTATGTCGTATAAAATAATAAATAGAATTTAGTTCAAATTGTTGTTTTGCCTGACGTCAATGCAAACGTCGGTAACGTCTATGCCGCTAATTTTGGGACGAAACTTTTTACACGCTTTCAAAATTCACCTAACTAAAGTAAAACATATACTATATTGCAAAGAAAAGTGGCTTGTTTTAAATCAAAACAGTGAATTATGTACCTTACCACATGGATAAACAAAAAGAATGTGTGTCGACTATCGAGGTCTTAGTATGAAGACTGTTCGAGATAATCAGCCCTGCCGCTAGTTAAGGCTTATATAGGATACCTGAGGAGAAGAAATATTTGTCACTTTTAGATTTGAAGTTGTATTGTACCTTCATTTTTCCGAATCACAAACTGTTGCAAGACCTATTACGAGTAAAAAGAAATGCTGATTTAGATTTTGCTGAACAATGCCGTAATGCGTTCATAGAACTGGTTGAGGCACCCGTTCTTGCCATCTACAACCCTGTGAAAGAGACATAACTACGAGTACATTGTGATGCCAAAATATAGTAGTACACTTAGTTCATACGAGAGAAATTTAAGAAATTATTGCTTATGCATTTTTTCCTTTTTTTTCAATTTTGCTTGCTAGTTATCAATGTAAATGTCCAGATGATGAAACCATCGTTTGGTGAAGGGTGGCGGGAGTGGATGGGGTAAAAGGGCGTAGCAGCAGCAACAGTAAATGCGCTTTGTGGGCGTTTTTATGGGTACACATATAAGTGAATAGTTTGATAGTTCTCAGCAGTAGCAGCAGCAGATATACTCGTACATTGTGTTCCTCGCTTTCTTCGGTACACTACTGGCTTCTCATTTAAATTCGCTATATCCCTTATTGTGCGCTTTGTTCACCGTGCACTGCAGTTGCAAAAGAGCATAAGCGCGGCCAAGAGACCACTAAGGTATTTTTTTTTTTCAAAGTAGCTATAAAGTTGCCAATGCTTCTTTCTGAATTTAATGTGTAATTAAACTTTTTAATAAAATTGTTATAATAACCCAGTGACCCGATACTGTTACAGTGGCGCCAAACTCGAGTCTAATTCAAAAAAAAATCAAAGACGGAAAGTAACAAAAACGTGCGTGTATGGATTACTAAACATTCAAATTCGTGACAGAGTACCAGGAGAAAACGTTAAGACTTTTGAAAATCTTCTTACAAAAGCCAGAAGAGTTTAGATTTCGATAGCCGAAAAAAATAAGCATAAAGAGACCAAAACCGATCAGCCAGAGAAAAAGCATTGCAATTTACGTGGATCACACAATTGCTAAGTGTCGAAAGAAAGAAAATTACGATAAACTCCAACCAAAGGCCTTTAAGGGTGGCTTTCGAATTGTCCACGATAACTACTTATATATGTAGCTTCACATGGCGAAAACGGCACTGCCTATATCGATACAGCAGCTCGTACAAGCATTACTGGCAGGGATTTATTCCTGTACTTGCTACGAAATAGTACAAAATTCAAAATGGTCGATGCCAATGTGACCCTAGCCTATGTAATATAATTTTTCGAAATCGCCTTGGCCAATAAAATTTGCTGCACTTCCGAGAACGACGGACAACCGCACACTAATCGGTATAGATTTTCTGGAGAAAAACGGCTTGGTGTTAGACAGTCGGCAGCAATTCTGGTACTTTACCGACGAACCAGAAAAAGTCGTCGAATTTTACTACATCTCATATACGACAATCATTCGAATTTCTCACTTGGACAGCTTAAGCAAAGAAACTAGGGATTTTTTGAATTTTCAGGAATTTTTTAAGCCAATCTTACCACTTGCAAGGACAGCAACTCGCGCTCACAGCTTGACACCATCAAAACCTTTGCCTCAATATCCAAACAACTCAGCTTGACCTTGTTTATTCGCCATTTAGATGGGAGGAGAATCTAGGCCCAGATCACATAGACAAAATAAGAGGTACATCACAGGCAACAAAAGGCAATGATTATTCTCCACAATCTTTCCAGCGGATCTTTAATGACGTCCTAAGAAATACCGACATCACCCCGACAGGAAACGGTAAAAAGTAAACCTTTTTCCTGATTTAGTAAGCACATGCAAGGATAGTGATTCTGACTCTTTCTTTATGGAAATCAATTCCAATGACATAGAGCTCATAGAGGAGGAGACAGTCGGTCTAGGCCAAGCCCAGAGGAACTGTCTACATGAATTGCTAGAAAAAGAGAAGGAAATATTTGTCACCATAATAAAGGTATTCGAGGTATGCGTCGATTACCGACAATCAAACGTAATCACCCTCCCGGATAGATATCCAATGCTCAGAATCAATGACATTTTACGTTCCACAAAGAGAATCATTTCCAAAAGTACAATGGACTTGCAATCTGGACCAACTTAAAATAGCCTATGAAGATCTGGACAAAACCGCATTTGTAACATCGTATGGAATCTTTCGTTTCATACGTGTGCAATTTGGTCTAAGGAACGCACTTACTACCTTCCAAAGACTAATGGACAAATTTCGAGTTGGGCTTCCAGACATCCTCATATTGGCATACTTAGATGATATCATCATTTTTTTTACAGTTTCGAAGATCAGTACAAGGACCTATCATGTGCCTCCGAGCGGCTTAAGCACAAAGTCAACATTTTGATGTAAGGACCTTAAATACGTCGGACATATTGTCACCGGCACGGGGATACTAGTGGATCCAGACAAAACCTCTTCTGTCATAAGTTATATTGTTCCCGTAAACATGTTGCTGATATCGATAATTTATAAGAACTTCTCCAAAATATCCTGGAAATGGGAAGAAGAACAACAAATATCCTTCAAAACTACGTAATAGGGGCAGTTTTAGTCCATGGGAAGATAGACGGCGAACATCCAGTGAATTATACTTCCAGACTTCTACTTCTTCCGCAGAACAAAATAATTCAACAACTGAATGCGGAGCTTTGGTCATCGTCTGGGCCATCAACAGGTTCAGACTTTATATAGAAGGCGGCGACGTAACTTTTATGACGAATCACCAAGCTATAAAGTGACTTATGACCTTAAAGTCACCAACCAGGAGACTTGCTCACTGGGCTCGTCAACTTCAGTCATATAATGTAAAAATAGTATTTACACCAGGTAGAACAAACAGAATAGCCGTCATGCCTTCCAGGCCACCATGCGAAAGCACAGATACAAATTACGACTTCAGTAATTTTCAAGTTGATATACAATGAAAAAGACCAAAGAAAATACGCGGAGGATAGCATGAAGAATATAATTGAATCATTCGAAACAAATGATGAAAATGCTAACCAATGGGTATCCCGTGGATACCCTCTCATAGACGGCATTATATACAGATTCTCCCCAGAATCCGATTCCGAAGATACATAATTAGCGATCCCAGTACAAGAGCGATAGCTTATTTTACTTACTTACCATGACGCGGTTACCGCAGGCCATTTTGGTATCACGTATGCTAGAATTGTATCAAGGTACTTTGGCCAGGGATGAAACGATATCATAAAACATATTGGCAACTGCTTGGACTGAATTATTGCAAACAGTGCCCTGTGAGACGACTTATGGCTATTGACAATAGAGACGACGGGTTCAAGTGGATTCTTATAATATAACAGAAGGCACAGCAAGCCGACATTTTTTCACTGAAAGAATCTACAGCTGAAAATTGCGCGGCAACACTCCTCAACGAAGTAATCCTTCGATATGGTACACCCAAGAGGTTGTAAACTGATTACGGATCACAATTTATCTCTTCTCTGATGAAACAGGTTACATGTTTAGACAACCAACAAATGCTGACTCCAATTTAAAAAGAGCCAACCCAGTAGAGCGAAAGAATCGAGACACGAAGATGGGGTCGATTTACCAAAGTGCCAAAGCACGGGTTACACCCCACCCATCATATCTTACGTTTGGACGTGAACTAAGATCGATCGACCACGTGAATTATAATCTAAGGGGCGTACTGATATCAGAAAATCTCATTCCACAAATAACACCAACGCTACAGAAACTAGCTGACGTCATTCAGAATGCGTTTATCCAGCAAAGAACAAATATCATAATCATAACAAAATATATGCAGACTCAAAAAGACGGCCAAATCCAATCATCAAACATCCTAAAAACTTAACACGTGCTCAGGCATTTTAAGTGTAACTACTCATACTACCAGCAATTCTACGAAGGGCTTTACATCAAAGTACAAGCAGGAAGAGACGGACCACACATTATCACGAAAAAGATTGGGGCATCTACATATCAGGTCGCTGCAAAAGATGACCTCACCACTCCTCATGCTTCGGCGATAACGAAATATACCAAAGCACATCTTAAATCCCTTAAATCTGCAGATGTATTATAGAGGCAATCAAACCTAGGTCATCCCCTTCGACCAATAACTAGAAAAACTGCCACATCGAGACGATCTATGCGTCAGCGGGAGAGACTTTAACCACACTACATATATTATTACTAAGATATTAAATTGTTGTTATTAATTAATTAAGTAAAAGTGTATGCATTTTATTTGCTTTACTGTAAAAAGCTTAAAAGATGAATTAGAATCAAAATGGAAGCCTAATATATGAACGCATTCCTAATAACCAAACCAGTAAATGACCACAAACAAACAAATTATGTAAAAGCTTTATGTAAGAGCTTACACAAATTTGTATAGAAGCAAGCAGCAGTGGCAGTCTCGATCATTCGATTTGATACTAAGTTTGGCGTTACATTACTGCCACCTAATGCCTTCTGATTTTAGTTCGCTACAATAAGGGATATGCCTTTTGTTCACCGTGTACTGCGGTTGCAAAACAGCATACTCGCTTATTTTATTATCTACAAATGCTGAATTTGATATGTAATTAAATTTTTTAGTACAATTTGTATAATAATATCGAAGCAAAACAAATTTTTTGAATTGGAACCCAATCTTTCTCCGACGGAGATTCGGTACTGCTACAATATGAAAAAATAAGAACTTTCAAGGGGTACACAAAATCTACAATGCACACCAACATTGTGGTCAAGTTATTACCAAAGGCCTGCGTTATAGGCGCAGAAAACCAATAATTTTGATGGAACCACATGCCACACAGCGCGATGGAAGTTTTGCGTAAATATTTAGATGACCTCATTCATCTCAAGCTTTAGTGACATAATTTTTTTGTGTACCTATATGAAGCACCGTGACTTTGCAGTTTGCAGACGTTAGACGACTCGAAAGTCAGTATTCATTGAGTGCTGTATCTCGGCAAGTAAAATTACAAAATAAGAATCAAGGGCTGCAAGTTATCGAGAGATATCTTATAATAATTTGTTTCGACTTATAATGTGTTTCGAATTAAAGACAATAATAAATACCATAATAATGAAACTGGGAGTGGATAACCCTGTACTTAATCTAAGGCAAAACAATATGTTCACTTAAGAATCGTGAAAAACTCACTCGCAAACAAAAGAGACCATCTTTTTTAAGTCCGCACAATTACAATATAATCCGCTGAATACGAGCCGTCAATGAAGATTCCGTGAGTATTGAGGCGGAAGCAGCCAAAATGGGTCTGACGGTAAACGAGGGCAAAACACAATACATACTGCCATCAGAAAAGGATGCACATTATCAAAGGCCTGGTCAGGCAGTCACCATTGGGAGTTGAAACTTCGAGGTACTTAAGGACTTCATCTACTCGTATCATGGCTCTGCGGTTAGAAGCAGGAACAACTTCAGCGCTAATAATCCTCGAAATCAATCGCAGATTATTCTTTCCAGCAGCAGAAATTTGCCCAAATCGGATGTAGTAGCACTTGGACGGTTCAAGAGAAAGATATATGCGTGAGATTTTTGGTCCCATTTGTATGTATGGAGAATGGAGGGGAGATTTAACCACGAGCTCTACGGGCTCTACAGCAACATCGGTCTAGTCAGGCGTCTACAGATCTAACATCTGAGATGGCTGGGCCAATTGGAGCGAATGGTCTTTGATTCTTAACCCGTGGGGCGACTCAGTGGAGAACAACCGAAGGTGGCGCACGCAGGTGGAAGAGAATCTCAACCAATGTGGACTGCGGCACTGGAGGCAGCCAGCGAGAGATTGTGATTGCGATTGACTTCGGTATGTAGCGCCATCTAAGTAAGTGAGTAAGTAAGGGATTATACAACAATCAAATCGTTGTTCGGGATATGTAGTTCATAGAGCAACCATTTTGTCAAAATTATGTTAGTACTAGCTAAGGTTTTCCACTTGCGAATCCTCTAAATATGGCAGATAACAACAAAGAAATCAGTCAACCGATTAAGTTGTGTCCGTACAAAGGAATTCTAATGTAAAAGGATGAAGCTTATATTGTTCTAGCTCTTCATCATACATTGGATTCAGGCGTATCACATACCGCGGTTAAGTAGAACTCTTCGAGCTCAAACATTTCATCTAAGGAATTGAAATAATATTTAAAAAACTTGAAATAATATAATAAAAATAGGTATTGTGATATATGCGGCTAATGTGGTATAGCGTAGTATCTCGGATCACCTGCCCTTTTTTTGCAAAACTAAACATGTCGTGTCGTGCAGTCAGAAGAAAAATGCATAATATGTTTCCTCCTGTTTAAAATCCTTAAAGTTTCTGCACAGTTGCCGAGGCAATAGCTTAACTTTTATGTACGGGTGGAAAACGTTTATTTTTTAAAATAAAAGACTAATATAAGATAAATAGTTTTGATTAGTATTAGTATTATTAAGATTGAAGTTTCATAAGACGACAGTGAAATTCTCAATGCTCAGGAAAGTTTTAAGTTTACAAATATTTAAACACGAAAAGAGAAAATCGGCTAATGTGGTGCAGCTTAAACCGGTAAATATGGTATAGTGTACCACATACGACGATACTGTTGCTTGATTTGGTTTTCAAAATTTAAACTTTTATTATTTTTAGATAGCAATCCCTAAGAAAGGAAAAATTAGAAAATGGGAAAAAGCTGATATGGAGAAAGCTCTTAAAGCGGTAAGAGATGGAGATATGGGCATATTGCTCGCATCTAAATCATTTTTATTACCGCATACGACGACCAGTAAACAGCTTTTTTTTAACCAATTAGGCCGAAGACCTAATGAAGCTCTTGAAAATCAGCTTGTTGATTATGCGCTAGATATGGAAGCGCAATTCTGGGGCCTTACAAGACGCGACATGTGTTCATTAACATTTCAGTTAGCTAAAATTAATCAAATACGAGTATCTAACGCATTCTAATACAAGGAGTCCGCAGAGAAAAATTGGTTCTATACCTTTTGCCGGAGACATAAAGAAAAGTTAAGTTTACGTGTACCAATAAGTACATCATTTGATCGAGCTAAAGGGTTTAGTCGCAAGAACTTGGACACATTTTATAACTTGCTTAGACAGGAATCCGACAATTTTACTATCCAGCTGCTCGCATTTGGAACGTAGATGAAACAGGGCTCAGCATTGTTCAATCCAATCAACTAAAAGTATTAGCGCGTAAAGGAAAGCGACAGATAGGAGCTATGACATCGGCTGAGCGTGGGTCTCTTATAACAGTTGTAAACTGCATGAGCGCATGTGGAAATTTCGTTCCATCATACTTTATATTTCCCAGAAAAAATCAACACCCTCTTCTTATAAAGAAAGCTCCTCCTGGCGCCAAATCTTTATGTATATCGGGATGGATTCATGTGACCATATTCACATATTGGTTCCAACATATTTTGTCGTATGTAAAACCTTCAAGAGAATATCCAGTTCTCCTAATTTTGGATGGACACTACAGTCATACCCGAAGTATTGAAGTGTTGAATCTCGCAAGGGATAACGGAGTAGTGACATATCATTACCACCACATTCAACCCATAAAATGCAGCCGTTAGATAAGACGTTCATGGGGCCATTAAAAGTGTATTACTATATAACGATGAAATAAGACGATTTTCACGTGAAAGTGGACAGAAAGTAACGCAGTTTGATTTAGTAGGAACTTTCTCGAAAGCTACTTAAAGTTACAATCGGGCTAGATTGCCATTAATGAAATTAAATGTACTGGAATTTATCCGTTTGATAAAAACCTATTTACAGAAGCAGATTTAATTGCTTCGGGAAATGAAAAAGAAGAAGCGCCTTCTACACCAACTGTAGACCAACTCAAAATGACACCTATTCCCAAAGCGTTACCTCACTTGAGAGACACTCCAACGAGTAAAGGTCTTTCTAATTACCACCCTTTCGATGCTGAACTGCAAGACTTCAAATTTTTGGTACAACCAAGTCCACAAGAGGCTGCCTCCGCCGGATGGTCAGAGTATGTTACACCTTGAGAAATATCCCAACGATAAAACAACAACTAAGTAATCGTAGAGGAAAAAAGACGACTTCAACTATTTTGACAACTTCGCCATACAAAAATAAATTTATGAAAAGTATTGCGTTAATAAACAACAAATGAGGGACTGTTGAGAAGAAAGAAAAAACATCGAAACCAAAATTATTAAAACAAGGCTTTGTACCAAAAACAAAACAAATTAGTTTGGTAGCTCCGAAAAACATCACCCACTTTAGTTAATCCCAATCGTAGCTCCGACGAAAGCCTTATTTTTCAAGAAACAGATAATGAGATGGAAAATTGTGATGGTTTTCGTGCCACAGAAAAAACCATGTGCAATAAAAGTTCGATTGAAGACAAATCATTCAAAAACTGGACATGTCTACAATGTGACATGGTTTGTCACACGAGGCTTATCTGCCAGGAAGTAGGATTATTAATATGTATTACATTACGAAAGCTTTAATAATTTTTTATTAATTTAAATTATGTTCAACGCCGAAAATGTATTTTTGTATGATTTTTTTTTATTTTATATTATTGATTAATATAAGAATATTTATTATGCTGTGAAATACGAAGTAATTGAAGTTTTTTTTTTCATTTAAGTCGATATTTCGGGTAATCTGGTATAGTATACCACATTTGATTACCCATGTACGATACCACATTACCCACCGTTCTGCTGAAATACCATTTTACGAGCCCTGCCACGTTAAGAAGGATGTTCTGATTTTCTATTATCTGAGTATTACAACATGAGCAGGATAAGAAAGCTAATGCTTCACTTTACAAGCATCCACAATTTCCTTAAAATTGGCAGACAACGATCTTCCTCTAAGCCAATAGTTAAGTTAAACAGAATCATTGTTAGTTTTACTCGTAGTTAGTTAGTTATTATAAAAGAAAAGGAAAAAATATCTTCAGCACATCCTTATGCTCTGAAATAATGGTTTCGATACTATAATACATGTTCTTACATAGTTCCAGATAGCAAAAGTAGATTAAGAGGGGATGAATGCGATTTTCAAAATGGACACATCTGTATCTGTTTAGAGAAAAGAATTTCATACAAGATGTTGTATTAAAATACAGTAAAGATAAATAGTTAAATATAATCTAGTTTTTTCTATTAAATGTTGGGTGTCTTACTCGTATATGGAAAGAAATATTCATTGAGCTCGTGCTTACTTATTTTCTTGTGTTGTAGTTTCCGATCTGGTATAATACGCGCGTACTCAGAAGTGTTATGAACGCTCTTGAAGTGTTTGATCACAGTTGGTTTTGAATGTTTGCAGATTATAAAAAATTAAAAGTCTGGCAGTATATTGCAGACTCTTTACTCTACGGCTTATGAAAAAATCTATAATGCATCGGAAGACGGACTCGGTTAATATCAGTTGGCCAGGCTACGGTGCAGGTCTCTGAAATTTGCTCTCACAAAAATTCAAATTTTAAAAAAAAGGGGAACATTACAACAGCAAATATACGCAAATATAACGCTGAAAGAGAACAATAATGGGAGAAGACGTGCATAGCCCATGCATTCTCTAATTTAAATATTTCCTTACTCTCTCTGTGTATGGGGTCTTTGGCTAACTGAATTGAATCTACGAGTAGCTATACAAAAGTTTGAAGTCGCGGAAATTTGCAGAGAATTTAGTTGGAACACTGAGTAGAGGAATCACCGGTCACAGTCAAGCCAACAATTAATTATTAATTCCTGGTGGTGAACATAGCAATTGAACAAGATATAACGAGGAAGTCTTTGTTATTTGAAAATCATCCACCCTGCCGATTTAATATTTTTTTATAGTATGATATATTACATTTTGTATTTTATTAAAAAAAAATCACATTCAAATAGTTTCTATACATATGTTGTGTGTATACACATGTACGACTATTTATAAAATAAACTAATATGAATATTCTTCGCATATACGCACCCATATGTTCCTATCACAGTAATTGGTTTTTAAGAAAATTATACGGAAAATTGCAAAAAAGGCATCTGAAAAAAAGCATATATAGTATATCCATTATAACAATACTTTTTCTTATCTTGTTAAAAAAACACAAGTTAAAACTTCCGGTTCATATGAACTGATTACTCAACATGAAATATACATATGTATGTATTTATTTCAGTTTATTTTTAACAAAAGAAAGTAACAAGAGAATTTAGCAAAGAAAATATAATTTAAGTTTAAACAAACTAGATTTTTGACTTTAATAATGATTATATTTAACTGTACTGCAACAAAGCCGAAACGATTTCGAATAAATTTTACTGATTACTGTCAGTAGTAATGTAAATGATTTTTTTTATTGCTTTACATAATTTCAAATATTGATTTCAAAACTATATTAAATTGAAATAATTTCTTAAATTTTATTTATTTTTTTATTTTTGAAACAATAGACCTAACTAACTACGATAACTTATTTCTACATATTTAGAGAAAATATATATATTTCTGTCTAAAATGTTGTTTATTTGTATTTATTAATTAATTGTTTTTATATAAATGTATAATCGTATTCAAAAAAAATATGTTAAAACAACGAGGAACCAAATATTTTGTGTTTTCTTTGCTTATTTTAAATGAATGTTTTATAATCTTACTTGATGGAAGAAAGTATTGAACCGAAATAACTGCGTTCACCTTATTATTTGCACTTGTAAATGCTTTCGAATTTAACAAAAGTTGTGTTAAAATTTATTAAATAATTTAGAAAATACATCAGAAAAGAAAAATAAAATCTATCACATATCATTTTACTGTTTTTTTTTTATTTATTTATTAGTTTTTGTTTTTATTTATTTTTTAATTCCTAAATAATAGAAGTAATATGATATGTTAAGGCTCTGGATGTATAACAATGTTGAACTGACTAAAAAAAATCGGTAATACATACTTACCATATTTTTTTTTTTAGAAAAAATTTTTTTTTAAGAACAAAAAAAACCTTTTGATTTAATTTGCTTGCTTCTAAAATATGTAATATTTTAACAACATGTTGCCATTATTAATTAATAAAGAAATAAAAAGGAAATGCATCCCATACAATTGGGTTTTAAATAAGCATTTCCTTAAAGTTCTTATCGAAAAAAAAGCTCAGTGAGACAAAGGTATAACGTTCCCAGGTTTCCCTCAAAACAGAAAAAAGGTACCAAAACTAAGTTTTAACGACCACATTACATATGTAGTAGTACAATTTCGATAATTTAAAAAAAAAAGTTTTCTTTTTTCTATATTATATTTATGTCTACAATTTCTAAATAGTACAAAATTCGTAAAGATAATGAAGGATGCTCAATTATTAAGTTACTCGTATTATTCCTTACATTGCCAATTAAAATTATTCGCCTCAATAATAGTTTGAAACATGTTTAGGCCAATAGGTTTAGAACTTGATTTTCAAGACTTCAAATCCAGTTATATCTTCATTGTTTAAAAAAATACTATTTATTTGTTGTTTGTTTTTTTATTTGTTTTTTTTTTTTTTTTAATTAGCATCAAGCTATTGCTGTTTTCTATTAATGTACCTTATGTTTTGTTTTTAAATTTTGTAAGGTATGTAAGAAAATTGAATGTTGAATTTCATTCAGATATTAATATGAAGCAAAAAGTTAATCAAATGTTGTTTGCTGAGTATGTATTTATTCTAAATATGTTTGCTGTAGCCAAAAAATATGATCTACATAGCCAATAAGTACTTTCCAATTGATGCTATGTTAACATCTTAAAAAACATTATCGCCAATGCTATATTTGCAAAAAGTACCAAAATTACCAATTGTTGACGCGAAAACCAATCCTGTAAATAAAAGAAATAAGGTAAGAGGTAAGTAATAAGGTAATAAGGAAGGTTTGCTTCAAAAACGTTGATCTTTTTGAAATGCTACAAATACATATACACATCTGTAAAATTTCAATTGGACCAGTAATCTTTTCACGCTTCATATAATCTTTTACGAGTAATTATACTTTCACAATTTTCTAGTGTTTAGTAAGATTATTAAATTATTATTCATTAATTATTAAAAAAGTTTTGCAGAAAACATGTCCACTATATACATTTTTTCGTTATTATTTTTTTTTTGTTTCACTTTTTACGTACTTGAATTTCCACCATTAAAACATTAGAAACGATTCATTGGTTATATGTTTTGATTGAGATTTTAATTTACCTTTACTTGCGGACTGACAAGGTACAATAAAGGATTCGCTTTAAGCCTTTCGTTTAATTCAATTTGCCTTCGGACAGCTTCTCGCCTAGCTGAACCTAATGCCGATACTTCTTCACGACTCATAGCTTCACTAGCTCGCGGTAGCTCCTGAAAATCTGGCAATGATTTTTTCCTTTGCAGAGTCACATTGATTGGGACGCTCTATAAAAATTACATATATAAAATACAATATGATACTCATGTATGTATGTTTTGTTTTAGGTGATTGTTTTTTAAGAGTTTTGAACACATTGATAATATAAAAAAAAAATTAACCTCTGCTGGTGGATCTACAATCCAACTCTCAGACGCTCGTCTGGCTAACAGTGCCGGTGAAAACATTAAATCCTCTTCATCTTCATCAGGATACCACTCCATGTTTTTTCTGTTATACGAGTATTTACCAATTCTTAATTGATCACAATAAATTATAAACTTTTTATTTGTTTTTCTCCTGCCTCTAATGAATATACTCGGAGCATTTACATACGAGTATGCTTCTCATATACATACGAGTATTCACGTTAAATATTTCTTAAAATTTCACATTCGAGCACCCACGAGCACATTAAGGACAAATTTATTTATTTATTTTTATTTTATCTTATCGTTTGAATTTTGTAAATTTTCTAGGCTTTACAGACACGAATATTAATATTTTAACTATACAGGCAATTTCAATAAATTCATTTGAAATATTGCATAATTTGCATATAACAGATTTATTTAAGATAACGACAAATTATAGTTATAGTTACACAGCTTGAATATACTTTTTCGTGTTTAAAAATAAATCAAAAATAAGTGTTAGGAACTATGTAAAATATTTCGTATAACTTGGACCAAAGAAACAAAAAAAATAAATAAATATAAATATGTATATGCACTAGAAAATTGTCTGCTGCCTCCCGACCGAACGCACTACACTGCGATGGAAATCACTAACTGAAGAGCCGTATTGCTCATACAGAAGCTATCTTTATCTTGATTATCGTGTTTGAGTAGAGATAATTCAAGAGAAATCATTTCGGTGACAACGCACTGAAATATATATTTTAACAATATGTATGAATATCTAAATAATTCGAAGTAAAAATTCTAAAGCGATGAGGAGTACTGCTCAAGAGAACAAAAACGACGTATCATACATCATACATATGTGTCCTGAGAAGAAAGCTATTTAAATTTGCTAACATTTGTGTTTTGTTTTTATAAGAACAAAAAAGATTTTTCATTCACTTAGTTGTACTATTAGTCGACTTTGTGCAGCCCCAAAAAGTTATTTTTGGGAATAGAAAAAGCTTTGTACCATACATACACCTTGGAAGAATAAATAAGACTTTCTGGTGATGCTGCCTGAGCAAAAAGATCTTAAGTGTGACAAATACCTTAAGTTATGTATAAACGTTTATAAAATGCCCATAATTTGAAGAAAAAATCGCAAGAAAACAAATATCTTAAACTGCTTAATATTGATACAAATATTGTACATCGTATGGTGAATAAATTGACACGTGATTCAATTTATTTCTTGGTTGATCCCTTTGCTCCGCACAGGTAGTGTTAGAACTTACGCATCTCAATAGAAGTTGTTTAAAATCAATTCATAGTATCCGTAGAGATGCAAATGCATATGTTCATACGAGTACATGAGTATAGATACTTATATATAACTGCACCATTGTTTCAGATTAAGAGGCGTTGTTTGAAGCTACATATATCCTTCATTGTTCTTGTTCATATAAAACACAACCATTATTTAAATTGGATTAAAAATGTAGTGAAAAGGGAATATAAACACACATACATACCAGCGTAGTTGAAATGAGACTTACTCTAGGGCTTGTATTAATTATATGACTGAGTTATTGCAATGAAGGGACGGGCTTGCTTTTTGTTTTTAGCTAACTAGTTGGGTAAGTTAAGCAACTAAACTAAACAAATAAATTATAAATTAATTTTGAACTTACCTTTAATTTTTTATTTGCAGGAGATGCTGCAGCGCCGGAAATAGGCGTAATTGGTTTTGGCGGTACATACAAACTTTCAGTTCGTTTTGGTTGCGAGGGTGAGGGAATGATATCTTGTCCTAAAGTACGCTGGCGTAATAGGACATCTTCGAATGGTTGGTTTTGCATCGAAAAAAGTGGTTCTCCAGTAACAGCCGAACGTTTTTGCATATTTGGTGTACCGGTTCGCGAACCCCGTCCTGATCCTGTAGGAACGGTTCCGTTTCCAGTGTTGTTAATTGGTGTTGATGATCTTGGACCAGGCGTGGCACCACGAAATACTGAACCAGCTCTTGGCCTTGCAGTTTCATTACTAGGCATTGCTTCGTTAGGGGTGGAATTTCCGGTTGCAGAGGTCGCTCCTCGATCAACCGATGCTTGCCGCGACCCATACCCACCACTCAAGCGACTTGCCGCTCGTGCATATCTATCAACTGATGAATCGCGACTTGGAGGTCGCTTATAATGGTCGAAGTGATCAATAGAAGACTGTTGGTTAATTTGGCCAAGCATTGGTGGCCTAGTACTGCCATTTCGACGAAGCATAGAACCACTGTCCCCAGCGGGTATACCAGACGGGTTTTCTTTTCTTAGCTGTTGCTGTTGCATTTGCTGATTTTGCTGCGTATTCATTTGTTGTTGCATGTTCATTTGCGATTGAATTTGTTGTTGTTGTTGTTGCATATCAACTTGCTGATGATGCGTGTTGATATCATATTGTTGCTGATGCTGTTGTTGCTGTTGCTGCTGTTGCTGTTGTTGCTGCTGTTGCTGCTGTTGATGTCGTTGTAATTGCTGTTGTTGTAACTGGTGTTGTTGCTGCGCCAATTGATGTTGCAAATTGTTGACTTGCTGAATATTTGCGTTATTCGTATAATTATTATGTTGTAGATAATTTTTATCGAAATTATCGCCCGAAATTGGCTGCGTCCCAGGTGGCTGCTGTTGTTGGAAGTGATATGCCGGATTCATTTGAGGGTTACTGTACGTTTGACCAGAAATATCTGCAGTATTTCCTTGAGCAGTATTGCCAACATTGATGCCACGATTATTTTGCTGATTGACTATGGATGATAAATCGGTCTGTGGAGAAACAGGCATTTGCTGCGAGTACATTGAACTTGGTACTGGACAGTCGATAGATTGTTGCGCTCCCAACTGTGATGATCGGCGATTATTGGCTGATATTTGTTGCTGCGATTGTTGTTGAAATGCTGGTGATTGTCTAGTAGGTTGTTGTTGCTGTTGCTGTTGTTGCATAGATGAATTAATATTTCGAGCTGCATCAATTTGATTTAGAACTTGTGGGTTATTCGATGTAGCCGAAGGTCGATTAGTTTCTGTATCGTTTGGCGCTATCTTATAACGCTCGCGAAATCTTAATTTTTCAAATCGCTCCAGCACTAAGGGCTTAAAATCCGGAGCAAACTCACGTGCCATTGCCACTGCTTGCTCACAGTCAATTCGAGCCTGTTCTGCTGCTATATCTGCATTTTGAGCCTTAGATGCAGCTGTGGCAGTACGTGAAATGGCGATATCTGATCGCTGTAAAGCCATTTTCAAAGCTCTTTGAGCTGAACTGACGGCCGCTGTTATCCTCTCACGAAATTTTCTTGATCTTGCTACAAACAAATGCTTCTTTTTTTGACTTGTAATCAAAATGTTGTTCTTGTATTTGCCCTCTTCTACTGTCCCATCTCGAAATGTTGTAACACCATAGCCATTTTTTTTGTTGTTATACCATTCTCCTTCATACCTTTGTGAACATTTTTATATGAAAAGTATTATATGAAAAGTGGGTATATTCTCAAACTTACTTTAAACCATCAGTCCTTTCAGCAACACCATATCCGCTGCGTTTATCTTTGCTCCATTCTCCCATGTATGTTTCTACCACAGTGGGATCCAATTGTTCCTCTTCCATTGTAAAACTGGCGTTGGATTCTGTATGTGCAGATCTAAAAATTTTGGAAATATTCATTACAATTAATTGCAATGTAAACATGTATGAAATGCCTACTTCGCAGTTAGATTAGATTGTTCAGAACCAGTACTTAGCCAAGATGCTGTTGACATGGTTGATCTAATGCTTCCCGAAGCTATAGTACCACGTTTTTCCAGATCTCCAGTACTTCTCTGTTTTCGTCTCAAACCCTTTATAAAATAATTGTTATATTGAACTACTAAATCTCTTTATATCAATATTTTTTGTCTATTACTATGATATCATACCGAGAAAATGCCTTTTTTTGATTTCTCTGTTAAGCTATTGCGTCTTACAGGTAGCTTATCTGATTTTGAAGTTAAAACAAAGCCTCCACGAATTTCTTCAGCCCTGTTATTGCGCTTATCTCCGGTGTCTACATTTTCGTTGCTTCGTAAAGAACTCATGGATGCATGTATGTTTTTTGGTCGATAATGTGACGCCATGCCAAAAGGTGCGGATGTACGTATTCCATAGCCATGACGTTTTCCCTCCTGCCACTGCCCTTGATATGTACCTGATTAAGAAAAAAATGTTGAGATTCGTTGATTGAAAATGAATTTACTTAGTGAGTATTATTTTAATGCCAATTAAGTAATAGTAAAGGGATGGATAGAGAACATTTCTACAGATTCTTATATGCGGGTACAATCGTAAGATTTTTAATTATCTGGGACGGCTTCGGTTTTGTCAATTTAGGTTTATCAATTTTCGACCTGAATGCCCTTCCTCTACATTGGTTTTGCATAAAATTCGTTGTGTTATAGTAAGGGGCCATTTAAGGAACATTAAGAAAAAAAAATGTGTATATATTATATAAGTTTGAAAATTTCTTCAATAAAGTAACTTACAAATCTACTATTGCAATTTTGTTTTGCAACGACCACATAACTAACACAATAGTCAATAATTTATATTGTTGCATTTTGATTCTATGAGGAGCAAGATAATAACAAAATTAGAAAAAAAAAATAAATCAATTTAATCAATTAAATATTCCCCCTAAATTACTTTAACCAAATTTAAACTTAAGAACAACTGAGGAATTCCATATGTTTGAAAAGCTGAAGTATGCATGATCCTCAAAAAAAAATATTCTCATTATCAGTGTAATGAGTTTTCTTTCAATGCTTAGTTGTTGTCTATTAATATTTAAATACATAAACCAGATTTAGTGATAGATTTTATAAAAAAAAATTATAAACTGAAATGCAATGAAATAAGAATGTGACAACTATTTTTAGATACTAAACAATTGCTCGATGACTTGACAGGATATCTCGGTGCAACATGTATTTAGATTCGGATTCCCCTTTTTGCTTGTTGTTTATATTGTATTTAATTTTATCACAATAGCATATTTTTAGTACTGTGAGTTGTTTCTAAATTTTATTTAAACGAGTCATAGATAAATTCATAATTTCTATGTTTTTGTTTTTTTTTTAATGAAAACACTTGCTTTTCATCATCGGATTACCTAAACTTCCACTTGTTAGAATTGGACAATAAGATAGAAATTACAAAAAAGCAATTTACACCCACATATAGAAATAATTTGCTGAAAAGCTTTTTCTTGTTCTTGAGATTTTTGTAATTATGGCACTACTCACAAATAAACATATGACGTCATATTTTAAAGCTTTGCCACTATTTCCATTCAATTTCTTAATAAGGGCTAGGCTAGTAAAATTGTAGGTGATAACTAAACAAAAAAAAAGGAAACAAATAAATTTTGGGCTATCCCGCACTAACTTTTCAAAAGCAAATGGCACAAAAGTGGAGTGTAAAGTCAATGTCGGTTACTAAGAATTATGAATGCGAGCACGAATCTTTAAATGTTTTTTTTTTTTTTACTTTCACATGCTATATTTAAAAACTATAGAAGACATGAACATACATATATTGTATATTCGTACTAATTTGCACTTGAATAAAAGCAAATTTTCTCTAGTTTGAATATTTAAGTTCCCTATCTGTGTAGACTACATTTAATTTTAAGTTTATTTAAATAATAAAAAATCTTTAGCAAATATTCGTTTAAAATGCTCAGACAAAGGCGGTTTGGGTGACGGATTTAAATTAAATATCCGTACATACAAACACACATAAACCCATTTTTCATTTTTGTATATTAACTTTTTCGTAATTCCAATATTTCTACTATTTTGATATTTTTGAAAGTACATATATAACATAAACTGTACATATTTACCACCATCAGCGTAGGTTTCACAGCCATAGCCATCCTGGAATCCGATATTCCAAGTGCCTTCGTATTTAGCTGTGGATATTGTACTTTGTCGAACACCATAACGACCTTTGTGTCCATCCTTAGACCATTCACCACGATATATCAGTCTGCCTCTTTGTTCCACTCCTAAACCATGTCTTCTGCCGTTTTGCCATTGGCCTTCGTAATGTGAGCCACTACAGTAAATAAAAAAACACGTATTGCATATAATTTATAAATTCAAATATATAGTTTATTTATTTTCTAGTCTATATTTTGTTTACATCTTATTTATTATTATAACATAACATGTTGTTATGTTACTCGTACGTTAAGAATTTGTTTTATAGAATTCAATATAAAATTCGAGTGGCGGAATATTGTTCAAAGAAATTTACACAAATGTAAATATACGAGTACCACTACCTAAAACATGGCCATTTTAATTTTTGTTTATTTTATTAAAAATTTCTTCTCCGAAATGGTTGAAAAATTACAATTGCAAACAATTGTGAACAACCGTATTAATTGTTTTTTACTTTCATAATTTTAAAAACATAGTTTCAAAAATTGAATGAATATAAGTGATGGCATAGCACTGTAGTTAAGTTTGTCGAATACTACATACATCAGAGGATCTGCATTCAAACCACAACTAACAACAGAAAAATCTATTTTTCTGACATTATCACCTTTTTGTCAAACAATGGGAAGCCCTCTTCCGCCTTTGGACAAAATAACAAGACGAAACATAACAATAGAGTGTGGGGAGAATCTAGGCTTTGGTCAAAACCGAATTCCATCATCAATATATTCAATTTCTTTTAACTTTTATTATTTATTTAATTTAGGTAATAGATATACACAATAATTAAACAAATATTTTTATTCATTGCATTTTAACAAAATTAACTTACTCATGTGTACTCTAGTGCACAAAAAAAAAATAAGACAAATGAAAAATAAAAACAACATGCGGACGCAAGATACTGTTTTCGAACAGCTAAAAATAAATTAAATTTTAAAAACTTTTTCATAAACGCAAATGAACTCATTGACCATTAATTTCCTGCTTCTGATTGGATATGAAGCAAATATTTTTCCATTGAAATTCTTTTACTATTGAGATTTAGATAAGTATCCGTTGTATTAGATAAAAAAAAAATGTATATTTTTATCTTCTATCATAAAATGGCATAATGTATGTTCGAGTATAAACATAACATGTATAAGCACATAAACACGTGTATTCATATACCCGTAAAATAATTTCAATTCAATATCAATAAGAGTTTCAGTATAGAAATTAAACTTAATGAAAATAGGTACGAGTATATGTTTTGAATATTCAAATCAAACTACACGAATGAAGGTAGATGACACCAAATTTTCCTCTTTGTAAAGCAAAAAGATACAAATTTCTGTTTAGGAACAGAGGAAATACACATGGCTGTGTACTTTCTTGAAATTGAGAACAAGTGCTAACGAGTTTTTGTGAAAATACAAACAAAAATCGACTGTCATTTGAAGTTTTGTGTACTTAAAGATTAATAATCAAATTAAAAATTCGCTCATTTCTAACCTTGGCCAAATGTAAACTCCCGAAAGCTCGAATCCGTAATTCCAAGCTCCCGCATAGGCACCTTGATGTTTGGGACCAGTGCATACCCCGTGTCCATGTGCTTTACCATCATCCCAACCACCGCAATATGTTCCCCCATCTTCGAAATCAAATCGCCCTCCACTTATTTGTGCTCGCTTGCTTGCTGTTCCATAGGTTCCAGGCGGTGAGACAGTGTTTGTCCCACCGCCGCCAGCTTGACCAGTTCCTATTTGACCATTTTGCATTTCACCCTGTTGCTGCTGCATACTATCAAGAATGTGCGTTCTCTTGTTTTCAAAATGTTAAACTACGAATCTACGTGGTTACGATTGTATCATGCGAGTATGTTGATAGGGGTTGTTGTAGTTTTGCTTCGTTTTACTCCTCTGTTCAAGGTTTTGTCGTTGAGCTTTTTCAGATATTTTTTCGAATGGCTTTTAAGTGATATTATTGCTATTGAGTTTTTAATTTTAAATCGTTTCTTTATCATTTGAATGATTGTGTTTTATTCGTTTTCGATTTGTGAGTTTTTTTTTTAAAGGGCTTTCTTTCATACACTATTTATAATTTTTCTATAATTTTTTCTTTTAAAACTTTTGGATATATTATCTTTAAGATAGTTAAATTGAGTTAAGTTTAAAATGTTAATTGTTAAATTAATCATTTTGAATTATTAATCAATGAAATATTGAAAAGTTTAGTTGCATAGTAGTTTGCTGTTGTGTTGGGTCATCCTTAAAAAAAAAATACAATTTACTCATATTATATGATATACATGTATATTATAAGGCTTGCGTTTAGATAATTTTTTTCTAAGTGCCACTGATGTCATTTTCAGAAACAAATTGCTCCCGCATTATTTATTTACATGGAATGTACATATGTATGTGTGCAGATGGTCGTTCTATTATATTGTTTGTGTTGATTAAATTTAAGTGTTTAATTAAATTTAAGAAAATAATATTTATTTAAAATGTTGGTTTAAGTTTTACCTAAGCTTTTATCTGCAGGATATGTACACATATCCACTATATCATGAATCAAGAGCTCTTTTTACTTTTCACGTTAAATTAATTTGTAAAAGGAAATTTATTTAATAGAAACTTCACATCAATAAACAATGAAACATTATCTTGAAATTGTTTTTGAACATAGCATTTTCATAAAACCTAATTGAGAAATTATTATTTTTTTTTCAAAAAACAAAAAAGAAATAAATAAACAGGCTACAACATTTTATTAGAATAGGAACAACAATAACACAACAACAAAGCATTAGAAAATCATTTTAGGCTTTGTTATAAATAGAATCACAAATTGAGGTAGTTTTTTCTTCTTTTTTTTCTTTTATCAACGAAGTTCGTAGCAAATTTTCTACAAATGTTTTTTTTTATTTTATTTTCTACTGTTAAACTTAGTCGTTCCGTAGTTAAATATTCCAGATATATATACATACACATTTTATGTACAATATATAAATATCTTGCTAAAAACATTTTTTTTTTTAATTTGTTTTTCAAAAACTAAAATGCATAGATATGTATGTACATACATTGTGAAAATTTTGGTTCTGATTTTGAAATCAAATGGCAATATTTAAACGATTTTTTTTTAATATGATTCTTTGCATAAGTAAATGCACGTTATTGTCTTGTCTGTATATATGATTTTCAGATTTCACTGAGATTTTTCAGGTTATATTTTATTTTTTAGCACTTCTTTTAAATGATTTTTGAAAGATCACAGATAAGTTACTTGATTAAATAATAGTCACGCATTTTCGTTATAGTTTTCAATTGACTGAAAATCTTGTATTTCCTAAATAAAAATTTCTTAGCTAAACAATGCATTTCAATCAGTGTCCTGAGTAAGTGTATTTTTAGCACTTAACATAACACACTTTTTTTTTTTTCAAATATATGTAGGTATATATTCTTTCATACATATGTAACATATTTGATGCCTTGAAACTAAAAGTTTATTTCTGATATCGGTTATAAAATTTAACTTTGATTTTGTTACTTTTATATAAATGAATTAAATGCACAGAAATTTAAGGAAAAAGAAGAGCAATAAATAAAATTCACAATTATTATTTTTTTTTTTTTTTACATTCAATGTCTTGTTAAAATTTTTTGGGATATCACTTCATGATCACTAAAGAAAGAGAGGAGGTAAAGAAAGACTTCCAACATTTCGATTTTTCAGCCAGTAGTAACACATGTACCAAAGAAAAATAAAATAAAAAAAATATAAAAAATTCTATTTCTGCTCCCGAACACGTTTAATATAAAAAAAAAAGTGAAAGAGAAGAAAACTCAAACGTATAGATTTCTGAAATGAAACAAGGAGAGGACGAAAAAACTTATTTTCAAATTTAAATGAAATATCTTTGTACATTTGTTTTCTCGCTGAAAGCTCGGGCTCGGTACAAGATCAATACAAATAAATTTCAAATTCAAAACTGTGCAAGTATAGAAGCACATGCGTATAATCGAAGTTATGCGCGCGATTATTTTCCGATTTTCAGATGATCCTTCATTTAAAAAATAAATAAAATAAAATAATAATAATAATAATAGTATTTCGATCGAAATAAATCTAAGTAGATACGGGCACTTGTCGGGTTTTCGGGGTTCCGAATATTTTTCTTTAGTACCTATTTAATTGCATCGTGACATGAATGTTTACAGAAAAATCAAAAAATAATAAACAGGTTTTCTTGTAAATTAATCGTGTGTAATTACAGAATTATTTAAGCACTGACGTTTAGAAAATGTTTTTTAGTTCTCTTGGAATTCGTACACCGAATATGTACTCGTAGTTAAAGGATCAAATATTGCAATCCGTGTGTATTATAGATTGGAAACATTCTCACATTAACTGATGGGATGAATTATTTGGGTTTGACGGTTTTTTTTTATAACTAAAAGCAATATCTTAATATTGATAATTTCTGTAATTATTGTTTACAGAATTAATCAAATTTAAAAAAAAATTAAAAAAGTCTATGATATTAACATGATTGTTACGAGTATTTATAAAAATTGACAAATGGTTTTTTTAGAATAGCAGCTATAGTCACAAATTCTCAAAATTCGCGATTTGTATTATTTGGTAACTTTCATCAAAACTACATACGTACAAATATGTATGTACGTTTGTATATATATATATGCATGTGGTTTTTAACACCAGTTAAGAAGTCAAGAATTTGAATGAAAATGTAACCGTGCGCGCCAAGTTCGTTTCGGAAAAATAGTCGTCACAAAACTGAAGTGCAAGGCACATTAATAGTATTTGTAAAAGTTTTTTTTAACATTAAAAACTCAGGAGTCGGGAAAACCTCTTAAGCTTTCCCTGTTTCCGTCGCTCTTACTAAATTTTGCACTCATAGGTCCCAGGGAGTATAGAAATTGAAGCACTCTTGAAAACTTTGACCATACATACATTGGTATGTGCAAGTATATAAATCCACACATACGTATGTCCATCCATTCGTACATACATCTATGTAAATACACATGTATGTATGTATTTTTTGGTGTTTTTGTTTTATTTATTTTAAATTGACAAAAAATCACCCATGTGCAGATTTGTATTAGTTTATCTATGTGATCTGTTTCAATAAACCCAAATGCATCGGTTACCTTTAAGGCGAATATCTTGACTGATGTATTTCATTGAATTAAATGTTTCATTTAAATAAATTAAAAACTGAAACAAAAATCGATTTTTCTCTTATTTAGCTAGTTTGATTCTCTTTACAGGACCTACATTAATATTTTTGATTTTTTTTTAACTCCATTTGCTTAAAAAATTCTGCGCACAATGGTTTTTTTTATTTTTTTTTGTTTTTTGTCACAGATTTAATGCACACGTAGATATTTAATCAAAAACAGTTCTTTCGAAAACAAATTTATTGATACTTTTTCTTTTTAAAATAACGATATATCCGCACATTTGAAAAATCCTTAAATAAGTGGAACAATAAAATATGGGCCAACACATTATATCCGAAGCGATTAAAAAATTCAATCTTGTATCATGCAATTACTTAGACTACTGTCATCCTGACGAGGTTATTGGAAACTTGTTTGGATTTAGTCCTTACAAAATTTACCTGGTCTGTTGCAGTATGGCTGCCATATGTTTACATGTTCTTTGCAGAAAGCTTATTTTCATTGGAACTTCTCTCAATTCATCCAGACGTAAACTTTCAGAATCAAACAGGGACGGTTTTATTCGTGTCGAGTCTTTTTTTAAATCAAATTTTAAAATTAAAGAACAACGATTATAAAAAAAAGGGAAACACAAGAATGGTATTAATAAAATCTGTTCAATTTAATTATATACGAGTACATATGTGCATGCGATGTTCGTATTAAAGAAAGTTAAATTGGGGGATCATTTTGGAGAATCTTCATACTCGTAACTGTCAAAGGTTGGACGAACTTACATCCTATGTCCGGTGGGTCATGTTGTCGTTTAAAAAAAATCGACAAATTTAACATAAAAGGTTGCATTCAAGTAACTGGAGTTCAATGTACAGTAAAACGGAGAATTATCGTAAATACTCGTAGGTAGTTTTAAAAATTGAAATTAGAGTAACTGCCCGCGGATGATAGTGTGCTAAGAAAACGTTTGTGAGTTTCAGTGTTGATCTTAGCTATCGAGTTACATGTTTACCCAGCATATGTGTAGTAGGGGGAAAATCGTAAGACAACATTTTGTAACCTGAATATATAAAAAAATATCATCAAATCGCAATTTGTACAATAGGCTTTTATTTCAAATTATATTCAGAAAATTTGCGCATGCAACGACTATGAATATGTGGTAGATACGACAATAAAGTCGTAGTTCAATGAGTTAACATATACGGTATTCTAAGTAAAGAAACCAAGTGAACAGATTTGTTGCTTCAGTCAAAGCTGTTTAACAATAATGGAGCTTTTAGCGCCACACCACTTTTCCCCTATCTTTCAATGGTTTGCTTGCCCAGTTTACGCTTTGTTGTTTATTCAAATTAAGAGGGGTTTTGTTTGTTTGTCTCTCAGTTCCGCAATTATTGCGTTGCGCGCTCTAAATTTATTATTAGTGTAGTTCGTTTGTTATCCAAATGAGGAGAATAGATCCGGAGCAATAGAACGAATATTTAACATTACTCATTCGTTATATTTCAGCTACAAAAGCACCTACATACATATATGTATCTCATCACCATTTCTTTTATAATACTCGTACATCAAATACAATACCTTGTGTTGCTTCTTGATAGCTAAAAAATAAACACAATACACATAGATTTAAAATTTTTTTTTTCTTTTTTAGTTATATAATTTTATTTGTGAATTGTTGACAGTAGATGTTTGTCGAAATGCTAGGCTTTTTTCAATACTTTTATTATTTTGTACGTTGGCGAACTAACAGAAATGTGACGAACTTAACGTCGAAACGACAAAAACAACAAAAACAACAAACAAGCTTTTACAACATCTATAGTTGATTCTATCATAGTCGTTGCCGTTTGCGTGCTCATACAACACTCTCCAGCTCCTCTCGTGGTAGCCAACTTGCTCGCAACAATAAGAGTTGTTTGTCATTTGTGAGTTAGTTGAGCTTTCGAAAACACATAAAATTATTCTATTTTTGTCAGACGCGCAAAAAACAGAGTGAAAATTCGCAGTCTTCGGTGTGTCGCTTAGAATTTTAAAACTTCTGTTAGTAAATACACGTAAATGCAGAACAAGATTGAAAGCAAAAAACTTGAATTGGTCTTAGACAACGGGCTCATGATAGCAAATACACCGCGTATCATGCAGGCTGATGAAGATTTTAATATTCGTTTCGTAAATATGGTTAAGAAACATCGCTGCCTCTATGATAAAAAAGTCCCAGAGTACAGGAATAGAGACTACCAGGAAAAGGCATGGTCTGTGATATCCCAGGAAACCAGAGAAAGTGGTAAGGAAAAGCTCTTCCTGTTTAGTTATGTTTCTATTGGTTGTGTGCCACCCTAAAAGTGAATCTCCCGCCCATTCAGTTATTGCATTATACGAGTAAAAGGCTAGGTTAGGGAATGTTATGTTGTGTTTACTTGCGGGTAGGTGTTCTGCTTCTACCACCCCCAATTGTGTTGCATACATACGATGTTGCTATTATTTTAGTTGATTTTCGTGGTACAAGACAAACATAAAAAACATGTAATTGAAATCGATATTTTCTTTTTTTCTGTAAACAACCCGATATATCAATAGATTGCACAATAAGTTTCAAGTAAATTAGCTTGGTGATGAGATGATATTCTCATTTGAAGAAGCGACAGCAGCAACACATTTATTTTGATAAGAAGAACAGTTTTGAGAATTGCGGTTTCATACTATTCGTAATAGTCTAGGTCGGGCTTGTGTAACTCAAATCGTTTACTTGTTTTGATGTTGCTTATATATAATAAAGTTAAAACCTTTTTAACGCACAACAATCAACGTGTTATCACCATTCTACGAAGCTTCAGTATAAAAATTATGAACATACATATGTATACATATATGTAAAGACAATTTAAAAATAAAAATACTGTATAATGCACCAATACATTGGTAAAGAGCTTTCTTATCAAATAACTTCGTGTCAATGTTTTGTAAACAAAGTTTGATTTAAGGGCTAACATTGCTTAAAATAAAGCTCTAAGAGTTTGTTGTTTATAAATGTTGCGTAATGTTTTGCATTTATTTACTTTACTTCGAATTATGAGGATGCATATTTTGTAACTTTTACGTTCTCACTTCCAACACAAATTGCATCGTTTTTATTGAAACTCCAAGTTTAAAATATGAAGAACTTCGAATTTTAATCAAACACTCGCATTATATTGTAATTTTAGCTACATACATATATAGGTTAGCTGCATAGGCATCTTTTTTATCCATCTTTTTACAGGTTCACATCACAGGTTTAAATAATACTTATTATCCCTTTATATAGTTATTCATTGTAAGGAACGTTGGCGAAATCTGCGTGCATGTTTATCACGCTATATAAAACAACAAAGTGGAAATGATCCACAACACAAACCCTACTATCTAACCGAACATATGTCTTTTTTGCTGCCGTTTCTGAAATCAACGCGTCAATCAGTCGACAGTTCACAAAGCTTATATAATATTCAAAGTAATTTAGACGAATATAAATTAAGCAGATCTGGAGATTTAGAGATGAAACACTCAATTTCAGACAATGATGAAGAAACAATTGATGCTTTCGATCCGAGTGGGCAAATGAGTCGGCCACCAGAGACCTCAACACCCATGAGCGACACTAACAGTGCGCATACAATAAATAATTTTATTCCGGACGTTCAAATAGAAATGAGAACAACACCTGAGACTAACTCGGAAATACTTTTTCCTCCGACATCAGTACAGTTTGTTAATGGACATCATCATAATTCTCAACATCATTTACCTCAGCCGAAAAGAATCAAGCTTGAACAGCCAGGTGGTTCAAATGAAAGACCTGCAACATCCGATGGCTGTTACATAGCAGGAGAACATGCAGATATGGAATTTTTCCGTAGTATTCTTCCAGATATTTTTAATCTAACACCTCAACAGAAACGAAAGTTTAAAATCGGCATATTAGAACTTATTGATGAAGTTTTATTAAAGTATCCGGCTACAGAACACCAAAGTAATACCAATTATAACAATAGTCATCAGCAGGCTGGTGGATATTGGAGGAAATGAAGTTAAGCAAAAATATAGATACGTATACGCAAATAAACTTTGCGCAATTTTTAATTAGTTTAGTATTAGATTTCATAGTAATCAATAAAATGATACAGCTAATATAATTTATAATAAGACGAAAAATTTAGTTTCATTTTGGTAATTGAATTATTTGCTTTTGAAATGTTTTAAATCTTGTTGAAAGCGAAAAGAAGTCTGTCAATGGTGATTGTTTTTAAATCAATCTGTACATTTCTGATATACCCTTTTCCCAATTAATTCAATCTGTCGATGTGTTTAGCTTTCTTTTCTTATATTTTTTCATCAGCCCAAAATAACCTTAGATCGTGTTACTTTTTAATGAGAGCTTAAATGTTTATGCGCTGTAGTTTAAATTTAAAAAGATAAGTAAGTTCATATATTTTAGCGTGGACCATTTGTAACGAATGTTCGAAATTGAGCCGATTTTTGAACATTCTCTGTAGTGCAAAGCGATAACATACATAACGAACGTGTATATATTTACATATTTTGATTTTGTACATAAAATCACATCTAAAGTTCGCTACTTTTCAAAAAAGAACAAAAAAAATATTTAAAAAAATGATTTTGTTTAATATGTTTTAGAAAATAAAATAATAGTTTTATTTAAAGCCTAAATGCATAATAGCAATCTATTCTGAAGACTAAAGATTCTTTCACAATTTGCTGTTTAAGGACACGTGATTTTGATTATTTCTATATTGCTCCAAGTACCATTTGGGCAATTGCTTTGTTTTAAAGTTTAGCGGGTGTAGTCTTCTGATGAAATTTTTTTGATGAATCCTTTGCCATATCAAGTAAAGTTTGAGCTGGCTTAAATGGTGCTCCGTACAAATCTGCAAAGGAAAGCATTTTATCGACTAATTTCGCGGCTGAATATTGGTCAACCCAGCGGAATGGACCCCCAGTAAATGGTGGGAAACCTAATCCAAAAACTGCTCCAACATCTCCCTCCAATGGGTTGTCTAGAATTTTTTCTTCTAAACAAAGAACGGCTTCATTCACAAATCTGGAAACCATGCGTAGTTGCATGTCTTCAACGCTAGTAGCACCTTTAGGAACAAGAGAGTATTTTTGACGTACAATTTCAAGAGCTTGCTGATTGACTTCACGACTGCCTTTTGATTTTCCTTCATACACAAAAACTCCCTTTCCAGATTTACGGCCCATAAATCCGGCTTTCACAAGATCTTGCATAACGTTGAGGTCGCCACCACTAAAACGTTCGCCAAAAGCCTAAAACACAATGGTGGCCATAAATTGATATACTCGTCTATAGAGGTTTTAAAACTTACTTTCGATAAATCTACAGCAATGTGAGATCCCACATCTATACCAACTTCGTCAGCTAAAGTCGCAGCACCGACAGGGAAGCCGAATGATTTTGTCATCTTGTCTAAATCTTTAGGATCAACACCTTCTTGAAGTAATCTACATTCGATTGTGTTCATTTAAAATTTAAACTTGATTAGAATGTTAAATATTTTACCGAATAGCTTCAGAGAGCATAGTAGCCAAAATTCTAGTTGTATAGAAACCGGGTCCATCGCCAACGGTTACAACGACTTTTCCTTGTTTTAATCCAACTGCCACTGCAGTGGCGACAGTATCTTTTGATGTTCCTGGATGAGTAATAATTTCGAGCAATTGCATTTTATCTACTGGGGAGAAGTAGTGCATTCCCACCACTTTATCAGGTCGTGAACTTCCCGCAGCTATCTTTGTGATTGGAATAGCACTTGTGTTGGTTGCTATTATGCAATGTGGGGGAACAACTGCTTCTAATTCTTTAATAACTTTATGTTTGATATTAATATCTTCAAATACAGCTTCGATAACAATGTCAGCATTTTTGAAATCTCCATATGATAGGGTGGGAACAAAATTCGATAAAATCTTGTCCCTATCTAGGGCTGTAATACGTTTACGCTTAATAGCTGTTTCCAGGCCCTTCTGAACTTGTCCAACACCTCTTGAAAGGCCAACATCGTTAGTATCTTTCAATATAACCTGATAACCTTTATCAACAGAAACTTGAGCAATACCAGCTCCCATAAGGCCTGCTCCTAGAATGCCGACATTATTGACTTTGCGTTGTGGTGTCCCAAAACGATTTTTTTTACACTCTGTCTGCCCTCGAAACAGACCGATAAGGCCTCTGGACTCTGGTGTTAATGCGAGTTCACCAAACCCAACCCGTTCAGCTTCATAACCTGCCTGTGGTCCTGCATCAACTCCTTTTTTGATTACATCGACAATCTGTCGAAAGAGAACAAAACAAATATGAAATAAAAATAAAAATGATCTTATTAACCAGATAACCATTTATACTGGAACTTACTCTAAGAGGAGCCGGATATAGTCCGCCTGTCATCTTCATAACTTGCTGACGAGCTTTATCGAATATTTTATTTTTGACAAAGTCAATGCTAAATGCAAAATTCATTACTTTGTCTGTTAAACCTTTTTTTTCTCGATCGACCTTCGTAAAAAATAGATTAGCTATTTTGTTGTTGTCTGATTGTTATACACTTACCTTTATTTTTCCGCTAACAATATCCTGGGCAATTTGAATAGCAACTTTTTCTAAATAATCAATTGTATTCTTTTCAGCTGACTCTAAACCGGGCCCCAAAGGATTAACAAGGAGATCAATAATTCCTAACTTTTTCGCACGATCTGCTTTTACTGCTTTTCCTGTTAATTCCATATCTAATGCAGTTGGAATCGATGCAAGTTTCGGTAATCGTTGTGTTCCACCACCGCCTGGTAGCAATCCTAGCATTACTTCGGGAAGAGCCAATGAAGTTTTCTTATCTTTTGTGGCAATTCGATAATGACATGCAAGTGCTAGTTCCAAACCACCTCCCAGACACACACCGTTAATGGCAGCTATAATTGGTTTACTGCTCTTCTCCATTTTGTCGAACATAATCTGGGCTCCGTGTGAAATTGCTGTTGCCTCGTTAGATGATTGTACTTGTTCAAGCATACTAATGTCAGCTCCAGCTATAAAACAGCCAGGTTTTCCAGATATTATAACTGCCGAATTCACACTTGAATTCGTGTCTAATTCTTTAAGAATCCCTTCGAATTCTTTGCTTATTTCCTGACCTAGCGAATTAACCTTAACATTGGGAGAATCAATGGTGACGACGAGAACTCCATTTACTACTTTTGTGGATGTGTGTTTATTGGTTGCTGCTGCAGTTGCAGACATAAGCCTGCTCATGTTAGTAACTGTAAATAAGAAAACATAATTTTACTGCTGAATCACATAAAATTTCTCTACAGAGCAATGCACATCTTCAAATATTAATACTCAAATATATTTAAGTTATGATTAAATCAATTCTGAAAAGTGCAGATATATACTTTTTATAAAATTGTATAAAACTCCCGCAAGACGGCGATAAGCCCAGCTCTTTCTGAACCAAGAAAAAAAGAAAATCTTGGCAAAGCTCGCACGTTTCTGCGAACCTACAGCCGCTAGCATTTAAAAAAAATCTCGAAGATTATCGAGCATTGATCAGTATAATATATTTGATTCAATGCAGCAGAAAATATGTGAATATCTATATATATATAATACGGCCTCAACAACACAACATTCACCAGAATATGTTGTGTTGAAACGGCCGGTACAAAGTCCAATGTGTGTTAACGAGTGACGAAAGCACTTCATCTGACTCCGATTTACTTTTTTTTTTTTATACTTACATTGATTGAAATTACTGGAGAATATATTCGTTTTGGAAACTTTTGTGAGTGCACCTAGAATCCTCGAAGCCGACATTTCTGTTGCTTTTATATCTGTTCTTGATGGACTTGATAAGGTTAAAAATCCACTAGCACTAGAGATCAGAAATTACAATGTATTTATATCTATTCTCGGAACAGTATAGTAAATTTCGAATTCGTAAACGAGATGAATTCCTATAACGCTTCAGGAAAACTTTTAATAAAAGAAACTTGTTGCAGACCTTGCACCCACCCCGGTGAAAATAGAATCGGGAATTTCACTTATAGGAATGACTGACAGTTCTTAGAAGAGCGAAAGCGGTCGAGTAAAATTAACAAATTGAGTGATGCCAAGTCGTATCAAGATATTGTCGGCCAATTATTTCTTTCATATTCAAATAGTGGGTAAATCGTAATATACGATAGGAACCATTACTATCATTTGTATTATTGAGCAAATAAAAAAACTGTAAACAATTGAGTAAACGCTATTTTTGTATGTGGAACTACAATATAACGCAGTGCTATTCATATCCATTTCTTATTATTTTGATTTACCATAAAATTAATAAAAAATTGCAAAAAATATAAGGACGAATCTCACTTAAGATATCACACGAATAAAATTTCGTTTAACAGAAAATTCATCCCGATGGCATTTGATAATAACATTTCATATGTATATCGGTACGAAGGCAAAATCGCAAATTCTAGTGATGCTAGTTGGCAATAGTAGTATTCGATTCTATTTTCTTAGTGCTTGTCTACACTTGTCTGCCATGAACGTCATTCACATGCATACAGTAGCTACACACAAAAATACTCTTCATTGGAATGAAAGCAATGTTGACCGATGTGGAACGCTAAAATCTAATGCGCGTACGCCCGCATAATACGCTTCATACCATACATGAACTAACTTAGACGGCAAACTCTACTAATACTTTAGCAAACCCTTAACTTTCGCACAGACACACTGTTGGTGAATTACCTCCATCTCTATAACCTGCCAGAATTTGCAAATTTACGATTTGCACGTAAAGTTCACTATGTGTGTGTAATGTGGATGACGTTTTCTGAGTAAAATGGGCGGGTTTCGTGTAAAATGGAAGAAAAATTGACATTGTCGAAGAGGAGATTGGGGATGAAGTGAATTTTATGACAGGTGCCTCTCCAGCGTACCATACATAGAACATGTTATGTGGGATGGAAAAAATCTCCACTTCCTTGTAGACACAGGAACTAAAACGAATTTTTTTTACCATATATCTGAAGAAACCTTTCTAAAATCTCAAATCAATCCCTTTAAGATTCGTTCCGCTGTTGGCGACATACTGATTGAAGAAGGGATTGCCAGATAGTTTTTAAAAATGCAGGTAACAATACGCTTCTCACCTTTTACATGCTTCCAGAGCTTGAGTTCTTCGATGGCATAGTCAGCGACGAACTAGAAGTTGTAATAGTTAGAAAAGGTAACTGGCTTAACATAAAGCGTGATATAAATATTCCCCTTCGAGAGAAATTGTTGAAGGGAGTCAACTTTATGTTACACGAAAACCTCTCTGAAAGCCTTAGAAAAAACCGCTCGAACACCTTATTAATAAATATAATGATATATTCGCTCCAATAAGCGGTGGCGAAAAAATTAATACATCTGTGAAGGCCAAAATAAGAACCAAAACCGACGAAGCCATTTATACAAAAAGTTATTACTCTGAATGTCTGCGAACGGAGGTGGAAAAATAAATAGGAAAGATGTTGTAGGAAGACAGCCCTTACAACTATCCAAATTAGGGTGTTCACAATAAACCCAAACCAACGGATGAGAAGCAATATCAGACATTACTCGTAATTCCACTCTGGCCAGCCTAGGCAATGCTAAATATTTCACTACTCTTGACCTTACTTCCGGTTTTCATTAAATCCCGATGAAGACTTCTGACATCACCAAAACCGCATTTTCTACAATAAACGGAAAGTTTGAGTTAGATTATCCTTTGTGTTGAAGAACGCTCCGGTAATATTCCAAAGAATGATCAACGATGTACTTAAGGAATTCATAGCGAAAATCTGCTACGTATACATCGATGATGTAATAGTATTTGGCAGCAGTGAGGAAGACCACCTCAAAAATATCGAGATGATCTTTTCACGACCATGACCACGATGCACTTCATGAAAACGGAAGTCGAATTCCTAGGTTACGTCCTGATACCAGACGGGATAAGACCTCACATGAACAAAGTCTTGGCAATAGAGCGTATACTACCGCCCGCTAATTTGAAGCAAATAAAGAGCCTCTTTTTACAGGAAATTCATTTGCGAATATGCAAGGGTGACCAAACAACGTACGATCTAACACGTGGAGAAAATGCAAAAGTGAAGGCCAAAGTATTGAAGCGAGTCCCTATAACGCTAGATGACGAAGCGCTGGAAGCCTTTAGTGATCTTAAACTGTAGTCGAAGTATTCCCCGACTTCGAAAAACTTTGAACTTGAATATCGATGCGTCGAACTACGTTATCGGAACAGTCTTATCCCAGGTGGAATCTGGGGTTGTCAGACCAATCACATATAATTGGCGATCCCTCAATTGAACCGAGAAAAATTATGCGACTAATGAAAAAAAGATCAAGCATCAATAGTCTAGCCTTAGACAATCTATGTTCATACCTATACGGTGCAAGAAAAGTCCGCATCTGCACTGACCATCAGCCCTTGACCTATGTCTTAGGAAATAGAAAATACAACGCGAAGCTAAAACGTTGGAAAGCTCGTATTGAAGAATACAGTTGTAAGTTGATCTATAAACATCGCTGCAGATGCCTTATTCCGACTGAACACAAACCAATCACTTGCCGAGGACTCGTCTACCGAAACAGGAGGATAACTCAAGTACAAATACTGTAGGACAAAAGTATTCTACGGATAAAAGTAGATTTAATGCCTCATGTTGAAGCTCCTCTCAACGTATTTAGAAACCAAATAATAATCAAAATTAGAGGAGGGCGACGACACTATGTCATTTTACTGTTCCCAGGGTACTGGTCACGGATAATGAACGAAGCATCATAAGTCCCATCATCCAAAGTTTCATTAAAATGTTGAGCATAGAACTTTACCAAAGACCTATCCACAGTAGTGAAGTACGAGTAAATGGACAAGTATATAGAATGGTATCATTTTACGATTTTGGAAATTTATCGATGTCTCAAGCATGAGTATAAAGTATTGCTGTATAGCAGTGGATAGATACAATACTAGTATCCACTCTGTAAAAAAAGTAAACCGTCTGATAAGTTCTTTGATAGGAATCCTAGAATTAACTTCCAAAATCTTTTAGACTTTAAAGCCAAAATTAATCGGAAATTATCAGAAATTATTCTGGGACACGCCCGGAAAAGATATAGTCCGAAAACTTTTAGAAAAGTCAAAGTCGGCTACCGACGTTTGAAAAGCATTCAAACCAAGCCCCCTTTTCGCAAAGAAATCGTGGTAAGTAACAATAAACTCACCATAACAGTAAAAGTCACCATGAGTAGTAATTTTTTAATACCAAAATATTTTACAAAATCTTCTTTTTTGCCTATAATATCCATTAAAATTGCACACGTAATGTAAGCTTTGCACATTAGTGTTACATACATTCATATATAAATATATTTATAATAAAGATCCTTTACATTAACATAATCGAGTACTTTGAAATCATTTCAAAATAACTTAATGCATTTACAAAGATTTTAAGAATGTACAGAATATTCGCACTCGTCCTTACAGCCTAGCTTTATTAACTTTCACACATGGATTTCAGCTGTTTAACTACGAGGCACATATAGTCTCGATTAAGGTCAGACAAGGTCGTATCGTCGAAGGATATTTTAACCGGATTCACATTATTGATTTAGCAAAATTCGACCACCTTACTGAAGAAATAACAAAAGCCGTGAATACCAACGTAAAAGAGTCAGGGAAGAAAGCCAGATGGATGTACACTTTAATTCCACTTTTCGGTGAGACATGACATCAAATCACCAGTGGACCTGTTGCCACGAAAACCATACTGTCGGTCATTGAAAAATTTTCGCGTTTCGAAATATTTCATGAATCGACGGTTCATTAGCGTTTCCATGACCTTGGAAAGAAAGACGTAATTGCAATGGGTCTGTAAGAAGAGAGAGAAGAAGATTCGACGTTTTTTAGGAACGGGCTGGACAAACGCTGTTGTCCATCATCAGAGTAGGATTGAAGGAAAAGCTAACGCAGTGGGCTTGCCAGTGTGGAGGAATACCTCTTCAGAAGAAGGGCAGATTAAGCACTTAAGAGTAAGATCTAAGCAGTCTTGGTACTACACTAGTGCGAAAATGGGTTCGTCCCACTAAAGATTCAATGCTCTCAAATGTAGGCGGAGATAAAGCACAATCGGGAAGTATTGAGCTGGCCGCAAAGTGTGCAGCAAGCAGATTGGCCTTGCCTGGAATGTCATTGTAAATGAGCGTTGGAATGGAGGATGAGGCAGAATTTCTGATGTTTTTGACGAACTACCAAAAGCTTTTACTACCTCTGGGACCTTCAGATCATTCCTAGGATTTGACATTGACTACTTTCGTTTTTAATTCTCTGGACGGAATTGTTTTCCTCTTCCTCAGACACTTCACTTTCGCTATCTTTGTCTCTCGAAAATTAAACACGTTTTTAAGTAATCTATGTATGTTTTAATTTATCTTGGAAATGAAACTATACGCGCAGGACAAAGAGAACGAGTATCTCTTACGCACTTACGCAGGTCGTGACAATTTAAACTCCTCTTTTCGTATCAAATACCCTTTTTGTTGAACAGTGTAATTTGTATCCCTACGGAGATTAGATGTACTAACAACATTCTGAATACAACAACTGAAAGCTGCCAAGTAAACACTTCAATGAGCACCATCTGTGTTATGGTAGATAATATGGCAATGTTCGGACAACCACCGCGCCTTTAGTAGTTACAAGTGTAGCAACTCAAAAAAGTATTTCAGCATCTCCTGCGTCTGGAATGACAATCAAACGCCTGAACAGCATATTTGATAGATTGTGATGGAGAATTTAAATTTGTTTTCTTCTCGTGCTTGCAACCGCCGTTATTGCGTCGCGTTTTTTATCCTTCCACATTCAAAATGAATGTTGTACTTGTTAAACTAATAAATCAATTTTAAATAATTAGTCAGCCGGAAACTTTGACTTGTGCCAAAAACGAAAAGATTGTCCATAACGAAAAGCAATATTGTGTAATATTGCCGTTGCTCACTGAGCTGATATTGTAACTGAGCATTATGTTAAACTTCGGTTATTGTATGACACAAAAAGAAAGAACTGCCTAACAAGGAAGATATTACTTCTCAAAATTAATTCATTGTTATCTTCTATACTCTAATATACATAGTTGAAAACTTGATCGCAATTCGTTTTGTAAATTTCAAAGCAGGTGTTTCATTTTCTGAATTGAAATAAAATTAATACTATTTAACCAATGAAGGTATCACTACCTTACAAAGAATAAGTTGGGAGAATCATTATTATGCTTAAGCAGAAGAATTTGTCAAGATCCGGCAGTCAGGTTATTTCATCTCAAGTCAGTAGTTTTCAAGATACGACCCAACTTCTTGAAATAGGTAAAATATTAAATTAGAAATTGTTAAACATTTTAGGAGAAAAAATACAAATGCTGATTGCACATTTTTATTTTTATTGCTTTCATCAAACCTTGTACTACATCAATTATTCAAAGTACAAAACATTGCTTTGCATGCACGCCAGAGATCGTCTTTGAAAAACTCTAACAATGTCATTCAATATTGTTATTTCTGATGAGTAAAAATTGTTGCAGTGGTATATCATCTAATAGTTTTGGTAATTTGTTCCGAAAAAATTCCAGGTGTAGATTCGAATTAAGCCTTGGAGTAAACAAATAGGATCCGATCTGCTTGTTGCAAAATATGCCTGCCTGCACGTTGACGTTGAACTTGTGCTGAAAATCTCTGTGTTTCATCTAGTACGGGTCGCTTTCTGCCCAGTTATTTAAATTGCGGATATTAGTGATTCCATCCCTGGTGAATTTGGATTCATTTGTCCATAGAATTCGCCCAATAAAATTGTGTTCCAAACGCTCATAGAATCTCCGGGTTGTAGCTCCTGTACTGGTATATGATAGAATGCATGTATACCTTCTGAATGTAGAATTCTCCGAGTGTAAGTCCTGCTTAGATTAAAATGTCTGCTTAGTTGCCTAAAACTATTAATGGATAGTTTCCGACGTAATGTTAAACGTCTTCGTAGCTGCAAACGCCTTATGCTAAAGCATGAGCGTTACCTACCCGAAGTAGTCCCTTTTTTTAATCTACATTGCGCAATAATAAATTTTAAAGTAGCTGCTATGAACTGCATATGGTATGTAATAGAAAACTAATTAATAATTAAGGTTTTATGGATTGTTTTTAGAAAGTGTTTATTTTTTGATTTGATTTGACTCCTGAATTCATTAAAACTTGTTTTTTTAATTCTTTAATTCAAAACAGTCTCAAATCCGTTCGCTTACTTTTTAACAAATGTTAGCTTTGTTCAGTGACGAAAAACTAGAACAGAAAATCACACGTTCTTGAAAAATGTCAGATTAAAGTTAGAACAGAAAAGTACAGTCCATAGTTAGCTGTTAGTTATAGTTAGCTGTCAAAAATGTTGATATTCGGCATTTGTCATTTCTTGTGAAGTTGTTGAAAAGTTGAAAAGATTCTCAAAATGGAATACAAGATTAAATAAATAAAAATGGCTTTAAATAAAATTCAACAAATTATATTAGAAGAATTGGTGCACAGTGATATCAGTTTGTCGAGTGATGGAGCAATAGAATCCAGAGATATGAAGAGTTTAGTTAGCGTTATTCCTTTTTCTGTTGGTAAAGTTTCAAGGAACTGTATCGCACATTTCTTGAAAGAAATAGTTCCTTCCTACAATGAAAATGAATTTGTGACACATTTCCGCATATCTCGCAGTCTCTATAAACGGTTGGTAGACACGTTTGCAACATCGGATATTTACGTCAAATTAGAGGCCCTCAAAACATATTCAGCTGAAATGCTGAAATCCTACAGGGATATTGCCGATAGATTCAACTTCGCCTTGGGAACTGCATGCAGTCTTATCAATGGAGTGCTGTATTTCAGCAATCTTTGCGACTCGGTCATCCGATGGCCTCCTGAAGATGAGAAAATGGAAAACAGCTCGTATATGAGAAACAATACTGGAATTGAAGGTGTTATAGGTACTAAATTAATTGCATATAACAATTGACAAACGATGTAGTAACCTACCTCTTTCCTTACTTTTGCAGGGATCATAGATGGTACAAAAATCAAAATTGACCCCCTAGGCACGGAAAAGATGACTACATTGATAGAAAGGGCATTACAAGTCTATCTCTTCAAGTAATATGCAGCAAGTATTTTAATTGAGGAGATAAGAAAAACTAAATAAAAAAGCATAAAATTATTTTTATTTCCCCTCAACCTGGACCGCAGTGAAATCTGAACCGAACTTCTGCATGCGGCCAGCAATCTGCTCCCAGAGTTTTTTTTTTGTTTTGAGGTAAAATATTTTGCCGAGCTTTGGCTGTAAATCTTTATAAACACTCATGAGGAGCTGGTAGTCCTTCTCCAGCCAAATTGCTTTTTGTTTTCCTTCTGCACCTGCAGAAGTTGTTGTAATTTCCACGAAATCCTGACTGGTGACTGGTGTAAAATATGTTAAATCCATTAAATTTGTACTCACTATTTTATAAATTCTGCCGTGTATTTGGAGATCGTTCAACCAGCACAGGTATCAGCGTTTTTAATTACCACAAAATCGCCAACTTCAATTGGCTTGGCTAAGGAATGACATTCTTTGAAATAGTTTAGATTATTGTGACTTCGCAATTGCTTCGGAAGCTTCATTTTGCCTTCTAACCAAATCTACCCTTTTGCCACCTGTATACCTCTCATCCAAATACTTCGTCAGGTCGTTGATGATACAACCCCTTAGTTTAACGGCGAACAACAACTTGCTCGGGGAGACTCTGGTGCTTATGTGATTAGTTTTATTGGTAGCATATGCTACCCTAGTAAGTTTCTGCCGCCAGTTAGCATGTTCAGCGAACTCTGCCATGTAAAGTATTTTACAAATTATACAACGCTCACTATTCCTAGGAGGTGCTGAATTGAATATACACTTAAGACAATTTATTATAACAAGGTTCAATTTTTCTTTCACATTGGGTATCCAGTAATGTTTCAGAAGTTGATTTGCGCACTTATCAAAACCTAAGTGACCGTGTTTTTCATGCATTGATCGCATGACATTGCCTTCAACCTCACTCGGTACAAAAGGTTGACGCCTGTACTGCGGCCCCACTTGGAAAATTAAACCCACATCTAAACCATACCGCGCCAGCTCACCCTCTTCTAATCGATACCGGATTATGTGTACGAGTATATTCTTGTTCAACCCAAAGTTCTAAGAAAAACGTCTGACCAGGTTATATCATAACAAAATTCATCATTTTAATAATCTTGTTGCAATTCTTAACAATATGTATCTATGAAAAAAAGCTGCAGCGTTTTTAAGACCGAAGGGCATATAGACGTATCCGAATTGTCCCAACGATGTAACAAAAGCGGTATATTTCACAGATTCTTCAGACAATTTTATGTGATTGAAATCGTCTTTTAAATCTAAAGTTGTAAAATTATTTTTATTGGCCAAATATTCTAAATAATCCTATATTAGCGGCAAAGGAAAGTTACCCCTAATCGTGTGTTTGTTAAAGCCACGATATCCCACACACATGTGTACTTCACCATTATTTTTCCTTACAAGTATAAGCGCCGATGCGTAAGGTGATACACTTTTATTTTCATAGAATAATCAGTTGATTTTAATTCTACATTAAACTTTAAATAGTGTTCAGTGACAGCAGCTTTGATAGCACTTGAATGAGTGGCATCCAGACGTTCGTTTATATTTATTTATTTCAAAATTTACTCCCTTACCAATCTCAACTGCACTCACTAATAGATCTAGATAAACAAAATTCCTCATCTCCTTATCACCTTTAAGTTATACCGATTCTAATTCCGATACACTAAAAATATGTGCAACACTAACATCCTCAGTCAGAACTTTACCATCTTTGATTCTAATTTTATCTAAAGCTTTGTAATTATTATATTAAATATTATTTATTATATTGACCGAGTCGGTGTTGCTACTAACATTTGCTGGGTTTGGATTTTTTAATAAGTCAAAGGACATAAGTGTACTGATCGTTTCTTTCGATAAATTAATTATTTTATTGTGTACTTCATTTTTTCTTAACTTCAAGAAAAAACCGCGATGTTAAATTGCCTTCAAGCGGCATAAATAAAGGTTAAATTTGTGTAAGGCATCTCGTCCGATGAGAAAGGGTACCACCGACTCATTGTCTGGAAGTACAATTCATAAACAATTCATAAACTATAATTCATAAACTATTATATTCCCTCGAAATCTAACTTTACATTTGACTGTGCCATACATACATACATACATAAAGATTTATTTCCCATCCCTCGGAATGATGGCGGCTTCTTTTCTTTAAACACGAATGGTACTATGGATCTTCTTATAAAATTACTTGGGCTACCGATATCGAAGAGAGAAAATAATAACTTATACTTAGTGCAATTATATCGTTGGTCAATGAAGGCAACACTTACCGTTTGGAACGCTTTCATCGTCTCGACTACTTCTTCGAATCCACGGCATGGTCCTGGTTCACCGTCATCTTGGCCATCGGTACATTCCTGTACAGCAGCACCGGCATGTTTCTTCTTCGGGCAATTTTGGTGGAAGTGGCGAACCTCATGGCAAGTAAAACACAAATTCAGCAACACTCAACCTCAGTCGGGAACTGACTCCGATAATGCCCGACGTGCGAGCAGTTAAAACATGGAACCTGCCCGACATCAGCATTTGACATTTTAGCGGCGACGGAGGGGACATTCGACAGCGGGGACGGAAGTTCTCATCGGTGATGGCACGTAAAAATACTGTAAAATGTTTGTGTGGGTACAAATGATAGAACTTATTCTTTTCAATACAAATCCCTTTATTCAGTACAGTTACAATTCACTATTTAATTCTTTCTCTCAGTACAATTCAATTTCTCAACCACATATACTTTTCTTATCTTTTACTTAAACCACTTAATCACTTCTTCTAATTAACACTTCAAATTCAACTTTGGAACTGCCCTGCATACCTTTGGGATGCTGGTATTTATACTCGAATGACATACTTCGAGAACAATCCTCGCCATCCAGCGTCCCATACAATTTCCAATTTGCTAGAAAATTCGATTCTACTCTCCCGTCGAGACTTTGCTAATCCAGTATCGAAACCTTCTAGTCTTCGAGTTTCGCCATTTTCTGCTAGATGTCGCTGCTCACATTTGAGTGGTTATCACATTGCTCCCTCCCTACAGTTGTTCGTCCCGAACAACTTCGTCATTCAGCATCCCGTTGAAATGACACATTCTATCCAAATGGACCACTTTAAATTTTCCTCGATCCCCACGCTGGATCCGGTAGACAACGTCATTAATGCGGGTTATCACCTTGTATGGACCTTCCCAGTCCTGTTGCAGTTTTGGTGATTTGCCTTTCTTACGCTGAGGATTATACAGCCAAACCAGATCTCCTTCGTTGAAACCGGAAGATTTCGCCTTGATATCGTACCTAGTGTTCATGCGGCTGCTTGCTAGCTTCATCTTTTCTCTGGTGTCTTCATGCAATTTACGAATCCTGCTGCGTAAGTCATTCACGTACTCGTTCACCTCTTTGGGCTCCGTCGGTGGGGATCCGAATTTTGCTTCACTTGGCAACCGAATTGTTTGACCAAATAAGATCTCGGATGGTGTGTGCCCTGTTGAGCTATGGACCGCGTTTCGGTAGGCCATTAAGAAGAGGGGTATGTGTCGATCCCAATCCCGCTGGCAGTTGCTGACAACCTTAGATAGATGCTCGTTCAAGGTCCGATTGAATCGCTCGACCATTCCATCAGATTGAGGGTGTAGTGGCGTTGTCCTTGTCTTTCTTATTCCCAAATATTGGCATATTTCCTGGAAGACTTTTGATTCAAAGTTTCGCCCTTGATCAGAGTGCAGCTCCATTGGGACCCCAAATCTGCTCACCCAGTTGTTGACTATCTGTTCGGCAACGGTCTTAGCCTCTTGATTTGGGATGGCAAACAATTCCGGCCACTTACTGAAGTAATCCATGACTACGAGAGTATATCGGTTTCCATTAAAGGTTTCGGGAAACGGCCCAGCGATGTCGATGGCTATTCGTTCGAAAGGTGCTCCGACATTGTATTGTTGCATTTGTCCATGTGGCTTTACTTTTGGGCCCTTGGTAGCCGCACATCTTATGCACTTTTTGCACCAATTCTCGACATCTTGTTTAGCGCTTAGCCAATAGAAACGTTCCCTTACCTTTTCCAACGTCTTGTTTATTCCCAAATGGCCTCCTGAGATTCCGTCATGCATTTCATTGAGCACTTGGTTGACTCTGGACCGTGGCACAATTAGCTGCATACGAGATGTTGTCCCATCTGCACTTTCCCATTTTCTCTTCAGCAATCCATCTTGCACAAAAAGCGAGTCCCACTGTGCCCAGTATGCCTTCAGAGTTTGGCTCCGATCTGATATCTGCTGCCAGTTTGGTCTTTCCTCGTGTTCTTTCCAGGCCAATATTGGTTCGATGTCATTGTCTGCCTGTTGGGAGGAACGGATTTCGTCTATACTCCAACCCTCTATTGGCTCAGTCCTGATCATTTGGATAGTTGCCTGTTCTTTTGCTTCTTTACGATTGCAGTGTTCGCATTTTACTCCGCACGGTCGACGAGAGAGAGCATCAGCATTTGAGTGGAGTGTTCCCTTGCGGTGTTGCACTTCAAAGTCGTAGCCCTGCAACTGCTCGATCCATCTTGCAACTTGGCCTTCAGGGTTCTTAAATTGGAGTAGCCATTTCAGAGCTGCGTGGTCTGTCCGGAGAATGAACTTTTGTCCGTAGAGGTACTTATGGAAATGCTTCGTAGCCAGAATTAAAGCCAGAAGCTCGCGCCGGGTTACACAGTAGTTCCGTTCAGGTCTGGAGAGTACTTTGCTGTAATATGCGACCACTTTCTCTTGACCGTCATGAACTTGGGAGATCACAGCTCCGACCCCAACATTGCTAGCGTCTGCGTCCACGATGAACATTTTTCCGGGCGTGGGGTAACCCAAGATGGGGGCTTTGCACAGCTGTCGCTTCAGTTCTTGAAATGATTTTTCGCATTCTCCAGACCACCTGAACTGTCGGCCTTTTTCTGTAAGTTGATGCAGGCTCTTTGCAATGCCAGCAAAATCCTTTACAAACCTTCTGTAATACGTGGCGAGTCCCAAGAAGCTTCTCAGTTGGTGTTTATCTTTTGGAGAAGGCCAACTTTTCACGGCTTCGATTTTGTCAGGATCCGTTCTTACTCCTTCCGCTGATATAATGTGACCCAGATATTTTACTTCCGGACGAAACAAGGCGCACTTTTCCGGGTTGAGCTTTAAATGAGCACTTCGTAGCCCCTCAAACACTTCTTTTAGATTTTCGCGGTGCTCCTCGTACGTCTTACCTATGACGATAACGTCGTCCAAATATACTAGGCAGGTTTTCCAGGTGAGTCCTTGCAATGTTCGTTCCATTAGTCGCTCGAAGGTGGCCGGAGCGTTGCACAGTCCAAACGGCATCACTGCAAACTGCCAAAGACCGCTTCCTGTAGTGAAGGCAGTTTTCTCACGATCCGCACGATTTATCTCTACCTGCCAGTAACCGCTCTTCAAGTCAAGTGTTGAAAACCATTTCGCTCCAGAAAGCATATCCAAAGTGTCATCGATTCTCGGAAGTGGGTAGCTGTCCTTTTTAGTGACATCATTGAGACGTCGGTAGTCTACACAAAATCTCGTGCTGCCATCTTTCTTCTTCACGAGGACCACTGGAGATGCCCACGGACTTTGCGATTCTTCAATCACTCCCTCAGCTTTCATCTTCGACATCATTTCGGCAACTTCTGTTTGCTTTGCCAATGGAAGACGCCTTGCAGGTTGACGGATTGGTCGAGCGTCTCCGATGTCAATGTGGTGTTGAACAATATGCGTACGTCCATATTCTCCGTCTTGTGTAGCAAATATATCAGCGTACTCACCGATTAGTTTTTCTGCCAGGATTCGCTGATCTTCGTCCAGATTACAGAGGCTGACAATTTTGTTCTTGATTTTTATGCTCTGAACTGTTGTGACCGGTTTTGCACACTTTTTTTCCGTTGTGGTCGATATAGCCTCAACAGGTACGCATTTTCCCACTATCTCCCCCTTTTTCACCTTTACACTGAATGTCTTTGGATTTAGAATCCTTACAGGGACCATGTTGTTCTTTGGCTCCACTAAGGTCTTTCCCACCATGAAGTCTCTTTTCTTTTCTGGCTCCATCAAATAGAATCGGTGGCTACCAGGACCACCTTCCACTTTTGCCCACAAAATTGCTTCTGACGAAGGCTCTAGACTCTGATTGCTGCAGATGACGACATTTGAGACTGTGGTATTGGCGATTCCGTATATCATTGGTATCTCCATGTTTCCGTATTTCAGGGTTTGTGCCCCCAAGTCGACTACAAGTCCATGTTCTCTCATGAAGTCTGTACCAATGATGCACTCGTCACATATGTCAGCTACCAGAAACGGGTGAGTGAATGTTATTCCGGCCAGTTGGATTTTTATGCGGACTTCACCATATACCTTAATCGTTGCTCCTGTAGCTGTTCGCAAGCTGCAGCTGCTAGTGTTATGCAGCCAAGACTTCTGCACAAGACTCCTCCTGATGATTGAGGCCGTGGCACCGGTGTCTATTGTTGCCATCCATTTTTCTTTTCCACTGACTACTTCTACTAGAAGGCTTTCGCTGCGTCGTTTTGCCAGCGAGACTTGGATGATGGTCCTGGGGCCGTCGACTCCTGCTACCAACTTCTGCCCCGCGAAGTTGGTGCTTAAGCATTTCCCGACTGATGGCTTCGGGAAGGTTGACCGGCTTCTTGATAGCTGTTTCTGCGGGTTTCTTCCTCTATTTGCTTGCCACCACAGTGAGGGCAGTCTTTTCGTCGCACCGGTTCTTTACACTGCCTTTGAAGGTGTCCTATTTTATTGCAATTCCAGCAGCGCATTATTCGTCTATCCCGTCGAGTATCTCGTTCCTCGGCACTAATTCTTGTGCAGGAACATTCGACAGATGCTACTTCCCTGACGAAATGTGTTCCCCTGGAAGCCTGATTGGCTGCTTCCATCGCCAGAGCGAAGGCAAGTGCTTCAGCAAGGGTTCTTTTCCCGGCCATCCTTACTGCTGACTGTAGCTTCGAATCTGCAATTCCCCTGATAAATGCATCTTTTGCCATTTCGTCGATAATTTCCTGGCCTGCGGTGGGGTATGACAGATGTGCAAGTCTACTCACGTCTGCTTGGAGCTGCTGCAGTGTTTCTCCTCTTTGCTGTGTTCGGCTTTGCAATTGGACCTTGTAGACCTCCTGCATGTGGCTGTCCCCAAACCGTTTCTCGATAGCCTGCACTAAAGTCACATAATCTTTATGCTTTTCGATGTCTACCGTTTGTAACAATTCTGCTGCAGGACCGTGCAAGGCCATTGTTAGGGCAAAGCACTTTTCCTCATTGTCCCAGTCGTTTGCACAGGCAGCCATTTCAAACTGCTTCTTGTAGGTAGACCATGAGGTCTGGCCATCGAATGAGGGAGGCTTCAACTCTTTTCTCCTTGGACCGCTTAAAGAACATTCTCGCAGTTTCTGTTTTCGCACTGTGTCGAGCTCTTTTGCCAGTTGCTGAACTTTGCTGTCCATTTCTTCGAATTTTTCGCCAACATTCTTCTCTATTGTATCAAATTTGTCATCAACGTTCTTCTCTATTCTATCAAATTTGTCATCAACGTTCTTCTCTATTCTTTCAAATTTGTCATCGATTTCTTCGAATTTTTGCTGGAGAATGTTATTTTGTTCTTCCAGTTTTTGTTCTAGACTATTCTTTTGTTCGTCGAATTTTTGTTCAATGCTGCTCTTCTGCTCGTCTAGATTTTTCTTTTGTTCGTCCATTTTTTGTTCGAGACTGTTCTTCTGTTCGTCCATTTTTTTGTTTTGTTCGTCCATTTTTAATAAGACGAGTTGCATCATTGCAGCCATGTCATTGCCGGTACTTGTCTGTTCATCCTCGTCAACATCAAAGGAATATGCATCAGGATCATGTCCCTCGTTGTTCAAAGCCTCCTGAAGTCGGAGCACCAGGTCACTTTTTCCTCCACTGGCGCTGAGGCTTCTCTTGTTCAACTCGGATTTGAGTTGGACGAGGGTCAACTGCAATAGTTTTCGACCCATTCTAGCCTTTTCAAATAGTCAGAAAACACTGTTTTTTTTTTTTTTTTTGTTTTTTTTTTGTTTTTTTTGTTTTACACACAATAAGTCCTATCCCACTTCTGACACCAATGTAAAATGTTTGTGTGGGTACAAATATAGAACTTATTCTTTTCAATACAAATCCCTTTATTCAGTACAGTTACAATTCACTATTTAATTCTTTCTCTCAGTACAATTCAATTTCTCAACCACATATACTTTTCTTATCTTTTACTTAAACCACTTAATCACTTCTTCTAATTAACACTTCAAATTCAACTTTGGAACTGCCCTGCATACCTTTGGGATGCTGGTATTTATACTCGAATGACATACTTCGAGAACAATCCTCGCCATCCAGCGTCCCATACAATTTCCAATTTGCTAGAAAATTCGATTCTACTCTCCCGTCGAGACTTTGCTAATCCAGTATCGAAACCTTCTAGTCTTCGAGTTTCGACATTTTCTGCTAGATGTCGCTGCTCACATTTGAGTGGATATCACAATACTTTGGCAGTACCACAGAATATACGCCGTACACTTACAAATTTGTCAGTGCCTGTTAACATTGGCGCGGGCAGGAAGATTGTCCGAAAGAGAAGGAACGCTTTTTATTAAAGTGGGAAGAAGAAGGGTTACTTCCACCGACAATCCATTTCTAAAGTGGATTCTCGAGTGCAACACATCGTTTTTTTCCATATCGTTCCATTTCTGACATATTTTTTCATTTTAGTTTTGATCGTTGATGAGAAAGGAAGTGTGAAGAATAGGAAAAAAAGGTATATATCAGGCCAACTGCTCAAATTTAAAAATTAAAAATGCTCCGATTCAAGTGTTCCACTTGTCAAAAAGTCTTTCAACCCCATGACAATGTGAACACGACGTTCATGGTGAGGACTTTCATCCCGTCGCCAATGTAAACAGGCACTCACGATCATTGCAGCCCAACATAGCGAAAGCATCCTCTGAGTCATCGAACCACTTCCGAATGTCGTATGTGTTGTCGCCACTGAAAGGGTGCACCATCGCTTCGAAAGTAAAAAACCGAACATATTACAAGTTCAATTTGATTTCTTTTTCCATCTGGATTAACTCTGCATCGATAATTTGAACGTCGAGTGTTCTTTGCGGTTCATCTTTTCCTGGGCGTCGGTCATTATTTGGACATCGTTTGTTTTGTGGGCGTCGGTCGTCGTCTGGGCATCGGTTGACATCGGTTAACTCGTCTTACAGTGGCCGCAACTCAGCCACAGTTGCCTGTAGTTAAAGCCTCAATTAGTACTTGGCGTTGAATGCGGTCCATTTAATATTTTTCTTTCGTTTAAAATTTATTTTTGAATCCGAATTCCTCTTCTGAAATGTAATATCCTATAACGTTTTTATTTTGAGACTTTAAAAATACTTTTTCACGTGGTTTTTACGTCTGATACAAAAAAATCATAAGAACCGAATGACAGATACTACCTGCTTACATTGGCGACGGGATGAAAGTCCTCACCATGAACGTCGTGTTCGCATTTTCATGTTGAAAAAGTTTGCGACAAGTGGAACACTTGAATCGGAGCATTTTTATTTTTAAAAATTGAGCAGTTGGCCTGAAAGATACGTTTTTTCCTATTCTTCGCACTTTCTTTCTCATCAACGATCAAAACTAATATGCAAAAATATGTCAGAAATGGAATGATATGGGAAAAAACGACGTGCTTCACCAGAAAATCCACTTTAGAAATGGATTTTCGGTGGAAGTAACCTTTCTTCTTCCCACTTCAATAAAAAACGCCAATGTGAACAGGCACATAGTGCATACACAGGATACATGTGCCTGTTTACATTGGCGACGGGATGAAAGTCCTCACCATGAACGTTGTGTTCAGATTGTCATGGGGTTGAAAGACTTTTTGACAAGTGAAACACTGGAATCGGAACATTTTTAAATTTGAGCAGTTGGCTCAAATACCTTTTTTCCTATTCTTCACACTTCCTCTCTCATCAACGATCAAAACTAAAATGAAAAAATATGTCAGAAATGGAACGATATGGAAAAAAACGATGTGTTGCACCCGAGAATCCACTTTAGAAATGGTTTCTCGGTGGAAGTAACCCTTCTTCCCATCACTTCAATAAAAAGCGTTCCCTCTCTTTCGGACACTTTTCCTGCCCACGCCAATGTGAACAGGCACAATGTGTCACGTTCTTTCCGGCATTACTTTTTGGTGATACCAAGTCACCCTACTTTTACAATAATTTTCTTAAAGGCTATTACAATTTTGTTAATACACTTTCGATCTTCAATAACTTTTGGCACATTAATTTTAGGGCAACATATACATACATTGAAACAATTAAAGCAGAGGGGTCTTCTTGTGCGTGGATTCATCGTTTTTCAAAATCATTTCTTATTAACAATCTTGCAAAAATGAAATAACTTTTTTTTTTATCAAATACAGTCTTCCAGCACCAGTGATTAAAAAAACCACACACTGTAACGGACTACTGTCATATTTTGCAGATTTTGTTAGACTACCTTTTGTTTATATGTTTACCCTCCCATCCGACTGGATGTAATGAAATATTGATTAGCCAAAAAATATCACCATTTTCTAGCAATCGGGACCATGTTGTTTTGCGAATTCTAATCGGTGTAAAGTTTTCCTTGAGCCCAGAAGTTGTCAAATCAGCAAAAAGAAACACCAATACGATTTCTTTCTATAACTGCGTTAATGTATATGGCAGCTTCATAGAAGTAATGTATATGGGAGTAATGTATGTATATGGGAGCTTCATAGACATTAGTAGTCCGTTCTACTGGCATGCACTATTTGCGGGTATTGATTCTCCTGGCCCTCGCGTCGACATACTAAAATTCCATTTGCAATACTGCGAGATGCTATACGTTGTTCGAAAACGAGAGTGCATGAACTGTCAAAAATATTTCCGTAACATGTAATTCAATGTGTTTGTTTACAATAATGCGAATCTCGCATCGAGCATCGTAGTCAATTTCGAAAATCTGGAAAACTGTCGCATCTCGCAATGCGTGACAGCTAAATTGTTGTTGTTTTGATTTTGAGCTTGTTATTTGTGAGTGGTTTTTTGACGCATCATTGTAAACACACGTCAGATGTCTGAATGCAATACTCTCGTATCGCATCTCGCAGTATTGTAAATGGGGCTTAAACGACAACTCTGCACTCGTCAACCATTCTCCCCGTGGGACTACGCTAAAATATATGACAAACCCTACTAATACTTTCAAATTAATGGTTCTGCTTATAAATGCACTGAAACAAAATCACACACATTATTCCAAGCATATGTCCTTCACAAATACAAGCAGAACTGTCAATGCGTGGAGTCGATTATTCCGGCCAACGCATAGGCTGTTCGAAGGCTGCTGATAATTCTGTACGAATAAGAGTGTGAGATACCATTTTGTGAATTTTTGGTTTTGTTGTTGTTTTACACAATGGTAGTGAAAAAAACTTTAAGTTTTTTTGTTTTTACTATATGAAGACAGACAGTCAAAAATAAAATTGTAAGAAAAAGACATATTTGTTTCGATATACTGGCATTTTTGTATTTAGTACTCGTATTTATATGTGTAGAGCGTGACTTACTGTATATAATTTGATATTCCTTTGGAGCAAAATCTCAGATCTCTCATATGATTCAATGGAAAATATGAAAATCCTCAATCCTCAAATGGTTTTTTACCAGCGCGCCATCTTCTGTAATCTAGTAGTATTAACAATATACAATCACTCAAAGATGACAACTGTTTTCTGCGACAACAACTTTTAATCAACAATACCTAATTAACATTTTTGATTTAGTTAATTTATTTTTGTCTTAATCAATTATTTTTAAGTAAAATTTTAACATCCAGATTTGATGTGCAATAGAGTAATTGAATTTGAAAAAAGCTTAAAGCTTGAAAAGCTCCAAATGACAGTTGTTTTTTGTTTGCTTGAAAATGTCAGTGCATTTGGTGCGGTTTAATGGTAAATAAAGTAGAGGGTGGTGTTTAGCCGGCTGCAAATATTTTTTGTAAGGATTTATATTCCTTTTTCATATTTTATCGGTTTTTGCTTAATCTGACTTTGGAATTTAACCTTTGAATAAGGAAAGAATTTGTTTAGTTAAGAATAAAAATTATATCTGCAGGAATCTTTGGAAAGGAGTAAGATAATTTTCTGTCTTCTGACACGCCTTATTGATTTTATTTATTGTGTTGTTTTTCGTCCCTCTGATTTGGGTTGCGTTGTAATCTCTGTATAATAAAAGGATGGACAAAAGATATTTAGATAATCCCTTCCCGGATTATGAAGAAGGTCGCCAAATTCAGATCGATGAGGAGCACGTGAAAAATTTGATATGCACTTATGTAGACGCAATATTGGAGTCGACTAGTCCTCGTACTGAAAACGAAGATCATCGCGGAGATTTGTATGTGGGTAATTCTGGTAAGAAATGAATATTGTTTTGATTAAGAGAATAATTGATTGCTTGAATAATTAATTTTGATTAGGAATCGCTTATATGTTCTGGCGTTTGTCACGTTCTGTGCAAACTAACGATTTGTATCCTGCTTTGGAACATGCCCAAACTTATATACGTAATGCGAAGGCCAATGCTGATCGCTATAAAAAACGACCAAGTGAACGATATGCGTTTTTGTGTGGAAATGCTGGCATATATGCTGTATCGGCTGTTATATCTAAGGAACTAAACAAGACTGAAGATTTCAATAGTGATTTAACAAATTTTCGTTCAGGCCTAGCGCCTGCCAGTGAATTTGTTTTTACAAAGCATGGTTGTGACGAGGTGCTCGTTGGTCGTGCGGGTTATCTAAGTGGTTGTTACTGGCTAAATGATGTTTTAGATCCAAAACCTGTGACTGATAGCGAAATTATTTCTCTGTGTGAAATAACGCTTACAAGTGGAAGGGAATATGCAAAACAAACTAAAGCGCCTTTGCCACTTATGTATCAATATCATGGCACTGAATATTTGGGAGCAGCACATGGACTATGTGCTATATTGCATATGTTGCTTGAAAGTCCATGGTATTCTCGACCTGATTCGAAACCCTCTAGATCAGATGGAATTGATATTAAGAAATCAATTGAATTTTTCTGCAGCTTACAAGATAGTGAAGGGAATTTTCCCGTAGCATTAGAAGATTTAAAAACTGGTCGAGAAAAACGCTTAGTGCATTGGTGCCATGGAGCTCCGGGCGCAGTATACTTATTGTCTAAGGCCTTTCTTGTGTACAAAGAAGAAAAGTATTTGAATGCAGCTCAATTAGCTGCAGATCTTGCATGGAACAAGGGATTTTTACGTAAAGGACCAGGAATTTGTCACGGTGTTGCAGGCAATGGATACGTGTTTTTACTTCTGTATCGTTTGACCAAAAAGGATAAGTACTTATATCGAGCTGCCAAATTCATGGAACTGTTAACAAATTCTGATTTCAAAGACAGAGCGCGAATACCTGATCGACCACACAGTTTGTATGAGGGTGTTGCTGGAACAGTTTGCTATTTAATAGATCTTTTACAACCGGAAAAGGCACACTTTCCATTCATGGATATCTTTCACAACTGACAAACAAGTTTAACATTTAAATAGCTTGCAACTTCATAATATTTAGATATGAATTTTTCGAGCGTTTAATAAACATTAATATCTACATACATATTATTATATAGTTACTCTTATATATAAAAAAAGCTTGCTTGGTTCTAATTATTGTTTTTATTGAAATCGTTTGAAGCTGACTTTCAATATTTTTTTTCATACATATCCGTTAACAAAAAAAAAAAAAAAAAACAATGTACTTGATTTATGTTAACTCTACTTTTACATTAATCTACCAAAATAAATATTCTTAACTAAGTAAATTAATTGTTGTTGGTTGCTACACTTCGTTTCCAAAGTAAGCATGGCTCACTATATTTGTGGTCGCAAGATGATAACCGTCATATGCGTATGCTTGCTGGTTACCGGACGGATAAGTTGAATCATGATGCACCGTTGTAGCAGGTAAGGCATTATCAAAGTATCCTAACATTCCATAGTTTGCACTACTATCATAATATCCAATCCCACTCGTAAAAGGATTTATCTCATATTCATATAGAATGGAATCTGCACGAGATTTTTCGCCTTTTACCTCTGCCGCTGCGAAATTTCTGTGACAATGAAGTTCATCTATTACATTATTTGTACTTGTGTATGGATAATCTTTTTCTATATCCGATTTATTATTTAACGGTTTGATCTGGGAATAATTGATAAACTCTGGCTGGTTTGAGGGTATTACAGAATTAGTCTCTTGAAATGCTGTACAGGATTTAAGATTTGAGCTATTCGTTGTACAATTATTATTTTCGTGTAAAGGCCGAAATGCCAGTTGGTTTTCGTTGTATGACGCACCAGTTTGTGGTTCAATTTCGTTGGAGCAAATCACAGCAGTTGGAGAAGGCTTTAGGACAGGTTGATGGTTGTATTCGTATTGGTAATCGCAATTGGAATTGATGGCAGAATATGTTTCTGCCGAACTACCAGCACGTTCTGATGGAATTTCATAATGAAAAACATTTGTGTGAGTTGAAGATGAAGATATTGGTTGTGCATAGGATGAATTTAAATAAACTCCAGTTCTGCAAGAACAAACGCCATAGTTGGAGCATTTGCCACAACCTGAAATGGAAATTTAAAACTTATGATTTTACGAATTGTTTAAGCTAAAAAAAAAATATAAATAAATTATTGTTTAAAACTTAAAAGTTTATCGGTAAAGAATAACGCTTATTTTGAATAGAAAGAAAAAAAGGATCAAGGTTTATATGTACATTTTTCCTCAGCTGTACACTTTAAGCCAACATTATTATTATTTATCCGGCTCAACGTCGAACAACTTTATTGAGTTATTAACAAGCGAAGAGTTTAAAATCTAGACTTAAATATTAACAAAGACATCTGTAAACTAAAGTTTTCTGATCTGAATGGGAGAAGAAGAATGGACTCAAGATCCAGGGAGGTACTTAAGAGAGTGGCATATTGAACAGGTTTTTGTTTATTGAGTATTTGCTGCTATTGAGGTCAACGGCTTCGGCGTAGTTATTTGTTGAACGTATCATTCTTGATATTAGTGCACAGTGACTATAATTGGTCCAGAGAGTTGGATGGGCACGGGGGGTTGTAGGTGAATGAAATGTTTTGCATACTGCAAAATAATACTGCGTCTCCTCTCATGCTCTCTCTCAATGTTTCCAGACAATAACTGGTGAATAAAGAGTATATCAGCGACATCACGACATGCAACCTAATTAATACATACGAATCAACGCATCAAATACAAAACGAATAAACTTATGTTGAACAGTTTTGCTTACACCATATAGAAAATTTATTTAAGTTGTCTTGCAAGCATTGGGAAATCGTGATAACATCAGCGGAAGTAGAAACATTAGAATTCGTTATAAGGAAATTTATATCGTTTATCGTTAGGATAAAGATGATTGGTCCCAGATGTTTAGCCTGAGAGACACCAGATGTTGCTTTAATGTGGTCAGATATTGAGAATTTGAAAATGACTCTGTACTTTTTTGAGTTTGAATATGATAAGCTAGTGAGAAATCTTGTCCAATACCTTGCTAAAATAGAAATAGGTTAAAATTGTATCGAGATGGTAATGATACCATCTTTTAAAGCATAAAGCGTCCTAGAAACGAAATGAATTAGTTTTTTTTTCTGTCGGAACAGAGCACTCAGATAGAGAACTAGTCCATTGTACTCCTTGTAAGTTCCTTTTAATGGAATTTCTCAGTCTTCCGAAAAAACACGAGTAAGCCTTCAGTGGTAAAGTGCAGTAAGTAGCTCACAGTCTTTCCTACTAAAGGACAACACGACTTCGGGAAGCGTTCGTTTGGTCTGCCGCATTCTGGAGAGTCATGCTATCTGCAGTTTTGCTCATATGAATCCCAATTTTCAATGGAAGCTTTAACTGATGATGCAGGAAGACCTAACGTAGATTCGGGTTCTGGTAAACTCTCCTCTGAGCCGTGCCTGACTTGGGAACCAGACAAGACTCAGTGAATTTAGACTTCCGACTGCGTCCAATAATGTCTTGCGTTCTGAAGCTAGCTGGGAAGTCGTAAGAGGGTTCAACAAAGCTGTACGGGCAGTTTGGCTGAAGCTACAGATGCAAATGCTTCGCCCCCCACCGGTTCTTCACAATATCATTCTTTGACATCAGGATTGTGTATATCTCTTCTTAACGAGGAGTGAAATCCAATGTTGTCGTCCTCCAGAAAGACACCAGCACCGCATCTATATCGGTTTTGGAGCTATCCGTGAAGACCCGACTATATTCCTTTCCGGCTCAGATTCTGGCCAAAATCAGTCTCGTGCACAGGGAGAATCAATATTCCACCAGACAACCGACTCATAGGGTATAATTGGCCTTATCAAATACTTCTCGGTGACAAGGCCCATGTCTTTCCGACAGCTCTTTTGCACTGCCAGAAGAGCGATAGCGTCTTAGAAACTTTTGACGTAACATGTTTAGTCTAAAGAAGTTTGTTATCCAGGATGACCCCCAAATACTTAGTTTCTTTGGAGAAATGGATGGTCATGCCTTTAAGCATTAGATAAGTCAGACCAGACAGCTTTTGAGGGGATTGACTGCAAGCCCATTTCTAGTGAATCAATCGTCACGTCTATGGCTGTCTGTGCTTTAAAGCAGACAGTCGCTAGAAACGATCCAACAGACATTACTCACCATCCGCGTATGCTTGTGTACAGACTTCAGAACTATTGAGCACATTGAGTAGTGAGTCGAACATGATGCAGCATAGCATTGAAGACAGAACGTCGCTTTGCGGGCAATCCCTGTTTATACCCGCTATCACATATTGGCCACCGTCAGCATTCACCAGAATGTCTTTTATCCACGAAACAAGTGATTCGTCTACGGGATTTGTCTGGCCGAGTTACACATGCCGTCAAAGGTTGCGTTGTAGAAAGCACCTTCAACGTCGATTAAAATGGCCAGCGCTTATTCTTTCTTGTCGAATGCGCCGTCAATTCTGTGTACCAGATTTTGAATCGCACTCTCTTCCGCGTTGGTAAACGTGTTGGATCGCAGACAAAGCATGCATTCACAAAGCAGTTTTGCGCACATGGATCTCGATCATTATTTTCATGCTCTTCAAACTGAAGTAAGCTAGACTTATAGGTCTGAAGCTCTTGGCGATTCTCTTTTCCGATAAAGGCTACTTTCAATGTTTGCCAGGGTTTCGGTGAAGATTCTCTTCCGATTTAACGCACGCGCTGTGTGCAAGCATTTTAATGGTATTCAAATCCTTTGAGCGCGCGCAGATTATAAAAAAGAAAACTAGGTATAAGGCGACTGAAGACATCAGATCAAGCCACATCACGTTTAATGGTCTGATCCGTCACCACAACTAATGAGATATACCAGCTATGGCGTGTTATGTTATTCAGCTCACTAGCAGCTTCGTCAATGGGAGCTTGTTCTAATTAGTTTGCCTAGGATATGAACATCAACCATGAGACGGAGGGTTTCTACTTTCGACTCAGTTTAAGCGGCATAAAGATTTTCTGAGTGACTCCAGTGTGGTTACTCGGTTACTCATCTCCTTTTGAGGGCTTCACTACTGATTTCACCGACAGTGTCGATCTTGCAAAACTCTTTATAATAGGCTCTGTTCGAAATCCGAATAAGCTTTTTATATTCTTTTTGATTTGATCTTTAAAAACTCTAGTCTTCCTTCAAATTAGTTTTAGGTGACCTATTTAGAAGTTTTCCGGTTTCTTTACGAAGTCGCTGCAGATCTGCGTTCCACCAAAAACGGGTGATCTGCCAGTTTAAATCACTTGGTGAGCGTATCGTTCAGGTTCTGAACAGCTTCCTTTAGCCTTTGTTCTGTCCTGAACTTAGAGAGAGCACTGTTGAACTTACCAAACTCCTCCATAAATCGTGCTCTGTTGGTTTTCTACGGATTCCTCCTTTAAGATCTTTAAGTTGGCTGAGAGCCAACATTGTTGACATCCAGGTCAGATGCTAGTAAGAAAACCAGGAGATGATTACCTCTCTCGTTGTATATACTACTCCACCAAAAAGTATTCTTAGCATTAGCATCGTAGAAAATCATTAATTAGGTTAGTGGTGGTTGATTTACATTTCATGAAAACGTGCTGATCTCCGAGGAACTAAATGGTCAATACGAAAGTATTTCTTGATAGACTATGCATTCAAATATTTTGGGTATGCCAGAGAGTATGATATTTACTATGCGTAGTAACATCGGTCTTACTTTCTTTTTTATGGATAGGGATTATATGAAAGGAGAGGAAAAGTTCCAGTTGAAACAGATAGGTGGAAGAAGGCACCAAGCGGAGTGCGATTGCTAAATATGACAAAGGTTGCTTGGGTCACTCTGACTCTGAGTGAATTTTTTTTCTCTAAACATAAATAAATAATGGAAAAAAAATATAATAGTTGATCTACGGACTAATGAGCGTTTATACTTGTGTGAGCCTGATTTATTTTATTGAAAACATAAGTTCTACAATTAAACCATCAGATTTGAACTTAGAAATTGTAATTGTAATCAAATAAATTGTAATTTGACTTATGAGAAATTAATCTGTCTAATCTAATCAAAAGCTTATTTTACAAAGCATCTAAAGAGTTTTCCAATAAGATACTTCATTTGGATTTATCACGAAAACATGCACATTTTTTTTTATGAAATAAGATTTTGAGTGCGACTCGTGGCTAACCAGGTTATTTAAAATAAATCGACCATTAATCAAGGAACAATCTGTATTAAGAGAAGGCATTCATATACATAAGGCAGCTTTAAACTGATAAATATTTGACTATGGAAATTCAGTGATCGCAGTGTTTCTAGACTTTTAAAGAGCGTTTGAAACAATTGATAGGAGAATTTTTTTGCAAAAAAATGAGTTGTGTGAAAGGTAAAGAACTTGACTGGTTGAATCTATATCTATAAGGAATATCAAAAAGAAGCTGATTGAGTTTTAAATAAGTTATTTGGCTCCGAAGGGCTGGAACTCGGTCTAAGATCCCACAAAGCTCACTCTCTTCGTTTACCAAGGATGAGTGTGTCCAAGCAATGCGCTGAGATGAAATTGACTAACCCTACTAGTACTACTGTTAGTACCTACCTACTATTATATATTAATCCATAGAAAAACGTTCGCAGTTATGATGAAAAACAATATCAGTCAAATGACTTCCGCGACCTCTGTTACATATCCAACCTCTTTCCACAAAATTGTTCATCATATCTTTGCACTATTGCTCCTCTATTTCATCGACATCACACGGATGCTGTCTTTGACTATTTTAATTGACTATGGTGTGTTGACATAAACCTTCTTTTTCACATGACCCAAAAGAAAGAATTCATATGGAGATAAGTCGGATGATGCCGGCAGCAAATTTTCGATCATCATTTCGAGAAATGACTAGACCATGAATTTTATTTGCATAAGAGTAATGATTTCGACATCAGTTTGGCACTTAGTGGCATGTTGTTGGAAATAAATATCGCTCACATCTATACATTGATATTGTGTTAAATGTGCGATTCAACTATACCCGCTTCATTTTCAAAGAAGAAAAGGTCTAATGATGCCTTTTGCCCAAAAATCGCGGAGGGCGAGGTTTCTCGACAGATATTCTTAAATTTGCTATGCCCTAAATGCGATAATTCTGCTTATTAATAAACCCCTGAGGATGGGAGTGTGCCTTATCGCTCTAAATAATTTTTCAGTTTTGATCAATTTCATGAATTTCTAACACACAATTGTTTGCATCAATTAAATTTTATAGGCTTAATGGACTAAGCCATTATACAAAATTCAGTGGAGTATTATTTACGATTTCAGATATCGACATGAAATCGATAAACCTGGGTTTTCGGTCACACTTCAACCTACACGATATCCCCAACTCGTCCCGACAGCTACAATTTTTACATCAACTTAACAACTTGTGGGCAAAAAGTTGCCACACGTCGACCGAAAAAATGTTTAACTTTTCGAACTGTTTTAACGAAGTTTTCACTATTTTTTAGCGGGCTATTTAAAATGAAAGCCTTCATTAAAATAACCTGGAGCACATATAAAAAATTCTTAATTTTTTTTATCGATATTACGATAAGTCTCCGAACACAGCCTTCTTCTTCTGATTGATAACTGTAATTTTTGTCAATTGGGGAACAGTTTATTCTCAGACTAAGCTCAGTAGTTAGTTATTAAAATTATTGGATAATAGAGCAGTGTTTTAAAAACAAAATAGCAAGTTAAATAAGTACACAATTTGTGAGTATTACCATTGAATTGATAAATATCCACTGCAGTAGGCTGTATAATTTGGTTTTGGTTTAATTCTTTCTGTAAATCAAAGAAACTGTTTGAATTTTAACTTTAAGAACAAATTAAGGTTGTCAACTTACATTATCTTTGATTGTGGTTTCTTTGCCTAAAGCAAGGCTATTTAATCTTTTTCCACCAAGTCCTCTTACCATTGTTGATATTCTACCAAACGCGCGTTTAGATACCGTCGAGTTTTTAGGATCAGGGCGAGGATGATCGTGGACGCCTTTGGCTTGAAAAAATATTGCATTTGCGGAGTGACGCCAAAAATGAGTTACCGGATATCCACAATGGCCTCTACATGGTTTTATTTCGAGTCTTCCGCCATAGCAATTTTTGTTTGGACAAGGTTTTCCTTCCTGTTTTCGACGAGCTTTGTCACATATGGCTGGACGTAGATTTACTTTGCCACCATTGGACAGAACACAGTTCTTTGAGCATACCAGAACTCCCAGGCAACTTTTTTTTAAAATGTTGACGTTATGGTTATTTGTATTTCTCATTGCCCATCCGGAAATGTGTTTCTTAGCTTCTTCATTGATAATTGAATATATAAGGCGAACATGCCCATCGGTCCATTCACAAAATTCGTCGAATTCGTCTTCACACACTTGTGGAACCATAGTGTCATTGATGTCCCATTCCTTTTTACTGTTCATGGCGAAATATGTTCTAAGAAAAACAAAATAACAGTTAAGATAAAACCATTGCTAATAGAAAAATAATTAAAAACCAAAAAAAAAGTAACACACTTCGCAGTCGGTAGGATTCGAACCTACGCTCCCAGAGGGAATCTGATTTCTAGTCAGACGCCTTAACCGCTCGGCCACGACTGCTGTTGGATTTCCTTTGACAGTTGGATGTTACAAACTCAATGATTGGTCTGATATGATATATATGATAGTAAGTTAAATATTGTATCAGAATTATGTGAGTATCATATCGTCATCAATTTTACATCATGTATCTCAGGACATTGTGTTCGCTATGGCTAGCATACTTACAAATGTGATTAGCAGAGGCCCAAAGAAGTTTGACATCGAGCATGACACCCAACATTTGGCTTTGTTGTAGAAACCAATAATGAGTCTAGATGAGTCAGACTAGTCAGCTTTCTTCTTCTCTGTTGCGGAGTTTTACTAGAGATGCTCCAACAGATATTTGCAAAGTAATTTTGCGCTCGAGCATTCGATGCTCTTCAACATGAACGAAGTCAGACTCTAGGCAAGCGTGTAGTCATCTTTTCTCGTTTGCCAGTGGTCCGGTGTATATGCCAGTGCTAAGCTAGCAGTGATTCTCTTCATAGTTGCCATCTGGTTAATACCTTTTTGTAAGATAATTGGATATATGTATGCCATCGGTGCTAGGCGACTTGAAGCCATCAAGAGAAGCAAAAGCCTATACGATAGCATCGTCCCTCATCATTACCGATAACAGATATAAGCTAAGGCGTGTTATGTAATCAAGACTTGGTAACGAGGATCTGCAGATTTTAATCTAGACGGTTTAGAATGTACTCGTATATTAAATACACCAATATCTTGCATGTTTTTATGCGCACAATAACTCTGAGTAAGTAGATTTAAAAAGTTATGCTATATACATATTAATAAACACAAGAAACCTAGGCAAGTAATTTCATTATCAACACAATAATATACTAATATAATGCTGTAATGCTGTCATATGCCCAAAAAATCGTGAATCGTGGAAATCGTTTTGAAACGTACGAGTATGTTTGTTTTTTGCTAGATCTTTCGACATGTAAAAAATTGTTCTGTGTTGAACTTACTTGGCGCTAAGCCACACTGATATGGAGAAATTAGGTTGTTAATAAAAGACTTAAAGCGCTCACAGTGGAACAGCTTTGAACAGCTCGGCTGATAACCTGCCCGATCCAGAACTTTGTTATACTAACGTTTAGATATATATCTTTATTTGGCCTAGTTCAGGTAGACGGAATTGTTGGTTGCCATCCTCTAGATTCAACGTTTCATATTACCTGACAGCAGAATTTCGATTTTCGTCGTTCATGAGCATCGACTTCGATTCTGTTACTATTTTCTCTTGTCTATTTTTGCTGGCTTCATCACGAGGTTTGTAGTCTAAATATGGCGTGAAATTTTCAAACCTCAGTCCTGCAACATCTTTATTCCCTTGACCTCGCGTTTTTCATACTATACTCCTTCTGAGAAGTCTGACTTCTTTCTATATCTTCTGATGACTAGAGAGATTAGAAAAGTCTTTTGCAATCTCTTACGATGGCAGGTGTCCGAACGTAAATTTGACATAGACGTGCATAGACGTGCGAATAATAATGCCGCAGGCCCTTTAACACCTATTTTAAATAAATTACTATCGCACGATGCGAAGTCGGCGGAAGGACGAGTAAGAGGACCTAGATAAAGTATTACGTCAAGGTGAAATTGTTGTAACATGCTTCAAAAAAACCAAGGGACGAATTGTCGGAAACAAGACCGGCTTCTTAAACCCATAAACGAAAGCGCACGAAATGTGTTATCATCTTGCCAGCTGCGCCAGAAAATGAAATCGCAATCCAAAATTAGAATATACAAACTTAGAATATACCCTATTCAAGTAGGAAGTGAATAGGAATACGGAAAACCAATATTTCAGTTCAATATTTGCATTGTCGTTCTTCCGAAGCCGCAAACCTAAATCCTGACATGTAATTAGAAATAGTCATCGTGTCGATAAAGTGTGTATAAAATAAAAAAAAATTATAAAATTTAAATACTTAAGCTCTGTCTCAAAACGCCAGGGAAATTGCCATGACGATGGCGCATAAAGAGTTAGCGAAGGGTGGCGTTCATAGAGCGAAGGCACAATATTTTGTAACCAAAAGTATTTTGACAAAAAAAATTGCTCACATACAGGTGCCACTTTTTTCGCAATTTCCTAGGAATTCTTTTTTGATGCATGGTACTGAAAAGAGCTTTCATTAGTCCACAATACTTGCTGTCAAAATGATGACGGCTTGTGTACACATTTTTTGGCAAATTCCAGACGTTTGAGCTTATTTTTCGGTGAAATGTGGGGCATTGGTCTGGCTACCTAAGTGGCAAAACCTGCCTCTTTTAAACGATTTCTTACCGTTTTTTCACAAATTTGAATATGATGCTGATTACTCAATTCAATTGCTGTAGATTTTGGAGTTTTTGGTCTGCCTGAACGCGGCAAGTTACTTGTGGATTTGTTTTTCTTTTGCTTATTTATTTGATAATACACAGTTTGCCGAGTCACTTTGTACAGCTTGCTTATGTATTCCACTGAAATACCGGCATCATACTTGATCACCATATCATTTCTTATAGCCTGGCTTATTTCCGACGTTTTTCCCATATTTATCAATTAAATGTTAGTGAATGTCATTAAAATTAATAAATTATATTAAAAAAAGACTTTGTAATTAACAGGGCCCAGCTTTCATGGCACGCGAAAGGAAAAAAACTGAAAAGAATATGATGTCAAAATACTTTTTTCCAGTTAGTTTTAGTTCAGTTCTTACATTGCAGCTGATAGTGAAATAATGCGTAATGTAATAAAGAAAATATTTTGCGCTCTTACAGTTACAGCGAGATAACATTGCACATAGTTTTGTCAAAATACTTTTTCCGACCATCGTATGTCAGGTTTTAACATACGCATCGTGCTGGTAGATGATGTACTGGGAATATCTATTAAGGAAAAATAACTGGATCACATGCAGACATCAGGAAACTTTTTGTTGCACTAATGAGGGGATTCGAAATGGAGCGACCTGTAGAATGTCATCAGAGTCGGCAAATTTAGCTAATTTAGCAATACAGCGTCCATTGGCCTGAATCCATTATCGGAAAAAGTGTTATGCAGGCTATAATTTCTAACTTCCTTACTTATGTCTGTCCGTAGTGAACTTGGACTTCAAAAACTGTTGTGTCCAATTAGCACGATCTTGTGCCGATTATTCCGAGTTGCGCATACCAACTTGGCTTGAGGTTCTTTTCTACTTGAACACGCTATCAAAGGTGAGGGCTTTCTTTTACTCGGACTGGTGGTATTCATTTGCTCAATATGTCCTGTCTTTGCCTATGCTACCAGTTGTGCAGCTTTTGAAATATTATGACTTCGGAATTGTCTATGGTTACGCGCAGTTCTTTCAAGTACGCTGTTGAACAAATTACATGACACCGTCGTCTAAACCCTTTTTGACGTCAAATATCACACTAGCGTCATTTTTGACTTTTACCAATGCCATTCAACACAGGCGGACAAGGTTGTCTGGGATGCCAAAACTTGGCATGACTCTATGTATTATGGTTCGTCAAATGATGTTGCACGTGAACTTTATTGATTAACAAATTGCGGGTGTGTGTATGAAGTTTCTGAATGGATATAGTCACAGGTAGTACCAAGTCTAAAAGAACACAGATAAAAACCTATTGTTGATACAAGATTACAAGCGCTCATACTTAACGGTGGATAAGATCTTGCACGCGATATTACTAGGGACAGTTAAGAAAGTTTCACTTCTTGAGGATATACCGGTTATAATTCCATACACTTTATTTTACATTATATTACTCCTGGTTTATATTCCTTACCACATTAAGGCGCCCCTAATTTCAGCACCCTTGTTGGTTTTTAGTTTAGACATCAGTTGCCAGATCTCTTGATCGGGTAGACGATATTGTTGCCGTTCACCATTGAATGGTTCATTTTGCTTGACTCTCGTTAGGGGTCACGATGTTAACAGTCTAAATATTTAATCCTTACATATTGTCATTAACGCCTGTGACTCTACTATTATGTTTCTATCCTTTTCTTCGTATGCCTTTAGTTTATCACTTTCTGATAGATTTTCTGACCATTATTTCTGCTGTAGCACCTCTCATTGCCTCGACCGAGCTCAACCTGTCTCATGATATTTCCCCAGCCATAACAAGAAGGGGGCCGTCGTCGATGTTGCCTCCGTTGAACATTCTAACACCCATAATACTGGAAATGTTCTTTGCGTTGCTTCACCAAAAGATGTCCAAGTTCCTTTTCGGGTGTTGAGGTGTAGAAAACTCGTGACATTTCATCTCTCCGCGAAGTTGATTAGCCTGAGTTCATTTTTAAAGCTGGATTCGTTTAGGCTATGTTTTGCCCATGAGCTCGTAGAAGTTATCTTCGGTGTGGTTGTCTTTCTTTTCTCCGTGGTATGGTGCATATTAGGCTGATATTGGTTAACGTTGCGTTTATGTCAGACAGTCAAGACTTCCTGTCTAAGATTTTTAATAAATCACTGCTCTTATTGTGGTAGCAATCCCCGTAGTAGGGCTGTGACAGTCCTTTGTTCTTCTTTTTTTTGTCGGAGCGTCTCATCGCAGTTTTTGAAACTAATATTCTACTCACAGATCCGAAGCTGGTTGTTGTTTACATGGCTCGGGTATCCATTCTTATTCGAGATGCTGGGACTTTTCGCAAAGTTTGGGCTTTTATGTGGTCGGGTTTAACTCATTCATAATTACAAAACTGGAGGTCCTTTCTGAATATTCTGGATTTAGGCACTCCATATTAAGAACGGCCGTGGGTCAATGAAGATTTCAATCACCACTGTCACAAGTTTAGCAACCTGACAAGCCTTAAAAAAGCCTTATAGATTTCAATTCTAAATATCTTAAAGTAGCTTATTATGATGACGGTTGATTCAATCGCGTAAATTCATCCTTCGTACATTCTCCGTCTAAGGTTCAGTCATTTCCCACGAAGGAGGAATGGTCGACATAAAACTAAAACTACCTTTTGGCTGAGAAGATTAACGCAGGATATGAACTTGGACCACATACGAGTATATTTCTGAAAAATTAAACCGAGAACTTACAGAATTGGCTAGAGTGGTGTTACCCTCAACTACCTCAGTTCTGCTATCAAATCCGATAACGACACCAGTGCGGAAATCATGCGAAGAATCACTCTTGGTAATCGCTTTGACATTGACGCAAGCAGATGAAAATGATCTCTGCCGCTCTGAGAGAAAAGTTCTTCGGATAATTTTCTATTCTTTTTGCATCATGTTCCAATACGAGCGAGCTATACAGCGAAGCCGACCTCATTAGAAAGGCTGGGATGACCCGGCTTAAATAGGTAGGCCACCTTAAACGCATGGAACCCAACGCCCCGGCCTGGAAAGTTTTCGAGAGGAACAACGCAGTGAAGGACGTCACACCTCACAGACTTGCCAAATTAACAGCACCTTATTGCAGACCGTTTTTAATGGGAAATGAATGAAATCATTTTCTCTTTACAACCGAACTGATTATTATCTGAAATTATATTTTTGTCCTCAAACCATTTATTCAGACTCTTACTAATATTTAGTAGAAAACTTATTGATCAAAAATTCGAATCCCTTTTGAGGATGGGTTGCACCACCGCTGTTTTTGAAATGCGTTTGGTAATAGGCATCATTCATTGCATTATTAAAAACGGTGTTGTAAATGTCAACTGTTTCTTGTAGGAGAGGCACAATATTTATCTTTCCATCGTTCCCCACTTCTCTTTGTGCTGGAGTTTGCTTTGAATGAACGGGGACTATTTTTTGTCATGTTTTCGTCACTGAACTGGGTGAAAGCCGAACACCTGAATTGCTAGCTCACTATTTCACTTCGAAGACAGAAATTGTGCACAAGGCTCGATTTTCTAGCTCGAGGTTCGGGCCAATGAAGTCATTCTTATAGTACACTTTTTAGAATATAGCTCCTATATTGATGTAATATTTACTAGGATTGAAAAGGAGGACATTTTTGGTAGGACAGTTGGTAAGCATAGCACACAGTTTCCTCATCTTAGTTTACAAAAGGGGACATGGCAGTTTCCTGATCATGAAACGCTAAACCAAATTGATCATTTTATGTTTGATTCTTTCTGGCAGCCAACATTGAATCGAATCACAATCTTGTTGCAGCCAAGGTACGAATGCGGATCTCCCAAGCGGCACAATAGAGAAGAACTATTGTGAGAAGATATAACGTAGAAAAGCTGTAATCGTAAGAGACCGCCAGAATCTTTGTCGAACGCGTATCCCGAAATTTCTGAACCACTCCCATCCAGCATCAAGTATCGAAGACCAGGAGCTACCAGAAGCGTTCCATCAGAGACGCCGCAATTGGTGTGTTGGTTTCATTTTACCACCACCAAGAAATTCATGGTTTGATGAATAATACTAGAATGTACACACATGCAGCTAAACAACAAGCGTACAAAGCGGCTCTGAAAGGAATGACGAGAGCCGCTCGTGAGCTCTACGAACGATACAGAAGAATCACGTGGTTAAAGGTATTGAGAATTCGTAATCCAGGAACAACGTACGTAAGTTTTACCAACAAACTAAAGAAGTCCGAATATATACCCACCATCTTTTCATCGATTTTAAGGACGCAGATGACAGCATTTATAGAGATGAACCACACAGAGCCGTGTCTAGTTTTGGCATCCCCGTCAAACTCGTCCGTCTGTACAGAATGACGATGGAGAGCGCTCGCTGCTCCGTCAATGTCAGTATCGGCTTTACCGAGACCTTTGATGTCAAAAACGATCTTAGACATGGTCACGCGATGTCATATGACTTCTCCATACTTGAAATAATTGTGCGGAACTCACAAGCGAACACCAAAGTCACAATATTTCAAAAGTTTATCCAACTATTGTACTATCGTGCTCTGATGATATTGACATACGAGTATGTATATAATTGGCAGAACTCAGATGGTTTTTACCTCTGCGTTCACTAGTAAGCGGTAAATGACGGCAAAACCATTATATGCTGTCAACAGGAAGGGACAGTAAGCAACTTTTTCTGCCTTGGCTTCACTATCAAATCTGCCAACAACAACTTAAACGGAGAATCACCCTTGTAGATAACTGTTTCTTTTGGTTAAGAAGGCAACTGAGTAGTAACGCCCTCTTCCGAACTACTAATGATACTATAATATAAGGCCGCTGAAGCATGGACTCTATCGAAAGCAGATGAAGATATCCTCGGTCGTTTTGTGAGAAATTTTTTTCCTAATACCTATATGGGGTTTTGGAGGGGAAGATTCAATGACGAACCATACGGTAAGCCTGAGGTGGTTATGATGTATAGAGCGAATTGACGCCAATGCTCCTGCTCGCAGATTCTTCGAATCTAATCCGGAGGGAAGACCTCACCTTAGGTCGCGTGCACAAGAGAAGGGGACCGCAACCAACTTACTTGGAGTGTGTCACTTGGGGAAATTGGCTAAGGTTAGTTTAAAAGCAAGCTTCGAATTAGAATTTTGTTTTGTTTCAGAATTATCGAATTGTAGGATCTACATATATGTATATATGTACATATATATTCTTGCACATAGTTACATATGTACATATGTATATCGGTGGCAGCTTGACACCCTTCAATCCATGGTGATTTGTCTCATTAGCTACAAATATTGTAATTACTTCTTTCGCAAGCTACTTTTAAAGCATGATATAGTCTCCAAACATTCAACTTTTGATAAAATTTGAACAAAATTTAATGTCTAATCATCCAATGTAACTTGCATCTGGGTTTTATATTTCTATATCTGTTAAATCTATTTTATAACTCACTTGTTAACTTTCTGTATTGTCAACATAAATAGATGTTAAGCAACTTTAACAACACACTTTTGTAAATATTTAAATATTTTCTCCCTATTGGTATGGATGTGGGTGGCATCGTAGGACATCATAAAGACACAAATTCAATTATCCAGTTTTATTGATCTATTCTTCCACAAACACTCCATTCACACTTTTTGGTGGCGAGCCCTAAAATTAGATTTAAGAGTTGAAGATATAAATTAAATGGCTAGTAGTGATAACAAAAGTCGTAGTCCTCATTTGCATTTAACAGCATAAACGATCTACAACAGAGAAAAAGAAAATAGATCAAGCCGTAAAATTCAATGTTATCACCGGATGTACCTATAAATTGAATATTTATATTGGCTAGATACCGATTGGCCCCCTACGATGTAAGAATATAGTAATCTTTCAATTGAAAATAATAAAAAATGCACACGTCTTAATTTCTGTACCGCGCCAATTTTTCGACTAAATAATCTTTGAGTAGGTAGCTAATTTTATTTAAGAATAAAAAAAAAAAACATTACTATACATAATTGCTACTGTTTAAATCAGGCTACAAATCTCATCCACACTGTACAAATGGGCGCATGGACTAAATGAATATATTAGTAAAACAATTGATCGTATATTTTCGAAAAGGGGATATAAAAAACACACATGTTGCTATCAAAAGCGTAATAAGTAATAAATTCTTACTCATTTAAACTCAGCAGGTTATCACAAATCGAAGAAGAAAATCTTGAACAGGTCTATAACCGAACAGATAAGCAATTTGTTTATATGTACCTGTGCCTCGAACACACAGCGGAACCTAACGATTGACACATATTCTTTTGAAATGACTTTGTCACCTACGACTATAAAGGCTATTGTCTTCACTCTCCAAAGAATGACATTTTGGAGGAGACATATAGTCTTTTAAATAGTTTGGTGTTAGTGGTTGGGTCAAACACACGCGGCCCTTTTATTGTTATTATGTATTCCTTTGGGTGGTCTGGTCTGTTTTAACGTCGATATCCGAGCACGAATAATTTTAGGCAGATATTTGTATAGATGTTTTGTTTTTTTTGTTTTTTTGTAAGTATTTAAATATGTATGCCTTACATACCTATTATTGAACTAAATTTGAAACTTTACTTACAGTATGACCATATTCCACCGTTGGCAATGTGTTGATTCTTGCCCTTGGAATAATTTCACAAAATTTCTCTTTTATATTCACTTTATGTTTTATTATATGAACAAGATCCTTTATTAATAAAATAATGAGAACAATTTAAATTCTTGAAACTTTAATAAAATGAAGACATCGAAACAGGCCGTCGCGTCACGAATTCGTATTGTTTTGATAATTACGTTATTATCCTACGTTTCAATCACTTCTCAGCCTTTGTGAACTATTAAATGAAAGGGACAAGGAGTGATAAACAAATAACCAACTTTAAGAAAGAAAGTAGTTGAAGTTCTTAAACACTGCTTTGGCATTAACGTGACAAGTCGCGAGCAGGCTCCACCTACGCTGGCATTGAGATTGCTCCCATCATTGCCTTCCTAAGAGAAAAATAAAAACTCCAACTACTTCTAACTCTAGTGTGAGTTGGATTTTATTCAAGCATGGGATTGGTCGGATAATAAAATGTTACTTGGTAGTGTGTGCATAAAACCTACACAACTAGAAAACCACCACCGCTCTTTGGTTCGGGGTGCTCAGCATTTGTGTTTATAAGCATAACCATGGTGTGCGTGAGAGCTTGGATAAATAATCCCTGGGAATCTGCATTTACAAAGAGATCGAAGAGCAGAGAAATGGAAGCAATATTCTCTTCAAATTCTTTTTTAGATACACGTCGTATGTATCCGTCATCCCACAAGCACAGCATCACTCTGAAGATTTTTTGTATATCCAACTGTGACTCAAAAAAAGAAGAAAAGAAGTTACAGATCATCTAAATAATAAGATCTATTTGTGATTTACTTATATAATTAATTGAAGCTACACACTTTTTCCCAGTAATTTATTTCTTGATAAAAATACAGACACATATCGATTGGACTTTCTTTTCAATAAAAAAAAAAAATAATGATTCAAATTAAGCTGATTGCCCTTGTATCATAAAAGCTTTCGCACACTGCTTAATAAATTGCCTATCCAATGGATGCACTCTATTTCCACTGGACAAAATTAAAAAAATGAAAGAAAAGTAATAGATACAAATGAGATACATACATCGATGGGACGATGATGAATGATTTTGTTGCTGCGCGGGTGATGCTCCTAAGGCTGTTAGCCTAATCCCCAGCGCTTAATGACCATAAAGATCATTACCAAAATGCTTCCAGCTGGTGGATTTACATAAACAATAATCTTCATATTTGTTTTGTTCACATGAAATACATACATTGATGAATTATGATTCTTTTATTTACAATAATTAATAATATGACGATGGTCCCAGTCTATTGAATAAAAAATATATGTATAGCTTGTCGCATAGATACATATGTTACCATATGAAAGTTGCATACTCGTATACTAATTGTAAACTTCATAACAAAAATATTAATTAGATTTAAAAAATTTGTCTCATTTTCTGTGTTATAGCCTTTGTCTTTAAACCCCAATCATTTACGTTTTATCATCTTTTTTATTTTATTTTATTTTATTAAAGCGATAACCGTTTAATGAAACGCACGCTAATTTTCCACCCGTATAAATGTTGTATTGTTTATTTATTTAATTACTTGTGACTCTTTTTAAATGGGGTGGAATTTAAGAATGTTTCAAGGCCCTCAGGTGTTGTTTTCTAGATTTACATACATACTCATATATTGTATGTGGTACATGCCGCAACTAATTATGCCGGTCGATGGTTGAATTGTTTCTTCAAAGAAACTTAGGTACACTTTGTTCTGGAAAATAAGAGCATTTCTCTACTATTTTCCTCTAATAGTTAAAAGCAATTATTTTGTATGCACATTCGTATGTACGTAACGTATAACAAATATAAACTGAAAATTTATTCTTTATTGCGGACACGTAAATCTACTCTTCTTCCTCAAGATGCGGGTACGTTAGTAAGTTAGATGACAAACGCAGAAATGTGCTCAGATGTCATTTCACAAACTCCAATGTATGGCTTTGGTGAATTTTTTTTTTTCTTTCAAACTAACTACAAATTTGGGGAACTTGCTTAACCTACCATTAAGTCACCTGAAGTGTTCGAATCTTGTCCAATGTCGATAATAATGAGTCAATATTCTGTCAAATAACCTTTTCATCAGCTATAAAGCCTCGAGCTATAGAGATTCGTGTTGGAACAACTAAATGTAAGGCGTGCTTCTGCCGAAGACGACAAGCCTTAAGCGAAATTTTAAGAAAAAAAAAGTGACAACAACCTGCAACAATCTGCAATTACAGCACTTGTGTTTAACGCCCGTTATTGCATGTGTTGATATGTATGTAGCTGTGTATGTAAAATATGTTACATATTTACATATGCATTTATTTATGTTTCACCTTTGGTACTCTCTTTTTGGGACATCCGATTGATCATGGATTGCATAACTTTTCCCAGAGATACTCGTACTGATTTATGAAGATTATTTTAATTTGACCACAATAGTCATTACTATGGACCTCACTCTATATTTTATTGAGAAAAAAATCCAGTTTATAAAACAATCTGTAAGTAGATATAGTAGCCTTATTAAATGATTTTTACATCTGTCCTGGAAATTACTTGGTTAACCTTCGAAGTTGTGTTAAATCTGAGCAGAAGTGCAAGCGAAACGAGAGCGATAATCGTCGACGATCTAAAGAAACGTTTTTACTGCTAAAATGTTGAAAGAGATCAAATAACCACGCGTGTCCGCCTTTAACGGACGATAATGGATCCCGCATAATCATCTCGTAAATGAATTAATTTTCTGATTTTGCTCACCAGGATTTTGATACATTATTAAGATCATTCAATTAATTGCAAAGGAAGCTACAGCTCCACTCATCGCCCCAACACAGCCGGCCAGTAGATATGTCATCAGTCGACACGCGTACAGAACAACAGAACGGGTATAGGAAGATATGAAAAGAGGAATTGTTACCAGTTACATGATGATGGTACGAAGATAACACTTAACTCATTCTTAAATCGAAGAAATGGTATTTGCTCCTTGTGTTCTACAGGTGGGAATTAATTTTGTCTGTGAATTGAATAGTTGAATAGCTAACGCCATCTGCCTAGTTCAAAACATGTGATCTGTTTGCTTGTGCATGTACGAATATGTAGGCCTTTGGATACTATCTTGCGTTGGCACGTGCTTTGCATTTGATTGTGTATGGAATCTTGATGGTTTTATTATCTACACGTATGTATTACATGTTGTATGTAAGTTTGTTAACTTATTATGCATTAGTATGTTTGGTATATACTTATATTTAATTAATTTACATCGTATACATATATTGTAATACGCATCTCACAGGCATTTCAGACTTGTGCAGACGTATTTTTTTGATTATTTAGGTTGACGTTCCTAAATAGATCTTCATCGAATCTTCTCCAATATTCATCAATAGCAACGGAATCATACTTACTAACTTAGATGAAGCTACATCCGAGGTGGACCTGGACCTAAATCAATAAATTCAGCGGTCTTCTGGTAATTGGCCTCAGTTACGAACTTCAAAATGCTTGAGGTTCCTTTCCACTTGCGCGGGCTAAGGGCGAAGTCTTCCTCCACTGCGTTATCTCTCTGGGTAAAAAAAGAAGCCTTTTCCGGCTGGTGCGTTGATTGGCTCTGCATGCCCTAACCATTTTCGCCACGTCAATGTCGCTGTACAACTCTCAGAGTTCGTTAATATAGGTATGTATTTCCTCCTCCAAAGTCTGTCAATGGAAACGGGACCAATGGGACGATCTTGCGTTTAAAACGACCAAGGACGTCTTCATCTTCCTCCGCTAACTTTCCGCTTTATGAGCGGTAGATGAAAACCCTAACTATTCGTCGAACTTGCCGTCCCTTCTTGTTAATACCATCTACTCTTCTTTTACAAAACTTTCAAACGCACCTTTTTCAGCTCGTTCCATTCTGCCAACCATATCAAGGTGATCAGCGTATGCAGGTAGTAGCATATTCTTTTTTAAAATTGGACTTTTTGAGTGCGATTTTAAAGAATTTACAAACTCTTTTCTGACATAGATTCTGTGAGATTCTTTCAAACATTTACGAACTAAACATGACTGTATAGCTCGTCACTATGTCTTGAAATCGATAAAGAAGTGGTGATCGATCTGAGTTTCTTGGTATTTCACTAGTATCTGCCGTAGTGTGATATTTGGTCAATTGTGGACTTTCCATGTCCTCAGCATCGACTAAAACTATTATCCTGCTCATCTCCACAGGTCTTTACGGCTTGAGAGTTATTTTTAACTTTTAGTAAAACTTTCAAACGTTGTTTTTGGGGTAGATCTTCGCTACTCGTATTTCCCCAATCGCTCCCTTCTTATGCTAATTTTCTTTTCCTGTAAAGCCAATGTTTTTCCTTGTTTATTTGCTCGTAGAGTGTACTAGCCGCGCTCGTTATTTATTCTATTTAGCGCCGTTTCATATCAGTTTTGTGGTGGAGTGAATCCCAGCGCATTCGTACCATTTCTGACAGTTTCTTGATATCAATGGCATTAATTGTCAGCATTTAATGCAGGTGGTAAAGGCGTTGAGGGATACGAGATCGGCAAAGGTTCGGCGGTTTGTTGTGATAACAAGCATTCAACAACGTTAAATCTCTTCACAGTCTTTCTTCAGTCTTGTGGTATCTTTGGCTGGTACTGATCCGAGTGTAAATTGGCCGTTCGACCCCTTTAATACCGATACCACGGTTACCGATCGCAATATAATCAATTTGTTTGAGTTGTATCTTCCTTTGTGAACTTAAGTAGATAGAAAATTGTGGCTGTTTTTGTATCAATACCAAACACACTATATTCGATGAAGTTTAATAGCGGCCTGACTATCAACACAGATTGACAAAGGTCCAGAAAATAGGTCCAGAGCTTTGCTAGGACTGTATGGTGTTGGGCTCCAATTGCGTACTCTAATTGCGCTACAAGCTCCAGTATGTTTGATATGTAGGTCATGAGGTATGAGGTGATAGAGCAGATTGTTTGCTTCGGTCGGACTTGACCTTATTTTTCCGATGGTGCTCAGACCAAGCGTTCAGTGAATTATCCTCAGTTTGATGATGTCTATTGTATATATGCTCTGCTTCGAGCAACCCCAGAAACTAGAGAACAATAGGTGAGGATAGTGCGAACTACGGCTGCGTACATCCATAATATAATTCTTGGGCGAAGTCGCCAACTTTCTGCCAAAAGTTTTGCTTGAAGAATAATCTGGTGCTCCATGGTCTGTGCAGATGCTGCTGGATATAACTGAGATGCTGAAGCTAGACGTGCTCGTACATAGATCTGCATATCTCGTCTCCATCTATGCCATTTTTAGCTGGCTTTAAAAAAACAATCGGGCAGCATTATTGTTTTAAAGTTTGAACGTAACTACTCATATGCTTATCCGGTTTTGGTCAGTTGGACGGAATTGCTGGCTCTAATTGTCTATAGTAAAATTTTGCCTGATAATCGAGAGTTGGTTGTCTCGCTTGTCATCACTACAATGCAGTTTAAAGAGGTGTTCTTTTAATTTCAAAAAGTCAATTTTAAATTAGAAAATTGGAAAAATTGGTCTTAACCTCTCCATCGAAGCCTTGCTGAAATATAGTTTTGTTTGTACAGCGGTGTTGGCAGCGTCAAACCTAAGTTTTTACGTCAATTGAACTTTATAGGTTCTAGGACTTATGTAACTCTTTGAATTCGTTGGAGTTTTGCTTGTGATATGCCCAGTTTCTGAGGTCGGCATGGAAACGACAAACTTGGCTTTTCGACCACACTTCATGCTATAGAAGCAATACCAATTTATTCTTGCGCGACTGGGACGACTTCAGTTTTTTACATCACTACCTTGTAGCTCAGTTTACAGAACCAAGGACTTCTACAAGTTGTTGGAGCGTGTGTCGTTCTATTTTTATTAAATTTAAAAATTACAACTAGGGAAAATTGATTGGCAATTGATATTTCATTAACAGAAATAGTATTAAAAGCCACTTATAAGTTAATAAAATGTATGAAAATAAAATGGGTGGGATGACGCTGTAAGCTAAGTTATACAATTTTTTATTTCGAAAAAGAATTAATTGTGCCTTCAGAAATTTTTTCTTTTTTTTTGTGGGAAAGTGAGAAATCTTCATAGACACTATAGGCCCGGGGCCTATAGTATTGTGAGATTCTTACTCACTACAAAACACATCCCTTATGCAAACCACGACTGAGTTCACACTCAACAAGCAGTTCTTCTATCGCATTTTATTTTGTTTTTATAAGATATCCTGCAGGCGATTTTCCATTGAAAATCTGTGTACTTTAGAAAATTACGCACTGCTAATCACTGCTAATCCAGAGGCTTAGTCCTTTTCAGACGGCGCAATAAATTTGTCTCGTCGAGGATCTGTTGAACAGAAATATTCGTATGACCTTGTAATCGATTATTATGTTGTCGCGCAAACATTTTAATTACGTTCTGAACGTTTTCGACTCCTAAGTCTCTGTGGATATCATCGTTTCTAATGTACCACGGCACATCAACAATACCTCGAAGAACTTTGTTTTGGAATATCTGTAATACATTAATGTTACTATTTTTAGTACAACCTCAAAGTTGTACACCATATGTCCAGACCGGTTTTAGCACTTGCTTGTATAACAGCAGTTTGTTCTCTAAGCTAAGCTTGGAATACTTTCCAATAAGCCAGTAAATATCTCTATATTTGATTTCAAGCTCTTCACGTTTTTTCTTAACGTATGCTCTCCATTTTAGTTTAGCGTCGAGTGTCATACCGAGATATTTGGCCTCGTTCGCGTAAGGAATTCGTACTGCGTTGATAAACACCGGTGGATTCTCAATTTTGTTGAGACTGAAATTCACGTGGACAGACTTGTTTTCATTAAGCGCGATTCGCCAAGTCTTTGTCCAATTGTTAATCCGTGGAAGGGTACGTTGCAACTTGGCAGTTGCTTCTTCGACTGTTTTAGCCGTTGCCAAAATGGCAGTGTCATCAGCAAATGTGGCTAGGACAGTGTCGTCCGTTTGCTTTATATCGCGGGTAAAAAGCAAATATAGCAGAGGGCCAAGTACACTTCCTTGCGGCACCCCCCGCCTTTATTGTCTTAAAAGTGGAATATTCGTTTCCGTGTCTCACACGGAAGAGTCGGTCTTCCAGGTATGAACCTAAAATACGAGACAATTGCTGGGGTAGGGCTTGTCGAAGTTTATATTTTAGGCCTTCGTGCCATACCTTATCAAAGGCTTGCGAAAGGTCAAGGAATGCGCTTGAACAGACTAACTTACACTCGATTGCTCGTTCAATTACATCGGTTATTCGATGCACTTGGTCAACTGTAGAGTGTTGGCTTCTAAAGCCAAATTGATGATCAGGCAAGAGGGAATTTGTGTCGGTAATTGGTTTAAGACGATTAAGAAGGATTCGCTCGAAGTCCTTCGTTGTAATCGGGTGAAGCGATATTGGTCTATATGACTTGACTTCAGTCATCGGTTTACCGGGTTTCGGAACCATAATAACTTCGGCTACTTTCCACTGGTGCGGTACATGCTCTAATCTAATGCTGGCATTTATAAGATAGAGCAGCTTTAGCAAACCTTTTTTCGGCAACGCTTTAAGTATCTCTCCCGTTATTAAGTCATATCGCGGGGCTTTATTGGGCTTAAGCGTGTCTATAACTTGTCTGAGTTCCCTAAGTGTAGCCTTTTCTACTGGAAAGTTTGTCGTCACGTCTAGCGTATTGACATTCTCTGGAAGCACTTCCCCGTCGAATGGTTTAAACGTTTCTGCAAGATGGTCGGCGAAAACATTAGCTTTTTCCTTATCTTCTTTCAGCCAGTCATTCTGGTTTCTTCTTATTGGCGCCACGTATATTTGGGGCTTTCGAACACTTTTAACGGCTCTCCATATGGAGTAGTTGGTATCATCTGTCGCTGTGAGTCTTTCAAGGTAGTTATTAATATCTTGGTTATTGAAGTCCTTGATCGATTTTTTCAACAAGTTGCAGAGCCTATTGAAGGACGTTTTATCTTGCGGTGCCCGGGTTTCATGCCACTTTTTCCGCGCTCTTCGTTTCTTCTTTATCATTTCTCTGATTTCCGGTGGGTATCTTATGCCGACTTAGGGAACTTTATGCGATTCGCGGGGAGTGTTATTCCAGGCCGCTTGCTGTATGACTTCAACAAAATGTTCAACTTCTTTTTCAAGTTGATACGGCGTTCTAAGTGCTACTTTCAACTCAGTATTGTCTACAACATCTATTCGGAAATCTTCCCAGTGAGTTTTGCTGTTAGTTAATCTGGGTGGTCTTTGTTTCTTAACCATGGATTCGCACAGTGAAAGGATAACTGGAGAATGATCCGAGGAAAGATCGAAGCTTTCTTCAACTTTGACGTAACTAGCATTTACTCCTTTTCCGATAAAGAAGTCTATTTGATCGGGTTTTTTGGCGACATCCGAGGGCCAGTATGTCGCCTTGGCTGTTGAGTAAAAATATCAACCACATTCCATACCAGCCGTGTAAAGAGTTTTGCCTTTTTGAGAGATACATCTTGAGCCCCAAAAGGTGTGCTTCGCGTTAAAGTCGCCACCAATAATGAAGATTGGTCCAAGAGAGTTGAATAGGTCAATAAATAGGTTTTTCTATTTTGCAGCGCAATTGGCAATAGATTGAGGATATACTAAAAGAGTAATTTTTATTTTTAGCGCATACCACGGTCATTTGAAATTTGTCAAGTTCAATTATTACTTCCAGAGTATGTTCAATGCAGTCTTTTATGAATAGGGATGACCCGCCTCTTGCGTTTCCCGATGGATGATGAGCGTGGTAGTCGCGGTAACCTTTTAGTTCCACGCGCGATTCTGTCGCCAGGTGAGTTTCAGAAATTAAACATATGTCAATTAATTTTTCCTGATTGAAAATATTTAGTTCATCAAGACTTTTCTGTAGCCCGTTGGCATTCCACGCAAGTATATTGAGCTTCTTTGCCATAATTAGTTGCAGAAATTGGCTTCGAGCTTAAGAAGCCGTTCGACTATTATCTTATTTTTATTTTAGTCTGTTCTTCTAGTCTCTCGAGAATTACTGAGAACACATTTGAGGCAGGATCCGGTGATGTACAGTTAGTCATATTTACTTGCGCCGCTATTTGCGCGTAAGTTTTTCCACTTTCCACTTGCGCATTGTTATTTTTGACGTTGTTGTTATTGGTGATTTTAGCGTTTGTCACCATTAACTTCTTTAAAGGCTTTGGAGTAGGACCGCTGTTGTTATTTCTCATTCTAGCTGTCCCTGCGTTTTTCAAAGGCTTCATTTTTGATTGATCTCGTAGAAAAATGTAATAGAATTTGATTATGAATTGATTAATGGAAGAGGAAACAATTATTGCAATACGTTAAAAAAGAGAAGAATAAACAAAAAAACAAAGATTTATAAAAGAGGGACATACAGGTTCTGATATCTACGACTAGAAGCTAGTGTTTTAATCGGTTAATAAATCTTTTTTTGAGACGAATAGTTCTTAGCCAAAGAGATAGCAAATTAAAGAGGCGACCCGATGCAACAGTATTTTTTAATATTGATTTTAAAGAATTTTTTTTTTATCTTCTAAAAACAAAATGGCGGCACAGTGGCGGACGAATGAGAACTCTTACTTTTTCGTAAACTTTCTGGGCGATCAGTTGTAGATCCCAATTTTCAATTCAGAACAAAAAACGAAGAGGATTTTGAAAAAAGATGCCAAAAAACTAGCGAAATATGTAGGATTTTTTGTGAATATTATTTTTTACAAAAACGGCGTCTTTATGAAGGAACCATTTGATTTTTTTTTATGAAAGACTCTGTCAAAAATCGGTCATAAAATCGTCAAAATTGAATCAATCATAAGGATCCTACGTATTAGGTTGTACCATATGGAATGTCCGACTTTCACTCAGTTCGCAATAAGAAGCTCTGTAGCAGAAAGTACATGGGAGTATCTCCCATAGTCGACACCTACATATGTCTTATAGCAAAAGTAAAAAAAAACTCGAAAAGTGGCACGAAAAATACCTGCGTTGGCAGGTTGGCATCTTCCGTACTCTCCTAATGTTTCTCCAACGGACTATTACCTTTTCCGCAGTTTAGAGTCATTTTGTCGGCAGAAGATATTCCGAAACCGAAAGCAGAGGTCACAAAAGCCTTGAAGACTTTATAGCGCCCAAATCAAGTCTTCTATAAAAAAGGAATAATAGACCTTGAATCAGTTTGGGAAATAGTTATAAATACTAACGACTTATATCTTGACTAAATAAAAAATTATAAAAAAAAATATTGGCTTTTAAATTTGTACCTTAAAAATTTTGGCCCGGTTCGAAATACATAGTTTTGAGAAACACGCATTTAAAGCTTCAATCACTAAAATGTTAATTAAATTTATTGTTTACCTACAATGCAATCAAACTTCAATGCCTGAGCCATACAATTGGCCTGCAAATGAGGATTCTTTTATTCCTGATACTTTCTTGATAAAGTTGTTATTTTATGGGCTTCTCTTGTCTCTTTTAACAAACCAAAAATTTAAAAATTGAGCATTTTTTGGGCCATTTAAAAGTTTTCACTCACATAAAGATTTTTGGTTATTATATATGGATAGTTAAAGCAATCCTAGCCTGATCCTGAGTCAATTAAAAAAAAAGGACAACGATTACAGGGTAGTATTACCCATTAAGTATAGTATTTTTTTTTAATTAAACAAAATTTCTTTATTTGTAAATATTTATAAACTATTTTTCATACTATGGAACAATACCTTTTGCGAACAGTGTGATTCTAATCTAGAGAAAGCGATAAACCTCCATAGAATTTCAATGTAAATAATGCAAGCATTAATTCTTATTCACCGATATGAAAGAGTTTAAGCTTACCGAAAAGATATACATATCTATATATATACGTATATATCTATACACATTTTCAAGATAGTAAGCAATTTTGATCCGGCAGCAGCTCTTAATTCACACTCTATTGGAATTCAGCACATGTCGATGTGCATTGTAAAGGAATGTTGCGCTAGTGGCACTAACTATTATTAATGTGCACACATATGTTTATATGCAGTTATCTTTTTTGTGAAAAATATAAGCACATGAATGTGGAGAAAAGGATATTCGAAATATCAAATAAAAATTTAAAAAGTACAAAAAAAAAATACATTTTATAAAAAATAAATAATTAAACAATAGTTAGCTATATAGTATAGATAATAGAGCATTAGAAGCAAAATAATGAAACAAATAGTATCCTTAATGATTGCCGAATATATATTTTATCTCAACAAAACAGTAAAAGGGTATCTAACCCCTTAGGCGCGCGTAAATTATAAAAAAAAAAATAAATAAATAAAAAAATTCATGTATATATTTATATATTTTTTCTAATTCTAAATCGAATTTGGGTTTTGACTTAAGAGTCTTACATGCCGTTTTGTAGATTTCTGTGTGATTAACAAGGTGTGACCCAACACTATCCGACGAGCAACCTCTATGGGGTACGAGCATAACCAGTGACTCTCAGTGACACGAACTCGCCGGCTCCCACAGTTATCGAGGCGCCATGTGCGCGAATCGAGTCATTGTTTACAGTGTCTTTTCTGTGTTTCGTCGAATTTTGTTATTGAAAATCTGCGATTGCAGAAAATCGTCGTTTGACTGTGCCCGAATTAAAAAGTGATCTTGGCATGTGGTTCGAGAATTCTAACTAAGGATTTGGCAATGATTCGCATGTGTGGGGAATTCATTCCAAAAGTGCTCATGGTAGGGCAGAAAAAGCTTCACTTCGAAGTCGCTCAGGACAAATTGGAACAACTTTGCTAGCCTTCGTGAATTCCCAACGTAGATCCCTGTGACTTTTTGCTATTCTATAGATTCAAAGACGCCGCACTCTGGGGCAGAATGTACCCATAAAATTTAAATTGCAACGTAAAGTTCTTACGCTATTATTTTCGTATGCATAACTGTCCGGCCTAACATCAGTCAAATGAGAAAATCCGTTATCTTTAATAAATCTCACAAAATATGCACCAGTTGCAGGCATTAGTTCAAAGTGATAATAATTGTGTTCTTTCAGCTTTGCTTTTTATCGATTTTTCTTGATTTTTTTTCACTGCTTTTTATTCCACAAACAATTTTTTTCCGGGTCAGTCCTGAAGTTTTTTTTTTACTGAATCCTAAAGAGTGGAATTTGTGCAGTTAGGAATCGTTAAAATTGTCTGCTCGTACTTGCCCCCTTTTTTTAGTATATTTCTAATGTGTGGCTATGTGTTTAAATAAATGTCTTCTTGTTCTTTTCCTGTACTTATATTAATTTTTCTGATTTAAGAACAAGTTCTATTACACTATTAGTTACCAGACAAGAGCTTGTGAATATTCTTAGAAGTTCTGGATATTTACACATGGCAGAGCAGTTTGACTTTCTAACAGAACAACTGAAATTTTGATAATAAGGACCTGATAAAAGGAATATCACATTTTAAATCTGAATACAAGTCGCAATGGTTTAGAGCCAGTAGAACTAGTGATCGGTTTTTAAAACAAAATAAAACGTGGCTAGAAACATCTATTTCATTTTTAAGTGCATTTGAAAATAAACGCGGTCGTCCAGTTGTAATTAAATTTCTCACTAAGCAAGGAAAAAGTCAAAAAACTATTCATGAAGAGATGGTGGCTGTTTACCAGGGTCCCGCACCTTCATTATCAACTGTGCAAAAGTGGTCAAGTGAGTTCAAGAGAGGCAGAGAGAGCATTGAAGACGACCCCCGCTCCGGCGCCCCGGCTACTGCTTGTACGGGAGAAAGCATCAAAGAAGTCGAAAAACTTGTTCTTGAGGATACCCGAATAAAGGTGAAAATGATGGCAGAGATCACCAAGCTTTCAATTGGTACCATTCACACCATTCTTCATGACCATCTTAACCTTTCAAAGGTCAGTGCAAGGTGGGTGCCACGAATGCTCACAGCGCCTCAGAAAAAAGTGAGAATCGCATGCTGTAGAGAGCTTTTGGAGATGTGTAGTGAGAACGCGGACGGTGTTATGGATCGAATTGTTACTGGGGACGAAACATGGGTCCACCATTATGACCCTGAAAGCAAACAAGAGTCCATGCAGGGAAGCTCATGGCCACAGTTTTTTGGGACTCAAAGGGAATCTTGCTCATTGAGTACAAAAAAAAGGTGAAACCATCAACGCCACATCCTACGCTTCCACTTTGCATAACTTGCGGGGGGAAATTAAAAAGAAAAGACGGGGTAAACTCGCAGCGGGTGTGTTGCTTCTTCATGACAACGCTCCTGTTCACACGGCACGAGTTTCCAAGGCTGATACGCGAGATTGTGGTTTCGAAGAAATCCAACACCTACCCTATAGTCCAGACCTTGCCCCTAGTGATTATTTCCTGTTTCCGGATTTGAAAAAATGTCTTCGTGGAAAAAGATTTTCGGATGATGAAGAACTCAAGTCGGCAATAAATGGGTATTTTGCAGAGAAAGAGGAAATTTATTTTTTTGAGGGTTTAAAAAAGCTTATCTCAAGATGTAACAAATGCATTGATGTTAGGGGAGATTATATTGAAAAATAAAAGCAATTTAAATTGAATTCGCATTTTCCTTCATATCGATACCGAGAATATATTGAACGCCCCTCGTAGAAGCAAAATTATCTAATTACAATGTAATTACGAGTAGGGCGAGTGCGCCTTAAAAATTCCCGTCCTATAAAGTTGTTCAAAATGCAAAAAAAGAATGCTACCCAGCACAAGAACATATGAAGTAGCAATTCAGTTGAAGTAACTTTACAAGCTCTGCTTGATCTCACTGTGCAGCGACTACTTCAAACACAGAAAACTGTTCTTGATTTATTAGAAAATGCAGAATTAAAAAGCCGTACTCTTTACACGAAGTGGGGTTTTGATGGCAGCTCGGGGCATAGCTCCTATAAGCAAGCCTTTCATGGGTTTCAAGCTTCTGATTCGGCAGTTTTTATCACTTGCCTTGTTCCACGCCGTCTCAGTTACGGAGCGAAGATTTTATGGCAAAATCCGCATCCAGCTTCTACGAGATACTGTCGACCCTTAAAAATTGAATATTTTAAAGAGACAGCAGATACTTCAAGAGCAGAAAAAAATAGAGTAAATGCCGAGATTGAAGAGTTAGTAAGTACTAAAACAATGTTGGATGACAGATTATTTATAACATAGTGAGTCACAACTTAATTTCTACAATGGTTGATGACAAAATATGCAATGCGCTAACAGATACTTCATCGACGCAAAAATGCTACTTATGCGGCGCTGTTTCTAAGAACCTTAATCAGATTGAAGAAATGATTAAATTACCTGTAAAAACAGAACATTTAGAGTTCGGGGTTTCCGTTTTACATGGGTGGATAGGTTTCTTCGTGCCTTCTTCATTTGTGATATAAATTACCAATTAAAAAGTGGCAAGCTAGAGGAAACGATAAAATAATTGTTGCAGAAAATAAAGCGAGGATTCAGAGGGAATTTAGAGAAAAATGTGGGCTGATCACTGATATACCTAAGCCGGGATTCGGCAATTCAAATGATGGCAATACGGCCAGACGATTTTTTCAATCCGCCGAGCTTTCAGCTGAAATAACAAAATTAGATATTGAATTGATTAAAAAAATGCACACAATTATGATAGTTGTGTCAAGTGGCCATGAAATTGATGTCAACCGGTTTAGAACTTTTTCTTACGAAACAGCCAGATACTTTGTATCTAAGTACCCCTGGTACAACATGTCACCCACATTGCATAAATATTTCATTCTCGGTCCCGAAATAGTCTCCTTTGCTTTGCTGCCTATCGGACAGTTGAGTGAGGAAGCGCAAGAAGCAAGAAACAAGGATTTTAAAAACTATAGGGAACATTACTCGCGTAAGTGCAGTCGCGAAAAAACTAATCTTGATGTCTTCAACTGTTTCTTGTTAAGTTCAGATCCATATATTACAAGTAAACGATAAAAAAACTTCAACATCTTCCTGGAGGAAGAGGCTTCTTAAATTTATTAAAATCTCCCACTATTCTGCAAAATAATGACAATGATAATTACGAAGATAATGATAATGATGAAAGCGATGTTTAGTTTTTTTCTTATTCTGGCGAAAAATTTCAAAATATTAAATTTTTAAAAGTGCGCCTGTTTTTTATTTTTACCTATTGGGGCATTATGATGCAAATTGTATACTTTAAAGATTCTGGTTGTGCACCTGTGAATTGATGCCAGCTTTAAGGTCCATCTGCCCCACTGTGCGCAGGTTCGATGACATAGAGACCATTCAAACGAGTGGGATGGTGCACTCAATGAAATCTCAAAAGATGACCACCAGAGCTGCTTCAACATTTCAGAGCACCGATGGTAGCATCTTGTTCAGTCGAAAGGGGATTAAATCGAAGGAAGTCACCAGCATGGCGACGAAGAATAATGCAAGCGCGTAGTTAGCACAGGTCGCTTATTTTTGGGACAGACCTCGTATAATAGGTCATATAGGGCATGTATTATACAAACAAGAGCAATTATATTATGTACTTATATTTAATTTTAAATTTGTTTTGTAAATATTATTATAAAAAAAAACTTTTTTTGCGACTAACAACTATCGAGCCTTTTTAAGCAGCTCTAGTCTGATATCTAGTCTAAAAAACATATTTAGCTCTCGTACAAAGAATATTACACTATTCCTGCTAATCAACGTCTACCACTTAAAAGATGATAGTTTTAGTTCAAACGATGGATAACAAGTAGCTTCTACATTATTTTTTACTAGTTTTTTTCTCAAAACAGAAGTATAGATAATACTCCAGTTTAAAGGTCGCATAAAATAACTCATTATCCGGCCTATGGCCATGGTTGATAGCTGAACTAAGCAGGTATGTTAAATGATGCTGGAAAGCACTCAGTATTCTTTGCGGCATAGAATCTCATTTTCGGAACTATTCTAAACATGCGCCGGATTTCAGTAAGCAGTTGCGCATTTACCTGACCTTTCTAATTTAGTGGTCAATAAAAAAGTGCCAACACGCAAGGACTATCTCTAAAAATTCGGTACATTGCTATTTGGGGTATTTTGGCGACATCGACTTCATAGGTTAGGTCCAACACGCCGTTGGTGAGAAATATTGCTTAATTTTTTTAAAAAAAAGGGCAATGCTATAACTAAAAGTTAAAATATTCGAAGTACTTAAAAAGTTCAACCTTTCAGAGTAAATGTTAACTCCTCTAATGAAAAAATAGAAAAGATCTGACAAAGACTGGCCCTGGTCAACCGTTGCTACTTTAGGTCAGCCAAACGACTGCTGCTCGAAAAACCAAATTAATACTCTATAAAACCAAACGAATATCTACGACACCAAATGTACTGTACTTTCCTTACGCCTACAGATTCCGACAGGCTAAAGCGACACGAATAAAGATAATATTTCAAATCTCTACCTCAACGTTTTATTCCAAAATAAGCTAATCATGAGACAAAAGTTAGACTTCATTTTGGTAATCCTTCATTCGTTTTTCTGTCGTGTTCTTTAAGTAAAAGATTTAACAGCTTTATAGTATGCTATTTTCGGGCACATATAGAACCACTCAATCTTTTGCCTTCCATTACACGACACACTTCACAATGGAGTTCACTTCGTGCCTTAGAGTATAACCAAGTGAGTATAGTACACCTCCAAACCTGTTATTATACTCCTTCGAGATATTATTTTTCCAAAAAACTTTAAGAATGTTCCATGGACATGTATGATTTATGAAGGTTTTTAGCTTTGGAGTAATCGTGAGGTATGGTGGCATGAATCTAAATACTGCATCTAACATATGTACTCGTATGTATGTAAAAATACTGACTCAATATTGAGTCGAAACAGACTTGCGACACTTGGCCTTAGTGCTGTGAATGACACTTTTCCAGACAGTAAATATCATTCCAAATTAACTCTTATATTCTATTGACAATACTCTTTAGATAAGGAAAACTATCAGCGTTATCGACTTCATGTTTGGCAATAATAAGTTGAGCGAAAAACTTGCAAGGCTAACTCCGTTCCTTTCGGACGCATTTAATAATCGATTCTCTGGTTCATCTTGTGAATGTCTATTACTATGGGAAAACTGATAGATGTTTTCACTATACGAGTACATAGATTCAGTTGTAAATTCAGTTAATACGTCATTATAAATTGCATTAACCTGCTTCCCTCTGATAGTGCTGCGCCGCCTTAAGACTATCGCTAAGTGCTCCCAACATTCCTTATACGAATATTCATTTGTAATCATGAAGGAACCATCTAAACTTTTTAAAAGATATTATTTACAGCTGTTTGTCCTGAAAGTTCCTTATGATTATCACGAAATGTTTTAGGTGACGGCCTGTCATATTACCTTTCTTAATATAGCGTTAGAAAGAATAGTGCAAAACTCACTGGCCAACAAGAGGCACATACTTTTGGGCCATGTTGAGCCAAAGATTATGCTAGCTTGAGTCGCTTGATGAGACCCAGGTTCAACCCAGGCTTTAGCGGCGTTACGCTTATCGCATCTTATACCACGTTGTATTTTCTTTCTTTTCATTTGGTACTGAACTTAAATTTTGTATCTCTCTGCTATTGGAACTGCTCCAGATTCGTCTCCAGGTGTCTGCTGAAAGCGATTTGCTATATATTTCTTTATAAGAGTACATACATATCTATGTTTTATTGCCACTTGGTTGCGAAAAGATTTTCCACAGTTCTCCAACTAATTTCTGCTTTGAAGGTTCCCGAACAGTAATAAAGCTATCACAAGACGGTTGTCACATTTCATTCCGATATCAGCTCTTCGCCGGAAAAGAATCTTTTAAATCGTCTGCTAATTACAATCTGATCAATTTGATTTGATGTGCATTGCACAGTAGATGAAACTCAGCTGATCGTGTGACAGACCCAATACTCAGAAATGTGACTCTGCAGATTATGCGGTATGTATTGCAGAAATATCCCGACCCTTCGATGTTGTTGTTTGGATCTCCTTCTCAATAAAACACAACAAGAAATAATCCGTCCGTATGCAATTAGTTTTGTTGTGTTTTAGAAAAATCTGACATGTTACGTTGCGCCTCGCAGTGCTCTAGCCGTTGTTAAGCGAACCTTCCTCTGCCTAAAGTTGTTACTTCTAGAAATATGGTATATATTTAATACTTGCAGATATCGGAGTTCACATAGAAAACTGAATATTTAAGGGGATCCCCCGTGTGATGGCCTTTTTTTTAAGCATTTTTTGGGATTTTTTTTTCGTCTAATGAAAAGATAGAACTTTGAGTTTTTTACCATTTATTTATTACTATTTCGAGAGTATGTGAAACAAATTTCAAAATCTTCATTCGAAAGTAAGTTGTACCACTCCGAAAACACCCTCCTTGAAAAAAAGGACACTCACTTCCTCCACAATTTCGGCTGATTGGCTTATCAAAAAAAAAAAAAAAGTGTTTTAATCTACTGATTCGAGTATCGAGTGAACTAGAATCATTTGAAAATATTGAAACTGAGTTTTTGACAGACTTCTGAAAAAAAGTTTCAAATTTCATGATTTTTTTTAGGTTATCGTTACGAAAAAATAGAAATGCTCCGAATTTTAGGACAGTTATCTGTGCGTCTATACGTGTTAAGTCTGCCCTATATTTATTTATATATTTTAAGTGAATCGGTCAAACCGTTTCCGAGATATAATGGAGGAAAGTTAGAAAAACACAGTTTTGAAACAAACGCGTTTAAAGTTGTATGATTAAAACTATGAAAATTTTAATTTACCATCAATCTGCGATGCGAAGATTGACAAAACAAGTGACCATAAAAACTCAGCGCTCCGAAAAGCTGCTTCTTTTAACTGCTGTACCTTTATAGCGATTTCAAAATTTAAATAAAATACCAGCATGTTCTACACATGTTAAGGAATCAATTTATGCAAAAAAAAATTTTTTTTCAACCCATCACACCGGGGAACCCCCTTAAGTACATTTATTTTTCTATCATAATATGTTTAAAACAACACTAAGATCTACTCATAACATATGCATATGCATACTATGCATATAAAAGGTGCCGAAAAAAGAGCAAACATCGTAAGCCTGGTTTTATTTTTGCTATTATGTGTAAACAGTCAAATTATTATAATTGATTGATGGCAGACATTCTGGCATTACTAAAACTCGCTGTGATTTCTTATTGCTAAATATTATTTCGAAAATGCTGAAGTTTTTACTCCAAGGATTCGCAAATTGTGTCCAATTTCTGGTTCCAAGTGCATCAACTGTAAGAAATTATCTAAAAATTCGGCCCATGTTCGTCCAGGTCGTTAGCAGAAAACATCACGACTGATCACCAGAATGTGGCCGAATGTCAGAAGATTATAAACGTTCAATGGCGAACGGTATTATGAAATGACAACCTAGTTTCTGGCGCTTCAAATGAATAATATGAATCTCAAAAACACATGGTTTCAACAGAACGGTGCCACTTGGCAAACATTACGTGAAACAATTGCACTATAGAACGAGAAATTTGCTGGTCGTATTATCTTCCATTTTGGCAACCAGAATTGGCTGCCTAAATCGTGCGATATTTAGCCTTTTTAGTGCAAGTTTTATGTCCACAAGCCCACGTCTACCCACCCAAGCCTTAAAGGAGGATATTAGTATTACCCGGGATTAATTTTTTTTTTGTTTTTTTTTATTTACTTTATTTTATTTGAAAACTTATAACTAACAATTCAGAAAAATATATTTATTAGAAAGAAAAGAAAAGAAAAACACAGTAATAACTATAAGATTTCATATAAAATAGTTAGGAACATCCGATTGTCCGATGGACAAGAGTTGGATGCGCCATTCAATGAACTAAATACAAAAGTAATTATCTATTGATGGGGATCAATTATAAAATTTAAAACAATTCTCAGAGCACATACTATAGGTTTAAGTAAAAAAAAATAAATAAATACATAAAAGTTGAGTTGGTAACTCAAACACTACGAAGTTAAGTTAAAAGCATATATGTACAAGAGCTCAAACAAAAATATTTAAAAAGATATTAATTTCGTTATGGTCTAAAGAAAAGAGCAAGAGTTTAACATTTTTTAAGAAAGTAGATTTGACTCTCTCGCATCTTAGATTTTCTGGCAGTCTGTTGAATAAGCGAGGTGCAGTAACATTAAATGAGTGAGAAAAAGATATTTTTTTTATAAAAGGTACGGTTAATAAATTTTTACTGTAGATGCGTAAATCTTGCAGATGAGTATCCTGATTTCTCAAAAAATATTTTTAGAACCTTATAAAAATATAAATGTTTTAGTGGAATAATGTCTAGGTTTTTGAACAAAAGAAAGCTAGGAGTGATACGACTGGCTTTGCAGATAACTCGAATGGCGTGTTTTTGTTTGATTCTGATAAGTTTTATTCTGATAAGTACCACCCCAACAAGAAAGACCATACTGTAGTCTGGATTTAAATAAACCATTATAATCCAGCTTTAAAATCGGTTGACTACAGTAGAGACTGAGATGGTAGATTTGCCTCACAACATTGTTAAGGTAATTCTTCAGGTCAGATGTATGATCATTCCAACACATCTTATAAATATTTGAAATATTTGAAACTTTTAACTTTCTCAATGTCAAAACAATTATCTGAACAGTTGATGTTGTCATTATAAGATGTAGTGTTGTTATTATCATGCATACAATTATTATTGAGAGGATATCTACAACAACTTGGTGAATGATATTTTATTACCATATCCTCATAGATTGTCCCCTGAATATTAAAAACCATAAGTTTTGTTTTGTCACTTACGAGTATAACAAGTCTATGCAAATTAAACCATTTTCGCAGAATTTCTAAATCATTGTTTATATCAGTGAATAATAGAAATTGGTTTTTTGAAGAATATGATAAGGAAGTATCACCAGCAAACGATGTTATTCTGCCTTTAAAATGTTGAACGAAAAGCGAGTTCACAAAAATCAAGATTAGTATAGGGCCCAAAACGGAGCCCTGAGGAACACCTATATTAGTACATCTTTCAGAACTAAAATTATTCTGAATTCTAACCTTTTGCTTTCTCTTCTTTAAATACGACGCGAACCAGTCATGAATTTTACCTCTAAAACCTGCCTTATGCAACTTATCAAGCAACAAAGTGTGATCTACCGTATCAAAAGCCTTTGTTATATCAATGAACAGAGATGCAGGCACCTCAGAATCATTCAAACTATCATAAATTTCGCCACATAATTTTAAGACAGCATCCTTAGTAGATCTTCCACTCCTAAATCCGTATTGGTAATCACTGAAAAATTTGGATTTGTTTAGAAAGCAAAGCATTCTAGATTTCATGCCTCTTTCAAAAACTTTTGAAAAAACTGAAAGAATAGAAATGGGACGGTAATTATTTAGGCATGTAGTGGCGCCTTTTTTATGTAGAGGAATAACTACTGCTAACTTCAGTGATTCAGGAAAAATTCCTTTATTTAAACTAAGATTGAAAATATGGCATAGCACATCAGAAATAAAAAAAGAAATCTGTTTTATAATGTTGCTGGTAAACATATCTTCAGATGATGAATTAGACGATTTTAGGGACATTATAATTGCATGTATTTCAAGTGAAGTAAATTCTCTACAAAAGAAACTGTTGGGATAAAACGTATCCTCTATTATCATGTTGTGACAGCCACATGAATTAGTATTAAGCGAAAATGCCATCAAATTGTGACCAATGTTTGAAAAATAATCATTAAATAAATTTGCAACGTTTGAAGGCTCAGATACAGTCGCATTATTGGCTGCAATAACTACATTCATATTTTGTATATTCTTTTTATTTAAAATGTCATTGACAATTTGCCATTCTTTTTTTGTGTTACCTAAATTTTCGGAAAGCTTATTTCTGAAATAAGTATCCCGACAGGTTGGAATATCAGCTTTAAGATCATGGCAAAGATTTTCATATGCTCTTTGAAGCCTTATGTTATTTGGATGTTTTTTTATACAAGCAAGCAGTTTTTCCTTTTTATTGATTTTGTTTAGCAAACATAAGTTCATCCATGGTTTCAGACATGTTAGCTGCTTGTCCCTTTTATTTAAAAGCTGACTATTGTTCGATATTAACACTTGAAGCTTGTTGAGAAATAAGTCAAAGGCTACAGATGGATCATCATTACTATAAACCTCTTCCCACAATTCAAAAAATAAAGCGGATTTCAGTGTATGGAAATTGATCTTTTTAATTTGTTTCAAATAGGATTGTTTAGTTCTGGAGACGAAATTGTCAAACTGAAGGCTGGTTAAGTTATGATCGGTTATCTTAAGATCAAATACATGTGCTTTATAGTTCATATTATTATTCCTATGTAATCTTAAAAATATATGGTCTAAACATGAAAGACCTCTGGTTGGTTTGTTCACCAATGACGCAAAGCCAAAGGAGGACAAAGCAGTAAGAAAAATATCAGTATCAGACAAATCAGTCAAAAGATCAATGTTGAAATCTCCCAAAAGTACATGGTTTTTGGATTGATGATTTCCCAAAAATGCAGAAAACTCTTCTACAAAAGCCCTAACAGTAAGCAGATGAAGTCTGTAAACAGCAGTTAAACAGAATCGAGAACCAGATATTTCACAATTTAATACAATCAAATCAGCAGTTTTAAGTTTAGGATACAAAATTTCGCATTCTATATCACTCCTGTAAAATACTGCCACTCCACCAGCTGCATACGAATTATTACAGAATGCTTTAAACGTATAGTTATGAATTTTAAACTTAAAATTAGATACCTCAAAATCAAAAATCCATATTTCTGAAAGAAATACGAAGTCAGGTAAATGGTCTAGCGATGCGATTTCATAAAAAGAACGAAAATATGTCGAGCAGGGCATTTATCAGATTTATAGTATTGTTCCATAGATTCTTTATTATTAAATAATCTAAATACCGGTATTTTTATTTTGTTTAAAACATAGAGTTATTTAAAATTTAAATTTAGGACACCCTTTATAATCACATGCACATTTACCGTGGATTGACTAATACATATGAATGTACATGTGTATATTCATCTATTGTAGCTATCGATATTGTTCCAAAGGCAGACGAACAGTAATAAAACAAAAAACACGAGCTCCTACTGTTAGCAAGCTATTGTTAGTCAAAAATATCATTTTTTTTCTTGTTAGTTGTTTTAAGATATCTCTTATGATGATGTCGACAAATCTGAGAGACTTTTTTTTCCAATGTCCAATAAACGGCTGTCAATTGGAATGCCAGTTCGATATCAAATGTCACCATCATATGCGGGCGCTATATACATCTTTATAACTTTGCCGTTTTTTCAATTGTCAATTTAATGTTCGGTGCGACCAGATGATTAAAGGATCATAAGGACCTAGTAAGGATACCTACATACGTACGGCATATCCATGTGTACAAACATAGCGAATAAGTATAGTTAATTACCGGCTGCATATTTTGCAAATGATTCGTCTTTGTCTCAGGTCACATTATCGATTGTATCCCGAAGACATGTATTACAAACAAAGAGATCAATATGTCATCATTGCAAACCTCACTCTGTTGTTAACATTTTCTTTAAAGATTTGTGCGATTGTTATGTGTTTTTTATAGAAAATATATACTCGTATAAATTGCGGTTCTGGCAAGTGAAAACAAAACAATAGATCAGTGCAATACAAATAGAATTACATATTCAGATACTTAAAATTACAGTCATTACCCGACACGTCCTGTGGTGAAAGAAGATACCAATACAGTATGACCACTAACACCTGCCCTCATAGTTTGGCATCAGGTAAGAGTCAAGCTTGTGTCCTCGTGCCACCGCAGGAACAGTCGGCCACCACCATAAAGAAAAAAGAAAAGATATGTTTGTACATATGTATACTCGTACAAGTATACGAGTATGTACGAATATATTATTGTGTAAAATTGGTAGAGCAATACGCAATGAAGTACGAGTATCTTTGAGTGCAATGCTCATCAGAAATAGAAATACTACCTACATACAGCTGAGAGTAAGAGGGCAAAACGGACTTCTCGTATAATACAAGATTTGAAGTTCAACTGGCGGTGACACTATTTTCCAGGCACAGAGGTACTCGTAGCATAACGAAGAGTTTTGTGCTTGTATGTATTATAACTCCCAATATTTCATACGTACAGATGCTTTTAGTTACCATGCAGTTGCATATAGAACTAGAAAAGTGATGAAAAAAAAAAAAGACAATTTGCATTGGACACAGGCACAGTTTATGTGTCTCTCGGGTACATCATAGTTCGTTTCCCTTACGTTCATATTGAAGAATCACTATTTTGTTTACGCTGGGCATAGTATGATAATTATGATTGACAGCATTGTCAGATGAGCAAATTTTGAAGGGGTGTCCTTCTCAAAATATTTGTTAACCGATCAATCAAGATTTTGTAGCCGAAAACGTCATGGGGCAGAGATTTTTCTCATATAATTTGCAAACATGAGCGTCTTTTGACAAAGTATAGTCATTTGATGCAAGAAAAATATATGAATGTATCTCTTGTCAAAAGTTGTATAGTAAAGACTTAGCTGCAACATTTTTTGACCAGGTTTCGAATTTTAATATTCTAAACCTCTTTCCACATTATGATTTTATACAATGTACAAATGAATTAATCTCATTTTCTCTTATTGCGTCACAACTAAATATCCAATATACCATTAAGTAAACACTAAATACTAAATACTCAATCTCTATTAGGTTTAATAGCGTTCCAAATGATCTGCTTACTTACTTAAATAACCCAACATCGCAGTGGACCTGGGCCTCAATCAATAAGTCTCCCCAGTTAGCGTGGTATTCTGATTAGTCCCTCCAGTTGTTGTGGTCTCTGTGCACTTCTGCGTGCTATCTAAGGCGAGATCTTTCTCTCTTGCATTTTCCCTCCAAGTGGGAATAGAAGGCTTTTCGGGCCCGAGCGTTGTCCTAGCCATATTAGGCAACTAATGCGCGTTTTTTGACCAGGCCGATGTCGCTGTACAGTAATACCTCCCACTCCAAAGCCTATCAACGTGAAGGGGACTAAAAAGCATTTCTTTCCCCCCTTTGCTTACTTCCTTGCGCAATAGAACAGGATTGGAATGGATCTTATAAAGAATCTTGAAAGCAACTCTTTCTTCCTGATAAGATGGCATCATCAGAGTTATGAGCGGAACCGAGTTAAAAAGTTAAAGCTGCCTCTTCTTTTCGACAGCATATGCTTGGTTTTGCCCTCATCCACAGCTAAATCCATTTTTGTTCGGTTTAAAACTTGCAAAGACACCAGTGATTGTCATCAGCGTATGCAAGTATGTAGTTGTACAAACTTTTGGAAAATTGTGCTTCTGGTGTTGTTTGTTTACCAAACTTGCAAAATTAGTATGTTAGCGCAGAAAACTCAATGAAATGGCTTCTGACCTGAAAAACGTTGCCCATCGTTATTCTGCACTGTTTGCCGAGAAGTAATGCCAAAACTATACATATGGTCATATGACGCCTTGAAATAGCTAAAGAGGGGCTGAGTGTTGATCTGGACTTTTTGGGTTTTCTCAAGGATCTGCCGCAGTGTGAATATTTGTTTAATTTGAACTCATCAGGCCTAAAAGCGCGCTGATATGAGCAATCAGATTGTTGATAAATGGTTTCAAGTGGTCACATAATACAGCAGATAAGATCTTACTTGTGATGTCAAGGAGTCTGATGTCTGTATAGTTCTCGCAGCTTAGAGAGTTTCCTTTCTTGTGGATTGGACACACGACGCTGAGGTTCTATATATTAGGCATACTTTCCTCCGACCAAATCTTGGAAATGAGTGTGTGAATGCTCCTTAAAAAAAGCAAAGATTACTATTATAGAATTACCCTACGTATGTAGGAGCAATACAACAAAAACAACACGACAAAAACCAAAAGAATAAGAGCGGTGTTTCCGATTAAAGATCTTTATTGCAACTAACTTATTGGTTTTATAAAATTTGGCTTATCGAATAATAGCATTGAATACATACGGGATTATTTTTGACAAAACGAAAAGTAACGTTAGCCCATCGAAGCATCATCACCAGTTTTATAAACTGTATGAGATGTACATAATGACAATATATAACAAATATTATAAATATTAAACGATAATGTGCCAGCACAGGGTGGTCAACCGGACGAATCACATTTAAACTTTCTAAAAAAGTGCTTTGAACCGAATGTTCCCAGAAGAACCTTACAACTCGTTCATCCTGACTATAAATCGACCCCGATTTTTCCACCGTATGCATTGACACTTACACTATTTTTTTCTTTTATTTAATACATTTCAAAATCAAGAATAAATAAAGTCGATACAATTTTTCGAAACTTGGTATTTTTATGTGTGTACCAAAACAGAACTTAATACTTTAGTAGTTCATCAAAAGTCGTTACAAATTATGCTCTGTACATATCTTCAAAATATTCAAATTCATTTATTAATGATTCGTAATAATTATAAAACTACAAATTAAAATTTAAACAAAAACAAATAGATACAGATATTACGGCAAAAGATATATAATAATAATAACATAGATACATATAAGTATTCATACATTAAAACATAAATGTGTAGGGTAAAAAATGGACTAATACTTTCAAAAAGGAATTTGATAATGATACATATGATTAATATGATGTCCAAACTTCTTATTGCGGAATGATATATGGTTTCATATTCTCAGGAGATGCAACTCCTTCGTACTTGTTTCTTGAAATTTTCAAATTTTCTAAGTCTTTAACTAAGTACCTGTCATTTGGGAAAATCTTAACAACCTCAAAAGGACCTTTGTACTTAACTATGAGCTTTTTATTTAAACCGGGTGTATTTACAACGTTTCTTATTAAAACGTAATCACCGACTTTGTAAGAAAATGGTTGTTTATGCCGCTTGTCATAACTAACTTTATTAGATTCTTGACATCTAACAGTTTTTTCACTAGCCTTTTGCCTAATTGTATCTAAATTTCTATCATCTTCTGAAATTATGTTTTGTTCAAGATATTCACGGACTCTGTCAGACACATTACCCTTTTGTGCAACACCAAAAAGCTAAAACCTGTACTTTTACTTTCGACGTTATTAAGTGCGAATTCAACTTTTTCCAGGTGGTTCGACCAGTCGCCAGGATTGAGTTCACTTTCCTTAGATAGCATTGGAATGAGGCTTCTGTTGATACGCTCCACTTGACCATTTGACTGCGGTGAACAAGTTGCCACCTTAATGTGTTGTATGTTATAGTTGTTACAAAAGCTCGCGAAATCTTCTGATGTAAAGCAGCTACCTCTATCAGAAATCATGCGGGTGGGCTTACTATACACGGAAAAATATGACTTTAGACAGTTGACAACTTCTAAGGTGCTGGTACCCTTCACTGGGTAGAGTCTGGTGAATTTTGAAAACCCATCGACTACCAACAAAATATGTTTAAAGCTTCGCCCCGACGAGGGTAATGGACCAAAATGGTCAATATGGATAGTCTCAAAAGGTTTGTCACCTTTAGGGATGCTGTGCAAAACACCTTCCTTTTTCCCCGATACTGAAGAGAAATGCATGCATTTTAGACAACTGTTTATATAGCTTTTCAGTTTTGCCTTCATGAGAGGAAACCAATAAGTTTTTCTTAAGAAATTATAACACTTTTCTACACCGGTGTGGCAAAGGGCTTCATGATGCGTTTGCATAACGTTCCTTTCCATTTGCGATGGAACGTAAAATAATATTTTATGATCAAGCTTACGATAAACAAGGCCATTGATCATTTCGTATAGAGAACTTTCCCGTTTCTCTAACATTTGAACCAACTTTCTTATAATAGGATCCTTCTGTTGGGATGCCGCTAAAACATGTTCAAAAGAATCAGACTCAATAATAAGGACATTATGACACCTGCTGAGAGCGTCAACATGACCCATCCTTTTACCATCTCTATGTTCAATAACAAAGTCGTAATCCTGCAGCTCTAAGGCCCAACGAGAGATCCTGGGGTTTATTAACTTTTTGTTAAGGGTAAGCGTTAGTGATTTACAATCAGTAATAATCTTAAATGTTATGCCCGTTAGATATATCCTGAATCTCATCAGCGCATAGATAATGGCTAAGGTTTCTAACTCATATGAGTGGTATTTAGATTCTGAAGCTGTAGCACGTTTTGAGAAAAATAAGACAGGGTGAAAGCGCTTATCTTCTTGTCGTTGTACCAGCACTGCACCAAATCCCAAGTTGCTTGCATCGCAATGCAACTCAGTCTCAGCGTGGGGATTGTAGATACTGAGTAATGGAGCGTTAACTAATTTATGTTTCAAAACTTCAAAAACTGATAATTCTGTATCACCAAAACTAAAAACAGCGTCTTTTTTGAGAAGATCGTATAACGGCTTTGCCAAAATTGAAAAGTCCTTTATAAATTTTCTGAAATAAGAACATAATCCCAAAAATGAATGCACTCCCTTGACATTTGTAGGTACAGGAAATTCAGAAACAACTTTTAGGCCGTTAACATTTGGACCTATTCCATTACTAGAGACTTCGTATCCTAAATAGGTTATAGTTTCAAACATAAAAAGACATTTGTCATAACGCAATTGTAAGTTGTTGTTTCTTACTACATCCATAACCTGTTTTAATATGTCAAAATGTTCTTCCTTTGTTTCGGTAGCAATTAACAAATCATCAATGTAAACAAGAAGTTTTCCAGATTGAATCAGTACTTTAAATATAGAATTTATAAACCGCTGAAAGACGTTAGGGGCGTTTTTCAGCCCGAATGGCATGCGTAAGTATTCAAACTGGCCCAGAGGTGTAATGAAAGACGTATATTTAATTGAGTCTTCAGACATTTTTACATGATGAAAACTACTCTTTAGATCGAGGAGAGAAAAATATTTTTTCCCCCTTAACCGATCCAAATGATCCTCTATCAATGGTAGCGGAAAATTGTCTTTGACCGTAACCTTGTTAATTGACCGAAAATCAACACAGAGTCGCAATTCTCCTGTTTTCTTTTTAGCTAAAACAATTGGGGACGCGAAAGGAGAACTGCTTTCACGAATAACTTGGTTTTTAATAAGGTCATCTAAAATTGTTTGTAATTCCAACTTGTGCATGTATGGCAGTCGTCTAGGTGCACAATTACAAACAAATTTTGAATCATTCAACGTAATTCGCATTTCGTACTCGCAAGACTCATATAAAAACTTGTTGTTTGAAATTTTGCCAATAACTAGATTTTTAATTTTATCACTATCTTCAAAGCACAAACTTGGATTTATATTAAAATTAAGCTTTTCATCGCGGTCATCATATGTATCAATATTAAGAACTTCTATAATACTATCGTCAATGTTGCTATCGTTATCTTTTTCTTCAAAAATTTGTTTATTTTCTAATGTCAATTTAATTTTACTTTTTTGCAAGAAATCTCTACCCAACACAACTATGTTTATTGGTTTTATAAAATTTGGCTTATCGAATAATAGCATTGAATACATACGGGATTATTTTTGACAAAACGAAAAGTAACGTTAGCCCATCGAAGCATCATCACCAGATTTACAAACTGTATGAGATGTACATAATGACAATATATAGCAAATATTATAAATATTAAACGATAATGTGCCAGCACAGGGTGGTCAACCGGACGAATCACATTTAAACTTTCTAAAAAAGTGCTTTGAACCGAATGTTCCCAGAAGAACCTTACACGTACTTTGGTTGAAACGCTGAACAAAAATTAAATGATCCTCAAGAGCAGTTATGGTCGATAGCCATATGCTTTTTCGTATTATTTCACAAAATTCAAAGTTCTATTGTCGAAAAATAACAAAGACTTTGGCCTTATTTTTCTTAAGAAAGAGTTAACTAAATTATTCCATTTGTATTCAATATAAAAACACTTAAAAGCTTGCAGGTTTAAATGCGTGTTTGTCACAAAAAGGAAATAAGAGTAACCTCAAGGGATAAGGACATTTGTATGTGTAGTACGAATTTGTCTACTGCATATCATTTAAATTATATACGTTCTCAATGACGCCCATGCAATGAAAATATCAATACATAAATACATACGAGTATATGCAATTCTTTATCAAGAAAATAGTGTGAAAATTTACAATCGTTAATACCCCTATAAGTTTGGCACAAGTGTTAATTGAAATATATCAGGGTCCATTATATCTCAATAAACGAAAACAAGAATTTCTCGGCATCTTAATTGCTCAAATAGCTCATACAATGAATTTATTTCCTTTTCAGGGATCAGTTTTCCTTCTGCATAAAAAAAACATAAAATCAATAAATGTCGCAGAATATAGTTAAAGAAGACCCTTTTAAGGAGTCCGGCTATAACACGGATTTTGAAGCAACCATATTTTCAAAAATGCCAATAAAAGAAGAAAACCTCTTTCAGGAGTGTTTTTATAATGATGAAAATTTAGTAAGCAGCTCCGTAAATTTAACCAAAGATGCAAATGAGATCATTGATCAGCCGATGCCGAGCAATGCATTTTACCCTAATCTTTTAAGTTTTGAAACGCAATTTCGTAATCACAAAGTTTCCTTAAGAAATTTGCTAAAATATCAAATTGATCAAGTGCACCGAATGGAAGTATTTGAAGAAATAAGCAGCAATAATGTAAAATGTAAGGAGTTATGTGAAAACTACTTAAGTAATGATAATCGATGTGTTTCGCCAGACATTTTTTGTGATTCAAGTGAAGACGAGCTTATTCATGATAATTCAGAAAATTTTGAATTTAATAAGACTCTGACCCCGAAGCTAAAAACAAATAAGTACCTTGTTTTACATATTGAAGAATACATGATTGCACTATTGAAAACTCTTGCATCAGAAGGTAATGCAACGATACTGATCGCAAAATGTGAAAAATGGGAGAACTGCTCATTTACCAATGACATGTAAGTTTAAATGTACACATAAACGTTAATGGTGGTACCAAAACCAATTGTTCTCTTTTAGACTTACGTTTCAAAAATCTTCATGCGCGATTGATCGTAAGGTGGATGTGAAACATATAAAGTGCCGATATCATTTTGCGATAATTATGCATATTCTTTCAGAAATCTACCATCTTCTCATTACCAATACAACATGTACAGAACGGTAAGTTGACATATATTATAATTTATAGTACACTGCTGGTCACTTGCTTAGCCTCATAATTAAAAATGAATAAAACAGATATTTTTTGTGGTCATTTAGTCCTCCTCTGTTTTTTACAATTTCAAATAGTTAATGGCAATTTTTTCAAAAGCATCTTCTTCGGCTTTGATCAGGTTTTGATGGTTAAAAAATTACTTACCTTACTTATTTTAAATTGGTTGAAAGCCATCCCCAGATATTTGGGGTATAATCTAAGTTTCGTCATTGTAAAATTTCTACATTATATATTTGTTCCTAACCAGTTTTTTAGAAGAACTGATCTATGAATTGGAGTGTTGCCCCGCTGCAGAATCCCTCGTCCGCCTTGTAACATATTGGGATTTTTCATCAGCCTTCATCATTCTCGACAAGGAGAATTGTCCGACATCAACATTAAGATGACAGTGCTCGTCAACAAAAGTTGGGGAATGTGTTTGCGCATGTTTTGAAACATCCTCACCAAAACTTGAGCCATTTTAGGTGCGCAGTTTTATTTTGACAATCGTTTGAGTGAATCGATGTGAGCGTTTTAAAGAAAACAATTTTGCGCAGCTGAATTTAAATGTGATTGTAACGGCTTGGGTGACGATGAACATTGACGGCCAAAAACTACAACCATTGGCGATAGCATATGTACATCTCTCAAGTTTTAGAGCGATTTTAGACAACCGTCGAATTAAGGTTAGGGAGATATCAGAGGCTATGAATATGCCCAAAGAATCTGTTTGTCACATATTGAATTAAGATTAATCCATTAGACAGCTAACCCATCGTTGGGTGTCGCGTTTGTTCACTCTGGACCAAAAACGAATCAACATTTCCAACTCTCTGTTTGCGTAGCTGTTATACTCCAGAAACAAAAACCCAGTCAAAATAATGGACTGCGAAGGAGAAATTGGCTCCAAAAATGGCAAACATTGTTCCTTCGACTGGGAAAGTGATGGCGACTGTTTTATGAGATAGTCATATCTTGGAAAAAGAAAAACCTTTACAAGGGCCTACTATATATCACTATTTATTAAGTTGAAGGAAAAAGAGATTCCGCAAAAAGGCCCACATTTGCAGAAAAAAAAATTTCCTTCACTAAGGCAATAAACCGTCTCACAACGCTGATCACCAATTTTCAGACATGCCATTTGCTTACAATGATTTTTTTTTTATAATTAGCGTTCGTTCAAGAGATGTGTACCCTTAAAATGTTTGTACACAGCGTGGGCGAATGAAATCTAGGGAAGAAGAAAAGAGAGGTACCGATGTACATTGGTCTTATATGTTTGCAAGTTTTAATGACTAGGAAATAGAGAGCTCGGAAGGACATTCCATAAGCGAGTTGTACGGCTTAGGAACGAATCAAGATATTTTAGAGTACATCCGAGAGTGGGCTTGAGGCGGGTGTTACGGTTGAAGGTTTGAGGGGCGGAATGGTACTGGCGATTTCAATGGAGGATTGGTGGTGAAAATAGCGATAAAACAAAGAAAGACAGGAGATATTACGTCGGTGTGCGAGATTGTCAATTCACTGACTGATATTATTGTAGTATCGCCTATGAGTTTCATCGTACGGTTTTGAATCCTATCTATCAGATACCGAGATGTTTTAGAAGCACTTGACTAGATGTGGGCACTGTACTCCAATTTTGAGCCTTATATATTGAGGCCAGATCAGAGGGGGTGAAATATTTCTTACATCGCTTAAGAAAACTTAGACATTTCGCAGCATTTTTGACTGCATTGGATATTTGGTTATTCCAACGTAAGTTGTTACTGACACACATACCGAGAATGGAAAATTTTTGGGTTTCGACGTGAATCGCAGCAGAGATTACTGTCGTCAGTAAAGGAATATATTGGATTAGAAGTAGCAGACAGTAGATCATTAATGAAAATTAAAAAAAAGTGTCGGAGATAGAACGGAGCCCTGAGGCACACCAAAATTTATTTTGTGAATATCAGACTTGAAACCATCTAAGATAACTTGAATTGTACGTTTAGAAAGGTAATTTCTAATCGATTGAAGAAGAGAAACATCTATTCCAAAAGCACGTATTTTCGACAAAAGAGTCTGATGCCAAACTCTGTCAAATGCCTTAGAAATATCAAGTGCAACTATCTTGGTTTCGCCAGATGGATGTACGCTTTAATTCCACTTTTCGGTGAGACATGCCATCAAATCACCAGTGGACCTGTTGCCACGAAAACCATATTGGCGGTCATTGTAAAGTTTTCGCGTTTCGAAATATTTCAGGAATTGACGGTTCATTAGCGTTTCCATGACCTTGGAAAGAAGGACGTAATGGTAGTTTGTAGGAAGAGAGATAAGAAGATTCGCCGCTGGACAAATGCTGTGTCCATCATCAGAGTAGGATTGATGGAAAAGCTAACGCAGTGGGCTTGCCAGTGTGGAGGAATACCTCTTCAGAAGAAGGGCAGATTAAGCACTTAAGATTAAGATCTAAGCACTCTTGCTACTACACGAGTGCGAAAGTGGATTTGTCCCATTGAAGATTCGATGAACTCAAATGTAGGCGGGGTCAAATCACAATCTGGAAAAGTTCAAAGAGCTGACAGCTGGAATGTCATTGTAAATGAGCGTTGGGATGGAGGATGAGGCAGAATTTCTAATGTTTTTGACGAACGATAAAAAATTGTTACTACTTTTGGGACATTGTAGCATTTTTTGCCTAAGAAAGACATTGCAGTCATTCCTGGCTCGTTTGAACCTTTTTCGGGTTTCCTCTGTCGGATTGGTCTTTAAAATTTCTTTAGCCCTGACAAGCCCTTTTTTCAGCTCGAGTGGTATCACGCCTTTTCTTTTGGTTTGATGCTCTTCATCCGATGGGGGATAAAGGATCTCATTCCAAAGAGAATGGTGTCTGTGATCATATCAGCAGCGGCATCCACGTTGTTATCGAATATCGTGGAAGCATAGCGACCAGTTAAAATTAAAGCTGTTGGATCTGCTCCAATTGGTTCTTTTCTCGAACTGTGTGGTGGGTATGCGAGAAATTAGCTGATATGATACAAGGACCGACGAGCATAGAGGGGAGAGCACATCAAAGATGTACTTATCAGGATAAGAAGTTAAAAACAAGTTCATAGTGTTGGCGGTTTTACCTGATCTAGCCCCAAGTGAGGTTTTTTTTATTCCTTAGCTTAAAAGTTGCGTACGGAGCATAAATATTTTCATCGAATGAGGAGGCCATCGCCTTCGTATACAACTATTTTGCAAACAAAGACGCCAATACTATTCGGACGGCTTGTGGAGATTTGAGCAGTGCATAAACTTACAAAGAGACTATTTTAGCATTATTTTGGTGGTTGGTGATTGTTCAAGGATCCTGATCAACTATTTCTCGGTTAGAAAAACGTTTCTTCCTCTTGTAAGCGTAGGTACTACTTTTTTCAAAAACCACATGCCACAAGTGGGCGATCGAGGCACAAGTGGTAGTGTATTGGCTTCCAAATCGGAAGGCTCGGTGTTCAAATCCCAGCCTCGCCCGAAAGACTTTTTCAGGCAACTTAATTCACGCAAGACGAATGGTTGCCTATAATACAATAACAAGTCCAATTACACTAATAATTTAGTCTCCCCATTAAATGTTGGGTGCCACCCATGGAGCGAAATAACCACTGAGCCCAAAAATCTTTCTTTCTCTCTCTGTCCCATTTTTCTAAAAACTTAACACATGTTAAGGCATTTTAATTAAGTGTAATAATACCCGCTTGAGTGTTAAGTTCTTTAAAAAAAAAATTACACTTGCTTAGAAACACGTTAGGCTTTAGATTAACAAAACAAATTGATAAAGGTTAGCTTTATGACCGCTTTTAAACATATTATCACATATTGTCAAAAATGAGAGCAAATAAGTTACCTGCAATGTATGTATAGTATGTATGTATGTATTGAAAAAGAATAAAAAAAACCAATTACAGAAATTTTAAATTTTAAGGGAACTGTACTACAACGATACAGAATTAGCAGAAAGCCAAACAACTATTAAATCAGCTATCAAGGACATTTGCATTGTACTTAGAGCATCTCCGTGGGAGTTGGGAATTCGGCCCTCAACAAAGGGTCTTATTGCTGGTGCCATTAAAATACACATGACAAACGTTGTTATTGATTGTTGTATTAATGGTAGCTCGACTTTAATTCCTGTTGATATGCAAGATATAACATTCATAGAAACCACGGCAAAGTTTGTCTTGATCACTGAGAAACATACCATTTTCGAGAAGCTTTTAAATCGGAATATCCTTGTTAATCTAAATAACGATGCGATTCTTATAACTGGAAAAGGATTTCCGGATATCAACACTCGACTAATAGTTAAGCGGTTGTTTGATGATTTCCATTTACCAATTTATATCCTGACTGACGCTGACCCTTTTGGCATTGAAATAATGTTAGTTTATCGATTTGGATCGAAAGTAAAAACAAAATTAATATTAACAAAATATTCATATAAAACAGAAATAAAAAAAGAAAATATTTCAGGCAATGGTCTTGAATTCTGATTACTTATCGTGCCCACAAATTCGCTGGATTGGAATTCAACCATCAGAAGTTGATATGCTTGCAATTCCCACCCAGGCTCAGAGCAGAGAAGACAAAAAACGAATAATTGACCTTTTACAACGACCATACATCAATGATGATATTCGCAATGAACTTGAAATATTGAAAAGACTGGAACGCAAGGCCGAAATCGAAGGAGTTGCCAACTTTTCGTTGAATTTTCTGGTTTCTGATTATATACCCAATAAGATTAAACAAAATTTAGTTATCTAGATCTGATTAAATTATCATACTGACCGCAACGTCGCAGTGTAAACACAAAAAGAAAATACAAAAGGTATAATTGATTTAAAGGCAAATTAATTGCATACGCATTACTCAGAACTGAATACAGTGAATTATTAACTCGAGTGAAGTAACTGATCGCATAAACATAAATGCAGACGTATACTAAAATGTGATTAATAATTACAAAACAATAATTGAAGAAGTACTTTATCTTGTAATTTATTTCTTGTATTTCTGGATTCAAATATTCAATTTTAAGTTTTTTATTGAATTTTGCGTTGGTTTATCAAGAACTGCTATACTTTCTGGTTGTTCTACATAAAATAAATACAAAATTTCTAGATTCCGCTGGATTAAACCATTATAAGTTTAGGAAAGGAAAAGCAAGGAATTGAATATGTTCGCTTGTTCCAATATTTTAAAATAAATAAGTTAATCATTCAATCGAAGTATGTTTATGATAAATTTGTTTTTTCTCCGTTTTCAATTTTCCAAAAGAAAACAAAATGTCAATTGATTATTAAATGGTTTTTAATTAGATGCGCCATATTTTTTCCGAAAGGGATTCTCAGAATCCTCACATACCATTGTCATCGAACCACAAGGCCTAAATATTGTTTTTTGTTTTGTTTCTTTTGAATCTATGAATTCAATTACAAAACATTTTAATTTTAATTTAAAACAAGCTCTCCGACTTTACGATCGCTCTCCAAAGAGTGGTGTGAAACGCCTTAAACATCCGAAACTACAGATGCATTTATATCACACTAATGGTTCTGGTATGAATACTCGTATCTTTTTTTTTTTTATTATTATTATTTCAATTTCTTAAATGCTAGTTGGTACAAGTTATTATAAATATAATTTACAATAAAGATACTTGTATAAAATACAATAGCATAATATAATTTTACTATGATTTTAAGAAACCGAATAGTGGTCATTCTGTAGCATTTAAGTGACTAGAGGCGAATGATCCTTTAATTCAATACAATTTTAAGATTTCATGTGGGGTAAATTCAAGAATAAGATAAATAAAACAAGAATAATAACGAAAAACAGGTAATATTACTTTACAAACATTTTAGATATACTATTTATATAATTAACAAATTAAGCGGCTGTATTTACAAATCTTTTGACTGTAGAACTATCCATACTAAAAAGAAATTTTTTTACTTCGCTAAAAAATAAAGTGGGTTCTACTATAAATCTAACTTCGATTGGTAATTTATTAAAAAGCCTTGGTGCTCTCGCAGTGTAAAATTTCAAGCAATGAGTTTTATTGGAAATTGGAATGTTAACGATTGCGATATGATTTACTCTTAGTCCGTATATATTCGAGCTTCTTAGTATAGCACTGTAGCCGCTTCGCATGAAAAAAACTTTAAGAACCTTAAAGATGTATAGATGCTTTATTGGGAGTATGCGTAGGCTAGAAAATAATGGCCAGGTATGAGTTAGACGATTTTTATTGCAAATGATTCTAATTATGTGTTTTTGGGCAATATTTAGCATTTCGATGGTGCTGTTGTAAGTTCCACCCCAACTCGCAATACCATATTGAAGTTTAGAGTGTACAAGTCCATAATAAAACATTAGTAGAATTTTTCTTGAACAATATTCTTTTAAGAGATACATTTTGCGAGTGACAGATAGCATATAATTTTTTAGTTCTTCGACATGTAACTTCCAAGACAGGTTGTTGTCTATTAGGACACCAAGATACTTATAACTCTTAACACCTTCTATATGAAAACAATTTGAACAGCACACTAAATCTTTGTGGAAGTTGGTATTGCCACACGTATGAACAGATAAGGACATTTTTTTACAAGAGCTAGAGTAGAAGATAACATCACAAGTAAGTGGGCAAGGACCTCTTAAGTTGCATATCATAAGTTTTGTTTTATTGCTTATAAGTAGCTTATGTTTGGCGAACCATTGTCGCAAGATACTTAAATCCCTATGTAGTTTAACAACTGAGTCAAAGACACTTTTATTATCATATGTCAACGCCATATCATCAGCAAATGCAGTGATACGACTACTGAAGTTCTGGTAAAACATTGAATTGACATATATTAAGAATAAGATTGGTCCCAAAACTGAACCTTGCGGTACACCAATTGTGGTTTTTAGCTGACTGCTAAAGATCCCTTCTATTTTTACTCGTTGAGTTCTCTCTGATAGGTACGTTGAAAACCACTTATGAATTGCACCTCTTAGTCCAGTTCTATACAATTTATCCAAAAGTATATCGTGATTGACCATATCAAATGCTTTTGACAAATCGATGAAAAGTACTAGAATAGTGTTATTATAATTAAAGCTTTCATAAATTTCACTACACAACTTTAGAATAGCGTCTTCAGTAGATCTCCCTTTGCGAAAATCAAATTGGTCGTTGCTAAAGAACTTGTTTTTATTTAAAAATGATACTATGCGTATTTTTATTAGTTTTTCAAAAAGTTTGCAAAACGTTGGGAGTATAGAGATAGGCCAATATTGAGTCATTGAACCTCGATTTCCTTTTTTGAATAGAGGAATGACTTCAGCACATTTTAAGGACGCAGGGAAAATACCACAATCAACACTTAAATTGAACAAGTAACTTAAGACATCAACAATAAATAAAGAAATACGTTTTAAAAGACGGTTAGTTATGCCATCGGATGTGAAAGAATTTTTGTTGTAAAGAGACATTATACATTTGTGGATTTCTATCGGTGTGAAAGGTTGAAAAACAAAACTGTTGTGTTGAGAGGTACGTTCGACTATATCTGAATACATATTATTATATATATTAGGTGACGTATTCAATACGGAAAGCCTCCTGTATAGGGGTTCAGTAGCAATCTTGGAATGTTGAAGCCTGATCTGAGTAAATGTAATATTACTCAGATTGCTACTGGAAATAAATACTTCAAAGGTACAGGTGTTTCTCGACAGAAGCTTTGTCTAAGTCCACAATTCTACGATTCTTTCTCTCCTGCTAAGAATATAATTTCCACTTTTCTGTATCGAGTCAAGGGTTCTGGGTATAAAGACGTATTAACACATCCGACGTTTCCCTGAGTTGCCCTGCAACCCAGAATATGGCGTGTTGGTTTTGGTGGCCTCAAAAGTCTTAGTTTCCAGTGTGTGCACTCTGCGTCACTCCGACCGTTGTCATTGCCAGCGAAGATGGTAGCGGCATTCTTATAGATGCGTCGGTTTCCCCTTTGGAGTTTCCGTGTTTTCTTGGAGAAGGGTTTTACGCGCTATATCCAAGTTCAGTTCACCCGAACTGCTACTTTTGCAGATCGCTGCTAACAGAGCTCTTTAAGGCTATGTCACATTATTTAAGTCTCTCCTCTATGCCAACAACCCAAAAACTTTAGACGATTTGAAGGCGAACATTCGACGTGGAATTGCTGGAATATCGACCAAATTATGTGAAAAATTTGATCCTTCGCATCCCCTCATATCAGCGGCTCCGTGTAGGACATTTGAATTATGTCATATTTTATAAACTAAAAAAAAACCTATAGAACTAAAATACGAAGAATAAAAATTCAAGTAGCAATACAAAAATAATATTGCCTCGCAAACAAGGTTTATTTTTTTCCTTTTTCAAAAAATAAAAAAAACAAGACTACATATCTACTGATCTATTCAATTACTTCTTAAAAGGCGGACAGCGGATAATAAAAGAAGAACCAAGACCTCCTCGAATTGAGGTATCAAATTTGTGCCTCGTTTTCAGAATTTCATTGGAAAACTGAAGGATCAAATGTATGCTATTATGTCGGCTGATCGTTGTACTTACGAACACAAAATAATCAAAGCAAACCCTTTGCATATCATGATATTGTGCACACAACAAAAGTGTGACAAATAAATTGTGGTCAGCCTTTCGTTACCTAGCGTTGAAGTTCTAAGAAATCAAAGTAAACGTCTTTGATTAACGAGTATTTTTAGATGTATAGGAGTTGGCATAGTATTGTAATATTATTTCCACTTTGTTTTGTGTAATATTTTGAGGGTTCCTTCTTCGCTCATTACGTAACATTAAAAGTGTCAACTAGGTAATTTATTAGGTAGCCCATTAGGTTATAACACTGAACACAATCTAGAATTAGCATCCTATTATGGTGCTTCATATGAAAACATTAATGTTGCACAAGGACTTTGACATGCACGAGTGAACTTCAATTAAATAAAAGAAAATTGATTTAAAAAAATGTATCATCCACCGTGTATGAATGTTTATACACAATACACATACATGTATATATGCATGTATGGATGCGTTTGTATGTAGGTTCACTCTATCTATGTCCGCAACGGAGGTCGTTTTGGGTCATCTATCCGGTAATTTATTGATTTTGTGGTCCAAGAGCATCAAATGCATGAATAAACAAATTATTAATACGAGTATGCCTCTAGGTTTTATATCGCGGTTTCCTTCGATTGTAAACAAACAAAATTAGCACGAGACAAATATGGTGGCGTGACCAGTCTTAAGCATGTGTATCCACATGTACAACCATGTACTTATTGCTCTATGGATATTACATTAAATTTGTGTGAATAATATGATACTACGCTAATTATTTTTCTAATCTTTATTGATACATCCTATGCATGCATGCTCCCAAACATGCACACATATTTACACACGGGTATACGATATATGAAATATACAAATATGCATATAAGTATATCTAAACGTTGTGTTTAAAAAAAAATAATAAATTTATTTTAAGTTCGCGAAATACAGGAAGGATATGGGATCGCCGCCGTTTTTAAAGAGTATTGCTGCAGTTTGTTGCAAAACAAGAGTCGAATATGCAATATTTGCATTCATCTAGGCATACCAGCGCCACATGGAGAAAAGGACGGTATCATGGTATCATATAAGTGAACGTATATGAATACACTACCCGCTGGGCACTTCTTCTACACAGCGAAGGAGTGATTTGATTTGAGGCACGGGTCAACCCCGGACAAACACATAACTTAACAAACTAAACTTAAAACTATGACTTATAACTACTATTTCTACTTAAACTAATGTCTAATGACGGGAAAAATGGTTGCTGGACTGCTGCAGTGGAAATCGCACACTTGACGTATCCGATTTATTTCACGTAGCATACGACACAGTGGCTCGTTGAGACCATAAGCTGTCCTGTGATTATTCGGATGAAAACGGTGGACAGATCTTAAATGACACGGGTTGGTGTTAAATGGGATTTGGGAGAGTATTGTGGGACAGTCGATTAGTTTGTGGATGAAGAGAATATCGACCGAGTAGTTTGAGTCGATTAACATAGGGGAGTAGAATATTGTGGTCAGCCCATGGTAGCCCACGTAATGCGAACCGCAGAAATCTACGTTGGATAGCTTCAATACACAGAATATGTAAATCGTAGTAAGGGGACCATATCTCACTGGCGTACTCGAGAAATAGATGAACAAAGGTTATTTACAAGGATTTGGTGACATAGAGGTCGGCGAATTCTTTTGACCATCGTTTGACAAATCCGAGGGAGTAGTTAGCTTTGTTAATTACGGAGTCAATATGGATGCGAAAATTGAGCTGTGTATCACAAATGACACCCAAGTCCCGCTTTGAAGTAACTGCAGCTACTCTTTGATTTAATAAATAGTAGGTGCGGGTTAGAAGTATCAAACGCTTCTGGTAGTAAGAAATAGCTTGGTATTTTTCTGTGTTGAGCTCGATAAAGTTTATGGCACCATATCGAGAATCTAATAAGATCATCTTGTAAAGGTTGAGAGTCAGAGAGGCTGATAGCTGTCTATAGATTTTCATATCATCGTCATAGATAGATGAAGTTAACAACATCGTTAATAGTCAAAATAAAAATTAATGGACCGAGATGACTGCCTTGTGGTCAGAAAAATGGGAACGAAAATAAAAAAGATAGTAACGTTGTTTAATGTAGGAATTAATGCAAGAGGTCAGTCGGTGTTCGAAACCAAGATCTTTGAATCTGAATAGAATTAACATGTGCGAGATTTTATCAAAAGCCTTACTGAATTCCGTGGCGATTACATCAATTTCTTTTCCTTGCTCTAAGGCGCACAGTGTACCAGAAACAAACTCAATGAGTGATCCTAAGGCAAATAGCAATATTTGTGTTAGAGCTCCGAGGAGCTCCGAGATCCTTTCTAGAAATAAATTACGTATCGCAAGGTAGAACGTTGCCACAAGGACAGGCACAACCTTTGAACTAAAAACACTGATGATTGAACACGAAATTTGGAATATTATTGGCGTTTACAGCACATCGGACTAGGCAATGAGTAGTCAGGAAAATAAATAATTTTCTATGCTGGAATAACGTTTAACAGCGAGTAAGGGGTGCTAAACGTTCTGATCTTGGACGAATCACTAACAACTCAGAACCGATTTTTGCTGATTTCTATCTATTTATGAAGTAATCAGAGAAAACCCAATGAAAACTGACGAGAATGTCTTCAAAATGTTATAAGCCAAATGGAAGAGCTATGCGCACAAAGTATGTGAAACAAAAATATTGAAGATGAGCAGTAAATGGAAAGAGTACAGTCATTCAGCTTATATGCATTTTTATTTATACTACTTAATTTACTCTTACATGCTAGACAAAAAAACGCTTAAAAATTAGCTTAAATAACTTAAAATTATCTTATACTAACTTACTGGCCCCATGCGGGCACTCTAAGTCAAAAATAATACTTAAAAATTATGTCTTTCCACGTTTATGACGGGTTGTATTCTTATTATACAGTGACTTAACTATAGCTTAAAATAAGAAAACATGTTTAAAAACTTAGTGCATGGACTATTTTCATTTTATTATAAAACTTAAAACTAAAAGCCTACATACTACCTAAAACTAAATCTTAGTCTACTTAACCTACTTACATCTATATGTATATATATATATTTTTTTTTTCATTTTATATTTTTATTTATTTTTTTTTTTTTATATATTTTTTTTTCTTAAAATCTAACTTAAACCTACCTAAAACTATGTAAGCCGGCCATGGCTAAAAAAAAATTAGGCTGGCCCACCTTGCTTCACATGAAGCTAACTATCACTGGAGGTGATCGACGACAAAGCATCCTCTCCTTTAACAAGCCACCAAAAGTGTTGGTGCTGCCGAGCAACATCCCTCATGTCGCGACTCCCTACCGCCCTACTCAACCGGAGACGTCTCTGTCGTAGTTGAGTCTAATGGACGAGACAATCAAACGAACAATGGACAAAACGATACCTCGGTACCAACACACTGACGAAAAAAACTTATTCCGCAACGCAACTATTGACGCACTGCACCGACATAAAAGTAGGCTGCTGTCAAGACTAAAAATCTTGTACAGACAGTTTACTGAATACTGAAAATACTGAAATACTGAAATACTGAAATACTGACAGACATAACCCTGAGATTATGACACTCAAGTCGTCGATTAAAAATCTCCAAACATTAATAAAGGAAAATTACAGAAATTATGTAAGTTTGTATTGGAACAATAAAATTCGGGCTGTAAATACCAGCAACCCGAATATGTTCACGCAAATAAATAAAATATTTTTGAGAAATAATCAGAACGACCTTCCATGTGTTAAAATCGCCCGACCGACGAACAACGCACAAATACTGGTAACAGCGGGCATAGATCCAAATGAGGCTGTTGATGATGACAACTTCTTTGTGATCGAGGATCCGCAGGAGCAGGTTGAGGCTATAGGAGCGACTTTCCAGGAAGTGTACAAGGTGAATGTTATATTGGCCCGAACCACGATCTGGAGAATCGAGTCCTTGTGCACAAATTCTACCTTCGAAATGCAATTGTGAATTGGCGATTCGAGAGCTCGGGTTTTACCCAGTTCAGTGACGAGAATATGGCAAATAATGTCATCACCAACGATAGGATACTACCCCCGTTCATTTCGAAGGAAGAGCTCGAAATAATCGGTGATCATGGCGCGATAACGCTGACCATTCAGAGTAACGTGCCGATCGTTATCGACGACGAAGAAATATGGCCCAATAACGCCGCCGGCATGCAAACTGCACCAAACACTTATTTTTTGTGGATGAATTGGTGACTCATGAAGCACATGTGGATTTTCACCCGACCAATAACGCATATTTTGCTTATTGACGAACCCATTGAGCCAAAAATGTGCTTCGTCACTGAAGATGATTTTGCGATGAAATTCATCATCTTGGCGCATCTTCTCCAGAACCCAATCGGAGAACGTACGTCGCTTCAAATGGTCCATCGGCTTCAATTCTTGAGTCAGCCTGATCTTGTATGGGTGTAAACCAAGATCTTTGCGCAAAACACGCCATAATGTGGTCTGAGCGATGCCCAATTCTTGAGAACTCCGTGGAATTGACTGATTTGGATCGTTTGCTACGGACGCCTGAACGGCAGCGATATTTTCGACACTTCGACCAACCCGTTGTCTCACTGACACGGCAACATCACACAACGAATATGTAGACTCAAATTTGTGCACTAAACTTGTTATTGCCTGTCTACTAGGGCGAGAACTACGACCGAAAATTGGAGTTAACGCTCTTAAAGTTGCAATCACCGACTCCGAATTTTGGTAGAAAATTTTTATAATTTGCAGACGTTGCTCGTTCGTGTACTTTACCATGATGAAAATGTTGAGTTTACTGAATAAATTGACAGTAACAGTTTGATGATTAGTGAAAGAGTGCGTTCACAAATTAAATTCAAAGTTGTCAATATCAAGTATTTGATATTTGAGACTGCTAAGTTTGTCGGAAATTTGAAGCGCAAAGCTGGCGTGATAAGATTTAAATTTTGAACTTCCCCTAAACTGATGTTTTTAATCCGATTTCTGCTCCAAATTTCTTTAAGTAAAAGCCAGTATAGGTCCTTCGAGAGTGTCTTTATCGCTCCCTAGCGTTTGACAATTTTCTATCCAAGCTTAGTGTCCACCAGTGCAGCACATAGCTATTTTAAATGGATAAACCTATGATTCCTAATTTCTGATTCGGAACCCTTTATCTCACGGCAGTGTCTTGAATTGTAGTTCCATTCCCCATCATGTAAGAAGTGAAAAAAAAATTTTAAAAATGTGCACGTACATACGAGTATGTACATGAAATTGTGATTACCTTCTCAGCAACTGCGCAAGTTAAATTAAAAACAGCTTCGCCGATGAGTTAGACAAAGAATAACAGTGTGCCAAAATAAATTTGTTTACCTTTTAAAAAATCTTAACAATCTTCACTTTATAGCAGCAAGATGTTAAAAAACAAAACAAAAGAGGAGAGAAAAAAGCATAGGTAGGAAGAATACGAGAAAACGCACATGACAAACCTGATTCAGGTATCATACCAGCGCATCTATTGATAAAAAAAAAATTACACCTTGATAAAAGTACGCGCATAACCGCAGTTGTATTCTCAAGTTTCACTCAAGAAGTGGTTTTATTATACTCGTACATGTGTATATGTACTGACATATGTATATAGAAAAGGATTCAAAAACATGGACAAGCCCATGTAAGTATGCCGAAAGATTGACATAACATATGTACGTAGATTCATATACCATATACGAGTACATTTTGCTGGTATTTAATATCTATCTAAAAAGATGTAGGGATATCCGTAAAATTTTTTCCCAGCAGGTATTGACCAGGTGTCAGAATGAAGTGTGCCCTTTTTATTGTCTATGGCCAAAATATGTATGTGGGACCTTAGGTTTAATATACATCCATACAAAGGCAACACCAATGAGTCTTTATGATCTTTTTATTTCAGATGAGAGCAGATAAAGGCGTCAACAAGAGGCGCTATTTAAGAGCGTTTATCGAGTGTTATTGAATTAATATTGGTTAATCACGCGATTAGTTCACGTGGGAAAATAGGATCAAATTAGTAATCGATTTTCTAATCCAGTTTTCGTTTCCCTTGGTACGCTGAAAACAGGAATAAGGTGTGTGTGGGAAGATTTTTTTTTCAATTTGCCCTTCAAGGCTCTTCGTTTGTTTAATACCACTGTTCCGGTACCTCTGAAACCGTAGCGAAAAATAGTGATAATCTTCTCACAGTAAATTGTGTAAAAAGTACATACATACATGTGTATATGCCTTTATTTTTAGCTTAAGCTCGTGTTTATTTTTCTGCATATATTTGAGTATTATGAATTACAGGGTGCTACATTATGAGAAGGCGTTGAAAATAAAAGTTCGGCTATTTCTTCTCTCAATTTTATTAAAATGTTGAATATTTTATTCTGTTTTGAAAGTGGTATTTGATATAAAGTCTCTTCGTTCTTATTTGTTCAAAAACACTCTTCGACCATGGATTTCCTGTAGCGCAATACATTTCATGTGATGACGTCAGAAAGTCCCAACATCCACCGTCATTCGGGTTATGAATCGATTTCTTAAAATCTAGGAAACGAAAAGGTATTGTCCATTTTGCAATGAAGTGCAATATATGGTCTCATCGTCTACAGTTACAAAACGGACACGGAATGGGATGCTCTGGGCAGTGAGGTATAAGCTTACAAGCAATCCATATATTAAGATGACTGCGTTTTATTTTAAAGACGTTCATACATTTTGTTGCCTGTTTTATGCAAAATAGAGTTTACTTTATTTTTGTATTCTTTTGCTCATTTGACCCGAAAGAAAAGCTAAACCGGAGAAATTGTCCACAATATTGAACGAGCGATAGCCTCAAACTGGTGTTCCGTAAAGAAGAACGGATTTTGCTATACCACGGAAAATTTCCACATCGGAGGGTGAGAGATGTTTTTATTTTTTATAAAAGTTCCTTATTCAAAACAAATAGAATACCTAGCTTCTAAAAGACTAAATTTCAGATGTTTATCCATGTTTAGGTTCGATGTAATCAACACTCCATGATATGAATATTTATTCTGCTTGACATTCTCTGTTTTCGTTCCTCCACATCCACTTTTCATTCTTGGCGTATCTTCCTCTGCCATCCCTGGAGATTATCATTTTGGATTTTTCAAAGTTTGTAGTCAAATTCCAAGTTTTGCATTAGGACCGTTCATTATCAGTTCGATGGTTTATACTGAATCAGTTAAAAGGACGATATGATGCAAACATTAGCGTCGGAATTTTTTTTCCAATCATCTTTTTTCATTTCATAACGTGCTCCGTAATGTCATTTAAATATTATTTTACAGTTAATGACGCAACCATGTTTTACTCCTACTGATGTTTCAAATTGTATTAATATATATGCTTAACAATAACAAATAAATTAGTGGTGCGTCCGACGTAGACGAAGTACAAGTCCCTCCACTCAGCGTTGTTCGTCTTGCCATTTTGTGCGCAGAGGGAGGTCCTACAACTTTTTGTACACTTCGAATGATAGGAGAGTCAAATAATTTTTCAATGGCAAAAAATTTCGGAGAATATCAGAACAATTACTTTTCCTGATTTTTCGGTGTCGGTCGAGATTTGAACCCAGACTCTCTTGTGTACAAATTGATTAACCATTTTTTTTCATTTTCAACCATTAATTAACGCATACATGCTAGACAAAAAGAAAAACGCTTAAATGGCTTAAATGACTTAAAAATTATCTTATCCTAACTTACTGACCTCATGCGGATACTCTAAGTTAAACTTAACACTTAAGCTATGTCTTTCGATGTTTCTTACTGGATTTATATTTTTAAATTTATTACAAAGAAAAACTTTTTTTTTTTATGGAAAAACCTTACTAAAATCAAAATAAATCAAAATAACCTACTGATTCTACGATACAATATAACATATTTACAATACAATTTTTTTTTCTCGTAAGGATTACCCATTTGTTGTTACCCATTTGTCTTCTATAATTTTTTTGCATTCTTTATATATTTTTTTTATTTTATTGTATTTTATTTTATTTTCAAGGGATCGATACAAATGAATTTGTAAAGTCCGGGATTTTACGCCGGGGTACTATGCCCATGTGGCGATTGTCTAAAGCTCGCGGTGTACCGAGTTCCCATGTGGTCTTTCATCTAGGGACTTACCGCGCCCACACTGCTTGATTTCGGTGGTCTAGTGGGAATCGAGTGTGTCGAGGCCGTTTTTTTTCTTAAATCTAATCTAATCCTACCTAAGTCTATGTAAGACGACCACTGCTAAAAAACTAGGCTAACCGATTTGCTTCCTAGTGAAGCTATCTTGTATTAGAGGAATTCGACGAAGAAGCTTCTTCTCCTTTAATTAGCCCCCAATTTTTCTTTTCTGCCGAGCAAAAGCCCACATGTTGCAACTCTCTACCGCCCCACTGAGCCGGAGACGCTAGGCACTCCATGTGCGTAGTTGAATTGCCTTTCCGCAGCTGTTCGAGCGATGTGGATGTGTCCTGGATCAGACCGTTCATATCGAGGTAGAGGAACGCTTCTGGGTAGATAAAGCCGTCAAAGCGTACTCTCTCATGATACATATAATTGGGGTAGTAAACCCCGGAGATCGGACTATTCGAAGAGATCATTGTTCTTGCAATGTGCCGTCGAGTCAACTTAATGAGGGAATTGTCCACTCTCATTAAGTTCGCCCTATTGTAAAAAAACCTCATTAGGATAGAATTGTATGTACTCAGACTCTAGTGTTCTATATAAGCGAAGACAAGCCCTAAGGTAGTCCCTCTCAAACACCCAAACAAACTGATTAACCAAACAACTGCGCCACGGCCCGATTTTATAATGATATGTATACCTATACAACTGTCTTACAACCTTCTGTTTCTCCTTCTCTATAAGAATATGTACGAGTATCTGCTAAAAAATGTTGCCTCCTCTTGAACACTAAAGGCAGTAAGAAGAACACCTATTTGACATCACTTTATCAATAAGACGAATAAATTAACTGCTATAAGAATTTTTTTAAGTTTTAGTACATTAATATTTTTCGTACTGGGTTTGAGTTTATTAATGGTAAAATTGACGATGATAACACTTGTCCAATGTTTTTTTTTTTAAGTTATAAGAATGGGTCGAACAGGCATTGCTAGAAATAAGAGAAACCTAATTGTAAAATACTCGAAGGAATAATGTACAAATACGCTTAAGAAACCGTGTGCTCTTCAGGTACAATGCTAAGAAATCCCATAACGTTCTAGGAAAAACCGAATAAAAAGCGAAACCAAGTCGTCAGCCACGCAGGATGAAAAAGTAATAAGGCCAGTTAAACGCAACTCTTTTATCAATTCTAGAAAAATAGAGAGAATTTAAGTCTGGATACTCGCGCTGATACTGTGATGATGAGAACGCTAAACGTACCCATTTCGGCTACGCCTATATATTTAGAAATGTAATGGTGCCATATGCAGGAGCAAAAATGCTTACCCAAACGGGGTTTATATGTAGGACAACTATTCTACGACAAAATCGGAAAAAAGATGTTTCGAGGACTGTCCTTAAAAAATCATTAAAACTAGCAAGCCCGTAAAATATTGAGAAATTCTGAGTCGTTATGCTAGAGCTATGTCTTGCAATACGGCTGAAAAGTTATCAAAAAACCAAAAGAATCTATGTCACGCCATTTCAATATTTTCAATAAAGTTACATTTGAGATTTAAATTGTTAAAAACATACACTTTTTGTGGTATTTCCCTAGAATTGCATTTTTGTTATTATGAACTATACAACGATTTGTTTTAAATAATCTTTTCAAATCCGAAAAATACATACATATTCTGAATTCAAAAATATATGAACTCGTATATGTGTTCATTTTAAATAGACATAATTTAATAGTTGGTAGGTGGATCGCTATTTTGTCAAATCCAACTGCATATTAGTACGTCATTTATTTATATTCGAATGAATATTTAGTATAATATTAATATATGTGATTTTTGCAACACCCGGTATTCTAAATAATTCGACATCATCCATTTGTCTTAAAGTCAATAAGATCTTATGGAGCTAATTTTAAGCCCTTTACTTATGGAGCTAAGAGGATACAAATAATTGTTATTGTCCAAAGGAAATATTTTTCTTAGCCTGACTATGGTATATAAAGGTGGTTACACTTCTTTGTTTAAGTTAGTCGCGAAATGTCTGTCCTTCTGTTACTATTCAGTGTTACTATTCCATTAGCATTTATTACCGTTAACGGTCTTCTTGGTTTTGAAAAAGAACTATCCGATGTCGTTTTGACAACGGCTTTGGGGAAAGTTCGTGGAACTTATTTAACTTCACAATCTGGAAAAAACTTTTATGCATTTAGAGGCATACGATACGCAAAACCACCAATAGGTGAATTGCGTTTTAAAGCAACAGTACCAATCGAACAGTGGAATGGGATTTTTGACGCTTCTGTGGATGGGCCTATGTGCCCCCAACCGGGTCTTAACAGCTCTGATATTTCAGAAGACTGTTTGCGTGTTAATATTTATACAAAGGAACTGCCATCGGAGATCAATTTGAATAAAAAACGTCCTGTAGTCGTTTTTATACATCCAGGCGGATTTTATTCGCTATCTGGACAAAGCAAAAATTTTGCTGGACCACAATATTTTATGGATAGGAATATTGTATTAGTTACTTTTAACTATAGGCTTGGATCGTTGGGTTTTCTTAGTACATCAACAAAGGAGGCTCCAGGGAATGCTGGTTTCAAGGACCAGGTCTTACTGTTACGATGGATAAAGTTGCATATACCAAGATTTGGTGGAGACGCTAGTTCGGTAACACTTCTAGGATATGGAGCCGGTGCTATTAGTGCTACACTGCACATGGTGTCGCCAATGTCAAAAAATTTATTTCACAAAGTGATTGTTATGAGTGGTGCAGCTACAGCTCAGTGGAATATTCCGGAAAATCAGCTCCATCTCGCTAAAAGGCAAGCTCGGCTACTTGTTTGTCCTGATCAAAATATTGAGCAAATGATTAATTGTCTACAGCAGGTACATGCATATTATTTACATATATTTATTACATATATGATTGAATTGTAAAACTTTATTTATACCAACTCAAAACAGAAGCATTATTTAGAATTCGCAAACACACAAACTAGCATGTTTGAATTTGGAAGAGGCAATCCGGTTTTACTCTGGAAACCAGTAATTGAACCTAACCTTGGCCAAGATAGATTTCTGGTTGAGGACCCAGTTAAATTATTTCAAGATGGAAAATTCATGAAAATTCCTGTAATTGCTGGAATAACAAAAGACGAATTCGTTGGACCTGCTCTAAGTATAAAACCAAAAGTGCTATTATATATACTCGTATTGTAGTAAATGCAAATGTTTTTTTTTTCTTTTTTTTCTAAAGATATACTTGAGAATGATGAACTACGAAATAGTTTAGACAATAGTTTTAATGAAGTATCTCCAGTGTGCTTCCTTTATAATAAAAACTTATCGAGATCAAAGAATATAACTGACGAATTGCGCGGGTTTTATTTAGGTTCAGAATCATTGCACCCAAATAGGTCCTTGGAAGGATTAGCTCACGTAGTTTATAATTAATATTAATTTAAAAAAAAATATTATTAATAATACGAATCAAAATCGTATTTTTCTACAATTAGCTGTTTGCTGATGCTTTGACTGGCTTTGGAGTGCATAGATTTGTCCACTTGGCTGCACGGCATTCAAAAGTATATTATTATAAATTTACATACAAGGGCCAAACAAGCCATCTTTGTTATCCCGACAATAAGCCGTATGGTAAGTTTTACCAATGACGCTTTCTCCACATACTCCGCGTATGCATACTTATTTTTAGGAGTTGTTCATCACGACGATTTAATGTATCTTTTTGTTGAGCCTTCGGTTTCTCGCATGTATGCAGACAATGAAGAGGAATACAAGGTTGTAGAAACATTGACTAGAATGTTGACGGCTTTCGCGTACAAAGGGTAAGTCAGTGCAGTGAACTATGTTATTTCAAAAATGCAATAGTTACACAAAACTTTATGAATATGATTATCTCTTTTACTTAATAAATCGTTCAATATTTGCTTTTATCTTGTTCAAATACAGAGATCCGAACAAACCAAATGATAGTTTTCTTAAAAACGTACGTTGGCGGCCATTTAGTTTTAAAAAAGAAAACTACTTAGATATTGGAAAAGAGCTGGCTATGAAAGAAGGCCTTTACCTAGAGCGTTATGCGATTTGGAAAAAGGTTTTCCCCCTTCATTGGATTCGAAGAAGTAGCAAAAATGGACAGGAGAATCTCGACTATACTGAAAATATAGAATAAAAACATCATTTTTACAATTGTATAACTAACAGATTTATGTATAAAAACATGCAAAAGTTTTCGTATTAATTGTTGTTTATATAGAAAGTCTTTTGTTTTTCTATTATTATTATATCAAAAATTTCTAAATTTGATTTCTGACGAATTTTGTGCAGAATGCATTACGACTTCGTTACGTTGTTCCAAAACAAAAAGTTTTCGAAAAACGATCCATTAATGATATCTACACTCGAATGGATTTCAGCAAATTTGTTATCATTATACTCAAACCCTGCCTCAGGTTTTCTGAAAGAATAAATAGGACACAAAATTGAGTTTATTTAGTATAATGGTGCTTACCCATCGATGACAAAGTTTGTAAAAAAGTTGACAATGAGCTGCACAATTGCCGCCTCGGAATCCATTGGAGAAAATTTAGACAAAGGCATTCGGAAGAGATACATGAGATCATCCATGTGTTCTGCAACTTAAAACATAAAAATGTTTAGTTGTTAATAATTAGATAAATTATATATTATACAACAAATCGAAAACAACTTACATTTATATTTGGAATCCTGTAAATTACTAAATTTTCCTCTGTAGGAGAACCGATATGGATAGACCTTTACATATTTTGAAGTAAGTTCAGCTAGTTTAGTAGCACCGAATCGAATTATAGAATCTGAGAAAAGGTTACAAAGCCCTTTAAATTGACTTTCATCGATTACATTGTTTTGAAAGTAATAAGATTTAATTTCTTTTGTTATATCTATTTCATGTTTGTTGCTTAAAAACATAAAACATATCGGGGCCAGTTTTTCGAATTGTGTGTTGATTTCTTTTAATAGTTCGTTATTTGAAATAATGTCTGTAAAAAAAAAATTAAATACGTGTTAGAGGAATTTTTATTTAAAGATACCGTGAGCAGATGTACAGAATTCTCCATTTGTAAATCCAATGAGAATTGGAACTTTTGTAAATCGGCCTGCTTTAAGGGCAGTATAAGGATCCTCAATTAAGAATCGTTCTTGACCATAATCTTGTTCTATTATCGGCAGCCAAATAAATATTGGATTATCTTTGCCAAATGGAAACATTTTTCGCAGTGTTTTGGCGATGTCCAGTCCACTGAACTTATTCAGACACTCTAATACATCATTTGACACTGAAACTTTGCAGCCTAAATTAGTTGCTTGTATTTTTGCCAGGTTGATTTGATTATAAAGAGGAATAATTGTTTGTGGAGGTAGCGATCCACTCATTATAATGGCCTTGTGAAAGAGGTTTTGAGACATTGGAGAAATTAAATGCAGAAAAACACTCATGGCTCCAGCACTATAACCCATTAAAGCGACATTTTTTGGGTCTCCACCAAAATATCGTATATTGTTTTGCACCCATCTTAGTGCTATAACTTGATCTTTTAATCCAGCATTGCCTGGTATATCCGGAGTACCAAGATTAAGAAATCCTAAAGAAGAAAGTCGATAATTAAATGTTATTAGAACGACATCTTTTTCTAAAATATATTCCGGCCCGAGGAATGTACTTGCTCCTGTTCCACCGTAGAAACCACCAGGATGAATAAATACAATTACAGGAAGCAGGTTGTTGGTTTCACTCTGATGTACATATGAACATATGAAAGAAGTTAACTCTTTTTTTCTACATTCAATACTCACCTTATTTTTAAGATACACGTTAAGAAAAAGGCAGTCTTCGGAGGCATTGTCAGTGAATATGGAAGGACAATCTTTTCCATCCCTCCGAGCATCAACAATGTCAAAATCATTTCTAGCCGGTATGGGATCCTGTGAACATTTATCAAGGTCTGGGATTAAAGACAATGTAAATTTCATTTCGCATTACCTTAAAACGAAGATCCCCAATAGGTGCTCTGGCAAAAGCAATGCCCCGATAAGCTTGACATGTTTCACCTTTCCAGTTCTGGATTTCACACCCTATGTATGTCGTTGTATTAGCATTGGTATACACTGTTGAATTATCGCCACATTCACTTGATTGAACAATTCGAAAACAAATGCAAACAAAAGCGAGAATTTGAATGTTTTGACTAACCATAATGTACTCACTTTAAATCGAGGACTGTAATAGCTCGAAAATGTTTATAGGAAAAGGAAAGCTCTTTGTTATCAAAATTATTTACTCTCAATAAAATAATTATTCGAACTTAGTGATCTCGCAGTAATCAGTTGATTAGAATCTCACCCCGTGCTGGAAACACCACGATCAATTCATGACAAGCTACTGTGAAATATCTTTTCATACCCCATCGTCGTGGTAGATTGAAGATCTCTCCCTTCATATTTACGAGTAATGTACTCGTACAATACTGTTGATCATTCTACTCGTATAGTAGGATCTCTTTTCGTGTTTTTACTAATTTACATTGGACGTAAGCGAAATTAGAAATGGGTGCATTTAAATGAGATCAATCCACCATATGGTTAGTTGTTTCGTCGTCTATGCAATAATTGTACTTATCAGAACGTCTGCTGCTTCGATTGCGCTATATTAGGGATGGGCATACGAGTGGCTTTACTGTCACTTGGAATATGCGCTACAAAAATTGACCAATTGAGCATGAGTCATTGTAGACTGGGAAATGCTTTTCACTAAAAGAAGAGGTGCTTATGGATCTTGCTAACATACTAGCATAAGGACTTTGTGGTTGCGTGTGTCACTTTTTATGCAAATTTATGCGCACGCCGAGTAGTTGATGGAGAAGGGGTGTCAGTCGTTGTGTCTAAGGCATGCACTTTTAATTGTATACAATTCATAGTAATCGCCGATGCCGTATCATCACTTTAGATGTTTCTTTTCGATGTATACCATCTGGTAAATTGTTTTGTAATTTGTATATTTTTATCGTTTTTAAAATGTTGGGGTGGAAGCAGCATATAAATAAAAAAAATAATAATAATTTGAGCTCTTAAAAGCCTGCAAACCACGATATAGACATCCTTGGCACTATTTCTGTTAGTTTCAAATATATTAAATTACTGTCCATGCGTCGTCGTGTAAAAGGCTTTCACAATTAATAAATCACAATAGCATAAACCAAATGTACACCCATATATAAAGGCATTAGTTGGAGATAGTCTTTATTTATTTAACTCAGGTAATGTTCTCTTAGTCCTTAATACATATATTGCGGAACGAATACTCAGAATGTACAGCAACAAGTGAACAATTATTAATGATTATTGGATTACCACCGAAATGACTAATCCCATTGTGAAGATATTACCCTGCAACCTACACACCTCTCTTAATACAATCTATGTTTGAAAAATAAAGCAAAATAACACAAAAAGGAAAATGTATACAAAGATAAATGACATGAAGAAAAAAAAACTTTTATTTGTACATACATATGAACTTTTGGGGTGAACTTTCTATGACGGGGTAAGATAAGATGTTTGTAAATGACTCTATGTAGGCTCGTACTACTGGAAATATTCCCATGCAATCAAAGATCAAACGAATCATTCAACCTGTCCAGATTCGGGTGTTTACATACATAGAAACGTAAAATCAGAATGCATTGTCGCGTGTAATTTGAAGTTTGTGGGCGTTTTTTCACCCCTGACATAAACAATTGGGGTATTCGAATTCGGTTTCAATGGATTCGGATAAAAGGTACATAGAATCACGACAACGTCGACAATAGGGTTGGATCGATATCTATTTATCTAGAGCCTGGTCTTCTGCAGTTGAAGGGCAATCGTGGTGTTGCTCATATGGATTGTATCCTCACTTTTATCCCTTTGTAATTGTATGCTATGCTAGATGTAATTTACAAGAAAAGTAAACAAAAAGCATTAGATAATCTGCAAACATTAACTCAAGTTAATTGAGGTTATACATCAGACGAGTTTAATCTTAATCGATTCATTAGTATTGCTTCAATAATCTTTTAATCGGCAATGAAAAGGGCATTTAGATAAAGCATTGTGAATTGATTGGTTGCTTAAACGCAAAGTAGTTTTTGTGAATAGTGCTGACATATTAAGGGACATTATCTAAAGCATCCGTATTAAAATGAATTGATTAATTGAACATTCAGGTAATAAAATTCTCAAATAAAGCTCGAACTCTTAAAGCTTAGCCACGTTCATAACTATCGTGGGTTATGTAAGGGACGTTAAGTAATACTCGTATGTTGTCTATACATATGTACATTGAAATAGCAAAAAGAATGCTTTCGGTGGCATTCAACCAGTTTATTTGTGATTTGTTTCAGGCCTCTCACACAGCGCCTTGTTTGTCAAAATGATTAACATTACAGAAATCGACAAATCATTATCTAGTGTAAACTCGATTTCCAAAGCCTTATTTGCTTTTATTGCAATATACGATATATATGTCCCAGCGTCAGTTGATGATATTATCTTGGCATTAATTATTTACTATTGTCAACTCCATGTCCAAAGCCTTATTTGCTTATCCCATATCTGAGCCTTTGGCTATCGATATCTGTATAGGCATTTATGTCTCCCATCAAAATAGCTTAGGCATTTATGTCTCCCATCACAATGGCTTAGAGGCAGTTTTCGACGTCGTTCAGCTGATTATAAACTCTGTCTTCCTGGCTAACAGTTTTAAGATGAGTTCATGTAAATTATCCGGATATTCATTACTTAAGCCTGAAATCTGGTTGAAAACTCGGTAATACAGAATGCTACTCTGCAAGGAATTGGATTACCATAAGAATACCACCTATACAAAAAAAAATTGTTTATATAATAATAAAGTAGGCTAAGATTTATTTTTAAGATAGTTTGTAAGATTATCTGCATATAATAAAAGAGCGAAAAATTTCGTTTATTAAGTTTTTTGCACCAACCATTTAATTATATTGGATTTAAACTCAGTGGCTATTTCGCTTCATGGGTGGCATTCAACATTTAAGGGGTTACATATGTTTCTCCGCTCAAAAATGGAGGGTTTTTCAAGATTTTTTTTCGCTACGATATTAAATTAATATAAAAAAAGTAAAATATATATTGTGTAAAGTATTCCTTGACGAATACAAAACTTTATTAACAATTGAAGAAAAACAATTTTAAAGTATACATTTCGCCCATCGGAAGCCTCTTTTCAAAAACGTGCTGGGCGGTACCAGGAATATCTCTGGTAGGTTTCATCTGAAACAACAAAAAAAAACGTGTTGAAGTAGATAGATAAAACTAGTCTCTATCATAGCCGTTTCCAAATATTTTCATTTTTAACAAAATGGCAGCTTTTTGAACGTACGAGGCTATTTTTGACTAAAAAACTAGTCACATTTTTATTTATAACAAATCTAAAAATTAAGATATCAAAAAAATCCTACGTAGGAGACTATATAATGGTATTAAGAATATCCGTGCGAAATGACATGCAAATCGGTCGAGTGGTTCAAGAGATATTTCTGGTATCGACTCGGAAAACACTGTTTCGAGAAAAACGCGTTCAAAGTTTTGCCACTCGGTTGTAGGTCGAAAAAAATGTATATAAATAGAATATGATTTTTTTTGGTAACTTATATATCATCATCGATGCCTGGGCCATATAATGCGTCACTTCCAGATGCTGTGACTTCATATAATTTGGCTTTTGCGGCTTCGGTCATGAGTGAACGCCTTGCTTTCGTTGCGCCAAGTGCCGCGCGTTCAACGAGATCGAGTCGCCGAGAGTCCTCTAAGGCGACCCAGCGATGAGCATTGGGTCCACTGTCAATCCCCATAATCTGCATGATCTTTAACAAATTTATTGCTCCTTCATTATACAAACAGGCAGCAACATTAGCAGCAATCTCAACTACTGTCAAGCCTGAGTGCAGCGTCTTTGGCGATATTTTCCAGATTAAGTTGTTGAGACTCTCATTATTATTCTGTGTGTAGCCTACTACACAACGCTCTAATAACTCGACCTTACTGAGGTTCTCGTATATGGGCCTAATAGCATGGAGAACTTCCACTGGTAGTGGTTTATAGTCGTGGGTATATTCTGTCGATTTTCCGCTAGCTTTTGCCTTTTGCCATGAACACCATGACTCGGAGAACCCGGTGGATAATCATCATGATGCGGTTCGTTATCCGTTGATCACGAGCACATCACGAGCACTTTTAAATTTTTTTGCGGACGCACTTGAAGTAAAGTCATCTCATTCAGCCTGATGACGATTTTTCGGCGGTACTCGCTTTGATTTCACATCTTTTCTTAAAACTCCAGATTTATGGTATTCTCTCGACACCTTTTTGCGCGATAACGACATGACTTTTCCACTTTATTTCTTTTCGAAATGCAAAATCTGCAGTGTGTCTTGCCTGCGTGGCTTCGAAAGCAAAACTAAAAATGTGCAAAACTGAACAGGCAAAAAAAGGCTCCGCCCGGTCCGACATCTAACGGTCATAACTTTCTTAATTATTGGAATTTTTGAAAAATTCTTGCGGCATTTGAATTGCAAACAAATATAGAATTTTTTCATGCAAAAAAAAAAAAAAACGATTTTTTTTTTGCGGAGAAACATATGTAACCCCTTAATGGGGAGACCTTGTTGTATTTTAGGCAACCATTCATTTCGCGTGATTTTAGTTGCCTGAAAAAAAGAATGTCTTTCGGGCGCTGTTGGGATTGAACGCCGAATAGTCCGATTGAGAAGCCAATACACTGCCACGGCCGCCCACCCACTGCATTTATAGATCCACAACCCATTCCTGGATTAGTACCTATACTCGTTTAATTTATCGGGAATTGCTAAATTTTCCAAAAAAAAAAATCTCTGCGTTCATTGAACATAAAGCATTCGGCACGTAAAATTATCAAAATTCTAGTTCGAGTTGTTCTCTGTTTATTGTTTACTTGAAAGTTTATTCTTCCAAACGATGACCGTTTGTTCTTTTGGAATTTTTCGAGTGGACATATTTAGTCCCAAGAAGTGCGCTACGCAGGGTGAACCACAGATATTCAGATTCGTTCGTAAAAATGGATTGTAACACCTTTTAAAACTGCAATAATTGTTTCGGAATAAATAACTTTTTTTTCTCGTGAAGAGAATCGCCTAAGTTTTAAGGGAATTACATCTAGAGCTATGTATGCTTTAGGGCAAACAATCACCAAGCACGATTTGTTAAACAGTTCAGTTATGTATATCATCTGCATGCGACTGAGGGTAGACATTAGAACTTTTTGGAACGTGAAGTAAAGAGTCTTGCTTACAAGTAGAGTTTATTCCTGATGTTACATATTGACCGCAGTCAGAATCTTTAAGCAAAATTCTGTTCACTGGCATTGCCTCTTATCACAAAACTAGTAGTTCGACTCCTCTACTTTGACTAACTCGCACCATTATTTTAGGCAATATCTACTTGCAGTCTGTCCTGTCATGTCAAAGAGGAAATAGCATCTCTTCTGTAGATTTGCTGATTTTTTCACTTTCTGTGTTATCTGGTTTTTTGGAGTTAGATTTCTTCTGCGACATATAATCTTCGATCATCCGATGGTTTCAGCACCCACCGCGCGGTATATATACTACCGTATATGTTTTCTTAGTTTTTAAGTTTTTCTACTTTTTTTTTAAGTTTCGCGGCTGATTGTGCCAGTTTTATTGACACTGGAAAAGTAATTAATATAAAGAGTCCCACAAGTCTTTTACCAATGCGCCTGTTCGAGGTAGTAGCAAAGGAGGCAGCTGCCCTTACTAGAGATTCATTGGTTTTACTGATGGCCTATTTCTCGTTACCTTTGTCGTTGAGGAAGTGCGGTTTTTAGTACTGCAGGTACTTACGCCGTATATTTGCCTCGAAATTTTTCCTTTTGTGACTACAGTTTTTGTGGTTGATCGCATCTCAAATAGTCAAAAGAAGCAGCCTAATTGCCTGAATATCATATCGTCGTGAACATCACATATGACATCGTCCCAGTCAAATATATTAAACGTGTCGTGGAAAAAGCCTTTGGAGTCATCGTAATCGAAAAATCTAAAAATACGTGGGTCAGCGCCCTATTCGATGGCGTGTTTTTTTTAGTATGTTGATAGTGCTATACGAGGAATGCAAAATAACACCTTAAATGCCCTACCTTGTGAGTCATACCTTCATAAAACTCCAGCGAATGGAAACTCATCCGAACAGCCTTGTAAAATACTTAATTGACTCTCACAGGCTTAATGCAATTGAAGACAATATTAACTCTCTCCTTTTAATTTAACCAATAATAGGTCTAATTTTTTGACCCTACCTCCTTATTCCTTTTTATGAAAAGGCTCCTTCTAACAACCTAAGGGGTTAGTAATATCAATATCTCATTTACGTATTGTATTTATATTATATAGTTCTAAAAGGCAATTGTATTGTGCCATTTATTATTACATTATACGAGTATATATCTATGTATGTAAATAATTATTGAGTAAAACGTTAAGAATACTACATCACTCGTCTTTGTTTATTTTGCTGTCATTATTATATGATATTCTAGTTAATAGTGTAAGTCTGAATATTTAGTGCGCTGAGAGCAAGCGTAGTACTACTACATATGTAGTTGTTATTAACATTTTAGTGTTATATTATGTATGTAGTTGTGTAAAGTTGTGTATTAGCCAGGCATAATATTAACAGTCGGCTACTTATCTCAACTATGTGAAACTTATCTCATAATTCAAATAAAAAAAAGTTTCAATAAAACATATCTATCTATTATATTTTTATATTTTTATTTTGATTGTTTGACTTTGTGGCAAGAACTCATTCTATACTGCCGTTAAAATCAAAGACTACAGTGAGCATAAACTTTCCTATATTTGTCGATCGTTTTGTAACACTCGTCTTAAGCATTTCTGCACTTTATCCCATTCTTATAGGAAAATGTAATGTAATACATATTCTCTGTACCATTTGTTCAACAAGTAAAAGCATATGTTACCTTTTCGATAACTGACAACTGATTAAATATACGATACGTACATCAGATACTTTTCAGACATGTTTATGACCACACAAATAAAAAATGACCCGAATCGGACCAAAACAATCCGCAAAATAAAAAAACTTATCTTCCATGTTTTTTTAGTACTTATACAGAAAATTAGAGAACCACTTAACGGTTACTAAAAAAGTAGGCATCCGTGGCTCAAATGGTAGTGTATCGCCTTTCCAATCGGACGGCTCGGGGTTCAATACCAGCCATACCCGAAAGACATTCTTTTTTTCAGACAACTATTGTAAAGGGTTTTCCAATAGGGACTTGACAACTTTGAATTTAATTTGTGAACGCACTCTTTCACTAATCATCAAACTGTCACTGTCAATTTATTCAGTAAATTCAACATTTTCATCATGGTTACGAACACGAACAAGCAACTCCGAAATTCGGAGTCGGTGACTGCAACTTTAAGAGCGTTAACTCAAATTTTCGGTCGTAATTCTCGCCCTGGTAGACAGGCAATAACAAGTTTAGTGCAAAAATTTGAGTCTACATATTCGTTGTGTGATGTTGCCGTGCCAGTGAGAGAATGGGTTGGTCGAAGTGTCGAAAATATCGCTTCCGTTCAGGCGTCCGTAGCAAACGATCCAACGATCCACGGCGTTCTCAAGAATTGGGCATCGCTCAGACCACATTATGGCGTATTTTGCGTAAGGATCTTGATTTACACCAAGCTGACTCAAAAATTTAAGCCGATGAACCATTTGAAGCGACGTACGTTCTCCGATTGGGTTCTGGAGAAGATGCGCCAAGATGATGAATTTCATCGCAAAATCATCTTCAGTGACGAAGCTCAATTGGTTCGTCAATAAGCAAAATATGCGTTATTGGTCGGGTGAAAATCCACATGTGCTTCATGAATCACCATTTCATCCACAAAAAATAACTTTTTTGATGCTGTTTGCATGCCGGCGGCGTTATTGGGCCATATTTTTTCATCGACGATAACGATCGTCACATTACTGTGAATGGTCAGCGTTATCGCGCCACGATCTCCGATTTTTTTTTCGCCCGAATTGGAAGATATAGACTCGGACGACATGTGGTTTCAACAGGATGATGCCACAAGCCACACAGCACACGCTACAATCGATTTATTGAAGAGTAAGTAAGGTGAGCGTGTTATCTCAAGACATGGGCCAGTCGATTGGCCGCCTCGTTCGTGCGATTTAACGCCGCTTGACTATTTTCTGTGGGGCTACTTTAAGTCATTGGTTTATGCCAACGACGCGAAGATGGAAGAGCTCAGAGCCAACATTGAACGCGAAATAGCGGCCGTTTCGGCCGAAATGTGTGGCTGAGTCGTTGAAAATTGGGTCCAACGAATCGACCGATGCAAACGTGCCCGCGGTGGCCATATGTCGAGTTCCATTCATAAATGTTTTGATTGTACTTCAAGTCGATAATAAAGTTTTTGAAATATCTCAAATGGTTTGCGTTTTATTTAAAAAAAAAAGTTGTCAAGTCCTTATTGGAAAACCCTATATATTAAGATCTGTAAGTACTCTTGCTACTACACGAGTGCGAAAGTGGATTCGTTCCATTGAGGATTCGACTTACTCAAGTGCAGGTGGAGACAAAGCACAATCTGAAATGTTGAATTGGCCGCAAAGTGGGCAGGAAGCAGATTGGCCTTGTCCAAACAGCTGACAGCTGGAATGCCATAGAAAATGAGCGTTGGCATGGTGGATGATGCAGAATTTCTAATTTTTTTAACGAACGAACAAAAATTGTTACTGTCTGTATTTTTTGCCTCAGTTTTTAGTCATATTGGAACTTCACACGGCTCGTTTGAACATTTTTCGGTTTTCCTCTGTCAGGTTGGTCTTGAAGGACCGATAAAACATTTCTCTAACCCTGACGGCCTCTTTACAGCTCGAATCGTACCGTGGCCTTTTCTATTGGTTTGATATTCTTCATCCGATGAGGAATAAAGGGTCTCATTACAAAGAGAATGGTGTTTGTTATCATATCAGCAGCGGCATCCACGTGTTTATCGAGGAAACATAACCACCAGTTAAATAAAGCGGCCTGTAGAATACTTAGTATTGAGGTATCCAAACTAAGCCAACTTTACCAGTGTAACAGTAACCGTAACAGTAGTAATGCAGATACACGAAAGAAATACGAGTATGTTGCATAATATATGTACATATACTTCACTGTTTAGTAAAGGAAAAAGGTTGGTCTTCGTTGTTTAGCTGCCCATGTTTTTGTAATCCTATTCTATATTAACATTGTTTGAAAATTGCAACATTCCGTATAGAAGAACAAATGATTATTGTTTATATTTATGGGCAAAAAGATTTCTTACAATTTTTCCACTTGGACTTCAACTGTGACCTAACTATTAAGCACATCCACAGTATTATCAAAACGTACATAAATATGTATGTATGTACTAGTTTTACTGGCATCATCTCCTTTTCAAGTGAATGAACGGACGCGTGCATGCCAGAAAAGCCATAAAATTCATATCTTTCAATTTAAGTCTTATGGATTTCTGTGGTTACAAATTCTGCACAACGAAGTCGTGGTCGTTTTAAACTTCCTTTACGTCTTACTTGCATCTTATCTTCTCTGTAGGTGTCTACTCTTGTGACACCGTTCCAGCGAATCTAACGTAGTGTATTGTCTGTATAGACAGGTAAAACTATGGAATGGCTGTAAGCAAACGTGTTACGATGCGCAGAATAGAGCATATGGATTTAAATCGAAGTGTGTACCACGTATTCAATTTGATTGTCGAGTACGGTCATCTGGGTTATATGTGGAGAAACAAGTCAGCTAGGCAACCGGTGTGATGTCAGAGATTGATATCAGTCAATGAAGTCCTCACAGAAATTCGCATAAATTTTGCCTTTATTTTCGGAGAAACGCTGCTGATCCCCATTTCTGTGATCAGCTTGTAACGTACAAGTTTGCTTATTGCTTTATACTAAGCACATTGCATGTTTGTAAATGTAATGTGGACAATAGAATTGCAGGTGATTTATTATGTTATATTACAGCACATAAAATATATAGAAAATTTGAACTAGATTAAGAGTAGAAGCATGTTAAATCTCAAATACACACATTTAAATTCCGTAAACTGCACATATACAGGTTGCATCAAGTTAATTTAATTAAAAAAATCTAACACTAGAACATATAATTATACCTATTTATACACATATAACACATATAGCCTTTTTGATGCTACATTCTATAAATTAAGAAAAACCACAACGCGTGAAAACTACTATTGAATTTACCTACGATAGATATACATATATGTATGTAAATATATTCATTTCAATAATTTATCATAGTCTAGCTTTGCTTGAATATGAATACCCGCATAATAAAGTCATTACAACGTTTGTATATTATTTGATTATCCTGCAAATAAAAAAGGTAATTAATATATGACAACTAATATTTGTCCAAATGAAAAGGTCCAATAACACTTTTTTGAATTTTTGATTTCAATTTGGTGCACGGCGCGAACTATTTCCAAATCAACTAATTAACGATTAATTTGCTTTGATTTCAATCATAGTAAGGACTGATATACACGAGTAACTATTGTAAATGTAGGTACTTTTACATATACGAACATATGTATAGGAACCTATTATTGGTATTATAACTATAACTATATAGAATTTTATCTAATACGACATAATGCTTAAAGGGGTCATTTCATTAACAGCTAGTCTGATATGCAGTTTTTTCATTAGACGCACAACAATTTGCTTTTTTTTTTTAGGTGTTGTAGGCATGAATCAAATTTTAATTTTTATGTTATGAGATATGATATCAACAAAATGATCTCTATGTAGAAGCTTGAATGAGTACTTGCGCTAGACTCAATTTTCAATGTTGTTTTTGCATAGTTTGATTTCGTTTATATATAGGTGGAAAATTGCACCATCCGCGCGACTGATTGCCAGTCATTTCTGCCGATAAGACAATCATCGAACCTCCTATTCAATGAGTAGATTGTGGCCCGCGTTATGCAGCAAGTGGCCCAGTCCTCTTGAAATCACAAATCCTTCACGCATTCCCATTCCAGTTGGGTGAAAATAATGGCTAACATGGAGCGATAGCCTTCTTCGTTGACTGTAACGAAAATAGTAAATTTTTTCGAATACGATGGTTAAACCTCTGACTGTTTGCTTAACCAATGCGGTCATTTTGCTTATTAACAAATAAATTTACTTACGATACGGTGAAAGTCCTGATATTCCATATTCCATCTTCAGTAAAACCCAATCAGAGAAAGTTCGCCGTGCGCTATGAATTTAGCTCTTGAATCAATCCGTCTTATACGAACGTATAGCCAAGTCCTTTCACAAAATACACCACAGGGACGTTCGAGAGACGTCCAGTACATGAGAATGGCTCAAAATTGGTCGGTCTGGATTACCGTCTCGATTAGAGCTGCAATTTCTCTTCTCTTCAGGCGCTTCGTTGTCCCACTAACAACTGACCGCCAATTTCGATAAAAACTTTGAATGATTTGTGAACGTTGTTGAAGCGTATACTCCTCAATGATTAAATACTAGAAACTCTATAACACAAATATGATGGTATGAGTGAGTTCAAAGAATTCCTATTGGAAAAATAGAGCCCATCTAATTAAAAATCCTGTATATACAATATATGTACGTGTTACTATCTTTTAAGGTTCTGCTAATGCTTGAAATTTAGAAAACGTGATGTAGACCTTACATCCGTCAATATAACTTTCGAATGTCTGATACAATAGAATCTACTACAGCATTTAACCAAGGAATGCAATAATGAGTATTTTGCTAAATTTCGTTGCAGACGCAGAAAGGATGTTTCCACTGAAAACCCAATAACACCTTTTTTGAATATCCCTGTAATAGCATAAAATATCGAAGCCCATATAAGACAAAACTACTATTATAAATATGTAGCTTGCCGTTATAAATTAAAAGGATGTAACCGCCAAAAATAAAAAAAAATTTTTTTTTAAGAACTTAACACTCAAGAGAGTGTGCCTTAAAATGCCGGAGCACGTCTTAGATTTACCAAAAATTGGATAGAGAGAGAGAGAGAGAGAGAAGGATATTTGGGCTCAGTGGTTATTTCGCTAGATGGCTGGCATCCAATATTTAATGAGGAGAAAAAATTATTAGTGTAAATTGACTTGATGTTGTATTTTAGCGAAACATTCATCTCACGAGATTTTATTGTATAGGGTTTTCCAATAAGGACTTGACAACTTATTTTTTAAATAAAACGCAAACCATTTGAGATATTTCAAAAACTTCATTATCGGTTTGAAGTACAATCAAAACATTTATGAATGGAACTCGACTTCGTTCATATGGCCACCGCGGGCACGTTTGCAGCGGTCGATTCGTTGGACCCAATTTTCAACGACTTGGCCACACATTTCGGCCGAAACGGCCGCTATTTCGCGTTCAATGTTGGCTCTGAGCTCTTCCAATGTCGCGTCGTCGGCGTGTTGTCATAAACCAATGACTTAACGTAGCCCCACAGAAAATAGTCAAGTGGCGTTAAATCGCTCACCGTACTTACTCTTCAATAAATCGATTGTAGCGTGTGCTGTGTGGCTTGTGGCATCATCCTGTTGAAACCACATGTTGTCCAAGCCCATATCTTCCAATTTGGGCCAAAAATAATCGATGATCATGGCGTGATAACGCTGACCATTCACAGTAGCGTGACGATCGTTATCGTCGACAAAAAATATGGCCCAATAACACCGCCGGCATGCAAACCGCACCAAACAGTTATTTTTTGTGGATGAAATGGTGATTCATGAAGCACATGTGGATTTTTACCCGACCAATACGCATATTTTGCTTATTGACGAACCATTGAGCTTCGTCACTGAAGATGATTTTGCGATGAAATTCATCATCTTGGCGCATCTTCTACAGAACCCAATCGGAGAACCTACGTCGCTTCAAATGGTTCATCGGCTTCAATTCTTGAGTCAGCTTGATCTTGTATGGGTGTAAGCCAAGATCCTTACGCAAAATACGCTATAATGTGGTCTGAGCGATGCCCAATTCTTGAGAACGCCGTGGAATTGACTGATTTGGATTGTTTGCTACGGACGCCTGAACAGCAGCGATATTTTCGACACTTCGACCAACCCGTTATCTCACTGACACGGCAATATCACACAACGAATATATAGACTCAAGTTTTTGCACTAAACTTGTTATTGCCTGTCTACTAGGACAAGAATTACGACCGGAAATTTGCGTTAACACTCTTAAAGTTGCAGTCACCGACTCCGAATTTCGGTTGAAAATTTTTATAACTTGCAGACGTTGCTCGTTCGTGTACTTTACCATGATGAAAATGTTGAGTTTACTGAATAAATTGACAGTAACAATATGATGATTAGTGAAAGAGTGCATTCACAAATTAAATTCAAATTTGTCAAGTCTCTATTGGAAAACCCTTTACAAAAATCCGCTGGTCCAAATGGTATATCTTCCCTTCTTCTGAAGAGGTGTTCTCCCTCGCTGGCAAAATCACTGCGTAAGCTTTTTCATCAATTCTATCTTTGGGACTCTTTCCGAGCATATGGAAAACAGCATTTGTCCAGCCAGTCCCTAAAAAAGGCGAATCTTCTTCCCTCTCCTCCTACAGACCCATTGACTTTACGGCCGTTCTTTCCAATGTCATGGAAACGCTGATAAACCATCAGCTAATGAAATATCTCGAAACACGGAAACTTCTTAATGACCGGCAGTATGGTTTTCGTAGCAACAGGTCCATTCATCGCACGGCATGTCTCATCGAAAAGAGGAACCAAAGCGTACATCAATCTGGCGAAATCAAGATAGTTGCATTACCTTTCGGAACGTTCAATCTAAGTTGTCTTGGACGGTTTCAAGTCTGATATACACAAAATAAATGCTGGTGTGCCCCAGGGCTCTGTTCTGTCTCCGACATCCTTTTTAATTTTCATTAATGATCTCTTGTCTGCTACTTCTAATCCAATGTATTCCTTTGCCAATGAAAGTACTCTCTGCTTTTCATATCCATTCCCGCACTCACGGCCCTGCTCTTCGGCTGTAGAACGAGAACGGCAGCGTATGCTAAGCTCATTAAATTCCGATATCAACATCATAACCAGTTGGGGAACTATCAACAGAGTGGAATTTAATGCTTCCAAAACACAATGTTGTCCGCATTCTCGGTATGTGTGTCAATGACAACTTACGTTGGAATGACCACATATTTGATGTCGCGAAAAATGTTGCGAAATGTCTGGGTTTCCTCAAGCGGTGTAAGAAATATTTTACCCCCTCTGATCTGGCCTCAATATATAAGGCATTCATTCGCCCAAAATCCACGTCTGGTCAGGTGCTCCTAAATCATCTCTGCACCTGCTAGATCGGATTCAAAACCGTGCGATAAATCTTATAGATGATACAAATATCAGTCAATCAATTGACACTCTCGAACACCGACGTAATGTCTCTTGTCTCACTTTATTTTATCGCTATTTCCACCGCCACTGCTCCACCGAAATCGCCAGTAACATTCCGCCTATTCAAACTTTTAACCGTAATACACGTCTCGCTATGAATGCTCATCAGTATACCCTCAAGCCCATTTTCGGACGTACTCTAAAATATTAGGATTCGTTCCTAAGCCGTACAACTCGCTTATGGAATGTCCTGCCGATCTCTGTATTTCCTGGTCGTTATAACTTGCAAACATTTAAGACCAATGTACATCCGTACCTCTCTTTGCTTGCTCCCTAAATTTCCTTTGCCCGCGCTGTGTACAATCTCTTTACACAATACACAAACCCCTTGAGCGCGCGCTCATTATAAATTGTTTATGAAGTCAAGAGTTTGCTAATGCATTTTTATTTGGGCTTTCGAAGTAATTTTACTTCGACCCTCGGCTGAAAGTTAAACTTCAATTGCTTCTTGGGTGGTTTCTTTGTACAGGACAGTACTGCTTAACTTGGAATTGTTCTTCTATCCTTCCTCTCTGAATATTTTTATATTGTTTATATTGTCCTAATTAGTTAACGCCCGTTGACATCAGTTCCATTTTCACTTCCTTCGCTGTCGTTCTTACTTATACTAACATACTATAATATTCCTATATTAATATAATTAAATTATTTAAGATATTTTGGAAATTATACAGAGCAATTATACAAACAGAAAATCATTATTATGTTATATGTTCTTTCAAAGCCCTGTGACAACAAAACACATCGCTGAAAGATAACTTTCAAATCGTACGCTTTTCCAAACTATACTTTTAAGGTGAAAACAAGACTGTAAAACATGTTTTCTCAAGAGATCACATGGAGGTACAACTTCTTATCAAAATGTACTGAAAGTTTTGTCAAAGAAGATGTGGAATAAAAAAACCATAAAAGTGGCGAATAATTCTCCCAAACAAGAACGAAAATCAAATTTACAAATTACAGATTTTACAAATTTATTTATTTCTAATTCATTGTTCACATAAGATTTTATAACATCTTTTAAAAAAAAAAAATGGAACAAGCTTTAACAATATTTCAAATTAAAATTAAAAAAAGAAAGAAACAAGTTTCATAATAATCATTCACAATAAGAAACTATTAACAAATACAAATTAAGAAATGGATAGAGAAGGAAAGATAAAAAAGAAATATAGAGAGGATAATACGATAGAAAAACTAAAAAGAAGATTTTTATGATGGGGGAGATAAAAATTTGGGAGTACAGGAAATTAGGATACACAGGAGGATTTTACTAGAAGTTTTCAGCACAATATTTAAAAACTTCTTTGCTGAAAGAACTTGTGTTACTCATGCGCTTGATGGCTAAGGGCAAACAATTCCAAAGTTGAATTGAATGTACAAAAAATTGCCGAGATGTATTTAAATACTTGCACCTAAGTGCTATTTATTTGTTTTATGCTTTTATTTCTCGGAAAGTTTACAATCTCGAACAGATATTCTGGGGTTTTCTTTGCTAGTATTTTATGCAAAAATAATATTGAACGATATTTTAAAAGGCCAATCAAGGAACAGCCGACGATTTGCTTGCTATATGCAGAAATGTGATCATATCTTTTTACATTAAAAATGTATCTCGCGCAGGCATTGTATGCGACTGTTAATTTTCTGGCAGAATCGTGGTCCATATTTGCGAATATTTCACAGCCATAGAGGATAATCGGGAAAATAAATGCCCTTACAAGTTTTAGTTTAGTATTGGTTGGAAGGTAGTTAGCAGTGGGATTTAGACCTCGGAGTGCTCCATAAATTTTTGAAACAGTTTTATTTATATGGACGTTCCAATTCATATTGCAATTCAAATAGACTCCGAGATTCTTAATGTGGTTAACGTATTCTATTGGGGAATGGTTCAGAAATAATGGAGGTATAAACTCTGTACGTCGTCCGGCATTTATTACCATAGCCTTTGTTTTGATTGGATTGTCGTTGTTTAGTGACCATTTATAGACATTATTTAATTCTTGGTTGAACATTTCCAACGTTTGATGCTTGTTTGCACTTGGAAAGAGTTTATATATCTGTACATCGTCATCATATATATGGTAGCTGCAATCAGAAAAGCATTTGGAGATATCGTTTACGAAACAAGTGAATAAAAGCGGCCCTAAAACAGAGCCTTGAGGTACACCTGAACGGACAGGAAGAAATGATGATTGCTTGTTATTATGAAAAACGTACTGAGATCTGTTAGATAGGTACGAAGATATCAGTTTAACCAACGAGTTATCAAACAGAAATTGATATTTAAGTTTTTTTTAGTAAGAATTCATGATTCACGCAGTCAAATGCTTTTGAAAAGTCTAAAAATGCTATTAAACCTAATTTGTCATTGTCACAACCAGCACGCAAGTCTTCGCAGATTTTTAGAAGAGCTGAAGTACAACTAAGATTTGCACGAAATCTTGATTGGTATGTCAATATCATGTTCTTAGCGTTTAGGTGTGCTTTTATTTGTCGACTTATTATAATTTCAAAAACTTTGCTTAAACACGGTAAAATTGTTATGGTCGGTATTCTACCGGGTTCCTGTTTGGCGATTTAGGAAAGGGTAGAACTTTTGCTGTTTTCCAGTTTTCCGGAAAAACAGAAGTCATTATAATGGTATTACAGATATGAGTGATAGGATGCAAGACAGAAGGAAGTATGATTTTTATAAATTTAGGAGCAACGTTATCTGAACCAACTGCATTTGACTTTACACCTAATATAATATTTCCGACAATTACTACATCTACACAAGTAAGAGAAAAAGCTGAATCAGTATAAGTAAAATTGCTCGTAAGTTCTTGAGAGCTACGAATATCTAATGGCATTGATTCTCTGCATGTCGAAACGAAAGTCTTATTTAGTTCTTCCAGATTCATGCTATTGGAAGGGGATATTTTTTTCGAGGTAAGACCCATCTGGCGAATATTTTTCCAAAAGTCAGAACTTGAAGAACATGATTCGAGCCTGTTTTTATAAAATTAAGATTTGCTCTTTCTTAAGAGACGTGTTACAGCATTTCGAAGGATTTTAAACTCTCTGTAAATTTCCAAACATTTGTAACGTCTCCAGCTGGCATATAGCAAATTTCGTGCTTTTATCAATTCGACGACTTCCTGAGTGAGCCAAGGTAATTTAATTTTGGTCTTTTTGAAACTTCGCAATCAAGAATTTGCATTTATCATTTAGCATTCGTCAAAGCAAAATTGATAGCATCAGTGTTCATTTTTAGTCCCTCTTTGTTGACAGCATATACTTTGTTTTCTTTCATTGACCGCAAAACTCATCATTAATAGTCAATAGTCGCAAAAGCTAGATTGACAGCTCGCTGTGTTCTTTCCATTATCTCAATATCATCTGCATATGCGGGTAACTGATCAGACTCTTGAAAGACAGCGCTTCTGGAGTTGACTTGTGCGTTTCGCACAATCCTTTCAAGAACGATGCTGAAACATGACAGTCCTTTCTTGCTACTGAAAGCCTCGGTTTTCTCAATACCGACCTTGACGAAGCATGGTTCATTCTCGATCGTCGTCTTGCTTAATCAAATGAGATTTGCAGAGAGGACCGGCAATTTAGTAATGCAGCCCTCACCCGAGATACTATACGAAATACTGATAATGCCAGTCCTGCTTTACAACACAGAAGTTTCTACACTGACGAAAGCGAATGAAAATGCTCTCCGGTGCTTCGAGAGAAAAGTTCTTCGGGTAATTTTCGGTCCAATTTGCATTAATCGAGAACGAGGGAGACATTTCAACAGCAAACTATAGGGGCTGTACAGCGATGCCATCCTCGTTAGAAAAGCTCGGCTAACCCGGCTTAGATGGCTCGGCCGCCTTGACCACATGGACACCAGCTTCCCGGCCTGGAAATTTTTCGACCCCAACCCAGAGGAACATTGCAGAGGACGACCTCATATTAGGTGGCGCATACCAGTGGCATCGTGTGCGCAACTGAAGGCAGCTGGCAAAAAACCGCGTTAACTGATGAGGCATATTAGCTGAGTTCCTGGTTTACCGTTTACATGTACAGAAGTAAGTAGTCAATTATTAGTAAGTTGCCATTTAATTTACCCCAATACTAATTTTCTCATTTTTTTTCATATATGTATAGTATTACATATGTAGATCACCAAATCCCCAAAATCGTGTTTTATTCGAATTGCATATGGTATCACGGGCTTTTCAGGAATCCCGAATTCCGCCATTGTTTTAAATAAATTTTGAATTATTTATTTATTTATTTACAAAGGTAACAATACAAATAAATTTATATCGTCCGGAGTATGCAACTTACCATTTGCATGCTGAGGAATTCACATATTTACGAGTACGAGTATATGAATGGTAACATACGATGTCAAAATGGAATTTTGTTTAGTCAGAGTATTTAAAGGAAAGTTTGATGAAATCTACATAAAGCTGGAAATTGGTACGCACATTAAATACGTAATTTAGGAAATGGTAGAAATATGTAGAATATTGTAAATGATGTACGGGTAACTCCTACAAAAAATATCTTGTAATCTTTTTTCGCATGACATATCATTCATATAAGCGTAAGTAATACCTTATGCGCTTTCGAAAATTGGAAATACTTATATGCGGCTTACGGATCGTTGGTTCATATGTATTTTTATAATGAATACAAATCTGAAAATATTGGTTCACATGTTTGCATCATATTCTAGATGTAATTGCCTATAACATATATACATAATTTCGTTCGATTAAGACTCTATTTAACTCCATTACTTGAAGCGGGTTTATTACAAATCGGATGCAATACGCTCAGAATAAATAGGACAGAAGTCACCGATTCCACGAAATTTGTGATGAAAAGTATTTTTACCCAAGAGTAGTACACTGCATAGCAATTGTTAAAATCCATTGGGTTGCACTATAGTAAAAATGTAATGTTTTGTGTATTTAAAAATTAAAAGCACAATCAGATATCTACTAATGTATTGTAGTAGAATACTTTCGAGCACCTGACTTGGACGCATTCGGAAAACTTCGAGCCAAAAGCATGCATTGCGGTTGAGCGAATTGATTGTCTTAAGTAACCATAGTTAAAAATAGTATCTGCAGGACTCTGTAGGTATACACGAGAGAGCATAAAAATCTCTGATACCAAACCACCAAACTACCTGGTGCCCCGCCTCAATGTCACGGTTAACACAAGGATTTTTAGCAAAATTAAATGAGAATCTGATGAACGCTTCTTGTAGTTGGACAATGACCAGTGTCATGATTTTTTTTATAATGGAAGAAAAAGCTGTCATTAACTCAAATCAAATGTTGAAAACTGCGTATGGTTATGAGTATTTGAGTCGAAGCAATGTATTTGAATGGTATTCACGGTTTAAAAATGGTCACCAGTCCTTGGAAGACGATCCATTCTTTCATTACGGAGAATGTTGTGCCTTGTTATTGTTGCCCTGTCTTCTGATCCACGAGCCACGGTCAGAATGTCGTCTGTGACTTTCGAAAAGGATACGGCGCATTCGTTGTTTTGGGTAAAAAAATTCATTTCCTGTGATCAATCACCCACTATACTTTCCCGGTGGACGTTTTGTTATTTCCTAAGCTGAAGACTGCCATGAAAGGAGAGCTTTATGATGACGTGGATGCTAATCGACGAAATGTGACCGAGGTGCTACCGAGCATCCGGAAGAAGATTTTTCGAAAGCCTTCCAGAGGCTTCACGGCCGATCTAATTTTTTTTATAAAAAAAATGGGGTGCTATGTTGAAAATTTAATACAAAGAAATAGTTTCGAAACACTCTGAATAAACTGTGTACTATGAATACTCATACTCGTATATGTAGAATAACTTTTTAACTGCCTTAATTATTTATTAATCTTTTTTGCAAATTTTTTTATGATAAAAACTGAGCGCATTCGAATAATTTTTATAACTCCAGTAAATCGATTTAATTCTACGTACATTTTTCGAAAATGTAAAGTCTTTACTGAACTACAAATATTAAAAATAGAAACATAGTTAAACAAAAAAACACTGGGGCAACGATGTGTATGTTGGTTAGTTTAAGATGCCACTGCGCTGTTCGCATTCAATACCCTCAATTCCAAGTAGCACTCCATACTTAGTAGCTCGTAACAAAATGATTTTAATAGTGCTGTCACCAGCGTATAATATACCGGGAAAAACATAAGTTTTGTTTGGTATAACACCACCCCGGCATATGTACCATTTTGTAAGAGCGCCTGACCTTACCCTCTCAAAACTTCCTTCGTTTAACATTTTGGTTTAGGGAGAATACGACACTTTGTTGTCAAATAAGGTTATTGATGTCCATGAATTCACCCTCGATCAAAACATACATATATGTACATACGTTCGTATGTACGAGTATGTGTAAATTGGCAAAAATCATCAGTACTTCAAATTCTGTTAAACTGCATTCTGCTTTGAAAATCAACTTGAAAAGAGAGAACAAAAACTTCTAATGAGGTACTTTCTGGGGTTGTTTCAGAAGCATTTGAGATTTCGGTTGAATGGTTATTATGCTTCCTCTAGTGGTATGTAATAACGATGATTTTCAATAATTTTCCATTCCCATCAGTTCATCATCGTAAAAACCAAATGAAATCAAAATTAGAAAATACCGTTGGAAGTGAGTGGTGATGTGTAGACCTTTTCTGACAACGACGTCAACACATGGCTGTGCCCTCTAGTGTTTAGATCGTTTTGGTTTTGTAATAAATCACTGTTATCTCTCTGTGATTTTAGTTTTAGGGTTTGCAATGCTTGTGATAGGAGGTTTAATTTTAGCATGGGAACCAGCTGGCTTTCAGTTGATTACTTTTCGACTTGGAATAGTGAAGAACGCAAGTCTCATACAAAATTAATAGACTAAATAAAATATTTGAAAGGCTAAAAATTGTTATATTTGATTTTATAATGTATGATACACGCACGTTAATATTTTAATTTAATATTTTTCTTTTTCAATGAACATCCGCCTTTTTCATTGCAAACACTATTACAATACATACGAGTATATGGGGCACTTTTTGGATTGATATCGATTGCATTAAACATGCAACATGATTCTTCGTTTCGAAGTCAAAACTAACTTAAATTATTTGCTTTCAAGTCGCGTGCTATACCTTACCCCAGATCAAAAATGTTATGCCCCTCTACAAAGAATAAAACTAAAGGGAGTTCGCTCAAAATTAGAAATGGTATTGCTATTCTGAAAAACACATTAATTCCATCACACTCTGTCCGTCATCAGCATAATTATCACTTATACTAGATGAGTTTCAATATTTATTGCGTTTACATTTACACTATAAAGGCAAATTGTGAAGACCCAATTTATTATAGGTCCAACGCTATGTGTCTAATTGGAAAACCCAGGGAGTAAATTTGAATTCACGCAACTAGAATGCAAATGGATTCCTGTCTTGTTCATCCAAGCTTTTCAGTTCGAAATTTCTATGTGTTGTACTCGTGTATGCATTTATTTATGTAGAAGTATGTGACTTAATTGATGCGATGGCACGCGGTCTGTTTTTAGTTTTATCGTTTCACTCTGCATATGGGGGTAGCTAGCACCACTGCTAGACACGCTTCTGACTGATAGTGTTATGCTCATATTAGGAATTGTGGCACCTTTGCCTGGACGGGGTTACGGTTCTTTTGCTCGATCAATTACGAGCACTCATATCTATGTGTAAAAAATTTATAATACAACAGGCTCGTTCTTGTTGAACAAAATAAAGTAATTGAAGAAAAAAAAATTAAAAATGTGTCACATACATATCTTCTGGAAAATAAATTCTCTTCTCAGGTTTACAGACATGATCATTAATATTTTCGCAACTCACTTCCGATCCGCTTCAATAGACATAGGCAATAAAAAAAAGCACAACATTCCAAATGGGGGAAAAATCAACAAATTTGCAACAGTCTATTAAAGCTGGTATTTTTAAAAAATCGTTTTAATTGCCTTAAAATCGTTAATAGATTTTCTAATGCACATCGAAGGGTTGAATTCAATTCGTTTCACTAAATGGTTGGGTAAGGGGTTGTTTTTCAATAAATCAAAAATTAGAGAAACAAAATTGTATACAGCATTTTAAATTTTATAAATTGTGTTCTAATATCACTTTTGAAAAGGGAGATTGGTGGCTCTGCTAGTCAATGTGGGACCTACGAGTAGTACTCGCGCGTACATTACAACAAAAGACGAGCAAAAATAAAAAAATAAAACATAAAATATTAAATAAAGTCATTTTTGACGTAATTCTTTTTAAAACATTAATAAATTTGTTCGGCTTAAGTGGTTATGGATTGGATAAACCAAACTGTCGACGCAATGCAACTATTGACACATTACACTAACACAGAACTAGACTGCTGTCGCAATTAAAGATCTTGTTTTTTTACAATATAATATACCGTTTTAGTACACGGGGCAAAGAACGGGCATGAAGAAAAGAAACAAAGAGGAAAAGAGAAGTGCCAGTGTACGATATTTGCAATGTTTGTAAGCTACAAACAACAACAATGAATTAAACAATGAATTCAGAGCAATTTTACAGTCGCTCTAGGCACACTGTTATTAAAAGCACCAAAATATTAAGCATACGAGCACCTCCGATGTGACTTCTGAGCAATATTATTATTATTTATTTATTACATTATAATACAGTTTCATTATTGTTCCATATTATGCCATTACTGGAAGAATTGCAGAATCAAACAAGTATTTTTTGAATTTGAATTGTACTATTTATTTATTGGAATTAAAAAGTTTAAGATTCCAGTATTGTTTTCAACTGAGTGTTTAAATGGATCAAATGCCTTGGTGAAACTGATACATTTCAAATATAGATTTCCAATAGATTTTTTGATTTCTTCGTCTATATATACTAGGTGGGGTGAAAAGTAACCTCCTTGGGAATGAAAAAAATTTTTTTTTAAATGTTTTTTTTTATTTTATTCAATATAGTCCCCTTTTAGCTTGATACACTTATTCCAGCGATGTTCCAACTTCTTGATCCTGTCCGAAAAGTAATTTTCCGGAAGGTCTGCAAAATACTCCTCCGTGGCGTCGATGATTTCTTCGCGTGAGCTGAATTTTTTATTGAGGAGCTCTCTTTTGAGGTTGGGGAAGAGATAATAGTCCGAGGGAGCCAAATTGGGCGAATACGGTGGATGCGACAGCAATTGGAGCCGTAAGCCATTGATTTTAGCCGTGGTTGCGATGCTCTTGTGAGCCGACGCATTGTCTTGCAAAAACAACGTTTTTTTTCGCTTCATGTGAGGACGTTTTGCAGCGATTTCGGCTTTAATCGCTCCAATAATGCACAGTAATACTCGCTGTTGCGAGTTGTATGCCATGACAATCCCAGAAAACCGACGCCATAACCTTTCTGACCCATCGAGCCTCCCTCGGCCGCTTCGGAGCACTCGTGTCGGCTTCAGTCCATTACCGGCCACTCATTCTGTTCTCTGGTGTGTAATAGTGGATCCAAGTTTTATCAACAGTTACCAATCGACGCCAAAAGTCTGCCCGATTCCGCATCAGCAAGTCCAAACACTCTTTCGAAGTGCTTTCGCCTTCGTGTTTTTGGTCCTGGAGTGAGCATGCGTGGCACCCAGCGGCAGGATAACTTTTTCATATGCAGAATATTGCCCAAAATATGGCATATGCGCTCTGTACTAATCTTTTTCGTATCTGCTAGCTCGCGCTCCTTCACTTTCATGTCAGCCAACACCATTTCATGTATTTTTTTGACATTGTCCTCTGTAATCGCATCGGAGGGCCTGCCGCTGCGGACTTGATCGGTAGTAGAGTTGCAGCCACCACGAAACTCTCGAAACCAATATTTGACGGTGTAATCTGACGGAGCATTAGCCCCATAATATTTATCCAACTTTTCTTTTGTTTCCTTCGCCGTTTTGCCTCTCAAAAAATAATGTTTTATGAGAGAACGAAAATCGTTTTTGTCCATACTCAACATGATGCCAAACACGTCAACAACAATCAAATTTCAAAACAAAACTAAAGACAGTATCGCACTGAAATTTGGCATGTCTGCCTAAATATGAACGGACTTGAAGGCACCATAACCTTTTTTGCAGTAGCAGCGTATTCTGGCGGTCAAGGAGATTACTTTTCACCTCACCTAATATTGTGGGTATTGGCGCAATTGGTAAGTATTTCTTGATCATTTGTTTTTTTGATATGTAGAGTTGTTTGAAAAAATCGTTATTGTTTTCATTATACTTTTTCTATTCCGGATATCTTATTTGTTTCTCTTAATGTCGGTCATTTCATTGTCAGGATTCTGCTTCACCTTTTTTTATAGATTTAGTATCTTCTATGATTTGTTTCACTAACGCATCGTGGTATTTTTTTAAATCGGTACTGATTGAGCGCTTGGCTTTAATTTGTAGTTCTCTATTTTTTTTTCAACGAAAATCATCATCATCATCATCTTTCATTGATGATCTGTTTTAATTCTTCCGAGAGTTTGTCAGCCTTTCTTCTTAGTGCAATGAATGCGCTGGAAGCCTTGACTATAATTTCTTCTATATATCTTTTTGTAATGATATGTTCATGTTTCTTAATGTTCCGCCTTTGCAATTTGTAGTAATCACTTTCATAAATAGATTTATACTTTCTTCGTTGTGTACTTTTGGGATTCGATTAATATGTGGATTACTTCTTTCTTCGGTTACTAGATTTAATCTGATTTTTGCTCTAACCATTCTATGGTCACTATTAAAAGATAATTCACCGAGCACGGATGATTATGATGTGTTAATTAAGCATAAGTTTTGCAATCATTTATGAAAATTTGCATCGCCTGCCAAAAATTCGCATACATAAGCGTTTATTCTATTATCACTTCTACCATAAATTAGTCCAACAGCATAAACAATGATCTCTTGGATCTTGAATCCACACAACAGCAAAAAGAATTGGGCATCCAACAGCGAAATGGGGTGCGGGGTGCGGCACCTTTTTTTGCCTGTCGGGAACCAACTGGGTGCAAATCATGATACTGAAGTCGTCAATCAAAAAATTTCAAATATTAGTGAAAGAAAAAAAAGAGAGCTATTGTCAATTTGTTCTGAAATATAATAATACATCATACATATGTACAATTCGGGCTGTAAATACCGGCAACCGAATATGCTCCGCCAAATAAATAAATCATCCCGGAAGATTAAAATGATATACAGTGTCTTAAGATAGCCCGGACTACGAAAATACTGCTAAAGTAGGTGTAGATCCAGTTGAAACTGTTGATGATGACAACTTCTTTGTAATCCAAAACTAGCACGAGAAGGTAGAGGTAATGCATGAAATTAACCAAAGAGTAATCCATTCAATATATTGATAAGTCTCCTTCTGAATATTAGTAAGATAATCGATAAAAATAAACCTGACTAAGTGAATTGAAGGGAAAAAATATGTACGGACAGAAATAAAGTAACATACATATATGGAGAATTTTTCAGGTGCAATCACCTGTTGTTTCTCTTTTTTTTCTTTTACTCAATGTATGTATGTATATACATACAAAGGAAGATTAAATAATTTTATAAAATAATTGTAAGCCTTAACACTAACATATAAATAGTTAAGAATAAAAGTTACAGAGAGAAAAAGCAAAGTAAAAATGAAATACAATAGAAAAGAGAAAGAAATTGACCGAGATAAGTGAAAAAAAAACAAGAAAACTTCAAAATAAGTTAAACAAAAAGGAAGGTTCAAAATCATGTTGACATTAGTTTGTATGCGTATTAAATTGTAGCTAAAAGTGCGAGTAAGGACGACTTAAATTTATTCGTGCTTGTCGTTCTTCTCAGATCAGTAGGTAGAGAATTCGAAAGCCGGACAACTGGAACAAAGAATTGGAGCTCAGGAGTGAGGCATGAGTACCTTGGTTGGACTCACGAATACGATGTGTATGCATACACTACACAGCGATCTTCAGCCGGTCCAATCTTCGTATTTAGAACCCATTTGTTGAACCATACAACATAAAAGCATGCATATTATAAAAAATTCGGTTATTTTAGAGTACTCGTCTTTGCTTATAGAGAACACCAGAATCTGAGTACATAAAATTCTATTCTAATGAGGTCTTGTATAACAGAGCGAATGTAATAAGAGTTGCTAATTCAAAACGATGGAACCACCATGCAAAACCGGATCTCCAGAGCGTATAACCTCAATTACATATATTTATTTGTATATGTTTAATTGTTCCAGTACCGATTAGCAATGAAACCGCACATAGGAGTGTGGAGCGTCTGTGGTTCAGCGCTTCTATAGAAAATTGCGACCTGATAGATGTTACTCGGCAGCACTAGGAAGGAGAGAAAGTTAATTCGTTGTTTACTTCCAATTTGAAATAGTTTGAAGTTAAGTTGGGTATGCTTTGTTCTTAATGTCATGGTCGGCTTAGCTGAGTGCAAAATCTATCCTTCTCTCCCAATCCAATTTTCCAAAGAAAACAACACAACAAATGAATTAAGACCACAATATGTCCTTAAATTTTGTCGGGTAATTTAAGTTGCGAGTAAGAATGGGCTTGCAAAATTAACTTTGGATATAGTTTGGCTTTTGGAACATACTCGTATTTGAACAAATAACATATAATGAGCGTGTGAACCATACCAAGTTGTGTATTTTTGCGAATCTGACGAAGTTATTGTTTGTCTTCATAGTAGTACCGACCCACCAGTTGTAGTGAGTGCTGCGACCTTAAAGACCTATTATGTCACAAATTCAATTTAAGATGCCAGATTAGCCTCAGAGTTCTTTATAAATTGAGAATCACTCTGTTGAAGATAATTTGCAGTTCCTGAATTAGTAACATTTTTCTGAGATAGTAATGTCTCTTTATGGTGCATATATCTGCGCATTCACGCATACGTACCGTATGTAGGTTTCGTCAACTTCCATATAACAATGACATTCAGTTTCGTTACGGGATACCACAACCTTTTCTAGCTAGCACATCGGGTTAATACCTCTGTGCTCTGGTATCCATCAGAACTTGAGTTTGTTTCTTTTATCCAAGTCCTGAAGAGTTTTGAAGTAGCGTAGCACATATTTGACGTCAAACAAGTTCGAACTTCATGCTCTTAGTGCTGGTTAACTATCCGTGAGTATATGGATGAGGGTTCCTCTAGTTTCTGTTCCAAGAATGGTACTAGAACATTTTTGAATGACATGAAGCTGTCGGACCTGTTTTCATTGGCCTTGCAACATTTGTATTAAATTTGGCCATGGATACCTGCACCTACTCTGGTGTCTATTTTGGATCTATTCGTATACCACTTGGTAACTTTAAGTTTTGATGTTGGCTTTTAGAACTCCCATGCTTGTTCATTTGAAGTCAATTTGTTGAACCTTCTGTCGAGGCATAAAGTTCTGGAGTTCAGGAATCTCTGAGATGAAGCTGGCGAAGTCCGATTTTACTGCGAGTTTTATTTCCCCAGAATGTTCATTGAATTGTCACTTTTTTAACATACGAGTATATGTGAAGTGTTGTGGGCCCAATTATAGATTCAATAGCAGCTGTGAGGCAGGTTCGCATAACACTGGAGATATACGAGTATATGTACGAGTATACATATGCATTCAATCTCTGAAGACGTTGATTAAGTAAGAGATGATAGGTCTGACCATCATTGCGTAAATCCAATGGGTTTCTTTTGGAAATATTCGCCAGGTCTTCCAAAATACGCGTCAACTAGACCATATGGTTAGCTTTGGTATTTTTATTATTCATAATATGTGATATTCAATTTAGTCTTCTTTTTTTTCTCTAGAACTACTCCTAGATATTTAACTTCATTGGAGAACTATATAATTGTATCGTTCAGAAAGATCTGGTAACGACTCAGTTTTCTTCTGCGACTGAATAGGATTAGTACAGCATTTCCTAGGCTGATTGAGACGTTTCTCCCAACACACCGGTCAGACACTACTTTAAGAACATTTTGCATTTTGTTACAAATTTCCTTTGATTGTTTGCTTTTAACGATGATGACCGAGGCTTTACACAAACTCATCAGAACAGAAATGAACCTAATCGCAAATGATAACTTTTTGGGTGTAATGTATGCGACAGTTGAATCTTTTACAGGCGTAAGTCAAGATCTTTTATTCATGCAATGGACGTACAGAGGCCTAATTACTGCAACCGAATCCACATCGCATTTATCGCGTTAACTGTACTTGCATTATTTTGAGAGCATCTGGTACGAAATTTTATCACTGCCTGGCACCGGCTTGTTTTCCTGTGAAAATCCCAACGTCATAAATTGGCGGTCGATTTTCAAAGTAAATATGCTGAATCTAAATTTAACAACGCTGTTCAAATATGAGTGCATTTCTGGTGATTTTTCAGACTTAACTGCAAGTTACTGTTAAAAAACTCTGGCAATATAACTGCTCGTTTTGACAGTTAACCTTTTATTAGACGGCTTCTTTCTTTGCAATAAACAAAAACTTGCAATGTAAATGACGAAATGCATAGGGAAAGGAATGACAACATTTACTAGATTAATGTTAAATCGATCACGACAGCTTAAATTGATGTTTCTGAGCGGCACTTCGTCTGTAGTACAAGTGACTAAATGGTTTTTAGGAAAATGTTGGACATGCTCGTGGTATTCGCCTTCAGTCATCCGGTCAGAAATGAGGTACGATATCACTTCAAGCTTTAAGAATGAATATGTATTTTAAACAATTCATGTATTTATACTCGCCATACATACGTTCAGACACGTGTACACACATGTTTATGCCCACAAAACAGCGCAACAATAAACTGTATGTATACATTTTGATATCAAAGACAAAAGTTGAGTACATATGTTGTACCTACATACTCGTATGTAAATACACATAATATTGTACTCGTTTATGTACCATATGTAAAATATTCATTCTCGTTCATAAGGAAAAACGAAACAAAAGGAATATTTGTGGGTGGCTTTAGGTGAATAAAGCTTTGTTTTCAAGATAATTTTAGATATAAATCTTATGAGTAAAAATCAAACAGAGTAGGTATTTATTTATTCTTATTCTGTAATATGTACATGCATGCGTTGCGTATGTGGGCATAAGTTACGAGCACGTTGGATGGGGGACACATTTCTGATTTAAAATAAATGAAAATTTAAGGAACAAAATTATAAATTTAAGAAGAAATTCGAATTGGAAATGAATTCGTAAGTACGTACATAGAACGTTGGAATTAAACACCTAAGTAGTACTGTTAATTTATATGGTATGCAGTAAATATCGGTTATAACGATGAAATTCTTCGGTCCCTTCGACATCGTTATAACCGATTCATCGTCATACCCGATACAATGAAAAAAAAATAAAAATAAAAAACAAACTTTATTTAAAAAATGCTTAAGAAAGTTGTCGAGGAAAGAAGTCACTAATTTGTGATTGTTTTGTACATTTGGCTGAGTAAAATATTTTTCTAAGAGAGTGGTCCAATGCTTGGATTCCAACGTTCGGATTTGAATTCGAATCGGCCCATACAGGATTCAAGACCATGAAACGATTTAGTGTTGCCACAGCAGCAAGTGCTTCGCTAACAGATTGGACGTGTACTTCTTCGGTTCTCTCATTTTTGTCGTTGTCATCAGAATTATTCATTTGAATATCTGACACAATATTCTCATCTGTAAGAAACTGTACAAATTTGCTTTATATTTGAAAATTGTTCTTAATAGAGTAAACATACCTCAGATGTTACCAACTCATTTTCGTTATCTATCAACTTATCCCAATCTGCTTCAAGTTTTGAGAACATTTGTATTTGTCGAGCCCACTCTGCTAGTGGAATTTCATCTTCACTTTCGTATTCATTCTTACTTTTGTAATGGAAATAGAAAGCAGTTATTTATAATGCACATTGACATTTCATCCCATGCCTTAGCTATCATTAAGATGGCATCAAGAACCGTAATTTTGTAATCTTGTTTGGAATCAATATGTTTCATAATTTCTAAAATCTGCAATTTCCTGAACTGAGTCTTAAGTGATTTAATGATACCTCGATCCATAGATTGTAGAACAGACGTGGTATTCGGGGGCAGAAATGCGAGCTTAATAGCTTTAAAGGCTTTGTTGTGAGGATGTGCCGCACAATTATCAACCAAAAGTAAAATTCTCCATTTTTTTCTTAAAAGCTCTTTGTCCCATTCTCGCAATACCTTTTCGAAAATAATAGACGTAATCCATTAATTAGGTTATATAAAACTGATAGGGTTGTAACATTTTTGAAACAGTGTGGAGTTTTAGATTTGCCAGTAACCAAAAGCTTTTTTTTCTGCTCCCGTCATATTACCATATTACCAGATACTAAGACTGTCAAACGTTCCTTAGACATTTTTCCTCCCACGAAGTCTTTTACGCCTAATAATTTTGCGAAATCCGTAGCCTTTAGCTGAAGTATTGGCCCACTTATAGGAACGTTCATACTTCGCTTGTCCTTAAACCAATTTAATAAGGCATTTTCAACATCTATGAACTTTGCACTTCGCACTTTTTTTATTTTAGTAGAACTCACCTCAAATTGTTCTTTTATTTTTTGCTTATTTTTTAAAATTGTTGAAACAGTTGGTTGGGATATTCCAAGTTCCTTGCACAAATTAGAAATTCTGACACCACTTTAAATTCTTGAAATAATAGCTCATATGAATAAAAAGTAGTAAAGCTAAGTTTACTACAATTTTTGTAGTAAATACTATATTTGTAGTATGTTGGTATGAATAAAGACGTCTTTACTACACTACAGTTGTCAATTGTTTTCGAACATGCTAGTTTAGAGCCACTTTGTATGAATAAAAGTAGCATGTACTACACTTTTGATGTAGTAAAGTGGTTTGTATGCCAAAAAATTTTTGTTAGAGCTGGCGAATGGATTCGTTTTCCCTCCAGTGAGAATGAAATGAATGAAGCCAAAAATGTATGGCTGATCAATAACTTAATTCCAAATGCAATAGAAGCGGTCGACTGTACACATATTTTAATAATTCGTCCTCATGAACGCGGCGATGAATTCGTTAACCGCCTAGGATTGAAGTCGTTTAATGTACAGGCGACCTGCGATGGAAAGTATATGTTTACAAGTGTTGATTGTTCTTGGCCTGGTTCAATTCACGATGCGCGAATCTGGCGCAACTCAAACGTAATGCAAAGTATGTACGAGAATGCTACCGGTGATTTACTTTTGGCTGATGATGGTTACGGAATCGCACCATGGCTAATTACGCCATATCGCGAAACAGCAACACCGGCCCAACGTTTGTTCAACAAAATTCATGCTAAGGAGCGTGTTGCAATTGAATGTGTATTCGGCCAGGTGAAAAAGAGGTTTCCCATATTGCAGTCTAAAATACGAATGACAACAAGCCGAGTGCCATCAATGATTTTGGCTTACTTTGTTTTACATAATATCGCAAAAACTTTGCATGATGAAGATTTTGAATATTTTGAGCATGAAATAGAAGTAGTCAACATGCCTTTACGGGAAAACACAGGCAATAATAACGAAAAATCAAGAGGTATTCAGCGCCGTGATACCATTGCTGCGTTATTGTCAGGTTAGATTGATGGTAATCCTCGTAAAAAATCGTTTTCATCAAGTGCCTTATTTGAAATTTCATTTAAATTACTAATCTAAAAGTATTCCTCTTAACCAAACACATTTGCAATTTGTTATTTAATTTATTAAAAAAAAGAATTTTCTTGTTAAATGAAATGTAGAAATGTGTATAAAAATTATAGTTCAAAAATTAAAAAAATAATAATGAGTCAATCCCTTTTTCTGCAGTTCTTGCTCATAAAATTTGGTCTATATTCCGCTTTTGTTAAAATTCCTCCGCATCTATCGTAAAAGTCTTTCTGAACATCAAATACCTCCAATTGTTTCATCAAGACCAGGCGCTGCAAATCGCTCAAGCTTAACTTTCTTTCCCTACTGTCAATCTCATCCTTTAAGAATAAACAAAATGTATATTGGCACACGCCTACATTGGTTAAAATCCTTAATAACTAAGCGAACCTTATATTCTGATGATTTCATTTCAGAATTCACAGTGCTTATGCCCTTGGATGCTGATTTGCTGCAGTGCGTGCTGGTGGAAGGCAAAAATTCTTCATCTACCTCAGTCTTGGACACAGTCTTAGGAATGTAAGTTTCATCTAAGTTCTTCCTTTTCCTAGACGAAGGCGTTTTCCATGCAAACATGGGTTGTGAAACCTCAAGTTTGGCCTGATCATCATCGGAACTGCATAATTCAATTTTTTTTTGTCCAGGAGTTTGAGGTACACCAACTGAAACTCCATCTAATTCAATTGTAAATATCAAATTAATTGTTTATTAAAATGTTGAAATACTTACAATTCAATTTAACCACAGTTGGGTTTTCTTCAGCTCCCATGAGTTCAAAGAAAATTTGCTCACCGGCATTTAAAACATATTTCCGATTGCCAGTTTTGTTATTGTCGGTCTTTGTCTTGACGCGCGTCATCATGTTGTTCAATTTTTTGTAAATTTGATGCTCACAGATTAGAATGCCCTTTTGCAACAATATGAAATCGATGATGTCCTTCACGACTAGTTTCTTTTTAGATTTCATATTTGGTGTTTGACCCTTCTTCAGCAAAACAGCTCCACATTTTTGCATTTATTTGTGTGTCCGGTTCATCATGATCTAGAAGATATTGCGTTTCCATGTCAGACTCTTGCGATTCAATTGTATCCATCTTTTTATTTATTTAAGTAACTATTTGGGAATAATCGACTAGCTCAAACAAAATCAAAAACTCAAAGGCAACCACAACAATTCATTTTGACAGATGTTAAATTGTAGCATATGCTACATTTCCCAATTCGAAAGTAGTACCTAATTCATGTTCGAAATTTTTTTTTATTCATACCAAATGAAGAGTTTTGGGGCAGAGTTTACTTTTCAGTAGATGCTACAAATTTTTGTGTTTACTACTTTTTATTCATATGAGCTAATGTCGTGCAATGGAAAATGATTTTCGCTTATTTATTGTCACCATCTTGTTTCGAATAAAAATCACCGCTTAACAAACTCCTCAGATAGCCATGTAAAAACATGCACAGAACAGTCACTACAGTCGCTAAAGGAAAATTAACCATTGTATATGTATGTATACCCTTGTACATGATATATGTGCATACATAATGTCGGCACATGCATACATATTTAGAAGAAGAATGAAAATATCAACACGTAAAAATGTAACAAAAATTTTTTTTCCATCGTTAAAAACAGTTTTTACACGCAAATCTTGTATATTATCATCGCTATATCCGATTCCATTGTTATATCCGGCATCGTTGTAACCGATTGCAAATTACTATGAGTTAAACGGAGTTTTGCTGGGACTTTGAAAATATATTGTTATATCCGGTTCATCGCTATATCAGGTATTGTTATAACCAATTTTTACTGTATATGACAGATATAATATACAAAATAAAAATATCTGTTGGCGATTTTAAAATAACTGTCTTTTCATAAGCGTATAAGGTTACTTGCGAGTTCATAATACCCAAACCTACACAAAAAATTTTAAAGTTTTTGTCCACCTGTCTCTTTGTCTAAGCTAATCTTGAGAAACTTTTATTGGTTGGACTTTCACTAAATGCTTGTGTATTGAAATGGTTTAGCCAGGAGTTTTTTGTTTTTTCAGAAGAATCCCTTTAAAAGTCGATCGCGTTTCCTTAGATCTATTCCGGATGAGGACAGGGGCGACGGTTATTAATAAATAATGAAAAACGAATACAAGTCTGCTAACTACTTTTCAAATCGGTTGAATATGTTTCAAAAATGGAAACATAACCAGGTTCAGGTATTGTGTTGTCCATTGGCAGAGAGAAACCTTTTTGCACTCCGGAGAGAAAAGATCTTCTGAAATTGTTCCACTGGTACTCATCTCACTTTCTCAGAAGCAAAATTGTTCTTCTGGGTTTTATGCCAGAACATACAAGAATATAAACGTCAAAAAGTATTATGTGTCAAACTAGATTTAATCTTTTCGATCAATCGACTAATTGGCTTCGTTATAGATTTTAAATCCAATAAATCCGTCTGGTCTAAACAAAGAAATTTTGCTAAACAAAGAAATTGCGAAATAAAAATTTTTTACCTAACCAATCCATGCAAAAATTTTGGAGCACAATCAAAAGAATTTTCATGTTCCATTGGAATATGGAGCGACCAATGGAAAACGCCATTAAAATCTATAATAATTCCAGATCCAATTGAAAATATTCTCAAAAATTTATATGTACTTTTGGTTTTTTTTATTACCCAAAAAAAATCGAACAACAGTGTTAAAAATATCAGTGGTTTAAACGTGAAGAGATTATGTATTTAGGATTGTACTCGTAGATATTCGAGATATGTATAAGCAGATAAAGGTATCAACAGACTGATGTTGTGTTTTGAATCGCATTGGGCAAGTGATTCTCCATCAGAGAGGAAATTTGAAAAATTATTTTCTCAATATTTATCTCATTGTCAATTATGCTAACACTCAAAGTCATGGTATTTTGTCCCTGACATTATTCCTATTGTTCAATTGGAAGCAATTAACTGGGAACCAAAAAAATGTTAACAATTGCATCGCCCCACGACAAGGCGAAGTTCTTAAAGATTTAATTTTGATTCACAATGATATACACAATTTTCTGTAAATCATAAAACCAAATACATTTAAGGGTGTTGCGCTTCCTTTAAATCGAACACATGCATACGTTGAAGTATTCTCCATCAATTAATATCAATTAAGGACATCAAAAAAGCGATAACCGTTCCTTCAATTACCAGCGAAACTAGGGGATTCTTGTTACAAAGAAGGTTCACATCTATCTACATTTACGCTATAAGGGGCTTAGGGGTTTTAAGCGAAACAGAGTATATCGTTATATTCAATTTAAACCAAATAAACTACAATTTTAGGGCATGAAAATGGTAGTTTTGAGTATATATTTCAAATTTATATTCTTCAAAATATATCATATAGAAGAAAATTTAGTTTTTGAGTACCTTCATAGAAATATGCATACTCGCACGTATGCAATAGAATGTAATATGTAAATCTACTAAGGGTTACCAACGAATTTCAATCAATAACCCACGATATCTAGACTACTTACACATATAACCTTACATGTATTGTACTTACGAGTATATTATTTAAATTTAAACTCCAAAAATATGCAAAGAGCTCTTAAAAATGACAATTGCTATATTTTTTCTCAAATGCACAAAAGAAATCGATTTTAATGATGCAATCAATCAAAACGATACAATTGTTTCGTCTTTGGAATTTAAAATGCCATTTTCGTTTTCACAATTTGCATATTGTGATCGCCTTAAATAATACCTTAAATAATTTTTATTGTACTACTCTTACAAAAGGATCAATAGTTTAATATATCAAGGACCTACCCGAAGAAATACTATTGTACGTAAAAGAAAGAAGTTCTTAGCATCTGTGATAAGGCTACAAGCCCCGAAGTATCACTTGATACTTTCAGTAATACTGATATGAACAAAAGGTGAATAATGGAAAAATATATATATACATATAATGTTAGGATCACTCTCAGGTAACAGTTGTTTCATTGAACATTCAATTTTGAGCTCTTGAAAACCCCATATTCGCGGTTTAGTGAGAATACATATTATTAAAGCAGAAAGCATACCCAAGGAGAAAAAAAAAAGTGCGAATCAACCAAGTGGAATTGACGCACATTACGAGTATAAAACCTTAAACTTAACTGGCCTCTAATTGAATGCAATTGAAAGGAATTGTTTCGTTTTGTATGCTTTCCTGGTAGCTAGCATTTGTCTTATTTCATAGCGAACATCGTTCAACGATGCGTGAGAAAAGTTTGTTGCATATAATCCACAATGTTTCATTCTCGTACCTCTTGATTGGGGGTTAAATCTCCGGGAATCCCTCTTCAGATACATATTCCCAAAGGAGTAGCGTCTGTCAAGAGACCACTCATATTTGTTACACACATAAGAACAATGGCTGAGAGGGTCTGATAATAAGGACGACAAAAAACATATTGCAGTTGTACGGTTACAATGAGACTTCGTTAATATACTCGCACAAGTATGCCTTAAATGAAAAGTAGTTAACTACTAAACATTGCTATTTAGGACTATGCTTACATATACATATGAACTGGTACATACTCGTATGTACGTAAGTAGATATGTAAAAAAAAATATTAATTTACATTTGTTAAATATTTTTAAGAAGGATGAGGTTTTTGATTAAACCTATACTCAAGGACATTACCGCACTAAATAACACCAACTACATACCTGCATTATTTTCTACAACAAAAATATTGTAGTTTTTGATTTTAGCTTCTGTTGGACAAATGAAAGTTGTGTAATAACATTAAAAGTTTAAATTAAAACATTATTCATAGCACTTTAATAATAATTGTGCATTTTTAGTGGACATTCGTATAACCAACGAAAGTAACAGCTGGAAGTACATTGGCTAAAAAAAAGCAATCGGCTAGCCTTAGATAACACCAAAGATCAATTTTGGCAACTTTTATTGTTACAAAACGTAGGGCCGTATTTATATTTTATACAGATATATACATTGGCACATTGATTTCAACTCTGGGTACATACGAGTATATCACACACCCTAAGTATTCAATATTAAAATTGAATTTTCAAGTGATATTTGAAGTTGGGAAGGCTGCAGCATTAATGATGTTCGTTAGGTATTTAAATGTAAAGTAAAACTTACTACGAGTATATTCATCACATTGCGTATTTTAATAAAATTTTAAGTACAGAATATATACATGTATATATATATATTAGCATATTTGTAATATAACCTGTGATATCTATGAAAATCTTTTCTCCCAACTTGGTTCCTCATTCATTTTCGGTGGCGACTTTAATGCCAAGCACTCCTGGTGGGGTTCTCGACTTAATAATCCTAAAGGCAATGAATTATTTAAGTGCATCTCTAAATGTAACTTTGATGTTCTCTCTACAGGTACCCCTACCTACTGGCCTTCTGACATCAACAAAACACCTGATCTCTTAGATTTCGTTGTTTACACAGGTATCCCAACTAACTGCTTAAGTATCAAAGAAAATTTTGAGCTAAGCTCCGATCACTCTCCTCTTATAGCTGTTCTTCAGTCAACTCCTCAACTAATCACGGGTACACCTAGAATTCTTACTCCACAAAGTAACCTTTCTTCCTTCAAAAATTCCCTTGACAAAAATATTGATCCAAATGTAAGACTTCTCACACCAACTGACTTAGACAACTTCGTCGAAGAGGTTACAAACTCTATTGTAGAAGCTGGTCATCTTTCTACTCCAGCTCAGGTTTCCACTGACAGCCACAAATATATCTCTACTGAAATTAGGGACCTTATAAAAGAAAAACGGGCTTTAAGAAAGAGATGGCAGTCCACTCAACACCTTTTGGATAAAGCTCGTTTCAATAGAGCCGTCAAAATATTAAAAAAAAAATAAAACAAGTAAAAAATGACTCTTTTGAGCTTTTTTTAACCAACTTAAGCCCTAACTCCCGTGGTTCAGAAAATCTTTGGAAGGCTTCTAATCATCTTAAAACGCCTAAATCTCGTAATATACCTCTTAGGGACACAAATAATGAGTGGCTTAGATCAGATGAAAGTAAAGCTAATGCTTTTGCTGAACATCTGCAACATACATTTACGCCTAATATAACTGTGAACCCTTATGATCATAATTTGGTTATGAGCTTCTTAGGAACTCCATGTCAAATGGACCTCCCATTGAAGCCTACCAACGTTTCTGAAGTTAAAGAAGAGCTTTGTAAATATTATAAGAAAAAAGCGCCTGGGTATGACTTAATTAATCATATGGTGATTAAAAATCTGCCTACTAAGTGCATTCGTGCATTGAGTATAGTCTTCAATGCCATATTTCGACTCCATCATTTTCCAACTTCATGGAAGTGTGCGGAAATCTTTATGTGTCCAAAGCCAAAGAAACCTGAAAACCTAGTTACCTCCTACCGACCCATCAGTCTTCTGGTGACTTTCTCCAAAGTATTCGAAAGAATACTCCTACGGAGGTTGGCACCGATTCTGATTGAGCGTAATATACTGCCCCAACAGCAATTCGGTTTTCGTGCCCAGCACAGTACAATTGAACAATGCCATATAGTACACAACACAATAATGACAGCCTTACAATCAAAACAGTATTGTACTGGAATTTTTCTTGATGTTCAGCAAGCTTTCGACAAAGTTTGGCACCTTGGATTGCTATTTAAAATTAAGAAACTCCTGCCTTACCATTATTATTTCCTTATAAAATCATATCTGCAAGGAAGAACTTTTTATGTTAAAGTTGGTAATAAATACTCAGACATACATTCAATTAACTCCGGTGTTCCGCAAGGCAGTGTTCTGGGACCTATTTTGTACTCCATTTACACAGCTGACATTCCTCATAACAGCAATGTCAGTCTTGCAATTTTCGCAGACGATACTGCTGTACTATGTTCTAATGACTCTCTCACTCAAACCGCGCTCATACTTCAAAATTACTTATCACAAATTGAAGCCTAGTTTCGAAAGTGGAATATTAAGGTTAATGCGGCCAAATCCGTTCAAGTAACTTTTTCCCTTAGGCATGGAGATTGTCCTAGTTTAAAACTGTTTGATGAATACATTCCCACAAGTGATCATGTAAGATACTTAGGTCTTCATTTTGATAAAAGACTCACATGGAAATATCATGTAAAGTTTAAAAGAGACCAAATTAATCTTAAACTAAGGAGTCTGTATTGGCTCCTCGGTAAACATTCAGTGCTTTCAGTTGAAAACAAACTGTTATTATACAAATGCATAATAAAACCTATTTGGACTTATGGAATACAAATTTGGGGGACAGCTAGCAAATCCAATATTGAAATTATCCAAAGATGTCAATCAAAAATATTGAGACTTATAGTCAAAGCCCCATGGTTTGTCACAAACCATACTTTACATAACGATCTATACATTAGCTATGTGTGTGATGAAATCAAGAATTTTAGCGAAACCGTTCATCCGAATGTACTAGCAAGTAACTTGCTAAAAGAACAAAACATTCGCAGATTAAAAAGAAAAGATATCCTAAACCTGTAACTGCAAAAGTATAATAAAATGTCATACTTATATTCATTAGCTTAATTATATTATTTAACGTTGTACATATTCTTATTCTTACTCATATTTCACCTACTAATGCGTCATACTGCTTAGTGACGCAACAAAATATTAACATGATCCTCATTACATTTACTTATTGTCTTATTATTTTATAGTTAAGACAGATTGTAAATTAATATACGTAATAAAAAAAAAAAAATATTTGTAATATAAATATAATAATATATATAAATTATATAACATATACAGTGTTGTGCAAAACAAAAACAAAAATTTTGGTTCGAACGTAAAATGGAAATAATTTTTTTCCTAATGAACTTTCTAAAAAAAATTAAATGTAGCTTTATGTAATGATGAAACAGAAACAGGATAACGTAGTTTCCAAAACAATAACAACTCGTATGTAAGAAAATGTCAACAACAACAAGTATATGCAATATATTGCAGTGTGCAAACCTAAAGCAACACTTTCCGGAATTCCCAAAAACAACGAAAAATGTTAGCGGTACTTTTACGTGTTCTGCTATATTCTTACCTACGTATAAGGAAGTGAGTCGTAGATCAGTCAAATGGACATCTTTCTTGTTGGTGGATCTACAACTATGGCTCGAAATAAATTTAATGATATATAGATATAATATAATATAAACAGATCCATTTTTTCTCGGCTAATCAAAAAATATAAACCAACGGGATATGTAGGAACAGTGCATTTGGGAGGCTGACCACGAAATACTTCGGAGAACATGGATAGAAGAATTTGCGCTTTAATTAAAAAATACCCGCTTGTGACTTCCTAAATAATTGTGATATCACTTACTATAAATTACCCGTTCATCCAGCTACAGTTCGAAGACGAGCAATCGAAAACGACTGAAAAAGACTGCGAAAAACCCTATGCTTAAAAAAGTGCATTAGCAGAAACTGTTCTTTTCAAAATATCTTGTTTTAAAAGCATAAACATAAACCAAACAACTCATTATTAATCATTAGGTTAAATTTCGCCAGAATGCATCTGAATTGGTCCATAGACAAATGGAGAACTGTTCTCTTCCGTGACGAATCTAAGTTCAACCTGATCAATTCAGATGTCAATATTTAGACGTCGGAAAGGAGAGAGACTCAATCCTTGGAACTGCAAAGTTGCATCAAAGTATGGAGGTGGTAGTGTAATGGTTTGGACATGCTTCTAAGCCAATAATTTTCCCTTTCACCAGATTGATGGGATAATGGATCGTTTCAAATATAAAAGCATTATGGATATGGAAATGATGCCCCATGCTGAATGGAATATGCCGCTTCGATGGGTGTTTCAGCACGATAATGGCCCGAAGCACACATCGAAGGTTGTAAAGGATTGGTTAAACGTCAATATGGTGCAAGTTCATGATTGTGCCGGCCAATCACCAGACTTGAATCCCATTGAAAATCTATTCGGGATACTAAAGTGAAAGTAAAAATACAAAGTATTTGATTTGTTGCTTTAGTTTTGCATACTGTCATATACTACATATACTGGGTTTTCTTGTTATTTTCTTATATACGAGTTGTTATTCTTTTGGAAAATACACTATTATGTTTCTTTTTCTTCATTACAAAAATCTACATTTCCATTTATACGTTCGAACTAAATTGATTGCTTTTGTTTTGTATTGTGCATATTGTATGAATATTGATCGAACATACAACTCTGTGCAAAATATATGAATTTTTTCCACTGCTAAAAACTACGGAGACTTCAGTTTTCGTGCTTTTGGACTGAAGAAAGTGTATAATTGGAGATGACTAGTTTTTCATTAGTTTTGAGTTTATCGAACAAGAACAAAGCTCACATTCCTCGTGTACAAAGTAATAAGCACAGGAACCGTTGCTTGCTGGGTGTTGCATAAGTAGGGAAGGCTGCAAGCAGCGTCAACCTGACGATTTCCTTAACTATGACTATACGTACATACATAGCGCTTAATTGATTTCTTCATAGTAGCCACCGGAAACTAGACTTGTCCAACTGGCCTTAACCTCCCAAACTTATAAGTGCGAGAGTTGACCAGAAAAACACCGAAATGTGTATTCAATATTAAAGTATACTCGTAATTGTGGCAATTTTATTATAAACAACATATCTGATAAATTCCCCCTTCGGCTTTGCTGGGATATGAGCGTTTTTATGGCTGATTTTCCAGTCGCAGTTTGGCATAAATGTGATACAGCATCTTATCTTCATCGTCAAGGCTTGGATCGTGGTGGGCTACTGACGTAAACTTTCGACTCCAAGTAACACCAGATAAAGAAGTCCGCCCAAATATGCAATAATGAAATTATTTTACGTGAGTGTGAGCCATTGTTTGTGCATTCACGGCAACATATTTGAAAAATGGTTTAATGATGCCTCAAAACACTTGAGAGTTTTCGTCACTCCATGTCCTACTTGCTTGTTTACGTAGGAACCAACATTGATTTTATTAAAAAAAACTTACCGTTCATTGGTTGTTCAATGATGGCCTCCAAGATTGAGTTATTGAGTTAGTTTGATTTTATATGCATAAACACACAAATCTTTTGTGAGTATATGCTGCTCAGTGAGTCTTGAAATGTTCAATTCTTGACCACGATACCGAATGAATGTTGACTGATTCTCGGCCACATCCTGACGAACAGCCGTAATTTTTTCTGTTGAGCGTACTGGACGAACGCTTATCCATGGTCTGACATCCGCAATCGATCCAGCTTTTTCGAATTTTCGGATTTTTCTTATAACAGTCAGCATGGCAGATTCCTTATACGATCTATGATACTTCTCCGTATTTGAAAAATAAATAATGGGATGAACCCTTAATGGGTCAATGACATCGACAGCTCTCATTTTTCCGAATCGGGTTAGTACTCGTAGATGTTAACTACTCGTCCACTTTGCTATTGCGACACATTTTTGGACAGCACGATTGGCATTGGTCCAGGACTGCTACAAAGCAAATATCACCGTCATCCGCGAAATGCGGTAGTATAGGATGGACAAAACTGTGTCATATTAATATATGAACGAGACAGACGATTCTTCCAAGCAATGTTTCTACGAGCTTCTCGAAAAAAACATATATGATTAAATCGTTTTAGGTGCGGGGTGGTTTATTCAAAGAAATATGGCGGTCACCCGATCATAAAATAATCAAACAGCTTATTACAATTGATGTGCTGGATTTCACTTGACCACGTCCACGAAACCCCTGATTTAAGGGGGTATTCTGGCCTAGGGACACAAAATTTAAGGTTCTTCTAGTCATCGGAATTAAAAAAAATCTTATTAATTACGAGTAGTAAACATGTTGTAATATCACCTACCTCAGAGAAACAAAAAAAATTTTTCCGCAAAATGGCGGCTGTTTAAGAGAATAATTTTTTTAACAATCTGAGCGTAGTTTAAAGCAGTTTAAATAATATAATGTTGCGTTTTACTTACATTCCGGCAATAGGAAATTCCTTTTTTTTCAACAAAATACGTTACAAAAACCTTCGGTTAATAGATTTCTGAGTCGATAAATAGTACAAAGGGTTTTCCCGCAGGGAATTCCCACCCGCATCTATTGTTCGATTCGCTCCGGCAGGACCGGTCTGGTTGCCGCGTCACTAAAGCAGCTATAACTCCGAAAATAATTAGAATCTTAAATTTCCTTTGGAGGGTATATACTTTGAAAATATTTATTTATTTATTTATTTATTTGTTTGTAATGCTTATACACTTTAAGATAAAATATCGTATAAGATAGTGCAGAACTAATTAAGAATATTGAAAGCTAGTAGAGTAGTTGTACCAAATTAAAACTTAACAAGAAAAATTTATATAGGTACAGCTTAAAATTCATAATAATTTTGTATTAATTGTTTCGAAGAATTTATTTACACATTTGTAGAGAAATAGATGCGTAATTCCTTTTTAAGCCTTGTTGTGCCTGTACCTAAATTAGTTCTTAAATTTCGCAGTAGTGAATTCTACAATCGGACTGAATTTACGCAAAAATTATTGTTCTGATGTAAGGGATGTGTATTGGAGGTGAATTAATTCACCAGACCTGTGTGTAGAAGCAAATCGAGTCTTTTCGTTATAAGTATAATGGTTGACGTGTTACGAGAATATCCGATAGCAGGGCTGGAGTGCGAAACTTGAGATAGCTCTCAAAAGGCATGTCAAGCAAACGAGAAGAATAACTACTTACTCTGTCATATTTACGTAGCCAAAAAACATAACGTATTGTGCTATTAAAAGCAATATTAAGCTTTCTTCTACTGATCGAGTCACATCTACAAAAGATTTCACATCCGTAGAGTAAAATAGGAATAACCAAAGACATATATATTGTCATTGAGCTGAACTGATTGCATTCTGTTATTTAAGTAGGCTGTAAGAAGCTTTACTGCACCTGATGAAAAGTTATATTATCGAATGAGCTTTCTACATAAGATATTGTGATCAACCATGTCAAATGCCTTGGAAAAGTCTAGGAGCACCAAGAAAGTTACTTTTTCTTCATCTAATGCTTGTCGTAATCATCAGTAACACTCAACAGGGCGGTAATACAGCTGTGTTTCACACGAAAACCAGATTGCTTCGGTATGAGCATGTTATTATTTTTAAGATATGTGCTCATCTGTTTTTGCAAAATACGTTCAAAAGCCTTAGACAGAAAGGGCAGAATTAAAATTGGTCTAAACTCATCAGCGTTAGCACTTTTGGGAATAGGTATAATTTTCGCCAACTTCCAATTTGTAGGGTACTCTCCTTTTGTCAAAATAGTGTTAAAATGTTAAAGGCAGTATGATTGGTAAGTGTAGCTTTAGAAATATAGGGTGCATTTTGTCGAACTCTATACAATATGCAAAAAAAATAGATTTTTTCAAAATTCTACACCAAAATTAATTCGCCTAAAATGTGTATTACAAGCAAAGGTGGAGGGAAGTTTCAACAAAAGGTAAAAAGAAGGTGTCAAGTCAAAAAGGACTTAAACAGAAACCTGTAGAGATGAGTAATAAAATATAATAGTAGAAACACAATCGGTGTTGGGGATATAGAAAAACGGCGAGGACAATCCAAACTCTGATTTCAGGCAGAACGAACGAAATAAAGGCTGTCGGGCTGAATGGGCTACCAAATTTTAAAGCTATTGAAGGCAGCAGGAGGTTACTGGATTGATAACCTTCAACGACAGATCTAGAAGAAAGGAGACCCTAGTACAAGAACTTCTTTGGGATATTATGTGAACGCCTGAAAATATTTATGAACGATTTTATTGGTCCCTTTGAGCACAGTTTTGGGGTGGGTACGTCCACAATTGACTAAAGATTCAAGTAACGGAGATCCTCGAGAAAACCAATCGATACTGATCAGTTTTTATGAGGAACACTGTAAAGGATGACCTCGCTTTAAGTGCCACAATCAAGTAGAAAGACAGACACCTCCACCATACATGAGTGCGCCAACTGGAATCAGGTGTCTAAAGAGCGTGATAACTGTTGAGGTTTATTGATTGAAGCCCAGGTTAATTTTAAGTTAGTAAACGAAACTTACTATTGTACAATATATTATTGTTATCACAGTGGGCATTTAATTAAAAGTTTCTAATAAAGAATACATCTACATACTACTATATATGTTTATATAATACGTATATAATCTTAATGAATGCATTGCTGTGCAAAATAATAAGCCCAGGCTCTGTGCTAAGTTCTGTTCGGACTTTTTCCGCTCTTAGAGATACCAAAGACTTCTAAAAGAAAGCAAAGCCTTCCTTTAGTTTGAGTTTATCGATCAAGCCGGCTTTGTAGAAGAAAGTTCAAAAAGTTCAGGTATGCAAATTAGCAAAAACAGGGAGAATTTAATCAACAATTTTCAAACCTTTTATTGGAAAACATACATTAGCGTATACAAAATGTGGAAAAAAATTGAGTCAGAATCGCAAGAAATGTTTCGACCCGATCATCAAAAATAAAATATGTTTAAAATAAGGCGGCATAGAAACTTGACTACGATATCTCTATGATTCGGAGACGACTTATTGAAGTCACTTGAAAAATGTTTTTTTTTTTTTTTAATCAAAAAAGAACATTAATGACAGGATTTAGTTTGTGAGCATTCATCTGCATTAGGTAGCTGAAAAATAGTGCTACATACTCCGGTCCAACGAAACTAATGTAGATTTATTTGGCCCAGATATCAAGCAAATATTTACATATACGAGTATATGTATGATATTAAAAAGCAGGCAGAAAATAAAATTTACTACAATGGTGTAATAAAAAAAGAGACTATGGTTATGGGAACATCATAGTCTAGGTATGTTTTACATATTAAGATGTTTTCCAATTTCACTGCATATAAGACACTTTGGCGAAAGAGAAATATGTAAAAATATTAGAAACCGTCACGTACCCATTACCTTCTAGCGACCTTATAAAATTTTTAGGATTTCTTCATGCAACTCTTGACCGAATGCTTTTTCTTTATCACCGAAAACGATATGCAGATTTTTCATATGTAGCGGTAGATCTGCCGTTTTATAGTATGACATATATGATTCGACTTTCTGTAATTGTTGTAGTTGGAACAAGAAATAACTCTCTCCTCATCAAGCAGTTTTAATCCAAAATTTCCAATGGTCGCCCATATTTCGGAGGGTAGACGGACCGGATCGATTGAACAACCCCGCTTCGTTCTTTCTGCTGATTCGCTGAATTCAGTTTCCATTATACCTGCTGTTTCCTCTTCGTACTTTAAGGTCGATGGAATGATGGATGCGGTTTCACGATTTTTCGTGACATAACACGTTAAGTGAAATGCTCTTGCAAATCTTGTAATACCTCAACTTCTATTATACGTAGAGTACCTACGTTTCTTCGCCTCGTTTTTGAACTGTTCGTAGTCTAACTCAAAGGCCACTTTTTTTGTCTCGCTATTTTCGATAACCTTTGTCCATGGTCGAAGCGCTTGTATTTTTTCTTTACCACCATTTTCGTCTCATCGTTTCATCTATACATTTCTTTATTTAAATTGAGCTATCTTTCCGAAACACCAAGCATTCTTACTATTCTTACATTCTTCATTGAAGTTGTTCCAAATATTACACAATTACACTTCCAAATATTTACACTATTCTTGCATTCTTCATTGAAGTTGTTCCAAATATCTTTCGCGCTTAGCTCTTTTACTTGGTCGATGGGATTTTGGAGCCATTGTTGCAAGTTTACCACACAGAACTGGCCTCTTTCCTTACTTAAGATGTGCCAATTATTTTCTTTTACCTGATGACGCTTTTCAGTAGTTTTTCTTTGATTTTTTCCCTCTAAGTTCTTTCAGCAAAATTCGGTGCTCACCTGCCTTAGAATCTTTTACTCACTGTTTCGCATTACTCTAACACAAATGGTAATCTAACTGGGTTCACCGCTGCAGTACGTAATTAACGAGCCCCTTGCTTTTTTATTTATATGAAATAAATCACAATCACTGATCCTAAGTTCCATTGGGAATCCGTTAGGGAATTCGTTCGAGTCAAAAAATAAACTTGAGCTGGAGCAAAAGTTCAAAAATTGTGATTGGTCATAATCATTTAATGTTTGTGAAGCAGTTCCTTGAAATAGAAGCAAAACCATCAAAAACACGAATATTGTTTTAGTTATTTTTTTTTTGTTCAATATTATATATAGATGGAATTATTTACTATATTTATATTCTCATTTTTATCTTGATAACACTAGTTAAAAAAAAATTGGGTTAATTAATTATTACACACATTTTTACTTTTCAGCTTAGCCATTTTAAGAGTGCTTAGGAGTCAGAAATATGACTTTTCAATTTTCTTAAACCAAAATTGCTTACTTTTGGGTTTAACAGTTCTTTTGTTAGAAGAAAAGATAACCACAATGACAATAGCATTTGTTCAGCGCACAACCAAACCACATTACAAGAACTCGAAAACCTAAAGATACTCGTTCGTTAAATGGCATATCCCACAATCCCACAAGTCCAAAATGGATTAAGGCAACCAACAAGGATAGCAGCTATACCACTAACAACTCCTTCGTGTGGGTAAACTCAACAAATAATTCTGATTTTGATTTAACGTGTATGGTATGTCAATGATTTTAAATGAAAATTGACATTTCACATAAAGGTAAACAACACCCTTAAGATTGATGTTTTGAACCCTTTAACACCAAATGCCTACCGATGCCATTTTGAAGTCTCTCAAGAGCACATTTTAACGGGGGTATATTGATAGTTGTTTTGTTGTCTATTAACAGCAATACAACAATCACTCATGACAGCCAACGTGTGCTGAGCCTTTTTAAATTCGAGCCAGATATATTCTTTTGATTGTTAGATTTTCAGTAGTGTAATTCGAACTCCATATCAACCAAACCTACGTCCTGAATAATACGTTACACAATTGTTTCTCTATTCAAGGGTTACTGTTATGCCCATCAACATCGATTGTGTAGATTGAATAGAAGATTCTCGTGCTAATAACGTTAAGATGCATCTGCCTAGTGGAAATTGTCTTTTCTTTTTTTTTTCGTATTCTCGACTATGCGAGTATACCGAAGGGGATATACTCGTACATGTACATATGCTATTTTAATTTTTAAACTGCATATTTTATATAGCTTTCACTTTTATATCTTATTGAATAGCATGACTATTAAAATACTCTAAATTAGTTAAAACATTCACATATGTATGTAGTTTTTGGATTTGCATTTTCTGTAAATAGAAAAAAAACAGTATCCCAATGCTTCTATACAATTCGATCTTGTTCTTTATGTTATGATTTATAAAGAAATGCTACTGTTATGTATATGTATTTATAAATCATTTAATATTGCTTACGTAAATTGGATATCAACTTAAAAAGGGTGGAATCTGTAATTTATAACAGTTCCCACACTGTAAATCTGCGGGTGGATGTGCAACAGATTTTTTTTTATCGCCCCAAAATTTCTTCCTGCCTTTTGCAGGATATTTGTATCATACGAATAAATGCACGTTTGAAGTACATATACATATGAGAACGCTCTTCATTCAATATCTTCTTTCAGAGAACAAACTCAGTCGGCGTATTGGTTAGGGATACAAACTGTTTAAACCTCTCATCTATGCGGGTCAATGAATAACGATGAACTTGAAAAAGAATCACTTTATACAATTAAATATAATATACATAATTGAATGCATAGTAGAGTGTGTTCAATATTATTTTTGTGCCTACCGTATTGTGGGAAAAAAAAACACTAATCTGAATTTATTTTAAATACAACTACACTTTAGCACCTAACATGAAAAAAATTGCCAGCAACTAATCCGTTTAAATTCGAATAATCCTTCAAAAATAAAAAGGAAACAATCAGACAAACTGTGAGTTTGTGTTTTTTTTGTTGTTGTAGAAAGTCGCCAGGAAACACTTTTTTTATCATACCTTTAGCATCAACTTTCTCACCACAGGAAAACAGTCATAGATAAGGTGTATTTGGTATTTTTGGTAAAAATCTATATACAAGGTACTCGTATGTAATGTATGTTAGTTTTCAATTTACCTATTCACATTTATTCTATTTTGTCGTCAACATCGTTTTATGGGATTACAAACCAGTCCTTGAACCAAAGCTATTGTTTGATAATACTCGTATTCATTGTGAATCATGTCCTTATCTCTTTTTGTTGATCTCTAAGCAACTGCAGAAAATATTATCCCTCTTTTGAAAAAATGCTGTGAGCTGAGTTTCTTTTATTTTTGTGCAGCTCCGAGGGTTGTGGTTTTAATTGCGTGAAGTAAATCCGTTAAAGTTCCTTTTCGTCCTAATTAAACCGATATCATTAATTGTTTTGGTTTTTGATCAATGTAGATAACATATCAGCGGGAGTTAGTTCAAAAATGTTGCTCCCTGAGCATGGACATGGGAATATCTGAGATGAAGTGTATATTTATATTTATGTTGGCATATATGTATATGTATGTATATATGTACAGTGACGAGCAAAACTGGATACTTCTCGAATTGTCATTATTGTCCATAAATACAAAAATATGTTTTTTTTTACATCCAGTGGGATGTTGCCGACACAATACTAAAATATCACAAAAAACAGTTTTTTGGTTTCCATAGAGTAAGCCTAATGTCCCTTCTGCTCCATTTATCCAGTTTTGCAAGTTTTCCCATCTGTTGTTTCAATGTACATAACTGTAGTTTCCACAAGACTTGAAATGTGTTTAAATCATGTCATTTTTTATTTGGAAGCCAAAGCAGAAGGTAATTATTCAAGAATTTTTTTTTCGAAGCTGTTTAACTTAATAAAATTTGTAAACAGAAGAAAATGAGAATCATTTCAAAAGAAACTGAGTAGTAGTTGTAGTTTTGTGGGTACAGCTCGCGAAAAATAGCTAAGAAGATGGAGGTATGTCATAGAACTGTCCTTAATATACAATATCAAAAAAAGAAACTGCATGGCTACTACAAGCAGTGGAGGCCGTCCCAGGCTATTGTCGGACAGCGATGCCCTTTTAATGGAACGTTCCCTCAGATCGAAAAAAAACAAGACACTGAAGGAGGCAATAAAGGCTATTAATAATTATGTAAGCGAATGGACCGCTAGAAGAGCCTTTAAAAAAATCGGACTTGTATCCGCAATCAAACAAAAAACACCGGCTTTATCCGAGAAAAATATTAAAACACGGCTGCAATTCTACAAGCTGCATAAAAACTGGACGGAAGAAGATTGGAAGAGGGTAATTTGCTCTGACGAGACTAAAATTAATCGCTACTGGTCGGATGGAAAAGAGTATTTTTGGCATCGACCTCAAGAACAAATTTTAAAGCACCAGGTAAAACAAACAATGAAACACGGTGGTGGAAGCTTGATGGTGTGGGGGGGTTTCACATGGTGGTACGTTGGTCCACCTATTAAAATTAATGAAGAAGGAAGAAGGAAGGTTACCTACAAATCCTTCAGTCAAATTTGCCTGATTTCGTCAAAGATGTTGCATATCCATCTGATGAGATCGTCTTTCAACATGATGGGGATCCAAAACATACAGCGAAAGTAGTTAAAGAATGACTGTGGGGACAAAATTTTACAACATTACAATGGCCAGCACAAGGTCCAGATTTGAATACTATAGAAAATCTGTGGGGTATTGGAAACGACATCTTCTTCATTACGAAACCCACCACAATTATCACTCGCACGCATCGAGTTTATTAGAAGTTCAGTAATATCACGTGAAATTTCAGTATCCCATACATGATTTGATTAGGTTGAGATCGGGTGAATTCGCTGACCAGTCTACTCTGGAAACTCCGAGGTCATCAAATGTTGTATTGAACTGAAAATGATTGAAAAATTGTGGTTACTTCTCTATTTATGGTACGAGGGCGGGTCAATAAGTCCGTGAAACACAGATTTTTTGATAAAAAAATAATTTTATTTTTCAACGTAGTCTCCCTTGAGCTCTATACACTTTGTCCAACGCTTCTCCAATTTTTTTATCCCTTCCAAAAAAAATGATTTGTCAAAATAGGCCTTTGTTTGCGAGATGACTTCATCATTGGAGTCAAATCTTTTTCCACCAAGCCATTTCTTCAGGTTTGGGAACAAGAAGTAGTCGCTCGGAGCCAAATCTGGAGAATAGGGTGGATGAGGGAGCAATTCATAGCCCAATTCATGGATTTTTGCCATGGCAACTGCACATGTGTGCACCCTTGCATTGTCTTGGTGGAAAAGAACTTTTTTCTTGGCGAAATGAGGTCGGTTTTTTTTCAAATCGTCATTGAATCGGTCCAATAAGTTGGCATAATATTCCCCATTGATTGTTCTTCCCTTTTGAAGGTAGTCAATGTGGATTATCCCGCGTGCATCCCAAAAAACAGTCGCCATAACTTTATTGGCTGACAAACCCACCTTGGCCTTCTTTGGCGCCGATTCACCCTTAGAAACCCACTGTTTTGACTGTTGTTTGTTCTCTGGTGTGTTGTGATGGATCCATGTTTCGTCCACGGTTACAAAACGGCGCAAAAACTCCTCCATATTGCGATTAAACAACGCCAAACCTTCCTGTGAAGTTGTTACACGATTGCGTTTGTGGTCGACTGTGAGCAAACGCGGCACCCATCTTGCGGAAAGCTTTCTCATGCCCAAGTGATCATTCAAAATTGAAACCACTGAGCCATGCGAGATCCCTACGGCTTCCACAATCTCTCGCACTTTCAATCTTCGGTCGGCCAACACCATATCGTGAATTTTTTCGATTGTTTCGGGTGTAGAGAAATCAACTGGGCGTCCAGGACGTTCGGCATCTTCAGTGCTTGTACGGCCACAACGAAATTCAGTAAACCACTTTTTTACCATTGAAATCGATGGTGCAGAGTCCCCGTAGCATTTATCAAGCTTAGCCTTGGTCTCGGTAATGGTTTTTTTTCGCAAGAAATAATGCTTAATGAGCACACGAAATTCACTTTTTTCCATTTTCTCCTCAAATTAGTGAGTAGTCTGATAAAAATAACTGTCAAACACAAACTAACTGATGCAGCAAGTTTAAATTTTGACAGGAGTCAACTGACAGATGCCTGTTGACAGGAGCAGTGTTGCTGTTTCAGTAAAGAGGTCAGAAATTCAAAAAATCACGGACTTATTGACCCGCCCTCGTATTATTCATAAAGTAGAATTCTAGAAATGCATTTATAACACTTTACTTACCGATTTGGCTCGGTATATGAATGATGCTGTTCCATGGCTGGTACCGAAAGGTTCTAGTCCATACCTTTGAGCGCTCATAAAGGGTTTTCCATTAGAGACTTAGGCAACTTAGAATTTAATTTGTGAACGCACTCTTTCACTAATCATCAAACTGTCACTGTCAATTTATTCAGTAAACTCAACATTTTCATCATGGTAAAGTACACGAACGAGCAACGTCTGCAAATTATAAAAATTTTCTACCAAAATTCGGAGTCGTTGACTGCAACTTTAAGAGCGTTATTTCCAATTTTCGGTCGTAATTCTCGCCCTAGTAGACAGGCAATAACAAGTTTAGTGCAAAAATTTGAGTCTACATATTCGTTGTGTGATGTTTCCGTGTCAGTGAGACAACGGGTTGGTCGAAGTGTCGAAAATATCGCTGCCGTTCAGGCGTCCGTAGCAAACGATCCAAATCAGTCAATTCCACGGCGTTCTCAAGAATTGGGCATCGCTCAGATCACATTATGGCGTATTTTGCGTAAAGATCGTGGTTTACACCCATACAAGATCAAGCTGACTTAAGAATTAACGTCGATGGACCATTTGAAGCGACGTACGTTCTCCGATTGGGTTCTGGAGAAGATGCGACAAGATGATGAATTTCATAGCAAAATCATCTTCAGTGACGAAGCTCATTTTTGGCTCATTGGGTTCGTCAATAAGCAAAATATGCGTTATTGTCGGGTGAAAATCCACATGTGATTCATGAATCACCACTTCATCCGCAAAAAATAACTGTTTGGTGCGGTTTGCATGCCGGCGGCGTTATTGGGCCATATTTTTTCGTCCACGATAACGATCGTCACGTTACTGTGAATGGTCAGCGTTATCGCGCCATGATCACCGATTATTTTTGGCGATTGGGAGATTTGGACTTGGACGACATGTGATTTCAACAGGATGATGCCACAAGCCACACAGCACACGCTACAATCGATTTATTGAAGAGTAAGTATGGTGACCGTATTATCTCAAGAAATGGCCCAGTCGTTTGGCCGCCTCGTTCGTGGGATTTAACGCTACTTGACTATTTTCTGTAGGGCTACGTTCAGTCATTGGTTTATGCCAACACGCCGACGACGTTGGAAGAGCTCAGAGCCAACATTGAACGCGAAATAAAGGCCGTTTCGGCCGAAATGTGTGGGCAAGTCGTTGAAAATTGGGTGCAACGAATCGACCGCTGCAAACGTGCCCGCGGTGGCCATATGAACGAAGTCGAGTTCCATTCATAAATATTTTGATTGTACTTCAAGCCGATAATGAAGTTTTTGAAATATCTCAAATGGTTTGCGTTTTATTTTAAAAAAAAGTTGTCAAGTCCTTATTGGAAAACCCTATAGTTTCATTAACAAAGTCCAAAGGGCGCAGCACGTAAAAAGCAAACATCCCCAAACCATTTGGATTTGAGGAAACTTCACTGCCTCACTATGCACTCGTCCTTAAACTTTTCACCTGCTGACCGTTGTACGTATGACAAATTGGCGGGACATATTAAATTAAATTTACCTTCATCGAACCACATCACACATCGCCAATCATCCTACGCCCAATCTTGATACTTTTTCGCTAGGTCAAACGAGCTATTTTCATTTTATTGGCTAAGAGAGGCTTTTTCTCTGGTTTTTTCCCGTAGTTGTCTGTGTGTCGTTTCGACGCTTAAGTCGACTTGATGAAATTCATACAGCTCTGCTCTTATACGGACAGTACCTTTAAAGCGATCTTTCATGCTAATTCTTTATATTTGTATTAGCTACATTGTTTTGTGTTTTCGCCCTGAGCCTTCTTTCCTATCCTAGTTTGAGTCAAAGAGATATTTGTACTTTTGTTAACAGATTATGAGAAAAAAGTTTTGGTCTACTACAAAAAAGTTGGTCTATTGCAAATAATCGCATAGCAAAGACTGTCGTTACAAATAAAATTTAGCAAACAATTGCCTTGTCATCAAATGACATTAGAAAATTGGCCATTGAAGCATTCGAAAATCGACTTTAGAGCTACAAAATTGCTCAGAATTTAAGTCAGATGTGATCGTCTTGCAGAATATCATTTCGCTTAAAAAAAATGCAAATATTCAGTAAAAAACTGGAAGACCGTCAATTGCACAGTAATTTTATTCAATTTTGGTTATAAGCTAAGAAAATCTATTTTTTACGCCTAAACATCGAATGAGCACGAATACACAGGAATTGAACACTGCACCAATGTCGGCAAATGATTTAGAGCGATGAATCCAATTCGCAATTAAAAAGAGGCGTTTCTATAATAGAAGACTGTTTGAAACGAACAGTAAAGTTTTCAACATTGTAAGTTATATAGGGCTTTTTGCTTAGCCGTGACGTTGGTAACCTTCATCTCGTTGATGGCCTTATAAATGCAGTTAAGTACTAAAATACGTTGGAAGAGAAACTTCTTCCTTCAATACCACTGCTTCAGTCAACCAAAGGAAACTACTTATTTCAACAAGATTTGCGAATGCAATACCGCAAAACCGACTAAGTCCTGCTAATCCGCTGAAGCTGTTCCTTTTTGGAGTGGCCTGCCAGTAGCCCACATTGAAACCTTTGGACACAAAATATGAGGCTGCAAGCAGAAACGACCCTTCAAGATTTGAACCGAGATCCCACAATCATTTACTAATAAAGAATGCCTTTTAGTTTTATTAAAAAAAAATAGTAAAATAAATGTGAAATTACAAGAGCTATGTAGCCAAATAATACTGATAGACCAACTTTTTCACATTTGAGCTCAAAGTGGATGGATAAAGGCAGAACTGTTGCGACGACGAATTTATAATTCCGGATCTTCCGCCAAATATTCACTCACAGCGACTACAATTTTTTCTGTACACGCTATTGGAGTTGCGTCATGTAAAAACTACATAATTTTATCCACAACAACAACGACCTTAGTTGATCAGTTATAAGAACCAACAATATCACATAATATTATATATGTTTCGTGAATTGTACACCGTAATTTTGCGTGATACGAAAGTGTTTCTCTCTTTTATGTATATTCATAATGATTTCTCAAACAATACTGAACATACTCGTAATATCAAAACTGGGAGATCTATCAATAAAAAATTAACACCATTTACTTACGGGTAAACTTGTTAGATTTTTGTAACAAAGTCTTTCTTGCGAATTCTAATCAAAGCATAATTTATATTTTATATCAGAAGAATCAATCTTCAGCATTCGAGATCGAAATATACGATTATACTAAGGGTATTTGAGCTATAAGGCGATACTCTATAATTTATCTTGTTATAAACAGTGTCTTAAGTTTCTTAGAGACTTTTTTACCCTTTTTTATACAAGAATCAGATAAGAAATAATATAATGTACGAGTATAAGTGGTGAAGGATTCCCTTTAAGAAAGGAAGTTGGTGTGAATTTCGCACATAAGAATATTATCCTACAAAGGTACAAATGGGAAAAATGGAAATCTATTACAAAAGAATATTGTTATTATTTGTTTGAGGTGATTTTTTCGACACTTTAGAGATTATACGTCTAGGTAAAACAACCGACAAAAAAAGTTTCTTAGGGGATGTTATAAATGCTACCAGGTTAACCTTTTCTCACGAAGAAAATACTTGCCGTCAAGTGATGAATATCAGCACTCGTTACTTTAGTTTAGCTATATTGCATATGTAGGATATGTGTTCATACCTATCTATTACTACAAGCATACTCGTACATACATATATACGAAATAGGTGTGTTTTGAATTTCGGTCGTGATCCTTTGAGCATTCGCATCACTTAAGCAACCCCTTAATTTGTTTCATGGGTTTTGTTTGATAATAGTGTAAAATGTGGTCGGGGCGCGGTATTCAGATATTGTATGAGAAAAATCACGTTCAATTACCATGTGACAGATATTATTATTTCAACGACGACCCTTTGATATTCAGAATTGAACTTTTGAATGGCAACAGCTCAAAAGTCATTTTAAGGTTGACATAAATGACATCATAAATTGTTTACGCTAAAATACGAGTATGTGCTTATTGTTTGGTGTCGCTATTAAATGGTTTCGCTTACAAAAATATTTGAATTTCAATGGAAATGTACCAATCGTTGATACAAATCCAGAAGTCCATAAATTTAAATCTGTAATTAGAAAAACGAAATGCAATTGCGATGGTAATTGAAAATAAACGCTTGAACTGGCATTGATAGAAGAACAAATTGGATGAGTTATATTTCTATACATTACCTACCTATACAAATTATATTTATTAAAAAATATCGATACATTTTTGTACAGAAAAACATATGTATGTATACTCGTATACATAACGGTATTAAGATGGTGTTGGTATGTCTGAAAGAAAGCATTTTTAGATGAAATTTATCCAGCAAAACGGTTGAAGTTACGAAAACAAAAGCAAATTAGTAAAAAAAAAATTTCACAACGTTTTCATTTTTGAGAAAAGTTAAAATGTTCGATAAAGAAAAGGGAGAAAGGCAACAAAAGTGTGGGTTTGAATGTCGGATTTTATCGAAACCTTACTTGAAGTCGAGCTTTAAAATAATGTGAACACTTTAAAGAGCTTTAAAAGGATACAGGAGCACACGGTACTGTTGTATTGTAGATTAATGTAACATTAAACAGAGGATTTTAGATCTATACACCTCTGTATGTAGGTATATATATATTTTAATTGTGTGAATTGTATCCATTGTGTAGGTTGGTTTGGTACATACGAAAAGATATGGTTGATTGCTGTTTTCAAAGAAAAGCAAACGTATCTTCTTATTTAAATATAAAATAAATGCCTAGATATGTGCACATGTACATACATATCTATGTACAAAGCTATACATATTTTTGTGGGGCCGTAGAACAGATGGAATATATGCACCTGGCTGGCTTCTTCAAAACTAAAAGACAAAGAAAATGCTTACCTTAACAGGCACCAATTGTCACGTAGAGATAATAGCTACCAACTAGTTACTCCTAACTCCAATTCTACCGCTACCGCCCCCATAATTCAGCGCACAAGTGTTACATGTTACAAGAAAAGCATGTTAAAGAGTTAAATGTTTTTTTCTTTTTTTTAATAGGTAGACACTTTTCTAGTTGAATATTCAATTACAAATTCAACACAAAGGTAGTAAGCCATCTAAGCTATTTTATTTTATTTTTGCGTTTCACTAAGTGTCATAAGAGCCAGGTGAACGAACATTCATTCAGATTACCCCTTGTCAATTGCAATAAGAGTATACAGTACATCAGTATACACGTATTAAGGGGGTTGAATGTATCTATCCAATCAGAAAATAGGCGAAATTAAATAAAGTAAAAAGTCTGACTCACTCGTATCGTACGTATTTTAGAATATGTAATGCAGTGCAAACGAACCAACTTAATACACAAGTCTAATGCTCACTTATTTAAACATCGGATAAAAATGTTGTATCTGGATAAAATATCGGGCGGAGTTACTTGCTACTCGTGTAGAAGAAAAACACTCACACATCCATGTACGTATGCATGGAAATTCAGTCATATGAATCGTCGAACTGTATGTGAATAATGTTGCAGAGAAAAACCAACCCTAAACTCTAAAGTCAAAACTTCAGAAAGGAACTTGGAAAGGTAACTAGCGACTAAGGACTCAGTTAACATTGCGCAGTCGTTGAGTGTAGACGTGGTATTTGACTTTCTGTATCGTACTTAAAGTGAAATAAAAAAAATATCGAGAAATTATTTAACAAAATAATAAACATGGTGATAGTAAGTTCGTTGACAGTGCATAATGGAGGATCTAGTCCGCCGCCAACAAATTCGCGCATCACCATAGACTGGGATATAAATGACACGATTGTGCCAACAGTTAGTGAGTTTGATGAGTTCAATGAGTGGTCCAATGGACATTGCCGTTTCGTATATTCTTCGACAAGTGAAGATGCAAAAAAGCATGCATCTGGATGGGCTATGCGAAATACAAATAATCATAATGTTAATATTTTAAAGAAAAGTTGTTTGGGTGTACTGCTTTGTACGGCAAAATGTAAATTACCAAACGGTGATAGTGTGCACCTTCGGCCAGCAATATGTGACAAAGCAAGACGAAAGCAACATGGAAAACAGTGTCCAAATAGGTACATACATACATTCATAGCATATGTTATTTAGAAAGTGTTTTGTTTGAAACCAATCAATTATTTCAAAATGTATTATTAGATTGCTTATTATTGTTCATCTCAATTTACAGGAATTGTGCTGGCCGCCTTGAAATTCAACCATGTAGAGGTCATTGTGGATATCCAGTGACACACTTTTGGCGACAAGCTGGAAACGCTATATTTTTCCAAGCAAAGGGAACTCACGATCATCCTCGTCCAGAAGCAAAGGGATCTAGTGAAGCACGTCGTTTATTAGGAGGCGGTGGACGTCGCGTACGAAGTTTGGCAGTAATGCTGGCAAGAGATGCAGCTCTTAACAACAAACTTTGTAGTCTTCGTGGACCAAAACGATCATTAAAATCTTTAAGTGATAAATGCTGTCCTGAGAAAAAATGTCAGTGTTCAACTTTAAGTTGCATATGCAGTGGTGTGATTCAATCGATTGATAATGTAACGCTTGTTAGTAAAAACGGACACTCAGACATGTCATTATATTCTTGGTCAAATCCAAATGAGAATTATAATTCGCAAAGCATTATCGATGGAGTTTATCATTCAAGTCAGAATAATGAAGAATGTTCAAATGGAATTCCATACTATCAATCCAATCAGAACTATTACGGCTCACATTTACCAGTATCAAATGGAGTTTTATATCAAACGTCTACGGTAGACCAAGGTATGAATCAATTGAATCAAGCAAACCCGAAATGGCTCTATGAAAGTTGTGACGATACCTCCAGCCTGACAAGTACCTCATCAACGAGTAGCACAGATGATTGCTATTTACCTCCGGCATTAAATGACATAAATTCCAATCAAATTTGTCAAACAAGAAGTAATAATTTTTCATTGAACAATAACGCCTACGATAATTGTAGTGCTTTTTTTGATGAAAATATTTACAATACTGTGTACGATACAACAACGACAACAATTTACGATGCTCAAAGTGGGTCCTACAGTCAGAGTATATCTCCAATGTGTGCGTACCCAGAAAACTATCAATTAAATTTTGAAAATAGTCAGAATCAACATCAACAATCCCAGTATCAGACTGAAAACGGTCACTCTAGTCCTGATTACTTCTACAGCAACACAGGGCGTGATAACGTCTGGAACATTCAAATAAATACAAACAATTTGAGCCAAAGCCATTTCCAACCACCGCCTGAAATCAGCGGTGTATTTTAATATTCTTACGTCTTGCTGGTTTATCCGCAAGGAGCCAGTGTTTTATATATTAGAAAAAAAAAATTCGTAAAAGGATAAAATGAAAAAGGATATACATTTTTTTCTCGTTCTTTAACACTTCATACTGTATGCATAGTATGTTATGTATTTTGCAAAGGTACACGTTGAATTATGAGTACCTATGATTGGTTATGTTACATTTGGATAGTCACATGCCGTTCTATTAAGTTTATTGTTTTTCTAGTCACAATCCAATAAAATCATTCCAGTTTCTTGTCAAAACATTATTAAATCTACGAGTATGTATGAAAAATTAAGTCCACTATATTTAAGTGTAATACATTAAATGTTTGACCTTTGTAAGCATTCTTTCAATTATCATATGTATACTTGTAAAGCAAAAATGTTTGTTAATCAGCTACTAATATAGTATGTATAGTTAAAAAAAAAAAAACAATCTTTCCTTTATTAGCAACATAAAAAAATCCGTTTCGAAGCAAAGTCAACAAGGATCTGGAAAATTCTGGGATGTGGTCCAAATTATATATTGATAAGTAACAATTTTGAAATTCAGTCTTCTATTAATACAAGAGTTGATAGACTGTATTCTTTACCAAATTTAGATTAAAAAGTAGTCATCAGTTAGAAACAACTTAAATTTAAATTCAATTGCTCGAGGTTTTTGTGGTGTTATCGAGTTTTTGAATGTACAACTTTAAAACAGCAACAACACATTTCCACTCTTGTCTTATTTTATTCCTCTCACACGTTTGTAAAACATATTAAATTTATAAATTGGATCTTATTTGCAAATTGCCATAATTCGCACATTATGCAAGCATTTACGATTTGAATGTGTATTTAATAAGTTGTCTGGTAAATATAATAATTACCATTTAACGTCCTTTACGAAAGAGGGCACAGCATTTGACAGGAAGCACACGTTCTTTCATGATTTATTGACAGAAAATTACCATAAAAACAAAATCAAAATATACACCACCTTTATTCATTTTGAAAACATTTACATAAAGGCTAGAGTCATTGCCCCATATTTTCAATAGAAAAAAAAAGGGATGACAACGCTCTTACATATTACTTATGATACAAAATCCTTAACAAACGTGTGCATCCGTAAATTAAGTATGCAAATATTGTTAATTTGGAGTCAATTCTCTGACATTGAAAAAAGAAGTGAATAGAGTGGATTTCCGATGTGTAAAAAAGCGATCAACGCACCCGAGAGGCAGTCATCATTTTCAGCGGTTTTTTTTTTTCACTCGCCAAAGAGTTAGGATATAACGTATTTGTATGTACCAACCCTTCGCCCAAAACGCGTTTAATAATGATATAATTGTAAATAATGGAAAATCCTTGACAAGGGTTGATAATATAAATAGGTACAAACAAAACGCCTAACAGTTTTGAAGTTTTTTTTTAATCTTTCCGGATTATACTTCCTGACTTAAACATTTATATACATACAATATTTTTTTTGGTTGGCATTTAGCAGTTAATTATATCCGATTTAAATTCTTAACACCGGTGAAATGAATAAAATCTGGCACACTTTTCATAACCGAGAATGTATATTATTTTTGACAAAAATGTGGTTGACGTATTCGCCACGAGTGTATCTCAACGAATTAACAATAAAGACCCCTATTTTAATGGATAAGAATAGTAGTTTTCTGCCCGTGTAAGAAACGAGAGGAACAAAGGATTTTGAAAAGGTACATGATTTCCGCACTTTAACACCAACCAATCGGAATGTGATTGCTCAAAACTCAGTGGCAATTGTCAGGTCATCTATTGTAGATAGAAGGAAAGTCTATCAAAAGTGTGCGAATTGCATTGTGTCGACCCTTATCACTTCTTTTATAGGCACTCATTGTTTTTTTTTTTTTTTGTTATAACTATTTATTCACGGCTTCTTTATGGTTTGAGATAGATTGTTACCACTGTTTATTAAAAACAGTGCAACACAAAAGATGATTTGTATGGGTAGCTTCTATGGTAGTGTAACTCAGCTGGCATGCATTTAAACATCAAGTTTGTTAATAAATTTATTTAAATGAAGTTCTTCTCTCATCTCACTTCTCTCTTAATAATACCTATTTAAATCCTGTCCTAACCCAAAACAAGGTTTATTTACTTACATGGCGCCAGTAGCCTATGTCTTAAACTAATACGCATAAAGTGTGTGGCAGAGGTAAGAAATGAAGAGGGTTTGAACAAGTAAGTAATATTATTTTTCGATGATTTTTGCTGGATTCTTAAACTATAAGTACTGATTTTTTTCAAAAAAACAAAGAAGTAAGTAAAAGATATACATTGACTGATAACAAGCTCATCAAACTAAAGTCGAAATGTTCTGAGCTGACTAGAAAACAAAAACACAATAATAAATAAAGGGAATAGTTTTTTTTTTTTTTTTTTGTATTACCACGCAATGCCAAGACCAAAGTCAAATATTTATTTTACTTAAAACTTACCCCACCAAATATTAAACACAGAAATTAGATCCTTAAACAGCTCTTATTCCTAGATACTCGTATATCGACAAACTGACATGCATACTCAACGTGAGATCTTTACAAACAAAATAATACAATGGGATGACAGTAAAGATGTTAATAGCGATCGAACAGAAGGGGTGGAATTTGATATTTGTGTAGTCCTAAATCTATTGTGTTTTACTGATAATTGAAACAAAACGCAATCATCTCGTTCTTCGCCCCCTTTGGGTAATGTTTGTTGGTTGGTTGGTTGCTCAAACGTCGGTGGTAAACACACATAATTTCGTATTCAGATGTTTCAGGAACAGAACTTAATATAATAGTAATAAACCCAAACAACACTCAATCGCAGTATACATTTCAGAGCAGATGAATTTGTATACTCCATCCAAGTAAATTAATCCGTAGGCGAGTAACTTTAAGTTGTATGTAACTGGTTCTTACCTTAGACAGACACTAATTGAAATAATGTACAAATACGATTTTTATTTTCATCAAAATTATTGTTTTGATGAATTGTTCGTATGCCGTTTAACTATTTTATAATTAACGTATCCATTCATAACTGTTATTGCATTTTTCTCTTCTTCATCTACAACTACGGTTACATATTTCTCCCACGTATCTGCATAGCCACTGTGCCGCTTATAGGGTTCGCAAAATTTGCCGTTCTTGAGATCGCTCTATGTAACCCATTCTCTCCAGTAAAATAGTCTAAGTTGATGGCCACATAAAAGTTTACCATGAATGAAAAATTAAGCGTTTGAAATGTTTCCTTCTTTATTCAATAAATTTGAATTTTTCCAGATACTGTATTTAAAATTAAACGCAATAGGCTTAGATCAAATTCTCTTTTTGTGCATGACATTTTATATTACTACTCGTGTTGTTCGCCGCAAAACCATTCGTGTTCATAAAAACGCCAATAAACCAAATATTTTGATTCTTTTGCAAATATTCAATTGGAATAAACCTAACGCTTAGAAAATATTAATTTCACATATATTTTTGTATATTTATAAGGAGGTAAGTTAAGTCAAAGTTTGATGTACTTTACAAAGTACAATGGGTCTATTCATACACTATTTTTCTTTTAAGTATCTAAAATGGATTTCGAAACTAGCCCTTCGAAAAGTTTTTATGGAAAACGTTTTCAAAATCTTGACTCTGCTATAGACCAGGCGGATATGGTGGAGAGTCTACTTTCCATTAAATCTAACTCAGTCGGAGTAGATGAGATGCACCCCAAGTTTATTAAGGTTATTCTTCCCATAATATTACCGTACGTTACCCATATCTTTAATCATATATTAACTACGGGTGTGTTTCCCTCAATCTGGAAGAAATCCAAAATCTTACCCATTCCTAAGAACCCTGCGATACTTCCATTCCTAACTAAAGTCTTCGAAAAAATTATGCATAAACAAATAACTATGTATCTTAAAGTGAAGAATCTATTGACACCTAAACAATCCGGCTTCCGCGCTAAACATAGTTGCACCACAGCTCTTTTAACGGTAGTAGTCGACATAAGACGTAACTTAGATAATGATCAGCTAACATTTCTAGTTCTCCTTGATTTCTCCAAGGCCTTCGATACCGCCAACCAAGTTATTCTATGCGATAAACTCTTAAGCAAATTCCAGTTTTCCCTTTCAGCGGTGAGACTTTCTTCCCAATTCCTGCGGAGTGCCACAGGGATCTATATTGGGACCCCTCTTGTTCTCATTATATGTTAACGAGCTACCTTCCATGGTCACAAGTTCCTCCGTTGAGATGTATGCCGACGACACCCAATTACACAACAGCTATACACTTGACTCGATCGACCTTTGCGTTCGCCAGCTAAACTCTGACTTGGAAAACATTTTTAACTGGTCGCAACAGAATCTGCTGATGATGAATCCCAGAAAGTCAAAGTGCATTGTTATATCGAGGAAAGCCTTAAACACCTCCCGATTCCCACCGCTCCACCTCAATGACGATCCCATTCAATATGTGGATACCGCTAAAAATCTAGGAATGACTTTCAACAAAACCTTCACATGGAGCGATCACATCAATAAATCTGCGGGCAAAGTTCATGGTATCCTTCGCTCCCTGTGGGCAACCTCACTCCATGAAAAACAAGAATTCTTCTCACTAAAACACTCATCACTCCTATACTCACTTATGGTTGCGAAGTCTTTGGAAAGTGCGACTCTATCAACAGGCGGAAACTTAATGTCGCATATAACAACGCCGTTCGATACATTTTTGGCTTGCGAAGGTATGATCGCATTTCACACTTCTCCTACCGGATCTGTAACCTCACGTTTGATAGCCTTTTGCAATACCGTACAATAACTATGCTGCATAACATCATACATACGCATCAACCCCGAAACCTTTTTAATAGAATAACGCCGTGTGCATCTGTAAGAACAGGGCAACTATTATTATTTATTTATTTATTTATTTATTTATTACTAAGTAAGTATTGCTTACACGGTAAGATAATGGAATCTTTTAAATGTGGAAGCCTTAAATTTTTCAAATATCAGATACAAGTATGTGCAAGTATATACTTGCAACAATAAGAATTCAGGAAGTGATAACAAAATAAAAAAAATAAGGTAAGTAAGATAAAGTAAAAGAGAGAAAAGGATAGAAAAGAACAATTGGCTTTACAATCAAATTGAACATTTTAAGCGTTTAAAATTCTAAATCTAATTAGTTTCATTGGCCAGGTATTTTAAGAGAGAGGTTTTAAATTGTTTTATGCTTCTAATTTTCCTAATATTTATGGGCAAAGAATTCCACAGCCGTACGGAGTTTACGAAGAATTGGCTTTCAGACGTCAAGCAGGCATAGCTCGTTTGAAAAAGCATACATGATCTACCTGACTGAAGGAAGCGTAGTCTATTGAATAGGTATGCTGGTTGCTTAGTTTGAATTATGCCATGCAAGAGACTTAGCGTTCTGTATTTGAGCACATTATCAAATGTACATCCGCTGATTTGCTTTGAGTAAAAGGAAATATGGTCATATCGTTTTAGGTGAAATACAAATCGGGCAATATTATTATATACGACATTGAGCTTTCGTCTGGAGTCGTAGTCGGGGCAGCAAAAGATTTCAGAACAATATAGCAGAATCGGTATTAGGAGGGTTTTCGCTAACAAGAGCTTTGTCCGTGTAGGAACAAAGCGATGTGCAGTCCAGAGAGCACGTAATCCACCATATATCTTACCTATAGTGGCGTTTATGTGGGTAGACCAAGTAAGGGTTCGGTTAAATATCAGGCCCAGGTTGTTGGCGCAGTCGACGTACTCTATTGGACTTTGGGCTAGTTGGATTGGTGGAAAGTGAGTAAGGTCCAGTATTCTTTTATGGATCACAAGTGCTTTTGTTTTCTGGGCATTAAGACGCAGTTCGTTCTTAGCTGACCAACCAAGTATACGCTGGAGATCTTCATTCACCTGCGCAGTGGCTTCGTGAACCAAATTCATGGGAGAACTTAAGTGGATCTGGGCATCATCGGCGAACATATGAATTGCACAATGCACGACAACCTTTGGCAGTTCATTTACGTAGAGCGAAAAAAGCAATGGTCCAAGAATGAAGCCTTGCGGTACTCCCCTCTCTATAGGCAAATAGCATGAACATCGGTTTCCCGCTACAACCTGTTGTTGTCTTCCTTCTAAGTAAGAAAATATAAGTTTTGTAGAGGGCAATGAAAATTTAAATTCTTTTCTGAGCTTTAAGCAAAGTATAGTGTGATTAACGGTGTCGAATGCTTTCGAAAAGTCAAGTAACGTTAGTATTGTAGCATGGTTGTCATCAATAGCTTTCCTAATTTCGTCAATTACCAATAATAACGCAGTCTTGCAACTTCGTTTTTGACGGAAGCCAGATTGATTCTCACAAAGCAGTTCTTTACACTGTAGATAGATTTGAATCTGTTTGAGAATACATTTCTCAAAAACTTTTGAAAGGAATGGCAGAATTGATATAGGTCTGAATTCCACTGCATTTCCATTCGATTTCTTTGGAATAGGAATAATTTTAGCGTCTTTCCAATGAGTGGGAAAGACTGACGTCGTTAAAATTGAGTTGAAGATATGTGTTATAAAAGGCAGTAAATATGGAAGCAGAAGCTTAACAAATTTTGGATGAATTTAATCGATCCCCATAGCATTTGATTTGATCGATAGTACCGCTTCTGCAACGTCTTCCTCGCGTAATCTGTAGAATTCCAAGTATGATTCTCTACAATCATCCGGTGGCTGGTCGAAAGTAGTTAAGCTTACTGAGGGTGGATCACTTGACATTAAAAAAATTATTATTATTATATATATTATTACCCCCGCGATTTTCTTGTGTAACGTCAGAACGCCAATTCTTGGTAAACGCTACTCGACTTTGGAATTCCCTCCCTCGCCTACTTAAAGAAATAAAAAAGAAAAAAAGATTTCAAAAAGAACTCAAATCTTATCTTTCGACTTTGTAGTTTATTTCACCTTTTTGATTGCTATGTTAAATTATTATATTTATTGTTTTTATTTAACGATCGACCGTTTATACTTTTTTGTAACATTGTTAGTCTAATTTGCTAGTAGCTTTCTTCTTTATTTTTATTAAATCATTTAAATAAGCTTATCACTACTTGAAAAGATGTATCTTACTGTGTAAGCAATCTTAATAAACTGAAATTGAAATTGAAAAAAATTGAAATTGAGTCAGCCCTAGAAGAAGCTTACAAAAATGCGGATATACGAGTAGTCAATGCTGATATCGTCATGATTCCTCCACCAGTGGATTACGTTACGGACGAAGAGGATTTAGATGAAGAAAATATAAGGACGGTGGAATTACCTCAAGATGTTCCTGGAGAAGTTGAGATTTTTGGAAATTTACCGCGACAATTGAAGAAGAATACGGAAGCGATGATGACATTCTGTTATCTGAATTAAAAAATTGCTCCTCCGGTATGGACAAAGTCAATTTCATCAACCGAATTCCAGAGAACTGAAAATTACTTGGGTAGAATTCAAAACTGTGCTTCAGATTTGTTTGGACTAAACGAAGTTGATGTTTTTGAAAAATTGTTTGATGTCGAGGTAAGACAACTTATTGTAAGTCAAACCATGTTGTATGCTGGTCAAAAAAATCAACACAGCTTTTCATTCAATGAAGAAGATTTGAAAACTTTTATTGGTATCTTGTTGTTTTCGGGCTATCATTCTGAAGCAAGAGAGACTATGTACTGGCAATTGTCAGCAGATACACATGTTCCTATTGTTGCAAACAGTATGTCGAGGAACAGATTCCAAGAAATAAAAAGGTACATACACTTTACTGATAACAACAACCTTGACTTGAATGACAAAATGGCAAAATTTCGACCGTTCAGCCAGCTTTTGTGCCAAAAATTTCAAAAATGGGGATATATGCATGAGCATTTATCTATAGATGAATCAATGGCCAAATACTTCGGTCGTCACTCTTCAAAACAATTTATAAGAGGAAAGCCTGTGAGGATCGGCTTCAAAAATTGGATGCTTTGTAGCAAAGATGGTTATATGTATCAATATTGCGGAGCAAGAAATGTTAAGTCTTCTTTGAAGGCATTGCCATTAGGTTCAAGAGTTGTTTTGGACCTACTAAAGAATATTGAATGCCCAACTGACCATGCTACAATTTTTTTACAAGCTACGAGCTTACGAGTATGAAGATTTCAAAGCAAAAACAACTTAGAGCAACAGGAACAGCTCGGGATAATCGACTCAAAAAATGTCCTCTTCCTCTCAATAAAGAATTTCAAAAGCAAAATAGGGGTTCTTTTGACCACCAGTTTGACGACACCAATAAGTTGCTTTTTGTTAAATGGAAAGACAACAGCATCGTCACTATAGCCACGAACTGCGACTAAATCGAACCTTGTGAAAATGTAAAGAGGTGGAGCAAAGAAGAACAGAAAAAAATAAATATTCCGTAGCCGCTTCTTCTCAAAAAAACTATAACATAAATATGGGTGGTGTTGATCTACATGATCAGTTCATCAACACTTATTCTATTGAAATAAGAGGCAAGAAGTGGTGGTGGAATATTTTCACATCCATGCTTTCATCAACTGTCTCCAATGCCTGGAAGCTTCACAAGTTGGCAAACAATTACAAAGGTGATTTACTTGAGTTTACAAGAGCAGTAACACTTCATTACCTCAGATTTCACACTTTGAATCAAGGACAACCTAAACTTTCAGTCAAAAGAAGCATTACAGAAAGCCCAGGATACTACTTTCCCAAAAAGTTACCTAATCAGCTTAGATGTCGCCAGTGCCATCAACGATCTAAATAAATAAAGATTGCTTTAAAAACTTTCATATCAATGTTAATTAAAGTAGTATGCATGATCCCACTGTACTAAATAAAGTACACCATCATAACAGGTGGGTTACGTTAAAAAATCAGACACTATGTCCCATAACTTGGATTGGCCCAGCAGTACAAAAACCAAGTTCGTAGCGTAGTGCTTCCCCTATCTCCCAGTGGTAGTCCTCGGTAACAGCATGAGTACGTCCTTACTCATGCAAGCTAAAATGACAAATACGTGCTCGACCAGTAGAAGAATACTCGGGTATGCCGTTATAGGGCTCACATCTCTATACGGAAGAAATACAAACAAAATTTGACTAACTAAAAGCTTCGGATAGTAACGGATGCACTGTTGGCGCCCCTCACGACCCACGATTAAAGACAACAATCTTCGGATCTGCACGTGGAATGTTTGAACCTTTAACAGACCGCGTGCAGCCTTACAACTTGCGGAGATCCTCGACTGCTACAAAGCAGACGCAACTACCATCCAAGAAGTGCGATGGGATGGATCGAACAAAAAGAGGATGCAAAATTGTGATATCTACTATGGACAACTGGCACGACAAGGACAGCAGTTGTAGCGTTTATTCGGATTCGAACTCGGACTCGCCGAAAGAGAACAAGTCTTGAGCGTTAAGGACGTAAGCGAACGTATGGTAACGTATGGTAACGATTCGCGTAAAGAATAAATTCGCATACATAAGCCTCATAAACGCTCACACCCCGATAGAGGAGAAGGATGACCTTACCAAAGACTGCTTCTACGAGCCCCTTGGCAAAATCTACGAGCATAAGTATGACTTAAAAATCGTCTTTGTCAATTTTAATGTCAGGCCAGGCTAGAAGGTCATCTTTAATAACACGGTGAGGGAGTATATCCTTCATGGCATAACCGCTGGGAACGGACACAGTTTTATTCATTTTGCGACGGGACGTAATTAACTATAGCCAACACCCGTTTTCCACACTTTGATACAGGCCAATGCCACCAAACCATTGTGGGGAAGTGCAACGTCGAACGTAGAAGACAAGACTGCCAATGATCAAACAAAGAGGTTGCCTCTAGTGTACTGGATTTTAACCCGCCCCCCAAGAGGAGTTCGCGAGCTCTACCAGCAAAAAAGTACGGAAGCACATAGGCTCCTCGGAAGAAAAAATATAGAGCAAGAGAAGCGCTAGATTGAGGGCTGAAAGAGGTGCCGAGCTGTTTAAAGCAGCGGGTGTTGATTGCATACAGTGCATACAAAAGCTCATCTTCAAAATCGGTTTTGACGAAAGTATGCCCGACGAATGGAACCAACATTGTTTTTCCGATCTTAAAGAAGGCAGATCCCCTAGACTGCGCCAACTACTGGGAAATAAGTGGCCTCAACATCTCATAAAATCGAAATTTTACGTATTATGTGAACACCTAAGACCCTTTGTAAACAGTCGGTCGGGCCGGTCCATCGATTTCAAAGTCACATATGTTATGACTGCATCTACAAAGATGAACTATGTATACAGAGCCATATCTAGTTTTGGCATCCCTGCCAAGCCTCTAATACAAAACGGTAATTACAATTTTGAAGTAGTTAGGGATCTTATCTACCTCGGCTCAGCTATCAACTCCAACAACAGCACCAGCGCGGAAATCATGCCTCATGCTTTCTCGAGCAACCAAAAAGACACTGATCATCGCAGTCCTCCTTTACGGTGCAGTAGCTTAGACACTGACGAAGGTGGATAAAAATGCTCTCGGGAGCTTCGAGAGGAAAGTTATCCTTTCCTTTTTTTTGTCGGAACAGAGCACTCAGACAAAAAACAAGTTCATTGCATTCCTTACATGTTCCTTCTGATGCAATTTCTCAGTCTTTCGGAGACTGGCGACTGAATGATAAAGTGGCTACAGTACCTGCACCCAGGCATTCACAGAGCTAGTGCTCCTAGGTATCGTTTTTACTTTCTCAGCAAGCGTCAAATGATGTTGTATCACTAATGCAAAGCATAGTACTCGTATATATATCTCTTTGTAATGGCAAAAGCACCTTTGGCTCTGGTCAGAGCAGCATCTTTTTTTCAGAATAAGAAAACTGATTTAGCCAGATCCCAAGGTATCTGACTGCATTTCGACAGGCAAGAGCGGTCCATGTTGTCCAATGATCGAGAACTTTCGCCTATTTTTTCTAGTACCCCTAGAGTCTCCAGATAACGGCGTCTTAAAGAGAATGGTTTCCGACTTCTGAAGGTTGATTTTCAACTTCCAGTCACCGCAAAATCGTCTTATCTTATCGAAGTCACGGTGCAAGAGAGTATTAATGACCCCGATTTTTGGACCTGTTCTGTACACTATCAAATCGTCTGCGTACGCAATAGTGTGGGGAAGTGAACCTATCAAGTCGCTTGTATAAATGTGGAATAGGATCGGCGAATTGAAATATTTCAACAGAACACATCACCATTCTTCACGATGAACTGTCTGTTGGTTAGCATATTATAGAGAATGTACAAGAGTGGTTTACTGATCCCCAGCCTAGTCAGCTTATAGAAAAGACCCTCTAACCATACGGTGTCGAAGGCCTTCTCCAAGTCAACAAGGCAGGCACCAGTGCACTGTTTCTTGCCTTTGTTCCATTGGATATCAGAAACCAGTTTAGACGCGGCATGTGAGATATCATGTCCCGCCTTAAAACCGAATTGATTATCCGGAACTATATGTTTGTCCTCAACCCACCTAGACACAGCTCTATTGATTACCTTTTCAAAAACCTTACTGATATTCGAAAGGAGACTTATCGACCGGAGATTCGCCGGATTGGATATATCCTTCCCCTTTTTGGGGATAGGTTGAACCACCGCCGTTTTCCAATGCGCTGGATAATGTGCATTATTCATTGCATTATTAAACAGGGTGGTGTAAATGTCCACCGCTTCTAGAGGAAGATGTCGAAGCACGATGTTCGGAATACCATCGGTCCCCACTGATTTCTTAGCCCTGATTGTGTCGAAGATCTCACGGAGTTCCTCCTTCGAAATGAACGGGGGTAGGTCACTCTCTCTGGTCATGACATTATTTGCCATATTTTCGTCGCTGAACCGAGTGAAACCAGAGCCCTCGGATCGCCAGTTCCCTATTTCATTTCGAATGCAGAAGTCGTGCAGCAAGACGCGACTGTCCAGGTCATAATTAGGGCCAATGATATCAATGGCCTTGTATACTTCCTGGAAAGTCGCCCCTATGGCCTCAACCTTCTCCTGTGAATCCTCGATCACAAAGAAGTCGTCATCATCAGCGGCCTCATTTGGATCAATACCTGCTATTGTCAGCAACCGTTCGTTTTCTGTTGTCCGGGCTATTTTAAGACACTGAAGGTCGTTTTGATTTTTTCTCCGAAATAGTTTATTTATTTGCGGAAACATATTCGGGTTGCTGGTGTTTACAGCCCGAACCTTGTTGTTCCAATACAAACTTACAGAAATTCTGTAATTTTCCTCTATTAGCGTTTGAATATTTTTAATTGACGACTTCAGTGTCCTAATCTCCGGGTCTCGTCGGTCAGTTAACTGTCTGTACAAGTTTTTAAGTCTTGTCAGAAGTCTACTTTTCTGTCGGTGCAGTGCGTCAATAGTAGGATTGCGGAACAGGTCTTCGTTAGTCGTACGTCGATACCGCGGTATTGTAGTGTCCATAGTTTGTTTAATTGTCTCGTCCATTTGTTTTAGGTAATTGTCGATCTCCTATTTCATTTCGAATGCAGAAGTCGTGCACCAAGACGCGTCTGTCCAGGTCATAATTAGGGCCAATGGTATCACAGTCGTTCGTAAATCTCCGGTGAGAATAGACGTCTTTCGGTCTTTCGGCTTTCAGTGTATAAATACAAATAAATATATATAATTAGTTGCAATTTTGTCAATTGACTCGGTGGCCCAGCGGTTAGCGGCCCCAGTCAACAAATCGTTGGACACGGGTTCAAATCCCGAGTGAAATTTGGAACTTTTTTTCTTGTTTTTTTTTTCTAACTGTGTAATACTCGTACATATCAAAACCAGCAAGCAATAGAAAAAAAAAAGCAAACAAAAATCACGTGATGGATGGTGGAGAGCGCCCCGCTCTTCCCATAACCGTGGCGAAAGCCATTAAAAGGAGGAAGAGGTTGAAAACACCTCCTAATCTAACCAAAAAAAAAATAAGTGCTGTTTTAACAGCTGAAAATGACAAAGAGGAGGAGGGCACCAACAACTTTGGCTCTCTAGCTTCATCTGAGTCGGAAGACGAAGATGAAGAAATCAACATTATAAAAACCAGTATCCAAGAGCTGGAACAAGAAATGCTTGCTATTAGGCAACGGCAAACTGCACGCAGGCAGAGGGAGCAACAAGAAGCAGAGAGCTCCCAACAGCAAGAGCAGAACCAACAACTGCAGCAACAACATAAACAGCAGCAGCCGAAACAACAAATGCAGCAAAAGAAACAGCAGCAACTGCTGCAAGAACAACAACAGCTGAAACCACAGCAGCTGAAGAAACAGCAGCAGCAGCAGCAACAACACCAACAACTACAACAACAACAGCAACAACAAAAACAACAACAGCAGCAGCAACAACAACAACAACAGCAGCAGCAGCAGAAGAAGAAGAAAGAGAAGGTGCCTCCGATCAACACCTACAAAATGGAGGTAAATGCAACCAAGGACCTGTGTAAGTTGGTCATTGGTAATAATTTTAATATAAAGAGATTGGGGAACGATCGCCATGCCATCCACTGTAATACAGTGGAGGGCTACGCGAAAGTGAAAGAGCTCCTAAAGGAAACGACGACGGAGCAATACTCATACACACCGAAGTGTAAAAAGCGGCAATCGATGCTGCTGAAGGAGTTGGAACCGTCTTCTGATCCTGAGGAGATCCTAGCACTGCTCAAAGAGAAGGAGTGCGAAGGACTCAAGTTTGTGGGGGTAAAGCCATTTACCACAGCTAGAGCCAGGCGGGAGAAACGGAGTCTGCCGTTCTTCCTGGTGCAGCTCAGTCCCGAAAGCCGTCTGGATAGTCTAAGGAGTATCAATGTCCTAGACTACCAGGTGGTTCACTGGGAAAAACTAAAAAGGAGCGAAGGCGTTATACAATGCGTTCGCTGCCAGAGGTTCGGGCACGCCGCGTCGAACTGCCAAATGCAGCCTCGATGCGTGAAGTGCGCTAAGAACCACAGTTCCGAGGAGTGTGCTCTGGGTGTTGACGGAGCATCCGATAGATCGAAGCTCTCGTGCGTGTTATGTGGAAACGTGGGACACACCGCAAACTATCGGGGTTGTCCTAAGTTCGCTGACATTAAGAAAGCAAAACTGGCTCGGCAGCAGAAGGTGGAGGTCAAACATTCACCTCTTAGATTTCAAACACCAGCCGTCACGTCCCAAATTTCCTACGCCCAAATGGCGTCAGGTAGGGGGGCTACGGTACAGCAAGCGACTGTTGCTTCTCCGGCTCCAATGCCGAGAACAACGGAAGCTGCATCTAACATGCTAGCCATCTTGCTCGCAATCCAAGGGCAGATGGCTCAGCTGCAAAAGCTGGTGCAAGAACAGGCCAAGCGGGTGGACCAGATTTACGCGCTGCTGCCGGGCCTAACGCAACACATGTCGTAATGGGTACGCACATGGTGGAGCAAACTTTGAAGGTCCTTGCGGTGAATGTTAATTCACTGATTAGGATCGAACGAAGAGCCGCGATGTTTAAATTGCTACAAGACCAAACTCCTGATGTGCTTTTCGCTAGCGAAACCAAGCTAACCGATAATCACAAACTGGAGTACAATAATTATATTGTTAGAAGAAGAAACCGGCCCAGATCCAAACGTGGAGGTGGTGTCGCGATCTTCATTAAAGAAGGTATAAAATTTCACAGAGTGTACAAGGGAGTGTTGCGCAGGTTCCGGGTGTTGGAGGCAGTTGTCATTTACATTCCGCTTCGCAGTGGAAAGCGGCTGTACTTGGCCTCTGTTTATGTACCTGAGGCTTCACAATCCACTCTATTCATTACAGAGCTCGACACGCTTTTTCGACTTCTGAGGCTGGAATCGGGGGAGAATTATTTTATAATCGGCGGGGATTTCAACGCTAGACACAGAGATTGCGGAAATAATTTGCCAAATACTAGAAGGAACCTACTACTCGATTGGTGGGGTCAGCACGATGTCATGTACAGACTCGGTCTTAAAGCGACGGATAACCCGTCGTTTCCCAGAGGCGGGTCTTATTTGGATCTACTGCTGTACGACGAACGTATACGACTGACAGGTACGAATTTACAAACGCTAAACTGTCTGCGCACATTCGTGTATGACAGCGACCATTGCGGTTTTAGCACCGAAATTACAGTTCCTAACGAAATTGCGGAATTGGAGGAGTTTGTCCAAAGATATTCTTACAACTACAGTAAGACTCGATGGACGCGCTTCTCCGCAACCTTGAACAGAGCGCTCTCCTCGAACACGCGCCACCCACCGTCCAATAGGAATTTGTCAAACGAGGAGATCGACAATTACCTAAAACAGATGGACGAGACAATTAAACAAACTATGGACACTACAATACCGCGGTATCGACGTACGACTAACGAAGACCTGTTCCGCAATCCTACTATTGACGCACTGCACCGACAGAAAAGTAGACTTCTGACAAGACTTAAAAACTTGTACAGACAGTTAACTGACCGACGAGACCCGGAGATTAGGACACTGAAGTCGTCAATTAAAAATATTCAAACGCTAATAGAGGAAAATTACAGAATTTCTGTAAGTTTGTATTGGAACAACAAGGTTCGGGCTGTAAACACCAGCAACCCGAACATGTTTCCGCAAATCAATAAACTATTTCGGAGAAAAAATCAAAACGACCTTCAGTGTCTTAAAATAGCCCGGACAACAGAAAACGAACGGTTACTGACAATAGCAGGTATTGATCCAAATGAGGCCGCTGATGATGACGACTTTTTTGTGATCGAGGATCCACAGGAGAAGGTTGAGGCCATAGGGGCGACTTTCCAGGAAGTATACAAGGCCATTGATACCATTGGCCCTAATTGCGACCTGGACAGTCGCGTCTTGGTACACGACTTCTGCATTCGAAATGAAATAGGGAACTGGCGATCCGAGGGCTCTGGTTTCACCCGGTTTAGCGACGAAAATATGGCAAATAACGTCATTGTCGATGTCTCCTTCCGAATATCAGTGAGGTTTTTGAAAAAGTAATCAATAGAGCTCTGTCTAGGTGGGTTGAGGACAAACATATAGTTCCGGATAACCAATTCGGTTTTAAGGCGGGACATGATATCTCACATGCCGCGTCTAAACTGGTGTCCGATATCCAATGGAACAAAGGCAAGAAACAGTGCACTGGTGCCTGCCTTGTTGACTTGGAGAGGGCCTTCGACACCGTATGGTTAGAGGGTCTTTTCTATAAGCTGACTAGGCTGGGGATCAGCAAACCTCTCTTGTACATTCTTTATAATATGCTAACCAACAGACAGGTCATCGTGAAAAATGGCGATGTGACTTCTGTTGGAATATTTCAAATTAAAAATGGTCTTCAGCAGGGCGCGGTCAATTCGCCGATCCTATTTAACATTTATACAAGCGACTTGATAGGTTCACTTCCCCATACTATTGCGTACGCAGACGATTTGGTAACGTACAGAACAGGTCCAAAAATCGAGGTCATTAATACTCTCTTGCAGCGTGACTTCGATAAGATAAGACGATTTTGCGATGACTGGAAGTTGAAAATCAACTTTCAGAAGTCGGAAACCATTCTCTTTAGGACGCCGTTGTCTGGAGCCTCTAGGGATACCAGAAAAAATTGGCGAAAGTTCTCAATCATTGGACAGCACGGACAGCCTCTTGCCTGTCGAAATGTAGTCAGATACCTTGGGATCTGGCTAGATCAGTTTCTGTATTTTGGCAAAAATGTAGATGCTGCTCTGGCCAGAGCTAAAGGTGCTTTTGCCCTTACAAAGAGACTGTTTTATAGCAGCCAACTCGATGTGAGGGTAAAGGTAATCTGCTACATGGCCCTTATTAGGCCCATGCTGGTATTTGGTTGTCCCGTGTGGTTCAATGTACGAGCAAGCTTAATGGAAAAGATTCGGGTGTTTGAGAGGGCTTGCCTTAGGGCTTGTCTTCGCTTGTACAGAACACCAGATTCGGAGTACAAGAAATTTTATCCTAATGATAACATTATACACAATCAGATACATATATCAGTATACACCTTTGTATACACTGATATATGTATATGTTTCTTAAATGGTAACCTAAACCTATGTAAGCTGGCCACCGCTATTTACAGAGCATATAAATTGGTCAGCTCTGCCTCATTAGTGAGGCTGGTCCGTAATTGACGGAGACGACGACGAAACATCTTCCCCATCATTCAACCACCAGAAGTGCTGGTGCTGCCGAACGACATCCCTCTTATCGCGATTCCCCACCGCCCTACTGAACCTGAGGCGATCCACACTGCCGTGTGCGATGTCTCTGTTGTAGTTGAGTCGCCTGTCCCCAGCTGTCCGAGCGACATGGAAGATTAACGGCACCGCTGATCTATCCTGGATCAACCCTAACTGATCTAGATAGAGGAATGCTTCCGGTGGAACGAAGCCGTCAGAGCGCACACTCTCATGGTAAAGGTAATTGGGGTAGTAAGCCCCAGATATCAGGTTATTCGCCGAGCTTAATTACGAAGTTGTCCACTCGTATTAGGTTTGCCCTATTGTAAAGGACCTCATTAGGATAAAATTTCTTGTACTCCGACTCTGGTGTTCTGTAAACCGCAATGGTGGCTGTCATACACGAATGTGCAGTTTAATGGTTGTAAATTCGTACCTGTCAAACGTATACGTTCGTCGTACAGCAGTAGATCCAAATAAGACCCGCCTCTGGGAAACGACGGTCTATCCGTCGTTTAAGACCGAGTCTGTACATGACATCGTGCTGGCCCCACCAATCGAGTAGTAGGTTCCCTCTAGTATTTGGCAAATTATTTACCCAATCTCTGTGTTTAGCGTTGAAATCCCCGCCGATTATAAAATAATTCTCCCCCGATTCCAGCCTCAGAAGTCGAAAAAGCGTGTCGAGATCTGTAATGAATAGAGTGGATTGTGAAGCCTCAGGTACATAAACAGAGGCCAAGTACAGCCGCTCTCCACTGCGGAGCGGGATGACGACTGCCTCCAACACCCGGAACCTGCGCAACACTCTCTTGTACTTTGTGGAAATTTAATGAAGATAGCGACACCGCCTCCACGTTTGGATCTGGGCTCGTTTCTTCTTCTAACAATATAATTATTGTACTCCAGTTTGTGCTTATCGGTTAGCTTGGTTTCGCTAGCGAAAAGGATTTTGGTCTTGTAGCAATTTAAACAACGCGGCTCTTCGTTCAATCCTAATCAGTGAATTAACATTCACCGCAAGGACCTTCAAAGTTTGCTCCACCATGTACGTACCCATTACGACATGTGTTGCGTTAGGCCCGCCAGCAGTGCGTAGATCTGGTGCACCCACTTGGCCTGTTCTTGTACCTGCTGTTGCAGCTGAGCCATCTGCCTTTGGATTGCGTGCAAGATGGCCAGCATGCTAGGTGCAGCTTCCGTTGTTCTCGGCATTGGCGCCGGAGAAGCAACAGTCGCTTGCTGTACTGTACTCCCTGACGCCATTTGGTCGTAGGAAATTTGTGACGTTATGGCTAGTGTTAGATTTGACCTCCACCTTCTGCTGCCGAGCCAGTTTTGATTTCTTAATGTTAGCGAACTTAGGACAACCCCGATAGTTTGCCGTGTGTCCCACGTTCCCACACAACATATCGGATGCTCCGTCCCTACCGCATACTCCTCGGAAATTTGGTTGTTTGCCCACTTCACTCATCGAAGCAGTTCGACGCGGCGTGCCCGAACTTTTGGCAGCGAACGCATTGTATAACGACTTCGCTCCTTTTTAATTTTTCCCAACCACCTGGTAGTCTAGGACATTGATACTCCTTAGACTATACAGACGGCTTTAGGGACTGAGCTGCACCAGGAAGAACGGCAGTCTCCGTTTCTCCCGCTTGGCTTTAGCTGTGGTAAATTGCTTTACCCCCTAAAACTTGAGTCATCCGCACTCCTTCTCTTTGAGCAGTGCCAGGATCAGAAAAATCGGTTGGATACTTTGAGAGTCTATAGCGAACATACGTTTTTTGAAGTTTCTTTTATATACCACCTTGATCAAAAAGTTTGGCGCTCCCATTGTTCCGATTTGAGTTCTGTTTTTTTTTTATTAAGTTGGTAAATCTGTTGTTGACATTCCCTCTAAATCTTCTCATCATATCTTGACATTTGCAAAAGTTACGTAGCCAAGAGTACATCTATCTTTTGTGTGTGTTGGCGATTTTTTACAATTTTAGAAATGGATTTAAATTTGCAACAACGAACTTGTATTAAATTTTGCTTAAAAAACGGATTTAATGGTGCGCGAACGTTGAAAATGTTGGAAAAGTGTTTTGGCAACGATTCTCTAAAGAAAACGGTCGTTTACCAGTGGCACGAGCGGTTCAAAAGTGGTCGTGAGTCAATCGAAGATGATGAACGCAGTGGCAGACCATTGACATCCAAAACCGACGAAAACATTGATGGAGTAAAAGAAATGTTGGTCAATAACCGCAAATTAACCCTCAGAGAGATAGCGGAGGACTTGAACATTGCCTATGGATCCGTCCAAGACATTTTGGTTAATGATTTGGGTTTCCGTCGTGTAGCAGAAAATTTGGTGTTGACGTCGCAAAAGAGATGATTTGCGAGGCTGAATCCGATCCCATATTCATCAAAAGGATCATTACTGGAGACGAGACGTGGGTTTATGAGTACGACACGCAATCCAGACATCAGGCAAGTGAATGGCGTTCACCAAATGAGCCGAGACCAAAAAAACCACGTCGTTTTCAGTCAAAAAGGAAGGCAATGCTCAAGTTTTTCATGGATTACAACGGTGTAGTGCATCATGAATTTTTGCCAGAAGGCCAGACAGTAAACAAAAAGTATTATTTGGGCGTTAGGAGACGTTTGCGTGAAGCAATTCACCGAAAGAGACCAGAATTGTGGGCAGAAAACTCCGTGGATGTTGCACCATGATAACGCACCGTCGGACAGTGCCATCATTATTCGTAATTTTGTGACGAAAAATGCAACAAATACCATCCAACAGCCACCGAATTCACCTGATTTGGCTCCCTGTGACTTCTTCCTGATCAATCGAGTTAAAAAACCACTAAGGGGAGCGTGTTTCAGCAGCCGAAAGGAAGTAATGGAAAAATCGCAGGAAGCAGTGATGGACATGCCGAAAACCGAATATAAAATGTCTTTCGAGGATTGGATCAAGCACTGACATAAGTGTGTTGCAGTCGATGGGGATTACTTTGAAGGGGACGACAATATAGATTTAGATGAATAAATTTGTATTTTTAATTTTCTGAATAAATTCCGGGAACATTTAATTAAGGTCGTATACGTTCGGATGACTGCCCGGCGAGTTCTGTCGATTATGTCAATATCATCAGCGTACGGTAGTGGCTGCACAGACTTTTGAAAGATTGTGCCTCCAGTAATAGGGGCCTATCAGATTGCTGACGAAGGATTGCAGGTGTTCACACAATATAGCGGATAAGATCATATATGCAATGTTGAGGAGACGTATACCTCTATAGTTGGCACAATTAAATGGGTCTCCTTCTATGTGAATCGGGCAAGCGATGCTGTGATTCCATTCATTAGACATGCACTTTTCGGACCAGATCTGAGTTGGTGTATGCTCTCCACAAACTTACTTCGAGCAGCTTTGAATACCTCAGGTGAGCCGCCAGATCAATTAGTTGTAAGCCAAGATATTGTTATGCTTATTTCGTTTCGGTCAGGTGGGCCGAGGTTTTCGCAATCATGTTTTAAGCTAAATAGTCTTTTCTCTGCTTGACAGCGGGATGTTGGGTTTCGTTGACTTTATAAAATTTTCAGAAGAAATTTTTCGATATTTTCAGCACCAGATGTGACTCTATACTATTGTAAAATGTTACTCCGCACGGTCGACGAGAGAGAGCATCAGCATTTGAGGGAAATTTTCCCTTGCGGTGTTGCACTTCAAAGTCGTAGCCCTGCAACTGCTCGATCCATCTTGCAACTTGGCCTTCAGGGTTCTTAAATTGGAGTAGCCATTTGTCCATAGAGGTTCTTATGGAAATGCTTCGTCCAGTGTTTAGTGGCCATCCAGAGGATTGGCCAATTTTTTATGGTGCGTTCGTTCAGTCAACCATCGCCTAGAATTATAGTAACTTGACCTGGAGAACAACCAACGGTTACAGAAGTGCTTAGCATGGAAGCCCGAGAAACTGTGAAATGGTTACTAATACACCCAGACAATATGGATGCTATCATGGATCAGCTTTGTTTTTGTTTTGGACTCCCAACTCATACGCAGAAAGCTGAATCAGGTACGTGACATAGTGGAAATTAATGAAAACGCAGTCGCTCGGATAATTCCATTTGCCACGAAGGTTAAGAACCTCGTTGTGTTTCTACAATCCGTGAACGACCATCAGCACTTAGGCAATCCGACGCTGCTGGAAGAACTAGTCTCTAAGCTACTAAGGCGCAAGGAACTGGACAGGGCTAGACGCGCCATACAAGTCCAACCATACCCGACGATTCTACACTTCAGCGACTGATTAAGTGACATGGCGAAATTGATCTGCACAGTGCAAGAGATTGACACCAGAGAGCAGAAACGACGAATGCCAATTTTGCATGCCGCAAACGTGGATCGAGTCCTAAGTGCCAGCTTTTCATTGATGAAGATGGGACATGCTATACGCGACTGCTGCAGCAAGAGTCGATATTCTATTGATGGTTGCCAGAGACTACACCACGCGTTGCTGCATCAGGTTACCATCGCAGCTGTTTCACAACAACAAAGTGTTAGCGAGGTCACCAAGGAAGCAGTTCTCCTAGTAGGACATTGTTCAGACAGCTCTGCCACCACTAACTTGACGGTGAAGGTTGTTACAACAACCAACGAAATGCTCTTTCGCGTACTACCGGTCACGCTCTATGGCCCTAATAAACCAATCGATACATTTGCATTCTTAGAGGAAGGATTGTCTCTAACTATGCTGGATGCTGAGATGGTAAAGGAGAAAGGGCTACGAGGTCAAAAATGTCATTTGGATATGCAATGGGTTGGCGGGAGACAAGCTCAGGATACTACAATGCTGGTTGATTTATATGTTAGCATAGTAAGTAAGAAAAGGCATATGCTTAGAGATGTTTATGGATTGCCAAACCTTCGTCTACTTAAGCAGAGCCTAAACGAAAGCGATCTTCGTAACACCAAAAACCGCCTTGGAGATATGAAACTACAGCCATACTATAATGCAGAGCCTAAGCTTCTAATTGGTCTCGACCACTTCCACCTGGGTCTGCTAAAGGAATGTTGGTTAATTTATGGAAATGGTCCGTACGCTGCTAACACGGAACTCAGATGGGTTGTATTCGGCCAAACAGCAAAGGCCAGTCGAACGACGCAGTCGTGCTTGTTAGCTTATACGTCCAGCAAGGAGCCACTGCATAAACTGTTTGAGCAGTACTTTGAAACCGAGAGCTAGTTTTGAATCAATACAGCAATATCAGAGTTAGTACGAGAAATACATAAAGACGCAGGGTTCGAGCTAAGTAACTTCAGCTCGAATTCACCGGAGGTCATCAAAGCTTTAGAGGGTAACGATACTGCTGGGCTAGTGAGCGCTAAAGGAAGCCTAGAAACCGAGAAAGTGTTGGCATGTGCTGGGAGCTAGTCTGTGACAGTTTTAGTTTTCGGTTGCAGTTTCATCACACGGAGAAAGATGTCGTCGAGGAAAAAGAGAAGCCTACAAAAATGGAACATCTCAGCATCATTATGTCGGTGTTTGATCCGTTGGGCCTGCTGAGTCAACTCACCGTGGCTGCTAAGCTGATAATGCGAGAAGTTTGGCGACACGATTTGCCATGGGACGAGCCATTGTCGGACTTGCATGTATTTGTCGACGCCAGTAGGGACGCCACCGTGGCAAGCAACGAGCATGCAGTATGTGGTGGAAACGGCCTTTGATTGTTCTAAAACAAGATGCGCGCCCCGACCATACCACGCCTCTACTATACTACGCCTCGAGCTTCAAGCAACTGTGTTGGGAGCACGCCTCGTCAAAAATATAGTTCAAGAACACTCTGTCAGTCCTACTCGATGTATTCTCTGGAATGACTCTACAACGGTCCTCAAATGGATTGGCAGCAAGCATCGCCGGTACAAGTCATTCGTAGCACCTAGAATTGCGGAAATTCTGAACACCACTGAGCAAACCAGCTGGAGATGGGTGCCAACCAACGAAAACCCTCCCGACGAAGCTACATGGACAAACAGCAATGACAGCGATGGAATCCTCCGGGTATATGGTCGTGTCGATGCCTCCAGCTGGCTCACCTATGTCGCCAAACGGCCTATCATCTTGCCGCCCCTTCATGTGTTTACGATGCTAGTGGTTGCAGACCAATATTGCGAAATGAAGCACCAGAACGTGAAGCAACGATATGCGAGATTCGTCGTAAATATTCTAGCATACGACAAACTTTGCGCAAAGTGATCTCCAATTGCCGTGTATGTAGAAACTTGTAGTGCTTGGTTGTGCGTGCGATTCATCTCGAATTTGTTTATTACTTGTCCACAGGAGCTTGCATATTGGCGATCCGCAATTTAATTAACCGTCGAGGAATTCCGGTAAAGATTGGCTCTGATAATGGGACGAATTTCATTGGCGCCAACCAAGAGGCAAAGCGATTCTCGGAGGTATTCGATTGTGAGCGTGTGCAGGAAGAGTTATCAGCCAAAAGAGTTGAGTGGGTGTTTAACTGCCCCTCCAATCCTTCGGAAGGCGAAGTATGGGAGCGCATGGTATGATGCGTGAAAAGAGTCCTCGCTCATACGCTAAACGAAGTAGCTCCTCGTGAGTATGCCCTGCCTCGCTCACGCATCTGCCAACCACAGTCGACGAAGAAGAACCACTAACCCCGAACCACTTTCTACTTGGTTCTGCCAACACAGCACAAACACCAGATAAGACATGCGCACTCAGGAGGAAATGGCGTATCGCCCGGCAACTACGTGATCGATTTTGGAAACGCTCGGTAGCTTAGTATCTGCCAACTTTGACGCGCTGAACGAAATGGTGTCAGAGATCAAAGCCACTAGCAGAAGGGGATTTGGTGTTCATCTGCGATGGGAATATTCCAAGAAGACAGTGCTGTCGTGGGAAGGTTGAGCGAGTGCATCTGGGAGCTGATGGTGAAGTCCGAAGAGCCGACGCACGTCCGCACATCTAAGGGAGTGATGAGACAAGCTAGCCGTTCTGGATGTTAGTGAATCGTCGTCGATCCACGGGGGTGGGGGTGTCTCTGAACGCACTTCAAAGTAGAATTCGCCCATAGATGGCGTACGATATATTACTGCGGCTAACTTCAGTTTCCATCTCCTGTCTCTATGAGCCCTTTGACATTTCGGAATTCAGTCCCAAGGAGACAAGAGTTGCAAACTGCCGTAAGTAATTTTCATTTGTAAAATATATATACCAATAATGTAATTTCTTAGAAATAAAAATCTTAAACATCGCAAATCACAGCCAATTGGTCATTTCGATCCTTCGGTTCTCCTTAATTCCGAACAATGGAGAATACCACAACTTAAAATCCCTGTTGAAGTTGAATATTAAATTAATAAAAGAAATTCTATTAATACAAATTTGAATATGTATTTTAGAAATTGGAAATATTTTTATACAAGTTCTATTCAAATTGTAAAATATGCTTGGAGAATTACCACAAAAAATGTAAAACCTAGACTATTTTCAAGCAAATAGGATCCTTAATATTTTAACAGACAATAGCAAATTTGATTTACATATTTAATTTAGAAAATGTTGGAAACAATCTTAATACAATTAAATACACAAATTCTGAATTAAGATTGTCTTATGAACAAAATTTAAAAATTAATATTATAGAGCAAATAGTCATAATTTACCAATTATTAATTACAATAAATTCTTAAAGGATATCCCGATTATAGTTATAGATACCCCAAAACAAAATAAAGTATTTTTTTTTTGTTAAAAAACTTAACACTCAAGTGGGTATGAATACACTTAAAGTGCCTGAACACGTATTAAGTTTTTTTTGGAAAATGGAATAGAGAGAGAAGGAAAGATGTTTGGGCTCAGTTGATATTTCGCTCCATGGGTGGCATCCAACATTTAATGGGGAGACTCAATTCTTAGTGAAGGTTGGCTTGTTGTTGATTTCTAGTCAACTACTCATCATACTTGGTTTTCGTTAAATGAAAAAATGAATATGTCTTTCGGGCGAGGTTAAGCTTCAAACACCGATCCTTCCGATTTGGAAGCAAGTCCACTACCACTTGAGCCACGGCCACCCACCGTTTTTATATCCAAGCAGTAATAGATATAAAAACTGATTTCAAATGACGTAATATATTTTCAGCTAATTCCACAGTTCAATGTTTAATAATTAGTGATGATAATTTGTCATATAATCCATTAATATTCACAATGCATACACCATTATAATTAATTTTTATATTATTGAATGAGTTCAATTTTGACAGCTTTAAATCACTACAAAGACTTAATGATTTATTCCCAAATGTAATAAGAGGTATAATTTGTGGACCAAGCAATTGTCCACAATTCTTCATACAAATATATTATAATGATCTGCTCAAAAACTTCTTACCAATCCAAATATAAATACTTAGAAAAAGTCTATAATATGTCAAAAACATTACTTAGAACCTAGAAAATCCAGAAAAAATTCCTTCTTATACTATTATTATGTTAGATGACATTTCTACTGAATCACAAGACATAATATCCAATTATTTTGCATGTAGTGGGCATATTTGTGTCAAACCTATTCCAAAATCCCTAAGCATCTGATAAGAGATAATATGAATTATATTATTTTATTCACTCAAGATAAAACAAACTTGGAGCACATATTTGATGGTCATATAACTGACATAGATTCCGATTGCTTTAAAAAATATTGCAATGAAAGATGGAAACAAATGATGGAAGATATAAAAAATTACTTGAAGCATATTTTTGTATTCATAAAATAGCGTACAATAAAATGTTATTTTAATATTGTCGGGGCAGGAAGATGAACATCCCCCAGTGGACCAAAAACTTACGTGTCACCGTTTTGGAGACACGCCATTTGATGACGTCATATTTTACGCCACATCGTATATAAATGAGTATCCGCCCTGGATTTGTGCATACGTTTTTGAAAAGTAAAATATTGATCAAAATAAAAGAAATTCGAAAATGAATAAATAAATCATGGAGCCTTTTAAAATAATTAAAAAAATACTAATTAAAGATTCTATAAACAAAATAGTTATGGATACTCTAGATAATGAAACCGTGTCAGAAGAAGTAGAAAAAATGTCCGATGATATTTTTCTTAATAAATTAAATGATATAAATAATCTTAATGAACATTTAAAATCTCTTACTAAGGATGATACAATTTTAGATGTTTTTAGTCATCTTACAAATTCTTTATATTTATTGTGTAAATATTGTATTGTAACTCCATCATTTATGACAAAAATAAAAAAAAAATACAAATCATAAAAGATAAAAATGACGAAAGTGATTTTAGCGACATCAATTCAAGTGACGAAGATTAAATAAATAAATAAATAAATGTTTTAAATGCAAATTACGATTCCATTTATTAATATTTCTATAATCTAATTTTAGTGGGGGCTGCCTCCGCACTGAATTGGTATCACCAAAATCAATAAAATTTAATATATCAAAAAATATTTTTTATTATAAATAATTTCTATTATGAATAATAAAGGGTTCTCCAATAGGGACTTGACAACTTTGAATTTAATTTGTGAACGCACTCTTTCACTAATCATCAAACTGTCACTGTCAATTTATTCAGTAAACTCAACATTTTCATCATAGCTTTGTTCAAGGAGGCTGCCCAGCTCAGTCCAGAGCATGAAAATTTCAGGTTCTCGTGTTCAAGGAGAAAAATTTCTGCCCAGCTCATGTTCGCTTTTTGTTCAATGCCCTGGGCAGAATTTCTGCACTTACTTTTGAGGTAGAGCAGATTTGTGAGAAACGTCAACAACGAACGGAGGCATATAAAGAGCGGACTCTCGAAATGAACAAGCAAAGAGAGCAAATATTAAAAATATATGTAAACTTAAATAATTATCCAACAATCGAAAATGAAGTTGTCATTTTTGACAACTAACATATGGCCGTACTTTTCTGCTCTTATTTGATCTGCCATTTTTCACAAATTTGCGCTGCTCTGCTTTGCCTTTTTTCTCATTGAACAAAGCTCATGGTAAAGTACACGAACGAGCAACGTCTGCAATTATAAAAAATTTCTACCGAAATTCGGTGACTGCAACTTTAAGAGCGTTAACTCAAATTTTCGGTCGTAATTCTCGCCCTAATAGACAGGCAATAACAAGTTTATTGCAAAAATTTAGGTCTACATATTCGTTGTGTGATGTTGCCGTGTTAGTGAGACAACGGGTTGGTCGAAGTGTCGAAAATATCGCTTCCGTTCAGGCGTCCGTAGCAAACGATCCAACGATCCACGGTGTTCTCAAGAATTGGGCATCGCTCAGACCACATTATGGCGTATTTTGCGTAAGGATCTTGGTTTGCACCCATACAAGATCAAGCTGACTCAAGAATTGAAACCGATGGACCATTTGAAGCGACGTACGTTCTCCGATTGGGTTCTGGAGAAGATGCGCCAAGATGATGAATTTCATCGCAAAATCATCTTCAGTGACGAAGCTCATTTTTGGCTCAATGGGTTCGTCAATAAGTAAAATATGCGTTATTGGTCGGGTGAAAATCCACATGTGCTTCATGAATCACCACTTCATCCACAAAAAATAATGATCGTGTTATCGCGCCATGATCACCGATAATTTTTGGCCCGAATTGGAAGATATGGACTTGGACGACATGTGGTTTCAACAGGATGATGCCACAAGCCACACAGCACACGCTACAATCGAAATGTTGAAGACTAAGTATAGTGAGCGTGTTATCTCAAGAAATGGGTCAGTCGATTGGCCGCCTCGTTCATGCGATTTAACGCCGCTTGACTATTTTCTGTGGGGCTACGTTAAGTCATTGGTTTATGCCAACACGCCGACGACGTTGGAAGAGCTCAGAGCCAACATTGGCGGTTTCGGCAGAAATGTGTGGCCGAGTCGTTGGAAATTGGCTCCAACGAATCGACCGCTGCAAACGTGCCCGCGGTTGCCATATGAACGAAGTCGAGTTCCATTCATAAATGTTTTGATTGTACTTCAAGCCGATAATAAAGTTTTTGAAATATCTCAAATGGTTTGCGTTTTATTTAAAAAAAAAGTTGTCAAGTACTTATTGGAAAACATATACAAATATATTATAATGATCTGCTCAAAAGATTCTTACCAAGCCAAATATAAGTACAAAAATATTACCTAGAACCTAGAAAATTTCAAAATCTAACATTGGCTTCGCCCACTAATCCAGAAGAAATTCCTTCTTATATTATTTTAAAATGTTTGTGTGGGTACAAATGATAGAACTTATTCTTTTCAATAGAAATCGCTTTATTCAGTACAGTTACAATTCACTATTTAATTGTTTCTCTCAGTACAATCCAATTTCTCAACCGCTTATACTTTTCTTATTTTTTACTTAAACCACTTCTCCTAATTAACACTTCAAATTTCACTTTAGAACTCATTTGCATACCTTGGGGATGCTGGTATTTATACTCGAATGACATACTTCGAGAACAATCTTCGCCATCCAGCGTCCCATACGATTTCCAGTTTGCTAGAAAATTCGATTCCACTCTCCAGTCATCAATGGTCGAGACTTTGTTATTCAAGTATCGAAATCTTCTGGTCTTCGAGTATCGACATCTGCTGCGCTGTAAATCTAGATGTCGCTGCTCACATTTAAGTGATTATCACACTATTATTATGTGTAATGACATTTCTACTGAATCACAAGACATAATATCCAATTATTTTGCATGTGGTGGGCATAATAATAATTCTTGCTTTTATTTGTGTCAGACCTATTCGAAAATCCCTAAGCATCTGATAAGAGATAATGTAAATTATATTATTTGAGTTGTGCATCTTTTGACAGTTACCTACCGAAGTTTCTGTCATTTTGGACGCGAAGTTTTTAGTTGACAGTCATTTGAGTGAATCGATGTGAGTGTTTTTTGTGAAAATGGAAAAAATTGAGTATCGAACTGTTATTAACTTCTTGTTTTTGAAAGGCAATACGCATACGAAAATCAAAAATGAGTTGAACTCTGTGTATGGGGACTCTGCACCATCATTTACCACAGTGAAATTTTGGGCAGCTGAATTTAAACGTGGCCGTAATAGCTTGGGAGATGATGAACGTTCGAGACGTCCAAAAACTGCAACCACTGACGATAACATTCCTAAAGTCCACCAAATGGTGTTAGACGACCGTCGAATTAAAGTGAGAGAGATAGTAGAGGTTATGTCCAAAGAACGTGTTTGTTACATATTAAATCAAGATTTAGGCATGAGAAAGCTGTCCGCGCGTTGGGTGCCGCGTTTGCTTACGTTAGACCAAAAATGTGTTCGAATGAACATTTCCAACGCTCTGTTGGCGCAGTTTAAGCGCAATAAATCCGAGGTTTGGCGCCGATTAATTACTGTAGATGAAACTTGGATACACCATTATACGACCGAAAAAAAAATTCTGTCAAAACAGTGGACTGCAAAGGGCGAGCCGGCTCCAAAAAAAGCAAAAACTGTTTTTTCAGCTGGGAAAGTGATGGCGACTGTCGCCATCTTTCAAAAAGGAAAAACCATTACAGGAGCATACTACACATCATTACTTGCCAAGCTGAAATTGCGGAAAAACGGCCACATTTGCAGAAAAAGAAAATCCTGTTTCACCAAGACAATGCGCCGTCTAACACGTCAGCGGTTGCCATGGCGAAAATCCATGAATTACGGTTTGAACTGCTTGACCATCCGCCTTATTCACCATATCTAGCCACAAGCGACTTCTTTTTGTTCCCTCATCTAAAAACTGCGTTCGGAGGACAGAGTTTTTCGTCAAATGAGGAGGCAATCACCTTCGTGAACAATTATTTTGCAGAGAAAAATGCCAATTACTATTTGGACGGGTTAGAGAGATGGGAGCATCACTGGGAGAAGTGTGTAGAGTTACAAGGAGACTATGTAGAAAAATAAAAAAAATAAATTTGAGAAAAAATTTCTTGTATCATTGTTCGGTTAGAAACTTTTCAGCCAACCCTCGTATACCTTAAAAGATATAAAAAAATTCAAGGTTCAGTTTGGTGTTTTAACCAATTTTTTTGATGGGACATCTGCTTTAGGCTCCGATCTAAAATAGTGCACTCAAATCAGCATTAAGTATACTAACCTTAAGAGAGAAGCAACTCAAAATAGAGCGGCATATGAAATGGTATTATTGTACATTCTACATATTTAGTCATCCCCACAAGCGACGCGCCATAGTGACAGTATAGCATTACATATTTCGACGATTAATAAAAAAAGAAAATGTTGTAGTACTTACAAAATTAAAGGAGAGTTTTTATATCATTTTAAATTATCACTATCTACATTTCGGCACTTAAGCACTTTTTCTGTCTATAGGAACAGAGCACTCAGACAAAGAACTAATCCCTTGTACTACCTGTATGTTCCTTTAACTGAAATTTCTCAGTTTTTCGGAGAGAGCTGAGTAAGCTCTTCAGTCATAATCTGCCTACAGTACTAGTACCCATCACATCAGCCGAATACCTACAGCCTGATGAGAGCGTAGGCCGGGCATCCACAGTTCCTGTATCAGGATTGCGTATATCTCCACTTGGAAGACAGACACAAGTTTTCCTAAACAAGGAGTGAAATCTAACGTCGTCGTCTTCCAGAAAGACACAAGCGCCGTATCCTAAATCGGTTTTGGAGCTATCCCTGAAGCCCTGACATTCCTTTCCTGGCTCAGGTTCTGGCCGAAACCATTCTGGGCACAGAAAGGTCGATTTCGTATTTTTTTTCCGTAGCAAAAGTTCTGGTGTCATTGCATCAGCTGGCACGTCCATAAGACCAGAGTTAGAAGACGGTCAGCGCGCAAAGTCATAAAAGCTCCAGTGCGTGTTGTACCAAAAACCATTCCTCTTCAAACGGAAGATGGCTTTGATACTGCAGCCTATGATATGTAGAGTAACTTCGGATATTGTGAAATATGCGGGTAATGTGGAATAATGCTTATTTTCTAAAGTACTGATGGTCTAGCCACTCTTTTCTTGCATTCAGAATGTAAGACGAAAAAAAATAGCTTTACGCTCTTCTCTTTATTGATATTCGCAACCGGTTTATCTCAGCCAGTCAAAGTTTTTGGTTGAGTGTGCTTGACTTTTTTTGTGCATGGATTTTCTTGTTGTTTTTCGCAGGAAAAAATCAAATTTTCTTCAATTGTGCAACTAAATTTTATTTAAGAAGGTTTTCAATTTAATTGTTTAATTATAAATCGGTGAATTTTTAGCTATATTTTTTGTTATAAGTTCTAGTTTCCAGCAGTTGCAAATCGGCTAATGGAATAGCATGAGGAGGGTATAGTGGAATACTATTCCACATTACCCGTTAATTAATTCGTTTCGGTTTTCTGATGGCATCAAAAGCATTCAGTGTCCCACATACAACCCTTCACAGGATGGCTCGAAGTGAAGAAGATGTCGATAAGCTAATGGGTATTCCTCTAGGACGCAAGCCCGTTTTCAGTAACATCATCGAAAGTGAGTTGGTGCACTATGCCCTTGAGATGGAATCTCGATTTTTAGGTCTGACTAGAAGCGACATTCGCTCCCTTGCATTTCAAGTGGCTAAGAAAATGGCATTCCGAATCGTTTCTCCGTCTTACAAGAATGTGCTGGAAAAGATTTGTTATACGGTTTTATTAAGCGGCATAGGGACAAATTAAGAATTGGTGTTCCAACTGGAACATCTTTCGACAGAGCCCGATGCTTTACAAAGGAAAATGTATAGACCTTTTTCAACCTGCTGGACGGAGAATATGAGAAGCATAACTTTTCCGCAACAGCCATTTGGAACGTTGACGAAACGGGACATTCGATCGTTCAGAGCAAACATCCGAAAATCTTAGGAAAAAAGGGAACAAAGCAAATTGGAGCAATGAAATCTGCTGAACGAGGTTCGTTAATTACCGTGATCACTTGCATGAGCGCAGGCGGATCTTTTGTTCCACCTTTTTTTATTTTTCCTCGTAACTGAGGAAACTGATGAAACATGCTCCCCCTGGATCTGATTCGGCTTGCCACATATCTGGTTGGGTACAGCTGGATATATTCACAAACTGGTTCCACCATTTCTTGAAACACACAAAGCCAACTATAGAAAAACCCATACTACAGCCATACAAGGAACATAGAATTATTGGAACTAGCCCGTGAAAATGGTGTCATAATTATTTCACTTCCCCCGCACTCAACTCACAAGTTGCAGCCGTTAGACAGGACATTTAAGAGGCCAAAAAATCTATTACAGCGAATAGAAATAAACGAATAAGGAAATTCACACGCGAAAATGGTAGGAAAGTAACCTAGTTTGACGTTATTGAACTATTCGCAAGAGCCTACCTAAAGGTGCAGTAAGGAGAAATTGCAATAAATGGATTTAAATACACTGGCATTTATCCATTCAATAAAAACAAATTTTCTGATGCTGATCTGACGAAAACGAAAAACCGATTAATGGAAACATCGTTATTGGAATTGGAGAAGACCCCTGTAGCGTCATTGGAGACGAAAACAACGTTATCCTCTCTCAAGTTTTTGCATTTCAATCATTTCCTTCGGTTGCCGCGAGTACAAGCAACCATTTGACCCCGTGGTGTATATCACCTCACCAAAAATTCAACGGCCGACAACGAGTCGCGGAGGACGAACGTCAAAACCGACTGTGTAAAGTCGCCATATAAAGATAAACTAAAGCAAAGCCTCCAAACAATTAAAGAGCGGAAAGAAAAAGTTGCCAAAGTGCGTAAGGGCATGAAGGATAAACCTAAACGTGCATTGTTAAACTCTTCTTCTAGTGATTCTGACACCAGCCTGATTTTAAGAGAATCTGATGATGAAGAAATGTTTGCTGATGTTCCGTACAATAAAGAGACCACGTGCATGTTTTGCAATGTCTCATACAGGGACGATGTCACACCAAAGAAATGGATTCAATGCTTGCAGTGTGATATGATTTGGGCGCATGACACCTGTCTTGCACGTGGTCAAGTAGTTTTTATCTGCGAATCATGCGCAATGTAGTTAATGCAGTATATATGTAGACATACCTACTCGTATGTATATATTTTGACAATAAATAATATAAAGAAACATTATATAATCTGTCTTAATTTGTACTTTATTTGGTCCACGGTTTTGTTTCGGGAAATGTGGAATACTATAATGTGGAATAATATTCCACATTACCCTCCAATTTTCAAAATCTCGATTTCCGAGGTGCTTTAAGTTTTCACAAAAAATATTTCTCAAAAATAGTGCCAGCTATTTGAAACTAATTTTAAAACTTAGCTAATAGATCAATATACAAAACGCATTAAAGTCGTAGATTTTCTACGTGGATTTTGGTTGCAGCGACGAAAAAATAAATGGGTATTCCACAATAGCCGAAGTTACTCTACTCGTATATCAAGGGGTTGGAACACTTAAACACTTTGTATAATATAAAAATCAACTAATCATTTATAAGTATTTCAAATATGTTCTTCATAATAAAATTTCCGATTCATTTATTCTTTTTATTATTTGATCTACCGTAGTGTACTTTGGACAATAGTCATTCTTGATAGATAATACAAAGTCTTTTAAAATGCAGAAAACCCACCCATACAATTTGCGGCCAAGAAAAAGGTATATAAATTACAATGAGAAGTTAAGAAGAAATATGAAACAACATCCAGAACCAGAACAAAATTATATATTCCACAGTGCAACTAAGAACAAATCTGAAGCTCTATTGCCCACTAAGATTTACATTGATTTAAGTACTTCTCGAGATGACGTTTCTGCAAGTACTGTAAATATCTACAGAAATGAACATTTTATTAGACCGCTTAATGCTTCTGAAATTCAAATGATCAATGATATTGATAATGAAGAAGACTCAATATCAGTAAACGAAGAAAATGTAGTGGCGGAGAATTTATTCTCTGGTAATGATTTGGAGGACGGAGAGCTGAGCTATACCCACAATTATTCAGCTAGTGCATACAATTACCAGGAATTAGTAGGTAATTCCAATATGTACACTTTAATACGCTCAGCCTCACAGTCGGACGCAAGGCCTGAATTTGATTGGGGTGACGATTTAGGACTCTTTGATCCACTGTCGACTGGAGATGGTAACCATAATAACTCAGATTAAATTTTCTGTGAGTCGTCGACTTCGCACGAACATGAATATAATATTTAGCCTATATATATTTTAAAAACAACTTTTTCTATATAGCAGCATATTTTAAAATAGCTCTATATAGAACAGAATAAATAACAAATTTTATTTTGATAGTTGAGAAAATATATTTCAATCAACACATACAAGTACAATAAAAGTACATATTTTGATGTAATATACATATTTATTTGATATTAATTTTTTTAGCATCAAAGTTGGCGCTGCAGTCCAAGTGGACCAGACCCTCAACTAACATGCCCCTCCAGCTAGCACAGTCTTTTGCCAGCTACCTCCAATTGGGCAAGGAAGTTGGCTGAGGTCCCCTTCAACTTGCGTAGGCCACCTAAGGTGGCGTCATCCTCTACTGTGGGTTGGAGTCGAATAGGTTACTTAGCCATCTAAGATGGGTTATCCGAGCTCTTCTGACGAGGTCGTCATCGCTGGACAGCATATACAATTCGCTGTTAAAACTTCGCCTCTATTCTGGATTGATGCAATCTCTCGATCTCTCGAAGCGCCTGAGAGCATTTTCATCCGCTTACGTCAGTCTCCAAGCTTCTGTGCCGTAAAAGACGGGGATAATCAGCTTCTTGCTGCTTATCGTTACGTTTCGTCCTAGGCGTCGATGTTATGAGTCTCTCCTTTTTGAAAGCATATATCTTGTTTTTCATTCGTTGACCCCCAAACTCATTTTTGCCGCTTCTCCTTCAATGGTCGCAAACGCTCCATTGACAACTCGCTGTATCCTTTTCATTATTTCAATGTCGTCTGAATATATGAGTAACTGAAAAGACTTTTGAAAGATGGTGCCCCTGGAGTTGATTTGTGAGTTTCACACAATTTTCTTAAGAACGATGTTGAAAAAAATCACATGACAACGCACCGTCTTGTTGAAATTGAAAGTATCTGTTTTGTAAGTGCCGACCTTGGCAGAGCAGCATCCATTCTCCTTCGTCATCTTGCATATTCGGATGAGCTTGACAGGGATGCCAAGACTAGAAATGGCTCTGCATAGTTCATTTCTATAGATACTGTCACCTGTGACATTGAAATGGACAAACTGGTTGTGTGTATTGATTTGAAACTTCTGGATTTTTTCCAAGATCAGCCATAATATGAAAATTTGATCTACGGTGGACTTTCCTGGCCTAAAATCACACTGATATGGAGCAGTAAAACTGCTTTGGGTTCAGATAATACAACATACAGGATTATTCCCCTGTGGTTGGCGAAATTCAAAGGATTTCCCTTCTTTAAAATCGGACAAACAATTTTGAGGTTGCATTCGTCGGGTATACATTCGTTGACCCAGATATTGGTTATGAGTTAGTATATGCTCTGTATCCAACCATCACCTGCTGTTTTAAACAGATCAGCAGCTAAGCCATCGGGTTCAGCAGCTTTTTCAGACTTTCAGACTGCATTGACTTTATCGTGGTGGGATGGATGGAAATGGAAGAAACTGGCGCTACAATTGGAGGAGAACCCAGGTTCTCTAAGATGCTTCTTCACTAAGCCCGATCTGTAGCTAACTGCCTCTGGTCTTCCTCTATCGCGCTGTCCCTCCGTTTAGATTTGAAGACTCTGCGGCCCGGAGCATTGACATTAATATCCCCTAAATGTCCTAACCATTTCAGGCGTCTTATGCGCGGTTTTCTGGTTATATCGATATCGATGTACAGTATAGTTTGCCTTTAAATCTTCTCTTTCAAACGCAAACGGTTCCGAATAATTTTCTAAATATTTTTCTCTCAAAACGACTGAGGATATCTTCTTGCGCTTTCGATAGAGACCATGCTTCAGCGCCCAAAATTAGAACTGGGATGATCAAGGTCTAATATAGAGCTTGTTACGTGTCTCTTCTTGGTCATAGCATACCAAAAAATCAAAAAGTTCCCGGAATAACCACCGAGTGGCACTCCCATTATTCCGATTTGAGTTCTGTTTTTTTGTTAAGTTTGTAAATCTGCTGTTGACATTCCCTCTAAATCTTAATGTCATAGCTTGACATTCGCAAAAGTTACGTAGCCAAGAGTACATCTATCTTTGTGTGTGTTGGCGATTTTTTACAATTTTAGAAATGGATTTAAATTTGCAACAACGAACTTGTATTAAATTTTGCGTAAAAACCGGCTTTCATGGATTACAACGGTGTAGTGCATCATGAATTTTTGCCAGAAGGCCAGACAGTAAATAAAGAGTATTATTTGGGCGTTAGGAGACGTTTTCGTGAAGCAATTCGCCGAAAGATACCAGAATTGAGGGCAGAAAACTCGTGGATGTTGCACCATGATAACGCACCGTCGGACAGTGCCATCATTATTCGTAATTTTGTGACGAAAAATGCAAAAAAATACCATCCAACAGCCACCGAATCCACCTGATTCGGCTCTCTGTGACTTCTTCCTGTTCAATCGAGTTAAAAAACCACTACGGGAACGCGTTTCAGCAGCCGAAAGGAAGTAATGGAAAAATCGTAGGAAGCAGTGATGGACATGCCGAAAACCGAATATAAAAAGTGTTTCGAGGATTGGATCAAGCGCTGGCACAAGTGTGTTGCAGTCGATGGGGATTACTTTGAAGGGGACAATATAGATTTAGATAAATAAACTTGTATTTGTAATTTCTGAATAAATTGCGGGAACTACCTTTGATCAAGGTGGTATACGCCCCGATGACTGCCCGCCGATTTCTGCCGATTATGTCAATATCATCAGCGTACGGTAGTTGCAGACTTTTGAAAGACATCAGACAGATTGCTGACGAAGGATTTCAGGTGTTCACACAATATAGCGGATAAGATCTTAGATGCAATGTTGAGGAGACCTATTCCTCTATAGTTGGCACAATTAAATGGGTCTCCTTCTTTGTGAATCGGGCAAGCGATGCTGTGATTCGATTCATCAGGCATGCACTTTTCTGACCAGATCTGAGTTGGTCTATGCTCTCCACAAACTTACTTCGAACAGCTTTGAATACCTCAGGTGTGCCGTTAGGTCAATTAGTTTTTAGCCAAGATATTGTTATGCTTACTTCGTTTCGGTCAGGTGGGCCGACGTTTTGGCAATCATGATTTAAGCTAAAAGTCTTTTCTGCTTGACGGCGGGATGTTGGGCTTCGTTGCCTTTATACAATTTTCAGAAGGAATTTTTCGATATTTTCAGCACCAGATGTGACTCTATACTATTGTAAAATGTTTATGTGGGTACAAATGATAGAACTTATTCTTTTCAATACAATTCATTTTATTCAATACAGTAACAATTCACAATTTAATCCCTAATCTCAATACAAACCAATTTCTCAACCGCTTATACTTTTCCTATCTTTTACTTAAGCCACGTAATCACTTCTCCTAATTACCATTTCAAATTCAACAGATGAACTCACTTGCATACATTGGGGATGCCTATATTTATACTCGAATGACATATTTCGAGAACAATCCTCGCCATCCAGCGTCCCATACAATTTCCATTTTGATAGAAATTTCCAGACCTGAAATGAAGTACTGCGCAACTTGTCGCGAGCTTCTGGCTTTAATTCATTTTCATAAGTACCTGTATGGACAAAAGTTTATTCTTCAGACAGACCACGCAGCTTTGAAACGGCTACTACAACAATTTAAGAATCCTGAAGGCCAAGTTGCGAGATGGATCGTGCAGTTGCGGGGCTACGACTTTGTAGTGCAACACCAAGAACAGGCCACTATCCAAATCATCAGGACTGTGCCAATAGAGGTTTGGAGTACAGACGAAATCTGTTCTTCCCAACAGGCAGATAATGACATCGAACTAATATTGGCCTGAAAGGGATACGAAGAAAGACCAGATTAGACCAGAAGAAGCAGATATTAGAGCGGAGCCAAACTCTGAAGGCATACTGAGGTAAGAAAGCGTAAGAAAGATAAACCACCAAAACTGCAACAGTATTCGGAAGGTCCATGCAAGATGATAGCCCGAATTAATGACGTTGTCTTCCGGATACAGCGTGGGGATCGACGAAAATTGAAGGTGGTCCATTTAGATAGGATGTATCATTTCAACAGAGCCTTGAGTGACAAAGTTGTTCGAGCCGAACAACTTTTGGGAGGGAACAGTGTGATATCTAAATGTGTCATCTGAATTTCAATAGCAGAAAATTTCCATATGTGATTAGCAAAAGACTCAACCATTAGTGAATGGAGAATGGAATCGAATTTTCTAGCAAAATGAAAATTTGGATTAAAAGCTGGGTGATAGAGAATATTGTCGAAAGAGCTCAGGGGAGTATAAAGATCAGCATCTCAAAATCTGTAGTTCATCAGTTGAATTTGAAGTGTGAATTACGAGAGTAATTAAGTGGTTTAAAAACAATATAAAGAAAAGTAAAAGGGTTGAGAAAAACGATTGTTTTGAGAATTGTAACTGTATTAAATAAAATGATTGTATTGAAAAGAATAAGTTCTATCATTTGTACCTACATAAACATTTTACAAAATGTGTTCTTATGCTTTTATGCTTACTAACTGGGCTACCAAAGGTGTCCTCCTTTCTTATCCTGGGGTTAAAACCGCCTAGAACCATTTTAACGTCATATTGTATTACTTAGGACATTGCTCATATTCTGTCGAGGTGCTAGTAGAAACACACTTTGGTGGTGTCAACCTTGTCTTCCGTAGGACCATCAGCGCATATTAGGGTTATGTTCACAAGTTCAGCCTTGTTCACGTTCACCTGTCGGAAGCTGAAGACTTATTGTTTAAATCCGCCGCACCCGAATAAGAGATGTTTGTATTCCCTATAGCAATAAGAACAGTAGATATCACATATTTGCATCCTCCTTTTGCTCAGCCTATCCCATCGCACTTCTTTGATGGCGGTGATATCTACATGATAACAACCAAGAGATGCACATGACCATTCCCATGCAGATCCGAAGATCGTTGTACTTATTTCATTTGCTGAGGTCGTCAAGAGTTAGGACATTCATATCCGAGGTTTGTTTTTGTTGAGGAATTTGTTTTGTTTTTGCCGTTGTATGGGAGATACTCTGACGCACAACCTTACCAGGCTGGAGAGCCAGTTCCTTGGGAGCCCCTGGGATAAGGGGCCGGATGCTCCAATGCCAATAACCCACCTCGGGGATACATATGTCGGAGTATCTCAAGTAAAATGTACGCTGGTCTGGCTGTGAACGTCAACGTTGATTCCATCGATGTGAAATCCTCCGCTGTTCGTCCTCTTTCTGAGGACCACTTGTTTGGCGTGTGGGGGCATTTTTCCATTAGGTCAGCAAGAGACGACACGTTAATTACATGCATACTGAATTTCACGCGGCTGAGTTTGCTGTGTTCAAAGTATTGGGCTCCAAATTTACAGACAGACTAAACATTCGCTTATCATTGGTCTACTATTAGATAGCTATCCAGCAGGGACTGGGGTGTGGTGAAGCGGTTTTGCCGCCAAACTAAAATTTTCTCATCACATTAAAATATTGTATTTCTATAGTGATTAACCTGAATTTTCATTGTGCCTGTAAATATGCAATATTTTTATTTAAGAAAAAGATATTTAGTTTTCTTTTTTATAATTGGTAATGCAGAAAAATAGTCTGCGCCATCTATTGGTCAGCCTGTCAAACTAAAATATTTTATTTAAAAATGTTTTAGTTTCAAAGTGAATCATCGCAGCAAAACGCCTATAAACGCATGTTTCAACACGTTTTCTCTGTCAGCAAGGCATTTGACAGCAAAAGTGTCAAATGCAGCTCAACTCAATCAGCAGTAAAGTCACGAGTTGACGAAAGTTTTCAATTTTGTGTTGCTGCTCAAGTCCGACGCACTGCATTCCTAAAATCAGCTTTGTGTGAGTTGCTTGTGAAATATTTTTCCATTCTAAAATAATCAAAATGGTGTACCAAGTGAAAAACAAGGTAAGTTGTTTAGTTTTATGCTACATGTAGTGGTATTTTAAAACGATTTCAATGCAAGACAACATAAATTATTGGCCTTATTAAAAATGGAATATTTGACAAACCTTGCGACATGACCAACAAAAAGTATTGAAAAGGGGATTTAGTGATTTCATAGATTTGCAATTTATTTCAAATAGGTCCTGATCCAGTGTGACTGTTTCTACCCACACAAATATCATATGAAGCGATATCAGCACAAACTGCTTGTCTTTTTTTCCCCCTTTAATATCTGCCCATACAATGACGTAATTACTCGTTTATTTTTCCCGTAAGCTTTTACGTTAGCAGTGTACATAATTAGACGTTCGCTATATTTTTGATATGAATTTTGTAAATACCATGATTTAAACATGTTAAGTTGATAAGTTATTGCATTAGATATTCTCAATAAAACTATATCATTTTGGTACTTTTTTTTTACTACAGTTTACCCGCCTTGACTCCTTGATTTGCTTCCCCATACCAAATGGAGTAAAATGATTTCTTTCCATTTTTTTCCACTTTGTGTTATTGTATAAGGTCGTCATGGTAACAAATAGATTATAGATTAAGTCATTCTGCCACAAAGATGAGATGAGTAGAAACTTAATCGTTGGAATTTATCGATAAACTCCAATGAGTCATATGTATGTGGAAAATATCTGTCCCGGCTATAAGCAAAATGTAAACTTTACAGCCTTCATATCAGGTTCTGGCACTAGTAGCAGTGTTATAATTAATTCTTGGAAGTTTGGGAGCTAGGTTTTTGTGCACGCTAGCTCTCTCATACGTACGAACTTGATCATGTGTCTAATGCTAATTAGTGATTACATACTTAAATTCTAAACTAAATATATTGTTCCTGCATATGAAATAAAAAGATGATCTCACAAATTTGTTTTAATTTTATAAATATTCTTTAAAACATCGTTTGTTAGACGGTTGTCGATAAAATTTCATATGTAGGTACATATGTATATCTATTGTCAAACTTGCACATTGCGCGGTTAAAATGTTGATAAAAGCGTCGGTCCTAACAACCGTGCCTAGTTGGTTAGTTATTGTTGAGGTCAAACTGAAAAATACTTTAGTACCAATGTATCTCACAAAACCAAACCAGCAATTATTTTCCACGTATCAATTTTAGATAAGAATTTCTTATAATAACTAGATTGTAATGAGTAAAAAAGAATACATTGAATTTTGTTAGTAACTATAGGTTAAAGTGTATAAAAAAAAATTCTTAAGTCCCTAAATGTCTACTTCAAGAATACAATACCATCTAGTCGACCTTCATATATGGTATTCAAGCAAGTTTTGTTTGTAACTCGTTATGTAATTCTAGTAACTCACGTTACTACAGCGATTTATCTGACCTTTTAAGAAGGCCTCACATCATTAAAGGTACGAAAAAGATAAGTGAAAATATTTGTGTATGAAACGACCTAAACATATGTATGTTTTATGTATGTATGTATGTACTTGTCATGACGACTCAACTCGCATTTATAAAAAAAATCTTACTCATTTAATATGAGAAACACAATTATTGTCAGAATTAACATAATACCACAATTTTTACACAATCTTCTAAGAATAGAATGATCACATCGAAGCATTGTTGTTTTCGTCACTTCATTCACTAAGTAATATTTTCATATTGATCATGGCTATTCCATAGTTATTACAACAATATAAAAATAATGATGTAATAATTAATTTATTCCATCCTATTTTAGGCTGACTTCGATGCCCAACTTCAATCAGCTGGTGGTAAGTTAGTCGTAGTAGACTTCTTTGCGACATGGTGTGGGCCGTGCAAAATGATCGCCCCAAGACTTGCGGAATTGGCAACTCAATTCGCTGACAAAGTTGTTGTACTTAAGGTAAGTTTAAATGATAAAAGAAAATCCCTTTATAAAACAAACTATTCACAGGTTGATGTCGATGAATGTGAAGACATTGCAATGGAATACAATATTTCAAGCATGCCCACTTTTGTTTTTATTAAAAATGGAGCCCAGGTTGATAGTTTTTCTGGTGCCAATGGAGAAAACTTAGCCAAACGTTTTACCCAATTCGCATGATTTCATGTTTTAATAAAAATGTTATAGATTTATTTTAAAAGAGTAAAGAAAAAAAAAATACAACAAAAATTTGATACTATTGTCTATGTTTGCATAGATATTTTCATTGTGTATTAAGCTCACGATTTCCTTGTAAAGTTATTAGTCAAACATTATACGTGTATATTTGTAATTGCTATGGACATTCGCTCATAACATCGTTCTTTATTTTTTATCATTCAAAATTATATTCCATAGCTAGTAGAATTGCAACGTTCTGAATTTGAGTTGCCTTAAAACATTGTCAAACAATATTTTTGCATAAATGCTTTATTACAACAAATAAACGGGCTAGTAGCCCTTTTCAAATCGTTAATTTTAAAATGTGTTTTATTGTACAATTTATATGTAGTTTAAAAAAGACGTACAAAGTCGTATAAAGAGGTTTATTTAAACAATCTTGCTAACCGTTTTATCAGGGATTACTGCTTGGCGTCTGCATAATACAAGTATGAAAGTCATCTGTCTTTAAGAGAAGCTGTTACTAAAAATAGATATTGTATATACATATAATACATCTTAATGTGGGCATGATTTGTAGAGACTCAACCCAACCGCCTACAAATTTATTTGCTAAGACAAAAAAAAAAAAAACAAATTTACTTATTGCTTATCTTAAGACACTGTTGTCAACACAAAAAGCAAAGGGGGGCTAATTCTGTTCCTTGAAAAAAATTTCTCTAACAAATCTGAGTCCCAATCGTAGGTCTAAAATGGGGAACTTATGGAAGTAGAAGAATGTTTCCATTACGTTATAAACAGAGTTTTTGGAACTGATTCTGAAAAAGAATTCACATTTTGTCTTTGGACAGCGACCCTCTGTAATCGATATACATATGCATGTATGAAAGCACCAACAATTTAAATTAGATTTAAAGGTATATTTGTAGCCGTGACTGGATTCTCTATTTTCGTATTTATTAAAAAATGTATTTTTTTAACCGGAAAAATCTCTAAATTAACAATCCATCAAACCAAACAATCTGACTAATAAGGAGAGTCCCATTCACCATTTACTATGATGAAAAGCCGTATGTGTCACAATAATGTGCGCGTCTACCCCTTCTCCACTCCACTCTGGTATAACAAAGAATTGCGCGCAATATGCAACAGGAAAAATAAACTATGACACATTTGCATATCTGAGATCACGCTCCGATGTTTTGTAGATTTTCATAATTGCCAATAATTTTTGTAACCAGTTCTCTAATCTTTGTGAATCACTATATTTGAATTATTTAAACCGTATGAATCACAGTTTAATCTCTGACCTCAAACGCTTTTTTCAATTTATTAATTACTACCCTTCCACGTTAAAACTCGTCTGCGGATCCACAAATCATTGCGGAGCTATTTGTTGAATTTTTTAGCCAGTCGTTTGCAAACCGCACGAAGACCCATTCAGTTTTACAATATGTCCTCTTTAGGTTTACAACATTTAAGCCCATAAAAGCCCCTTCCGACATACCTCAAGGAAGCCGTCTCGGTCCTCTGTTATTCATCCTGTATTTCGATTCTAATATAAAATCACTCGAATTTGAATAATTGACACTTAGTAATCTGAAAGTAGTATTGGGAATTTCGATATTCGGATTTCAAATTCTCCCATTTTCGATGAATTCGATTCGAAAGTGTTAGAGAGTGCCAATTTAAAATAGTATCGAATTGTACTTTCGAATAGTTTTGCCACAGAGTAACCCCCCTGTTAATTGTCAATATCAACTGTATCATTGTACATTCATATATATGCAGATGACACCGAAATCTTTCAGCATATTTCGTTCTTCTTTGACTATTTTCCGCTGCAAAAAGATTTTAATAGGTTTTCTAATGTTGTCAGAAAAATTTCCTCGAGCTGAACATCAAAAAATGCCAATTCTGGATACCATATCCAGAGTGATACGCGATATATGTATATTCAACCTATCTTCTACTTTCACATAAGTAAATCCTCCCTCAAGGCTGCCTTTAACTCTTCCTATCCCTCGCGACCACCCCATAGCACTTACCAAAATTGTTATTTTCTAGATTTAGTATTTAAGTGCTATTAAGCATAATAAAGCTATAAATAAATAAATATACTCTTTTTTTTTGTTATGTAAAGGCACCAATACCATAAGTCTAATTTCAAATGCATTGTTAAATTATTCCATACTTTCATACTTAAAATGCATGGTTTCTGTAGAAATAAAGGATACAAATTTGTAAGATTTGATATACTTAATTGCGAACTATAGGCATTTACTCGTAAATGTGATATTTTTCGAAGCAAGACCTGTCGCTGTAAACGTTTTTTCGCACTTACATACTCAACGTAATCTTGCACGGCAAATCAATGGCATGAGCTGTTTAGAAAATGTTTTTTCGGAAATTACCCAATGTTGTCTGTTATTAAGCCTAATGCCCTCCTTTGGCATTATGGAAGTAAATATCTAAATTCTAATTGGTCATGTCGATTATCTACTGATATGACATGCAATGGCCCATTCCTATGTTGAAATTTTGAACCAATTTTGAGATATTCCACTCACCTCATCGTTTTCTTCGTTAACTCATCGCTTTATCTTGCCGAGTGGTTCAACAGTGTGAACACTGTGGGCGAAAGATAGTTTTTGGTTCAATTTTTACGAACAGCACGCGTAGCTCAATATCCCAAATCCTTAAAGAGTTAGTTAATTGGCATCTGGTGAAAAAACTGTCGAAATAATCAAGATCAGCACGATTTGCTGAGTTCTTCGCTAAGACCGGCTGTACTACTCTTGTATGATTTTATGTTCGATCCAATCACTTTACCACAGCTAAGTTCAAATTATTATCCTGTGTAATTTCTTGCCGAAACGTATGGATTTTGTATTTACACTATAGTGAAAAAGTGAACAAATTTTCAGACCATTGTTGAATGGGAGGCTATAAGACTGAAACTGTGAATAAAAAACATATTTTTCCAATTTAGCATTAAGTTTGTTTTTTGATAAATATATATGTAAAATTAAACAAAAGAAAAACTAATAATGCTCGTAAAAGTGTTTAATTTAATGAAATTGCTGCGAAGTGCACTTGTTCACTTTTGCACTCAATTTGTTATTGAAATTATAACTCAAATTTTCGATTCCGTTCATATGCACTTTAAAGGCTATGTTAATTTATTTTCCTCGTATCACACGTCTTTGCATAGTTTTCACTAGATCTTGACAAACTTCTAATGGAATATCCGTCCATACAGCCGGCACTCTATCCCAAAGTTCCTTAATGATATTTGGTGTTGTTTCATAATTTCCCAAGCGTCGTTTCACAATTAACCAAAGGTTTTCAATGAGATTGCGGTCTGGGGTTTGCGCAGGCCACTCTATTTTCTCAAACTCTTGTATCCTTAATTAATTTTTAACAACTTCTGAGAAATGTTTGGGATCATTTTCTTGCTGGAAAATCAGAGATCCTCCTCCATATTTTACCGTTTCGATAACTTCCGTTTATTAGACCGAAAATATTTAATCCCGTCCGAATTGAAACTATTAATTTTACATTTATCGGACCACAATACTCGTTGCTTAAACGATTTTTCTCGTCCCTTTCGGCTTTTGGTTTCATGAAAGTAAAACATCCGACTTTTTGCAATGCTCTTCGAATAGTCCAGACGCTAGCTCGCGTTCCAATTATTCCTTAGGTGCTTCAGCTCGACCAGGCATCAAAGACCGCCTATATTGCCAAGCAACTCTTTCGCTTAAAATGCTCGAACGTCTGGTTTTCACTCCATAAAGATACCAGCACCGCATCCTATATCGGTTTTGGAGCCGTAGTGAAGACCCGACTGCATTCCTTTTCTGACTCAGATTCTGGACGGAACCAGTCTTGGGCGCAGGCAAACTCGATTTCGTATATTTTCCGCAGAAGGAGTTCTGTATCATTCAAGCTCCAGTGTCTGTTGTACCAAAGACCACTTATTTTTAAACATAGTGCAGCCCATAATATGAATATCAAGGAGAATGAAATTCATCACTGCGTCGGGTGTCCCACACAGCCGAGACAGACCACTCTTCGGAGTCTGAACAGATCTCTTGTGACCTGATTAATAGACTGCCTGATTAGTGAAAAGTGACTTCATTTGCAAAAATGACCTTAAATACTATTTTACAATTAAAATACGAATAAAAATAGCCAGACGAAAAGCGACGTTACATCTGGTTCCAGCAGGTGTCAGGTGTAGTCAGTGCACTTCTAGGAGACGAGTTTTGAATATTTGAGTGGATATATTTACTTATTGTTGATAGGTGAATAAACGATCTTCTCTTTTGATTTTGCGCTTTACTGTCGCAAAATTTCTGTCACAGTCGTTAAATGAGTATCGTCTCTGGGAAAAATAAAGGGCAATCGTATATTTCTGGCTGATAACGCCAAAAGAAATTTAATGTGTGTGGGTCTCCCAAATGACAAATTTTTTCGTTTTCGTTAAAGTAACTCCTGAAAAATTTTATAATTTACTTTTTTCTCGGGGTACCTGCAGCAGTATTACATTTAACGACCAATATCACTTCACAAAGTTGTTTTAATCATGGATATGTTTAACTGGAATAGATTAGAGCACGAGTTTCTGATGATATAACAGTTGCGTCTGGACCCTGCAGATTTTCCACGTGCGTTGTGAGGGCTGCCGCAATCTTCTTATTCTCCTGTCGATCACACCATGTAAACTCAAAAACGCTTTCTTGCTAACTTCTTTTGGTTTCCAAATACTTCCACATAGGTAGTACTAGAAGAGATAAGTATCAGGTTTAGGTTTCTTGGTATTGGGCTCAGTCATGTCTATGTTTTCTCGCTTAGAAGTGTCTTTTATTTCAAATTAGTCTATTAAAGCCTGCAAATAGGTGTCCTGTTCTCTTTAGTATTGAAGTGGTTAATTCATTAAGGATAGTATCGTTGTTGATATCAGGAAGTTGAAAACCTTTCCGAGCACACCTGCAAAGGATAATCAGAAATTCGATTAGCTAGATAAATAATATTTTTTGTTTTTAAAAGGATAGGGGCAATTTTGTTCCTGGGCTGTTCCATGCTACTTATGTATATTCTTGCCGTTGACAAACAAAAGCCAAGCCAAGCCAAATTTTGTTGTCAAGCTGAAGTTTCCCGTTACGTGCTGATTATGCTTTTGGTGTTGTTACCAAGTAATGTCTAGGTAGGTATTATACTTTGACGATGGTAACAATGACGATCGTCGTCGTTGATGTTGTTGCTATGAACGTAACTCGTGCATTGTGCCCTCACGCGCGTTATACCCTCTCTTTTTGTTCCCTACTCCGAGTTTGTCGCCTTTTCGTTCCTCTCCCATGTCTCATTCTGCCCAAGATGCATCACCATACGCGCTACCTCCTCCCCCCGCACATCGCTATTTCGTTTTATCGAATTTGCAGCATTCACTACGAGATGGGTGTTAAGAAGAGTTTGAAGTAGAATAATTTTATTGGCTACGTATGTAGTAGCACTACTGGTGGAAATAGGAGGAATAGGAAGGAAGAAACGTATGCCATCTAGTGGGTGCAAAATCGACTAAGGATTCATTTTATCGGAGTTCTCATCCACCTTTTCGCTCGTTCGTTTCATTAGAGTTCGGAATCACTTGGATTGCAAAAAAGCCAGTAGATCCACAAATATATTTTAATGTTAAATTGAAGTGAATAAGCTAAAAAAAAATTATATTCTAAATGTCGATTTGTTGGACTGCAATATTGTTATATTGCTTTCACAATTAGTTTCAAATAAATGATAGTATAAGTTTATTAATGAGTCTGAGACGATGTTACACCCCCTACCTGTCACATAAATTGGAAACAACCATAGTTCAGCACTTTAATACTAATGATAAGGAGCAATAACATCTAATAAGACTAGGCGAATTCCGAATGGGTGAGCGATCTGCCATGTCGCGAGGCTACAAGAGAATCGGCAACCGCAAAAGAAGCATTAGATGCATAAGATTGTTACACATAAAATAACCGATTAACTTGTTAACGATTACATGTCCCACACCAGATCCACGCGGATTAATTTTCTCTTTATAAAATTGTAATTTTTCTTTTCTTTCTTTCTTTCCATTATTTCTCTTTGCTTTCGTTTGCACCTCGGATAAGTGTAACGGACGTTTACTGCACACACAAAGGTAAATTTGTCGACACAATAAAAAACGGGGACCGTCAAATAGCTGAGTTTGCAACACATAAAGTAGATATAAGGGAGTGACGAATGGTCACTTATGTTAGTTAGTAAGTGATCACCAAATAATAAATATAATTTCAAATTTAAAAAATTTGTTTTTTTTTTATGGCGCTGTCGGTAGGATTCTTATAGACTGGAAGAATCCAATAGAGAAAACATTGTATTTGTTACCCGAATCGTGAATTAAGATCGAAAAATTAGTGAACCATTGAAAGCTCAACTACAATACAAATCAGTGACTCAGTGAACAAATAAAAAGACTTGGTGGTCAAATAAAACATTTACCAACTCAAGATTTCGCGAAAAGATAAAACAGATAAGTTCTGGAAACTTTTAATAGAACAAGAAAATATGGAACGCGAAATAATGGACCGTATATCAGCGGTATTAGAGGCACTCGTATCATAAATACGTCTAACCAACCTCGACCAAGTAGAGTGGTGACCCTCATGAAGGAGATCGCTTATGTGAAAGAGTTCGATAGAGACAAAAACTAACTTACACAAGATATGAATGTTGTGGGAATTCATCTCAACATTGTGGACAACGCACATAAAGCAGAATTGTGGCAGGCTGTCTATGTCGCATTGGTTCAATACCCGTAAATGCTGGTGTTTAAATGAAATTATCCAAAATGAGCGAGGGAAAATTGAGATAAATTTAACAAACAACTGATTGAACTGACACGACACTAACACTGATACATTGTTCTTATTTCTTTGTCTTTCCAAATATTTCGTTTACAATCCCACATTTTAAATACACAACTAATACCTGCCCGATAATGAAAGAATGGTGAGACCGCGAGAGAATAAAATGTTTCAACGCGATGTTTATATGATATTTCAAAGCGGTTATGAATTTTCAATGCTCTTTATAAGCAGGAATAAACGTATGCGTGTTGTATATGTCAATGCGACTTGAAGTGGTGTTTATATGAGCGTATTGAACCAATGCGGATTGCTTCACCGCACATTGAGCTGTCGGATAAACTGGGTAAGACACTCGGAATAAATAAGTTCACAACATAGAACCCGAGTCTTTTCTCAGTTAAGCCTCGGAAACAAAATATTTATAATCTTGACTATTAACAGAATTAGACACAGAAGACTAATTGACACTGGCTCAACTATAAGTATTATTAATTCTAGTAAGGAAGATTGTAGTAAATTCAGGATTTACGAAAAAGTCAATTTAAGGCTTCAAACTATCAACAGCATAACGACAGAAATTGTATATAGGATTATAAATACTATACCAAAAAAGTTTCATTGCAATTCAAAAGTAGCCACCAGATGGTATAAGAGGGATTTAGGTGACAAGCCTTATGACATCTTATTATGAATGGATCTACTAAGAAAAATTTTAAAAACACATGATTTTAACAATAAATGTCTCATTTTGAAAAGTGATATCCGAATACCTCTTTATACAGTAGAAAACGAAGCAACTCTCGATTGTTTCGAACTAAAGGGTTTTCCAATAAGGACTTGACAATTTTGAATTAAATTTGTGAACGCACTCTTTCACTAATCATCAAACTGTCACTGTCAATTTATTCAGTAAACTCAACATTTTCATCATGGTAAAGTACACGAACGAGCAACGTCTGCAAATTATAAAAATTTGCTACCGAAATTCGGAGTCGGTGACTGCAACTCTAAGAGCGTTAACTCCAATTTTCGGTCGTAATTCTCGCCCTAGTAGACAGGCAATGACAAGTTTAGTGCAAAAATTTGAGTCTACATATTCGTTGTGTGATGTTGCCGTGTTAGTGAGACAACAGGTTGGTCGAAGTGTCGAAAATATCGCTGCCGTTAAGGCGTCCGTAGCAAACGATCCAAATCAGTCAATTCCACGGCGATCTCAAGAATTGTGCATCGCTCAGACCACATTATGGCATATTTTGCGTAAGGATCTTGGTTTACACCCATACAAGATTAAGCTGACTCAAGAATTGAAGCCGATGGACCATTTGAAGCGACGTACGTTCTCCGATTGGGTTCTGGAGAAGATGCGCCAAGATGATGAATTTCATCGCAAAATCATCTTCAGTGACGAAGCTCATTTTTGGCTCAATAGGTTCGTCAATAAGCAAAATATGCGTTATTGGTCGGGTGAAAATCCACATGTGCTTCATGAATCACAGCTTCATCCACAAAAAATAACTGTTTGGTGCGGTTTGCATGCCGGCGGCGTTATTGGGCCATATTTTTTCGCCGACGATAACGATCGTCACGTTACTGTGAATGGTCAGCGTTATCGCGATATGATCACCCACTATTTTTGGCCCGAATTGGAAGATATGGACTTGGACGACATGTGGTTTCGACAGGATGAAACCACAAGCCACACAGCACACGCTACAATCGATTTATTGAAGAGTAAGTATGGTGAGCGTGTTATCTCAAGATATGGGCCAGTCGATTGGCCGCCTCGTTCGTGCAATTTAACGCCGCTTGACTATTTTCTGTGGGGCTATGTTAAGTCATTGGTTTATGCCAACACGCCGACGACGTTGGAAGAGCTCAGAGCCAACATTGAACGCGAAATAGCGTCCGTTTCGGACGAAATGTGTGGCCGAGTCATTGAAAATTGGGTCCAACTAATCGACCACTGCAAAGGTGCCCGCGGTGGCCATATGAACGAAGTCGAGTTCCATTCATAAATGTTTTGATTGTACTTCAAGCCAATAATAAGGTTTTTGAAATATCTCAAAAGTCAAGTCCTTATTGAAAAACCCTATACATTCGACCGAAAAAGAAGTTGACCTTACTCATCTAAACGAAGAAGAGCTTAAACATATGAAATCCTTACTACAATATAAGAATTTAATCTACAAGAATGGCGATTTATTGTCTAATACCAACATAATCACTCATGAAATCCGAACAGCAACCGATCAGCAAATCAGTGCGAAGCTTTATAGGCTTCCCCCGAAACATGAAGAGGATGTAAGATGGCAGATAAACGAACTGGAAGAACAAGGTATATTACGGAAGTCTAACAGCAGATATATCTCACCGATTGTGGTCACTCGTCACTCCCTTATATCGAATTAGTGTAGACTATCGGAACCTCAACGATATTACTATTGACGTTAAATATGCTCTACCAAACATTGAGGATATATTAGACAAACTCGGCAGAGCACAGTATTTCACAGACCTCGCAAAGGGATATTACCAAATTAAGGTACACCCCAATGATATATCAAAGACAGAATTTGTCACACCTTATGAAATTATATGAATACGTTGGAATGCCATTTGGTTTAAAAAACGCACCGGCGACATTTCTGTGATTGATGAACAACATACTTATGGATTACATAAATAAAAAGTCTGTTCCCGCGAAATTTTTATAGCAATTTGTAAAAGAGAATTGTTTTCTTAAGTTTAAGGAGTAGGAAAAATCCTCTCTTAAACCCGAAGTCTTGTGGGATCACGTTTTTGTAAAATGTGTTTCAAACGTCAAAAGTAACAAGTAATAACAAAACAAAAAAGAAATTGTAAAATTTACTATTTTATTGATATAATATGCGTTTAATGAGTTCTATAGTATTAGGTGAACAATTTTCTTCAATATGAAGCTCTTTTTTCTCCTCTTTGTCCATGTCCAAGTAATCGTTTGTTTATTTTGCATAATATTGTCGAAATTCACACAAATTTTAATTTTTACGAATTTGACAGTCCTTTTAAAATTTAATTGATTTGGCGTTTTTGCAATTCCTGCCCAAAGAAAAATCTCGTGTAGAAATTTGTAAGAATTAGCAGGGTGGGGAAATGTGTTACTCTCTGAAATGAGTTATCTTTTACAAATTTTTTTCTCGCGGGAACAGGTTTTCATATTTAAAAAAAATACGAAAAAATAAATACAAATGACCCAGATATTCAAGCTTTTGAAACTTTGAAATTAAATATGTATAGTAAAATATCCTATTTTAAAATTTCCCGACTTCTCTAAAAGTTGCACATTATTTACTGACGCAAGAGAAAAGAACTACTCTGTTACTGACAAAGAATTCTTAGCAATTGTATGGGCGGTGACGTACTTTAGACCGTATCTATGGGAAAAAAGATTCCAAATTATCACAGACCACTTACCGATAAAATGTTTAAACAAAAAATTTTCAGAAAAAAATTTAGTCAAAGGACGCAACGATGACTATTCAAGTTATAGGAGTACCAATTCGATATACAACACCTTAAAGACAAAGGATGTTTGAGAATAGCCAAGAACAAGAATCCAGCGATAATCAGTCAGTGAACAATTTTTCAGACAATGCCACCACACACTCACAAGAAGAACAATAACTTGACCATATTCACATACTCGTACATGAAACAATAGTAAACAAGTACGAAACACAACTGATACTAACTAATGACTCGGACAAAGAAGTAGAAATACTACACAACAGACCTATGTATAATATACAGATATTAATGTGACCGGAGAAAACGACTACTAGACGGACGTACTTAGAAGATTTACGGCCCTATTATTCAAATGCGAGTTGTTCGATCCTGCTATCCGTTCGAAGTGAAACACTCAATTGTCGGTAACGCAGGTCGGTATTCCACTATACGCACGAATCGAATGTCCTCATAAAAATAATTAGAATCTCTTATTTCCGAGTCAAAATTTAAATGCTGCACTATCCCTATTTGTTTTTTTTTCCACACAAATTACACAGTTGAAATGACACTTACATTTCCAAACGGATGATGTTTAAAGTAAGTTCACCCGCCGTATAGCAGAATACCGATTCGAAGTGAAAGTGAATCGAATAGGTGAAAGGAACGTTCGATCCGCACGTATAGCAGGATAGGGGTGTTATTAAACCAGGTCTCATCGGAATTCATACGGGCTTTTATATCTCGATTTTAATAAAATACAGCAATTATTGATAGAACTTTGTGGACACTATAAACAAATCAAATTTATCAAAGCAACATTAAGAGCAAGGGGACTTAAGGCTTTAGAAGAGGCACATAGGCAAATCTCTTTATACCATACCAATGAAAGAGCTCGTAGCAGTATAATAAAGACGTATCACATCATAAAGAACGAATTATATTTCCCTCATTTAGTTAAAGATATTACAAGAATAGTTAATAACTGCAAAACATGTTTAGAAACCAAATATGAGCGCAAACCAATAAAGAACCAAGACCCAAGGAAATTATTCATATGGACATATTTATATTTATTTAGGAAACGTCCATTTTTAACTATGATAGATATACTTACAAAAAAAGCATACGCTTACTTATTGCCAAACAGGAACTGGACGAAGAAGATAGAAACATTGGAGGAGCATTTTTCCAAGTTGGGTAAACCATCAAAAATTATAACAGAAAATGAGTTTAAGTCAGAAAAGTTAAAAGAATTTTTAAGATAATAAACACATATAACAATATAATTCCACTGTTAAAATGACACCTGAAGAAGCAATGTTTGCGGACATTGCAAGTTTACGAGGGGCGTTCAATATATTCTCGGTATCGATATGAAGGAAAATGCGAATTCAATTTAAATTGTTTTTATTTTTCAATATAATCTCCCCTAACATCAATGCATTTGTTACATCTTGAGATAAGCTTTTTTAAACCCTCAAAAAAATAAATTTCCTCTTTCTCTGCAAAATACCCATTTATTGCCGACTTGAATTCTTCATCATCCGAAAATCTTTTTCCACGAAGTAATTTTTTCAAATCCGGAAACAGGAAATAATCACTAGGGGCAAGGTCTGGACTATAGGGTGGGTGTTGGATTTCTTCGAAACCACAATCTCGCGCAGCAGCCTTGGAAACTCGCGCCGTGTGAACAGGAGCGTTGTCATGAAGAAGCAACACACCCGCTGCGAGTTTACCCCGTCTTTTCTTTTTAATTTCCTCCCGCAAATTATGCAAAGTGGAAGCGTAGGATGTGGCGTTGATGGTTTCACCTTTTTTTTTTGTACTCAATGAGCAAGATTCCCTTTGAGTCCCAAAAAACTGTGGCCATGAGCTTCCCGGCAGACGGAGTGACTTTGAATTTCTTCGGGGGGTCTGTTCCTTTTTTATGCCACTGCATGGACTCTTGTTTGCTTTCAGGGTCATAGTGGTGGACCCATGTTTCGTTCCCAGTAACAATTCGATCCATAACACCGTCCGCGTTCTCACTACACATCTCCAAAAGCTCTCTACAGCATGCGATTCTCACTTTTTTCTGAGGCGCTGTGAGCATTCGTGGCACCCACCTTGCACTGACCTTTGAAAGGTTAAGATGGTCATGAAGAATGGTGTGAATGGTACCAATTGAAAGCTTGGTGATCTCTGCCATCATTTTCACCTTTATTCGGGCATCCTCAAGAACAAGTTGTTCGACTTCTTTGATGCTTTCTCCCGTACAAGCAGTAGCCGGGGCGCCGGAGCGGGGGTAGTCTTCAATGCTCTCTCTGCCTCTCTTGAACTCACAAGACCACATTATGATTCTGTTTAACTAGAGATAAAACGCGAATTAATAATCACATTTATATGAAATTTTACATGAATGCACTAAAATAATAGTATTACTTGATAAATAGTCAATTTATATATACAACCACAGCTTCACCCCGATACCGAGAATATATTGAACGCCCCTCGTAGTTAAAGACATAGAGACAAAGAAAGAAAGAAAATCGAACACTAAAGTTAAACCAGAATAGGGAAAGTTACCAGGAAAAGAGAACAGTTATACCTGTAAAAAATTACAAACGAAACTACTGTAAATATGAACCTAGATATAGGCTAAAGCAAATATAAAAAGACCACGTATGTATGCAATGACATCAGTGTTTCTCATACGACTAAGAACCCCACTGACGACTAATAAACGGTACACTTTAATCGACCACAGGTGACAGACCGAAATAATTAATGACAAAATAACAATATTTCACATTATTAATACCATTAAACTTAGACAGACTCTGAACTTAATAAAAGAATATTCACAACATACAAATAGCAGACGACCTTACAATCAGAAAAATATTAGCTAGCATTAGCTAGCATGACTTGCGGTCATAAAAACCGCACCACCTAATGAGTTCTCAAAAAATGCCTAATTACTTCAGATCGTAAGGGTTTTTCCCATACTAATGAAGGGAGGAATACCCTATCGGAGTTCGGCCTCGTATTCAGTGCAAAAAAAAATCAGTTTGAATTGAGTTGTGACGGTGACAAGTAAAAAAAAGTGAAATGTCTGGTAAATATCATCAACTGACTCGGGACGAAAAAGTTGAAATCTTGACTTTAGTCGAAGAAGGGCTTGGCTATCGTGAGATTGCGGTTAAAATAGGATGATGTCATTCAACTATTGTACGACTGATGAAGAAAAAAGAAAATTTGGATCCACTGGAAAGGAAAAAAGGCTCGGGACAAAAACGTAAAACAACCCAGAAGACGGACAATGTACAACGTATTACAATGAATTAGAATGAAAGATCGCTTCAAAAATGAAAAAAGCTCGCTTGACGTGGGCAAAAATGTACGAAAAAAGAAATTGTGTGCCGACAATTTGCCATACGTACGACGGTCAGCAGGTGAAAGGTTCAAGGGCGAGTGCATAGTCAAAACAGTGAAGTTTCCTCAAAGCCAGATGGTTTGGGGGTGTTTTTCTTTTTACATTTGGGCCCTTTGCATTTTGTAAATTGAACTTTATAAATAATAAACAGACAAGTAACTAGAGTCTTTCAATAATTTTCAACTCAAGACAACGTTTGATGACCTCGGAATTACCAGACTAGACTGGCCAGCTAATTCGCCCGATTTAAACCCAATCGAACACTTGTGGCATGTAATGAAACGTAAGGTGGCTGAACATAAACCAGAGAGTAAAAAAAAGATAAATGAAGTTCTGGAACATGTATGGAATACTGAAATTTTAAGGGATATTACTGAACTTCTAGTAAACTCGATGCCTTCTAGAATAAAAGCGGTTATAACCGCCAAAGGAGGAGCAACTCGGTATTGATAATTTTTTGGTAAAAGTGGAATATCTAAACATCTTATATACACATACATAAAAAATGTATCGTTTGATTTTGTTAACCAATGACTGTATTAAAATATTTTAAAAAAATAAGAAAATTAACTGGTTTTTCTTTCTTTGTTAATATCTTTTTTCAAACATTCAATAAACAGATGGAAATTAGATAGAAATACTTATAAACTACTGCGGAGTACTCAACAAAAATTTCATTTCATTATAAAAATTATTATCGTAGTTATTAACAATTTTTCAATCATTTTGATATGGTGCGATTTTTATGATCGCAAGTGTATATAATAAATGTAGTGGGGACGGCACATAAATGGCTATTTGGAACTATGGACGACAATGACAAATAAATGCACCATAACAAGCAAATAGAGATAAATTTTAACGACACAATCACCGATCTTAAGAACATTATAAAAACAGACAGGGAACAATGGACTCAGACATACAAAGACCTTACTACAAACGAAAAACGATTTATTCGACAGCAGTTAAAAACCGATCAAATATATATTAAAGTTAAGAATTCTAGCGGATAAACTTAATCAAAGATAACTGAGACAGGATTAGATCTTTATAAGCTAAAAAATTAAAAAATAGGAGTAAAGGGCTGACCAGAATGTGAATCTGAAGCTTGAATCGCTGTCAAAAGCAGATTCACACAGATACGCATTGTGTTGGCGCTTACGGCTATACATGTATTCAACTTTTGACAGTTCGATATCAGATACAGATTCAAGCTTCAGATTCACTTTCTGGTTAGCCCTTTTCTTATTACTTCAAAATTTGTTCATTAGTTGTTTTCCACACTAAGTCAATAATTTTGCTTTTATCGCCTTTTTTGGCATTGGCATTTGATTGTTTTTTAAATTCCCAATTATTTTAAGGCCAAGGCCCATACAATCCGTTGCGTGAATTGCGTCGACTTGCAGCTCGATAGAATATACACGTTGTTATGGAAGCAGGCCCATAAACAAAGGATATGACGGAACGGACGGATAAAGTAGATTTAATTTCTACTTTTCAATCCGTTGGCAGTTCACACATTCACACATTGAGGACCATACTTTCACATATTGAGGTTCACGCATTCACAAATTGAGAGTAAGCACTTTCATTGGTGGAGACATTGAGAGAATGAAGAGAAATTGTCATAGCTTGAAAGAAAATATTGAGATTAAATGACATTTAAATTTTTTTGTTTCGTTTCGTTCGTTATTCTGCCAACGTATGCCACGGATTTTATGGGACTGTCATTTCCGTCAAATACATTAACGTCAACCTATCCGGCATCGTAACGGACGCAACGGATTCTATGGACCGGAGCCTTTATTTGTAAAATAAAAATCATCTGATTTTGACTTAAGACTCAATATTGCTACAAATAAACAGAGTACGTTTACGCCTCTTTATAAAAAAATACACTTACAAGTAGATGGTCCCAAAGATGGTGATACATTTTTGCTTAAAACGTTAATTGTTTTACAAGAAAAGATAACCCAATTTCATCTCTTTTTCACATCTGAAATAAAATGTGCAGTACCCAATGCAAAACCACTTTACTTTCTCAATGTTTTGTTTCATTTTTATTTTCAAAGCATGACAAATTATACACATATATCTTATTGGAATTATTAAAATACATGTTTTGTTTTTCGTTTTTTTTTTTTTTTTGCTTTTTTATTAGTATATAATTTTCGGAATTTTGAAGTTTCGTTTTTCTTCACTTAGTAATACATTTCTTTGTTTTAATAATTATGATGATGCTATTTACCATTTAAAATTTCAAAATTTAAAAAAGTTTATATATAAAGAATATTTATATGCAAACTTATTTAAAAATGCAATGCTTGCAAATATCTGTTTTAAATTAATTTGAAAAAAAAAATGTATATATAAAAAAATCATGCACATACATTTCCGTATGTACATTTGTATACATATATATACCGTAGTGGACATATAAAAATCACCACCTTGTTATACAATATTTGTTTCGATGTTCAAGGCATTACAATCTTTGACCTAAGAAAAATTAATACATACAAATGAATGAAATATACTCGAACAAAATTTATTTTACTATATATGTATTTCCTTCCCGATCGTATGTTATTCTAAATAAAAAATAAACTTTCTAACCACAATTGGTAGAATTACCTGTCCCCTACCGAGCCAATAACACAGAATTGTTTAAGTCGATATAAGTGAAAAATCATTATTTATACATATTTTTTTTAATTTTAACATAAACAAGTGTTAGTATTAAATATTTTTAACCACATAATGCTTTTAGGTCTCCTTTTTGGAACAATATATGTAGGTATAATAAAATTGTTATAAAAAAACAGCAATTTCAAGTTTAGTCTCGAAACTATGTTTTCAGACACAACTTAGCATGTTTTCTTAGCGCACCTGATAATGTCTGCTCAAAGATTTGTTTTGAACAATTCGTTAATAAATGTAAAATTGATATTTTAAATTTAGTAAAATAGGGTTGAATGTATTAGCTGGGTTCATATATTCAAAATTATTACGCAATAACATAGTTCTTATACCAACCTAAACTTCTCTGTTATATTTGAACTTATATATACAATATTTGAGGCTTAGCAATTTTTTTTTGTTTATGGTCTTTCTTGTGTTTTAATATAACGTCTAAGTCTTAGTTTTAATAAATATTTAAATCAAATTAAATGTGTGTTGTATACCAAAAGTAGATTGCACTTAAGTCAACTGAAGATGAAATAATTTAAATTGTGCATGTAATTAAAAGTAATGTTTTGCTTGTAAACAAAGAAAACCTGTCGCCAAATCCAAAAAGGATGGATAGAAAGTTTTCTGGCATTATTTATTTTTACATTTTCCTAAAACATCTGTCTATGTTTGCGTTCCTATGTTGTTGAGATGTAAATTCTTTAATCAAAAGACTATGAATTGTAATTGCTTTGCTTATGGGTCATAATTAATTTCAATAGGAGACTAACAAGGCTCGCTATGTGAAACCAAAAGCAACAAAACCAAACATTTTTATTCAAATGGCGTATTAAACATATTTATATTGAGATCCTCAAAAGTTGTGGTTCCACTTTGATCCAACATTTGTAACATGTCGGAGAGTTCTTGACCTTGTGGTTGCCCTTGAACATGTGGTGGATGATGCGATTGGCTTCCAACCGACGGTGGATGACCTCCTCCTGATCCGCTCGAACCGGGTCCTGGGTCTGCTGTTTGCCCAGAATTTTGCCAGCCCCAAATTGCTTTATTATAATAAATTATTTATTATTCAGATAAATTAATAAATTAACAGAAATCTTCAAGTGTTTACCAGCATTTGATTGAGGTGTTTGAGCACTAGAATGGTACGCTGTTGATTGACGTGTATTTCCAGCGCTGAGCTGAGTATACGTTGGTCCACTCGGCGATCTAGACGGGCTCATTTGATTATACTGATAGCCTTCTGTTACTGGCTGTTGCTGTCGTAAAGACCAAGCAGCTGCTGCTGGTATAGGCGAAGTGTTTGCTTTTGGTATTCTTGCGAGGTGGGCAGTATTTGCGGTGGAAGAGCCCGGTGACCCATAACTGAAATGACATATAGAATTTAACTTCTATGCGATGGAACAACAAAATGTTTTGTAAAACTTACCCTAAAGGCGAATGTGTCGCTGCTTCATAATTATAAGGTACAGGATTTTGTGCACTTGCAGGACGTTGTGCATTATTTTGACCTTGCTGTATATGTCCGCCAATTATACTGTGAGTATTATACACAACCTGAGGAGTATTCCCAGCGGAGGCATTTGATGTCTGGTCCCTTCGGCCACCCTGCGCTAATGTGTAATCGACTCCTGGCGTTACATAAACATGTTCAGAATGGTCGGGTGTTGTATTCTCATGGCCAGTTGAATGAATTGTTCTTTATAATAAAACAAGAAACATATATAAACATTTGCATCTTTAATAGACTTATAAAACATGTATACTTACTTTCCTGAACTATTTGTGCAAACAATATATTCTACCTCATCCGTATAAGGATTAAGAAATGCATATGCTTGAGTTCTCAGCCAGACGTAGTCACGGTTTTTCGCTCTAAATCTATACATTAAAGAAAACATTTGGCCCTTCTGTTTTAGCACTTGCTCAAAGCTTTCTTTCATATGACTATGATCTTCAGGGTGAAAGAAATCATAGCAACTTTTCCCCAATAGGTCGGTTGGAGTGTAGCCAAGAATATTCAAGACACGTTGGTCTACAAAGGTAAATTTTCCATCCATGGCATGACGTGAAATAAACTCAGATTGATTGTTAGCACTGGATAAGTCTGAAGACGCTGTCGAAGTAACTTGCAGTCTTCCTATTGCAACTAAACAGCAATGTGAAGAATGCACGTCATCATCACTTGCTCGATCCATATGGACTCCAGGAAACATATCTGTAGGTGGCCAATTTTTAATATAACCAGTACAGTGCACAACAGCAAAATTTTGCCCATCGCGTGAAGGCCCTAATGAATTTCTTTGCTTTAATCGGTTTAAGTGCCCCGCAACCATCGTGTCGGGACTTACATTTCCCACTCTCATGCGACAGATAAAACCACGTCTTGCTCCCATACTTAATCGCATCGATGCTGAAACGCAATATATTATAAATACAATGTTATTCACAATGAGAATATTTTTCATTTAAATTACTTACATTGGTGGCCTTCTTTTTTTACTGTGCCTGTTTTGAGGTCTAAAATCCTACCGGTATTTTGAGGTTCTTGAGTAGAAAGTTGTTCACGTATTTTTTCTCGGTCTTCCGGATGGATGTGATCATACAAACTTGTTCCATACCAATCAGATTGAGTGTAATTCAATACCGGCGTTACTGAATCTGACACGTAAATTACTCTTCCGGAATCACAAGACACAACAAAAAGAAAACCATCGGCAGCTTCCAAAATCAAATGCTTCAATTCCTGGTCGGTGAGAAATGATGGTTTATAAGTTCCATCGCTGCTAGTATTGCCAGTGCCTACATATCAAAAAAGTAAAAACTAATTTTACAAGTTCTATTTGTTCACAATTTATCTATAATATTATGTTCTCATAAAAAAAAATCTCTAATGGTAAGCTTGATCCCTCGATTGCAAAATTCGGCAATAAAAGCCAATAAACTGAAACTGAGTTACGCCAACGCACTCATGGATTTAGAATTCTTGTGTTCGGCTGTTGCATATATTAGGTTGTACTACATGAAATGCCCGATTTTATAGTATAAAATTTAAAAGCCAATATTATTTTTCCTTAAATTTTTATTCAATCAATATAGGATCGGTTGGCATCTATGACATTCTTCCAACGGGATACAAGGTCAAATATTTATTTTTCGTAGAAGTGCCAACTTTTTGAGGCAATGAAAAGGCTTTTATAACCTCTGCTCGGTTCCGGAAGACCTTCGGCAAAATGAATCCAGATTGCGGAAAAGATGGTAGTCCGTTGGGGAAATACCAGAAGAGTACGGTGGATACGGAAGAATTTCAAATCCTAACTGCAACAGTTTTTTAGTGGGTACCCACTTATCGAGTTTCTTTACCTTTCCAATGAGAGAAAGGTGTCGACTTATTATCAATCTCCCGCACCGATTTCGTTGGGTCCGCATCCACTGTTGCTCTTAAAACATCTTCGTCAACTAACGTGTCAGGCTTCTCACGTGGTTTATTTTCGAGGCTGAAATCTCCCGAACGGAACTTTCCAAACCAACGTCGTAGAGTGCGTTCGTTTACCGCTACATCCTCAAGTGTGTCATTAATGTTTTTCATTGCCAATGACGCACTATGTCTCATTTTAAATTCGTAAAGGAAGAGGGTTCGAATTTAAACTAATTCCTAGAAAAAAAAAAAAAAAAAAAAAAAAAAGGTACCTGTAACCCTAAAATTTAACGTTCTGGCACAGATGTTCGCTCAAGAACTTCTTATTTCCGACTGAGCGACATTTCATGTGGTACAACCTAATATGTTGGTCGGAACATATCAATTTTGATACCGATTCCATTTAAGTGAAACTATAATATATCATTTAGTTTCACTTAAATTTTAAGTAATAATTCTCAAAGTATTTTATATTTACAAACATTTGCAAAGGGTACTAATTCCTTGAAAATAATTTTCATAAAAATGATTAATACTCAACGTGTATACAAGATATTTTATGGCGAAAGAACTGTGCCAACGAGCTCAACCGTTCGTTCACTTTCTGCAATTGAAACTGTTGTTATAATATTGTTGTCGTAAGATGTAGCACAGAGCTATAAACAATAGGACTATCTGCCCAATTACAACTTTCCAACCGCACTCCTCGGCGAATTTTGAAAGAGGATTTTCACCTCCTTCCTTCGCATTGCACTTGAAATACGGAAGAACAGTTTAAAGTCTCGGTGTGTATAAAGAAAACCTTTTGACAAACTAAATTATGACCCCGACGAAGCGCCTGAAGCGCTTTCGTAAATAAGCAAAACTGCAGATTTTGGGGATACCAAAATGCCCAAAATTTTAATCTTAAGGTCATCACCCCCATCATCCTGTTTGGCATAGCATTACCGCAGAAAGGATTAGTGGTCCATTTGTTTTCAAAAATTAACAAGGTATAAAAGTATGAAAATAGATAGATCTTATACCATAAAAACACTCTATTTCTGATTTAGCAGATATAATTTTTCATACACAACATAATATTTTCTTTATAAAATAAAATAAACTTTCTTTTGAAATTTTCCTGGAGTTATGAAATCGTCAATTACAGTACATCATATGAGTTTCTCTCAGATTCGTTTCTCTTTGAATATCGTTTAAATTAAAACACATTATTTTGGCTTCAAAAAACATAAAAAAAGAACAAGCGAAAATGATTTTTAAAATACTTCTCAATTAACTTGGAAACATTTTAGAAATATTTTTTCAAATGATGTTTCTGGATTGTTTCTTTGGAAACAACAATTACAGTGACTCCAAAAACTATTCGCTCATTAACCCATGTCAAAAAGAAAATGGCTTTAGAAAAAAAAAAGTTTTACAGAATTCATATATACGTGTATTTAAATCTATGGAAAATACAGTAAAACTTCACAAAACAAAATATTACAATATTTAACAAAATAAACTAAAAAATGTTCTTTAACTTCAAGTTTAAAGCTCCAAAAAGTATTCGCTCACGCTCACAATAACTTTTCACCTAGTATTTTGTTGGTCCACCTTTGTTTCTAATAATGTGTGTTAACCTATTTGGAATGGAATCGACTAGATTTTGAGTAATGTTAGGTGTTATTTGGTCCCATTCCGCTATTAAAGCGGCTTTCACTTGAGTTTTACTGCGGATTTCATAATTTTTTATATTTTGCTCCAAAATATTCCAAACGTTTTCTATGGGATTGATATCTGGTGATTGGGGTGGCGTTTCGATCCATTTTGGGGTATTATATAGTAACCACATTTTAGTGTTCCAGGCTGTATGTTTTGGATCATTGTCTTGACTAAAAATATATTCAGAGGTAAGACCCATTTTACTTGCACTCGATTGCAGGTGTGCTTTGAATATATTAATATATTCTTTGTGATCCATAATACCATCAATAAAGTGCAAATTACCAACCCCTTTGGCACCCATACAACCCCAAACTAGCACGGAGCCACCCCCATGGTTGAATGTCGGATTAAGGTGCTTTTCCTCCATTTCAGTGTTTTTTTTCCTCTATAACATACATCGTCCATCTGAACCACAAATATTATATTTACTTTCATCTGTAAATATAAAATTGTTCCAAAACTCTTTTGGTTCGTTTTCGTACTGATTTGTAAATAAAAGCCGTTTTTTCTTGTTGGTAGTGCTTATAAATGGTTTTTTTCTTGCAACTCTACCATGATAGCCAGCATCAAACAACACATTTATTACACTGTTAACACACATTTCAGCACCAAATTCATTTTTCACTTCAGTGTGAATTTGGGTAGCATTTTTTTATGATATTGCTTTACTTTGTGGACAATTGCACGCATTTCTCTGTCCGTTAAGACATGTGGACGACCCAATCGTGGAGCGTTGGACAATCCGTTTCTACCAGAGAACCTATCAATAATGCTTTTCACTGTTGAATATGACCGGCTAACAATTTTTCCTACTGATCTAATCAATTCTCTGGATTCACGCATATCTAACATAATTTTAAGCACTTCCTCCGATGTTTCTTTCGCTTTTCGACCCATTTTAAATAAAATCACCACGTCTCGCAGAATGTCAGTACAAATGGCCTGAGAATTTATGTTTATTGTAAGAAGTCGTTGTTGCTATTTTTTCTAAAAGAAGTCCCGTTATTTCGAGATAAAGACCAGACATTGGGTGAGCGAATACTTTTTAGAGCTTTAAACTTGAAGTCAACGAACATTTAGTTTATTTTGTTAAATATTGTAATATTTAGTTTTTTTTGTTTTGTGAAGTTTTACTGTTTTTTACAATGATTAAATACACGTATATATGAATTGTGTAAAACTTTTTGTTTTTTTTTAAAGACATTTTTTTTTCACTTGGGTTAATGAGCGAATAGTTTTTGGAGTCACTGTACAGTAATAAGCCATAAAGATGTTCTGATATCTAAAAATTAGCCAAATATAAAAAACACGACACTATCCTAAAAAGCAATTCTATCCTAAAATAAAACCTTAATCGCAAAAGTTATGTTCTTGCCTCGTGTTAAATAAACATGATGGTAACAGTAATTAAATTAAATCTTTTACAACGCCCAGTGAAATTAGAAATATATATTGTTAGTTTCTTCAGTAAATGAGAAGGCTATGTTTGAATAGAGTACTCGTAAGTTGAATCTTTACCAGAACACATAAGAATCAATGCAAAAAAATGCACTTCATAATACTGGAAATTATACTGATTTTCCATTATTTATCATGGATTAGTTGTATTTTAAAGAATAGACCGATTATCTATACGAGTATATATCTCTATATCTCTTAAGTAAAAGTTTGAATATCAAAAACGTTTAGTTACAGCAAAAATGTTGCGGTGGAATGGCGTGTGGTGTTTAAGTTGATCAAATACTGGAAAAGACAATACTGGACAATACTGAACTGCAAAAAACGTAATTGATTTTTCCCAACCCTTTTGAGGAATAGCAAACCTCCGTCACCCACTCCCGCGGAGTGACTAGGCCTTGGTATACCACAGACTGTTTCCCCAACAATTAACTTGTTTTAAAACAAAAGTGTTAAACAAACCAATTCTGGTAACTTTGTGCGTTTTGAACATATTCTTTAAATATATCCTCCGTTTGAAATTCCAGTACATATAATCGTAATAGCAACCGACAAGGTTTTTTTTGTTGTATTTAAAATCGGGATAGTAAGTTTTAACGGCAACTGAGACAGGGTGAACGGGTTAGATAGTAATAGTATTGAAACAAACCTTAGGGGGGAAACGGGTAAACAGTTGCTTTACACATCCATACGAGTACATGCAAGCATATGATTGCTATTAAAATCTTTTGTTTTTACATTCCAATAATATGAACACTCAAATCAAATATTCAATAGATCAACCTGTTAATGTTATGCTTACTGCACCGTTCATCCATTAAATATATATTATACTATCATTAAATATATTAATTTAAGCGTCCAGCAATGACATCATAATTCTTCCAAGAAGTCTTCAGTAAATTCAGTTGTTTGTTTGTAAAACCCCGCTACAATCGTTACAGACAAAGGGGTCAAAGCAAGGCACCGTAAATGAAAACCATGAGCTGTTTTGGAAATGTATACGCTGAATTTATTCAGGTCGCTAAAGAGAAAACAACACATGGCAAGAATATAACCGATTTGAGGAGGTAATGGAAAAAAGAAAAAAAAAAAAACCATTTTTGAATTTAACAATTCAAATCAGGTGCGATGAGGTATCCGGTAAAAATATATTCATTACATTTTTATTGTATAATAATATACTCGTATATAAAGAAACAGCAATGGCAAGAGCAACAGTGCTAAGTCATGTGCGCGCACTATTTACTATGTATTCTACTTTATTTCTACTTACATACACAGCGCAATATAGCAGATTTTACGCATGGATGGGCAAAAATAGTCTTTTTATATCTACAATACAATGTTAATAAAAGGACTATTACCACCATACTAAGGTAAAAATTCTAATTATATAATTCACACCTTGGTCTATTGTATTGTACAATTTATTATATATTTATTTATTTTTTTTTAGTTAGTTGGTTATTTCTCATAAAATTTATGATCATAATAAGTATATCTTTTATGATTATACGTTTAATATAAATAAGCTATATCTACGTTTACTTGTGTGTGCTTACTTGCTTACAAATATAATACAACTGGTACACAATGCATTAAATTGTACTTTTAAAAGGAGACATTAGCAGAAGCTTTCTGAGATTTCCACCCTATTACGAGTATGTGTTCAGAAAAGATAAACTTCTTCTGTTCTTACTATTTCTCATTCAGTGTGTATGTGGTTGAACATACTTTCTTCTTTGTGCCCAGATTGTTCAAAGTAAAAAACGAGAATTATCCTCAAAAGTTTGGAAATAAAAAATAATAAATGAAGTAAAACGAAGTCATACAGCAAAGAAACAAGAGTGAAACTCTCAAAGTACAAAGTTTAACAATATACAAATGTACAAATGCGTCGATTTCCCTAGATTAGCACAGAAATTACATACAGACACGTGGTTGGTAAAGATATAAAAACACCCCCAAGACGCAGTGCATGAGCAAGGTACGCGCCAGGAACCATTACATCTCCTTTCATACATCAAAAACGAAACGAAACTCTTCCGAGCGCCAAGCGTCGTTCTCTATTTCCACCTTAATATTTAAGTGTTAGTACAGGTACGAGTATCATCGTATCCTCAGTCGCGTTCTTTAAAACTTCTCACACCACTTTCTTTCAACTACTTCCAGTGCTTTTCGTATTATAGAATGCTACCCCATTTTCACTTTGATATACCTAGGTCTCTTTACGGTGACTTTAAATTTTATGCAACTCCCTTAGGATTCTTTCTGTGATTAGGCGAAACTTTAAGAAATGTGTTGAGAAATTTAAATCCTTACATACTCGTACATATATGGTATAGTCTACATACATTAGATTTTAAATTGACTTTACAAATGCATATGTGAATAAGCACAACAGAATTTATGTATATGTAAATAAATAGATTTTCGGCAAATTGATTTAGGTATATATATTTATTATTTAGATATATAGGGTTTTCCAATAAGGACTTGACAACTTTTTTTTTAATAAGACGCATTTGAGATATTTCAAAAACTTTATTATCGGCTTGAAGTACAATCAAAACATTTATGAATGGAACTCGATTTCGTTGATATGGCCACCGCGGGCACGTTTGCAGCGGTCGATTCGTTGGACCCAATTTTCAACGACTCGGCCGCTATTTCGCGTTCAATGTTGACTCTGATCCTTCAATAAATCGATTGTAGCGTGTGCTGTGAGGCTTGTGGCATCATCCTGTTGAAACCACATGTCGTCCAAGTCCATATCTTCCAATTCGGGCCAAAAATAATCAGTAACGTGACGATCGTTATCGTCGACGAAAAAATATGGCCCAATAATGCCGCCGGCATGCAAACCGCACCAAACAGTTATTTTTTATGGATGAAGTGGTGATTCATGAAGCACATGTGGATTTTCACCCGACCAATAACGCATAGTTTGCTTATTGACGAACCCATTGAGCCAAAAATGAGCTTCTTCACTGAAGATAATTTTGCGATGAAATTCATCATCTTGGCGCATCTTCTCCAGAACCCAATTGGAGGACGTACGTCGCTTTAAATGGTCCATCGGCTTCAATTCTTGAGTCAGCTTGATCTTGTATGGGTGTAAACCAAGATCCTTACGCAAAATACGCCATAATGTGGTCTGAGCGATGCCCAATTCTTGAGAACGCCGTGGAATTGACTGATTAGGATCGTTTGCTACGGACGCCTGAACGGCAGCGATATTTTCGACACTTCGACCAACCCGTTGTCTCACTGACACGGCAAAATCACACAACGAATATGTAGACTCAAATTTTTTTGCACTAAACTTGTTATTGCCTGTCTACTAGGGCGAGAATTACGACCGAAAAATGGAGTTAACGCTCTTAAAGTTGCAGTCACCGACTCCGAATTTCGGTAGAAAATTTTTATAATTTGCAGATATTGCTCGTTCGTGTACTTCACCATGATGAAAATGTTGAGTTTACTGAATAAATTGACAGTGACAGTTTCATGATTAGTGAAAGAGTCCGTTCACAAATTAAATTCAAAGTTGTCAAATCCCTATTGGAAAACCATTTATATATTCATATTTTGTGTTTTTTTGACGAAGAGTCCGAAAACAAAACTTTGACTTATAAAAACTATTGTAGACACATCCAACATATTTTTTTTCTTTTGTGAAACAGGTTTTCCCTTAATCACTAAGCTCTCACTGTTCCATAAAAACTGGCTTCAGATCTCATATTCTTGTATCGATGACGACTTTTTTTTAATTTCAAAAACGTAAGGCGTATTTATTAAACTTGGTATTATTTTTAGTTTTAACTTTTGTGCAAATCAAAAGTGTCTATCGAGAGACTAAATAGGTGTAGATATAGGAACTTGTACGAGTGTTGCACATAATGTGGCTAAAAAGTTTTAATCTAATCCGAAGAGCCATTGGATCATTTGATGAGTTTGGTTGGCGGATCTTAATTAGCCTGGCTTTTGTTAGTTTAATTTCTGATTTCAACAGAATTGGCTATTAATAACTTAAAATTATTAATAGCCAACAGACTAAAGACTTGTCTTCTGATTTTAACTTCAGTTCAGGTCACTTTCTTATACCCATTAAAATCAATTGGGAACTTTAATCTATTGTAAATAACATTACAACTTGCACCTACAATGCGATATATGTATGTACTGATATAAATGTGAATGTACAATGGAATAATGCTTTGGCTAGTGCTATGATCCGACAGAAAAAAAATAATAGTTTGAATCTGTAGGTCAAGTTTTGTTCAAATAAAAGTTATTAATGTAGATTTATGACGCTTCGATGACAGCGGATTTTCAGAAAATTGTTTCAGTAATTTTATCTGTGCGTCTGTATATTGTTAATTTTGTTCAAGTCGCTCCTTATACTACACCAGATTAGATTATGTTTATTTAGTTTCATTCAAACTATAATATTTACAACTATTAAAAATTATTTTATATTATTTTTTTATAAAATTTCTGAAAAAAAAATTTATAAATAAAAATTTTCTGATTTAAAATATTCTATTACGCATTTTTTTAAATTCAGGGTGTCTCCTAATTCGTCAAGAATAATTTTGGAAATGATATTGGGACATATTCTAAAAAAAAATCGTTGTACAGTAAGGGTCTATCTCCAATGTTGACATCATTTATCGAGGATTTAAGGAAAGGCTTACTTTGGTGTACCCTGACCAATTTTAATGGAAATTGCTCTTTTAATACTAATCGAAAGACTTCATCAAGGATTTTATTTTTAGAAGAAATACTAGCCTTTGTAACTGCGTTTAAATAAAATTGATATCTGGTCTGACTCTTCAGATATCCAATTTCTTAAGCCTATTCCATTTGTCTTGCCCCTGCTAATTTTCGACTTTGAGGTCACTTTTCTCCAGAAAATGCGTAATAATTAATAAACATTTTACTATTTTTTTTCTTATGAACGTAAAAATAATAAAAAAAATCATCAACAAGTTTGCAGAAAAACTCATAGATTCGGGTAAAACATGTAGCAGGTCATAAAAGGAAACAGTTGACAATAAGAGTGGTTTTTACAAGAATTTATAATTTTCCAATAATTTTTTAAAATTGCATAGCTTTTAAAAAGTTTTAAAGCGTGCTCGTTTATTTGACTACCTGTTAAAACCATCATTTCCTTACCCTGTTCCTTAAAAGTCCTTAAAAGGAGTTAGGTTTGAGGTATAAAAGCCTATTTGGAAAATTTGCCAAACCAAAATGGTATAAAAGATTAGAAAAAAATTAATCCAAGGTTACAATTGCTTAGAAACGCTATTGGAACTGTCTGCATTTACAAACCGAGAATACGCAGACATTATTTACGTTTATGGGCTATGCAATGGAAGTTCAAGTAGAGTGCGACAAAGATACTATGAACTTTATCGTAACCGACGACTTCCTAGTGAAGGAGTATTTCCAAATACGTATCGAAGGCTTCGAGAAACGGGATCATTTTCAAATACACGAACTAACGCGGAAGCTACACAAATAAGAACAATTTCGGCTCATGAAAGAATACTGGAAGCTGTTACAACTGATCCATCAATCAGCATCAGACGCTTAGCTTTGCAATTGAATGTTTCCAGACATAAGATTTTTAATGTACTGCATGGAGAAAATCTTTATCCATACCACCATACACCTGTGCAGAACTGCTTCGCGATGATTTGCAAAAGAGCTTTAATTTTTATAACTGGTTGCTGGAACCGAGCTTCGATGACAACGAGTTTATTAGCGGAATTCTTTGGACGGATTTTGAATCACTTTTTCGAGCATATTGGCTGGTATCCCGCTAATAACACGTGTAATTTTGTCTTCCAAGGCTGCAATTTACGCTGGTTTATCGTTTATAGACGAGTGATTTGACGTATCCCCATAAAAAACATTCTAAATGCGTCAAATCGCACGATCTAGCCCGCCAATTCGCCGGTGCAAAACGAGGGATAAATTCCTCATCGAACTCATTTCTCAATTGGTCCTTCGCGTGCTATGTGGCATGTAGCGCCGTCTTGCTGGAACCACATGTAGACCAGGTTCAGCTCGTGCATTTTGAGTAAAAAAAAGTTCGAAATCATTGAACGATAGCGGGCGCCATTGAAGGTAACGTTGTTCTCAAGGTCATCTTGAGATCAAATGGGTTTTTGTTACACTTGTGGTCATAAAAACCGCACCACCTAATGAGTTCTCAAAAAATGCCTAATTACATCAGATCGTAAGGGTTTTTCCCATACTAATGAAGGCTATTCCCCATAACGGAGTTGAGCCTCGTATTCAGTGCAAAAAAAAAATCAGTTTGAATTGAGTTGTGACAAGTAAAAAAAAGTGAAATGTCTGGTAAATATCATCAACTGACTCGGGACGAAAAAGTTGAAATATTGACTTTAGTCGAAGAAGGGCTTGGCTATCGTGAGATTGCGGTTACAATAGGATGCTGTCATTCAAGAAAAAAGAAAATTTGGATCCACTGGAAAGGAAAAAAAAGGCTCGGGACGAAAACGTAAAACAACCCAGAAGACGGACAATATATTACAACGAATTAGCATGGAAGATCGCTTTAAAAGTCCGTATAAGAGCAGAGCTGAGTGAATTTCATCAAGTTGATCTAAGCGCCGAAACCATACGCCGACGGCTACGGGAGATAGGTTTATATGGAACACGACCAACGAAAAAACCTCTCCTAACCACAAAAATGAAAAAAGCTCACATGACGTGGGCAAAAAAGTAGGAAGATTGGACGAAGGATGATTGGCGATGTGTGATATGGTCCGATGAAAGTAAATTTAATTTGTTGTGTGCCGACAATTTGCCATACGTACGACGGTCAACAGGTGAAAGGTTTAAGAACGAGTGCATAGTCACAACAGTGAAGTTTCTTCAAAGCCAGATGGTTTGGGGATATTTTTATTTTTACGTTTTGGGCCCTTTGCACTTTGTTAATGAAACTATGAACGCTCAAAAGTATAGAAAAGCTGTAAAGGAATTTTTGGTACCAGCAATTGAACAGCATCATTCGTATACTGACAAGTGCATTTTTCAAGATGATTCTGCACCTTGCCACCGCGTCAAATCCGTAAGTAAAGTGTTATAAATCAACTTCTAGATGTCTACTTTATAAATAATAAACAGACAAGTAACTAGAGTCTTTCAATAATTTTCAGTTCAAGACAACGTTTGATAACCTTGGAATTACCAGACTAGATTAGCCAGCTAATTCGCCCGATTTAAACCTGATCGAACATTTGTGACATGTAATGAAACGTAAGGTGGCTGAACATAAACCAGAGAGTAAAAAAAAGCTAAATGAAGTTCTGGAACATGTATGGAATACGGATATTACTGAACTTCTAGTAAACTCGATGCCTTCTAGAATAAAAGCGGTTATAACCGCCAAATGAGGAGCAACTCGGTATTGATAATTTTTTGGTAAAAGTGGCATATCTAAACATCTTATATACACATACATAAAAAATGTATCGTTTGATTTTGTTAACCAATGACTGTATAAAAATATTTTAAAAAAATAAGAAAATGAACTGGTTTTTCTTTCTTTGTTAATATCTTTTTTCAAACATTCAATAAACAGATGGAAATTAGATAGAAATACTTATTAACTACTGCGGAGTACTCAACAAAAATTTCATTTCATTATAAAAATTATTATCGTAGTTATTAACAATTTTCCAATCATTGTGATATGGTGCGGTTTTTATGACCGCAAGTGTATATATAAAACAAGGAACTATTATAATTTATATTGTCAAATTGTTTTGTCACATTTTATATCTATAAAGATTGTTTCGTGGTCAATTGTTTGTAGGCTACCTTTTATTCGCGCTGCTATTGACTTATTATTTGTTTCAACGTAATGAAGTGTTATGTAATTCTTGTCGATTCTGTTATCACTTGATAATATGCATTATCTTTTAGAGATGTGGAAAACTCTTCTCTAAATATTATGTCCAGTCATTGTTGAAATCACCGGCGATCACTACATCCTTATCGAGATCATAAAGTCCACCCGTCAATTTGGAAAATTCATCACAATTTGCTCTACTACTTGAACTTGGGTATCTATACATTTCAACAATTATGCATGAATAGATCAGAAGATTTAAAGTATTAACTGACCACCGTAACTGCATGTTTTTAGTGTATTGCTTAACATTTACAGCTTCAAGTTTCCATCTTGCATATACGAGTATAAGAACTGCATCAGTGTGTTTTGATTTGGTAGCGCATCTTTCAACTAAGATAACATAAATTTGTCTATGATCACTATTCATGATATCATTAGTTACATTTGTTTCAGATGACACCAATATATCAAAATTATTTTACAATTAGATTTGTAGCTCCACACAATTACTTAAAAATCCCCATATATTGAAATAAGCAACCTGCACCGATTTTCACCGCGTTCTTGCCTTTTTGGAACTCATAGAGAAAACAAAGTCTTCGTTTTACACACTTATATTAACTTCTAATTCAAATAGACTTGACGTCCTGTAGATAGAATGCATCATCGTTAAATTCATTAAGCTGAGAATATTGACGTGATCTTCACGGACTCAAGAGTCAGAATTATTAATTTTACTATGTTCGCAGCAGCGTATTATGAATTCCTACTGCGACTCAATGCACCTATTGTGTTGACATCAATCCATTGATAAGATCTTGTCATAAACCTTACTCCATGAGTTGAGTTCGAGGACGGTTTTTTTAGAATATAAAAACCTTCTGGATCACAATGCGTGGGTTTAATAACTCTACGCGTTATTTGCTCTGAGCGTGAAGAGGGTTTAAAAATGCAAAATTATAACAACACACTAGTTCCTCGATGTTAACATAAAAAGCTCGCTTAGTCGTAGTAGGAGTTCATAATACGACATTCACAATAGCTTCATATAGCTTTCTAGACAGTTGTAAGTACATTAATACAAGATACAGTTAGCACGAAAACTCAAGCCACAGAGACAACTCAGAGCATACTCAGACTGGGTGCTGAACCAAAATACAGTTAATGCTGATTTTTCGAAGAAAATCTTCTTCATCGATGAGCTACATTTTCAATAATCTGACTATGCTAATTTTCGTATAAGGCGAAATCATAACCCTTAACTGGATTAGGAATGAACATTACATGACACGAGTTATATGCGCTTGTAAACCTATAATTTTTAGCATAAAATCGATGATTTTGAACTGGAGGACATGAGGTCGCAACAATGGTGTCACATGCTACACAGCGTGTGTCACGGCAGAGATTTCGCGTGAAAGGTTAATGGCTGCGTTATTCAATTTGACATCAATTGGCTATTAACATGGAGATGTTTCAAATCCACCACTATTCGAGTTAAACCTGAGATACAAAGAGAAAAAGTACTCAAACATTACAAAAAAAAAGTGTTGCCAGAAGTCAAAAAAAAAAACCATTTAACTTATAGTGTTTTATATAAAATGGAATAGTCCAAACATTATATTGAAATAAAGATTTCAAAAGATAAGGAAAAACTATTTGGTTTATTTTAAACACAAATCCTAAATTGTAAGTGGATAACGCTGTACAAATGTTTATATATGCACACATATGTATGGCATGTATGTTCTCATGTTCTCGTCCAACAGTTACTCAAACCAGTCAGATATGTTTTTCTTGTTATCCCTATTCACTTGTTTAATTAATTTTTGTTAAATTGCATTTTCCGGTTCTCAACCCCCAGTGCTCGGATTTTTTTTTGTCTGCTCGCAAATTTCAGTGCAAAGCCCCTATCTATATTAAATTGCAACCAAACAATACAAAAAAATTAAAAACAATAATTCGACCCGCGGCTTCGCCCCCAACATCTTCGTCCACTAGCCCCATTTTTGACCCCCTACTGCCTCCCGCAGTGAAAATAACTCAACAAACTTTCGACACAACCGAATGTCGTTATGCACTTTCTAGACTTAGAGAAAAAAAAAGAGACGTACGAGAATATACTTCTAGCGTATCTGCATGACAAATCCGACCCAGTTTGCTATGAGGGAAAAACTAAAACAAGAGTCATGGTCTCCATACAGCAGGAAGGTCTCCCTACTGACCTTACTAATCTGAGGAACTTATATATCAAGTTCCACCAAATTTTCAACATGTCTCTCCAAAAAGTCTGAGACGACCTTGCTGTTTTCGGTAACTATGTGCACTCAAAAAGGATCTCACACCTTCAACGGAGCAGAGCTGACCACGACAAATTTTTTCATCCCTAATGTGCTACCATTGCCTGTTTTCCAACCGTCCAGTCCACACCTACGCCCTCTCGAAATAACCTTCCTCTTACCTTCTACTATCAAAATGTAAGAGGACTGCGATTAAAACCCGTGCTATCTTGCGAAAATCTCACCCTCTCCCATTTGAGGTATACGCTCTGCCCGAAACTAATCTAATTCCCGATATAAAGAATCAGGGATTTTCCTTGTCGAGGTGTGCTACTGGCCGTCCACAATGACTTAACCTCTTCTCCAATCGCTGTTTCTACTTCTTCTACGCTTGACTACGTTTCAATAAAGATAAGGGCGAATTCGTAAATGCACGACTTGTAAAGCAAATTATCTGCAAAGCACATGTAATAGAGCAGTTGAAACGTCAAAAGCATATGTTTGCATTGCAAGTGTTAAACGTTTATGAATGGATAACTTGCACAATTTTCATTCCTCAATATTATAAAGCATGATTGTTCAACCAAGTTGTGTACTTATTTCAAACACCTTACTTAATGGTTGCCAAGCTACACTAAAAAGAATAAAAAATATATTAAACGCCAAACATAAATTCAAAGTGAAGTGTGCAACATTACTTTGATAGTTGCACAGATGCTCTTGCTTTTGCGTAAAAAAACCGAATCTACTAAGTTTTAGAACTGTGTGCTTTGCGGTAATTTTCCGTTGTGCGTTTGCGAATCTCCAGCTTTGCACATTATGTGCAACATATGCGTTTACGAATTTGGCCTAACCTCCTTGCAGGTCCCTGTACGTTATGTGTTTTTACATCGCCGCAACCTATCGAATGCTACCAACTCGCTATCGATGCAATTGATCAATTAATTAATTTATCTGGTCCTCTCGATGATATCATCGTATTCGGCGATTTCTATCTATCTCAACTGCACTGGACTCAATCAGAGGATGAATCTTTTTTTATCGCAAACCCTAACTCGAGTAAAGAATGCCTCTTCTTGGATAAGCTTACAGGCTCAAGCTTATGCCAAGTTAGTGGGGTCCCCAACTATATGGGTACGGAATTAGACCTCATTTTCACTACTGAACCCATAAACTCCTCTCTCTCGCTCTGTCCCCTTTCACTATCGACCATTGATAGCTTCCACCCGCCACTTTTTCTTTCTCTTTTCCACCACTCTCCGTCTGCAACTGCGTCTTCTTACGACTTTCATAAAGCGAATTTCCGCAAAATTAACGAATATCTTAGAAGTGTTCTTTTAATTTCGCCAATATGTGTCTCAGTGATGCTCTCTCTATCTTCTACAGAGAATTATTTAATTCTATTTTTCTCTACGTCCCCTTTTCGCGCAAAAAAAAACCCTTCTACGAGCCCGCCGTGGTATAATCGTAAACTTCGCTCTTTACGTAACAAGAAAAAAAAATTGTGGACAGTTTTCCTTCGATCCAATTCCTTTGCTGACTATTCCAACTATCTCGGGTTATACTTTCAATTCGCCCAGCTTTATAACGTTCTCTACCAGCGATATCTCGATAGTACGCAACAAGGCTTATAAACGATCCTAAGTCTTTCTACCAATTCGTTAACTACAAAAAAAATCAGACGGTTTTCCTCCATCCCTCTCATACGAAAACATATCGTCAACCGATCCGCATACTATAGCCAACTTTTTTGCTACTTTTCTTAAGCAATCTTTTGCCGATAATTCCTTCGTACCGGATCCCTCTTATTTCAAATACCTGTTTAACTTCACCATTGGCCTCTCTATTTCTCAATGTTTTAATCATACAGTGATAGAAAATAAATTTCAACAACTTAAAGATAAATACGAGTACTTACCCGGCCCAGATGGCCTTCCATCCATTTTTCTTAAAAAGTGTTCCTCCACACTTTCCCACCCCTTTTCAAATCTCTTCCAGTTACCTACTAACCTCGTCGAATTCGTGCCCTCTGTTCTCTCAGCCTTAGAAAGTGGTAAAGAAGTTGACGTTATAACAACTGACTTCAGTAAGGCTTTTGACAAGATATCTCACAAACTAATCCTGTTCAAATTGTCCGTCCTTTTGCTAAAATGGATATCTTCTTACCTGGATAATCGTTTTTATAGTGTTCGATTCAGGTCTACCCTATCGGCCCCTTTCTTGGCCACTTTAGGTGTTCCTCAAGGTAGTCACCTAGGTCCACTCCTCTTCATCCTAGCTATTAACGCTCTTTATAGGATCATTCAACACTCAGCACTTTTTCTCTATGCTGACGATACCAAATTTTTTAAACCCATTTCCTCACAACATGACTCCAGCCTCCTTCACAAAGATTTAAATAGTTTTTCCACCTGTTGCATCAAGAATTGCTTAGAACTCAACGTCTCCAAATGCCAATCGATTACCTTCTCACGTAAGCGTAAAAAGTCTCCTTAACGAGTTTACCATCTCCACGGCCAACCTATATACCTTATTGAGTCTATCCGCGACCTTGACATATTGTGCGACAGGACTGGGAGCTTAATTTCCGCTCGCATATTGATCAGATAATTTCTAAAGCAAATTCATCACTCGGCTTTGTTAAAAGATGGTCAATAGGATTCTGCAACCCGTACGTGACCAGATCACTACACATCACTTACGTTCGCCCCGTTCTCGAGCTAGCCAAACGTGGTGTCCCTTTCAACGAGTTCATGTATCCCGTATTGAGAGCATCCAGCGTCGTTTTCTTCGATTTGCTTTTCGAGGTCTACCTTGGAAGGATCCTCTAATCTTACCTCCCTATCGAGATCGTCTCAAGCTCATTAACCTGAATACCCTTGAGGAACGAAAGGACGCAGCTGACATTCTTTTCTTTCACCGACACCTCTCAGACTCCGTCGATTGCAAGTCTCTTTACAACTCCATTTTCTTTTACACTAACCCTCGTAATCTACGTTGCCACCATCTCTTTTATCTACCAATTCACCGCACCACATATGACTCTAACGAACCAATCTCCCGTATGCTGGCTAAGGTAAACTCCAACCCTTCCGTTTTCGATTTTAATCGCAGCACTCTGTTCCTCAAATCCGATCTCCTTCACCATCCCTAGTTTTAAGGATTAGATATCGCTAAACTTTAATTTTTCTTTTAGTTTTTAAGTCCTAGTTTTTAAACTTGTATTAAGCCAAATAAAAGGGGACGTTAGTAGCCCCCACTAATATTAAAAATTAAAACTAAGTACCTCTAAAACGACCAAAAATATTTTCTTAAAATTTAGTGCTTCATGTGCAAGGAATTTAAAAAACGCTTTTAAAATGTTTACTATAGTAAAATCTGTCTATTTACCTAGAAATTAAGGTTTGATTAGCAAGTGATCCATTTATATATTGAAATTAATTTTCTATCTTATAATCCTGCAATATGCAGTACATACTCGTATACGTCTTATAGTTCTTACATCCCAAAATAGTTCAAGAAGTATTTTTTGGTGCGTTTTAGTAGTGTACATACATATTGTATGTATATTTCTTTTAATACATAAAATACTCGTACAAAGGGTGTTTTTTCAAGAAGTACAGATTTGTTGGTTTAAACAAAACACAAAGAAATTAAATCGATGACGATTTATTAAACTCATTTTAAAGTTGATTTTATGTCGCTTAATAATTGATAGTAGTTTCGGGCATATGTCTACCACGCCTGCCTCGTACAAAGCCCATTCTAGAGGTCCAATTTTCGACATCTTTTCCGAGTAATTGGAGTGTATATCGCGTATTACTGGAACAATGTTTTGAAAGAAATGTTGTCAAATCGCAGGATCTTGGTGGCCAATTGATGGGCCCATTTGTTAAAATAAACAGATCGTGCTTTCAATAAAGCGATGTTTTCGTTGGTAGTATGGGGTGAGCACCATTTGTTGGAACCGCAATTCTTTCACATGGATGCCATGCAAATTTGAAAACAAATAATCATTGTACCGGTGTCTATTGGTAGTAACTTGTACTCCAGCCATATTTTTGAAGAAATAAGGACCGACGTACAATCCGCACCATACGGTACATTTTTCTGGACGAAATGGATCTTAAGGATTGTCCTCTCACCAAATACGGCAATTCCGCTTGATTACGTAACTGTTTAACCAGAAATGTGTTTCGTCACTTCCACTTGATCCAGTCCAATCACTGAATACCCGGCGAAATAAATGATCTTTTTAGCTTTAGCTTTTGTACCAATTAGATCTTATAAACCTTAATACCAAGAGCTTTACGCAGAATTTTCCATATAGTGGATGGACAAGGGCCAAGTTGCTGCACACGACGAATCGATAAATTAGTGTCCTCTTCAACACAAGCTTCCACAGCTGCGATATTTTCTTTCGAACGCACTGTTCTTTTCCTTGTTAGTGTGTGAGTATCCAATAGCACCCATTATATGTAGAGTAAATACACATAAATATTACATTAATTGATGCGTACATATTTATGCAATATATCTTAAATTTTTGTCTCCTAATTAAGTCTTTACTCATTGTGAAGTTCATAAGAAAAACAAAAATCATACCTTGACCATGCAATGGAAATCGCATTATACCTAACGAACAAAACAACACCCACCACGGATTAAAATTTCACGAAAAATGTTTCGAGGGTTTACCCATTAGAACAATACAAATTACCAATTTCGTATTTCCGATTGAACGGAAACGAATCTTTTATAGCGATGTGGTCCGAAAAGCGGATGGTCCTGTTTTAGAGTGAAACGCGGTCATCTCTCTCCCAATTGCCACTTTGCTGCACACGGCTATGTTCGACAATTACCAGTCGTTGGCAGTCGAGATCATATGTAACAGAGACCGAGTAATAGAGAAGTTTTAAGCCAGGTCAATTTGGCATTAGTAATCCAAGTGTTAAAAAGCATCTCAAAATGAAGTTTTAAAACAACTTTTTTTCCCAAAACAATTCTAACGATTTCAACAAAATATTCTATTATTATTTATAAACAAAGCTTTGTACAATAAAATTCGATTATCAGTTGAATTCAAGATGCAAGTTCGTGCGACGCAGTAGTTTCAGTTTTTTTTATATAAATATAAATATGTGCCTTGAATTTAAATTATACATCACCATTTATGCTTACTTTAGAGTAGCGTTTGCAGACAAAAGCAACTATAAAATCTCGAACATAGTACCTATATACGAGTATGTATACAGACCTATGTAAATATATATGTACATAGGCAAAAATAAAAAAACTTCACATTTCACCGCGACAAATCTATTTGAGTTTCTTTCTTTTCATCAAGCCATTTTGAGAATCATCGTTAGCAAACCGCCACGCTCGGTTCATGTTCACATTATGGATGAGCAAATTTACACGTACAATGCCAATCACCAATTTGTAAATGTTTATAAGCTAAACTTACCTCTAAGAGCCTTCATATGTGCTACAGCCATCCGCAGTATTGTCAATTTGTCAGGTTTTCTTGCTAAAGCACTGCATGTAGGCACCATATCCGATAATTCTGTTATGTAAGCAGTCATCTTATTTCTACGCCTTCTTTCAATTTCACAGTGGTTCTCCCGGCTAGTGAAAAAAGAAATAGATATTTAAAAATCTCCAATAACATACGAGTAAATTTATATTCATAATCCCTAAAATTAATTGATTAATACTCGTAAAAACTATGTGGCAATTCAATTGAACATCGAATTTCATAAGTTAAGTCTACCTCAATTTTCTTTTCCGTAATACTCGTATCCTGTTTACATTGTAACTATATATTTTACAGATTTATTTTTAGCGAACATTCTGTATATGTGTATACCCACTATAGTAATAAAGAAGAAAACGTTCAACATTTATAGAATTTGCTTCCAGCATGCATTTGTACATACATATACACATGCACCTACATATAAATGTCTGCATATGCATCTATTTTAAAAAAGTATATGAACGTATAGCACTGTACAATGCTATATTGGTCACGACTAAGAATAAAATGCTGTCAGCAAATAAACAAACCGTGTACACTGTGCGCGGTAAAATTTTTACTCTCCGGTAGTCGTATTCCTACTATTCGTTTCTCAGTCAGCTTGTGACTGCATTTGTCTACATACATATATATATATATATATATATATATATAGATATATACTTGTATCCTAATATTTACTCGTTTTGCAATTTGCAACAGATTTACTCATTGTTAAAATGTGTAATATTAATAATGCAAACAGTATACATTACTCAAGTCCAATTAGAATCTAATTCGCAAATACATAATTGATGAAACAATGTTGAACTCTTTATTGCTAGAAACATTTTTTTTTTAAAAATTTGGAACAAACTGTATAATTGTATTAACTTTTGCAACATTTAGATGAAACTTGGCACACCCCTTGTAAAAGTATCAAATACATACTAATGTTGACAAAATATCTATAGGCTAGTATTTACACGCTTAATACAATACATCAATATAAAATTAAAGAAGCGGGCAATAATACCTTTGAAAATTTAAATACACATCGCCTTATGCTTATGTGTTACTTAGATATTTTGTTTATATTTAGAATAAGCATAAAAACTTCAGTTATTCGATTCATTAAAAATCAAAATACACGTACATAGTAGATTTTTTGAAAAAAAAAAAAAGTTTTTTCATAAAAACTGTAATATGAACATATTTCCAGCCGTATAATATACACATTAGTACTTATGCATATACAGTCAAAATCGGTTATAACGAAATATCGGTCATTGCGAACTAATCTTGAAGTCCCGGCCGAGGTTCATACACATTGTACTAACCGAATATAGGTTTTAACGATATCACCTATAACGAATTATCGGATTTCGGATATCGGAGGATTTCCCTTTTATTGTTTTTTTTTTAGCATTCTGTTTTTGAGAAGAATTGGAATAGTAATTTTTTATATCAAGAAAGGTTAAAAGTGTTAGTTTTTTTTTTTGAAAATGAGTTCAAAACATAGAGGTTTTACAATCGAAGAAAAATCTAAAATAATTTCAAGGCTCGAAGCTGGTGATTCCAATAAAAGTTTGGCAGCAGAGTTTCTGTATCGGCCTCAACAATCTCTAGAATTTTAAAGAATCCAACTTGAAAATAAAGAAAGCTCGATGCAGTTAACATCCCGACATAGAGGCTGCTTTGCTCAACTGGTTCAAAGCCCAAAGAAGCTTAAATAGTCTATTAAGAGGACCAATTCTACAAACTTGCAAAAGGGTTGGGAAAAAATTACTTCACCTGCTCAACACTTGAATTCAACGATTTTGGCAAAAGACATAACATCGTTAGTGCAATGGTAAGCGGTGAATATGGTAGTTTTTCTAAAGAAATTGTGGATGATTGGTTGCGTGGTGTTTGGCCAAAGCTGCGAGAGGGCTATTCGGATGATCAAATCTTCAACATAGACGAAACAGGTTTGTTCTACAAAATGACACCTAATAAAACTTTGAAATTCAAAAGTGAAAAATGCGTTGAAGGTAAAATATCAAAGGAACGAATTACGGTTTCAGTGGAGCTAATATGACCGGAACTGCTAAACAATGTTGGTTATTGGAAAATCAAAAAAACGCGAGGTCCTTTAAAAAGGTCAAGAAACTTACATCATTGTATAAGTTCAATAAACGAGCCTGGATGACATCAGACATATTCGAAAAACATTTAAGAAATTGGGATAGACAGTTGACAAAACGAATGAATATAATTCTGTCATTAGTGGACAATTGTCCTGTACATCCAAAGATCGATGATCTTACTTCTATAGAGTTTATGTTTTTGCCGCCTGATACAACTTCTGTGTTACAACCAATAGATCAGGGTATAATCAGATCACTAAAAGGGTATTAGAGAAAGCTTCAAGTACTTAACATAATTCGTAACATCAAGAAGCAAGATGGACCACATGTAATGAGGATGTCATTTGATGCCATTCTACTGATTTCCAGAGCTTGAGAGAAAGTGTCTATGGCAACTATAAAGAATTGTTCTAAGCATTGTGGATTTATCCCATAAGAACCTGATAATTCAATTGAAACTGAGTTCAAAAAAGAAGGCAATTGGCCTTCATATCCACTCATATGATAACGTATTTGATTCATACACTTTTGAAGATTTGGTTGATGTGGACAACAACATTGTGACTGCAGATTTATTAACCTACGAACAAATCATTGATTCTGTTCACAATGAAAATGTGGAGTGAGAATGAAGAAGGTAAGAAGAGTTTTTAGTCTTGCTTCTCTGACAGTATGAAAACATTTTGCAACATTTTTACTTATAGAAACTGAAATAATTCCAGTAAAAATTGAAGATGCACTTCAGGCTGTCAATACCTTGAAATCGTTTGTTTTGATACCTTTGACAAAAGTTAATAAGAATTTTTGACCAAAATGGAGATGAAAATAGAAGGGAAGTTCATAAAACAAAAATGTCGACAGCAGAAAATCACAGATTACTTTTTACCCCAATCATAAATAAGTAAAAGTACTATAAAAAAATAATGTGTCCACTTGTAAAATGGAAAATCTGTTATAACGAAACAGCGGATATAACGAACAAATTCACCAGTCCCATCTAACATGATAGATAGATAAAAAAAAAATATATATACATATAGACCACATGCATATATACATTATATGCCTAAGGATTAACGCATTATAAGTACAATCTTGCTCAAAGTTTCAAATGTCGTAAGCACATTCAAGTAAGCTCAACGATTTCAAATAAAGTGAAAATATTGGAAAAAGATAAAACGCCTTAATATAAATGGAAAAACTTTGCCATTGCATTTTTTCAATTCACAGTAATTAAAGTTCCATAATATTCTGTCTGTTCTCTTCATATCAATGATATTAATCTTATTTAATAACTACACATACATTTAGCAATACAAAATAAGTGTATTTTTTCAACGAAGTTCTTTCTTTCTTCTTAGGCGTCACATGTGTGAATACAAACTCTGAATATACATCCATGCATATTTATATACATATTTATATACATATTTATGTATAAGGAAAGAGAGTAAGACTTTGTGCTGAGCTTAACATAATTTTATAACTTTGTCGGAAAACAGAACAAATGAAACGTACGGCTGCAAATTTTATTGTATTATACGAGGTCTGTTCAAAAACTATCCGGTTTTTATTCATAAAATCAACATTTATTGAAATACAATTATACGAGTATAATTATATACGATATAACAGCAATCTTCTTTAAAGTACTGCCTTTAAGCTGCTATACACTTATCCCAACGGTTCTGGCACAGCTAGAAGCATTGCTGGGAAGCCATCTCTGGTATGGCGCGCAGGTGGTCCGTCGCAATCGGCATATCTTCCTTGGTTTGAAATCTAAATCTGTTCCCTTTCAAATGCATTTTCAGCTTAGTGAAAACCTAGAAGTTACAGGGAGCGAGGTCATGATTGACGAACCACAGCCATGTTGTGTCTGGCTATGAAACTCAAAAGCGTGGGTGAAGAATGAGCGGGTGCGTTATCATAATGAACTGAAACCTTTCGGCAGTACTTTTTGGTGATACTTCATGATGAACCACGCCACTGGAGTCAAAAAAAAAGATTAGCATAACTTTCACATTGCTGAGGACCTGTCCCGCTTTTTTGGGCCTCGATGATGTTGCATGATTGCATTGTGATTGCTGGAATTTGGTTTCAGGGTTGTATCCATAAGCCCGAGATTATTTCTACTTGAAAATCTCCTAGCTTTAAACAAAATTTGATGCAGTAACGTTGTTAAACTTTTTCTCCCATTCTCTCTTAAAATAAAATCCGACGACTGCTACTTAAACGTGTTTATCCGTGAAAAAAAAAAACAATACTAAACCAATAAAAATTATGATCGGATACTTTTTAAGAAGAAAATCGTTGTTAAAGAAATTATCGGTTGTAGATTTAAATTGGCTTGGAGCCGCTAGTGTTTTTGGGTTCAACTCCAAGCAGTATCTTCGGAAAGCAGAAGAAAAAATTTTAATGTCACCAAGGCCAAATCTCGTTTTATTTCTTGTCGTTTAGAGTGAGAAAAGACCCGTGATCCCTTTCTCAATTCAATTTTGTTGGCAAAATATCATAGTACGAGTATTAGAGCTCAAAAGATAAGCTTTACATTGAAAACATAAACTCAATACAAAAAATACTACAAGGTTATTCTCATATTTTATTTACACAAAATGGAGTTTTACAATGCACATTTTATGTTTTAAAAACAATATCGTCTAAGTGCCGTGCATTCCTCTTAACACACTTTTTTTCTCTTTATTTCTTGACTCAAACAAGATATAAAATTATTCAATGCAAAAAAAAATCAAATTACTTGATTTAAAGAACTTTAGGTTTCGTTTTTGCCGGGAATAGTATAGTAAATACAATATACTGACAAATAAATGATAAGAGGCGAAACTACTAATAGTTACTCGTAACATCCTAACATTTAATATTCTGTTGATGGGGAAAGTAAACAATAATAACAAGATATAATGGGTGGTTTTTTAAGCGTTTGGTTTTTAATTGTTAAAAACACACAGGAAATTTGCGAAAGTGTATACAATTTGAGTTGATAATCAATGCTTGCCATTTACTTTTAAAAGATTATTTCATGTAAATGTTGACCAGGACTACTTTCTAAGTGATCCGTATGGAGAGTCCAATTTTAAATTACTTTTTAGACCATATTGGCTGGTATCTAGCTAATAACACGTGTAATGCTATCTTCCAAGGCTGCAATTGACGTTGGTTTGACTTATCCCCATAAAAAATAGTCTAGCCGGCCAATTCACCAGTCCAAAACGAGAGATAAATTGATCACCGAACTCATTTCTCAATTTGTAGATCGATTCGTGTGCTGTGTGGCATGTAGCTTGCAGAAATTTAAACACTTAACTCATTGGACAAAATGAAGTTCGAAATCATTGAACGATAGAGGGCGCTATTGACGGCAACGTTATTCCCACGGTCATCACCGGATGATTCCATCCGACTATAAACCGCACCAAACAGTGCATTTTTCCGGGTGCATTGGCAGCTTCTGTATTGTCTGAGGTTGGTCATCGGACCAAATACGGGAGTTTTGTTTATTAACATGTTTGTTTATTAACTGAAGACAATTTTTCGATAAAAAAGCGGATATTCCGCTAGCTTTTCTAAGGCTTAAGTTCTTGCGCGAACTGTATTTTGTAAGGTTTTAGACCAAGATCCTTGCATAAAATCATCCACATAGTCGAGTAACACAATCTCAATTGCTGCGAACGGCAACGAATGGACAAATCAAGGTCTTCATTACACTGGCGAATACAGCAGCGATATTTTCCTCTGTAGAGTACGCTCTAAGCATACTGGTAGGTGGCTTGATTTCCAATAGCGCAAAAGTTGGTCGCTATGGCTTGAATTGCTTGCTCAGTAGGTTGATTATGACGGCCGTAAAATGGTCAAAGTGCGCAAAAAACATTTTTACAGAGCATGAATTTTGATAATAAAATTCAATAATTTGTAGGCGTTGTTCGGGTGTAAGACTTTCCACGATCAAATGGCAATGGTAACTGAGCATGTTTGGCTTTTGCACATGCCACGGATCACGTGTGAGCTGCCAAAAATAGAACATTGAAAAACCAGACAGCAAAAATATCACCCTTTAGTAAACAGATGAATTCAGAAGAAAGCTTAACATTTACAACAATGTTCCCAGAAATGAATCTACTCGTATTACAGCATGATCAAGAGAGAAAAGCCATTTTTTGACATTGATTAAGAATATGTACTGTTTTCTTTCTTTCACACCAGGCGCGGTAATAAAATATAATAAAAACGTGAAAAGTGTATAATACCTATGTATGTATTGTAAAACAGTCAACGCGTTCAATTTCAGAGCAACTAGCTTCCTGGGAAAATGAATCGACTAAGCAAAAATGTAAGCAACTTGGTGAGTGGTAATAAATTGGAAAGTCATTGGATTTTACATATTAAAAAGCATAAACTTGGTTTTATTACCAATTAGTGTTGTTTAAACCATAGTCGTAATAATCATTATTTACATCCGAGAATAGATTAAGATAACTTTTATTAGAATACGAAAGAACAGTATCATAAGCACATGCTGTAATTTCGCCCTTAAGAGGTTGAATTGTTATGTAATGAATTTACATAAATAAGAAACAATGTTGTGCCCACAATAGAGCCTTGAAGAACTCCGATATTCGTATATTTTTCGGAACTGAATAAAAATTGTATCTTTACCAATTGATTACGATTTTTTAAATAAGAATCAAACCAGCCTCTGAAACCTGCATTAAATAATTTATTTAATAACAAGGTGTGGTTCATAATGTCAAAAGCCTTAGTTATATCAATAAATATGCAAAAATAAATTTGAGAAGTATTAAGACTGTCATAAAGATTTTGCAATGCACTTGCAGTAGCTTTGCCGCTTCTAAAGCCGAACTGAAAGTCGCTAAAGAAATGATTCCTATCTAAAAATAATAGCATTTTAGATTTAAAGACTGAATTATTCAGGTATTGTTGTTTTAAACCCTTGACTTAAGGTATCCCCCATAAAAAAAAGTCGCGCAGTGTATGGTCCGGTCCGGTGACCCTCTACTCTGAGCATCGAACTTGTCGAGTTCTAGAAGCATTCGCCTTCCCTCCCACTCGTTTTACCCCTGGGCTGGATCAAGGTGTCATACGACTAGTGCCGAGAATCAGCCTGATTGAGATTCATGTATCAAAAATAGCTCAGTCGTGGACAGAGTATCCGGATAACTGGCGTCCTGTAGATTAGCTAGCCTTATCAGTATACAACGGATCTCTGTACAGATGGACTCGCCTTTCTCCACTACTCACTGCTCACTGCTTACCTGGCGGCCTTGTACTATACTTTGAAAAACAAGTACTTTGGGGCATTTCCCGGCTAAATCTTTTAGGTTATCATTTTTGAGGTCCTAAGGAACCATTGAAAGCAATAAAAAATCAATTTTTTGAAAATCCTAGAGTGGCCTAACCCCTTAATACTGGGCGATAATACGGTGACTGCACCGACTATCAACAAGGCTCCTGAAATGTAGAGCAAAGGTAAAACTGTGGCAGGGCATAGTGCCACTCAAGGAGTGGCAGAACTGACAAGCCATGGTCCTACCACTTCCTCCACCCCTAGCAGCAGTAAGTTTGTGGTAGGCTCCTCCCTCAAAAGAGGAATCAAAAACTCAACCGCGTCACCAAGCCCTGTCCAAGGCGATCTACTCCTGACACCGAAATGCTGTACGCATAATCAAAATCCTCGGACTCATTCCGGAGGTTGAGAGAACAGCGAACATGAAGAGCAAAACTGAGCGGCCCAATAACATCCGTAAAGACAGATTATCCATTGTTCTCAAAATGCTAAAAGACTCTTCCAAACGCAAGAGATCAACTTTCATGTAAGCATCCCCTCTTGATGCTTCTGGAAGCAAAATTGTTGGTCTTTCAAAATAGGAAACGTCTCAGCACTATTATAGGTGCCATCACTGGACACTGTCTTGTATAGGCAAAAATGCAAGAAGGCTTGACGTCTTTACAAATGATTTCTGCAGAAACTGCATGGACAAGGACGAGGAAGAGACAATCCCCACCTACTCTGTACATGCCCAGATCTCTCCAAAAAATAGGAAAGTCCAGTTAGGAGCTTTCTTCTACAATAACTTGTATGATCTAAACAATATAGACATTGAACAGTCTCCTACGCTCAAAATGATTCCAAGAGTAGGAAGATCACAGATCTACGTGGCATCACAATGGGCAAATGGGCCTAAGTGGGCTGGTTTCTCCAAAAGCCATTCTTACCTAACCTAATGTCCAGTCACAAATTTGTATAGGGTATTGGGGAAAAGTATCCTCAGCTTATCCATTGAAACTCCAACTGCATATGGAGTGGCACCGTCCTGCTGAAATTATGTTCTGTTATTGAACCCGGAAAACCGAAGAAGACTGAGTGTTCGCAATAACGGAACAAAATTAAGTTTCTGAAATAGATATACAGTGCTGTGCAAAACATTTGCAACCACAATTGCCATGTGATGCGGCAGCATTTCTAACTTAGTTCTTAGTGGTTATTTAAACTGAAATATTTCTATAAATTATCCTTATACATTTTACTTAATTGGAAACAAATCAAATTGGACATATTTCTTGACAACAAAAATAAGCATGAAGTTTTTGCACTGAAACCTACAAATTGCCTGTGCAAAACATCTGCAACTAACAGTTTGCTATTACTATCCGGTACAATGATTTTTTTTTAACGGTAAATTTTATGCTTGTTTTCGGTTTTTGTTTGCATTCATTCCTTGGTTTCGTCCGTCGATTTGCAGCGCATTAGTCAAATACAAGTAGTAGTGAACAGACTTGCAGTTAAAACAATTGTGTTCTTATTAATAAAATGGGTGGAAACAAATATTGCCAAGAGCTGAAGTCCAAAATTTTAACAGATTTTAATAATGGGCTTATCCAAAATGAAATTTCGATCAAATATTCGATCCACAAGTCAACAATTTGTCGTGTCGTTAATAGTGGAGTTGTGGTATCAGACCATAAAGGTGGCAGGCCCCGCAAAACAAGTGGAAAAGAAGATAGCAAAATTATTAATTTTATAAGGAGAAACCCCAAGGCGTCTTCCAAAGAAATCAAGGTAGAACTACTGCTGGATATTGACTCATCAACAATACGGCGCAGAACTCAGCTGGTCTTCAAAGCTACAAACCAGCCAAAAAACCGTTTATTTCAAAGAAAAATTTGAAGGCTCGTATGAATTTTGCTAAGACACATTTAAATTGGAGCCCTTAGAAATGGATGACTGTCTCATTTTCTAATGAATCGAAATTCAATTTGTGTGGATCAGACGGAAAGCAACATGTAAGGAGTCCGAAAAGCGGCGGTGGGAATGTTATGGTCTGTTGCTGCTTCTCTTCGCAGGGCATTGGTCAAATTCATCGTATTGAAGGGATTATGAGATCCGAAGATTACAAAGAGGAACTCTTTGCAGAAGTGGACAAGCATTGGAAAGACATTCCCAAATTATTTATTGACAATTCAATTGCTTCCATGCCCAGGAGTTGTGCAGCTGTCATTAAAAATAAGGGGTACGCAATAAGATATTAGAATATTTTTGATACTTTGTACAGTTTTTAACATTTAAATCGAAGAACATATCTTGGTTGCAAATGTTTTGCACAGCACTGTATGTAGAAGAGAACGATTTTGTATTACTTTTTGCATCCAATGCATCCATCATCCAATTTCTCAACCATGGATCAGTTTGTGGAAGTTGGATGTACATATGATCATGTCTTCTTATTCCAAAGACATATCTCACCATATCATTAAGAGCAACCATAACTTGGTGCTGAGATTAGGAGTTCAATTTACAAGATACAACTATAGAATAATCAAAGGGTGGCATAAGTAAGAATTTAATAAACCTCAGTTTAATGCCCATCTACATCTGGAAAACAACTAAAGCTTGAGTAATCCCGCATAAACCCACCGCATAACTAGCATATAATACATATATAATTTGCATGCTCAATGTCGAAGCATCACTCTCGATCACTGAATCGATCCGTTTCAATTAGCATCCAAGATTAATAACTGTATTTAAACACTTAACTTTTTTTGTGGATTTATGTGCAGTAAAATACTTATAGGACGAAGATCGGTGGTCGCGGGAGGGAGGGATTCGATGCTCGCAAAAAAGACGAATAGGACAGTGAATAGACGGACTACTTAATGAACCACACCGGACTATCGCGCCATTATTTTTTTTTTTAATTATAGACACAAGTAAATAAATATTTTGTTTTGTTTCTATAATGTTTATCTATCGTTGGTTGTATACATTTAAAAAAAGTGGCTTACCATCTTCGTTGATTTAAGTTAACATTTAAACTAGTCAAAACAAAAACACCCTGTATAAGGTTCATGTTTAAAGAATTGTCCAACAATTTATTTTATATATATATTTAATTTAGTCTATATTCACTCTAAAAAAATCTTCTTACCTAGCGAACCTCTCCTTATCTTGAATATTTTCATCGTCCATTCTGTTGTACTTATTAGCGCTTCGCTCTTCTTCATCTGATCTAAATATAATAAATGAAAAAAAAAAAATATAAAAATTTTTAATCGCATACTTTAAGCTCATGTAAATTAATTCAACCGTTCATAAATTAGTTTTCTTTTTCCCATTTAGTGTATTGTGAAAAGAAATCTCTATAGGAGCCATAACAATAAATAATCTTCATTATTTTTTTCTTATTTTTATACCCTGTTCTAAGCAATGAAAATGCAGTACGTGTCTGTTAAGTATAAACATACATACAATGTAGAACAGGAATTAAAGCGAAATGCAATAGATGAAATAATTATTGTCGAACTACGAGTAAGAATCTTTTGAAATAGGGTTTTGTATATAAATATGTGGTGCCGTATAGGATACCACTTGAATACATAACATACAAGCATATGTGTTAAAGATACATTTTCCATTTGAACTTTAAATATTCGCACAAATATTTTGCCTGATTTTAAATTCAAAGTTTTCTCACCGCAATTGTTGACAAAAATCTGCTGGCATCTAAACAGAGCATATTCTGACTTGGTAATGTAACGTTTAGTGGTTCAATGTAAAAAAAATCATACAACATACTCATAGAACAACGGAACACACTGGATAGAAACAACTTCCGATATTTCGCATCAGCACGGTCGCTTTTCCGCTGTCACTCACAATAGGGGATATTGGAATCCTGGTGATGTGAATGGATAATCACGCTTACTTCTCATGAGTTTTTTCGACATTCTAATGCGGGCAGCATTGTTTTCTTTTATATCTATGGGAATATTTGAAAATTAAAAAAAAAATAGGCGGAAGTATAGAACTTACGTAGGAACAAACACCCCAACAAATATCTCGCGCATATTTACCTTCCGTGAAAGCAATTAACTATTGTAAAAGGGTAACAATAAATTGCGTTAATTAAAGGAACTTTTATTGTGCTTTCATTGTTTCCTTTATTGTTCTTTCGTACCTTTTTGGTACTAATTTAATTGGATTAAAAGAGAAAATTGGTCGATACAGAAATAATTGTATCCTCCGTATAAATGTTTTCCATTACTTTCAATCAAAATATACTTTATACGAAAAGAAATAATAAATAAAAACATCAGTGACTAGAAATCCTATAGCTAGAACACACACATTTAAAAATTTAAAAATTATGATGATGGTATCGTATAGTTGCGGAATATCAAACAATGAACATAACATACTAAAAAATGTATGTTAAAAGCATATCTGCTTTTGGAATCTTTGCCTTTTCTTTTGCATTGGTACTTGTTCTCAATGTGTGTGGTTTTATGAATTATGAATATTTCTTTTGTCAAAAGAAACGTTAGGAAAAGGTAATTCATTTTTGTAGAGGAGTTAAAAGAAAAAACAGTGAAAAAACTCTTTACCTTAAACATAATTAGTTGTTTGGAAATTGTTGTTTAACATTCGTATATATACATATATGCACATTCATGTCAATATGTATAACGTGTCTAAACTACACTTTATAAGTTTAAGACCTACTATTTTCACTATTTTCTTGGTTGTTCGTATATTTAAAGTAACTAATACGATGTGGTCTAGTGTTCTTAGTCTTACATGACTTTATACTTGCATGTAAGCGACTGAAACCTTCCCCAGTAGAAGGACTTTTCCACAAACAAAAAAAAATAAAAACCATTGAGGCACCATTTCCGATTTTTTATGATAGTGAAGATACTTTGAACATTATTAGGTATAATTTTGCCTACATACGAGTATGTCAAAGGGTAACACACGATGAATTTGTTAATTAATTATTTGTTTCTGACATTTTACAAACAAGAATAAATTTAAATAAATAATGGAGGGCTTACAAAAAAATATTGCTCAAAGCAAATATAGAATTTAAATACGAAGTTAAACTATTTGCCTCCATACGAGTACAACGGGTAAATACTAAAAAAAAAAAATATAAGAGTATCACCCGAGAACTTGATACGTTTTTCTAGATATGGAGGCGATTATAACATTAAGAGAAACCAGGAGGAGGAAGAAAAAGACACTATGCGCCAATGAAGACACTACAAATTCAAGCAAGCGTAATCGTCGTAATCGTTATGGAGTCAGAAAATTGCACAGTTTTCCTGTCACGGGAAACGCCCGCGCCCGGGCAACAGTAAATTATTAAAGAAAAATGTGTCTTTGGAAGTCGAATTCGTTCAGACATGTTGCCAAACCAATCAAGGGTATTTCGGGCGATATGGTGAATTGACGATTCGAACGTTTTACATTTGGCGGTCGCATTTTGGTGTGGCTACACTTTATGTTTAACCGAACACCAACGATCTCGTACGAGTTTCTGTACGATCATACTCTTACAGAACCATTCTAGATGCAAGGGCTACTCCAAGTAGTCTTCGAGTAAATAGAGGAACGTTAGTTAACAAGATGATCAACCTTAAACAAACTTTAAAATTGTTTTTAAAATTTTCTGTAACAGAAGAAAAGATGTTAATGAACGTGATTTGGCTACCACAATTGTCTGATTTATGCCGAATTCAACTTATCCCACATGTCCACAAAACGCGTGTTCTTCTTCATCGGGAAGCTTTTGGCACCAACTGGATGAATGACAGAATAGTTTTCTAACCCAAAAAATATCCAAGATTTGTAGTTATTTTTTTTTTTGCTAGTGATGTTTTGAGATCTATTTGTATTATTACAATACAGCGTTTGATAAAAAAAATCTATATTTTTGATGCTGACAAAGACTACGTTCTAATTTTGTCCCAGTTCTGTAATCTTTCTTTTGGAAAATACTATTAATATATTAAATATGTTTAATCTCAACAATTTAATTGTAATTACTCAATCAACGTATTGCCATTGTCTGAGGGGTGGCCGTGGTGTAGTGGTAGTAGCAAACGCTTCTCACTCGGAGGGCCCAGGTTCGAATCCTGCCCATGGCAAATCAGTTTTTCATTGTGTAATTGGAACTCAGACAAAAAATTCTGCGTGTGAAGGCATAACACTGACACGTAGATTTGGCTGTTATAAGAGTTTCAAGCAATGAAAAAAATACTGGGAATTATATCTCGAATCACTCTGAGTGAAGAAAAACTCTCCGTCCTATTCGGACTCCCACCCCTGGAGAGCAAACATAGAAACCAAACACACCTGAGTTTCAAAAAACAATTTTCCTTTCTCCTAATTCTATCTTTCCGCCCGCGCCCTGGCAACAGTAAAAGGGTATCTAACCCCTTAGGCGCGCGTAAATTATAAAAAAAAAAAAAAAATATATAAAATTTTATGTAATTGCTTTCTTCTGCTAATATAATAATTCCATTACTTGATCGAATGCCCAAAAAGAGGTGAGACTATAAACGACAATATTTTATACAACCGCATAAATTGACGGAAGCAATCAAAGAATGAAGGCAGGGAAATCCGACGGCAGATGTATTCCCTTTTCACAATAATCGTTCCACATGGCGCTTGTTTTCAAGGCCGTTACGAAAGAATGTGACTTCAAAGAAATTAACCTTGTAGTCAGGAGTCGACATCAAGTGACTTTTCGCTAATTTAAGGCGGTTATGTGTTTTATATTTGCCTTATAAAAGTAGGACTGCGCTGACTACAAAGTTTAAACTGATAAAGGGTTTTCTAATAGGGACTTGACAACTTCACTCTTTCACCAATCATCAAACTGTCACTGTCAATTTATTCAGTAAACTCAACATTTTCATCATGGTAAAGTACACGAACGAGCAACGTCTGCAAATTATAAAAGTTTTCTACCAAAATTCGGAGTCGGTGACTGCAACTTTAAGAGCGTTAACTCCAATTTTCGGTCGTAATTCTCGCCCTAGTAGACAGGCAATAACAAGTTTAGTGCAAAAAAATTTGAGTCTACATATTCGTCGTGTGATTTTGCCGTGTCAGTGAGACAACGAATTGGTCGAAGTGTCGAAAATATCGCTGCCGTTCAGGCGTCCGTAGCAAACGATCCAAATCAGTCAATTCCACGGCGTTCTCAAGAATTGGGCATCGCTCAGACCACATTATGGCGTATTTTGCGTAAGGATCTTGGTTTGCACCCATACAAGATCAAGCTGACTCAAGAATTGAAGCCGATGGACCATTTGAAGCGACGTACGTTCTCCGATTGGGTTCTGGAGAAGATGCACCAAGATGATGAATTTCATCGCAAAATCATCTTCAGTGATGAAGCTCATTTTTGGCTCAATGGGTTCGTCAATAACCAAAATATGCGTTATTTGTCGGGTGAAAATCCACATGTGCTTCATGAATCACCGCTTCATCCACACAAAATAACTGTTTGGTGCGGTTTGCATGCCGGCGGCGTTATTGGGCCATATTTTTTCGTCGACGATAACGATCGTTACTGTGAATGGTCAGCGTTATCACGCCATGATCACCGATTATTTTTGGCCCGAATTGGAAGATACGGACTTGGACGACATGTGGTTTCAACAGGATGATGCCACAAGCCACAGAGCACACGCTACAATCGATTTATTGAAGAGTAAGTATGGTGAGCGTGTTATCTCAAGAAATGGGCCAGTCGATTGGCCGCCTCGTTCGTGTAATTTAACGCCGCTTGACTATTTTCTGTGGGGCTACGTTAAGTCATTGGTTTATGCCAACACGCCGACGACGTTGGAAAGGTCAGAGCCAACATTGAACGCGAAATAGCGGCCGTTTCAGCCGAAATATGTGGCCGAGTCGTGGAAAATTGGGTCCAACGAATCGACGCTGCAAACGTGCCCGCGGTGGCCATATGAACGAAGTCGAGTTCCATTCATAAATGTTTTGATTGTAATTCAAGCCAATAATAAAGTTTTCGAAATATCTCAAATGATTTGCGTTTTATTTAAAAAAAGTTGCCATTGGAAAACCTTATATATCTCAACAACTTCTAAGGATATTAAAATGAAATAAATTGCATATAGTCTTACATTTTTAAGATTATTTCATAGCCTAATTCTTGTTACTTATTCTAATTCATTACCCTTAGAGAAAAAAAAACAAAAATGGCAGCATTTCAATGGCCGTTACTTTCTTTTTTTTTGTCTGAGGTAACATATCGGTTCTTTAATTCTGAGAAGTTATTAGTAGTCGCATTTTGACATCTCCAAGTGTTACTTCGCAAAAAAATGGAACAAAAACAAACATCACGTGACTTAAAAGAGTTAATCATTGATTATTACAAAAAAAATACACCATTCGTCGAATCTCAACTGTTACCCAGTTTATCCCGCAGCTTAATGTGCGTTGAAGCAATCCGCATTGGTTTAATACCTGTAGAAATGCTGGTGTTTTTATGAAATTATCCAAAATGAGCGAGAGAAAATTGAGAGAAGTTTAACAAACAGCTGATTAAACTGACACTTGACACTAACACTGATGTATTGTTCTTATCTCTTTGCCTTTCCAAATATTTCGTTTGCAATCCCACATTTTAAATACACAACTTATTACCTGCCCGATGATGAAAGAATGATGAGAGCACGAGAGAGTAAAATGTTTCAATTTGAAAATGTTTATATGATATTTCAAAGCGGTTACAAATATTCAATGCCTTTTTATAAGTAGGAATGAACGTATGCGAATATTTCAATGCGGTCTGAAGTGGTATTTATATTGAGCTGTCGGATAAACTGGGTATGTGTTTAATATTATATAACCTTTCAAGAAGAATTGGAAGTGGAAGACATTCAAAACTTTCAACGGACCAAACTAAACGAAAAATTTTAAGGATACCCGAAGAAATCAGCCATCGAGGTCGGTAAAAGTTTAAAAGAAGAAAAAATTGTAGAATTCATCCGCAAACTGTACGCAATTTTCTCCATAAAGAGGGTTACAAAACAAATAAACCGCGAAAGAAACCTAAATTGTCGGAACGAAATATAAAGAAGAGACTTGATTATGACAAAGAATACGTTTCTGAAACTGGAGTTCTGAAAACAGGTTATATTTTACGACGGTTCAAAATTTAATCTTTTTGGATCCGATGGTCGTCGGTTTGTATGGCGAAGAGAAGGAACAGCTTTAGACTCAAGAAATGTCACTCAAAAAGTAAAGCACGGTGGTGGAAGTATGATGGTTTGGGGTGCAATGGCAGTGGTGTTGGCTCAGTGCACATTATTGAAGAGAACTTAACCAAAATGGGGTATTTCGAAATATTGAAGCGTTACAATATTACTTACCACCAGGTGTAATACTAGTGCATGATAACGATCCCAAGCATACAGCAGTTGTTATAAAAGATTGGTTGATTTGGAACACGAAGAAAGTATTACCACATCCTCCTCAAAGTCCGGATTTAAACCCTATAGAGCACCTATGGGCTGTATTGGAAAAAGAATTAAGAAAAAGGACAATTATACCTAAACAACAGCTAAAAATTGCTCTCCATGAAGAATGCGATAGGATTTCATCATCTGTTACGGATAAATTAGTAAACTTAGTGAATAAGAGACTGCAATCCATCTTAAAAGCAAAAGGCCTACATACAAAATATTAACATACTACTTAATTTTATTATTGTACAATATATTTATTATTTTATACTTTTTAAATGTTACTGTCCCAGTTTTATTTTGGCCATTGAAATACTGCCATTTTTGTTTTAATTTGGTTTCCACACCGATACCAAGAATACAATGAACGTCCTCTCGTATAAACCTTCTATACATTCGTAGCATTTGAGTAAATCATGTGTTTTGTTTTTGCCATAAACAGTTATGAGCAATAGGTGACAAATGTTTCGTAATTTAAGATTCTTTTTTTTCAAAAAATTATTAATAAATTCACGGCTATTCACAGGCAAGGCAAATGGGGCGGAAATTTAAAAGTTGAAGCTTCCACTCACAAGAGTGAACGCAGTGCATTCATTGCCAATACGCATAAATGTTGGACAGTTGACCAATGATCTAATCCCACTAAACGAAAGTGAATCTTCTTCATACGAATGGCATACCATACTATTCGTCACGTGCTGTTATTTGTTTAACAATGTGAAGTACGAGTACATAGAACTATTAAGCACCGTGAAGAAAAAAGGACATGACATATTATATTCATATTTATCAACTACTGGCTAATATGCCCCGGAAACAATACCATATTCCAACAACATAATAATCCCTAACATACGTTGAAAATTCTTAAAGAATGTCTTGAAAATCAAGAGCTTCAGATAACGCAATTGCCGGCAAAAACCCATTGGAAAAGTTATGGTAAATTGCAAAGGGACGATTGGGCTTAATGAAAAGCATTCATTCAACATTAATAAAATTAATAAGTCTTATTATTATTCTTCAAACAAAAAATATTTTTTAAAATTAATATATTATTTCTCAGAAGAAAAATCATAAAATTAAATTAAAAACTAAATAAGAATGTATTTTGAAATTTGTGTGAATTTGCTCGTTATGTACAGCCTGTGCCAAAAAAAAGTTCGCACTCAAAAAAAAAGTATTTTTCTGGTTTTTAATAGAAATTTAGGTGCTTTTTTATATTGCGACTCATTGAAAAGACACGTAAATGATCTCGCAAATTGTTTTCTAAAGTATATACGTATATAGTATGTTAAAATTTAATGACACATTTGCGTCTTGCAGAGGGAATTAAAAGAGCTTCTTAAAGTTGATTAAAACAGTGGAAAAATGGTACTATCTGTAGAAAATAGAGCCAAAATAATAGTTTTAAAAAATGAAAATTTTTCAAATCGGGAGATTTCTCGGCAAATAGAATGTAGTGAAACAGCAGTTCGAAAATTTCTGAAAAAATATGCAGCAACAGGGTCTAGGGAACGTAAGAAAGGCAGTGGACGCTCAAGAACAACAACAGCGAGAGAAGAGCGGTCAATTGTTCGAATTTGCCTCAAAAATCATTCGGAACAGCTGCAGAGATCAAAAGAACTTTCGAAGAATCATCTCAAAGACGAGTTTCACTTCGAACGATTCAAAGAAGACTGAATGAATGAATGTGTTTTGCCGACCGTAAAACATTCACCATACGTAATGGCTTGGGGAGTTATTACCAAGTGCGGTGTTGGACATCTAATTTTATTAACTCGAAATGTGAATGCGGAGGAATATAAAAAAATTATTAAGAATGGTGTTATTCCTACAATATAGCAACTTTTCGAGTACAAAGATAAAGTAACTTTCCGGATGATTCCATGCCATGCCATCGAGCCCATTCGGTAAAATTTGTTGACTTTACATCTAAACTGTTTCAAATATTAATTTGTATGCTGTTTTCTATTTGTAGGTGAACTCCTATAAGAATGGTTTGGGAATTGAAAGCCTTTCCTGGCCAGGGAACAGTCCAGACTTAAACCCTATAGAAAATCTGTGGTAGCTAATGGGTAAAAAAAATTAGAGAAAAAATGCCAACAAATATCACTGAAATGAAAACTGTGATTGAAGAGGTTTGGTTTCATCAAATGTCGTCGGAATATTTACAAAAATTGAATGATTCCATGCTCCGCAGAGTTGATGACGCCATCAAAGCCAGGGGAGGAACAACAAAATATTAGTGGTGGTGTATAATAAAAAAAAAAACTATTTTTTTAGTATAAAGATACAGTAAAATTATTATTTTACTATTTTAATAGAATTGTTTATTATTTTTTATAATAAAATTTAAATTTAATACTTAAAAAATTTAATACTTAAAAGTATTTTTCCGTTGAATTTGATTTATCTATTATGATTTTACCTAAAAATTCTGAATTTTGTATACCAAAATTTATTTTATTTATTTACTTAATTTTTTATTAATTTCTTTTCACAAATTCAATATCCACTTCTTAAAATAAATATAAGCAAGGATTTTTTTGATTAAATAGTAATTCTAGATGTTTCATTTCAAAAATTAAAGTAAAATGGGAGTGCGAACTTTTTTTTTGGCACAGGGTGTAGGTATGTTGCTTTAATAATCCAATGATCTTATTAACAATATATTTGGCAGATTTGAAATTCAAAGTATTAACAATGTATTTATTATAAACCTTTGCTTTACTAAACAACTTAAAATGTTTAGAAAACACATTCATTAATTGTTAATGGGTAATACAAATTCTCCTAAAGTTCACTACACCTTAAGAAGTCATATAATTATATGTATCTGCCTATGTTATCTCTCACTCCTGAGGAGAGATATTTTCTGTTGAAAAATCAGTCACACCGTAGTTTTATATATTTATTTATGTCTTTCAATAATATTTCAGAATGGTCTACCTGTAGGTAACTTAAAAATGCATTAGCATTAGTGCATTAGTCTTGGAAAAAACACAAAAATTGTTCCGTGCACTTCCCATCAAAAGTCAAATTGTGTTGGATTAGTTACGCAGTAATGTACATATTTCATATGTGCATATGGCTAGTAAATACAAGCCAATCAGCCAACATGGTTTGCTGATTTTTTCTTCTCATTCATATTTTTTCTTTTTTTTACGAAAATTTACAAAAGGGATAGCGAAAAGTGAATTGACATGTAAATTTGATTCCCATAAAAGATTAACCGAATAGCCGCAAACAGCATTGTTTTCACTTCTAATTATTGGTGATAGTTTATTAAAGGTAAAAAATCGTCAAATACGAGCACTATGCCACATTATCTTTTGTAATCTTGACCTTCGAGTTTTGAAGTAATGTTATGTCCTTTTCTCAACAAAGAGAATATAAATGGGTTTTCCACCCTTACAATTGCCATTCCGTACATCGGAAAGATTGTTAGTCATTCCAGGTATATTTTTTTTATTCATAAGTCAACAGTCAATTCACAATATTTTCTTTCATGTTTTTTTTCCTACAAAACATTCAATTGATTTTATTCAAATGCAATTTTATATTGATCTTCTTTCCTTCCATTACAATGGGTAAAACACAAACAATGAAATATACCATAAAACAAGGTGTTCCCAGTTCTGATCGACCAGGTTTTCAGGATAATTGATGAGCTTTAAGTGGGCAAACAAAATTTTAAAAAAAAATAATAATAATAATAATAATAACAAAGTAAGGTGACTTTCTCCGCTTTACAGAGGTGAGTTAATGTATTTTTTAATAACATAGGAAGCAATATACTAGGTGGGGTGAAAAGTAACCTCCTTGGAAATGAAAAATTCTTTTTTTAAATGTTTTTTTTTATTTTATTCAATGTAGTCCCCTTTTAGCTTGATACACTTATTCCAGCGATTTTCCAATTTCTTGATCCCGTCCGAAAAGTAATTTTCCGGAAGGTCTGCAAAATACTCCTCCGTGGCGTCGATGATTTTCTCACGTGAGCTGAATTTTTTATTGATGAGCCATCTTTTGAGGTTTGGGAAGAGATAATAGTTCGAGGGAGCCAAATCGGGCGAATACGGTGAATGCGACAGCAATTGGAGCCGTAAGTCATTGATTGTAGCTGTGGTTGCGATGCTCTTGTGCGCCGGCGCATTGTCTTGCAAAAACAAAATTTCTTTTCGCTTCATGTGAGGCCGTTTTGCAGCGATTTCGGCCTTTAATCGCTCCAATAATGCGCACTGATACTTGCTGTTGATGGTTTTTCTTTTTTCGAGGTAGTCCACGAAGAGTATGCCATGACAATTCCAGAAAACCGACGCCATAACCTTTCTGACCCATCGACCCTCCCTCGGCCGCTTCGGAGCACTCGTGCCAACTTCAGTCCATTGCCGGGCACTCATTCTGTTCTCTGGTGTGTAATAGTGGATCCAAGTTTCATTAACAGTTACCAATCGACGGAAAAGTCCGCCCGATTCCACATCAGTAAGTCCAAACACTCTTTCGAAGTGATCTCGCGTTCGTGTTTTTGGTCAGGAGTGAGCATGCGCGGCACCCAGCAGCAGGATAACTTTTTCATATGCATAATATTGCCCAAAATATAGCGTGTGCGCTCAGTACTAATATTTGTGGTACCTGCTAGCTTGCGCACCTTCACTGACACCGGTCAGCCAACACCATTTCATGTATTTTTTTGACATTGTCATTGTCCTCTGTAACCGCATCGGAGGGCCTGCCGCTACGGACTTGGTCGGTAGTGGAGTTGCGGCCACCTCGAAACTCTCGAAACCAATATTTGACGGTGTAATCTGACGGAGCTTTAGCCCCATAATATTTATCCAACTTTTCTTTTGTTTCCTTCGCCGTTTTGCCTCTCAAAAAATAATGTTTTATGAGAGAACGAAAATCGTTTTTGTCCATACTCAATATGATGGCAAACATGTCAACAACAATCAGCTGTCAAAACAAAACTAAACACAGTATCGCACTAAAATTCGGCATGTCTGCCTAAATATGAACGAACTTCAAGGCACCATAACCTTTTTTCAGTAGCAGCGCATTCTGGCGGTCAAGGAGGTTACTTTTCACCCCACCTAGTAAATCAATATGTAATATTAAATGTAATGTAAAATTGTCGTGCCGATTGTTCTGTGAATCTTCTAGCAAAAATAAACTAAACAAGAGCTGTGTTTTTGGGCACGCATGTTAGCGATTGTCACAAAAAAACACCCAACTCCGCGCTTAAGAGTTTATCTGTCGACTGGTGGATAAACATTATTTATTTTAATATGTGTGTCAGTTGTTGGCGGTTATATGTCAAATGTTTGACATTTCTGGAAAAAATCGCAGGAAGCACTGATGGACATACCGAAAACCGGTATGCGCTGGCATAAGTGTGTTGCAGTCGATAAGGGTTACTTTGAAGGGGACAATAAAGATTTAGATGAATAAACTTGTATTTTTAATTTTCTGAATAACTTGGGAACTTTTTGATCAAGGTGGTATGTACTAGTTATGGAAGAAGTTGCTTAACTTTTGTATTACTTAATTAGGAATATTCTATGCTTAATCTTGTTTTAAAAAAATTATGGAATATTTAAGTTTTAAGTACATTAGCGAACAAAATAATATCACTGCCATCTCACAAGCAATATTTTCTTTAAGGTTATCATAATTAAGATTTTTTTATGATATCTACGGTAATACTGTACTCAAGTCTTATTGTTAGATGTTTGCTTTTTAATATCAGTCTGTGGTAAATATGATATTGATAATAGCAGTGCTCATTAGTTTGCCCTCTAAAAGTTGTGTTTTTACTTTAATTTTTAACTTGAATTATAGAAAATTAAGTTAGAAGCTTCTATTTTATGTTTTAAATCAATTTGTTTTTTAATTCAAAAAGGTCTGGGATGCTCGTGAAACTGATTAGCAATGCCATCAAATACCAAATTGAAACATGTAGTCGAAAAAAAATATTGATTTGAAGTGTCGTGTTCATACCGCTAAGAGACGCCTTAGGGAACAGTTTTAATGTTAAAGTTTGAAAGAGATAATTGTCGCGGTCCCCTGAGAAATGGAGGAACATTTTGAACTAATAAGAACAAAATTGTTCTATATGTAAGGAGTCTACCTAATACGGAAAGTGATTCTATTAAGTTTGCAGGAAGGTAATTTCTCATTTTTAATGCGGTCATTCAAAGCGTTTTGCAAACTTGGAAACAAATAAAATCTGATGGTGCAAGGTCGGGTCTATTTGATGAAAGTAATATTGTTTTTGATTGCTTCCTCAACTTCTGTCAAGTTCTGAATTGATCGTTCAAAGCAAAATGTCGAAAATGTTAGTTTTTGAACCCCATGTTAAAATTGATATTGTACTAACATGAGTAAATAAAATTAAGCTCGATTTGCTTTTAAAGTAAGCTTAAATTGACAGTTATCAAAATTTTAAAGAAAAAAAATCATAACATTGCCAAAAGCGAGAATCAAAAAAACATAACCCAATCTAAGTGTAAAAACCGAAATTACTTTCTTGCCAACCCAATATATACGAGTACATTCACCACAAAAAAAACATGGTTTTTTGATAAAAAAATAATTTTATTTTTCAACGTAGTCTCCCTTGAGCTCTATACACTTTGTCCAACGCTTCTCCAATTTTTTTATCCCTTCCAAAAAAAATGATTTGTCGAGGTCCTCAAAATAGGCCTTTGTTTGCGAGATGACTTCATCATTGGAGTCAAATCTTTTTCCACCAAGCCATTTCTTCAGGTTTGGGAACAAGAAGTAGTCGCTCGTAGCCAAATCTGGAGAATACGGTGGATGAGGGAGCAGTTCATAGCCCAATTCATGGATTTTTGCCATGGCAACTGCACATGTGTGCACCCTTGCATTGTCTTGGTGGAAAAGAACTTTTTTCTTGGCCAAATGAGGTCGGTTTTTTTTCAAATCGTCATTGAATCGGTCCAATAAGTTGGCATAATATTCCCCATTGATTGTTCTTCCCTTTTGAAGGTAGTCAATGTGGATTATCCCGCGTGCATCCCAAAAAACAGTCGCCATAACTTTATTGGCTGACAAACCCACCTTGGCCTTCTTTGGCGCTGATTCACCCTTAGAAACCCACTGTTTTGACTGTTGTTTGTTCTCTGGTGTGTTGTGATGGATCCATGTTTCGTCCACGGTTACAAAACGGCGCAAAAACTCCTCCATATTGCGATTAAACAACGCCAAACCTTCCTGTGAAGTTGTTACACGATTGCGTTTGTGGTCGACTGTGAGCAAACGCGGCACCCATCTTGCGGAAAGCTTTCTCATGCCCAAGTGATCATTCAAAATTGAAACCACTGAGCCATGCGAGATCCCTACGGCTTCCACAATCTCTCGCACTTTCAATCTTCGGTCGGCCAACACCATATCGTGAATTTTTTCGATTGTTTCGGGTGTAGAGACCTCAACTGGGCGTCCAGGACGTTCGGCATCTTCAGTGCTTGTACGGCCACAACGAAATTCAGTAAACCACTTTTTTACCATTGAAATCGATGGTGCAGAGTCCCCATAGTATTTATCAAGCTTAGGCTTGGTCTCGGTAATGGTTTTTTTTCGCAAGAAATAATGCTTAATAAGCACACGAAATTCACTTTTTTCCATTTTCTCCTCAAATTAATGAGTAGTCTGATAAAAATAGCTGTCAAACACAAACTAACTGACGCAGCAAGTTTAAATTTTGACAGGAGTCAACTGACAGATGCCTGTTGACAGGAGCAGTGTTGCTGTTTCAGCAAAGAGGTCAGAAATTCAAAAAGTAAGGCACCATTTTTCACTGCAACGGCCATACCCAACAATCACTTTGAGGGGATGCAATGGCTCTTCGTGCATTTCATGTGGATTCTCCATACAAATTTTGTTTATTCACATAACCACTTAATTGGAGATGAGTTTCGTCGCTCATTATGATTTTGGAAACCTCTTCTTGCATCAGATTTAACAGAGCATGAGAGTAATTTTTCCTCACTTGACGGTCATCAGGTAGCAATTGGTGAACGGTTTGCACTTTATAAGGGAACATCTTCAGGTCTTTCACCAAAATTCGACGCAACGAACGTCTGCTGATGCCAAATTGTGCGAATCGTTGTTCCGTCTATGTTTGTTCGGACGTCCTCGGCCACAGCAGTGATATTATCGGTCGAACGAGCAATACGGACCCGGCCACTTTTTGCCACATCTCTAGTGGATCCAGTTCGCATGTGAGCGTCTTTCCAAAAGCTTAATTGTTCGCGCACATTCCACAGGACGACAAGGAAATTGTTTGTTGTCAACTAATTCTCTATCTGTCTACAAAATAAATGTCAAAGCACAATAACACTTGACGCCATTTGCAAAAAATATGGCACATTCACATTATGACATTACTGTTGTTTTCCCAGCCAAGTTTGGTCACCCTACTACAGAACTCACATCCTCCGGATAGAAGCTGTTCTACGCAGGTTTTTACGCTTTGCTTTACGTGGTCTTCCCTGGGATGATAGCCAAAACTTACCACCTTACACTGACTGGCTGAAACGTATAAATTTACAACCCCTTTCTATACACGCCGAAAATTTGCCGACATTCTCTTTATTCATCAAATTTTAGTAGGTAATATCAATTGTCCTTCCTTACTTCAAATTATTTCTTTTAACACCAATCCCCGCAATCTTAGGTCTGTGACACTTTTCCGGCTCAATCTTCACAGAACGAATTACGGACACCTGGAGCCAATGTCTGGGATGCTTCGCGAAGTTAACGATGTTCTGCCTCTCTTCGACTACCATCTCAGCAAACTCTCCCTCAAGAACATACTTATTTCCACCTATGCCTCACGTCCTAACTTTCTTTAACCGCTCCCACCCTTTAGTTTTTAAGTGAAAATGTTAGTTTTAAGTATATGTTTGCTTGCAATAAGCTTAATAAATCTGTCCGGGATTGACCCGGGCCGCAAAATCAAATTGTCTCACCTTAAAGTTCGAATTAATCATGGACGAATTAAACCTTAAAGTTCGAATTAATCATGGTATTATACACGTATATGTATTGCACTCATTAACGAAACCTTTCTTTTAATTCTTCCAAAGAATCCGTGTAGAATTAAAGTTAATTTATAGTCAATTACCATTCCCAATCACTTAATTTGTTCTAATTGCTCAAGTAATTCATTTTCTATGGAAAGATTAATGTTAGATTTACGTTTAAGAACCATAGACTTAAATTAACATTTAATTTCAACTTGTTAACCCTTAACCATGTATTTAACCTGAGTAAGTCCTCTCTTATATTTTTCCCGGATATAAATAAATAATAGGGCATCATCGACATCATGTTCAAAAATTTATTGTACTGAGCCCTTCAGATTCAGTCACACAATCACTTGCAAATAGGTTACCGCTAACAACCATCAACCACGACCGTCAGCAGCTAGTGTTATTTATGGTCAAACAAAACATTACAGACATCCTGAACAAACCGTCAAGATTGGATCAACGAAATATTAGCAGAATTAATAGAAAGCCGTGTATAAATAGCATCATTGTTTTTTTTTTTTAAATCGGTATGGGTATGTACATATGTAGGTAGTCATCTTCATGCACACAATTTCAAAGTCGAGTTAAGTAAACCAAAAACCAATAGCCTCTTTTAATAATTTACTCACGTTGTCATTTAAGCCCTATAATTCAAAAATCAAATCCTATAGAAGACAGTCAAAAAAAAAATACGTTCAAAAAAAAAAACTAAATGAAAACAATTCATTGCAGAGGGAATTTATCATCCGCAAACAATTTTGCATAAATCGACACTACCGGTACTACTAGTGTTGTATTTATGACTCAGTAAATCCCATAAACGTGATTTGTTCCTTTCAACGAGGACTCATTTATTAGTATTTTCATCCGGCAAATACTAGATGAAGCGCAACACCTGATTACTGGATATACATACATACTCGTATGTATGCACATACCTACATACATATGTAAGTTTGTACCTGGCGAAGTTATTCTAGGCAATAAACCTCTGAGACAATTTGTAATTATCAGTTATCGATAACATACGAAAGCCTTGACAATTTCCTATAGTAAGGGGGTTATTATTTTTATAAAAATGTTTGGGTCTTAATTTTATATTCATTCTAGTTTCAACGGCGTATCTAGATACGATTTAAATTAATGTTTGTTTATTGAAATTTTTTTTCTACACATTACAAACTAAAATGTAAATCGAACAAATTACTCTGGCAAACAACAAAAACAACTCTCAAAAATAATCTTTGATATCTTTACGGTTTTTACACTTTACCTAAGTCTTTTCACAGCCATCCTATAAGCATATATTAAGTATGTATATATATATATACATTATACATATAAGTTTATGTGCACCTTTTATAGACACTCTTCCTTTGAAAACTTTTCATTAATATTCAAAAAGTGTCTACGAGCACTATAGGCCCAAAGCAAAATGCGATAAACGAGTTGTATGGCGATGCGTCCCGATGATGTTAATAGTAATGATAATGGTATAGTATGACGATGTGGCTGAACACAGGGCCATGCCACTCAGACAGAAAATACTTCTTCTTTTTTCTAAAAACGAAAAATAAAGAAGCCATCAACTACGTACAATCTGTGCGCTTTGTTTTGTGTTTCCCTCTTTTCAATGTAAAAATGTGTTATCAAATCAAAAAATCAAAGATTTATCGAATTCAGTGTTGTATGTTATCTTTAATTTATTTAACAAAATGTACAAGCATCTTCTCTTTAAAAAAAAACAAAACAAAACGTGAGGAGTTCGTTAATAAAAAAATAAGAGGGGAAACAACAAAAACATTTCAGACGAAACAACGATGCATAGCAACAATATAAAAGTTAGGTAGTATATTTTTGAAAACCAAGACCCAAAGAACCTAAATTCCAAACGCTACCTCTAACCGCATAAAATGTATACTCTACGCTATACAAAGTTATATCCAGCCCGTTTGAACCATAAACAGATATATTAGACCAACCATTAACATACCATACGAATTTAAATGTATGTATGATATTTAAAATAAATAAGATATTAATTTCTACTGCAGGTAAAATTGACACATTTAAAATCTATTTAAGTAAAAATTGATTACAAAGGCAAATCCAAGTAACTTCGGCACAGCATTAAGTTAAGAAGGTTTTGCAATTCTGGGAATTCAAATATTCCACAAAAAACACACCTTTTATCCCTTTTTTCAACATGTTTTTTCCATGCATAAACTTAAGAATTTACCTTCTTCTTTTTGGCTGTGAGGCAGAAAGCTCGGTTAATTGTGAATCGACATGATGCAAGTCAACATCAACGTGTAAATTTGATCCTATTGTCGACACATCACCAGGAGTTCCCGATAAATTCGATGACGTGGGTGTTGGAGGTACAAGATTGATATGTGAGTGGTTTGGGGCAACCATTGTAGTTGAGATTCCATCAGCAACAGCTGCTCCAATTGTTGATATCGTTGTTGATGTTGTTAAGGAATTAGGACTATTTAAATTATGATGCGTAGATTGAGGGTGTGAAGGCGATGTGGCTAAATAAGCCGGCGTTATGGAATAGTGAGACGTTATTTGATGACCATCTGGAGGAGGAGGTGGTGATGCATACGTGTACATCGTATTTACTTCATATGGTTCCAGCTTGCTAATATGTACCTTTTTTTCTATGATAAGTTGACTTATTTTTTATTATTTTCAATTAAAATTAATATTCTTTTTTTTGCGTTTCTTTTAGAAAGAGGTCACTGCAGCACATATCACAATAAATATATACTTTCCAAGAAAAAGAAATAATTTTATCATCACAACAAATGCAATAAGAATTCTTTTCTCCAAAGTTCGCGATTGCGGGCGCGGGCTGTAGAGAATGATTTTAAAGTAGGTAGTTTTATTTTCACTGACTTTGTAGATTTTTGTTTAATAAAACGAAGCACTCTTGTTTAATTGTTTATGAATGCATTATAATACGAAAGTAACAAGAATATGTATGCACGAGTGTAACATTTTGTAACACACATTGACAGTCTGTCACCTTGAGAATTCTAGCCGATGCCATTCCCATATTATAGCCAGTATTGTTTACTGTAGTGGTTGTTGCATTCTAAAAATTACTCAACACAATACAATTTCATTGCAATACTAACATTATTTCCTTTGTAAGAAAAATATAAATTTAAACTGTATTTTATTTACGATTTAATTATTTTTTTAATATTCTATTTATCAAATTATTTACAGAAACATTATTCAATTAAAAAAAAGTTTCAAATGGCATTTATACTGCACATGGTATTACAAACGACTGCAAAAGTTAAACACGAACACCACGCAACTAATCCACACCGCGATACATAACAAACTGAGCTAACGAAAAGCAAAACGATAAATAAACGAATTAACTACTCAATTTGAGTGAGTCTAAATTTGACTTTGAGTGAATTGTGCATGCCAGGGTTGCCGCTATCGTCTCCATATACGAAATTCTTTTCGTTGCTGTGTACTTTCTGCACGCAATAACAGTTGGTGGTGTAAAATGGTGACCAGACCCACCTAGTTCAGAAGACGTCAAACAATGGTTTGAAACCCATGATCGTTGTTGACTTTTCTACTATATTACAAATAACACTTGGATCAAACATTTCGCCCACTAAGGCGACCAATTCGTTGTAAGTAAAATAAGTCCACGTTGTCAAGTGTACATACATTGTCATAGCTTCATATTTTTTTGACGTTAAAATTAAAAAAAAAACACCAAGTTTTCTCCTCTACGTGGTGGCATGGCATAGTGATTAAATTCATCGGCTCTAAGCAAGATAGTCGGATCGAACAATGGCGTTATTGTCCTTTCGGCTGACAAAACTTCAACGAAATGTTCTGCATTGATATATAGAGATAACACACCTGAAGATGACTGCATAGGTAAATATACAAGAATGTATGGTGATTTACTCATCATTGTTAGAATAAATAGTACAGGACCTATACGTACAAGAAGGCAAATACATATATCTGCTTGCTTCTCGGTATAACTACGTTTTACCTCAATTAGGCTGAAAGTTATGTGATGTGTTCCAATTTGATTAATGTAATTATTTTTCCTTCGGCTCAATTGGCCTGGAATTTTTCCACTATCGGTTTGTAAACATAGAGAATTCAATGAAAATTTCTAATCACATTTTAATGCATCCTCTTGCATTAGTAATATTCTTATACTGTGACTGTCGTGTATAACAAACGTTTCAGCTTATCGTTTTTCTAAGTGGATATTTATAATATATTTTTTAGAAGGATGACTGTTCGAAGTTCGTGATAATCAGATCAACTAAAAAAGTTACTAGTCTACAATGTGATGTGAACATGAGCCTAGTTTGTCTTCTTGTTTCTATGCAAATTGATAGTGGATCGTACATTTTTTTCCAGGCTCCGAACGGTGAAAGAATAAGAGACCTTTTCACATGCAAGTGTTTTAACTTTAATAACATCGAAAAAATTTTAAAAAATAACTCCTAATGTAGAGGCTGGTGAACTAGCCACTGATATTTGTGTTTATCTTTCGAAAGAATGGACTCACAAAGCATTAAAGGAAATATTCATACCCAAATATAGTGTAAGTTCTTAAAGAACCGCTTGTGGCAAATTAATAAGAAAAAGCACACTATACATTGTGTTTACATTGGCGTTGTCTCTCTTTCGGACAATCTTCCTGCCCGCGCCAATGTCAACAGCACTAAGACAGGAAGATAGTGTCTTCGATTTCGTCTCTCGCAAAAAACAACTGCAATCTAACTACTATCATTTGTGGCACAAGCGAGCTAATGTCGGAGAAAAACATAACTGTGCCTTCAAAAACAGCGCTCAAATTTGCCGAAGCTTAAATGGATAAAAAAATTATGTGGATGAATTGTGCAGCGAATAACACTTGTTAGTTAGAGTAAACTCTATCTGAACACTTGTTTTGATCACCTGAATTAAAAAAAAAAACTGAGTGGTAAATACAAATTTTATCGGTTCGGATCTGATAGAAAAGAGGTGCTTTTCCTTGACATGGTATTGATATGTCATACTGATCCGATGCATAGAACAATTGCATGGCGTCTTACAATGTGTTCCAGACAGAAAACCGTGCGTTTACTTCCTTTTTCTCTCACACATGTTTGTAGTAAAATTATTTTCTGCATTTTATTGCCGATCGCGCATTGTTTTCATTTCCCCAGTATATTCCATACTTCGGCGGTATAATATTATTATAAAATGAGTGCGGCTTTTAAAAACCGATTCGAAAATGTTTTCCAAAAGGGCCGCAAATGAGTATTAAATCGGCAGCAAAATATTTAAAAACATCAGATGCATTTGTGAGAAAGTGGATAAAGAGGTATAGGGACCAAAGCAAGCACATCCACTAAGGACTAGAAAATAATTTGTGAAATTTTTCGGAAAAGCCGCACAATTAGTCTGAGGAACGTAAAATAAAAATTGTTCAGAAAAGGAATCAAAGTGTACATCAACACAATACGACGCCATTTGGCAGAATCTGGCACCAAAATCAGGAGTACCAAGCCGTAAGCGCTACTGACCAAAAACGTTAGATTGGCCGCCCCAATGGATGGAAAGTGTGTGGTCTTTAATGAAGCAAAGACTTAAGAGGGAAAAAAATAGCCACGATAAAACAACTTGCGTGGTTCTTGAAGCAAATTTGGAAAGGGTTAAGTTTAGAATATGCGCAAAAATAAAGTGAAAGTTGCACTAGACAATGCGAAGCAATTATAAATTATAATGGTGTCTGGACTCGCTACTAATATAATCGCTAAATTCGTTTTGACATATAGATGTACTTTAATAAAAAATATAATTTTTTAATGAAAAACCGCGATTCCTTGGGATTAAAAATATCAAAATTTAATTTTACTGGAGGCACTTCTTCTCCTTTGTCTGTTTTTTTTAAACAATGATTACTCATCGCCCTGAAGTTCGGCGCGTTGTTATATTTACAATATCAGTTCAGTAGACAGTGGCAATATTACACATTAGGATTCATAGGGGCGCTCAATTGTTTTTCGTCTACTAGAACACAGAGAGCGTTCAGTAAATGCTTACAATTTAATAAAATTCTGGCATTTTTCATTGGTTTTTTAGACGCACGTTTTTATTGAACACATTGTATGCATGATAATGATCATAAGCACTTTTCAAAGCTAGTGATGATTAGGTTAAAGGTCAATCAACTGAACTACATTACTTTGAAAATGATGGTAATGTTGCAGAATGTGTGCGAAAATTGCGTACGGATTTTGGAAGAAGAGAAGCACCGTCAGCTCGTTCGTTATCTTGTGAATAAAGTGAAAGAAACTGGCATCCTCATCGATAAACCAAAGCGTGAAAAGCCAAAAACAGTGCGTACACCCGAGAATATTGCTGCTGTGGCAGAAAGTGTGCGTGAAGTGCCATCAACATCAATTCACCGTCGTTCTCAACAATTGAACATTTCGGAGACATCATTGAGACGAATTTTGCATAAAGACCTTGGTATGACGCCATACAAAGTCCAATTGGTTCAGGAGTTGAAGCCAACTGACCATCCAATGCGTTTTCGCTTCGCTAAGTGGGCCTGCGATCGACTTAGAGAAGATGCCGATTTTGCCAAAAAAATCATCTTTTCAGATGAAGCTCATTTTGATATTGGTGGGTATGTAAACAAGCAAAATTGTCGCATTTGGGCCACAGAAAACCCGCACGCATACATTGAAAAGCCGATACACCCAAAACGAGTCACTGTTTGGTGCGGATTTTGGTCCAGAGACATAATTGGGCCATTTTTCTTTGAAAATGAGCAAGGAGTGGACGTTACAGTCAATGGCGAACGTTATCGGGCCATGTTGAACGAATTTTTGTTCACAAAAATTGAAGAGGAGGATATTGGCAACATTTTGTTGCTACGTGCAACACAGCCGAAGCTACACTCCATGTTTTGCGCCCTGTTTTTGAAGATCGCATTATCAGCCGCAGAGCTGATGTCATTTGGCCACCTCGGAGCTGCGATTTGACACCGTTGGACTATTATTTGTGGGGTGCCGTAAAAGATAAGTGTTACGCCGACAAGCCAGAGACAGTTGACGCTTTAAAGTACAATATTCGTGAGGCCATTGGTGAAATACAGCTGCACACAATCGATAATGTGCTTAAAAATTGGACCGATCGTGTAGGCTACTGCATGGCCTGCCGAGGCAGCCATTTGAATGAAATTATTTTCCATTATTAACCGGAAGGATAAAACTAATTATCTGTCAAATCAGACATGAGCTAAGTGTTACCATTCACGAAATAAGTACTAGTTGAAAAAAAAAAAACGTTAGATGGCGGACCCTTTAGATATGGGCATTATACATTAAACAGTCATACAGTTTTGGACGTGTAAATGCCTAATATATTGAGGTTAGATCAGGCGGGATGACGTATTTGTAAGTCAGTTTATTATATATTCCGTTCACCTTTTACCAGAATTTACTTCGTTAATATCAGACTTAAAACCGTCCAAAGCTGCTTAAGTTGGTAATTTATAATACGTTGAGCAAGTAATTCATCGATTCCAATGAAATAAGTGCAACTTTCTTGCTTTCGCCAATTTGATTTAGTTCCACTTTTTGATGAAACATGTCATTAAAACACCAGTGGACCCGTTCCTACGCAAACCGTATTGCCGGTCATTAAGAAGTTTTCATGTCGCAAGGTATTTCATGAACTGACAGTTTCCATGTAAAGAAGGGACATAAATGTAAAAGATCTTCAGCACGAGAGAGATAAGTACACCTTTTAAGAACGCACTGGATAAAGGCTGTTTTTCATTTACTCAGAAAGAGATTTAAAGAGTAGTATTGGTAAAAAAGCATAAACAGTGGTTTCAAAAGAAAAAAATATATACTATCTCGGCAGGATGGTTTGTGTATGAGAACATATTTAAGTCCTCTTGCAACTACACGAGTGTGAAAGTATATTGAAAATTCGACGGGCTCAAGTGTAGGTACAATCTGGGATCGTCATGCTGGCTTAGAAGTGCGCACGAAATAAATTGGCTCCAAAGAGTTGAGAGCTGCCATGTCATTGTATCCATTTATGACTGGTTCAGGATAAGGCAAAATTTCTTATATTTTTGACGAATGACCAAACATCCTCACTTCCTCTAGAACACTGTAACATTTTGCCTCAATTTTTATAATATTGGAACTTCAGGCTTGTTTCGTCTTTTTTCGATTTTCCCGTCGAGTTGGTCTTGTAAGAACGAAAAAAGCTGTTCCCTATCACCACTCCTATACCTCTAGTTTTATAACTTCATCAGGTAAGGGATAAAGGATCTAATTCCATTATGACAATTTCAATGTGGGTATTGAGGTAACAACACGACCAGCTGAAATTCCTAGAAAAGCTTTTAATTAGGCTGCAATTGGCCTGTTTGTCGATTCTTCTAGAAGTTTTTCTCTGTGTTGCCGAAATCGTTCTATTTATCAGAATTTTCAATGTGGTATTCATTGGATTTGGGATGTGAATTCACTACAATTAAAATTTGACTGTGACTGCACAGAGAAAAGAACTAAGTGCAGGTTTAAAAATAGAAAAAAACAATTGCTTGCATACGCACTAGGCACTTACAAATTCAATTTTATTTTACAGTCTATCCTCTCTATATTTATAACTTTATAGATTTTGAGTTTTAGGTTTTTACGAACATCAACAATTTCTAATGGATCTACAAATTCTTTTATAATTCGGTTTCTGGTTTCCTTTTTATTCATAATTTAAAGGAACGTACTCATTTACTTAATTAATAGAAATTTTATGACATGTGGACTGTACAATTACTGAATTCGGAAATGTATATTAAGTATATTTGTTATTAGAAAATTAACTCACCCGCGAAAAGATCTGTGCCCTTTCTGTAGGACGGGAGAATTTGGGTCAGTTTCTATAAAATAAAATAAATTTTGCATATATTCACATAACTCGACTCAAATAATGATTTCAACTACATTTTAATTCACAAAATTATTAACGTATCTCCTTTTTTAAAGAAATTAATGATAAATGAAGACACACAAAATAGAAATGTGAAAACTTACCAGAAAAAGGGTGCGCTAACGTTGACATGTGTAATTAAACATTTGATCAACACAAATTTAATGAAACTAACACCACAATTTATGAAACAAAATATTGGTTTACTTATTTTCAATATGATTAACTTAAATACATATAATCAATTATGTTTTTTACAGAGTATATATTTTTTCACTATTTGATAGACCGATTTCACTGTTTACAACACTTTTGTCAACCATTTTGTTTCAAAGTGAATTATTTTCGACCAATCTATCAAAATTGTATCGACTAGTGAAGAGCATGGAAAATATGGCGGCCTGTTTTTTAAATAAATAGAAGTAGACCAGTAGTAGTAGATTTTTACCGTCATTGTTCAATATTTGAATGGAATGCTCATCAGTCATGGTTATAATTTTTCTGAATTTAGATGAATTCATGGTCTCAAATATTTTCGCAATATAAAGCAATAATAGGCTTTAATTATTTGGGAAAACATATTCTACTGTCACAAATGATTATTAAACAGTAAATATATAGCAAGTCTTATAAAAACCGGTAAAATGAGCTTTAGGATTTTACTAACATCTTTGACTATATTCTATATAGTCAATATAAAATATCATTTAAAAAGAAGGAAAACTTTTTAAAAAATAGAAGTGTATGTTAACGAATTGCGCCAATTTTGTTGCTGTTGTTTTTTTTTTTAAATCACATACACACATATATTCCATCGAAGATAACTTATTCATACTAAGAAGTACAGGTCGAAATGTTGTTTTCTAAAAATAATAAGTCCATCCAGATACGAAAATAGAAAAAAAAGATATTGTTTGCAGCAGCTTCACGTTTTCGTCAAATATAACATTAATGCATACATGCATGTGTATTTTCCTTATCCCTTTTTTTTTATTATTTTTGTAATTTTACAAAAATATTCTGATAAATAAGTTTAAATCGTTTTACAAGGTTTGATTGGTATAAATTCCAATTGAACAACTTTGCAACAGAGCCGCTGTGAATTCGAAAAAGATTCCTCCAAACAAACAGCGTAAAACCCCCATTAGTCTGCAAGCAACTTGGAGAGTCTACCTCGGTCACCTACGTACAGATTTTTTTTCCAGTTTATTTATCGCAGTGTTGTAAAAAAATATATGTATTTCTTTTTTAATTTTTTGGCTGATTATGATTCGTTCAAATTATCTTTGCTAGTTAGTTATTTGTTAATAAAAAAAACAGCAATCTAAGGCCCAATGAAATACAGAAATGTTTTGATGTTTAAAAGAATTTCGTACGTTGTTCTCGCCGCAAAGTAAAAAAAATCGATTCCAGACATTCAAACCGTCAGCACTCAGCAGTGGTAGTTTTTTCATGCTAAAGAGGTCCTGTCGTGCCGTTTTTCTTCTTTCTTCACTTAGGGGGAAAGTGACGAAAATGAACTGTGTGGGTATTTACTGCGATTTTTCACCCTCTTAATGTTTTCATTAGAAGTGGGAAAATCATGGAAAAAAGCCAATTCATGTATACATATGTAAAGTGTTTCGATTTCTTTTGTATTTTTTCATAGGAATAATCTAATTAATCTATTGCTCTATTGTGGAGTATGGATTTAAAGAGGAAATTTCAAAACAATGGCAAACTCTTCCACTAATTCCGACAAAAATTTGAAATCCAAATTAGAGTAAGTTATTTTGTACAGGTATAACAATACATGTATGTTTGTTATATGTTTGTGTTAACTAACAATTTAATTTAATTTTTTATTACTGCCTTTTTTTCTTTTTCTTTTTGTTGCTTTCTTGAAAAACAAAAACACTACCATAATGATATTTGGGGGGCAAAGTAATAATAAGCATATTCGAAGCTATATAGCCAGTAGCCACCACAGTGAAAAATTGCGCAAATGCACAAATTTCTCAATTGTGTTATATGCGAATGTAAGAATGTATGTATGTAATTGGTTTGCATCTCAGCAGCTGCTCTAGAATAAAGGTGTACTGTACACTTTTCGTCGGAATCCAGGAACAATTTTGGGAACATCAATAAAAAGCAAATAAGGCTTTAATAGGTATCTTAACATTTGTTTGATGCATTAATTGCTATAAAAATATACTAGTAGTGGTGGATGTAAGCTAGCAATAAAAACAAATAAACAATTTAATTGATTTAAATTGGCGGTGTTTAGCTTATCCAAATAAAGCATTTTCAATTTGATTTGGGTTGAGAATACTTTGGTACATACATAAGTGTATAATTATTGTTTTGGATACGATTTTGGAAAAGTATATTTAAGTACACCAGGGTCAAACAACAACAAAAAAAAGTAAACATAATGTCTCATGTTAATGTCTTCTTTAATACCTTATAGGAAAATGCAGGAAACTGACTTCATGTATAAGTCTTAACCATTTTTATTAATTTAAGTTTAATTTACACCTACATATGAATATGTGAACATTTATTGCGGGTTCATAAAAGTGTAGTTTAAAATTCAATCCATGGATTAGATAGTTTGAAAGATGCGTAAGGGAAATTATATATTGGAAGCCTGGTCATATACTCACAATAAGACAACATAATACCTATATGTTTAAAAATATTTTGTTCTGCAACATTCTCAAATAAATTTCACCTATCATAAATTTCACGCTATCTTCGCCTTATTTTAATGTTATTGTTTGTGCATATGTATATCGTAACGGATTTACCACGAAACGTAATTTGAAATTATTACAATTTAATGCTTAAGTTCCACAAATTATTTTATTAATTTTCATCTTATTTTCCTTGTAGGATAGGCGATGAGGAGATTCCCGAACCAATTCAAGTTCTCGATGACATTTTATCAGAATTCGAAGAACCAGAGTCGCTTCCACTTATACAAGATCAAGGAAGTCCATTGCAAGACAACCAATCTGAAGATGATGGATATATGAGCATGAATGGAAGAAGGTCTAATATTTACTTTAAAATCAATGTTCTTGAACTTAAAATAAAAACAATAAATTTCTTATTTAAGAACAACAAAGATATTTGTGCAACAACAGCAAAAATTCGGACCTGTAGTGGAGTCTATTGATTGTGGACATTGTGAGAGCATTGAAAGTATCGAAAATCATGACAATATAAATCACAACTATGAGTATGTAATTCTATTTGAAAATTTTCAAGCTAAGAACAGCCTAACTTATTTTATTTTTTTAGCTATAAAACTGAAGATGGAGAACATGGCAAGATTGAAGAAGAGGAATCTACTTCACAAGATCCGCCTGAAAACCATGAAATATCCGTTGAAGTTAATACAAATGATGACGACGGTATTAAAAATACCCCATCTTACATCAACAGTCCAGAAAAAGTAGGCAGTGAATCGAACATTATTCAAACAACTTTAGTAAGTATTCGAAAGAGATAATATTGCAGATATTCTTTCATAGAAGTATATTGTTAACAGCCAAAAGTAAGACCGACCAGCTGTATTCCATCCAAGTATTCAAGTCTTCCATGCTCAGGAGCTCACAAATTGAGTGATAGAAGCATATCGAGCACAAGTTTCGATGGTGAACGAAATGTTCTCGGAATAGATATCAGTGCTGTGCACAATGCCGTGATACGTGGTGGTGTTGCTAGACTACCAGGTATGACTAATGCTAATCTATATGTGATTTGAATATATTATCGACCTTAATAAATAGAAACTATTGTGAATGAGCACCCTGTAACCATATATCCAGGAAGGTTATCACCACCAAAAAGTCGTGTACCACCTCGTACATTGGCAACTTCAGTGGAGAAACACAGGGAGGTTTGCCGGAATCCACAAAATGAATCAGAGTTTTGTTTCTCCACTATACCAAATTCTCCACTCAAACGCCTTTTAATATCTTCGCCCATAGGCAGTGTATCTAGTGGTCAACCTTCAGAAGAGCAACGCATTATAATCAATGACAGCATCAAAAATTTTGAAAAGCTTGAAAATAATCTTGCTCTTAAGTGTAAGAAAGATCCTTGTAAAGAAAGTTCAACCGATGAAGATTTTTCAGATGATTCGCTCGAAGAGCAGTCATTACCACCGCCACCTGCACCACCAACTGTTCCGCCTACACCTTCTCTTTCAGCACCAGTTACACCTCGAAAAAAAGGAAGTATTTCTTGGGAAATTAATCTAGATGAGATTGATGATGCATGTAACAGCTTTTCTATCAAGCATAAATCAAATTACAAGCCCAAGAGAGCTAGCCACAAAGAAAGGCAATTAAAGAGTGCAACGATATCGAAGCCCATGGTAATTTTTAAAACGTTTGAGACTTTGTACCTATATAATAAGAATTGTTTTTGTTTTTAGGCTGGAAGAAGTAGTACCAGTATTTCAGAATCTCAATCAAGTGTGACATCGACAAGTGATAATGGTCAAGAACAAAACATCATACCACAACATCAAGTACAGGTTTATAGCACAGAAGACGAAGCAACATCTATCTACTCTGATGCAGAAGACATTATACCATTATTTCCAGTAAATATGATTGGTAAGGGCACATTTATTATACGCAAAGGTAGAAAAGAACGTCAGCAATTGCCAGAAATGTATGGTGTAAAGTCGGCTTCAGTGCATTCTAATTTAAGCACAGAAAGCAACTCAAATTATAATATACATAGCCTTATGATGCCAAACTCTAGACATAGTATAGACTTGGGCATGTCACATCAATTTTGCAAATCAAGAGATCCAATCGGTTTATCACCGAGGTAAGCTTTAGACTTTTTCCTTCACTTCTATGGGTGTTCTAAATAACAGTTAATGTAAACAGGTCTAGGCTGTCGTTGGATTTAGGTTCGCCAACTTTAGAGATACCAAATCAACATCAACATTTTTCAGGTAACTATTCAAATGTTCTGGCCATGAGCCATACCAACAAAATAATTAATAAATCGTATTACAGAAAATAAATCATCATATAATAAGAATTCAAATTTAAACTCACCTTTTGAACATCCTTCTCAATCGTTACAACGTCCCACTGAATTTATCTTAGAAAAAGGTAATGAACCTATGAAAAATGGAAGCGATGGGTGCCTTAACAACATAATAGACAACAGTGGAAACAATTATTCAACAGGAATTTATTCGCTAAGCAGCAGCAATCCCAATGTATCTTCAACTTCAATAATCCGACAGCAGTCTACTGCGGGTAATCAATTTATTAATTATATTTAATTAAGTAAAATTTTATCTCAATTATTTCTAAGAGCTCCATGCTTCCAATGCTACAACGCCACGAAGGGAATTAGCTCCACCACTCGAAGAAGACGAAGAGCAATATAGTGAATCTCAATCTGGCTGTGCACCATTACGTCAAATAGAAAATAATATTAGTGCTCTTTTGCGTGGTGATATGTCTGTTGCTAGAGTAGGTGATATAACGCAACCTCGGCGTTCCCTTGGTTTTCGGCCTGGTGTTCACAAATCTGAAAGTGCTAAGGAAATGCTTTTATCGCAGAATGCATTTGGTCCGTTACCGCCTACTCCTACTTCGTCCAGTCCAGAGTTGGTGGTTAGAAATATTTTTTTTTTATTTCATTAATATCCGAATAAATAAGTTAATGTGTGTATGTATGGTTTAGGATTCTGATGGCCTTCCTCCATTACCACCCTCACCTACAGATATAGAAGATAATATGGATTCCGATAACATTTGTGCTGGAGGAAATGACCTTAAAATGACTTCGCAAGTTAATAATTTTGGTAAATACACTTCAGATGAATGCTCATCACCGCCTGCCATTCCTCCACATCGTAGTCCCATGCCATCAAACACAATGAAAGCTCGATCGATGGATGGTGGGTATTCGAAAAAATGTGGAAAAAATTACATGCACACCAATACCCCAGGAACATTGCCATGTGAAATACCAGTTTGTGGATCAAGTAAACGAAATTTGCCTGGGTCATATTCAAGAAGGACTCCACCAACACAAACTCCGAGAGAAGAGAATCGCCTCCAGACCTCTTGCAGCTTGCCAGAAACGCCAATATTCGCAAGAGGGTAACAATACAAGTACATAGAAAAGTAAATTGTATTTTTTTGACAAACGTGTTATATGTAGATGTGACATTGCACGGACGCCTCATCGACGTCCTACTGAACCGACGGTTGGTAGCGTTTCGCGGACAGCCCCCAGATCTAGTGGAAATAACCAAAACATGAATTTTGGTTCTTCGATTGTAGGAATTGGTAAGGCAATTTAAAATTTTTTATATTATTTTCAATCTAAATAATTTTTATCATTTTCAAAAGGTGTAGGTAATACTCTTACTGGATGCAGACAAAGGACTTTAAGTCAAGCTTTTCAAACCGGCGAAATGCTCCGTTTAACAGGTGGTCCAGCAAGAGGATGGTACCCCAAACAAAGATCAATGAGACCAGCATCTACTGAAAACTTAGACCATTTACATAGAATGCAACAATCTACTTCCATGCGGGCATGGGATGGTAGTACAGGGATGTCTGGTACTGGAAGCAATCGAAAACCTTTAACCTTACCACCAAACCTAACACCAACTTTTTTAAATAAATCACCACGTGAGGCTCTGCGTCGCGTCACTAGCTTACTAATTAAAAAAGGTACACCAACAATTGGACCTTCAATTTGAATAATATATTTCATTCAATTTCTTTTAGGCAATACAAAAGAAAGAGATTCGAAAAAGAATAAAGACATAGTGTCACCACAATCGGCATGTCACCAAGGTGTAGATTCTTCAAGTGAGTTTAATATACAATATAATATTCAAGTAGAAATAACTTGCTTTGAAAATAACAAATAATTCAATACATAAAATATTTACAGAAGTTATTTCCAAAGAAAGTACATCGAATTTTAATAACAATATACACAAGTCACAGAAGAAAAAAGGGTTTTTTAAAAATTTTTGGAAAAAATCAAAGCACTACTCACTGGATCAGTAAGCACGAAAGAAACAAAAAATAACAAAAATTCAAAGACAACATTTTTTGCAACTATAACTACTACGTACGAAATATCATTTAGCATTTAAATCGAAACTTTTCGGCCATTTAAAATATACACATTCATGAAGAAAAGAAGAAAAATATAAAAATTAATAACAAAACACTGATAAACAGAAAATCTCTTGCGCAAAAACAGAATGTAACATTTTTTTACAAGAAAAAAGAAACGACTGAAATTTGAAAATAAGAAAAAAAAATAGTTTTCCTAAGAAAAGTAAAAAAAAAAAAAGAAAACAAAAAAAAACATTTTCCAATTATATAATTAAAAATATTTAAAACAATAGCGATCCTAGATGCACAAATATTAACTTTTCAAAAGGCGAATTCGTATACCATTTTTACACACACCACAATAAGTAATAGTTTATCTTCACCTCCGTACATGATGTATTTAATTAATTAACACAAAATATTTTAAATATATGATAAAATAATTTTGCACTTAGCATCCACACTATTTACACTTTGTTACTCGATTATACATATATATAACAACAAAAAATCTTTAAGAAGGACGAAATTAATTTTTTACAGTCTTAAATGGACGTGATTAACAAGAAATCATTCTTATTTATTGTATAACAGATAAGGTGAGAAGAAAATGTCAATTTATGAGCACTCATATACATTAAACCAGTCCCAAAATAATTTCACTTTGTACTTTTTCTTGAAATCATTATTTGCTTTCATCAGAAGAGCGAACTGGTTGAGTCTATGCTGCAGTTAACGTTAATATAAAAATAAATATTTTACAAATATTATAATAAAGACTTTCCAAAAATTAACGAGATTTAATTTTTTTTTTTAAGTTACAAAATTTTGGCAACTATACTGCTGCAGTATTAAAATTATGACATTACGTTATTTTCTATAAAATTAATTAATAACGAATTTCAATTAAACCGTGGTATAGATAGTCAGTTTTTAAGTTCTTTTGAGTGAAATTTTTATATCGTAATTAATTTTAAATGGTTTGAAAATAATGTAATGAAAAGAATATTCGCCTTCTCTGTACAAGAAAAATCATTTAGCCAACAGAAAATACGTAGATAGGTTAAGAAGAATCAGATGCAAAATTTAAGTTTTGTGCAAATCAAAAAATAAAAAAACGAAGCAATTCTGAGTCTGGTTTCACAAATTTCGTGAGATGATCATTTTTTTTGCTATGGAATGAAAAACAAATGTAGCTAATACATGGCAGCCAAATATTTAGAAAACCTATGGTATTAAGTAGAAAGTATTATGTTGTTCTAGCGACCACAATATTTACACTTCAATTAAAATATAGAGAAGATTTAAAAGGCAAATCGAAAATTAAATTATAAAAAAAAAATAAAAAAAACCCAAAAATAGTGTGCATAAGTGCTGTAGAGTATTTAGTCACATTTAAGCACACTTTAAATATTTTCCTTTTGTTTTGTGTTTTTTTTATTCTTATGATAACTATACAGATAGAAAAGAAAATAATTTTAATTTAATTAAAAAGCTTTGTGAATTGTGGTGACAGTGATTGAAAATGTACAATAACAATAAAAGAAAACAAACAGTCTAGTCAGCCAGCTTTAGTGTTTTTTTTTTTTTGTTGATACTTAACAAGAAAAAAAAAATAAATAAATAAGAATAGAAAACTGTCGTTTATAATAATGTGCAGGAGAACGAAAAAAAGACATCATGTTTAATATAATTTTTATGGAATTGTAAACAAAAGAGAAACAAATACAAAAATAGAAGTATATTTATTTTTTGTGGAACCAGACAGAGCGACAATTTAACAAAAGAAGGAAATACTCGACATACATAAATATAAATATAAACAAAAAAAGTGTTTTATATTTAATGATGATTGCAATAAGCCGGTTATTTTTGTATGTTCATATATATAAATACTATATATTACTATTGAATTATAACAAGGCATATGTATTAACTATTTATAACAACTTATTGGTAATTGTATTAATCGTCTATTTTGTTTTGTTATTTAAATTATACATACAACACAATGAATAAATTAAAACAAAAAAGAAACAGAGAAGAAAAAACATTTTCTAACAACTAAAAAATAATATTTAACCGAATGTTTATTTTTTTGTTCTCTACTTTATTTACATTTATTAAAATATGCAATCTCTCAAGTGGAAAAAGTGCATTAAAACATGTTAAGTTACAATACACATTAATGCTACTTGTAGTTAACAATTTATTATTGGATATAAAATAAAAACAAAAAAAAATAACAAAATCAGAGTTTCATGTTTTTTTTCTTTATTTCCAACAAACTCTCCACCGATCATCCGATCGCCTCTAATAATTTTATTGAACAAAATACGGGGGGTAGGTTCTCGGTTCATTCTCTCAATTGCTTCGCTGACTTTGGCTTCCGTAATATCTGTTTCTTCTCTAGAATTTTTCGTTAAAGTAATCTCCCCTTTTCGTTAGCGACGTGTCTCTGCTTCACGGTTGAATCTATTGCCAATTTTTCCTCCACTGTGCCACGATCTTATGGTTTATAACACCTTTACGTCTCCTAAATCAAAGTCAATCTGGGGTTCATATAAAAGTTAATTGTGGGTGGCCGTGGCTCAAGTGGTAGTTCGAATCCCAGCCACGCCCGAAAGACAAATTAATTTTTTCAATTAATGAAAATCGAGTAAGATGAGTATTTAACTAGAAATCAACAACAAACCAACTTCCACTAAGAATTTAGTCTCCCCATTAAATGTTCGATGCCACCCATGGAGCGAAATAACCTCTGAGCCCAAACATCTTTCTTTCTATCTCTATCCCATTTTTCAAAAAAAAAAACTTAACACGTGTTCAGGCACTTTAAGTGAGTGTTAAATTCTTAAAAAAAGAGATAAATCCTCCATCAGGCTTCGATCGGGTAGTATGAAAATTTCTAATTTCTTATTTTTACAGAAACTTTATTTATTGATTTACCTTTTTTCCTATTTTTATAATACTTCTGAATATACCAAATTTTTGTCTTGATTATCCGAACTTCCGGTTCTTGATAAACCGACGTATATTTATCCGTGTGAAAAAAAAAATCCGGCAATTCTAACTATACATATTTATACATTTGTCCTTGTGATTTTTTTATAGTTATAGCGAAAGATAGTTTAATAGCGAATTGTAATATCTTAAATATAAACGGCAAATCCATGGAAATCATTGGAATCTTAGGTTTATGCTGTGATAATTTTCTATATTTGGTTAAATGTTGTCAACTAATTTTTTAATAGATCTTACAACCTCTTAATTTATTATCTATCTGAACCATAATGTTCTCATTGGAAACTTTGGCACATAATTGATTATCGGGTGTAAGTCACTCGCAAATCCATATATTTTCACGAATTTCCTAAGTCTGTCAGCGTTGTATCAGAAGCATTCATATGTGATCGACAACTCATTCTGCTTTCATCCCACACAATAAGTTCAACATTTTGTAATACTTTGCCTACCAGTTCATTTTTACGAACTGAACACATTGTTTCTTGTTATAAAGAAATTTGATGGCAATTTAAATGTAAAATGTGGTGTTCTACCTCCGCTTCCAGAGGAAGCAAACTCTTGCTAATGTTAAATTTGTCAAGAACGTTTTTCTTGTTCCACCTGGAACACCAAGTAAAAAACATTTTCCTTTTCGGTTGTCAATTCTATTTATTATTGATCCAAATGCTTGTCGTCGGTCAAGCACTAAATTTGGCGGATTAGTAGGGATATAGATACTATATGTTGGGCAATGTCATAAGGTTTTCTTAGCCAATTCTAAAGGATTGATTGCTTGAATTTGTTGCTGCGATTTAGTGATAACGCCTTTTTTCATATAATTGAAATACCTTGTCTTTAATTACAATTAGGCCCTCATTAAACATATCTTCCGTAAACGGCAGTCATGTCATTGTTCTGATGACGAATTCGTTTTCCCATATCTTCACATAGATGTTCTCGAGGTATATTCAACAAGCTGCAGGGTACAGATGGCTGCCAAAATAAAAGAATAATTACAAATAATTCCCTCAATTGAAATGGTGATTGAGAAATAACGGCATCTGTAAGGGTATTTTCTCTATCCTCATTATCTTCTAAAAGACCGCATTTTTTGCAAAGTGCTTTATTGTTCGCAAATACTGAGAAGAATTCGGTTCACGAATTGATTTGGGTGCACGTTGCATACTCTTCCAAGTGCATTGTGTTTCTTTATGATACTGCAATAACATGACAAAACTATATCTATGTTCATAGATCTAAAAAATGTTTGATCAAAATCGGATCAGAGGATTTCAAGATTACCTCTTACATATAAACAAACTTTCTCTCTTTATTATATTAGTATAAATTTCTATTTATTTGAAATATTTAACAGTGACTTTAATGTTGCTTCTTTTTTATCCTTCTTCATTTATCAGCAACTCAGTAGGAATTTGTCATTGTACAAAAATATCTTGTAGTCTGGATGCCACCATGGAATAACTTTATATTTTAAGGCGCCTGGATAGACAACATCCACTGATACATAGTTCATTCTTCCTGCGGGTATAAATTTAATCTCCAGGTTGGTGCTCCTTAAATCCGAGGAGAGTAATTGTCTTGTTGAATGGAGAATAATTTGATTGCCATTAAATACAGGGAAAGGTATAAATCTTTTTGAAAAGATAACAAGCAATGAAATGCCTTCGTGTGGATTTTCAAAAACATTATCCAATTTATTTAAAGCCTTTTTTAAAAAATCCTCCTCATCTGAATCACTTTCTTGAAAATTCCTCCTCGGATTTTTTGATACCGCACAGTTCCACAGCTTGTAACAAAATACCCAAATATTAGATTCTTTCTTATGCCAACTGTTGATATATTTAAAGCCATTCACCGAACATAAATCATAACCGAGTTTTATTCGCTCCACAAATGGAGGATATACAAAAAATAGGGCGCGTATAACTTTGCTGCGGAGTGATCTAACATTTTTAAGGCAGTGAAAGTCTAAATTATCTGGCAGTTCTTTCCTTTTATTATAATATCTCTTGTAAAGACATGTCCAAAATTTCGCGGAGGAAACAACAAATGACGTTTGTTGGCAAATCAATGCAAAACTGCAAACATCTTCTGGGCTAATGTACTCAGCAATGTAAAACCAAATATCCGTACCGATGTGATTATAGAGGTGATTGATATCTTTCCTATTAGAGGCTACTGGAACGTTATCTATTTGTGTTGTATATCCTTTTTTCGGTTTGACATCTAGTGTAATTGCATTGGCAAGGTCTTGTAGAACGATTCCTTAAAAAAGAAAATAAATCATATGTATAAGCTTTTATGAAATGTTTAACATTTTTAAAAGAGTATGGTTAAGTAGTGTTTACAAGAACACTTCGTAGAAAACTTGGTGTTCTTGTGGAAATATTTACCCACGAAACACAAAAACCAACAAAATCTTTATTAAACTAATAAATTAGGAACTGAACAAACCATCTTTAGGCCGAATCTTCTTTCGAAATTTCAACTTCGGGGACATGGTAAAAAAAGGGAATAGGACTGTCAAAAAATTTGACAACTTTTAGTTTACTTTAAAAAAAAAAGAATAAATATAGAAAAAACAATTCAAGAACGATTCAACGAAAAGTGTGTGCCGATTTTCGTCAACTGAAAGAGACAAATATACAAATCCATATGTGTTCGAAGATATCTTGACATATAATAAATCCATTTTTTTTTTTGACAAACATGGCGACCGGGTTCCATAGATTGTCGTGAATCGCACAGAAAAACGCGAATAACTCCCAAAAACTATTTGCTATTTTGGAAAAATGTTTCGATAATTGCAAGACCACATTAATTCTGCAACACAGTGAACAGTGATTTTCACCGTGTGCAGTGGAATATGTGAAAAATCGCGGTGTACATAAAAATTGCAATACACATTTGCGGGCGGGCTGTGGTTTTTCCTTTTGGTTCTTTTTTTTTTCTTCCCCCTTCATTTTTCGCTAAGAGTGAGAATTTTCCTTATTAAGGAGTTTATTTCCGATTAGATTTAAATGAAAATGGAATTATGTTCCAATATAATATTGGAAAATTAAAAACCGTGTACAATAAATAACTTAAATTTCGAATGTATGAGTGAACAATTTTCTGTGTTAAATTAAGTTTTTTTCTGCACACTAATGTAAAAGGGGGAAGGAGGGTCTTGGAAGTAAAAATGTTGAATGAAAAAGTGGTTTTATATGACAACTAATAGCATTATCGAGCAGATTTTTTTACGTTTAATCATACATATTGACTAAGGACGACCAAGCAGAATCCTTATTACATAAATAAAAAATAATAAAAATAAAAAACAAAAGTGGATAGTGGATTTATTTTTAAAGAATAGATTAGTATTGGTATTCATGCGAAAAGCAAAAAAAAAGGATTTTCTACAAAAACTTTTTTCGTCGGTCTGCTGAATGTTACAGGAGTGGGCTGATGCTACGATTGTATCTTCGTTAGTGTGACGTCTTTGGGGAATTTCTTATTATTTTCTCTTTAGTCTTTTTTTTTTGTTTTTGTTTTTGTTTCCTTTTTTTGTAATATTTTTACTACTTTATTTATTTGTTTAACTTTAATTGTTTCGTTGTTACTATTTTGTTTTGATTTGTGTTCTTTATTGGGACATAACTACAAAAACACGAAAAGAAACAGAAAAAAAAACTTCGGTTGTGTTTTCGCTGCTCTTCAGCGAGTTAGTATATAATGTGGAGCATGATGTGTGACGTGATGCCGACGATATCCGAGGACAGCATCTCACAGCGGTCCTCGCAATTCAGCGGCGAGGATGCCAATTTCGAACAACTAATGGTGTCGATGCTGGACGAACGAGACAAGCTTATGGATAGCCTGCGTGAGGCTCAAGAGCGGCTGAGCGAGTCTGAGATGAAGCTGCATGATGTGGAAAAGGAACGTGATAGCTTACATCGACAAATAAATGCAAATCTGCCTCAGGTAATAGTTAGAACAATCAGAATGTTTTTACATAATAGGTATATACAAACATACATACATACATATATTTTTATGGATAAAATCGATAGCGAAATGGTTTAAGATTGCCAACAGGTTTTTTTTCCTTTATGTTTCGCAAAACTTGGGCGTTGTAGGCATGTGTATGCTCAAATTAAGCAAAAGACATTTTATGAATTTAGAAGTCATATGGACGTACATGTTTATATAATGTTGTAATTATGTTTAAGCATTTTATAATGCTTTTTTAATTTTACAATAAAGTATTGTATGTATAAAGCTCATGTGTACGTACAAATCAATAAGAATTGTGATTCGAGGGTGTCCATCATCTTCGGCCAACAATAATCAAATATTTATAAATTAACACAGACCTCCAAATTATACTTGTTTATGTTAAATCAAGGCCTTATCCGTAGGCTAGAAATACAATTTTGGTCTATTCTGTGGTAGATATTTTTAAATAATAGTATCTAGGTATCAATATATATGTACATATGCGTATACATATGCATATAACATGGATCATGTCTCAATTAAGTCGTAATTACTTAATTTGGACTTTTTTTGTGAATATCAATTGGTTTGTAACGTACATATGTGTGTATGTATTTTGTTCTACTTTGGTGTGTGGGAATCTCACTATTTAAGCTTTTTACCTAATTCACTTCCTTACAACATTAAATTTATATACCTTCATAGATATGTTTATATGTACCTAGGATCAACAACAAATTATCGTATCACCCGTATTTTGACTTTAAAATCGATGAAAACCTATTACAAATTTTGGGTTTTTTTTTTAAATTACCTATAATATCTGTATGAGTAATAGTATGTATTAGCAGTTATTCATTTTGTCATCCCAGCCCATTGCTGTGTTTACCTTATCTACTTAGATTAACTGTATTCTGTAGTTTTTTAGTCTAATGAATAAAACTGAATCCCTACGTACATGAATGAATAAAGGTAGTAGTGGTTCCATTGTCGTTCACGGATTAGAGCAGGGAAATATTTACGGCCAGCCTGGAGATGCTGTAGTAACTTTTACTAACACTTAGAAGGGCAACATACGACCGATGAATTTGGGTGCCTGAATCAACGACGCCGTGAACGGAGCACTAATATTCTCAAATAGGTTTACTGACGACGGAATATCCGGCTTCATTTGCCAATGGGATGGGATGCCAGTAATGAGATCTTCAGGTATGTACTCGTACAAACTCTACTGTTGCAAAGCAGACAAAATCCTCTAATAAGGACTGATTCATTGTCGACGCTACAAAAAGAAAAAGGGTTTTTGAATTTACTGCGTGACGAATATACAATAGTCAAGGCCAACCTCTAGAAAATAGTATTCACAAAGCATTACGGCAGTCACCTGATCATCAACAGGTTGATCGTACTCCGATCAATGCAAGTAACTCCTTCTGTATAATGGATGGCTTAGTATTCCAAGCAACCAATTTAGAGTTGAATAGCTAGTTTTTATATATATATATTAGGTTGTACCATATGAAATGTCACTCATTTTTCACAATTTCACTCAGTTCGCAATAAGAAGCTCTCCAGTAAACATCTGTAGCAGAAAGCGAAATTTTTTTTGTAGAAGATAAAGTGCTACGTGTGTTTGATGTGTAAGACTTAGGGTTAGGGTTCGGTTTAACTACAGTAATTTTTTTCTAGGAATTGTTTATCATGTTGTGACGGCTCAAAATGTCTCTTTTATGAATTTAAACTGGGACATAATGCGTATCTGGCAGCGAAAAACATTAATGACGCATTTAAGTATGTAGCGGTAAATGAACGCAAAATTCGACGTTCGCCACTCGGGAAATCTTAGGCTCGAAAACGAAACACGTGGGAAATCAGAAACGGTAATTGACGACAATGTTTTAAAAGAACGGTACATGCAGACCTAAAAAAATTTGCAAAGAACATGGGAGTATTTGTTATGACAATAAGTCAACACCTACATATCTCTAATAGGAAAAGTAAAAAGAAGTCGAAAATTGGGTGCCCCATAAACTGGATGGGGTACAAAAACTACGACGCTTAGAAATCTATGCATCGCTGAACCTAAGACACCAAAATCACATGTGATGAAAGTGGATTTTTTATGACAACCGTAAAAGATCTGGGCAGTGGTTGGATGCCGAAGAAAAACCAAAACGCACCTCCAAACTAGGACTTCACCCAGAAAAAGTTATGGTGACAATCTGGAGGACATCGAAAGGACCAATTCACTTTTAATTTCTTCAACCGGGAAAAACGATAAATTCAGTCAAATATTGTGAGGAATTCGGCATAGTGCATGCGAAATTGGCTGAAAAGCAACCTGTGTTGGCAAATAAGGATGGTCCGATCCTAATGCATGACAATGCCAGACCCCATGCATCACGCATTACGGTGCAAAAACTGCTACAGTCGGGAATTGGTATTTCCTCCGCATACGCCGTGCTCTCCTGATGTTTCTCCAATGGATTGCATGGTACTTATGAAATGTTTGCACACAGCGTATGCGAACGTAGTCAAACTACGTCTGCGGATATCTCGCAAGTCATAACGACTTCGAATTAATGTGAAAAGTTTTAACACATCTAATCATAATGAACCGTCAGAGCCTTCGCCGATCGCGTATCTCTCAACCTCTCGACAACCTGTATACAATATTGAAGAATAGTGTACCAAGTGTTAAAAAGTCTTCAGAAACGGCGCTACTGACATACTTCGTTTCGTCTAACCACGCCGTGTGGAAATGAAGATGTACCTTTCCAGGAACAACTTTCGGAAATTTTACGACAGTCTTAACATACGCATCGATATGTTGGACCAGAAATATTAAGGGAAAATGAAAGCGACGGAAATGAAAATGTTACGAATATCAGAGTAGCAAAACGTGAACCGATAAAAAGTACTCTTATGCGCGGAACTCTAAACATTTGGAATTCGATAATGGAAAAACTATTATGAGCAAATCAGCTGGTTTTGACATGTTCAACGAAGGTCGGCAGAAAATCCAATTCAAAAGGCAATAGGAGCTTTTAGATAGTTGAATCGCTCAAATGAGAGAATATCATCAAAGTTTTGACCTTAATAATGAGGTGATCCAAAATAGAGTATCGTTGTAATTTCCCCAAAAGGTAAAAACAACGAATCGAGGCAAAAATACCCGATCAGAGACATGTAGAAATGAGCAAAAGAATTAGTAGTAAAGACAAGTAGTGGTGTATCAATTATGAATTTTTAGTGCCTGAATATTGACTTATAAAGCCTAGCAATTAAACAATTATTCAAATAAAATGCTATTTATAAATTTTTTATAGATATTTGTAATTTTAAGTACAAGAATAGAAATTGACAAATCACTGCAGAAGCAGTGATCATGGGTTAACCTATAAATAAGGGAAGAAACAAGTAAGTAAGAAACGATAAGGAAAATATCTACATCATGGAGGAATCGGACAGAACTTCACAAAACTTTGAGGTTGTAAAGCATTTTGTAAACTACTAACTCTGACAATGACCTCGTGGCAAATTAAGCAAATTCTTGCACTTGCTTCCGTTCAATCGTTGTTTTTTTTAACCTAAGGAAAGAATATACTTTAGACAGCTCTACAGTCCGAAATGAATCTGTATCAATACCATGTTAAGAAGCATGATACCTCCATCATACATTTACAATTTACTGCACAAAAACATTTTCAATTTGAACGATTATGTGTTCCACTTACATATGTTCATATGTGTCTTCGGAAAACTATTTGAATATGAGATATACACCAATACAGCAATTTTAAAAGCCATTTCGGCTTTTAAAGAGGATTTTATTTTGGAAAAATATATAAAAGAAACAATCCCTTAAATGCTCTTAGCTCAAAACAAAATGTTATTAGATTATGAGTTTACACTCAACAAAAAAATCTCGTAAAATTTTGCGCATGTACATCGCACGTTGTCTATGTTTTCTTTTGGAGTTACAATGTGCTAGCAGAATCCACTCAAATTCGATGTTTTTGCATTACTATGTGAAGCTTAGTCAATCGGCGTTTGTGAACATTTTGATTGTTGTCATTGCTGGTTGTTATTTGGCATTATTAAATCATAAGTCGGTCTTGGTGGTTAGATTTTTGTATTTTTTCTTTTAATCAAGATCTTTGTGATATGGTTAACCAAAAGAAGCATGTTAAAAATATTACACACGTATTTGTGCTAAAATACAAGCAAAACTATAAAATCTAAAATTAAAAATAATTTTGTGTTCCTTGCTATAAAAAAAAGTAAAATGTACATGGATATGTCGTATGCAAAAGTAGTGAACTGTTGAAATTTATTCCAAATTCAGGTTAGATTCTATTAAATACATGAATATTTAACAAAAACGAAAGGATACATGTATGAGTAAATTTTCAAACAAACATGTAACATAAACAAAAATTTAAAATCAAGAATATAAGTTTATAACCACGGAATCAAAACTAATTTCTAAATGCAATTAAAATGCTTCCAGTGCCTTTCCCTCGGTTACCAACATTAATATATCACTATTTTATTACTTCAACGACTGGTCAGCTTTCTTAAAAAAATGTCTAATACCAATATTACAAATATTTCAAGAGAAGTATCTAATGCAGGAAAGTCACCATCAAAAGGGAAGAGTTTGTCGTATTTCAACACAGGACCTCTTTCAAAAATTTTTAAAACATCAGCATCTATTGTACAAAATTCTTCCAATACTACTTCTAGCAATTTAGCAAACAACAAAAATGCTGTAGTAACCAAGAGCCAATTCGTACATAATTCTGGCATTGCTGACTCTTATAATATGACGGCTAAGGAAGAAAAATCTTTTGTAAAATGCCCATATAGCCAATATAAGAACAGAAACACTCGTGCTCAGAAAGGACCAATATCCAATAAAAAAGATAATTTTTATGCACAAAAAAAGACAAAGGAATTAAAACAAAACGAAAAATACACTACTACTGAGATAAAGTTAAACAATGCGGACCCATCAATACATGATAGCGTTTTAAATTCGCAGCATTTACACTTAGATATTGCAAATTATAGGGGGAATAAGGATGAAAACAATGCATTTAATAATAATAAAAATAATTGCAATGAAACAAATTCATTGATCATAACAGACCATTTTGATCGAAAGGATTCTCAAGTGGATTTACCTCCCCAACCAAATGATACTTCTTTACTCAATGTAACAACACATCAAATAATCAACACACAGTCTTCAATAGCAAATAACAACAATTTACAACTGGAAGTATGTCATTCTAGTTATCCAGTAATGGGACACATTTCATCGATAGAATTGCCAGGTATTCAAGAACAATCAACTGTACACAAATTCAGCAACAATAATAACAAAAACATGCTTTCAAGCCTTATTGAAGATAACGTATGTTTTACGGACGACAACATTATCACAGATTATTCCAATCCATTGTACTCCAACGATATTAGTGTGGTTAGTAAGCTCTCATTCGCTTGCCGTTATCCATCCAGTTCTAATTTAACAATAGTTTCTAAAACGTATCCAGAACTTGAGCGCCAACAGCAAAGGAAAATTAAAAACGATTTGTTATCGCCAATTTACCTTCGAAATGACATAGCCAACGAAGGCGAGCAGTTACATTCCGATGACATTTGCATGTCATCATGTAAGAAATATAAGAATAATACCATCAAAAATTGTATAAACAAATCAGATTTATTAGTTTCAAATGACAAATGTGATTTATCTCTTGTTAAAAGTCAAACCAGCTCGTTGAATGCAGCCAATTGCGTATCAAATTTCCTATCGAAGAATGGAAATGAATATATTAAACAATGTTTGCAGGTAAAATGAATATCGTTTGATGTTTTGATGTTTTTTTTTTTTTGTAATGCCTTTTACCTCGAAAACTTGTCCCAGTCGATCAGCCATTGGACTTAGTAATTGATTTGAAATCATAGATTGTTTATTCTGCATTTTTATGGCGTGTGTAAATGCTATTAAAAGAAATGGAAACTTCATATTTGTTTCTTCCTTTTTTTTGTAAAGGGAAAAGGTTTAAAATCGATTTTATCTATTGTGTAGAAATCGCAAATGTCAATTATCTTTCTATATACTAACAAATATTATATAGAAGGAAACACTAAAGCCAGTTTTTATCCTGAAAGGTTTTTTGAATTGTTTAAGGAGTTTATGAGTAGTCTCAATGTGTTACCCTATAATTGTGCATAAAAGTACTGCATGTACTTACATATATGTACATGCATGCGTTTTAAAGAAAGCTTATCGGTACTGCATAGCACACCGCATAATGCATATGCCCCCTAGATAACCTGAAGGCACTGACGCATAGTTCATAATTGAAGGAATGGAGAAATAGATCATTAAAAAGACCAATCTTAAAGCTATCGAAAAATAAGTTTCTCTCCTATTTTAAAATATGATACATTTTCAAATGTGTTTTTCAGTTGTTCCTTTAAAAGATAAAATATAATTTCATAAAAAGGCTAACAGATATTATATATTTATATAACTTAGTATTAATAGAATAATTTGCAATTTCTATAAACTCAGAGCTGATTACATGTACATTACTTCAAAAGCGGTTTTTGAATAAATTAATTTTTTAAATTTTTTAACAAAAAGGTTCGGCATAGCCGATAGAAACTGAAAAGTACAAAAGTAGTTTTAACAAATGTGGAAGACGCGTAAATGTTTTTTTAGGGGCATATTTTTTAAGGTTTTTTTTTATATTATTTTCATTTTTTGAAGAGACGGAAGTGAATTTGTTTCTTTCTCTTGTTCGTAGTAGTCACGTTCTAAGCAAAACAACTTAAACCGGCGCTCTTTTGAATGCAAGTATTCAAGGATTCATTGTTTTATTTTTTTTGCATATATATGAAGCATGCAAAGAAGAAAAGATGAACACACTATTCTTGTCGCCATTGAATTGTAATAATAGTGACTATAACATAAGAAAGAAAACGTTGACTTTTGCAATCCGTTAAACTTAGAGATATAGCGCGCATGCATGCATATATATGTCCGTGAATAGCCTAAACTTTTTGATGAGACAGTGGCTTGTCTCATAGTTATAGTACATTTGAAAAATCAGCACTTTGTTTATTGATATGTAAGTATCCCTTCAAACAAAAAAAAAAAAAGAGCTCAATGTTTTTTTGTTTATTTTAGCACATTGAAAAGGATGAAGCCTCACAATAAGACTTGTTCGTGCTCGTATGTGAATTGATTAGCGTGGTAATTAAAACAATTTGTAATTTGATTTCCCACCGCCTTGAGATTCTTGTATACTTACACGCATACATATGTATGCGTGTATTGTATACATAATATTACATATTTCATGAACGTGTGGATGGCCGTGGCTCAAGTGGTAGGTAGTGTATTGACTTCCCATTCGGACGGTTCGGGGTTCAATACCAGCCGTGACCGAAAGACATTTTTTCAGGCAACTGAAATCTCGTGAGGTAAATAGTTGCCTAAATACAAGATCAAGTCAATTTACACTAATAATTTAGTCTCCCAATTAAATGTTGGATGTTTCCGAAAAACTTAACACGTGCTCCGGCATTTTAAAAGTAGTCATACCCTCTTGAGTGTTAAGTTCTTAAAAAAAACAATATATGTATATATATTCTATAATAAAATATTATATATTGCTTTAAAAAAAATGTTACTTCTTGGCACACATGGGCATGTTCCTATGAAAGTGTAATCTTCGTATTGTTAAGTACATATTATGAAAGCAGTTGAGTTTGGCATATTGGACATTTCAGCACTTCATTATTGAGTGCGGTGGCCCTGAATGTGTCCCTTCACTTTAAGTTGCTGCATTTTTCTTCAGACACTCGAGTTATGGAACTGCAATTGTAATTTATTTAAAAAAATAAATATAACTGGGCAATATGAAAAATTGTATATACTTCTTTAAATTTGGAAATGTAAAATTATAAAAATATTATGAGTAGAGGTTAAAAAAAAAACAAATTTGCACAAAAGATCTATTTTGTTTGTTTAATAATTTGGTATACAATAGGCGTGTTTTGTTGGCATCGGTATTGGTATTTTGTTACTCTTTTCTTAAGGGGGTGTTCTCATTTGCTACTTTTGGCAGAAAAATCCAAAGCGGACAAAAAAAACCGTATTGCAAAAAATAAGCTCGTGAAGCGCATGAAAAGGCTTTTAATGGTGCCAATGACTAACGAAAAATAAGTTTAAAGAATGAACTTATTAAACAAAATTATGTTTCACGAAAAAACGCAAACGCCTTTTTCTCAAAATTACCTTTTCTGAATCAGTAAACAATATTTCTCAGAGACTAATCTTCCGTTTGACGTAAAGTTTTATGTATTATGTTCGTAGACGAACTGGCTGGTTAGTGAACTAGGATCTTAGCTCTTAACACAATACATACTCCCTCTCCCCCATTTTTATGCAAACAAAACAGTTTTTTTTTTAATATTTTGCGTGCTCGTTTTTTCAATTTGAATTTGTTTTCAAAATTTCCTAGTTCACTAACTGTCATAGATTATGATAATTTTAATAAAATAGCGTTTGGGTTGTTAAAAGTTGCCTAAATGGCTAAGTCGTCGACTCTTTTCGACATCGGCGAAAAGAGGGGAAGACATTCTGAACTCGTTAATGTGCTGCACTATAGGAAATCTTGCACGACATTAAAAAGAAACAAACTTTGTACACTGCCTTTGTGTACTCTAACCTTAATTTCGAATTCTTCGGTTATTACCGTTGTGCATTTATCTTTCGTTTTGATGTCATCATACATATCGCCTATCATTCTTATATATGTACATATTTAGGTCTCGAGTTTGAGATGTTTTGAGACCTTAGCGCCGACCAAATAATATTTGTGAACTCTGTCTTTACAAGCTTCTCGAATCCATTGTAATTCGTATAGTTTAAATCTCGTTATATATCAACCGAAAAGTAAAAGATCAATAGTGAAAAGTTAAAAACCAAATTCCGCTAATCTGTTCAGCAACTGCTGTACTATCGTCAAGAAAAAAAAATTAAATAACTTAAATATATTTAAGAATGCACATTTTCATGCAATTGCAAGAAATATTTATGCTTTTATTTTCTTTGTAATAGTATCCCATTACCTAGTGTTTATATAATATTTTTTTTATTTTTAAACATGCAAAATCTTCTTCTCATTTTCTTTTCTGGCTAGATTACACATCAACATAATTTCAAGTTCTCGTTTTCAAACAGATAAAAACTATCGAAAGTTAGAAATCTTATTTCTAGCTTCGCCAAAGCAGTACTCCATAAAAAAGTATCCACAGTCACCACCACAATACAACAATATACATACAACTTCTGGTTTAAAGCTCGATGTACTAGGTGAATTTTCGTAAAATAAATGCAAAACATAAATTAATAAGAAAAATAATATAAAATCGATTAGCAATTTCATAAAAATGCCATGCCATTTCATAAAAACAATAGCATTTTCTTAAAACGAATAATCTGTTTTTTATCTAATCTTATAAGAAATGGGGGAATTCACATTTGGCTCTCAATGTATTCTCCGTATCGGCGAAAATCAAAAGGCATACAAACTTGAAATGTTTTTGTTTTTCATTATAATTCCCCTTTACCTCAATACACAGGGAAGTTAACTTTATAATATGTATAAAAAAATATCAAAAAATGTACAGTTGAGATCTTTGTCGCCGAGCTTTGCACAAAGGTCCTTGTTTAAATTAGGGAATAGGTAATAGTCAGATGCGGATTATAGTGTGGCTTTTTAACTCCTCCAAAGCCATATTCTCCCACAACAGCCTTGGATAAACGCATCGTTCAATCCAGTGCGTTACCATGAAGAAGCAACACACTTACGGTCAGTTTCTTTCGGCTTTTTTCGTGATTGATTTATGAAAAAAATCGCTGATGTGAACTCCTGCAACGAAATATTAATAGTGGCGCATCTTTTTATACGCTCTTCAAGAAGTTCATTGTTTAATTTTGGGAAATTCCAACCGTCGTTTATTATTTACCCTTTAATTTTATGACTTCCTGTTGAGAAAATATATACCTGTTCACAGATAGTAAAAGTTTCCGGGTTCCAAATTTCCAACAGGTATAAAGAGTGAAAATCGATTGTAAAATGTATGACCTCATCCTAGTGATCGCCAGTGTATGTCTCATGTCGAAAAACGTCTAAGTTTTGAGCTTGCCCGCTTAATCCAAATTAAGTATTGAAAGATTTAGATCGTAAAACAACAAATAAACTGAAGTTTTCTTAAATAGATTAAAATATATATGTATGTTCGTTGTTTATCAATTTTATTAATCTTTTTGTTTAAATATTGCATTAATACAGAGTTATAATATGATACAATTTTTTTTTTATTAAAAATTATTTAGTCATACTTTTATGGTAATGTCAGCTTTTACCAACGATTTCGTCCACGTGGGACCCGTCTTTAATGTCCCTTTTTTTTGGAAATATATTTTTGAAGGTTACTGCCCATGAATTTTTTCGCGTGGGACTTATGATGCCGTGACAATGTAAATATCTAATTGCTGTAGTATTTCCCTATAAACAATTTTTTTCTTAAATCTACGCCAGCGTATTTTAAAGTTTGCCTTGAGACATATTTATTTTCCTGGCAAAGCATGCTTTCAGGAAATTGCAGTCTCTTCAATTCAAAGCCGAGGTCATTGGGTATTAGAGGAATGCATGGCATGAACACTTTTTCTCCTGAGCACACCCGGTTAAAATAATGGCTTCGATTAAATTTTTATTCTGGGCTTTGACTTTTGTAGTCAACTGCCATTACACAATTTCGGTGTTTTTAAATTCCGAAGCATTGTTACGGGTGTGCCGTTCCGCAGAGTAAGCTTATGGTATGGAAGACCTGAAAGAAAGTGTGGTATACCAGCGTTGATCACTTTATGCAAGCTGATTGAAAAATAGTATGCACTATACCATTTATCGTCCTTAATGCTTAAAATCAAGTTGGACCGAGTATATACTTAATGAAGCATACGGAGATGATAGCACTCCGTTTTGTGCGAATGCACCGTATATACTCTACCCAAAGTATGCTTTTTTTCGACAAATCGTCTTTTTCTTCTGTCAAACTTGGTATTTTTGCGCCAAAAGTAATATGCAGGTAAATCTTAATATATTATATTTAAGTTTATTTTATTTCTCGCTTAAAATACATCATTTACCTATTTTCTAAATACACTGCCAGGCGAAAAACTGGAAAAGCCCTCATGAGGCGGGAATCCGAAACTTCGCCACAGAGCTTCTAAGCTACTTATGTACATATACATATATCTTCCATTTTGGTAAATTTTTATCTCGTCTTTCTTATTTTCAACGGCAAAAGTAGTCTGGTCAGATCCTTTATTTACATATTTACCAATGATTTTTTTTTTTTTTAAATTTAACACTGAAGTTTTTAGGAAAACGAGATAAAGAGAATTACAATATTCGACATTTATACAGTTAAACAGTTTGAAAATGACAGGATTATGGGGAACTATCCAACGGTTGCCTGGATTTATTCCTTTTACGTTTACGGTGAAGCCGCCACCATCCGGAGAACACCTTCTGCATTGTGGATAGCTGTCACCAACAGTTTGAATTTCACTAATTAATGGTTTAAGAAACATTTTACTATCATACATTCGTAATCTTTCATGCAGAGTGAATGGTGATTAAAACTTCCACACGGGCCACGTACTCTGTACAATTCGTACAATTTGGAATCTTTTTCTGGATCAGGTATTTCAGCGGAAATAACTTTGTCAATAAGATCTATAGAAATATTATTTATAAGCCATATCAGTATATAAATATATAGAGGTCCACGTTTCTGGCATTCCACAGAATACATGAAGATTCGTATTTCTCCGAATATATTGCCTTTGGTCAATCGATCCACTATTCCCTTAGCCTTAAGACGAAAGACCATAGCAATTAATTCATGACGATCATAAGAATTTTGACTAGAAAACAAATTTTGTGTAATGTCTTCCCACCGAGTGTCACCAAGAGTTACTGGTGAAAGTAACATAGCCTCGTATGTATGTATGTCATAGCATGTTGGGTATGCTTATGCATATACTTGTATCCCGTAAAAGAAGATGGTAACGCCATCATTTGGCCGAGATTATTAGGATCGGCGTGTGTCTTCCTATCGCATACCTTAGATGGATATAATTTACAGTTTCGAGTGATTATTTTTAATAAAGTTAAGTCTTTCAGTTTCTATTATCGCATACTCGTCAACCAAAAATTGACTGAAAAGGAAACGAAAATAGATGAGATGATTACTCTCATTTTTTCTAACCGTTTCCCAAATTCTTGGTCAATCATCACTAACACAACTATGACCGTTATAGCGGTGTGACCTTCAACTGTTTTTTTTTAGTATTGATAATAATCCTTGATATAAGGGTTCACGTAATGGAGTATTTTTTGAAGTATTTTAACCACATTTCGCTTCACAAATAGACTGTTTGAGCATCTCAGATTTACTTCTCTTCCATACTTTCGAGCTACCTTTGATCCGCAGGCAACAAAATCCCAATTATATGGTAAACTTGACCCTGCACCTTAAACGTCATCATAAATCCATCGTCAGATACCTGCTTAGCTCCAAATGAAGTCATTTGCAAGTAGTTATTGTATTATGGGTATACTTCCGGTTGACTCATAAAATGATTATGCTCAGAATTAAGATCCATAACTAAACTGTAACTAAACAGATGTTTTAGCAGAGGTTCAAATGCCGCAAGAAGAACATTCCCAGCACTGCAACACATGCCAGCAGTTTCTTCATTCCACTTCAAAGTGTTACACCACTGACACTTGCGGATCATGGTACATATACTGACTGTGCTATCCGATTCATTCAGAACCACATTGTGACTGATCTCCTACCGTTTCTACCAAATGCTATAAAAAACGTTAAGCCAGATGCACCTACATTACTCGGAAAAAAAGAACTTCAAAACGCTTCTAAAAAGTATGCGCAAAAACACACAGCAGTTCACCGTGCTGCTGGGTCCAAATATCAAAAAATGAATACTAATATGAACAGAGAAGCAGTGACTAGGTACAGCTAAGCTCACCCCTCTGAGGTGAATAGAGAAGCTGTGGCTCGGTACCAGCGAGCTCACCCTGCGGTGCATAGGGCATCACAGTCTCGATATGAGCAAAATAATCATGGTAGACGAGTAGAAAGGAAGAGACGTTTTTGGAAGATCAAGGTTCACTCCGGCATGGCATATGATGTCTATACAGAGTATGAAAGCGACAGCACAGTGGCATTGGGTCCCATGACTAACAAATGGCGGTGGTGCAATGCTCTCAAGTGGAAGGAATGTGATACAGCGCTGGTAAGGTGCAGCCTCCCGCCTTATGAACAGATATCCGAGCCTCTCTACAACTTGATAATGAATATACATCCAGAACATGAACATTTCATGAACGGTATTCGTAAGTATAGTACGAGTAGTTCCTTTCAATTGACTTCACTCGGTGCAAAACAGATAATAAAGAACGATTTTATGCCTACTTTTAAAGTTTAGGGCTGCGTGCGATTCCGACACCTAAGATCGGTCAGGCTTCTGATACTTTGTATCAGAATGGGTACTGTAGTGCATACGGATGATGCTATACACTATCCTGTGAAGTTCCTAAATACACTCAACCACACTTCACTTCATGAACATGTACTGGGACACATACGTCCCGTTCGGACCGAAAGGGTTAAGGCCTGTTTCGCAATGACGGTTAGTAAGTCTCAGGGTCGGTCACTGAAGACAGCAGGAATTGATCTTAGAGGGGATTTCTTCTCACACGGCCGTGTTAATTTTCCGTGGCCTGCTCGAGAATGAGCTCACCTAACAGCCTGGTCGTGTTAGCATCTGAAGGCATTTAGTATACATATAAAGAGGTACTTTAAGTATAAACTGAATAAATAAGTAGTCATAACCCTTAGGTACTCTCTTAGGTAGGTTTCCTGAGAGAGTGAAGCCGCGGGCGAAAGCCATATAATATATGTAGGCTATAGGAATACCACGGGAATTAAAACTGTATTATGAGTGCGTGTAGAGTTTGAAAGTGGGCATGCATACGTCCAAAATATGTGTAAACCGTATTTCATCTGTTTGTTCACAGGAAAAAGTATTAAAGATTTAAAATACATTTTGTCACATTTCAAATACCACTCGGGCGGAGCCACGGGCAAAAGCTTGTCTTTCCATAATTTTTTTGCACTGTTCTTTTCGATGCCGAGGCGAAATCTTTCTGTGTTTCTCAAGATGCGTGTGTTGATAATGAGTAACAGCTTGCTATGGGAACAGCAGGATGTAATTTTTGAAATTTTGTAAATTTTTAATCCATTTGTTGTAGTTTTTCTCGTAATAAAAACTTTTGGCATATTTGAAGTTGACACTTTTTTGTGAAGCATAGGCATTAAAATGACCACTCGAATGATTTGGTGTGAACCTAAGTCATCTTAAATAAATTTTATATAAAAAAATATGTTTAGATCATATGGACAAATTATCTATCATGTAGATAGACCGCAGTGCACAGCATCAGGGCGCTTCTGCAAATATTGCGTGGCTATCGCTCACTTTACCGTCAGGCAGAAACAGAAACATCCCCTCCCTCATTCCACGCATACGCGCAGTGCCGTTCGCCCCACTTTTCAGTGGCAAGAGAATGTATATAGCTGACGCCATCGTTCTCGCATACGGAGATCCGTACCTACAAAGAAGAGCCACCGAGAATAGTCGCAGAAAATACAATTTTCTACACAAACGAATTGAATTGTCCCAATTTACCCCCTTAGGGATGGAATTTCAAAAAATCTTTGCTTAGCGACTATCCATATCATTATTGACACCCGGTAAAGTGCTCTCAGCGCCCTTTGGTGGCATTTTTTTTTACCTAGACGGCTAGACTGATTTTTGACAGCTCGTCACTGGGAGCAAATTCATACGTAAAGTTTAATTTCTGTGTGGAACAAAATAAATAAGTTTGTTAAAGAATTTATTGTTGTTTGATAAGTATAAAATTAAAATGTCAAAAAAAACGCGAGTTTCAAAATAAGTGCTTGTGAAATGTTAGATGGGATAGTTTAAATAGAATCTTGCTTTAAAAAATGTAAACAAAGCACTTTTGAAACACGAAGTAATTGTTACGTTGTTACTTTTCCATTAAATATTTAGTGAATACTGTGTAATTTAGTGTTTTTTTGTTAAATATATGGTTAAACATATCAATAGATATAGTGAAATGCGACTGGAAATCCGCATAGATGGAGTCCTGCACATATATACCAGGGGCGTTCAATATATTCTCGGTATCGATATGAAGGAAAATGCGAATTCAATTTAAATTGTTTTTATTTTTCAATATAATCTCGCCTAACATCAATGCATTTGTTACATCTTGAGATAAGCTTTTTTAAACCCTCAAAAAAATAAATTTCCTCTTTCTCTGCAAAATACCCATTTATTGCCGACTTGGAAATAATCACTAGGGGCCAGGTCTGGACTATAGGGTGGGTGTTGGATTTCTTCGAAATCACAATCTCGCGCAGCAGCCTTGGAAACTCGCGCCGTGTGAACAGGAGCGTTGTCATGAAGAAGCAACACACCCGCTGCGAGTTTACCCTGTCTTTTCTTTTTAATTTCCTCCCGCAAATTATGCAAAGTGGAAGCGTAGGATGTGGCGTTGATGGTTTCACCTTTTTTTTGTACTCAATGAGCAAGATTCCCTTTGAGTCCCAAAAAACTGTGGCCATGAGCATCCCGGCAGACGGAGTGACTTTGAACTTTTTCGGGGGGTCTGTTCCTTTTTTATGCCACTGCATGGACTCTTGTTTGCTTTCAGGGTCATAGTGGTGGACCCATGTTTCGTCCCCAGTAACAATTCGACCCATAACATCGTCCGCGTTCACACTACACATCTCCAAAAGCTATCTACAGCATGCGATTCTCACTTTTTTCTGAGGCGCTGTGAACATTCGTGGCACCCACCTTGCACTGACCTTTGAAAGGTTAAGATGGTCATGAAGAATGGTGTGAATGGTACCAGTTGAAAGCTTGGTGATCTCTGCCATCATTTTCACCTTTATTCGGGCATCCTCAAGAACAAGTTTTTCGACTTCTTTGATGCTTTCTCCCGTACAAGCAGTAGCCGGGGCGCCGGAGCGGGGGTCGTCTTCAATGCTCTCTCTGCCTCTCTTGAACTCACTTGACCACTTTTGCACAGTTGATAATGAAGGTGCGGAACCCTGGTAAACAGCCACCATCTCTTCATGAATAGTTTTTTTACTTTTTCCTTGCTTAGTGAGAAATTTAATTACAGCGCGATGCTCAATTTTCACCATCATCGTCTCAGTTGCCATTATGATTCTGTTTAACTAGAGATAAAACGCGAAATAATAATCACATTTATATGAAAGTTTACATGAATGCACGAAAGTAATAGTATTACTTGATAAATAAGTCAATTTATATATACAACCACAGCTTCACCCCGATACCGAGAATATGTTGAACGCCCCTCGTACATACTCCTAGCAGAATATACCAAATTGACTATTTCGTTTGGCGGAAGTGAAAGATTACCGGGAGCTGGTTGCCATTACACTCTTGCACATGATCCTGCTTCAATTAAAACTTAAAAAACCAAGCCAATGTCCACCAACTTTTCACTTTCACCAACCAAAATATTCCTCTTGAAATAATATCGCTGTAATATTAATAGGATTCCATCTATGAAAATTGTAAGTTGCATTTCACTGTCTTTATTGACTTGTTTAACAATATATTAAATAAACACTTTATATTATACACTATGGGCTTAATATTTAATAAAGTAATAACAAGAAAAGCAATTTCATCCCGTTTCACAAGTGCTTTGTTTACATTTTTTAAAGTCCGATTATATTCACACTAAGCCATCGATACACTTCACAAGCCCTTATTTCAAATCTTGCGTATATTTTCTCGACATTTTAACCCAACACGTATATGAAAACAAAAATTTCTTTAACAAATTTATTAATCTTATTCCGTACCGAATTTTAGCTTCCCGTACGAATTTGTTCCAGCCAATGAACTGTCAGAAATTGACATAGGGGTTTAAGTACAAAAAATATCCGCCTGAATTTTCGTTCCGGGTGTCAATGCGCTGAAATGCGCTGTCAAAATTTCAGCCTTTTAGGTTTTGTCTGTGAGTTGTCTGTCAGTCAGTCACTTTTATATATACATATGTACATATGGTATGTATATCAGGTGCTTCCATAAGTTTTTTTCGTTTTTTTTTTGTAAAAAAATACGAAATTTTCTAGCGAAATTAATTTATTTTTATTCAAAATACTGACCATCGGCTTCTACACATTGCACCTATCTTTCAGGTAATTTATGAATAGCATGCCAGAAAATCTGCTTGTCTTTTGCGGCAAACCGTTCGTTGAGACATTTTCCAACTTCCTCGAAATCGCTGAAGTGCTACTCTGCGAGGGCGTGCCCCATTGATACAAAGAGGTGATAGTAAGATGGAGAGTACGGCGGGTGCAGAAAAGTAAATAAAACATAAATCACTTTTCGTCACCTGTCACAATTCATGTATTTCTACCAGCAAACCATGACTTTCAACAGCCTTTTTCTTTTGATTAAATAAGAAAGACAATGCGTGCCGCAAAAGATCTTTTTCAGGCACAAAACTCGACATGATCACTGAACGATAAAACAAAGGGGCTAGTAAAGGGTTTTCCAATAGGGATTTGACAACTTTGAATTTAATTTGTGAACGCACTCTTCACTAATCATCAAACTGTCACTGTCAATATATTCAGTAAACTCAACATTTTCATCATGGTAAAGTACAATGAGCAATGTCTGCAAATTATAAAAATTTTCTACCGAAATTCGGAGTCGGCTGCAACTTTAAGCGTTAACTCCAATTTTCGGTCGTAATTCTCGCCCTAGTAGACAGGCAATAACAAGTTTAGTGCAAAAATTTTAGTACATATTCATTGTGTGATTTTGCCGTGTCAGTGAGACAACGGGTTGGTCCAAGTGTGGAAAATATCGCTGCCGTTCAGGCGTCCGTAGCAAACGATCCAAATCAGTCAATTCCACGGCGTTCTCCTCAAGAATTGGGCATCCCTCAGACCACATTATAACGTATTTTGCGTAAGGATCTTGGTTTACACCCATACAAGATCAAGCTGACTCAAGAATTGAAGCCGATGGACCATTTGAAGCGACGTACGTTCTCCGATTGGGTTCTGGAGAAGATGCGCCAAGATGATAAATTTCATCGCAAAATCATCTTCAGTGACGAAGCTCATTTTTGGCTCAATGGGTTCGTCAATAAGCAAAATATGCGTTATTGGTCAGGTGCAAATCCACATGTGCTTCATGAATCACCACTTCATCCACAAAAAATAACTGTTTGGTGCGGTTTGCATGCCGGCGGCGTTATTGGGCCATATTTTTTCGTCGACGATAACGATCGTCACGTTACTGTGAATGGTCAGCGTTATCGCGCCATGATCTGATCACCGATTATTTTTGGCCCGAATTGGAAGATATGGACTTGGACGACATGTGGTTTCGACAGGATGATGCCACAAGCCACGCATCACACGCTACAATCGATTTATTGTAGAGTAAGTATGGTGAGCGTGTTATCTCAAGAAATGGGCCAGTCGATTGGCCGCCTCGTTTTTTTTTTTTTTTTTTTTTATAATATACGCGCGCCTAAGGGGTTAGATACCCTTTTACTGTTGCCAGGGCGCGGGCGGAAAGATAGAAGGAGGAGAAAGGAAAATTGTTTTTGTAGTGGTTTGAAACTCAGGTGTGTTTGGTTTCTATGTTTGCTCTCCTGGGGTGGGAGTCCGAATAGGACGGAGAGTTTTTCTTCACTTAGAGTGATTCGAGATATAATTCCCAGTATTTTTTTCATTGCTTGAAACTCTTATAACAGCCAAATCTACGTGTCAGTGTTATACCTTCACACGCAGAATTTTTTTGTCTGAGTTCCAATTATACAATGAAAAACTGATTTTGCCATGGGCAGGATTCGAACCTGGACCCTCCGAGTGAGAAGCGTTTACTACTACACCACGGCCACCCGTTCGTGTAATTTAACACCGCTTGACTATTTTCTGTGTGGCTACGTTAAGTCATTGGCTTATGCCAACACGCCGACGAATAGCGGCCGTTTCGGCCGAAATGTGTGGCCGAGTCCAACGAATCGACCGCTGCAAACGTGCCAGCGGTGGCCATATGAACGAAGTCGAGTTCCATTCATAAATGATTGTACTTCAAGCCGATAATAAAGTTTTTGAAATATCTCAAATGGTTGGCGTTTTATTTAAAAAAAAAGTTGTCAAGTCCTTATTGGAAAACCCTATATTTTGCGGACTCAACTTGTGTGTGTTTGTAGTTAAATATCAGACGAACAAAATGACGTATGTGTCAAATTAATACGTACTTTTCGCTGGCGCCATCTTTTAGTTAAACCGGAAAAGACTTATGCATACATCTGGTATACATATGAGTACATTATGTGGATAGATACAAGTTTTATCTACTCCCACTATATTCAAAAATTCGAAGATATTTAATTAATTTAATTTGAAGCACTACAATTCTTTTATTTACAATTAACCTTATTATTTAAATAAAAGAATGTTGCGCCGTCTTTGTATTCACAACATACATACTCGTATGTATATTCAAACATCAGACTACATAAAACTACTACTAAGTTTAATTTGTATAAAACGAATTGAGCGGTATATCATCCTCATTTGCTCAATCATTCAGCCATAGACAGCAAAACTCACAGCCACTAGTCGAAAACACATCTGTTGTTCATTTGCGATGTTTAGTTACAATCTGTAGGCGAATGCGTCACGACACGATCAAATTCTTTGTGGATCAAGTGAAATAAATATATTTTTTAAAGCGCATAAAATAAATCCATTTACGGGAATAAATACCAGCTTTTCTGTTATTCTTTTATAATTTATTGACATGTACACATATAAGCATATACACCTATGTATGTACGATATATAGCAAAAGTTCTGAACTCTATGACATCAGAAAGTCACTCTTGTTCCGGTTTGTGATTTCTTTCAGTTACAATTTTCACATTTTGTTAAGTCTTTAGTGAATTGTATTTCAATTTTGCGGTGAACTCATGATTTCACTACGTGTGCGCTATTTCAAACAAAACCAATAAATTTAAAGCGTGTTCGAAATGTATATGTTTAGTTTAAAACAAACAAAGTGTGTAATCAAAACATAAATAAGTTGATGTCGCCTTAACAGGACGACAATGTACTATTTGTCTTCATGTCAACCGCTACATCTAAGTGCCCAGTTCATATTGACTTTCTCCAGTCATTAATTTACTTCCAAAATATATGTTCCCAAAATCGACCAAATCACAGCGTTACACAACCATGTACTACAGATACTAAAAGTAGGATATTTAGGAATGATAATTGTTCTTGTTCGCTGCATCTGATCTTAATAAAGGTAACATATTTTGTACATTTCTTGTCGCGCTTTAATATTAGTGATACCCATTGACTTTCCATAAAAGTCTGTAGATTTACTATCTATTTTTCCACAATGAAATTGCGTTTGTCGACGATCTATGTATCGAAAGCCACATCAACCTAATATGCGTTCTTAGAAGAGCAATCCGTTATAAAAAAATGCAATTTAGTTTGTTTTGAAATTGTATTTTCATTTCTAACTTAATGGTTTTGATTTTCTCTGTGAGCAACTTTCTTCTCTTCTCCCCATTTGCATTTTTCTATATTGCAGTTCGTGATATTTTAGTTATATTAAATTTAAACGCATTTAACTTGGGTTTATGAAGCGAAAATTGTTCATCGTGGGTGTTACTTAAACCCACATATGGGTTGCTTGCTTAAGCAAGAGAAGCATAAAATGCAAGAGATTGTAAGAGAAGAAGAACTGTCTTCACTACAAATGTATTTACAGCCTAAGGCGACATTAATCAATCATATGCGTCTCTGACTTAATAGTAAGTCGCCTACCGTTGTACTACTGTTGGCGATTCAGTCGACTGGCTCACCGGATGTATGATCAAATTTAAATATTTAGTTTTACTTTTGCTAACCGATTTCCATAGTTAGTGGGCTGAATCGAGGGTCACAATGAAAAATATCACTACTACATTTATGCATATACATACATACCAGTTTAAATAAAAAAGAAAATTGTCTGTTTTTCTTCTATCGAAAGACAAGATACATATAAGATGAATTTTTGTTATACCTTAGCTATCATCTAGTAAATTTTAATACACTTAAGTCGCCCTATATGAATATAGTGGCACATTGATAGATGCTTAGTGTATTTGCAATTATGCATAACATAGCACTTTTCTAAGAACCTAGTTCAAGTAAAGTACATTTCAATTTCAATTTTATAAAGCCGTCAAGTTACTCTTGAAAACAATAAATCAATTCGTCTCAATGAAAACATTTTAATGACAAAAACATTTTAATTAAATATGATAGTTACTATAACATTTGAATAAAAGGAGACCCTTTTGAGTTTTATGCTTTTGCGATTCAGTCTTTTATCAAAGCAACAGGTCAGGAAGAACAATCCTTTCGCTGGTTAGATGTATGGAGTTTTTCTGTTTATAATTTAAATTGTTCTACTGTTTAGGGTTTTTCTATTTTAAATTATTTTTTATCTTTATTATAAAAGGTTTATTTCTTACAGGAATTCGCGACACTCACAAAGGAATTAACACAAGCGAGGGAAACTTTGCTAGAACGAGACGAGGAAATAGCCGAATTAAAAGCGGAAAGGAACAATACTCGGGTAAGATAAGAAGAAAGTTATTTGATATTATTTCACGGTTTAGCAAGATGCTGCATCATGTATCAACTCTATATATACAGTCACGTGTACGTAATTAGAAACGCCAAATAAATAAATTCTTATTTTCCCAAAAACACATACGTTTTCACCTTAAGGAACTGCAGTATCTTCATGAAATTTTCAGATGATTTTCCTCTTTTACTGTAGAATAGAGTACATTTAAAAAAAAAAGTCAGGGAATTGGCATAAAGTACCGTTATCTTAGCCACTGTATATCACAAGAAAAAGTAAATTAAAGTGATCGTGCACATAATTAGAAACGCTGATATTTTTGAAAGGAATATTGTTAATTTTTATTAAAATAATTAATATGTTTCAATATTTAGTTGCATAGCTATGATTTTCGACTAGATCCTATAATTTGTGGGGCATAGACTCCACCAACTTTTGGCAAACGCTTTAATTTATCGAAAATCGTATGTCTCCAAACATGCGCTTCATAGGTTTACACATCTCTGCGTACTACGTCTAGTAACCTATTGAACGCAAAGACACTTTTCTTTTAGTGAGAAAATTGTTTTATAAAGCGTAAATTTATCCTTTGCAGGACCTGTACACTCTCAGTCAAAATTACAATATTATATGCACAAAGAAACAATCTTCTGCTTACATGTCCCAGTAAAAAAAATAAAGACCACCAGCAAAATGGAATGAAGTCATGACTTCCAACACTTACATTTTATGTAATATACATGATCAAACTGAATACTCGCTCTGGAAGTCGACCAAATTCTCAAGAGGCCTATTATGCAAACACCAAATTAGAAACATGGATGGAAGTTGGGCTAGAAATAATGTACAGTGAAATCTAATACAGTGGATGACAAAATTTTATTATCTAACATTATTGAACAAGAAGTTATAGAAATACCATTCGTTACTCTAACTGAAGTCAAAAAAGAAATTAAAAATAATATGAACCCAAAAAAAGCTCCTGGTTTTGACCTGATCACTGATCACTGATCGTACTCGAAAATCCTGGAATCAGACATATCAGAGCATTACTACAGAGTCAAACAAGAGGAAGCTTATCCTGAACTGAAGAAAATCCAAGCGGGCCTGCTTCAAGTTAGTGTATTGGGACCAGATCTTTTTTTCCTGTACTCTAGTGACCTACCGGCATTGAATGAAAATATTGTTGCTACATTTGCTGATAATACTGCAATTTTGGGTATTGGCGACAATAATCCTGTGTCAACAGAAAAGTTACAAATAGCAATAGCTGAAATACAACGCTAGACAGGTAAGTGGGGCATCAAGCTTAATGAAACTAAATCCTTGCGTATCGACTTTACCACTAAACGTATAGAGCACAAGCCAGTATACATAAAACAACAAATAGTTCCGTACGAGAATACAGCGAAATATCTTGTCATGACCCTTGATTCAAAACTCAGTTGGAAGCCACGTGTTAAAAAAAAAGCAATAACAACTAAATCTAAAGTACAGAAAAATATACTGGCTATTGGGTAGATACTAAGCCTTGTCAATACACAACAAGCTACTCTTGTATCAACAAATCCTTAAACCAATCTGGACTTATGTTATTCAGCTCTGGGGTTGTACCAGCCAAAGCAAAAGAATAATTGTTCAAACACTCAAAAATAAAGTATTTCGTGGTATTGTTAACGCACCCTGGTACATCCGTGACATCTTGCATAGTGATCTAAATGTAGAAACTGTCGACAACGTCATCAAAAAGTATGCTCAAAGCAGAGTTGTGAAAGAATTAAATCATTTACGAATTTAATTCATTTAATTTATATCCAAGAATAGTTAACTCATGAATTCACTTAAAGACTTCAACTTCAAAATGTGATATTACCATTCATTTTAGTGAATTCAATGATTGCATTCAAATGAGTGTATTTTGTTAATTTGTTCGAATTTCATGGATTCGTTGATAGCCAACCGGTATATTTTTTTTTGTGTATATTTGTATGTGCGTAAAAAAAGGAAATTTATTTAGTTTTTTATGAAATGTTATTTTTTATATATTTAAATATGTTTGTTTACAAAAATCAAAGTATTATTAAGTATACTCATGGTTGTTTGATTGTTTTCTTTTACCGTGCAATATTGATTTTTTTATAAAAATAACTTAAAATAAACTTATTCAAAGGATTACTGTGTTTTTCTTATTTTAAAAAAAGATCTAAAGACATCAAAATTACTGCAATGACTTCAATGGTTTTTGACTTCAAAATGACTTCAATGACTTCAAAAAGACTTCAATGACTTCACTGAAATCACAGATGATTGCATTCATTTGAATTCAGTGAATTCACTAAAATGAATTACCAACCAATGACTTCAAAATGAATGGTGATTTCATGTTTTGAAGTTAAAGTACGTTATTTATTGAATTCATATGATTGAAGTCAATACATAGAAGTTTTCTCTGTGACTTCAATGACTACAATCAAAAATGATTGCATTCTTTTACAACTCTGGCTCAAAGTCATGAATAACGTGTCAACATTGAGGCTCTCCAGCTCCTTGATAATGATGGTCTAACTAGAAGATTAAAGCGAATCAAACCTTATAATTCTCAGTTCACATTAAAATAGTGACCTAAATAAAAAATAAAAATAAAAAAAGAATTGTCAGAATCAAAATTAATATCATAGGATAAATATTTTGTAATTTTCAAAAACCGCATTAATTTAAGACAAAATCAAATATAGTAGTTTATTAGTGTTTAATTACTAGATTGTTATAAAATAAATTCACCAATGGATGTTTTATAAAAAACAAAAAAAACATTATTTTATTTAAAAAAAAAATTATTGCATATTCTGCTTTATTAATTTAATGATTTTCTTCAACTTAAGAAACAAGTGAAACAAAAGTTCACACCTGTTATCATACCACCTCTACTGTGTGCCTAACAGAATCAGTTTATCTTTGATATTCCTTTGTGAATAAGCACATGTTTATTCATTTCATTTAAGATACCGATCTTAAATTAAAAAGTAATAAATTGGGAAGAAAATCTGTTGACACAATCAATTCATATACAGATAAATCAGCATTGATGATTTTCAAGATTTTGTAATCCTTAAATTATTGCACTCCATAACAATGGATTAAGCGAACAATCAATCAATCTTGTGTACATCAATCAATTGATAAACATACGATTTATGGCACTGTTAAAAGAGCTCTGATTAAAATAGTCCAAAACAATACAGTTGCAAGCAACACAGAATAAGCTGTCGACCTTGGAACCAACAAAATTAGTACCAAAATATGGTATCACCATTTCACATACAAATAATCCTGTGTATTATTCTGCAACCAAGAAGAGCTTACAAAAATACATACCAAAGAGAGGTTATTGTGGTGCAAAATACGAACAAATTTAACAAGGAAAAATTGAAGTTCTTCTCAACTTTTTCCAAATGGTTGAGTTCAAGTGACTCGGCTCCCCTCGGGGCTGTACGTTTCGATGTTCAACGATGTCAAAATGTTTTGAATGTCATAAGGTGGTATTTCGAATTTGGAGATTTTCTCATTCACAGTTGAAGCACATTCATTCACATGCTAGAAGAACTTTAGCATTTCTAGATGACAATAATGTCAATATTCTTCCTTGGCGTGCCTACAGTCCTAAACTAAACATTATTGATATTGCTTCGAACATGTTAGAAGATAGAGTAGCGAAGAGCTAAAAATGGTCTGACTTGCTAAAGAAATGGAAGTTTCAAAGGAAGCACTACAAAATTTATTGGCTTCTCCTCATCAAAGAGTCAGTGATTGCATTCGAGCCAAGGGCTATTATTTCATAGACAAAAGTGGTTTTAGTGTATAGTGTAATTTTATTTTTCATTTTCCTCACGGAGGTTATTTACTTAGTTGAAAAAAATTATTAAATTATTATGAAACAAAATATATGTGTATAATATAATATTTTTGGAAAAAATTAAGAGTATGTAAAAATTGAAAGTGGTAATGGTAAAGAATGATAAAATGCTGTCCATACTGATGACTTAGTTCATTCATTAATGCTTTTGAATTATTTCAATTTCAATTAATATTTTTGAATTGTGTGTAGTGTATGTATTAGCAACTTACTTTATCAGTACTTTAGCGAACGCCCATTTTTAAAGTCTATGAAGAAGACAACAAGAAGGAAACTAGTATGTCGTTGATACCTATCATGAATTTCACAATACACTTTTTAAAAATATCGCTATAATCACTTGGCATGTTGGTGCTTTCCTTTTTCTGGAATTTGGAAAAATTACGCTTGTTATAAACTTTCCATCAACTCTGTCTCTTTGGAATATTTTTTAAGTCTTTAATTTTATTTTATTTTTAAGGAATTTTGTTATAGACTTTGCCTAGCGTCCGTTTGATGGAAGCAGTTCTGCCAACTTCGGAATCAACATCGTTTGACTCGTTTAACAATATAGTCTTATACCCAGTTTATCCGACAGCTCAATTTGCGTTGAAGCAATCCGCATTGGTTCAATACGCTCGAATAAACACCATTTCAAACCGCATTGAAATATTCAACACGCATACATTCATTCCTGCTTATAAAACGCATTGAAAATATGTAACCGCTTTGAAATATCGTATAAACCTTTTCAAATCGCATTGAAACATTTTACTCTCTCACGCTCTCATCATTCTTTCAAATAAAAAGAATGTATTCTTCCATTATCGGGCAGGTAATCAGTTGTGTATTTAAAATGTGGGATTGCAAACGAATTATTTGGAAAGAGAAAGAAATACGAGGGGCGTTCAACATATTCTCGGTATCGGGGTGAAGCTGTGGTTGTATATATAAAATTACTTATTTATCAAGTAATACTATTATTTTAGTGCATTCATGTAAAATTTCATATAAATGTAATTATTAATTCGCGTTTTATCTCTAGTTAAACAGAATCGTAATGGCAACTGAGACGATGATGGTGAAAATTGAGCATCGCGCTGTAATTAAATTTCTCACTAAGCAAGGAAAAAGTCAAAAAACTATTCATGAAGAGATGGTGGCTGTTTACCAGGGTTCCGCACCTTCATTATCAACTGTGCAAAAGTGGTCAAGTGAGTTCAAGAGAGGCAGAGAGAGCATTGAAGACGACCCCCGCTCCGGCGCCCCGGCTACTGCTTGTACGGGAGAAAGCATCAAAGAAGTCGAAAAACTTGTTCTTGAGGATGCCCGAATAAAGGTGAAAATGATGGCAGAGATCACCAAGCTTTCAACTGGTACCATTCACACCATTCTTCATGACCATCTTAACCTTTCAAAGGTCAGTGCAAGGTGGGTGCCACGAATGTTCACAGCGCCTCAGAAAAAAGTGAGAATCGCATGCTGTAGATAGCTTTTGGAGATGTGTAGTGTGAACGCGGACGATGTTATGGGTCGAATTGTTACTGGGGACGAAACATGGGTCCACCACTATGACCCTGAAAGCAAACAAGAGTCCATGCAGTGGCATAAAAAAGGAACAGACCCCCCGAAGAAGTTCAAAGTCACTCCGTCTGCCGGGATGCTCATGGCCACAGTTTTTTGGGACTCAAAGGGAATCTTGCTCATTGAGTACAAAAAAAAGGTGAAACCATCAACGCCACATCCTACGCTTCCACTTTGCATAATTTGCGGGAGGAAATTAAAAAGAAAAGACAGGGTAAACTCGCAGCGGGTGTGTTGCTTCTTCATGACAACGCTCCTGTTCACACGGCGCGAGTTTCCAAGGCTGCTGCGCGAGATTGTGGTTTCGAAGAAATCCTACACCCACCCTATAATCCAGACCTTGCCCCTAGTTATTATTTCCTGTTTCCGGATTTGAAAAAATGTCTTCGTGGAAAAAGATTTTCGGATGATGAAGAACTCAAGTCGGTAATAAATGGGTATTTTGCAGAGAAAGAGGAAATTTATTTTTTTGAGGGTTTAAAAAAGCTTATCTCAAGATGTAACAGATGCATTGATGTTAGGGGAGATTATATTGAAAAGTAAAAACAATTTAAATTGAAATAGCATTTTCCTTCATATCGATACCGAGAATATATTGAACGCCCCTCGTAAGAACAATGTATCAGTGTTAGTGTGAAGTGTCAGTTCAACCAACTGTTTGTTAAACTTATCTCAATTTTCTCTCGCTCATTTTGGATAAATTCATATAAACAGTAGCATTTCTACAATCCAATGCGGATTGCTTCAAAGCAAATTGAGCTGTCGGATAAAGTGGGTATTAGTTAAACTTTTCGTGTAGCCTCCATCGAAAAAAAATGATTTTTGTTTGAAATAATCAAAGCACATCTGAGAAACAAACTTGCAAATCAATTTCTTCTTAAGAATATCAATTAATTTCTTAATAAGAATATTAATTAGCTCTGCAAATTTTGCTTCATTCTTCTTCTGTTCAGTCTTGGTATTCATTAGCTCAAGCATATGAATAATTTGTTTGAGTGTTGTATGTTTGGTCGCCCACTGTAACTGGAGAGTGTTGTTGGTAAGGCTCGGGCTCATCCCGAGCGATCACGCCTAAATATGTAAAAAAAAAAATAATGTGAAAATCTATAATATATTACCATACTCTTGCGGTTTGGCTTTTAGTCTTTAAGTGCAGGTCATTACTCGTTTTATTATTATTTATTATATATTTTATTTATTTATTTATTTTTTTTTTAAAGTTTTTCTTGATAAAAATACTTATGTATTTGTGTTTTTAGCTTCTTTTAGAGCACCTCGAATGCTTGGTGTCAAGACATGAACGTTCCCTGCGTATGACAGTTGTGAAAAGACAAGCTGCTGCACAAAGTGGCGTGTCCAGTGAAGTCGAAGTATTAAAAGCTTTAAAAAGTCTCTTTGAACATCATAAAGCTTTAGATGAGAAAGTAAGTTTGTTGAAATTCAGTGGACCTCCCAAGAAATAATTGTTTTCTGTAAAATATTCTTAATTTTATTGCTTAGGTGAGAGAGAGATTACGATTATCGATAGAAAAAAACACAGCCCTTGAGGAGGAACTAAACTCAACAAAAGATGAGGTAATTTTAAAGATTATGCGAAATAAAATGGAACATTGTAAAATATTGTTTTGTTTTCCTACCTGCTTAAGTTGCAACAATATAAATCTGGTGCAATACAACATAACAACGACACAAATAAGGAAAATGGTACCAGTGATAAGGTTGTCTCAAAATTAAAATACTTTATAATATGTACAATAAAGAAATTTAAAATTTGTTATAGAACGGAGGTGGTGTTAATGGTGATATATCAGATAACATTGACTATGCAGCTAAAACCCATGAACTGCAAACCATTATTGAAAAGCAGGTAAACAAAATAAACATTTGAAAGGTGTCTCAATTCGAACCAATTACAAAACAATTGCAAATATTTATTATAGCTGATTCTTAAAAAATTAAAAAATCAAAAAAAAAAATCATTCAAAGGACTTGATTATTCTGTTGATGTATAATTCTTTACAAAAAAAATCTACAACAAATTACACGTTAACAAATGGTTAACTACACGGTTTTATTAAATTTTATAATAATTAAAACAAGCCGTTGTAGTGAAAAACTTTTAAAACAAAAAATAAATAAAACTAGCATAAAAATCATCCATAAACCTGCATTGTCAACATACGTTTAATACATACTTTTCTTTCGATTAAAAAAATTGCATGAGCGAAATAATAGCAAACTAAAGAGCAAATTGGTTGATTTTTGCCTTGTTATGATAAATCCGAAATGGGTTTTTCAATTAATAAACAAATTTGTGTCTTCTTTTTTAAAGACTGCTGAACTATCACAGTGGCAGCGGCGTGTATCCGACTTAAATAGCAGAATTAACGAGCTTGAGGAAAACCTGGGAAAGGTACAAAAAGAGCTTTCTAAATCTCAGGAACAGTGTTCGAAACTACAGCGGGACCTACGCGAGAATGTGGCTCAGAAGGAAGATCAAGAAGAAAGAATAGCCACGTTAGAGAAGAGATATTTAAATGCTCAGCGGGAATCTACTTCATTACATGACCTCAATGAGAAACTTGAACAAGAGCTCCGTCATAAAGAGGCACAACTTAAGGTAAACCATAAATTGTTTTTCCTAATTACGAGAATTTTTTTTAATATAAGAAATTGTTCCCTAAAAACTTTAGTCATAAGGTTTTTAAAAACGAAACTAATATTTAGTATTTATAAAAGCATTCGCACAACTTGTTCAAATAAAATACATAAGTTGTGCGAAAAAGATTTAGTCCTGAAGATACACTCGTCCAATTTAAAGGTAAACTTTCAGATCTAAACAAGCTTATGGTGACTAATAATATAAATAAATACTCAAATCCATTCAAGGCAATGGTCAAGTGATAACCCTTATGATATACAGAACAGCATTGAAAGCTTTTTCTAACATTTCACCCCTTTGCAAATTCACATATTCCATGTTTTCTTGTGGTTTTTTTTTTTGCAAACAATTTTTAGCTACACGAGGAGAAAATTGCAGCTATCCAAGAGAAATTGGAATTGTCCGAACAAAAACTGGCGCAACAAGCAAAACTTCCCGACATGGAAGAGCAACTGAAGGCACGCATGGAGGCGTTAACTCAGGTAGGAAATAAGGTAGGCGGGTACATCGACATGTCAAATAAGATGTTTTTCTTCAATACTGTAATCGTTTGACTGGACTAGAGAAATGTGTTTTGTGTATTTGAGCAAGAAGCAATATTTTAAAATGCGAACTTAATTGGTAAACATTTTCTTAATTCTAAGTATTTGATTTGTTGTTCGGTTTGCTTTAAACAGGATTATGGGTTTCTTTTTTAAACACAATTGTGTGTTTATGGTTTATTTTCGTTTATTATTTTTTTTTTTAATTAGAAAGTGAAATAAAATTTCAAATATTTGGACATTAAAATATTTTTTTTTGTTTACTAATATATGTAATGACCTTGAAAGATTAAGCATCGAACAGCACATACAATGTCCAAGTATTTCAGTTTTATTGCACCGGTGTAGTTACTAAATTATTTTTCTAAATAGAATATGGCTTATTTCTATACTAGTTGTAAGTGGAATGAAGAAGCAATTATTTGGTGAATTAGCCAAATTGTTGCATTTTATTCTTTATTTAAACTTAATTATTATTTGAAAGTATAAACAATTTTAAAACTGCACAATTGCATTACAGAATGTAACACTAAACAAATTTTGAATGGAAAGAACAAATACCGTATACTTTACCGTAAAAAATGCGAAATAAAAAAAAAAACATCTTTTTTGACACCGCACACACTTTGGAAATTGACTTTTTATTTTCAGTCGTTTTTGTCTTTGCATAGTAAAGTCATTATTCACTACAATTCACAATGTTTAAATTATTCATTTAATATTACATAATGAAACTAAAAATAACTTATAGTACTTATTTAAATCTGCCTTCACATTACCATGCATGTAAATAAATCATTGTTTGAGGTCCAAACCATGGCTATTTTTCATTAAATTATTTTGTTTTCAATGTTAAACATTTTTGTTTATGTTAGTTAGATGTAAACAGAAAAATAATTTTTATTAAATATTTTTTGCTTACATTCACATAATCTTTGGTCATAATTTTGTTTAGTGACCGTAAACGTAAGCCATATGTTTTGTCAATCATGTATAATTTTCTAACCGTTTGTTTCTCTCATCTGTGTTTAAAAAAAAAAGAAGTTTATAATGCATACATTTATCTTAGGCACAGGAGCGACATGGTTCAGCTGAAGATCGTATCCAGCGCCTTGAAACGAATCTAGATGAGAAAAATGCTGAAGTTATTCGCCTTAACCAAAGACTTAAAATGAATGAGGAGCACAATATGCGACTTTCATCGACGGTAGATAAATTATTATCGGAATCTAATGAACGACTTCAAGTTCATCTAAAAGAACGGATGCATGCACTAGACGAGAAAAATATTCTAACACAGGAATTAGAAAAGGCCCGAAAGTTGGCAGAGGAACTTCATCACGAAAAAAGCGAAATAATGAAAGAGCTCTCTAAAACAAGACTAGAAATTGAGAATTTCAAGCGACAACTGTTGCAGCAGGAAATCGCTTACAATATTCAACAAACGGAAGCGTTAACACGTAGTTTATCGCCCAGTAGTGTAGTTGATGGGACGCCCTTTTCAAGAAGTACATCACATACAAGCTTTGATACGCATTCATTGCGACGAAATAAACAAAGAATGGAAGAGAATGATCAGTTTGCCAGAAGTTTAGCCGAACAGGTAAACAACATAAAGTATAAATTTAGTTTTAGCTATAAAAAAAAAAATTTAAAATGTCTAAATTTATGTTCTTGTTTAAAGGAATGGAATAAATTGCAACAAGCACATGCGTTAGCAAATGTTCAAGCTGCTTTTGATGTATCCGCTGGTCAAGATTGCGATGATAACGATGGTCTGTTTGGTGCTGCAGATATAATGTCGCCCACTGGTCACACAGATGCACAAACCCTTGCAATGATGTTGCAAGAACAATTAGATGCCATTAACAATGAAATAAGGTAAGAAGTAAAGTTGTCAAGTAACTTTATAGGAAACACTTTCATTATAAACTTTATAGATTAATACAAGAAGAAAAACAATCAACTGAAGCACGAGCCGAAGAATTAGAATCAAGAGTTGGTAGTTTAGAGCATGTAAATCTCTTAACACGAGGGCGCTCTATGGATAGGCAGAGTCCTCCGCTAAGTGGACGTAGTACACCCAATAGTCCAAATAGAGACTACCTTCATAAATACCATACGGCAAGTATTTTTATTTATTTATTTTTTAATTTGTATTAAAAAAAGATCAGAAAAAGGTTTATTTTTTGTTTCGCGGTTTAAGGTTAGTGTATTTTATTACAACATGATTCAAGTGTGATTCTCGTTTATAATTTACATTTTATTCAAGTTTTTATTTTTATTTATGAACATTTGTATGTTATTAGATATATCAGTATAAGAACAAAAAAAAAACAAAACAAAACGAAAAAACTAAATTTACAGGCACCAGCCTCCATGTCACCAGCTCACCTTCATCAATATGCGGCCGCTCTCAGCCCTGGCCAATTGTCTGAGTCACTTCCTTCGAGTCAGGTATTAGCCATTTGATGTGCAAAGTCCATATAGTATCTATCCATTTTGACCTTCTTCTGTATCTATGTTTTCCAAATTCAGTTTATCCTTATTTTTGACTAATAATTTTTACAAATACTGCGAACACAATCCTATCATACTATATTATATACAATACACATTCGCTTATACATGAAAACATATAAAAATATTAAAACAAAAGTGTAAACAAGGGCACCAATATATACTACACGTTTAATATATATTTTTACAATCATAATTCGCGCGTTCAAACTAAAAAATCTTAAATAAGTTTCGACAAAAAATATTATGTAGGTACAAAATGTCATATATATTTATATTTTTGTATGCATTGCAAAGTTCTTGCAAGTTAAAACTGTGCATTTGTTTAAGTGAAATGTATGTATGTAACATGATAAAAACTTAACAGCGGCGAACCCAAACAATCTTACCTAAAATATATACATATTAATTATTTTAAAAATCTTATGTTAAACTGAATGCGTACATAGTCATACATATATGATATTATTTCTTCTCGTGAATAACTTGCTTTTTACATTCTATTTCATGCTTATGCACGATAGAGATTTTGTTGCTCAAGTTTATAACTAGTTTGTTTTATTTTTCGCAACAATGCACGTACAATTCATACAAAAATACATGTAATCGATTTAAAACATATTTATGTATTGAACCGCTTATTAATATATCTATTTTACGATACATATACATACCTATAATTTTTTTTTTTTTTATAAAAATGAAGGTCAACAAGTATTAAGAACAAAAATTAAATAAACATGTTAATTTAAAAACGTTTAATAAAATTTTACAGCTTAATCTGCCAGCATTGTCCTCAGATGTGTCTAGAGATGAACTACACGCTATGGCCATGGCTGGCGACTCAAGTTCAGGAGGAGCTGCTTCCCCGCTCACCGCAAGATCCATGCGTTTGGAGCGAGTTGCACAAGCATTGGCACATAGTCAAGAAGAGCTTCGAAGGTAATTCAAAGTATTCACATATGGAGTATATATCTACATATGAATATATACTCATATTTATATGTATTTGCTTATGTGTTTGTATTATAATTGCAACTAATATACATTCGTTTTATGTTGCTAACAATTTTTATTAACAAACTGTTGTTTTACTGCACACAGAAGATCAATGGGATTGCCACCGACCCAAGGACCAAATAATATAAGGTGCTTGGCAGCTTTACTTATTTTATACTAATTCTAATTTCATAAAATTGTTTTAGATCATGCATATACATATGTAAATACTTATCTACGTTCATTTCACATATATAAAAAATGTTGTTTTCATTATAATTATAGCAGGTCGGGGTATCCAAGTTATGGCCCATCACCATTAAGCTCACGTCATGGAAGCCAAGAGTCACTTCGCCATTATAGCACAATGGGTTCAATGAATATGCTACAAACTCCAACATCCAGTGTTAGTCGTGATGTAGTTACAGGGGTACAGAAGAAAAAGGGCATAAAATCAAGCTTAGGACGGTTCTTTAGTAAAAAAGAAAAAGTCAAAGGTGTTAAGGATTCTATGCCTGATGGTTCAACAAGCATGATGTCAATAGGAAATTTATCAATAACAATGAGTGATATTGACTCAAATTATGACGCGATGAGTTTGTCAGGAGGAAAAATGCCAGGAATGGGAGGAATGACAGGAAAAATTTCTTCTGTAGATTACGGAAGACAGAAAAAGTATTAATACATTTAAATAACTTGCATCTTCATAGAAAACTTATATTTTATGTATTTTAAGAGAGCACGATTATCGTAATGATTTACTAGGAGAAGCGATGAAAGCTGGAACTCCATTTGCATTATGGAATGGACCCACGATTGTCGCATGGTTGGAACTGTGGGTTGGTATGCCTGCATGGTATGTTGCAGCTTGTAGGGCGAACGTAAAATCAGGAGCAATTATGAGTGCTTTGAGTGATACTGAAATACAAAGAGAGATAGGTAATATGAAATTTATATAACTTCTTCTTTATAACTCATTTATTTATTTATATATATTTTTTTTTTTTTGTTAAGGTATTAGCAATCCCTTACACAGACTGAAATTACGTCTTGCCATACAGGAGATGGTCTCCTTAACCTCACCATCAGCACCCCAAACTTCTCGCACAACACTTGCTTTTGGTATACAAATAAAAAAAACTTTTTTTTTAATACATTAGAGAACTGATTTCTTGTTTCGTGATAGCTGCAGTATGGGAATAACTAATATTAACTATTAACTATGTTCGAGATAAATTAATTCGTTAAATTTAAATAAATCATCAAATTTAAATCATTTATTAATGATTTGAAATTTAAGAAAAGTAAGAAAAGTATGTCCTGATAGCGTTCTTTTCTGATTTTGTAAAAATGTTTAAATTCTTAAAAATAAGTATCGCGTCCTAAGAAATTAGTATCTCACTTGGTGTTCAGGAATTCACCTTCTTAATGAATTTTTTTATTGATTTATTTTTAATGTGTTTTTAGGTGACATGAACCATGAATGGATTGGTAACTACTGGCTTCCTGGGCTCGGTTTACCACAGTACCGTACAACTTTTATGGAGTGTTTGGTTGATGCCCGCATGCTTGATCATCTTACTAAAAAGGATTTAAGGGGCCAATTAAAAATGGTGGATAGCTTCCATCGAACTAGCTTACAATATGGTATTTCTTGTCTTAAAAGACTGAACTATGATCGCAATGAGCTAGAGCGAAGGCGAAAAATATCGGAGAATGCCATGTGTGATTGTTTAGTATGGAGTAATGAGCGAGTGATTCGGTGGGTGTGCAATATTGGATTAAAGGTATGAACAAACTGTATACTGATTTAAAATAAAAATTTCCAAAACAAAAAAAAAAAAACTAATTCATTTTCAGGAGTATGGAAATAATCTTTTAGAATCTGGAGTTCATGGAGCTTTAATAGCATTAGATGAAGGTTTTGATGCAAATGCAATGGCTTTAGCATTACAAATTCCTACACAAAACACACAAGTATGATAAAATTATATTTTTTTATATGTTCCAACTATTAAATATGTTATATTAACAAAACAAAATAATCTAGGCACGACAAACACTGGACATTGAATTCAGTAATCTCCTCCAAGTTGCCACTGATCGACGGCCTGAAAACGAACAATTAAATAAATCTTGATCCAACGCCAGTCTCTCAACTCTGAGTGACGAATAATTGATTTGAGGAAAAAATGTAATATATTACGACAAATTTTTCAACAACCAGTGTTTATAGCAAAGGAAAATGACAAAAAACAAAACTGCTCAACGTTCAAAGAAATAGGAAGAGAAATTGAAATACAAGAAGAAATAATAATAATAAAAACTCGTGAGGCTAGTGAATCAACTAGATTTTTTTAACGTTATATACATTTTTTAATGTATAGATTATAGATTATGTTTATATGTAGAAGTTATCGTTTCTTATTAAGCGCAGCTGCAGCACAAAAATATATATGTAATTTTTATACCAATTTAAAGGAAAGAAGATAATTAAACACAAAAAACAAAACAATAATAACCAAAAAGTCCTCCAGAAAATTTTGACAAGACCGAACAACAAGTATTGCTCCAAATTACAACAAACAAAATAGCAGAAGTCTTTTGTTAAAACTCGTTTTGTACATAACTATAATTTATTTGTTTCATTTCTTATAAAAAAAAAAGCTTAACATCATAACATTTTTGTTTAAGTAATACATTTATGTTTCGACGGATATGCCATTGTGTATATGACGAAATATGTTCGTTTGATAAATATTTATTTGAATTAATCTAAATCCATTAGTTTCGCTTATGTTCCATATTTAAAATTTGAATTTTATATAATAGAAAATGACTTTAGCAAATGTTATTTTGTTTTCTTATTATGGTTCGGTATAGTTGTGTGCAATATTTTATATATGATATTTTTGAGATTTTCCATAAATAATTCAAACTTCTACTCTCTCGCTGACCTATTTATTACAATAGTAATACAAAAATAAAAGAAACAAAACAATCCAACAAAGTGCTATTAACTAATGTTCTAGTAAATACATTTTTTTTTTCACTTAACGTAACTTCAAAATGTAAGCTTAAATCAATTATAATACTTAAACACGTTAACACATATACCTGCGAAACATTTGAAAGGTGTTTTGTTTTTGTATTTTCTATCGATTATTCTCCGCGCTCATAATCATCATGATGGTATTTATTCAGAAAAAAAAACAAGAAGTCACTAACGAACATATATTTATTAAATATAAACTAATAGACCAAAAAGAAGCAAAAGAAACTATTACATATACCGATACATATTACATGTATGTATATTTATGTGAAATACATAATAAAAAACAAAAAAGAAGAAAAAATATTTCAATAATCATTTGTAATAAAAATGTATACAGAACGAAGGTAAAGCTCAAACTGATGAAAGTGCAAGAAAGTCATTATGATGGTTATACATTCATTATACGAGAAAAGAAAAATGCAGTCTAGTCATTTCCGGTATTTTTTTTTTTTAACTTAAGTATCCAAATGTACCTTTACCATCTACACACTTGCATAATTATCTCTCTAGAGCAAAGCTACAGAGTGGATTCGAAATTGTTGGTTACATTATTACAATGATTTAAGCAAAATGAAAGAAGAAAATAAGGAAAAGGAAAAATAAATATACACTATACATTTATACATTTGTATCTGTTTTAAATTTATGTAACAATTGCTGGATATTTAAAAGTGTATTCTAAACAATCAAATGAGAACGCCTAGATTTCCTCGGTGGCCCATGGCAAATACATAACGATCACAATTTCCCTGGAGTTAATATTCACTTATATTCTAATGTGAAATTAATTCATGTTTACTGTAGCTTTTATGGAATTATTCCAAGGAAAAATCCTATCATTGTTACAAGAACCAGCAAGTTATGACTGTTAATTTTTTTGTAACGAAAGATCAGTTAATCAATACTTTGCAAATTATCCTTTCTTTATCATGATACAGAATCCACATCTACACTTCCTATAAGCAGTATTATATTGCACATGTAATCTACATAAACGTGCATGTACATTTTATATGCGAACAATTATCATAATACGCTTTCAAACATTCTTAACTCAACAATTTCAATGTTCAATTGCTGGTTCTTTGTGACTTTGTTTGCAAATTAAACAATACCTATTCAGTCTTTATAAGGCTTATAATATCTTTTTCATTTTATTTCTTTTCGTAAGAAAGGCATTCATCATATCGTATAACTAAAAGTACACTAATATTAAAGTCTTCACTATAATTAATAAAAAAAAACATCATATATTTATATAGAAAAAAAATCATATACATAATAAATTGTAAATTTATTCATGGATATACATATTAAATTGCTGAGCCTACCAATGAGAAAAGAAATATAGTATATAACTAAAAAAAAATCACATAAAGATTTATCTATATATGTATTTAGCAAAATATAATTTGTTGTTGATTATTATTATTTATTGAAACGATTATATAGATGATGGTGAAAATTTACCAAATTTGTCAAAACTAAAAATAAAAATAACAAGCAGGATTATCGAAAGAATAAAATCTTCACATGAACAAATCCAATAAAATCGATTTCGAAAAAAAAATTATATACATATAAATAATTATAATAATCAAATTGTATTAAAAAGGAAAACAAAAACAAAAAAGTTGAGAAACTAACCAAAATGTTGTAGTGGTGTTTTAACTTAGTATTAATATTATATGTGTAACGTGCACGAGGAAAATAATCGAAAGTTATAGTAAAACTCTAAATAAATACTACCAACTAACTTATTGTAAAATTAATACGGCAAGAAGCCTGGCAGTAAATTTGATTTCATTGATAGAATGCAATATGATAATTATATAAAACAAAAATTAATTAAAAATATTAAGTATTGATGAATAAAATAAACAGAAAAATATTAAAACTATTAAATTTACATTGCCATTTATATGATTAATATAAAAAAATTATATAAATATATTATAGTGATAAGTTAAAAAAATTAAATTAAATAGCCTATTACATTAATTGTTAGTAATAATTATTAATATGGTAATAATACCTATGAAAACGCAAATCCCCAATTAAATATGAAATACATCTAGAATAACCAACAACTTACTATAAAATAAAATTAAAACAAATATATATAAATATATTTCGATTAAAATAAACACTTAATACAAAAATACATAAATATAATATTGAGAAGGTTGTGTTATTTTGTTGGTATGTGCAAGTTTAAAGAATCTTTCATTGAATTATATTATAAATACTTTTCTGAAATTTTTAGAAACAGTAATCCGGATTAAAAACAAAAACGGCTCATTCTATACAAGTTTTAAGTTTTTTTTTTTTTAAATAAAAGTTGTTTTACGGATACATCTTCCAAAATGGATAACTTTCAAACCGTGCTATTATTTTTAATAATTCCTTGAAATCTATATTCAATATTATTTCCTATATCAACCTGAATAGATTTATATGAGAAGAAAGCTTCAGGGGTATTAAAACTTAATCTCAAAAAATCTCAACCATATACTCGTAAGATCCAGAAGGAACTTCTGTCACGATTGTCGCTAAGCATCGAGGCGAGCACGCGTATTCGGCTTTTAAAGTTGACTTTTAATTTTATTGAAAAATCGTGTTTAGTGACGAGGATCACCTTTAGCTTAAAGCACAGATAATAAATCTATACAGATGTCTCATTCATATGGGAAGTTTTGTCCTATGGAAATGAAATCGAACTAAGAAAAAAGCTTTTTTAAAAAGCTGCAAAGAGCAGAAAAATCATTTTACTTCTTTTCGCTTTTTGCTCTTGCCACTTGCCACTCACACATGCAAAGTCGTTTATCATGCATAAACAATACGTGAACGAAAGAAATAAATAAAAAAAAAACATACGTTGACGTTGCCCAGCATAACCGGTTTACTTGGGTTTATGTACGTTTGCTTATTATTTTGTTTGTAACTTGTTATGCAATGTAAATTAAATGGGGGTAGGAATATAATTTTGAAGATCATGAGATCGATGGTCCGTGATGTGGACATGCTGGAGAGGGTGGGTATGACGTTGCACCACACTATAAAAGTGGTTGATATTTGAAACACGAGGTGTTATGGGGTTGAAGATATACGTATGTACATGAGCTCTAGACCAATTTCCCGATTTTAATTTTGTGCTCAGGACATTAAGTACCTACAAAATTTGATAAATTTCCAAGCATTGAGCAACATCGAACTTATTCGGAAAATGTATGTAAATATATGTTATTTACGAGTACATATTTGCTCCCTTTTCTTTCAAGTTATGTAAAAAGGAGTTTTTAAAACTGTATGCAAAATATTTGTATGTTAAGATCGAAAATCTTCAATTCCGAGACTCGTGGACAACGCAGCAATATACGGCCGTATATATGGGAGTTCGTACAAGTGGAATGGGATCTCAACCAACTTGGAGTGCAGCACCGCTGGAAACAGCTGGCGAAAGATCGCGCCAGGTGGAAAGGCTTGTTGGTTGAGGTCCTGGTCCACCCCGGACTGTAACGCCACCAAAGTAAGTAAGGAAAATATTGGAAATATTTTTCCGACAGCCATGAATGAGCCATATTTTAACTAGCAAAATCAATGTTCCTTGGAGTAGAGACTTTGGATCCAATTTGTTAAACCAGACTGAAGTAGCACCGGCTGCCTAGGCTTATTCTGGTGGTAATCTTCGACAAGGTGTCATTTGTTCAGTTTGCATTAACTCAGAGGAAGAGGAACTCCTCTAAAGCAATGAGTGTTTACAGTGACAAATTGTACGATTTGGTAGACGACGGGGTTATCTTTGCTCAACAAAATGTATTTTACAATGGCGGTAGATTTTGGCCATCCTGAAGTGTCTATATCAAAGACGTGTCCCAAAAGTCCTGACCTGGCCCCGTGCTACTTTGTTTTATTCCCCAAACTCAAAACGTACCTTAAGAGTAAGGAACGCACGGTAGAAAATGTAGGTAGAAAAATGTAAAAAGCTACGACCAAGGCTTTGAAGGCGATGTTAGAAATTGACTTCCAGCATTGCTACGAAGAGTGGCAGCACCGTTGGGATCGCTGTGTACGCTCTCAAGAGACCTACTTTGAAGGTGACAATTCATTTTATGTTTGATACATGTGTTTTAAAAAAATTATTCTCATTACTTTTGGGACACACCACGTATATATTCCAATATATGTACATAGTATTATCTATATATATATACCTGTATAATAATTGATCACTGTTATTGGCCTATATATAACCACAACTTCTTTTTATTTTGATGGTAATTTCGAGGTTATTTCCTTAGTTTCCTGCATAACATTTCTATTTAAGCCATGGGACAGACTTTTAATTTTAATCCACCTGTGCAATGAAATCCATTTATCCTCTTCAGTGTATTCATTTTTACCCTGTGATAAGATGAGCTTCGAAAATGTCATAGCATTTTGATGAATACCAAGCAATGAATCGATTTTCCCTTGAATGTTTTGCTTTTCACGCGCTTGTAGCCTTTTCTTGTCCTCTTTTAAACGACGAATTTTCTTAAATAAATTTGGTTTCGATTTTCTTTAATAGTTATTCTCAAGACATTGTTCAATTTCTTGAGCTTTTCAATTCTCCTAATGTAAAAAGATTGCCTTTTTACATGAGCCTCACAATTGGCGCAAGCAAATTCAATGTGATCATTGAATTTTTTCCTTAATAAATTTTTAGAAGTCAAATTTAGTTCCCCTATTGTAGGTTCACTCGAACTCAGTTTTAAATCTTTATAATTTTCAGAAGTAATCTTAGCTTTGACTGGATCAAAGCAAACAGAAATGTCTTCAGAGTTCGGAACACTCTCGCTTCGTTTTAAAAAGAGAGAGGGATCAGCGTTTGTTTTTAAATATTTTTTTCCCAAAAAGGCATTTTCAAATGTAAGGTTTTTTAAGGCATTTTAAATGTTCACGAGACCCCTCCGTCAAAGCTAACCATTCATCATATTTAACAGTGCCTTTTTTAGGGAAACGAAACAATTTCATATCCGAAAACTTCATTTCATCACTTCAATTCAATTCAATTACTCATTATTTACATGCACTGCATATTAATAACACGAATAATATTTTGCTTGTCAAACTTCAATTACAAAATGTAAAGAAATATTCGACTTTTCCCGCCTTTGAATTGTTCTTTCTTACATACACACCCATACGCTCAAACAAAATACCAATTCAAGAAAAATTACATAATTTCCTATTGCAGTCGAATCAAAACAAACAACCAAGTCTTCATACCCCTTCCCGCAAACCCCTTGCACTTGTTTTTCATATTCTTTTTGACACTGCCGTCAACTTGTAGTGAGAGAAAAAAAAAATCTCTCAGTAAACAGAGCAAGAAAGAGCGAAAATAAAAAAGCTTTACATTATTCCGAAAGCTCGTGTCGGCTGGACGAGTGTCGGCTAGCCGACAAAAATTGAACCATTTTTTCCTACAGCGATGAGACATCTGTATAGATTTATTATCTGTGCTTAAAGGGTTTGTGAACAAGCAAAATCTCCATTTCTGGAATGAGGCGGATTTACACGTGACTTAAGATACTCATTTCAATTTTAATTTATTCAAATAGGGATGTACAAATAAGAATAAGTCTTTTATAGTACTTAATATTATGGATAATATGGTATACAAGATTACTTTAGTATTTATATTTTAAGAGATACTTTAGTCAGGAAAGGGATACGAAAGGAGGGATAGTGTGGAGGAGGGGAATAGTAAAGAACAAGAAATAGTCTGCTGTTGCATTTTTAAAGAATATGCTCCAAAATAGCATTTTTAAATTGTATGGCCCCAATTATTTGTTTTGATGTTGTGGGCAGAGAATTCCAAAGTCTGGTGGTAAAGACAAAGACACCTATAGAAGTGCATTGTTTTGTGTAGCTTCACGTAAAAGAAATATACGAACAAAAACATATTACACAGTGTGGGCACCCCACCTCTCCCGCTCTTTGTCATTCCGCACAGGCAGTGACTGAGTGTATGTTACAACTGATGGATCAGGAGATGTGAGTGTGAATTTTTTTAGTGCACTGTTTCCTATTGCTGAGGGGGCATAACACCTGCAACAATTTAATTCGGTAAACCGACATCAGATATTTTCACTTCGTAGCCTTGCTTAGCATCGTTGGTGTTTGTGTCTTTTGTGTTTGTTTTTTTTTTTATAATGGCTAGGGAATTTAGAGTGGAAATAGCAAATATCCGCAGGCTAAGAAGTAATTAGTTCAAGTGGCACTAAGTACAACCCACACCTTTCAGATCAAACTGGTTTGAAGCTGCCTGGCTAGTGCCATTATTCTTTTCCCACCGCGGTCTCGCTATTTCCGTGCGTAGTGATATAGCTTACCAAACTCCACCACAATGTAACCCGTGTTCTAACCCGGAATTCAATTTCATGTGGTTAAAATTTCATCTCCGTAAACAAATTATCCACTACTGCTTTATTTACAAAAGCCCTAAACTGGGAAGCAATTCAACATCTAACGAGGCATGGTACGGCTCGAGCTGTAAAGAGGCTGTCGGGGTTAGAGAAATGTTTTTTCGGTCCTTCAAGATCAACCCGACAAAGGAAAACCGAAAAACGAGCCAGGAATGACTGCAACGTCTTTCTAAAGCTTGCGAAATTCCAATGTGACCAAAGACTGAAGAAAAAAATACTTCAATGCCCCAAAAATAGTAAAAGCTTTTGGTCGTTCGTCAAAAACGTCAGAAATTCTGCCTCATCCTCCATCCCAACGCTCATTTAGACATGATCAATCTGCTTGCGGCACACTTTGCGGCCAGCTCAACACTTCCAGATTGTGCTTTGTCTCCGCCTATACCGGAGTGCGTCGAAACTTCAATGGGATGAATCCACTTTCGCACTTGTGTACTAGCAAGAATACTTAAAGATGTTAACATACATATATCCGCTGGTCTAGATGGTATATTTCTCCTTCTTCTGAAGAGGTGTTCTACCACGCTGACAAAGCCACTGTGTAAGCTTTCCCGTCGATCCTAATGTTTAGGACTCTTTCCGAGAAGAAGGAAAACAGCATTTGTCCAGCCCGTCCCTAAAAAAGGCAAATGCCTCTACTCCTACAGACTCATTGCACTTACGTCCCTTCTTCCCAAGGTCATGGAAACGCTGATAAACCATCAGCTCATGAAATATCTCGAAACACGAAAACTTCTTAATGTCCGGCAATACGGTTTTCGTAGCAAGAGGTCCACCGGTGAAAGCAAGATAGTTTCACTTGATATTCCTAAGGCATTTGACAGAGTTTGGCATCAGGCTCTTTTACCTAGAATGCGTGCATTTGGGATCGACCAATCTATCCTTCAATGGCTTAGAAGCTAGCTATTAATTCAAGTTGTGTTGGATGGTTTCAAGTCTGATATCCAGAAAATAAATGCTGGTGTGCTACAGGGTGGCTGTGGTTCACGTGGTAGTGAATAGGCTTCCAAATCGGTTCGGGGTTCAATAGCAGCCGCGCCCGAAAGACATTCTAATTTTTCAGGCAACTAATGTCTCGTGAGATGAATCAATTTACGAGTACACTAATAATTTAGTCTCCCCATTAAATGTTGGAAACAACCCATTCAGCGAAATTACCACTGAGGCCAAACATCTTTCTCTCTTTCTACCGTCTTAAGTTTTTTTACAAAAAAAAGGGCTCCGTTCTGTCTCCGACACTCCTTTTAATCCTTATTAATGATCTCTTTTCTGCTATGTACTTCTAATCCAATATATTCCTTTGCTGACGCCAGTCCACTGCTTTTCATACTCGTTCCCGGACTCATGTCCATGTTCTTCGGCTGTATAAGGGGAACGGCAGCGTATCCTAAGCTCATTAAATTCCGATATAAACAGCATCATCAATTGGGGAACAATCAACCGAGTGCAATTTAATGCTTCCAAAACACAATGATCTTAAAGCGAAATCCCAGTCATTATCCATGAATGCCACTTGTATCGTTGATGTAAAGGGTTTTCCAATAAGGACTTGACAACTTTGAATTTAATTTGTGAATGCACTCTTTCACTAGTCATCAAACTATCACTTTTAATTTATTCAGTAAACTCAACATTTTCATCATGGTAAAGTACACGAACGAGCAACGTCTGCAAATTATAAAAATTTTCTACCGAAATTCGGAGTCGGTGACTGCAACTTTAAGAGCGTTAGCTCCAATTTTCGGTCGTAATTCTCTCCCTAGTAGACAGGCAATAACAAGTTTAGTGCAAAAATTTGAGTCCACATATTCGTTATGTGATGTTGCCGTGTCAGTGAGACAACGGGTTGGTCGAAAATATCGCTGCCGTTCAGGCGTCCATAGCAAACGATCCAAATCAGTCAATTCCACGGCGTTCTCAACAATTGGGCATCGCTCAGACTACATTATGGCGTATTTTGCGTAAGGATCTTGGTTTACACCTATACAAGATCAAGCTAACTCAAGAATTGAAGTCGATGGACCATTTGAAGCAACGTACGTTCTCCGATTGGGTTCTGGAGAAGATGCGCCAAGATGATGAATTTCATCACAAAATCATCTTCAGTGACGAAGCTCATTTTTGACTCAATGGGTTCGTCAATAAGCAAAATATGCGTTATTGGTCGGGTGAAAATCCACTTGTGCTTCATGAATCACCATTTCATCCACAAAAAATAACTGTTTGGTGCGGTTTACATGCCGGCGGCGTTATTGGGCCATATTTTTTCGTCGACGATAACGATCGTCACGTTACTGTGAATGGTCAGCGTTATCGCGCCATGATTTGATCACCGATCATTTTTGGCCCGAATTGGAAGATATGGACTTGGACGACATGTGATTTCAACAGGATGATGCCACAAGCCACATAACACACGCTACAATCGATTTATTGAAGAGTAAGTATGGTGAGCGTGTTATCTCAAGAAATTTGCCAGTCGATTGGCCGCCTCGTTCGTGCGATTTAACGCCGCTTGACTATTTTCTGTGGGGCTACGTTAAGTCATTGGTTTATGCCAACACGCATAAAAAGAAAAGACTGCTGCTCAAACTTGCCTCGACATACATGCCGTATGAATCACCTGATGGAGCCCCTCCAGAAATACTTAACTCACTTATCAACAAGATAGAACAGGAAAAATCCGATGTGATTATTGAATGTGACGTTAACTCCAACATGTGATGCAACAAAAACTCTCGAGGTTGAGTCCCCACTCCCATATATATTTGACCATGATTTGTTATCACTAACCGAGATAATGAATCCATGTTTGTAGTGAAAAATAGACGACAGGTGTTATACATCACTCTGTTGAGTAACTCTGACACCCTTGTCGTAAGTAACTGTGAGGTATCTTTGGACATATCGCTCTCTGATCACAGAAATACTAACTGGAGAAACTTTACAGCAGAGATAAACCAGCAAATTTATGTCCTCAGCGGACTCAAATTGGCAAACCTCGCTGAAATGGATTATGCAGCGCAAAAACTGGGGATGATCTTCACTCAGACTTTCAATAAAACATGCCCTACGAATATCCAGAAGTCCATAAACTCCCACATTGGTAAACTAAAGAGCTACACTGCATTAGGAAAGGGGCAATCAAACTTTCAATATAGCCGAAAGCTCCACTCTGTGCTCTGACTGGGGAAAATATTAGGCCAGTCAGAGGGAATACAAGAGCGTAATCTGCAGCACTAAAGAAAATCATGGAGAAATTGTATTGCAATATTGAAAGCACAACAGAGTGTGCCAGACTAAGGAAAGTCATATCTAAGGAACCTGCAGTAGCTGGAGATCTATAACTACCTTTTGGTAGTTACACGAAATCCAACACTGAAGCTTTGGTACTCTCTCTATAAACCGCATTTCCTGGATGCACTCCTATTCCAGTACCAGTAATAGACACATTTTTCCCAAGGCAACATGAAATCTCAAAGGGAATATTAGAAGAAAACAAAATAAGCTCTGTTATAAACTCTCTCCGCTTACAAATCCCCTGGAATGGACAGAATCATACCAGAATGCTTCAAAAAATGAAACAGGCTGTGATACAGTTCCTAAAAAGACTATTCGGCAGTAGTATAAAGTATAGATATGTGTCAAAATACTGGAGGGTAATGAAGGTGGTATTCATTCTCAAGCTAGGTAAGCCCAGCCATAACCATCCAAAAGACGGCAGGCCCATAAGCCTGACCTCGTTTATTTTAAAAACTTTGACTCTCAAATCAGTATGCGTATACAAAAGTTAAAGACATGGAAACGGCCCTACATGAAGTTGTCGCAACGATTTGAAAAACTCTTTACGACAAAGAGTACACATTAGCAGTCTTCCTTGACATTGAGGGTGCTTTCAATAATGTCAACATTCCCGCTATAAGTAGAAACTTAAAATATGCCGGAGTCCTTCCTGCATTCACGAATCTGATAATCTGTATGCTCCGCAACAGTATCATCAATGCAGCACTACGTAACACTGTGTTGTGATTCACTACCTCAAGGGGCACCCTAAAAGGAGGAGAGATGTCACCTTTTCCGTGTACCCTAGTTGTTAACAAAATGACCACCGGTAAGGATAAGTACCTCCCCACGATCAGTGAAATTCCAAACTATGCCATTAAAATGCCCCCAGAATGATCCAACTTCTGTGGGCTGAGAATCAACAAGCAAAAAGCAGAACTTGTTTTGTTCACACTTAAAGGGATAATTTCACAGTTGGAAATACCTTCCATAGATAGGACAACCCTCCAACTATACAACAGTGTTAAATACCTAGGTATCGTACTAGATAGTTAGCTGAGTTGGAAGTTCAATGTCGAAAAACGTGTAAAGAAAACATCGATCGCCTTCTACGCTTGTAGCAGTATATTTGGAAAAAAATGGAGACCTAACCCTAAGACTATCTTATGGATGTACGTGGCTATCGTCAACCTTAGGTTAATGACAAAAGTACAGAGGGTTCACGTATTGGCACGACACATGTCATTGCAACAACGCCAGCGGGATTATTTACTTGAGTGGAAACAAAACACTGGCCTCAATCCTTACAAGTAAACTGGGTTTATGATCAAATAGGGATTACATAATACCCCATAACGATATAGAAACACATTCGCCTACATTTCCCCAAGCAGAGAGGAATGGAAATAGGAACAAAATGGTAGAAGACTCGATATCCATCTACACGGATGGATCAAAGATGGAGATAGGAACTGGCGGCGCCGGGATCTTTTTTCTATCAATTGAACTTACGATGCTCACGTCATCTACCGGACTACATCAGTGTCTTCCAGGATGAGATATTGGCATATAACGGACTTGCGAGAATAAATGTGAATATTACTATATTTATTGATTGCCATCGCGGCAGTCGAAATTAAATCCTTATGAAGTGCTGCCGCGAAGAGCTTAAAACTCTTTGCATGAAGCATATGGTCAGTCAATGAACATGCAAACGAGCTAGCTCGAAATGGATCCTCCCTAGAAAGGGAACTGACAGAAGTATCAAACCTCCACTATGCACTTTGAGAATATAATATATAAAGCTGCGCCTTACCGATCACGATTTCTGCATAAGCTGTGGAGACATAGGCTCACGGGGGGATACCCTTCAATTTTTTGTGCCACTGTCCCAGCCTCAGTTAATTGAGAACAATATTTTCAGGAAGTTACTACTTCCACGACCTTCTAGGACCAGGATCTTTTCAGATTCGCGGATGCAACACGATGGCTTATATCCGCTCAAGGACCAAACGACACTTAGCGGAAACCAAGCGGAAACCAAAACTAGTAACAGCATAAAGCATAACCCACCCAATTCCTCCACCCGGGCATCTGTGATGGGTCTACACAGACCTAGGTGTGATGAGGTATAGTGTGCAGATATGTACGTCATCAACTCAATCTAACGGAACCCTTCATGTTAAACTTGGATTCATATGAAAAAGGTACTGTTTTCCGTGGACTGGGCCTTCGTTAAATCAGGTAGGGCCGATGAGATGTGCCCGCACGTTCATAAACACTCTATAGATATTTGTCTTTCATTAATATGTGACTGCATTCGTATGTGAAAACCTAGGTTTGCTTTGAAAAAGTTCTAAGGAAAATATTAGAGGTATGTTTCTAGCAAATTCATCATCTGTGAAGTTCCGCTCTATTGTTTAATATGAAATTCTAAATTTTTAATCAGAACTCATTAAAGTAGAATACTTCTCACTGGGGTGGTGTACTATCAGTTTAGAATAACCCTAACATATGGTTCCAACACACTCCAGCCGACAACAAACTTTTTGGTGACTGGCTAATTTCGAAAAATGCAGATTTCGCTTGGTCTCCCCGATCTTCAGACTTAACGGCACTAAATTTAATTTTGGGGGACCACGTAAGGAGATGAGTTTATTTGAACACACAATTCAGAAGTTTCAGCAAAATATTCGTGTAGAAATAACGAACTCGGACTCAGAAACTTTGCGTGCCCTAATGCAAAAACAAAAATTCTAATAAAAGATTGAAATTACAAAGATATGCTTTTTACAACTGTCAGTCTGTCTGGCATAGCGGACAATCACAAGATAAGTACATGTAGTATTAATTTTTAACAATTTTTTTATGTATTCTTTATGTATTTTGTAACAATAGTTATTTGTTTTAAGTTGTTTTTTAGATATTTTTATTAAGTACAGAGTATAATGTATGACCCTGCTTCGGAATGTCGGTTGTGGCTCGTGGAGTATGTGCCATTGTTTCGTCTATTCCTAAATCATCCAATTGAGGAATGTCACTACCCATCAGCTGATGGACTGCTTGCACTTTGCAAAGAAACTTCTTCATGTCTGCGTCGTATGTGGAATTACTAATTGCGTGGCACGTCGTCTTCAACCAAGGTAGCGATATTCTCGGCCGAACGAGAGGTTCCAGTTAAAAGTCGTGCGGCTAAACGCCACATTGAACGACCAGTGGGAGCCGGGCGGTCAAGAAAACGGGCACGAAATGCACGTTGCGCCAAAATCACAGACGAATTGTTCATCAAAAACATTGGGAATAATCATTCCGTGTACTCCAGGAGTATAGCGTTCCATTGCTTATTCATAAAAATTCTATTGTAATTCTGTTTGCTTCACAAAAGTCAAAATCGAATTGACTTTCGACGCCATTTGTAAAATCTATGAAACTTTCCGATAGGATCATACACTATAGTCACCTTGTATAATACAATAAAGAGATAAAAAAATGAGCTTTTCATTCTGACAGCCAGATGAGCAAACTTTTTTAGGTAAGCCTTTATTTTTTAATTAGTAGGGCGAGAGAAATAAGAATCAGATAACTAAAACTCAGACTCGAAATCTGTGTTGATTTTACTATTTTTCGAAAATGTATGAGTTTTCATGGAAAAGTCATTATCGTCACAAAATAGAAGCGCATTTTGTAAAACTGACAATAATGTTCCTGAGAGGTATATTACTTCGTGAAAAAGTTCATAACTTAATGTTCACAATAATTTCATAAACTCAAGGAATGACCACGTAATGCATATTAACTACCTGACTAAGAATTCTATCAAATGAAATGTGTATTCGACACTGCAAAGACCAACAAAGATATTTCTACGATGGTCTGAATCCCGCTGTTAGACATGATGACTAGAACCTTCGCATTATTTACCCAACTCGCAATAACAAGACCCTTTAATACATAAGTCTCTATACATCACATACAAGATCTTGTCTGCTGTTCTATTTAAGTTCCAAATGCGTTTTGGTAACAAAATGTCTGCCACAAGCTAAATTATCACACTGGTATTGAAGAAAATCCATGAGTTCCAAACTTACCCCTTATCGCTTTTAAGATGGAAGATTCGCTTTTAAGCTGAAGAAGGAAATTGACTAGGAGCGGCTTCCTTGAGCAACTAAAATAACTTCAAATAAGACCTTAATCATCTCAATCTATTGCGTAGAATTATAGACTTTTTAAATAGAGATGGTTGTCGTTCTAGGTTGTTTTGAAAACAAAAAATGTTGATGAATGAGAAGTTACAACGACGAACTGGAGCCCGTAAAGCGACATCGAGCTAGTCCGAATAACATCAACTTCATCACGAATCAATGAATCCACCCCAGTTAGTCATAGAATACACTTATTTTATTTTCTGGAAACACTATTATTTTAACTCACAATCCCTTTAAGGGCCACTGTTGGTTCACTATTTCCTTAAAAAGCCACAGTTAATTAAATATAACTCGTTGTATCTGCACTTAATAATATTTGGTTCAGCTAAATTCGTAGTGAGCAACGCTAAATTATTCTTACGGCAAACATACTCGTATATGTGGAAGTTACTTTAAAAATTCAGTTATTTCCTAAGATTTTGTATTTCAGGTGTCTACCCTATACCTTCAGTTGAATAAAATATCTATTACGTAGATACATACATAAACTATACATAACAACCGTTAAGTTGTTGTTGTTGTTTTTTTTTTATTTTTTATTAAAAATAAAGGCAAAAAGAATATTATTGCGTCGTAGAAAGAATCAAAATTCTGAATTTATGGTAGATTTTTTTTGCTTGTCTTTTACAGAAAATTGTTCGAATATAAATATTGTACATACCTATGTATGTATGTACTTATTTGCAGCTACAATAATGGGTACATTGGTACCCATTGGTATGTATCTTGCCATCGTGTATCCTCCCGGTTACTCAATAGGACCTACAAAAACGTTAATTATGCTAAAATCCTCCATCTTTGAAGGACCCCTTTTTTAAGCAGTTTACAATCTCTTTTGCTAAGGCACAGAAAGAATACCATACAAGCAAGCCCTTTCAAGTACCCAAATCTGTTTCAATAAACTTGATCTCACGTTGAAGCATACGGGACAGCTAAATATAACGGCCGTTAAGCAGGTTACCTTTACCCTGGCATGGAGTAAACTCATATCAGCATCTACATATAAGTTTGTTAAAGCAAAGATATTGATCAGAAGCTATCTGACTACATTTCGACAAGCGCATGGCCCTTGTTGTCCCGTGATCGAAAACGTTCGCCAATTCTTTCTGATAGCTCCAGACAAAAGTGTCCTAAAGTCAATTTACAAGAGCGTCGTCTGCGTACGATATGAAATTGACAATGGGTTGCTTTTTAAAAATGTTGAATAGGATCTGTGAATTAATTCCACCTTGTTGCACACCGTTTTTAATATCAAATACTCGAGCAGTCACATCCCCATTTAGCCCAGCCTGTTCAGCTTAAGTTCTAACCATACGGTGTCGAAGGCCGTTTTCAATTCAATAAAGCTGATACATTTGCGTTAATAGACGTGCTGTTGTACCTTGTGAGAATTGGATACACCACCACTGTCTTCCAATGCGATGAATAATGGGGCAAATGTCTAAGAACAATGTTATGTATGCCATCGGTTCCCACTGATTTCTTATTCTATTGTATTTGCAATATTTTCGCCATTGAAACATGAATTCTCGGATCGAGATATCCTTCATATAATTTATAATGTAACAATTGTGAAATAGGACCTGATTTTCCATAGTACGGGACAATATCATTCCCCTGGTATACTTTTTGAAAAGACGATCCTCGATCGCAAAAAGTTGTCATCAACAGCTTCTCCTAAACTGAGTAGTATTTGCGCATTGTCCGCCGTTTTGGCAATTTTTAGACACGGGAGGCCGTTTTAGTTGTTAGTGGTGTCGGGGAGCATACTCATATGTTACACCCAGGAGAGTCAAGACACCAACAGTTGTACTTATCAGAAAGCCAACTATCAACAGCAGTCTTAACCAGTACCAGGTACGCATGTAGTCCCAAGACAGATTCATCTTAGAAGTTACCATCCAGAGATAACTAAACACGTATCAGTAAATTCAACCCTTGTCAAAAAAATTAAAATAGAATGTTTGACGATGTTTTTTCGGCGCACGTAGGTGTCAACACATTTTGCTTAAAAAAATCATTTTTTTACTTTATTTATTTTTCATTCACAATAAGACATGTCCTACTTATATTTTAGTTTTAGCGAAATTGTCTTATAATAACAACACAACACAATCCCCTGTTTATGCCACATAGCTGTATTCATCACCTGAGTTTGCTGTCCTCTCTATATACTGCTTATCGATTAATGATTCTATGCACTTTTTGATCATTGAAATGCTGGGAGTGAAGCTTACTCTTGATTGTGATAAAATCTACAATTGAAAAATTTAAATTAACTAAACTAAACAAAAATAAATAAAATAAAACACAGACAACCTCTTGAATAAGTGCATTATGTCGAAGAACTTTTCTTGACTTCATAATTCGGACAATAGCCGCTTGAAGGTAAAGTTTTCTATCTTCATCAACGGCACTCATTGTATGTTCCACCTAATTTGAAAGTATTTCCCCAATATTAACGCACATATTTAGTTTAAAAGAAAACATTTACCTCTTGAGGCGTTTCCTTTTGCAATGCAGCCGTAATTTTAAACTTTGTCCTTTTGTTTGTGTACTCAAAATTCAAATCAATTTTAGTATCACCCTCTAAGTTTTCTGAACTTGCTAGTAATAATTTCGATTCAATTAATGACTGCATATGCTTTTGAAAGGTTTCATTATTCAGCTGCAGGGTTGTTTGAATTTCTTTACAGGTTAGAGAATCGCATGTTTCGAATAGTAATAACATTGCCATCTGATACGTTTGCATTGTGACAATATATGTTTTTTTAAGGAAACCAATTTTAAGTTCTCCATGACAAAGGTGATGTAGCCAAGTCAGTTTACGACCACTAAACGAGGTATGATAAAAGTTTTCAAACTGTAAATTAGAATAAATAAATTAGAAAATCATTTTCAATTATTGATCGGTGTGTCTACCATTCTTATAGATTTTTCAAATTCCTGTGGAACAGCAAATGGTATAACAACTTGTGTAGGTCCTAACGGCCAGGCTCCAGCTTGTAAGACTTTTATTGACAAGTTTATACCTATTTCAATTAAAAAAAATTAGTAATAAAAAATTATCATCATTCAATATAGTGGAAATTTTATTTACCTAAATCTATGTTTTCCTTTTTTAAATGACTATTGAACTTGTTATTGAGGTCTGCTGATAAGGAAATGTCCGTAAACATTCTGTGTAATTTGTTAGTAAACTCGTAGCCACATGCTTGCTGTAAAAAAAAGTCATGTTAACTCTTTATGTGAATTGATTTATATGCAAATCACCTTGAGCCTATTAATCATTGCCTCCTCTGCGTCCATACTCTGTGACTGCTCATGAATCAACCTTACATAAGTATATAAAGTAGATTAAAATAAATAATTAATAGTTCAAAGCATTTTTTACCTTTTAGCTAACATTCGACTATAGAACTTTTGATAGACATCCTTATCTTCGATGTACTTGAATATTGTTATATTATTTGTCAATTTCGTATCGATTTCTGTTTCTGATGTTTTCGACTTCTTAAGCAGTGTATCACAGTATTTTGCAACTAATTCAGCGCTCCGGCATTGTTGCCGATCGTTTGGACGACGATTAATAACACTAGCGCAAGCCCTATCCAGTGCACTTAAGAACAGTGAATCATTTTCAAAAACATCAGCAATCAATTCTTGGTATTTCTGATGGACTTTCAACATATTCTCAACAAACTGAATATGCATGTTCTCTCCTTTTAAAGTAGAAACTGTTTCAATGCCTTCATTCTTAATGTGATCCAAAAATATTTGAATCAATCGACCCTTCAAATGATCAGGTATCGGCTTAAGCACAATGTACATATTACGAAGATCTTTGCGCTTTTCTTGTGATACCATTTCTTTGCATTCAGAATAGAGAAAATCCAAGCGATCATTAATAAAGCCTTCTTCGCACTGCTTACGTAATTTTGGAATAGAACTAAATAAAACAAACAAATCAAATCTCTTGAACAAAAGAAAAAAGGAAAGAAAACATTTGCAAATGAAATTCAAATTTGTAACCTTGAGTGTAAAAACTTTTCAGCTCTTTTATTCTCGTCATCCAGTATTTTAATCACCTCCTCCATGTAATCACTTACTGAGCATCTTTGCAATAGTTTCGAAGCTTCGCTACTATAGTATTCACCACTAGCGACCAACATAGGGGTTTCAAACAAATTCTGATATAATTCTAATGAGCCTGTTTTCTTATAATCCTGCACGCGGACAAAACTATGAATTACGCCGTGAATGATTTTTACACGATCTGAACTTATTCCGGCAGTGCCGCAACGATCTGCTCTGATTCCATCAAGAATATGCTTAACAAGATCGTCTACCAACGGTTCCACCATATACATCCGCCATATGGCAAGACCTAATTAAGCATTTTGATTAGAAAAAATGATTTTCTTGTTTTCGTTTTTTCGATTCAATCCCATCATACCTAGTTCACCGATTTCCATAAGCTCATGGGTTTCAGGACAAAGTTTCCCATAACAAATTTCTGCATCGGACAATTTAAGTTTTTTTATATGCTGCTGGTTAAGATATCTAAAATACAAATGAAAGTTCAACATTAAGTGAAATATTCATTTAAGTAGGGATTTCAAAACTAACAGGTATAAATAGTTAAGATTCTTTATTCCCTGGCTATATTCAGTCCATATGTCATAGTATCTTTGTAATAAATCAGATTCATCATTTTCGTTAGATGCCAATGAATTTTGGGGAGCAACTTTTGTTGCTAGCATGTTTTGTACGTGATTTTCCAGAAACTGCTTCGTTTCGAAATATAACTTATCTGCCAGCGGTTCGGGATTAGCAACGCATAATGAATAAACATCACTAAAAAACAACATAAAATATGAATTCTTTATGGTATCAAATCTTTTTATTCATTATGACTTACCTAAATCTGTTGTTCCACACATCTCTTTCAATATTTCCAAGTGTTATCACTGCTTCCACTGTTTCACGTAGATGAGGCCAAACTTCATCAAAATACACTAGTTTTGGCTTTAAAGACATTGTCTCAGCTATGAACAAAAAGACAAAAACAGAAACGAAAATACTCAGTGAGTACACAGAAAAATAAATAAATTTAGAAAGGTGTTATGACTTCGAATGGTCTATTTTTATTTCAACAAAGGGGATTCTTTTCACTTAGTTTCAAATTAATTTTTTAAAAATTGTTTTCTTCAAATTTAACAAAGATGGGAAATAAAAAATCTACTGATCGTGGCCCGACCCAGATTTTAACCGAGAAAAAAAGTGTATAGTAAATATATATTTTTAATTTTCTTGAGGGCAATTGCACATATTAAAAAGTAGAAGGGACACATCGAGGACATACAATGACTTTACACAATTAAGCTGTCAAAATGACGCCATAAAAACACACACGATGAGTTTATTTTATTATTTGAGTAAACAATTTGACTATATTCCTCATAAAAAAATATACCTTTTCAAAATAAATGTTTTTTAAAATTGATTTTTGCAATTGCATAGAAATTCAAGAGATTCTGTCAAATTAATGTCATTTCAATTGTTGTTTTTGTAGTTTGACAAACGATTCTCAGGTGTCTGAGAAAGAAAAAAGAAATTGACATTCATAGTAAAAAGCGAGTACACAATAGTAGGGCTTATAGAAAAATAAGTACAGAAATGACTGAATTTTGTAAAAAAGAATATATGTAGGTAAAGTTTATTTAAAGGCCAGATTAGTGAACCGGTCCGCATTTTAAACATAGCAAATAAAATATTTTGGTGTAGGTTTTTTGATTGGTTTATTAATTTTTCCTTTCAAGTTTCAACTGTTTCAATACAATGTCTTAATCTAGTTGCTGATACATTTTATCTGAAATCTGTAATCAGAACAGCATCTCCACAGATAGTATTCTATGAAAAATTTCAAACCATACTCGTATATTGCTCGACTATTGTATTAATAGCATGTTATGGGCTATCAGTTTTGGCTTGACATTTGTGTTATTGTCACAATATCTGAATGGTGTACGGAACCAACAATAAAATTAAGGCCCTTTATAGGTTCTCAAAGAAAAAATAGTTTTCTTTTTTATGGCGTTTTCCATTGGTTTTTCTCCAGGAGTTAATCGCTTCGAATTCCAATAGCACAATAAAAATTTCTTCTGATTTTGCTTTCAAATTTTGGTTAGATGTCAAATTTTTATATTGCAATTTCCTTGCTTGACAAAATGGCAGAAGACCAACTTATGGAGTTAGAAATCTATAAAATTGTGAAAGATTCCAACAATGAAGGCAACATTTTGGTTCTGGGAAAATGAGAAGAGTGCCAATGAAACATTTTCAGAAGATTTTTTTCGCCCGAAGTGCAAAAAGAAGACTTCTGTCGTCCAATGGAAAATGCCATTACATATTTTGGCCATGTACATTACATCTAAAATTAAAAAAAAAATGCCATTCGTTTCGAATTTATATATGTAGCTGTATATGTATATCCCGATGTATACGCTTTATCCTCCTCACTTATACGTGCTTATACGTCATCACTTTTCTGCCTATGCGTTATCATTATATTGTAGGTATATGCTGGGAAGCATCATTCCTTTCAGAATCTAATATCTTTGAAACAGCGGCGACAATCTTCTGTGCTTCTTCTGCGACTTCGGACAGCTGTGATGGAAGTGGCCAGTCTCACCACAGATAAAACAGGAATTAGCTGGTCTCGGTCGTTTTGGGCAGTTGCTTTTGTAGTGAGAAAATTTACTGCAGCTGTTCAGTAAGAGTTCAGTCGGTTGGACAGCGGCATAGGACTTCAATTTGGTAACACCTGTGGCAGCGATGGGTTTTACAGCGGTTGGTTTGGGACGTACCAAAGAAATTTGACGTTTGTGCTCGTAGCGATCTAATTTAGACAACAGGTCAGAAAACGTTCGGCAATCGTTGATCAATGTGATGTTGCTGCTATCGTCGTTGAAAGCATCGGTGATGAATGTAATCAGTTCTGGTTCTGAGACATTCATTTTCGATGCTATAGACTTCATGGCGATGACATACATGACATACTCTTGATTTCTGTTCTCCATCTGTCGATAAACGTCCCGATAGGTGATCTGGTGTTCAAACGTCTCAATCAACGAGTTTTTTAGCTGTTGGTAGTTGATAACACCTAATGTACCGAGGAATTCTTTGGCTATCTCTTAATCTGGTTGTGGTTGTTGTACCGCGCTCCAGGGACCAGTGGGGCAAAAGTAGTGGTTTTGTGCGATAAATTATTTTGAAAAGTCTAAAGTGACTTTTTGTGTTTTAAAGCCTTGTATAAGAGCAAGCATGAGTTGAAATTTAATTTCTATTAAGAAAAGACAAATTTGGAGGGTTGTATAAAGATAAACTTACGTGTTTACACCGGAAATAATCTTTGTTTTTTTTTTTTTGGTGTTTATTATCAAGGATAATGTAGTTTTTTCAAAGACAAATGTGTTGTTAATAATAAATATACGAAGAAATAAATAAATATGAAAATTATTAGGTAGTACTATTTTTAATTGTAATGAATTTCATAATTTACATTTAATATATAATAAAAATTTGCTCATTTATTTTCAAAAGAAATATTCTCCACATCAAACATATTAATAGCATCTGAATGAAAATCTTTGTTACCAACAAAAAGATTTTGACTTCTGAGACTTGATAACAGAGGATCTGATGAAATCATCATTCTATTAAAAATATCTGTCTGAAAATTTTAAAATCTTTGTTTCGTGATTCTCAAGCTTCTTCACTAAACTGACCAATCTGTAAGAGGCAAGCAGAAGCAATTAAATGGCAATGAATTAATATTTTGTGCACCCTAGGGTTACAGTGTAATGAAATATCGGCCGGTATCTTCACAATAGCATTGCAAAATTATATGAATTTTTTTAATTAAAAGTTCATCAATTCCAGTGATGGTGGCGGATAAATTACTTTTTTCAAAAAATCTCCTCTCAATATCACCTGTGTTGGTATTTCCCTATCCCGGCTTAGGATGGTCACCAATTAAGCCAAGTTTTTCTTTAAATTCTCTTTGAATTCACTTTTTATTTTCATTGACGGCAACTTCTGTTGTTCGGCTTGTTCTCCACTCCTGGACTGGAAATTTATATGCAACTTGCAAAAGGCATTCAAAAAGTCGAATATTTTTACTCTATACTTTGTTTTTTTTTTGCTTTGCTTTGCTGTGTAATTTTGGTAATGCTTTTAATATAATTGCATTACTATAAAAAAAAAAAACAATCATATTTAAGGAATATAAGAAAAATAACAAGGAGTTATCAATGCTGTTGATCAAAATTGTATCAACAAAAGCCGTTACCCGCCAGTGCACGAAGTTGAAAGAAATTATGTTGTGAATAAGTTGGATGACATTATCTTTCTATAAACAATGCAAACTTAAAAAAAACATCTAACAGTTATTGCTTCTTAGGTTAATACAACAAAAAAACAACAATCCTCTTGAAAAATCGCTTACCCTATTTTTCTAAAATAAAAAAAATATTTCCGGCAAAAGCTTAGCACTTATGCTTTCATATTTATATTAAAGAAATATGCCTTAATTATGGACAATTAATAGATCTTCTAAACTTTTGCCGGGACAGGAGATATTATGCAAAAATCAAAACAAAGTCTACAAACAAACATTCTAACTTCAAACCCCTTAAATAAACAAATCAATTCAACACATCTTAAACTTTCCCGGGCATATTATATATTTTTAACCGCACAACAAATAACAAAGATATTGCAAAAATAGTAGGAACTACTTTGTTTATTTTTCCCAATTGAAAATTTTACAATAAACTTGTTAACTTTGATCGCTTGACTAACTTAGTGCAAAACTTAAAAACAAAAAAAATTCATTTTCCTTATCAAAAATACCGTATACTTTGTGAAAAGTAACATTTTTTTCTTGTTTACCCAAAATTTCAAAGTGACCTTTTGCGCACTGATCTCTATGGAGCTGCCCCAGTGTGCGACGTCTGGCTCTGGTGTTGGTCTATACGCGCCTGAAGTGTCCCAAAGATTCTCCATCGTCCATCAGTTCACCGATGATTTTCGTTGAACATGGCTAAGTCAACTAATTTGATTAGCCACAAAATGTTCCTCTATTGTTTCTGTTGTGTGGTGAGCTCCTCGAATACATATACATCTTACAATACTAGATCGTGATGTGTGATCCCTCCCGGTGATATTAGTAGCATTTTCATTTCCGTCATTATAATTTTCCTTTATTCTATATGTACATCGTGCAGCACATACGCTATAATAAAACCCAACATACTGCGATGCACATATAACAAACCTTAAGGCTTAAGTTTTCGTGAAATTTCATTTATGCTTCTCGATAATGTCTAAATAGTTACACTTTTCGCATTTTGGCATGACAACTAAATAAATATTTGGATATAGGTTTGCGGACTCAAAAAAAAAATAGCAATGCAGGTATTCGACCTAAGTACGACTGATTCGTTATCAGATTCGGTAAACCAACTCTGAATTTTGACTTCATAGCTGTGCTTAGTAACGTCTGTGTTTTTGTTTTTTGTGTTTGTTTTTTTTTACGAGTATAATGACTCGGGAATTTAGAGTGGATATTGCAAATATACGCGGGCTAGAAAGTAATCACTTTTCTGTGTACGTCCACGTCTATAAATACAGACCAACTGTTTTGGCACTTAGTGAAACAAACCTTTGTTTCATACTTCTTCATACTTCCCCGCCCATACTTCTCAGATCACTCTGAAGCTACCTGGGTACAAACTAGTGCCATTATTCTTCTCTCATCGCGATCTCTCCATTTACCTGCATAGTGATGTAGATTACCAAACTCCACCACAATGTAGTCCCTGTTCCAATCCGGAATTCAATTTCATGTGGTTAAAATTTCATCTCCGTAAGCAAATTATCCACTACAGAAGCCCCAAACTGGACAGCAATTCGAATTTTAACGAGTTTAATACGCTGTCTGACTCCATTCAAATGATTGTGTCCCTGTATTCTCATACTGAAATCGTTATTACGGGCGATTTCAATATACACAATTCTGGGTGGCAAACAACTTAACGCAGCTTGTAAATGAGCCCACGCGAATACCAGACGTTGATAGTCATACCGCCAATACCCTAGACTTGTATTTAACTTCTCATCCTGATAAGTACACCGTTGATCTGCTCTCCCTTCTAGGCTCGTCCGACCATTGTGTCATATCAGCTAATCTCTCGTACACCGACCACACAGTTAGAAAAAAAATTCGTAAAATAACCATGTGGCAATACGAGAAGGTCAACTGGAGAGGTCTTAACAGCTTTTTTTTTAGGAATTTCAACTGGTCCTTATGTTTCCCCCATAACGACGTAGATGCCGCTGCTTCTCTTTGGAATGAGATCCTTTATCCCTCATCGGATCAAGAGTATCAAACCAAAAGAATAGGCATGGTACGACTCGAGCTGTAAAGAGGCTGTCAGGGTTAGAGAAATTTTTTTTCGGTCCTTCAAGGCCGGAAATGACTGCAACGTCTTTTTTAAGAGAGTAAGATTACAATACGACCAAAAACTGGGACAAAAAATACTGCAATGTCCCAGAGGTGGTATAAATTTGGTCTTTCGTCAAAAATATAACATTCCAGCTGTCAGCTCTTTGGACAAAGCTAATCTGCTTGCGGCACACTTTGCGGCCTGCTCAACACTCCCAGATTGTGTTTTCTCTCCGTCTACACTTGAGTACGTCGAATCTTCAATGGGACGAATCCACTTTGGCACTCGTATAGTAGCAAGGGTACTTAAAGATCTCAACGTACATAAATCCGCTGGTCCAGATGGTATATCTCCCCTCATTCTGAAGAGGTTTTCTTCCTCGCTGGCAAAACAACTGCGTAAGTTTTTTCATCATCCTACTCTTTAGGACTCTTTCCGAGCAGATGGAAAACAGCATTTGTCCAACCCGTCATGGAAACGCTGATAAATCGTCAGCTAATGAAATATCTCGAAACACGAAAACCTCTCAATGACCGGCAATACGGTTTTCGTTGCAACAGATCCACTGGTAATTTGATGGTATATCTCACAGAAAAGTGGAACAGAAGCGTGCATCAATCTGGAGACAGCAAGATAGTTGCACTTGATATTCCTAAGGCATTTGACAGAGTTTGGCATCCGGCTCTTTTGTCGAAAATGCGTGCTTTTGGGATCGATGACTTATAGATTATAAAACCACGATTCTTATAGGATTTCACAAACTGGTTGTCTTTTATTAACTTGGCGGAGAATCCCAGACGACAAATATACTTTGGAAATATTTAAAGAATTTAACAAACAATTGTCGTGTGGACGATTACAACTTTGGGAAAATTTAAAGACTTTAACAAACAAATTTTCTTTTTTAGATTGACGCCGAACCCGCCAAAAACTAGCTGCTATTTTTTCCTTTCTTCGTTCAAGTAGATAATGGAAGGTGTGCTCTGTTGTTTCTTCGTTAGGTTTTCATGGAGTGCGTTCGTTATAGTTTTAAGTTTCATTTTCTTAGTGGCGTTCGTGGTCGCTACAGACTCTCTTATTCAATGGATTAGAAATTACTTTTCGGAACGTTTAATACAAGTTGTGTTGGATGGTTTCAAGTCTGATATTCACAAAATAAATGCTGGTGTGCCCCAGGGCTCCGTTCTGTCTCCGACTCTCTTTTTAATTTTCATCAACGATCTGCTTCTTCTTATCCAATATATATTATCCAATATATTCCTTTGCTGACGACAGTACTCTGCTTCTCATTTTCGGTCCCTGCTCTTCGGTTATAGAACGGGAACGGCAGCGTATGTTAAGCTCTGATATTAACAGCATAACTAAATTGGGGAACTACTATATACTACAATACTGTCTGACGTCATTAAAGCGAAATTTAAACACCTAACCAATATCCATGAATGGCACTTGCATCATCGAAACCGATAAACTTTCCATTCTCGGTATGTGTGTCAGTGACAAATTAGGTTGGAATGACCACATATTCGATGTGGTCAAAAATGCTGCGAAATATCTCGGTTTCCTCAAGCGATGTAAGAAATACTTCACCCCCTCTGATCTAGCCTCAATATATAAGGCATTTATCTGCCCGGAATTGGAGTACAATGCCCACATTTGGTCGGGTGCTCCCAAAACATCTCCGCACCTGCTAGATAGGATTCAAAAGCGTGCGATGAAACTCATATTAATGATATTAATACCACTCAAACAATGGACACCCTCGAACACCGACGTGATGTCTTGTGTCTCACTCTGTTTTATAGCTATTTCCACCAGTGCTCCATAGAAATCTCCAGTAAGATTCCGCCCCTTCAAACTTTAAACCGTAACACCCGTCTCGTTATGAATCAGTATACCTCAAGCCCACTTTCTCTAAAATATTGTGCTTCGTTCCTAAGCCGTACAACTCGCTTATGGAATGCCCTGCCTAGCTCTTTATTCCCTAGTCATTATAACCTTCAAACATTTAAAACCACCGTTCACCGGTACCTTTCTTTCCATCCTCCCTGATTTTACTTCGCCCGCACTGTGTACAAACAATTTTAAGTGTACATACTATATATCCCTAGAGCACGCGCAAATTATAAAAAAAAATTTCTTTAATCGCTTTATCCAATTATTGAGATTCCTTGAAGGGCTGTCTCGATGTTACTTTCCTAGACAACAACAAGAACAACACCAAACACCCAGAAAACACATAAGGACAACTATGAAAATCCGTTCCAAAGAAGCGCGGTAATGCGAAGATCTCCTGTCGCACCGACAACATTCCATACTCCAATACGTGTCGGACCACCGGAGACGAATCGAGCAACAATGGAAGGAACCCTAGGTCAATCAGCTTTCCTTAAACTAGGAGAGCAAATAAGGGAGTTGGTCGGAATACTGGATGATGGCAAAAGGCGTTCTATACACTAACCGATGAGGGACGCAATTGAAAGCATACGCGCACTCTATGAGCTCTCAGCTATACAGATGCAGGATGAGAACGCGAAAGAGGTTATTAGAAAGAGCATCGCCTCACAAACATCCCCATGGCTTCGACCAACCACTGAGCCAAAACGAAAATCGACTCCTGAAAAAAAAGCAGTGGAGCCGTCGCGTAAACAACGGAAAACTGAAAAAACGAACAAGAAAGAATTTTCAAAAGATAACGCCGGAAACGGACAAAACAAAAAAGGAGAAGCCGCAAAGAAACGTGCCGAACAGGCTTATGCAAATGAAGCAGCCATCATCGAGGAACCAGCCTGGACTAAAGTAACCAAAAATACCACCAGTAAGAAAATAGTCGTCGAGAAAGGCAAACCTGACGCAATTGTAATTGAGTCCAAGGGAGAAGCAACATACGCGGAAATACTCCGTAACATAAAAGCAGATTCCAAACTAAAAGAAGTTGGTAAATCAGTGTCGAGGATTAGAAGAACACACAGGGGAACAGGAGAACTGCTAATACAGATCAGAAATACCGTCAGCAAGGCCGAGGACGTAAAGACCACAATAAGCGAAGCCCTAGGACAAAAGGCAGAGTTCCGAGCCCTTGCACAACGCCTTACTATGGAATGCTAAGACATGGATGAAGTTACCTCAAAGGAGGAAATCTGTGAAGCAATCAGAAAGCACTCCGGATTCGAACTGATAACGATTGCCGACATCAGATCGCTACGACAGACGTATGGGCACACACTGAGTGCACTAATTAGCCTCCCTATAAGAATGGGAAAAAAGATGCTAGAAGCAGGAAGACTATAGGTAGGCTGGATATACTGCCGGGTAAGCCAAAAAAAAGATGCTAAAGAAGTGTTTCAAATGCCTAGAATTTGGACACGTAGAAAGCAGGTGTGAATGCCTAGAAGACCGCTCCAAGCTATGCGGGAGATGCGGCACAGAAGGCCACATAGCAAAAAATTGCAGCAAGGAGCCGTCATGCATGTGCTGCAGTGAAAATGATCCGAAGAACGTAAAACACGTAGCAGTCAGTGGAAGGTGCCCAATCTTCAAGAAAGCCGTGACTAGCATACAATGATGAAGGTCATACAAATGAATCTTAGTCACTGTGAGACAGCTCAGGATATCCTGAAACAAACAGAATGAGATAAAAAAGCGGATGTGGTCCTGATAAGCGAACCATATAAAACTCTCGACAACAGTATCTGGATATGCGACAAGACAAAGCATACCGCAATATGGATAGGCGGGAACCACGCCTTTCAAGACGTCGATGGTGTTGCGAAAGGATTTGTACTCGCAAAAGTAAATGGCATCAACTTCTGCAGCTGCTACGCGCGACCTAGTTGGACACTCAACCAATACCAAGCAATGCTGGACAGGTTGATGAACAATGCACAACACAAAACTGATATGATCCTTGGAGGAGACGGAATGGGGCAGTAGGCTCACCAACGAAAGGGGGCGTACACTCCTTGAAGCATTTGCATCTCTAGACATAGGCTTAGCAAATAGAGGGAGGTGCAAGACATTTCGGAAAACAGGAACGGGATCAATCATCGACCTACCCTTTGCGAGTCACTCTATCTTACGCAACATGAGCTGGCGCGTCAGCGAGGAGTACAGCCATAGCGACCACCAGGCGATTATATTCAAGATCGAAAAAACCAAAAGAACCCCGCAGCGACAAAAAATTAGGGGCCCACAATGGAAGGACAGCCTTTTCGATACATTCGAGGTGATGCTCTACCACAGATAAAAGCGGATCAGCCGAAAGCTAGTCGCATCAACTTACAGAAAATATTGTAGGGGCTTGTGATGCGGCAATGCCCAGAAAAACAGCAAATCGAAGAGGTGCCCCATACTAAAGGTGGAACGATGAAATAAAAACACTCAGGGCAAAGTGTTTAAAAGCTAGACGTAAAGTTCTAAGGTCTAGAGGGAGAGATGACTTCCAACAACACCTAGAAAGTTTTAAACAGGCAAGACGGGGTTTATAAAGGCGATCAAAGAGAGCAAATCAAGATGCTTCAAAGGTATATGCGGCGAAGCGGATATTAACCCATGGGGAACGGCCTACTGAATGGTTATGACCAAACTGAAATCCTGCAGGTCACCACAAATAACGTGCCCAAAAATGCTGATAACCATAGTGCAGCACTTGTCCCCAAAAGGTTACAAAACATGGTCACAGGAAACAGAAGTAGGTCATATCCCAGCTGTTACACTGGAAGAACTGCATAGAGCTCTAAATAGAATAGGAGACAAAAAGTCGCCTGGGCCCGATGGTATTCCGAACACAGTATTAAAGGCTGCTGCCGGAACAAAACCAGATCTTTTCATCGCAACTTTGCAAAAGTGTCTCGAAGAGGAAGTGTTCCCAGAACACTTAGTGCAACTACCCAAAGGAAATTAACCACCAGGAGAACCATCGTCATATAGCCCAATATGTTTTCTAGACACAATGGAAAAGATCCTTGAGTGTACGAGTATAATATACGACAGACTGCTCACTGTAACAGAGGAGAAGGGAGCCCTCTCAAACCACCAGTTTGGATTTCGAAAGCCACGCTCCACGGTCGATGCTATCCAAACAGTAGTCGACATTACGTCTGCAGCCATAGAAGGACATTATTGAAGGTGGGCCTCAAAAAAGTACTGTGCGGTGGTGACACTAGACGTCAAAAACGCTGCGGACTGGTCCCAAATAAGGCGATCACTTGCAAGGATGGAAACACCCTACTACCTGCTAAAGATAATCGCCAACTATTTCACGAACAGGAAGTTACGGCATGACAAGGATGAAGGGGTTAGATACTACACCATCTCCGCTGGAGTACCGCAAGGATTAGTGTTAGGTCCACTCCTGTGGAACCTAATGTGCGACGGAGTGTTGCGATTAAGGCTGTCCGAAGAAGTCAGTATCATCGGTTTCGCAGACGATATAGCTATCATGGTCCTCGCAAAACACACAAATGAAGTCGAGTCAACCACAAACGCAGCCATTGTTCAAATAAAGCAGTGGCTCGAATCTGCGGGTCTCGAACTGGCGGAACAAAAAACAGAAGCCGTCCTTATTACGATCAAGAAAACCGTGGAATATATCAATATTCGGTAACCAGAACATCCGATCGAAGGAAGTGGTAAAGTACCTAGGAGTGATGTTAAACAACCGGCTACGGTTCAAACAACAAGTGTACTATGTGAGGAAAAAGCGTCAGCGCTACAAGCGGCATTCTCCAGAATACTGCCGAATACTGGCGGACCTCCTAGCTAAAGTGGTCAGCTCGGTTATCTTATACACGGCACCAGTCTGGGCATATACGCTGAGAAGGAAAGTAACAGGCCGGAAACTGTCAGCGGTATACCAACTCGCTGCACTAAGGACAATAAGCGGCTATTGGACGATCTCGGTATCATCGTTGGAATGATTTCCATCAACGTCCACGCGGACGAGATGAGGAGAATTTACCTCAGGAAAACCTCAATGCCAACTGATGTCAAGGCAATAAGGAGAATGAAAGAGGTACGATCTATAGCCCTATGGCAATCTCGATGGGATAGTGCCACAAAGGGCAGATGGACTCATACCTTGATTCCAAAGATCGATGTATGGATGAACAGAGCCCAAGGAAACTGCAACTATCACCTTACGCAGTTCATCTCTGGTCATGCAGGATGCCGAAAGTATCTATACAGATTTGGCCATGACAACTCCCCTTTTTGTCCCGAGTGTCCAAATCAGAAGGAGGACGTGAAGCACGTAATTTTCATTTGCGGACGGATGGAGAGAAAATCCACCAGACCCCACCAGAGGTAATTAAGAGAATGGTTGAGTCGGAAAAATACTGGCTAAATATCTGCGAATTTTTAAAAACTGTGCAGATCGAGCTACGGAGAATAGAAACCGAAAGAAGAGCGGCAGAATCAGGCGAACAAATAGAAACACTGGAATAGCATGAATTGCTTGCCAGCCCCGCGAAGTAATACCTAAGTGGTTGAAGTGGTTGAAGGACGTAGTGGTGTGGAGTAGTACGCAGGCGCATATTCGTCGAATATTCAGGTGTTGCGAATCGTGCATGTTGGTCGCAAGGGCTATCGTAACTTTAGAAGTTTACCACATCCATTGGCGCAACCAAGAAAAAAAAAGAAAAAAAAAGATTCAATATGCCACTTTAATAGAAAATCTTGCACGACATTAACAATCAATGGACTTCAACACCTCCATGATGTACTTTAACTTTGACTTTAAATTCTACGGTCATTCCCACCGTTGGTTCATACATACCGCATATCATTCTCATATAATTACATATGTCTCGGGTACATTTTGAGGTATTAGCGCCGTTTATATATGGTCCCTGAGAACTCTACCGAACGATGTGCACGATAAGCACAATATGCACATCTTTGAAACTTCATGATGTCACTATCAGTAAACTTTGCATTGCAACGTATGTTGACCTAGTTCTAACAAGACGGCATTGACTGCCATGAAGTTTAATTTACGCTATTGATTATCTAGAATTCGCTCATAAATGTTCACTGTATGCGACATTAACTTAACTGGACTGTAATTGTTGCAGTTTCTCGTGTCGCCTTTCGCTTTATACAAAGGAGCAAACAACTTCAGTGCTTGATCATGTGATCAACCCTTCTTGTCAAAAGTTAATTTTATCTTTTTCGTGTATCTTCTTCCTTGTGCCGCAACATTAAAGATTTTAGCCCATTTGTTTTGTTTCACAATCACACAACTGGTATTATTTGTCGCCCGTTTATTTCTGGTGGAGTTACTTTTTAAGTCTGGATGTACTGTCACTACTGTTGCCGCACGTGCTCTCGCTACAGCTTTTCTCGCCTCATTTTTGCTTGCACCGTTCTTGGGTTACTCGAGACACACTTTATTGGTTTCGCTATTTCCGCTATATTTATTCAACCCTTAAAAAGCACATTTTTTCATGTATGCGGAGATGAGCTTTCGAAAGACCGAATAGGGTTTCATTCATACGATGATAGTATAATTTTCTTTTCATAATTCATACCTATAACGCAATGTCTTAATGTAATCTCTTCGTACAAGTCATTTACTTTGGGCATTGTGAACGAACTGCAAAAAATACCCAACTGTCAGTTTTGATGGCATTCCTCTTAAAAATTTGACTTGTGTACGTCTTCGTCCTAAAAACAAATTTATTTTAAATAAACAAATTTATAGAAATTTATTTTAAAGGTCTAATCATGTCGATTATGTGTGCATATCAGAACTGCCTATGTGTTAAGTACCCATGTGGCAGTACTGCGTTTTTTCGTTTACCAACTGATAGTCGCCGCAGCACTTGGATTAAGAACTCTGGAAATAAATCTTTATTGAATATAAGTGATAAAGCACAACGATTTTTCTGTGAAAATCATTTTCGTAAATGTGATATTCGTACTCAGTTTAACAGGAAATTGCTAAGAAAACATGCTGTTCCAATTGAAAGTGAATCTAGCAGGGTTACAATTAAATCGGATACTAAGCGCTGTTCAAACAATGATAGCTTTAGGTACATAGTGCAAATATGTACCACATTCTTATCTATAAATAATGAAACCTGGATTCAAAAAATAACACTTCTTAAATATTTTTTGTAGACAAGCAAAAACTGCTCATACGATCCTATGGAAAGAAAAAAACAATTTAGTGGAAGAACTTGGAAGCGAATCCAGCACAAAAGAATTTTATGGAGATACTCAGCTGCAAATATCTGAAATCGAAAGTCATTGCAACGAGACTATTGATAGAGAAGATGTCGACAGCTCATATACTCTTTTAGATTTTTATCTACCAACTGAAGACTGCGAAACACTTGACCAACCAGAAGATGGGTCATCCAAGGTAGAAAAATCCCAAACCGACTTTGCGGAAATCTATTATGAGGAAACAGATGATAATCAAGTAGATTCCTCAACGATAGAAATACATTCCAACGAAAATCTTGAACTAGCAATAGAACCACAACCCGAAGTTCCAATAAGCACAATTTCGAATTTTGATAAACCGTTTTCAATAGATTCCGCAACTTCTGAAAATGCTCAAGTGACTATTTTAAATAATGATTATCAAGAAGATAAACATTTTGCACTTTCTCTGGTTGGCTATTTTCAGCGTTTACCAAAAGAAAAGAAATCCTTGGCTAAGCTAAAAATTTTGCAGTATTTAACCGAATTAGATATTGGTTACACTGAAAACTTATAAATCACAGTATTATAAGTTATTCAATCAATAAATAAGTAAACATATATGTTTCAATCTAAATAGTTTTTATTTTCAACAAATTATTCGAAAAATACATACATAGATATAAATAAAGCAACAACAGAGATACGATGGCAATGCATAGCAACCTAAATCACAAGATATTTTTATTTGCACTAGATTATGTTAGATTTTATTTCCTAAAATATAATTATTCTTAACTAACATGCAGCAACTATGAATTATTAGGCTAAAGATTAAAGATCTACAGTTATGTATTCTCAAAATACTTTTTTTTTTCTTTATGTTCTCTTAACTTAAGCTAGGTGATTGCTAATTATGATAACAATCAATATATAGATCAAACTCTTTCTAGATTCTTTAATTTGCTCAGGTATTTACAGTCAATATCAATGATAACAATTTAAAACATCAAGTTTTATACTACGGGTCATAGTTTTAAATTCATCTTTTTTTTGCCTTATGTAAGAATGTGTTTAAAAAATTAAGTTTAATTATTTCGGTTACACTATTTACAGCAACCAAAAGCTGAGAAAAAAACATAAGACTATTTTTCACTCAGATCAAAAAGTTATTAAATTAAAAAATGAACACATAGTGCTATATAAAGAGAAATAAAATCAAGTTCTTAAACACAATAATAGAAATCGTTTTGAGAACCTATATAAGGTAGTCATTTACGAATTTATCTTAATGAACAATTCGACAATGTTCATATTTTAAATTAACTAATTGTAGCTCAATTTTATTTTCTAATTGGTTTTGAAAACTACTTACATAATCACCACAATAGGATAATATTATAATTTATATTTTCAACAAAGGTCTTAAAAAATTGATTGTTTCGTTTTGTTAAAAAAAAAAAAACATTCTAATAAATTATTGCCAGCTTTGTAAGTGAATATCTTATCGTTTGCGTGCAATGCGAGGTTTATAAAAGTGATTTATGTATACTTTAAATAAACTGAAATATTTCCAACGAAAACCAAACTGACTAGACACATTATATTATACACATTAATATTGATGTATGAAAACTTATATTCTCTACAAGACCAGTACATTTGTATATTTTTTATGTCCTAAAATCTAAATTCTTCTTTTTATTTCGGTGGTGTTTTCTCTTCTAATTTTTGTTTCTACTTTCTAAATTTGACTTAAGATAAAAATGATTATGTGTGTGTGATTTTATTTATTAATTTTTTTTTTGTTGTAAGTTTTGAAATTAAAATAAAATTATAGATACTTCGATTGTCTACTGAGTTCAATTAGATATTACAGCAAGAAAGTTCAGAGAAAGAAGGAAAACTAAATAAGAGATAATTTAAACATTCGGAACTCGCCACACTTAATCCATTCGTTAATAATTTTATATAACCTCAAATACTTTCTTTAGATAGTACGAAATGTATAAAATTAGAAAATTCATTCGATAAATTTCTTAGGAATAAGTAAATATACTTTAACACATTTTATATGTAGTTTTGTTCATCTTTTGTTCTCACGATTAGTAGTATAATACTATTTTATAGACTTAAATAAGTTAAACTTGCCTTAAAATTAATTAACAGAATCACTTGGTATTAATGAGTCCCTTTCGCTAAATTCACTAGGTTCTACATTTATATTATTTAATAGTGGTGTTTTACTATCAGCTTCCGCTTCATTTGGGGAGTGTTCTTCAATTGATTGTTGTTTAGTTGCAGTGATTATTGAACTGGATGCAAGTGGAACTGAACTATTGGTGTTTTCCAAAGGTGTTAACGAAGAAGGGCCAACATTGTTGTCCAAAGTAGTTAAAGGACTGTTAGGTTTTATATTTTCATTCGAATTGTGTTTTCGGTTTGCGTCCTGGTTTGATGATGAAGTTGTTGCTTTAGAAGAATCTCGACCCTATGAATTTCAAGAAGTACTCGTAACTTAAATACATCGAATGTTACTGTATTCATAAAATTATTTTTACCGTTAAATAATAAGTCATCAGTTGTCCTTTTCCTTTGACAGAAACTAAGCCACGCTGTTCGAAGGTATAACCAAATTCTTTAAGAATATTGCAGGTCTCTTCAGTCACCTTTAAATGAAGCAAGTCCATTTCAAAAATATACAAATATTTAAATAATCGAGTTTTTGTGTATTTAAAAAAAAAACATTTATCACCTGAATTGCGCCCGCCTTTCCGGTGCTTTCCATTCGCGATGCAACATTAACTGTATTACCCCATATATCATAATGTGGTTTGCGTGCTCCTATTACTCCAGCCGTAATCGGTCCATGATTAATACCCATTTTTAGCACAAAATGATTAAACGACTGCTCATTGATTCCTTGTAACGCTCTTTTTAATTCAAACGCAAATTCAACCAACACTGACAAATGCGCCCATCGTTCTAGAACGGAGTCTCCTGGTTGAATTTTTCTTGCGATATTTATACCACTTGCTCCCATGTACGTTGACCCAATTGTTTTTATTTTAATAATATCCTGGAACTGTGGCAGTTCTAGTAACTACAGAATAAAAAAGTTATGCTTATATGCATTATGCCATTAAACAGTGCTTACAGCGTCAAAATCTGATATGACTTCGTTAAGGAAACGTAAGCATTCAAGTCCCTGATTATTAACTGATTCTTCAGAATAAAAATCTATTGAAAGAAATATTTTTAAGTATTGTGTTTAATTTTTGGTTTCTGATAAAAAGAAAACCTGCGAAATTTGGCATGCTGGCAAAGAGAACACCAACTTCGGAATAACTTTGAGAGTATAATTCGTCGTAAGATCTTTTTTTGTTTCTCATAAAATGCTCTGCTACATGAACAGGCAGAACATTATAAACAAGAGCCTCATTCCGTTTGCTCATATCGGTTGCCATTTCCTTTTGTTCAGCAACCTCTGTTTTCCATTTAAAAATTACTCTGTCCTCACGATCCATCTTCAAAAAAAATTAATAAAACAATTTTTGTATAAGTGGAATTATTTTCTTAAAAATTATTGATTCTTTAGGTTCTTACGTGTCTTGCCAAAAGAGACAATGCAATTGCAGCCAGTAAAAGGATGGCAGAAACATTTATATTTGTTGGTATTAACCTAAAATAATATATATATTAACAAAATGTAAGTGCCTTTATAGGTGTATGTTACACATACGGATCAGATGAAAGAAAATCTTCAAATCGATATAGATCGCCCATCACGAAGACATTAAATAAGCAATGGAGACCTAAGAAGATTGCATTAGTACACTTAAAAGAAGACAAACTTTGTATAAAATATACCATACCAGCAAATGAGATCATAATAACAATCTTTATTGCATGTGTTAACTGAGCAATCACAGATATGGAAATTAGAATAAGAATAGCAAAGTTACTCATATAGGAGGGATACATAATATTATCAAGACGTTTAGGAACCAAAGGCCTTGACTGAGTCAAATTTTTCGTTTCATCTATTGTATCGTTGTTTGGAAGCATGGATCTAGTCGGCGTTCCTAATATAAAATCATCCGACCTATACAGAGTACTAAAGTAGAGCTAAAAGTAAAAGGTAGAATATCTTAAATTTGATGAAAGATAAGAAAATATATAAATAAATATACCATGTCTAAAAGGTTACTGCAGCCAATTATTAAACAAATTGCAATCGCTGCAAATGATCTTAAATACCTTGTATCATTGAATCGCTTACTTGCATTGACAAATCTTCTCGGAATATATCGTGGAAAACTTTCGCTTACAGAAATGAAAACTAGCAAAATAATCAGGAACAGTGGCGACAATACAATAAATAGATGAGGACAGTGCCTGAAACAAGAATAACTTTGCAAAACCATTTACTTAGTAGGTTTAAAACAGTTTACATAGGTAACACCAAACATGAATACAAAAAATCAACGATTTGCACTAACGCCCCTGCCATAAGTGGTACCGATGAATATGGTTCTCGGTGGCCTTCGTATTCCGCTTCGAGATTTCCATTTTTAAACTTGAGAAATAATGTTGTGTGTTTCGAAAGATTACTAAAGAAATGAAATAATCAAAATTTTCATTCGAATTATCTGTTTGTTTTAATTTAACCAAAAAAGAAAGATATACACACCCATGACCATCGCGTGCAACGAGTTCATGTTGTAAACGTTTCTTAAAATCCTCTTGTTTATCAACTTCATCTTCTTGCTCAAAACTTATTGTTCTATCTTTCTGCTCGAGAATTTCTTCGTTGTCGTCATCAATTTGATTACCGTTTTCTTGTTCGCTTGTCCCCACAAACTAAATTAAATAACAATATGTAAAACAAAAATTTGAATACAATTTATTGTGATTACGATTTTCATACCGGTTTGAGCACCTTTGTGATAAAATAGGTCTTCAATCCAGCCATCCGGAGCGCCTCTTCACGACGCTCACCCATCGCAGGTTCCACTTCGAAGGCTCCATTCAAATAACTCAATGTCTTATTAGATATATGCACTCGCCTTTAGTTTTTAAATTGAAAATTATACAAACAAAAAAAGCCAAATACAAAACCACATCAAAGTTGTAAAAATAAATGTATGTATATATGCACATATGCATATGCAACAGGTTACAAAGCAATTTGAAATCAGTTACGCAAATTAAGATTTGAATGAAAGTAGAAAGGACGAAAGGACGAATTCTCTTATGCACAAGTATTACGTATATTAATTCCACTTACCCGGCCTTTCCGCTTGATTCCATCTTGTTAGCCAACTCTACATCCTTAGAATAGACATCGAATTGCCATTGTCTCTGGCCTAGTATACCAGCAAGGACTGCACCAGTATGAATACCAACCCTCATGTCAACTGGAGAATTAGTTTTTTGCTGGACGTATCTACATATGTACATACATACATACATAATATGGTTGTCAAAAAAAAAAAAACAGAAATAAGTGCGCAAAGCCGCGGTATGGTTTTATAGGAAAAGAAATATGGAGAAAACAGCAATATAAAATTGTGTTAAGTCAGTAAAAAAAGAAAAAAAAAACACACAGAAAGATAAGAATCCCACACTGTTCCACCCACCTTTCATAAGTTGGAATGCAGCAGACAAGGGTAATGAAAATCATACTCACTTGATTGCTTTTACCATAGACAACCCCATGTGGACACAGAGAACAGCGTGATCCGGTTTTTCTACAGGTGCTCCACTAATGCAGTAGTAGCAGTCCCCTAGGATTTTGATCCTTAGCTGTTGGTATTTCTGTAGAGAAAAAAGTGCGAATACGCCAAAAGAGAGAAGGAAAATATATCATGTGATAATTCAGCAATTAAGAAAATTCTAAATGGCCATTACTGTAGTTAATCAATTAAATAGTTAAGTGAGGGAAAATTGGTACAGGGAAAGGTATAAAAAGAGGAAAATTGCCATAGTCATCTCGCCGACATTAACACTCAGAGTGGTTTCAAATTAAATCTATACGTACATGAATACATACATACGTATATGTATGTATTAGAATGGGGTGTCTATTCTCCGATAATTCAAGAAAAGGTGCAGATTTAATTTATTCTAAAGACTCAAATCATTACCATTCTGTGTGTATTACAATAATAACGTAAAATTTTCGAACGAAGGATTAAGGACAAAAATAAGAGGAAGGACAAGTGCACTTACCTCGGCGAGTCTATCGAACCGTGCGAATAGCTCATTGAGCATCTTAACGAGATCTTGAGCGCTATAAGTGGATGAAATTGCAGTGAATCCCACAATGTCTGCATATAGTATGCTGCATTTGAATAAACAATATTAAGTATATTAATATTTTACGGGTCACGTGTAGTTTTGTGTGTTTATAAACTTTTTAAAAACACTTAAGCCAAAAGCACTTATAACAAGAAGAAGAGAATAATTAAAACTGTAATAAAATTTTTTTTAAACAAAAAAAAAAATCTAAATCAAAAAGGCAAAAGGTTTTTTCTTCTTATAATTCGTGTTAGATTATATACATACATATATAGTATACCTTATCAATAGTGAATAATGCTATGCGATAAGATTACCTCGGGAAGGACACGCTTTATATGTATAATAAATTATTGAATAGAATTAAACGCCCTACTCAAAACCCTAACGCACAAATAAAATATACTGTATAGAATTCTTACCTTACGTTCTCGTGACGACTCATATAAATCTTTTTGAACGGCTCCGAACTTGTTGAACCTAAATCTTGTCGCATTTTTACGGCAACATGTTCTGGTAGCACGGATAATAGAAGACGTTCCTAGAAAAGATTTTACTTTTTTAAATAATTTCAGCACTGATCTTTATTGTGAAAATGAAGCAATAATATTTTTTTATATACAAACAAACGTTCATGCATAACAATAATGGTTTTTGTTATTTATGGCTAACAGATAAGGTTTAAAGAAAAACAATCAAGTTTAATCGACTGATTTTGATGAAATAGCAATTTTTAAATTTCTTTAGTATTTTTGTTCAATATTCTTTTTACACAAACTTTACTGCAGCTCTAAAGCTCTACAAACAATACCTTCCTTCTACAGACAGGGTTGTGCGAGCATGGATTTGTTAGCCACTGTTTTATTCTCACATTTCCCATTAAAATTCACGGAACTGAACTCCAAATCTCACCAGTTAGCTTCTTTAATTGTCCGTCGTCGATCTTCTAGGATGATTTTGCAATTTTTTTTTTTGTGCCAAAAAAACTTTACAATCGCGAGCTGTTCACGAGAATCAGCTGTTGCAAAAACGACGAGCACACAAAACAACTGCCACTATAAAATTCGCACAAGCCGAACGGAACTTCTTTTCCCACGACATTTAGCGAAGCTCACAAAACTTTGGTTTGAGCAAAATAGTGTGGATGTTTTGCAGTGACATTCTCGATCTCTGGATTAAAATCCGATTAAGAACCTAAATAACCCACTTTAAGAGCTAAAAGTTAGAGCAAATAGGCACCACCTTTTAACTAAGCAAGATCTTTGGAGAATAATTCAGGAAGTTTGGACTTCAATGCCCTTGGAAAAATGTCGGAAATTAGTTGATTGCATGAAGAACAGAGTTAAAACTGTTTTAAAAAATAAGAAAATATTGATTTTCATTTGAATATGTGGTAACCATATACAGCAAAAAGCATATTATATGTGGAAAACATATTATATTTATGCATAAAATAGGATATTATTTTTGCCGATATTAAAAATTAATAAGTCTAAAACTTCCCTTCAAAATACTTAACAAATCTGAAATCCTACATTAAAGTAAATACTAAACATTCACATTACAGACTAAAAACTTTTTTTTAAGTGAGTGCCATTTAAAACTGTAAATTCAGGCACTTTTTATTTACTACGAATATCATTTAACTAAATATGCTAAGTAAGAATAAATATTAACTTTAAAACACCTCACCTGTTCAGCTGATTGTTCCTCAATAATCATTTTCACTTCAAGACTCTTCTTAGCTTCAAGAAAAGCTCGATTTTGTTTAGCTTCTCCCATAAAATAGACCAGTAAACCAATGGCTGCAGCTGCCAAAATTAGAATACCATTTGCTCCGATCTAGAGTTGTATGTTTACATGTATAAATTAAGCAACTGATTAATGGTTAAGGCAAGTACCTGCTCCAAAAACAATGGATCTCTTGTCGCCAGTCCTATCAATGTGCTTAGGTATATTGCAAAAGTCCCCACGCCAAATATCACTCCAGTGTATAATAAAGGAATTGGTAATGTAACATAAATGAGGAAATTCAAAAGAATGCCCCAGCCAAGTACATCTCTGTAAAGAGTTCATTAAATATTTAAGCTTGACCGGATGCATTCTGTGAGCTGACCTCGGTGAAACCAACTTCTTTAGGAATAAATAAAATACCAGTTGTATAATTGTTAGTAGCCATACTATATGAGGGACGATTTTCAGAAAGCTCATCAGTAATCCTTTAGAATGTAATGAACTTGAAAAACTCAATACTACACATAACAATATGTTTAGTATAAGCACGAGAGATGTTATTCCTGTTAAACAAAAAACAAAGCGAAAACATTATTTTTTTTATTTTGCTCACTGGGGTATATATAATACATATGTATATATACATAAATACTAAAATAATGGAATAAATAGCAACTTATATTTTGTGTGAAGTTTGAATGATGTGTGTCATTAATTTATTTAACCATAATTTATAGAATAATAAAGGACATGTAACAGTTTTCTAATATAAACCAGAACAGTATTCACAATAAATGGTTTAGGCTAATTATTTATGTTTTAATCTTATAATTTCTATTTAAACTTACCCAATGATTCAATACATTGTCCCTGTGGAATTAACAATGCCCATATGTCAAACAAAATTGAAGCTACCAAGAACCATATGAGACCAGCTCGGCGTTGCTTTACCGAATAGCTTTGATACAGTTTGTTTAACACAGCATCTGGTAAAACGACAGCCCCTCCAGCGGCACTTTGTTTCCCGGTGCTACATATTCCATCAGTTGTAGATTCGGCTGTCATTTTTAATCCATCCTGTTGCGATCGTTGTGTATGCGATTTCGTATGTCCATTTGTAATTTGTGTACCATTCCCCAGAGTAGTCAGTACCTTATCCTCTGTCATTTCGTCAATTTAAAGTCAATTGTGACTTGGAATCTATTTTTGCATTTTGTTCAATCAATATGACGCCTACTCAAATAAAAAGTTTCCTTATAAATTGTTTCAGCATGCACTAAAAGAAAAACACAAATTCAATCATTGTTAAATTACTAGGTAATCTTCAAAACATGCACAAGTACTATATTGAAGAGAAAGTATGTATAAGTGGCTTATTTGACAGATCGTATTAATATTATTTGAAATAGAAGTAGTTAAAAAATCATGGTTTACAGGTATCCCCGTTTTTGACCTCATTTTATGACTTATGGGGTTCATCAACTTCATCGTTCGCGCCAATACATATTACGAGTTGAAATCCTTTCATCAGTAGTAAGAAAACCAATAATATGTAGACACTCGAATACCTACTCACGGAAATTTCTAACATTTCTACTGCAAAAATATTCGTAAGAGAATAGAAGTGTTTTGTGTCACAATAATTAAGGATAGAAATATTATCACAGGACTAAACGAATTGATTTTACTCTTGATTTGCGCTTGTTAAAATAACTTATTTATTTTAAGTAAAACTCTTTTTAAACAAAACTCCTTCTATTGAAGGACGAAGCACAACCCAATATAACACTCAAAAAGCTTTAAATAATTTGTTCGCCTAAAAAAAAACTCAGTTAAGTCGAGAAAAATTGAATGTGAATTAAAAGTGACAAAAAAACGTAGTCCCCCAAAATTCCGAGCAAGTTAGTTGCTGCCATTATTCTGGTTGCCAATGTGCTACTGAATTAATAGCTCTTAAAGCTTTCTTTGAACGAGAATATATAATTGCCAATAGAGGGTTGCTACTACTAGTGCTCAATATAGGATATTTTCTCTTCTCTTTCCTTTTCACCCCCAGCCAGTTATGGATCATAGGGGTGGTCGTGATAAGGAGGATATATGTCCAAGGAATTTTTTTTTTTTTGTTTTTTTTTTTGTTCATTTTCACACTGAATTACTTATTGGAACATGATATATGATATTTGGTTATTTCACAATACACCAGAATTGCAAAATCCATAAATACTGGGTGTAGAGAATTTATGAATATCTTTTCACACCGCACAGATTTAATTGAATATTTCGAATAAGATATAAACACTTAATCACCTGAATCCCCTTACACAACGGACGAAATTATGTTTTCAGCAGATATTTTCTCTTGCCTGGGATGAATTTGGCTTCATCGTCACTACTGTCCAAGCTGTCCGTTTTATCCTTTCTGGTTTTCCTCTCCCAACGAGCTGATTTCAAGTTAAAGTTTCATCGTGAACTAACTTTGGTTTTAGCTTATAAGATACAAGCAAGTGAAAGGCAGTCGAGAGATATACTTCCTTACCTCAAACGATTTTCTCTCAATGGCAATGGAATGCGTTGTACGAGTAGCTCTATTCCTATACGAACTATCGCTCTTAAAATTCCTTTCAATGTGTTGGTGCTATAAAAAGCTTTCTAACTATAAACCTTAAGTTTGCGAGCTTAAGGAAAAGTGGGCTGCACTAGATAAGATATAAGGATAACAATGATACAAATAACTCAAAAAACAATTCAGCCTTATCTTAATCTCCTACTCCTTCCTATTACGAGTATATGGTTCTAAAGAATTTAAACTTATTCATCATCATCATTGATTATGAATAAAATTCTTCCTGACCATTTTTTAAATTTTATGCAGATATATACATATATATATTTGTTTAAATACGAGTAAGCCCAATATATATTTTACAGTCATTTCTATAATCTCTTAAAGAATTGCAAACATATTTTGATTGATACCATATGTGGTATATGGTATTAGGTATGTTGTTAAAATTTAACATAAAACACAGTTTTAATAAACATTTAGGGTATGACTGGCTCGGCAGTCGGTCCAAATGCTCACATGAATTTTGTTTGTGCTAAATCGGAGCTCAAGCGGTGCATATGTTAAGGTTTACAACCTGTTGTATTTACTTAAATAACTATAGAATACTATGGCGGCTAGCCATTAAAAAGTAGGAAACAGTAGCATGACTCATTTCCGAAAAATAGGTTTTGTACAATAAAATTGTATGTAGGTATGTATAGTAAAATAGTTTTTGAGGTATTGGTCAAAGAGTGAAGAGACCACGCTCTGGACCACGCCTGACGCCACCAATTTATTTTTATTATGTCGATAACTCAATGACTTCAGCTTCTGGTATCATATTGTAAAATTATTCAACTTTGTGGCTAGGATTTATCGCAATGGAGAAGTAAAAAATATTGAAAATATGTAAACACTGTTGTCATGTGATGATACTGATTAATCTTAATATAGCCATCATGAATAATCTACTTAAGTTACCATATTTCATACCATCCTTGGAAAAATTACACAAGATACACTCCTTTTAGCTACTAAGAGGCGAGTTTTGAATGAGGTGAAGTAGTGTGACATCCAGAGCTTGCGTAATGTTTCACATATTTTACCAACTATAGTATTGATATGGTTATTCCACTTAAGTTTTCTGAAACAACTCCATGTAGGGGAAGAAGGAGAGATCAAACAGTTTTTTATAAACGACGATACATTTGGTTTTGAGTGGGTTTAGAAAAAGTCCGTTTTTTTCAAACCAGCTTGATATGCGCTCCCGGTCAGTGTTTAAAGCATTTGCGCAGTCATATATCATATCAAAAGGGGGAAACTTGGATTGAGTTGAACGTCATCAGCATACATTTGAATAGATGAGGTAACGAAAGTGGGAATCTTATTTATTGGCATTGGAGAGAGCAACTTGTTGGAATGAATATAGGAGCTTAGTTGCCTTTGAAGTACCCTCTCAAATATCTTAGAGAAGTGAGGGAGTATCGATATCGCCCGATATTCCTTACTATTAGAACTCATATGTTATGTATAGCAATTATTTTGGCACATTTCCATTGAGAAGGGTAAATGCCGGTTGTTATTATTAGGTTGAAGACATGGACCAGAGATGGAAGAATAATTGGAAGGATCATTTTCACAAATTTGGGATGGATTTCATTAAAACCTACAGCATTTGATTTGACTGATAACAATCAAGCAAGCATTTCAGTATCATCTATACAGGAAAATTCAAAAGCAGTGTCAGGAAATTTAAAATCAAGCGGATTTATGGGAACAGCATTAATGTCAGGAAAAGGGAGAGTAACAAAGCTTGTATTCAGGGAATTTAGGTCCAAGTCTTAATCAATATGTTTCTGGATATTTTTCCAGAGTTGGCGACCTGTTGTTGATTGGTCAATTTTGGTCCTGAAAAAATTCTTTATCGCAATTCTAATTTTACCGACAACCTGATTGCATATAAATAGAACGATATAATTGCAGGTGTATATCTAACTTATAACACTTCCAACTCGCGTAGAAACGATTGCGCTTATGGATCAGTAGTTGAATTTCGGGACAAGGACATTGACCAAAACGGATACGTTTGGTTTTTAGAGGAACGTGATTTTAATAATCAGGGTACATACATTTTCATTTAAGAACTCAATTTGGTCATTAGGGGAAGACATAAAATACACAAAATCCCAATCAATATGCTGAGAATCTATCTCCAGTTAGTGGTAATCAATGGGAAGGTTGTAACTGTATATGAATTCAAATGCAAAATCGAAGATCAGAAATAGCAGGTCATGTCAAGAAAAACCAGGAACGGACAACCGGTCGTAGAAGAGAGCGTCATTCACAAAGAGAGACTATTCACAAAGAAAACATATAAAAGAGTACTCGTTTCATCGGAAAAGTGTGTAGCATTACTTGTATTGACTGGAAACAAATGAAATGAGTACATACTATCTGTTACCGCCGATATTTTTACCAAAAAACCTACTTTATAATTTAAAATCATTTCAACAATCCATTAATTTACCCTATTCACTAACGTATGTATTCATTATAAAGTTCATCTGTTAACATTCGGATATCTCCTATTAAAACTCCCAATTTATCAAATAATACCCAGTTTATATGACAGCTCAATGTGCATTGAAGCAATCCGCATTGGTTCAATAGCCGTAGAAATGCTGGGGTTTATATGAAATTATCCAAAATGAGCGAGAGAAAATTGAGAGAAGTTTAACAAACAGCTGATTGAAGTGACACTTGACACTAATGCTGATACTCGTACATTGTTCTTATTTCCTTGGTTTTCTAAATATTTCGTTTGCAATCCCACATTTTAAATACACAATTTATTTCTTGACCGATGATGAAAGAATGATGGGAGCGCGAGAGAGTAAAATTTTTCAATGCGATTTGAAAGTGTTTATATGATATTTCAAAGTGGATACAAATTGTCAATGAGTTTTATAAACAGGATTGACCGAATGCGTGTTAAATATTTCAATGCGGTTTGAAGTGGTGTTTATATGAGCGTATTGAACAAATGCGGATCGCTACGACGCACATTGAGCTCTCATATAAACTGGGTATCTCACACATACTACGGTATACGTTTGCACTACCTTTTATATATTCAGTTATTCTCTCTTGCTCTATATAATATGTACGAGTATGTAAAAAAGTTGAAGTACGAGTAAACAGTCCGGTAATACATATCACGTAGGCATCTTTTGACCGACAGCAAGAGAAAAGGAACAGGCAATCAGTCAGTCAAAGGCTACGTACTCGTAAAAAATTGTTTTAAGGAATAATATTAAATATTAAATTGTTCTTAGGAATAACGTTCTTATTATTCTGTGAAATAAACTTTGCTTTGTTAATGCACAAGGAGTGCTCTTAAAATTTTATAAGATCCTTTGACGATTTAACAGCAATTGCAAACTAACATTATGAATAATAGCTCTGATTTTATAAACGACAGCACTACCATTAAAACCATTAAAAGTTTCTATGATACGAGTAGTATGTTTTATTCTAATTGTAAGAATGAAATACCAGTTTTCATTGTTGATTAAAACAATAGAAACATTTGACAAAATGTTGATTTGTTACTCTGTAATATTGAAGGCTTTGTGAATTTGCCAGACTTTATTTTTTTTGTCCGAGATATGGATTTATTCATGCGAAAAAGAAGACTAAAAAATTCCAAAGTACGAGTTTTACGCTGACACTAATGATTCGTTTTCTGACGTATTCGTCAGTAATTCGTATTTTCGTAATTATGAGTTTAAGGTCGACTGTATAGTTTTAATAGTGCTAATATCATAAAATCATCCTGCCTTGTTTGCAAGGAAAATTTTAACATTATTTGTTTGTATAGAGTTCAATTTACAATTCTTTACTAAAAGGGCAAAGTGGCTTAAGTCTATTTTAGGTATTTTACAGGAGAGAGATTTTAAACTTCAAAAATTTATTTAAAAACAACTGTTTCTGGTAGGAGGCTCATTTTGTCACCAAGAATGCAATATTGTATGCTAAATTGTATGGTGTTCAAGAATTCAAGAAATTATTTAAAATCACGTAGTTATAGCCAAAAATCAGATTTAAGCCGTTTTGCCCTTTTCCCCTCCGTATTTAAAAATGACTCAAATCACATAAGCAAATTTTCCAAATCATTTTTTCAATTTAGCTTGAACCTACGTGCAATAGGCCTCTTTCTTTAATTGGATTTTGACAAAACATAAACTCTTTTTCCCTTAATTTTGTTTTATTATTAATGATTTGATATTAAAGTACTCGTACAAAAAAGAAATAAATAAAAAGAAGAATCCAATATTAATCATAAAACATAGCAAAACGAAGCATTCAGTTATTCCAAAGCATCCTCCTCCTCCTTTTTTATCAGTTCGGGATGATAATAGGTATAGATTCTGTGCAAAGAATTTTATAGAAATTATGGAATTATGGATAAAAGGAACCAGGCTTAGCAGATCCTCTTGTTTTTAAATAAATTTTTAATTTATTAAATTTATTATTGTGTTTTCTTTTAATTCACTTTTTCGAAAATAGGAATCATTCTATAATCTATAAAGGCAAATGATCGTTCAGCTAAATTATACATTTACATTAAAAGATATTTTGTGTTGTGAATCGCAAAGTACAAAAAGATAATAAATATTATAAATTAAGCAAGTATATCGAAAAGTACAAAGGATAATAAGTAAGTTAACAAGTATGTAAATAATAAAATGACACAAACATTTTATTTTAGAAATTTGTATTGAGAAGAGCTTTGACTAGAGAACTATCCATACTGAAGAGACATTTTTTTAATTCCTTTAAAAATAAAATGGGTTGAACTATTTTTCTTATATGTATTAGCAATTTATTAAAAAGCCTTGGTGCTGTCGCAGTATAAAATTTAGAGCAACGAGTTTTTTTTTAGAGTGGAATATTAGAATATTTCTCTATATATTTGAACATCTTAATGCACTCGTAATGTTATATCCACTCCGCATGAAAAAGAATCTTTAGAACCTTAAAAATGTATAAGTGGTTTGAAGGAAGTACACCCAAAGATAGGAATAGTGGCCAACTATGTGCTAATCGATTTTGGTTGGAAATTATTCTTATTATATGTTTTTGGGTTTTGTATAATACTTTAGTCGTGCTGTTGTAGGTACACCTCCAAATTGCAATACCATATTGTAATTTAGACTGGACAAGGCCATAGTAAAACATTAATAAGATATTTTTGGGAACAGTGTTCTGTGTTCGCATCGCTTATCTTATTTGGTCCATCATAAAGTACTTCCAAGTGTTCGACTGATGATTGTATACACACTCGTTTCCTTATGCTTAATGTCTTATAAGGTATGTTTTTATCCAATGCATTTTTACAGTAAATTATGAAGGGTGCATCAGATGAAAAACGAAGCCACCTTATATTTCTCCAGTTTACCTTATTACCATCTTCAGAAACCTTACGAAAGCTGCTCTTGTTTTTGAGAATCGATGTAAAGTTAAAAAAAAATTATTGGGACATCTCATTGACCAAAAATTGTTTTTTGATTCCAACATCCCGTATAAATTGGTACCAATCTCTTGGGTGGTGAATTCGAAAGGAAGATTTTTTCTTTCAATGATGGAATGATCGACGTCACATTCCATGTGATGTGTGTGTGACCGTCTATCAGAAATTTATGGTCAATATATTTTAAGTTATTGGACGATTCAGAAACATACATTAACATCATTATTGCAACCATATTGTTTTTATTCTGTCCGAAACAATTATCACTATAAAAAATAATGTGCTTAGCACTTGGTGATATTAATTTTAAATGTTCCAACAAACAGGAAGAAATTTCATTTGCACCTCTGTTTCCGATACCTTCATGCCACATACAACAATGGAGAAAACCGTTTACACAGTCGTGCACAGTCAAATTAAATGTAAATAATTGTCTCTTGTAAAAAGAAACAGCAGTTTGCAAAAACGGAGTTGGAAGACACTGTTGAAGGTCAACACGCTCTTCTACATTTTTTGCATTGTGTCCATCTTTTTCGAATAGTATGACGAATCTGCATCTAAATGGTGCAGTTTTTTTTTTTCTTTTTTTCTAATTCTATAGCAGCAAGATCCAACTCCAGTAACCACAGCTCTTTTAGCCGCGAGTGTGTCACATTTTGTACATGTATTTGTCTTAGGCTTTTTAAATTTAAAGTTAAGGCTTTTGAAAATTTCAGAGTATTTCGTTAAGGAAACCGGCATTTGAGTTGTTTCAGTGTATAAGTTATTATTATTATTAGTATTATCATTATTATTCAAGAGATCGATACAAATGAATTTGTAAAGTCCGGGATTTTACACGCGGTGTACCGAGTTCCCATTTGGTCCTCCATCTAGGTACTTACCGCGCCCACACTGCTTGATTTCGGTGAACTAATGGGAACCGATGCTTTCAATGTGGCGAGGCCGTTGACTCGCGTGTATAAGTTATAAAGCTTAGTTAAGGTCAGGGGGCTTTCGAAATACTTTTGAGTCAAGTATTTGCGCGTATAATAACTCTCATGCGCCGGAACACTGTTGATATGTTCCAAAACTTATTTTTTCTTTGACTCTGACAATTTGTTGATTGGAGCTTTCATCCCGCACATGTTATATTATAGTACCTCAGGATTAAATTTTCTTGGAAATTACGGTTTTTAAGAAACGATCGGTTTCACCGAAAACTTTTTTAAAACATTTCTGATACATATTGTTTAGTTTAAGAAAATAATTTTAGGTAAATTGGCGATTTCGGGAAGTTTTGCCACTTTGTTCTTTTCGTCAATGCAAATCAACCCAGATACAAATGCCAACTTGAGATTATAGTTTCCCACTTCGCAATATTGTTTAAAAATAAATTTTCGTTGGCAAACAATAAGTGGTATACATTTTCTTGATGGCATAGTTTTTCCGGTACGAGTCACATATTCTTGTCCTACAATTCTTTTTCGATTTCTTACCCTTCGCGTTTCTTTTGTTGCTTTATCAGCATTTTCCATGTCTTCAAATAAATTGTTCTCCATTTGAATGACCATATCTTCAATGACTGAATCAGAGAACTGGTTTTGTGGCGATATGTCCGGCAATTGATAATCCTTATCTGCAGCGCTGTCATCACTGCCTTCGGAAATGAATCGTCTTCCATTATTTCAGACTCAACTCTAGATTTCAAATGTGAAACGGAAACATCCGACTGCTCACTAACGCTTGCTGCCGTTTCGCTGGAAACAACTGGCTGGACTATCTCGTTTTCTGCATAAGGCGATAAAACTGCTATTAAAACAATTTAAAAATTTATTAGGTGTTTAAAAAAATTTTATTTTTAATAGTTTATTTTAAAGTTTATAGAGATCGATGACAAATTTGAAAGAATAGAGAAGAACGTTGATGACAAATTTGATAGAATAGAGAAGTATGTTGGCGAATTATTCGAACTAATGGACAGCAAAGTTGAGCAACTGGCAAAATATCTCGACACAGTGCGAAAACAGAAACTGCGAGAATGTTATTTAAGCGGTCCAAGGAGAAAAGAGTTGAAGCCTCCCTCATTCGATGGCCAGACCTCATGGTCTACTTATGGTAGTGGCTTAAGTAAAAGATAAGAAAAGTAAGTATAAGCGGTTGAGAAATTGGATTGTATTGAGAGAAAAAATAGCCGTGTTTTATTGGTAAGTGGCTATAGTCGTGTTTTATTGGTAAGTGGCTACGTAGCTCAGCAACGAACCCCAATAAAACGCTTTACTCACTCAAACACTCACTTTCCATCTACATTTCAAAGTTGGTACCCTTTTGCCCACATTTCCTTTTGATCAATGTAAAAAACCACTTGTTGACATTTGAATATGCTTACGGGTATGTTCGAAAGGTATGTCGAAATCAGGAATCAGGAATACGGATCTCATAATGGTGTTTTGACATGAATATGTCTAACCTATTGTCTTTCTGAAAAATGTGTACGTCACAAAATGTGTCCCATTTTTTGATTTCCTTCTACCGTTCAGTGATCGTACTATGATACGCTGTTTATGTGTAATGCAGGTGGTTTAAATGTTGTGTGTAGTTGACTAATAAAAGTTGTTTTGCTTCTCTTCTTTTATTCGATTTATCGTACATTCCTACCTTGTGTTGTGTGTACCATGAGTTGCCGGAACAGGGGTGGATAAAAAAAAACTATTTGTAAGAAAGGATGTGGTAGTTTTGTTGTCTGTGCAAAGGGTTAAGTGTATTTGTCGCTTGGACATCCTTTAACTTACGGCCAGTAGATAAAATAATATCAAACAGTGAAGGTTTTACACCGGGGTAAAACTTTAAACCATCTCTTTTTTTGCATAACTACCCTATATTCTATTTATCTTCACTCGTAAAACAATTAAGGTTTTTTCGGATATTTTAAAATAAACATTGGCCACTTGTCTTGCACAATGAACCATTCAACCTGGACAAAGAAAGACAGAATTTCCCTCTACCCGACCAAGATGAAGTCCAACTAAGCCGCTGAACCCGCTGGCTTAACTGGAAAGCTGTTTAAAGCAGCAGGTGATGATTAGATACGGCGCATATATCACCTCCAAAATCTGGGTCGTTAAAAGTGTGTCCGTCGAATGGAACCTAAGAACTGCGCCAGCTACAGGGGAGTAAGTCTCCTCAATACTGCATATCCTGTCATATTATGTGAACGCCCTTCGTATGACCCTTCGTAAACAGTCTGACTGGCCCCTATCAGTACGGTTTAAGACCAGGAAAGTCCACTATAGATCAAATTTTCACATTACTGCAGATCTTGGAAACTACCCAGGAGTTCCAAATCGATACACATCACCACGTCATCGATTTCAAGGCTGCATAAGACAGCATCTATAGGGAAAAGCTATACAGGGACATGCCCAGTTTTTTCATCCCTGTCAAGCTCATTCGGCTATGGAAGATAACAAGGAAAAATGCGCACTGCTTTGTCAATGTAGGTAATGACAAAACCGAGACCTTCAATGTTAGAAAAGGACTTAAACAAGGCGATGCGTTGTCATGTGATTTTTTCAACATCGTTCTTGAAAAAATTGTGCAAAACCCAAAAGTCAACTCCAGACGCGCCATTTTTCAGCTGCTCCCATATACAGACGATATTTACAACATGGGAAGAACACAGCGTTCGCGACTATTGGATGGGTTTAGCGGCCAACAAAGGAAAAACAAACTGTATGCTGTTAACAAAGAGGGACAGACAACATTGAATAAATAAAGTTCAAAATATTCCGAAAAAATAAATAAGGGTGTGATGTCGAGTACATTAAAACAACTGGAAAAGGACATAGTCAATTTTAGTAAGGCAGGCCAAAGTAAGCGTACCTCGAATTACTTGGCACGCCGTCTGTCACTTCTAGAAAAGACTATGGAATCAGGAATATGTATAGTACAATTTCAGGGTCTACTTAGTGACGATGATTCCAAAAACCATGAAGTAGAGGACATCTTCGAAAAAATAAAGGAGAATTTTTTTGACTACCGTACCAGCTTATTAGATGCCGTTGATAAAATCCAGCCTGTGTCAAAAAAGGAGGACAGCAAACGCCCAGAAACCACGCCGACGACATGAAGGAGGGTGGAAATTAAGCTGCCGAAGATCAATTTGCCAGTTTTCTCGGGAACATATGAGACGTGGCGAGGCTTTCACTATCTGTTCGTCCCGTTGATCCACCACAACCCAGCGCTATCTGAAATTGAATTACACTATCTGAAGTCAATGCTATCTGGCGAAGCCGTACGGCTTCTGGCACACCTGGAGATCGATAAGGGAAATTACGCCAAGGCTTGGAGCATCCTAACTGGCAGGAACGAGCAGAGTCCATTAAAGAGCTACTGGAGACGTCGACAGAGTTTGTCCATAGCCTGACAAACTTGAAGGTGCCTGTTGAGCACTGGGATGTGGTGCTTATCTTCGTACTTCGAAACACATCACAACGACATGCATTCCACTCGACAACTAACTCCACCAAATTTGCCTGCAATGTTTGCAGCAAGGGTCAGCACGCGATCCGTAAGTGCGGTCGTTTTTTAAAGATGAGCATCGCAGACAGCTGTCAGTGTGTAGGTAGGTTAGGCCTCTTCAGAAATTGTTCAGCCTACAGCCATTCGTCAGAACACTGCCCAAGCACTCATAGATGTCACTATTGCCAACAACAACATCACTCCCTTCTTCATAGCACACCAAATTACGAACTCGCTCCATTTTCTAACCCTCAATCACGGTCTCTCAATTCAAACCGGGGGTTAAATAAGCTTTTAAAATCGTCAATGAACACCAGTGTTTTAAATTTTCAACCACTTCAAGAGCAGCCGTCAATACGTTCCACTCAATATCCACGACCAGCACGCAGGTTTTATTGGCAACAGCGGTAGTGAACGTAAGGAAGTCGTGTGGAGAGATGTTTCCGCTCCGAGCTCTACTGGACTCAGGCTCTGAAGCGACGTTCATCACTGAGTCAGCCGTACAGCTGCTATGCCTGAGGCCGACATCCACAAACGTTGAAGTATCCGGGTTAGGGATTGGTCAGCAGCGACACATGCAAGAGAGTTGTCGATATTGCAACATCGTCGCAGCATTCAACCTTTGCAACAACGATGCAGGCCTTGATCTTCAAGTCGCTGTCTGGGCATCTCCCGGCCCGTACTCCGTCTTTTGAAAGGTGAAAGCAGCTTGATGGCTTAGTGCAGGCAGATCCATACTTCCACAAGCCGGCCAAGGTAGATTTGTTGCTAGGTAGTAACGTGCTCGCAGAAGTTCTGTTGCCTGAAGTGATTAGGTCCCAGGAAAAGGGCATACCCGTCCTTCAAACCAGGTTAGGTTGGATTCTTTTCGGAAGAGCATCTGCAGACATCGAAAAAATGTTCCGACAAATATGGGTAACGGAGCAGGACTCAATGTATCAACTCATCCTTTGGCGCAAACTATCAACCGAACCACTGAAAGTATACCGCCTCAAGACTGTGACATTCGGCACGGCTTCTGCACCATACCTGGCTATCCGACGCAGCGAAGATGATTCGGGGAGAGATGTATGTGGACGATCTCATCCCTAACGCAGATACGGAAGGAGGTTAAGAACGTCTTGGAGACGTGTGATTTCAGTTTACGGAAACGGTCGTCCAACACAGAAGAACTGCTCAGGAAGGTTCCAGAACAAGACCGCGAGTTGACATTTTCTCTACCCTCCGAGGATTCTGACAGAGTAAAAACACTCGGTATTCAAGGTTTTCCCACTGCCGACCACTTTTCTTTCAGCTGCAATCCACCAAGTAATTCTCAACCAACGAAGAGGTTCGTGCTTTCGACGATTGCGCAATTATTTGACCCCATGGGATGGATTTCGCCTTATATCCTTAAGGCGAAACTTGTCATGCAGCTGCTCTGGATCCGCAAAACATCCGCACCCTTTGAAGACGATATCCTGCAAGAATGGAACTCCTTCTATGAGGAATTAAGAGTCATCAACGAAATACATCTGCCAAGGTGGGATCAGACAGCCGGTAGGTCAAACCGCGTCGAAGTGCACGGATTTAGCGACGCATCAGAAAAGGCATATGGAGCAGCAGTCTATCTACGGATCGAGGACGAAAAGGGTAAGATTCACACACACCTTCTCATCGCCAAATCAAAGGTCGCACCTGTAGTACCAGTAAGTCTTCCCGGGTTAGAACTATGTGGTGCAGTTATACTCGCTAAATTACTCCACTATGTCACACGCATCATCGAGCAGATAGGGGTGGTCGTGGTGTAGTGGTACTAGCAATCGCTTCTCGCTCGGAGGGCCAAGGTGCAAATCCTACCCATTGACAAGTTTTTCAAGTTTTTCAACTGGAACTCAGACAGAAAAATTCTGCGTGTGAAGGCATAACACTGACACATCGATTTGGCTGTTGTAGAGTTTCAAGCACAAAAAATATTGTGAATTATTATAACCATCGGATCACTCTGAGTTAAGAAAAACCTCTCCGTCCTATTCGGACACCCACCCCCTGGAGAGCGAATATCGAAACCAAACACACCTGAGTTTCAAACCACTACAAAAAAAACAATTTTCCTTTCTCCTCCTTCTACCTTTCCGCCCGTGCCCAGGCAACAGTAAAAGGGTATCAACCCCTTAGGCGCGCGTAAATTATAAAAAAAAAAAAGTTATATGCTTGGACGGATTCCACTATTGCGCTATGCTGGATACTCGCACCACCTGCAAGATGGGAGACCTTCATCAGAAACAGGGTAGGAGAGATCCACCGTTTAACGGATATCAACATATGAAAGCATATCCCATCATATCCTTCAGCTCTATTACGGTCTAGACTATGGTGGAACTAACAGAGGAATTCTGCAGATGATGAGCCACTTACGTACAAGGTACTGGATATTTGCAACGAAAAGAGCTGTTAAAAAATACCTCCACAGCTGCACCGTCTGTTTTAGGTTCCGAAGCAAGACAGCCCACCAACTGATGGGGGAATTACCCGCACCCAGGGTCAAAGTATCAAGGGTATAGACTACGCAGGGCCCATAACTACACGGGCATGGAAGGGTCGCGGAGCCAAATTCTATAAGGGTTATTTGGCGATATTTGTCTGTCTAGCTACCAAGGCCATACATTTGGAAGCCGTAAGTGAACTGACTACCCAAGCCTTTTTAGCTGCGTTTCGACGATTTGTCGGACGAAGAGGAATCTGCAGCCAAGTCTATAGTGACTGCGGTACAAATTTTGTGGGGGCTGAAGCGGAACTGCTTCGCCTCATGAAGGACGCTGCGCATGATTAAAAAAAAGTAGCGGATGTTTTAGCTTCAGAAGGAACGAAGTGGAATTTCATTCCTCCCGCTTCTACCCACTTCGGAGGCTTATTGGAAGCGGAAGTGAAGAGTGTAAAGAATCACTTTAGAAGGATTTTTGGGAACGGAACTCTCACATACGAGGAGCTCGCTTATAACCCAAATTGAAGCGTGTCTCAATTAGAGACCCCTTTGTCCTTTATCAGACGATCCCGATGATTTCAAAACGCTAACCCCAGCACACTTCTTAATCGGAGAATTAATGTTCACCGTACCAGAACCAGACCTTACTAGAGGCAAGCAAGGATATATCGACCGATGGAAAGCCGTCCAGAATCATCTGCAGGTATTTTGGAAGAAATCTAACACGTCTACAGCAGCGACCGAAATGGCTGACACCAAAACCACAGCTAAAGGTAGGAGATTTGGTTTTACTAAGAGATGAACGCCTACCACATACTAAACTTTGTCCATTGCTCATGAACGACAAACGCATATTCAATAAATTGATTCATTCACCAAAAAAAATAAAAATTACAGTCCATTTGCAACACTTAATTATTAGTAAAATTATCCAATTATAAAAATATATATATACTCGTATATACGTATATATATATAACAAAATACATATAGGTATACATACATATTGTAAAATGTTTGTGTGGGTACAAATGATAGAACTTATTTTTTTCAATAGAAATCACTTTATACAGTACAGTTACAATTCACTATTTAATTGTTTCTCTCAGTACAATCCAATTTCTCAACCGCTTATACTTTTCTTATCTTTTACTTAAACCACTTAATCACTTTTCCTAATTAACACTTCAAATTACACTTTAGAACTGATTTGCATACCTTTGGGATGCTGGTATTTATACTCGAATGACATACTTCGAGAACAATCCTCGCCATCCAGCGTCCCATACAATTTCCAATTTGCTAGAAAATTCGATTCCGCTTTCCAGTCGAGACTTTGTTATTCCAGTATCGAAATCTTCTGGTCTTCGAGTATCGACATTTTCGGCTAGATGTCGCTGCTCACATTTAAGTGGTTATCACAATATTGTGATAAGAAAAGTATAAGCGGTTGAGAAATTGGATTGTATTGAGAGAAACAATTAAATAGTGAATTGTAACTGTACTGAATAAAGGGATTTGTATTGAAAAGAATAAGTTCTATCATTTTTACCCACACAAACATTTTACATTGGTGTCAGAAGTGGGATAGGACTTATTGTGTGTAAAAAAAAAAATGTGTTTTCTGACTATTTGAAAAAGCTAGAATGGGTCGAAAACTATTGCAGTTGACCCTCGTCCAACTCAAATCCGAGTTGAACAAGAGAAGCCTCAGCGCCAGTGGAGGAAAAAGTGACCTGGTGCTCCGACTTCAGGAGGCTTTGAACAACGAGGGACATGATCCTGATGCATATTCCTTTGATGTTGACGAGGATGAACAGACAAGTACCGGCAATAACATGGCTGCAATGATGCAACTCCTCTTATTAAAAATGGACGAACAAAACAAAAAAATGGACGAACAGAAGAACAGTCTCGACCAACAAAAGAAAAATCTGGAAGAACAAAAGAATAGTCTCGAACAAAAGCTGGATGAACAAAAGAAAAATCTAGACGAGCAGAAGAGCAGCATTGAACAAAAATTCAACGAACAAACCAACAATCTGCACGGTCTTCAACAGAAAATGGATGAACAAAAGAATAATCTGGAAGAACAAAAGAACATTCTCCAGCAAAAATTCGAAGAAATCGATGACAAATTTGAAAGAATAGAGAAGAACGTTGATGACAAATTTGATAGAATAGAGAAGAATGTTGGCGAAAAATTCGAAGAAATGGACAGCAAAGTTCAGCAACTAACAAAAGAGCTCGACACAGTACGAAAACTGAAACTGCGAGAATGTTCTTTAAGCGGTCCAAGGAGAAAAGATTTGAAACCTCCCTCATTCGATGGCCAGACCTCATGGTCTACTTATAAGAAGCAGTTTGAAATGGCTGCTTGTGCAAACGACTGGGACAATGAGGAAAAATGCTTTGCCCTAACAATGGCCTTACGCGGTTCTGCGGCAGAATTGTTACAAACAATCGATATCGAAAAGACTAGAGACTATATGGCTTTAGTGCAGGCTATCGAGAAACGTTTTGGGGATAGCCACATGCGGGAAGTTTACAAGGTTCAATTGCAAGGCCGTATGCAGCAACGAGGAGAAACACTGCAACAGCTCCAAGCAGACGTGAGTAGACTGGCACATTTGTCATATCCCACCGCAGGCCAAGAAATAATCGACGAGATGGCAAAGGACGCATTCATTGGGGGAATTGCAGATTTGAAGCTACAATCAGCAGTAATGATGGCCGGGAAAAGAACCCTTGCTGAAGCACTTGCCTTCGCTCTGGCGATGGAAGCATCCAATCAGGCTTCAAAAAGAATGCATTTCGTCAGGGAAATAGTATCTGGTGAATGCTCCTGCTCAAGACCAACTACCATGCAACGAAATATCCCACGGGAGAGACGAAGGATGCGCTGCTGGAACTGCGATAAAGTAGGACATTTGCAAGGGCATTGTAAAGAACCGGTACGACGAGAAGGCTGCCTGCACTGGGGCTACAGGCAAATAGAAAGAAAAACCGGCAGAAACGGTTACCAAGAAACCGGTCAAATTTCCAGAAGCCATCAGTTAGGAAATGCTTACTTCGCGGGGCAGAAGTCTGTAGCAGGAGTCGACTCCAGGGTAATTATCCCAGTCTCACAGGTAAAACAATGCAATGAAAGCCTCCCAGCAGAAATAGTCGGTGGTAAAGAAGCAAAAGAACAGGCAACTATCCAAATGATCAGGACTGAGCCAATAGAGGGTTGGAGTATAGACGAAATCCTTTCCTCCCAACAGGCAGACAATGACATCGAACCAATATTGGCCTGGAAAGAACACGAGGAAAGACCAAGCTGGCAGCAGATATCAGATCGGAGCCAAGCTCTGAAGGCATACTGGGCACAGTGGGACTCGCTTTTTGTGCAAGATGGATTGCTCAAGAGAAAATGGGAAAGTGCAGATGGGACAACATCTCGTATGCAGCTAATTGTGCCACGGTCCAGAGTCAACCAAGTGCTCCATGAAATACATGACGGAATCTCAGGAGGCCATTTGGGAATAAACAAGACGTTGGAAAAGGTAAGGGAACGCTTCTATTGGCTAAGCGCTAAACAAGATGTCGAGAATTGGTGCAAAAAGTGCATAAGATGTGCAGCTACCAAGGGTCCAAAAGTAAAGCCACATGGACAAATGCAACAATACAATCTCGGAGCACCTTTCGAACGAATAGCCATCGACATCGCTGGGCCGTTTCCCGAAACCTTTAATGGAAACCGATATACTCTCGTAGTCATGGATTACTTCAGTAAGTGGCCGGAAGTGTTTGCCTTCCCAAATCAAGAGTCTAAGACCGTAGCCGAACAGATAGTCAACAACTGGGTGAGCAGATTTGGGGTCCCAATGGAGCTGCACTCTGATCAAGGGCGAAACTTTGAATCAAAAGTCTTCCAGGAAATATGCCAATATTTGGGAATAAGAAAGACAAGGACAACGCCACTATACCCTCAATCTGATGGAATGGTCGAGCGATTCAATCGGACCTTGAATGAGCATCTATCTAAGGTTGTCAGCAACTGCCAGCGGGATTGGGATCGACACATACCCCTCTTCTTAATGGCCTACCGAAACGCGGTCCATAGCTCAACAGGGCACACACCATCCGAGATCTTATTTGGTCAAACAATTCGGTTGCCAAGTGAAGCAAAATTCGGATCCCCACCAACGGAGCCCAAAGAGGTGAACGAGTACGTGAATGACTTACGCAGCAGGATTCGTAAATTGCATGAAGACACCAGAGAAAAGATGAAGCTAGCAAGCAGCCGCATGAAGACTAGGTACGAAATCTTCCGGTTTCAACGAAGGAGATCTGGTTTGGCTGTATAATCCTCAGCGTAAGAAAGGCAAATCACCAAAATTGCAACAGGACTGTGAAGGTCCATACAAGGTGATAACCCGCATTAATGACGTTGTCTACCGGATCCAGCGTGGGGATCGAGGAAAATTGAAAGTGGTCCATTTGGATAGAATGTGTCATTTCAACGGGATGCTGAATGACGAAGTTGTTCGGGACGAACAACTGTAGGGAGAGAGCAATGTGATAACCACTTAAATGTGAGCAGCGACATCTAGCAGAAAATGTCGATACTCGAAGACCAGAAGATTTCGATACTGGAATAACAAAGTCTCGACTGGAGAGTGGAATCGAATTTTCTAGCAAATTGGAAATTGTATGGGACGCTGGATGGCGAGGATTGTTCTCGAAGTATGTCATTCGAGTATAAATACGAGCATCCCAAAGGTATGCAAATCAGTTCTAAAGTGAAATCTGAAGTGTTAATTAGGAGAAGTGATTAAGTGGTTTAAGTAAAAGATAAGAAAAGTATAAGTGGTTGAGAAATTGAATTGTACTGAGAGAAAGAATTAAATAGTGAATTGTAACTGTACTAAATAAAGGGATTTGTATTGAAAAGAATAAGTTCTATCATTTGTACCCACACAAACATTTTACAATATTAATCATTAACTCTTACATACTAACAAAAAATGCGTAAATGCTAGCTTAAAATTACTTAAAAAAATACAGAAACTGATCTAGCCAGGTCCCAAGGTATCAGACGACAGGCAAGTGGCTGTCCGTGCTGTCCAATATTCGAGAACTTTCGCCAATTTTTTCTGGTAACCCTAGAGGCTCCAGACAACGGCGTCCTAAAGAGAATGGTTTCCGACTTCTGAAAGTTGATTTTCAACTTCCAGTCATCGCAAAATCGTCTTATCTTATCGAAGTCACGCTGCAAGAGAGTATTAATGACCTCGATTTTTAGACCTGTACTGTACGCTATCAAATCGTCTGCGTACGCAATAGTATAGGGAAGTGAACCTATTAAGTCGCTTGTATAAATGTTGAATGGGATCGGCGAATTGACCGCGCCTTGCTGAAGACCATTTTTAATTTGAAATATTCCAATAGAAGTCACATCACCATTCTTCACGATGAACTGTTTGTTGTGTAGCATAATATAAAGAATGTACAAAAATGGTTTACTGATCCCCAACCCAGTCAGCTTACAGAAAAAACCCTCTAACCATATGGTGTCGAAGACCTTCTCCAAGTCAACAAGGCAGGCACCAGTACATCGGACACCAGTTTAGACGCGGCATGTGAGATATCATGTCCCGCCTTAAAACCGAATTGATTATCCGGGACTATATGTTTGTCCTCAACCCATCTAGTCAGAGCTCTATTGATTACCTTTTCAAACACCTTACTGATATTCGGAAGGAGACATATCGACCGAAGATTCGCCGGATTGGATATATCCTTTCCCTTTTTAGGGATAGGCTGAACCACCGCCGTTTTCCAATGCCCTGGATAATGTGTATTATTCCTTGCATTATTAAACAGGGTGGTGTAAATTTCCACCGCTTCTAGAGAAAGATATCGAAGCACGATGTTCGGAATACCATCGGTCCCCATTGATTTCTTAGCTCTGATTGTGTCGAAGATCTCATGGAGTTCTTCCTTCGAAATGAACGGGGATAGGTCACCCTCTCTGGGAATGACATTATTTGCCATATTCTCGTCGCTAAACCGGGTGAATTTTCACACACGCACCCAAGTGTTAAATTCACTCAATGAAATCAATTGCACACGCATTCAGTGATCAAACCAAATTTTATTTCACACACAACACGGTGATTCAAACACACTTTTCGCACTCGAGTCTCGAAAGCGAAACTACGCATACATACACACAAATATATATAAATGTATATGCACATACATGCATGCACACCTACACACACACCGAAAATGATAACAAACAATAAAAAATTAAACGAACCACACTAATGAATTCATATAAATTTATACAAAATAATCAAGAAATACTACTTACCTGGATTAATAACCGCAAAAAAAAAATACAATACAATAAAAAATACAAAAATTTCTAAGTACTCGTATGTAAATAAGAAATAAACCACACGAATAAGACCGCATAAACTCGAAACTCCGAAACCTTTCACTCGACGTCATGATCAACGAACAACAAAAGAGAAAAAAGAAATCCGAGAAGACGCACATATGAAAAACGGAATTATGCGTACCTAGCAACTTGGCTGCGTACATTGTTTAGTCTATGCAATACTCGAGCTTTCTTGTTTTGTTGTTTTACTCAATGCTCGCTTAAAAACAAACTTCCTTCTCTAAGATTCTCGCCGGTTCTTGCTTTGTTGTTGTACTCAATGTATGTTGGAAACAATTTTAATCTGTCTTCTCTTTTCATGTTTCTGCCTGTTCACATTGTGCCTGTTTACATTGGCGACGGGATGAAAGTCCTCACCATGAACGTCGTGTTCACATTGTCATGTGGTTGAAAGACTTTTTGACAAGTGGAACACTTGAATCGCAGCATTTTTATTTTTTAAATTTGAGCAGTTGGCCTGAAAGATACCTTTTTCGTTTTCCTATCCTTTACACTTCCTTTCTCATCAACGATCAACACTAAAATGAAAAAATATGTCAGAAATGGAACGATATGGAAAAAAACGATTTGTTGCACCCGAGAATCCACTTTAGAAATGGATTCTCGGTGGAAGTAACCCTTCTTTTTCCCACTTCAATAAAAAGCGTTCCATGAACAGTAAATAAAATACATAATTTTATACCGTATCAGTTGATCTTACATAATGTATCTCGGAAATAATCTCATATGTTGCCACAAATATGTGTATGATACACGAAAAACCGTAAATGCTTCAGTGAAACGTAACCTAAAGAATCGTTTTGATCTTGTCGAAAACCAAATCAATTTAGTATCAACTTATGTGAAGCCAAAATTCAAAACAAGTTTCTTTGATAAGAGATATTGCCAAAGAATTCTTTTGCAAGAATTAAGGATGAGATGTTACGATGCTGTCTCGAGCATTGAAGAGGATTATCCTTCCAATAAGAAAAAAAAGATGCAAAGATGATATTACTGGCGATAATCATGCTAATTTGTGAGACTATTTACTGATGTGGCTTGAGCCAAGTGGTAGTTGATACTTTAATGGCGGTTTCGATTGCTCGGACAGAAGCCTACGCCTTGCACTCCGGAGTGAAAAAATTACATAAAACTGTTATATTCTCACTTTTCATAATCAAAATTTTGCTTTTGGTTTTCATTTCAGTAGCAAAATATCTCTTCTGTGCTAACACATATAAATATGTAAAAACGTCATGTAGTATTGTGTCAGAAGAAGTTTTTAATGTTTCATTGGATTTTGAATCTTCTAATCTCCGGGGAGAAACCAATCAAAACCGCCATAAAACTGCTCGAATTAATTCGAATTGCTACATTTAACCTTGATCAGTTTATGCTATAAAATTTCGCTAAGATTTAACCAGGATTATATCTCCCATCTGCAGTGTGGTAACACATATATTGCTATCTGAAACCATCAATTAATCATTGACTATTCTTCAGTGCTGGAAAAATAATCTTCAAGTATATTATTAAATTTTAAAGTTGTAAACACACCCTTAGTTGAATCGAGCACGTCACTCATCCTTAAGTCTTAGCCGCAGCTGACTTCAAGGAGAGTGAAGGCCTGCCTTCATATTGGTTGAGCATGACATATGAACAATCGATTCATTCGATTCGAATTTTAACTGCCAAAGTAAAAGAGCCAGGAGAACAAAAAAGCGAAATAAAATTCTGTAAAACCGGGGAAATAAATGATATAAGAGTACTGCAAACAATACATATAACTTATTATTGTTTAATTGTAAGTAATGATTTGTAATAGAATAGTTTGAAAAATATAACTATTTTTGTTTTGTAGTCAGATAACATCCAGCTGTCAAAATATTCAGTAAGGTTTGCTATTTCATTATTCATCGTTAAGTTATTAAAAAAAAAATATAGAAATTCCGGCTCAGTTGTAAATACTCAACGTGAATTTCATCGTGAGGTCGGTCGTCATCATATCTTCAGTGTGCAGTGAATTCGTTCCACTTTATAAAATTTTGAGATTGAGTACACTCTTGGATGTTAAGCCACCAACCAGACAGAGACTGGTGTAAAGTGAAGAAAACAGCCGCCGTAGCGACCATTATCGAAGGAGACCCAGGAATGTCGGTTCGTCGCCGATCGTTGTTATTTGAGCGAATACAATCCACAATTGTTCGGCCAAGCATCAATGCATCCACAAAGATTAGCTGTTTGTCGCGGTTTATGGCATAGCGGCATCATTAGACCTTATTTCTTTCGAAATGAGGAAGGAGACACCGTAACTGTAAATGGTCTCAGGTATAGAGCGATGTTAACCGACTTTCTGTGGTCAGAGCTCAATAACATCGATATATCCGAACTGTGGTTCCAACAAGACGGCCCTACATGCCATACAAGCAACGCAACGCTCGAAGTTATGAAGGAGAAATTTGGCGACTGGGTCATCGCACGGCGAGCATTCATCAATTGGCCGATTTGACACCACTCTGAGGCTACGTCAAATCCTTAGTCTACGCTAACGAGCCAACTAGCTCGAAGCCAACATTCAATACGCTATTGCTGTAATAACGCCTCACATATTGTAGCGACCGCTTGAAGCACTGCCAGCGAAGCCGAGGCGACCATTTGAATGATGTGCTGTGAACGTAGCTTGGAAATAAAGGTAGAATTAATTTTATATCACACCGTTGTTGTTTTATTTTAAAAGATTTCTATTTTTATCTGGTCACTCTTTACTTGGTTGGGGGAAGTCCTTACCGCCAGTTGTTAAGTCTATCCAACATGGTAAAAGCCCTGGGGTGCATCCAATCGGTTGAACACGGTATCATGACAATATACGAGTACATTGTGATATGCATAGACGTGATTTTTTTATACATAGTGGAAGGGGTCAGCATACTCCGAGAAGCAGCAGTATTAAGCAAAGCTTTATCACATTTTGCCTCCTATGGAACTCATACTTATGTAACGCTGGGTATGATTTAAATTGTAATTTTTCAAACGGGCCGTTTCAAGGGGCCCTAAACAGTTTTGGACTGCTTAAATGAGAGACCGAAGTAGAACCGTGTCATCCCGCTTGTTGTGGCATTAGGAACATATGAGTGGTTCGGAAATAAAGTGAACCAAACCCAAAATGTGATAAAACTAATATTAGCACATTGCGCAAGACCCACCATTGACTCGTTTTCAGTAGCAAAGAGTAATAAATTCTTAGTTACACCATTCACCGCTAAAGTGCACTATATGGTAAAGCGAAGGAAAAATACTAACCTTTCATTAATAAAGTGAACCAAGTCGGGTCTAATATGATTTTATTATAATCTTTGAACTTTTGTTATATCAACACATGTGTTATATTGACAATAGTTTCACTTCAAATTTTAATTATGACTGTGTTATTAATAAAATAAAATAAAACACTTACATTATTTTATGGACGATTTAAGTGATTTTAAACAGTAGCACATGGGACGACAATGATTATCAAGCAGAAACCACAAGTACAGGTAATTTGTTGTTAATTACATTAATTGTGCGGTAAAAATTAAACAACTAAAAAATTGTACCTATTAAGTTCCTACATCATGTAAGATAAATAGGATGATACTATTATCTATATTTCATTAGCTTTTACAGAAATTTAGGTGATGAAGAGGAGCATAACAAATCTCTGAGAAGAAATACGGTTACTGTCAGAACTAGAGATTCAGAAATTAGGTAATGAACTGGTGAATTTACAAGTGGGGATGCTAATGACAGAGGAAGAAAAATAAATCGAAAACCTGCCTTATGGAAGTAGAACATCCGTAATATTAGCTCTGTTCCCGCGAGATTTTTGTAACAATTTGTAAAAGAGAATTGTTTGCTTAACTTAGAGGAGTAGGAATAAATTCTCTCTTAAACCAAAAATCTCTCGGGAACACGTTTTTGTAAAATGTGTTTGCAACGTCAAAAGTAATAAAACAAAAAGAAGTTGTAAAACAGGAGGAAGACTTTTAGAGTAGCTATTGTTACTATTTTATTGATATAATATGCGTTTAATTAGTTCTATTGTATTAGGCGAACAATTCTCTTCAATATGAAGCTCTTTTTTCTCATCTTTGTCCATATCCAAGTCATCTTTTGAGTTAATTTGTATAAAATTGTCGCAATTCACACAAATGTAAACTATTACAAATTTGACAGTTCTTTTAAAGTTTAATTGATTTGACTTTTTTACAATTCCTACCCAAAGAAAAATCTCTGTAACACAATTCCGTGAGCAAGAACTATATATAATATACAAATGTCAAGCCGTGTTGGCAATCACAATATGCGTCAAAACGTAATAGAACAAGAAGGCCATACGTTAAAGCCTCTAGTTATTTCATAAGTAAAAAAATATTGTATGAATTGAAAATGTAATAGTCCTTTTTATAAGCCTCAATAAATATACATACATACATACCAAAGAAAAATCTTGTGTAGAAATTTTTAAGAATTGGCAGGATAGGGAAATAAATTAGTTTCTCAAATGCGTTCTCTTTTAAAAAAAAAAATTTCTCGCGGGAAAAGGTTTTTGTACAAATTTGGAGTCTTGGAACAGATCTATTGCTAGGTGCATTGGAATGTGATACGTGACAAAAAGAAGTTAACCTAATAATGCGACTTAACCCCTAGTAGAGGAAGGAACGTGACGAATTTTTTTAGTTTTTATTTTAAAGTTTTTGAATTTGCAACTACCTTATATTTTATAATTAAATAATATAATCTAAAAAAGTAAAACCAAAGTAATATATGTTATGATATTTCATTTTCCCGTCATTCTAATGATGTGTAAAGGGATGAATATTCAAAACTGACAGGGCACCGATTTACTTACACACCTATCTACCCAACTTCTAACTATTGTACGAGTATTGACACTTTTGGGAAACTCACTTTACATCATCAACTTAGAATTTTGATTCTGATACCACTGCTTCAAAAGAAATACGTAACTAGCCCCACTCCCTTTTTGTAACCACAAAATGTGAACCAGGCATGTGTAAACAAAACAAAAGTAGGTATTTTCTTTAGAAATCTATAATTTCCAAGATACACCATAAATGTTGCAAAAAGGCGAAATGTTAAAGTCAAATTTTTAATATAATAATTGTACAAACGATTACTTTGAATGGAGGCCAAAACTCGTGTTTGAAGGTCTTCTCCATAATTGTAGGTCATTGTTGTTATTTCTGATGAGTATTTAAACAATTGCTTAATTCAAAATCACAATACAAAAACAATTTATAATTTAATCACTTTTATCATCCTTTACTTTATCTTTTATTTAAACCACTTCATCACTACTCTTAATTCAATTTACGAATTCAACTTTAGAACTGATTCCACCATTTTTTTTAGATCAAGATTTTTGTTTATTTAAACGTACTATTTACAAATTGACTTAGAACTAGATTTATAACTAAAAATAAACTTGTCGGCTTAGCAATAGCGGCCCGACGTCCTTATGGCTAGAGTTAAATTGTTTGTTACAATATTTATGTTTACTACCCAAAATTCATTGTAATCTCCCCCTCCGACCAAACAAAAACACTTCTATAGGCAGCATACGAGTAAGTACCGCTTATGAAAGTAGGTATTAACCGATTGAGAGATGGCAGCCTGTCAATTCTCGTAAAATCAGAGAAAATCGCAAAATCTTCCTGTCAAAAAAAAAACTCTCTAATGTATGATCAGCTTATCACATGTAAAGGAACGTACTAAAAACATAAATAGTCGAAGAAATGAGTCCGCAAGGCGTAAAAGAAATTTAATATAAACTGTTGACAGTAAACAAAGACCCTCCGGTTTAGTCTTCTTCACATTTGACCTTTTCCGACCCCCACTACTATCAACTTTGGCTAGTACAATATCGTGCGAAGGTTGTAACCTTCCACGTACCTCATGCGCCAATTGCTCCGAAAGCCACCCATCATCTTATAAAAAATGTCCGAAGTTCTCACAAGAAAGAGAAGTACTTAAAATTAAAACCATTGGTAAATATACTATGGCTGAAGCCAGGCAAATCTTCAAGGAGCAAAACCCTCCTGCAACATTCAACCTATCCCATTCTGAAGTTGCAAAAACTACAGCCCAAACTGAATCCGCCAAACAATTAGCAAAAACCACTGTACGGAACGGCATCGAAAATAATTCCAACGGCTCCACAGCCACTAACCTGACGTCCCTCCCAAATGTCCCAATGTACAAATAAAAGAACAGGATCCCAGTGTAATATGCCTGCAAGAAACCCATTGCCCATTCGATTGTACACCAATCTCTCCCAAAACATTCAAACCCTATTTTAAAAATTCGCCTTCCAATACAACTGCAAAGCTAGGTGTCGCTGTGCTGGTTAAACAAAATATCCCACTTAGGGAAATTTCTATCAACTCCGAAATAGTTTGCTCCGTCATAGAAATATTAATTTCGTCGAAAATCTCTATTATTTCGTTATATACCGCCTTGATCAAAAATTTTTCCGGAATGTATTCAGAAAATTAAAAATACATTCATCTAAATCTACATTGTCCCCTTCAAAATAATCCCCATCGACTGCAACACACTTATGCCAGCGCTTGGTCCAATCCTCGTAACAGTATTTATTTTCGGTATGTCCATCAGTGCTTCCTGCTGTTTTTCCATTACTTCCTCTCAGCTGTTGAGCGTTCCCCGTAGTGGTTTTTTAACTCGATTGAATAGAAAGAAGTCACAGGGGGCCAAATCAGGTGAATTTGGTGGCTGTTGGATGGTATTTGTTGCATTTTTCGTCAAATGTAGTATCAACTTCTTTAAGGCACTTTCGGATGCGACCCGTCAACTGCTTCACATTTTGAGCCTTCCAACCATCCTTATACATTAAAGCTTTGAATTCTCCAAAAAAAATCCTCAATCGGTCGGCATTGTCGTAAGTTTGTTAGATTCTTCAAAGGTACAAACTCGATGTTTTTGTTTACCAAGAACTCGCCTTAGAATAATGAGAAGAAGCTCTGTCCGGCCAAAATACGTAGTCATCATTTTTATGATTCTTATTTATAAAAGGAATCAAAATTTTGTTCAAGCATTGACTAGTGTATATTTCTTGATTTATTGCCAGGCCCTTTGGTTTAAAGAATGGCTCAGAAATATCCTTAGCAGAAGCTGCTATGTACAGCATATCTTTGGGTTCCAATTTTTTTTTAAATTTATACTTTACATCAGGAGGAGTTGTAGAAAGATTGTTGGTCTAATAGACGTCGTTGCCCGGAATGAAAAGTAACTCTCGTCACCTAAAATGAATGATTTTCCACGAAAATTGTTGCACATCCACCGACATTGCGATTTACTTGTTTTACCTGCTCTTCAGTGCATCCTGAACAGCGCTGCTTTTTTCTGTCTTTAAGTCGGTTTATAATTTTACAAATATATGGCTGTGAGCAACTGAATTTTCTAGCTGCTTCTGTTTGACTTATGCAGTCTTTATTGTTAAATGCGGTTTTCAGCTTCCGAATTTTTCCGTTGTCATAATATTCGGCTTTCTTCCAGAACCCGGCTTCCTTTCTATCTTTAGAGTACTTAAAATTACATAAATTGTTCTTCTTGGCACGCCTTCCGCCATAAAATGCACCATGTAAACTTTTCCCCTTTGCCTTCATGTTTTTTTATAAAAAGTTACAATACACTCTCTGAGGTGTTGCTGCTTCGATGCCATTTTACCCAAGCTGTTGCAAGTTAGATGTTAAAAGATGATGCAATCAACTGCATTACTATATTGCGTAATAACTACCAGCAATTTAAAGCTAAAATAATAAAACGGCGGGCCATTGAAATTAGTGCAGGTTTTTAGTTATAACCCGTTACTATAAACTTAGAACCATATTTCAATCAAAATCACCCCCTTGAAAATCGATACAGCAAATTGGACAATTTTCAAAAGAGAACCAAGACCCATCTAACAACCCAAACAAAGGAGGTGCATTTATCCAAAAATCAATCACATCTGCTGCAAACTCAACTATTCTTCAGACTTCCCCAATACTCCCCGAACGCGCAGTCCCCTGGTGAAACCAGGAACTCGCTGATCTCCGTAAAGCTAAAATGACTGCTTGGAAAAAATGCAAAATATAAGCCAAGATAATCTAATAGCATTCAAAAAAGCGAATGCCAAATTCCGGAGATAGCTCAACATTGCTAAAACAAAAACCTTCGAGGAGTTCACTTCAAGCATCAATCCCAACACCTCCCAAACAAAAATTTGGAACAAAATTCGCAGTTTGACGGGTAATCCCAACTCACTTGCCATAAACTACATCAAAACACCCACTCAAACTCTCTCCGACCCAACTCAAATTGGTAATTACATTGCCCACACCTAGTCTAGTTACTCAGACGACTCAAACTTTACAAACAAACAACCAAAAATCCGAAGTCATTTCTACGCGTAATATCACGGTCACGTGTGCCAACAATTCCTTTGCCCAACTTATCGAGAGAAATATCTCCAAAACCGAGCTCGAAGCATGCCTAAACCAATTAAAAAGGTTAACTCCCAGCAGGGATAGGATATCATACTCAATGATTAAAATCCTTCCAAATGACGCAAAACATTGACTCCTTAGACTTTATAACAACATTTTCAAAACCGGAAAACAGCAGCTATAATACCCATCCCTAAACCCGAAAAAGACAAGTTTGCAATAGAGATCTACGCCCTATCTCTCTCATTCCATGCGCAACAAAAGTACTTGAAAAAATAGTTGCAAAACGCATCTTTGGTATGCAGAATCAAAACACCACTTTAGTCGAAACCAAGTCGAATTAAAGGCTAATCGAGGATGCACCGATGTCCTACCGTACATAGATAACTACATATACAGGGTGTCCCCTAATTCGTCAACGATAATTTGGGAAATGATGTCTGGGTATATTCTAAGAATAAATCGTTTCTACCGTAAGGATCTATCTCCAATGCTGACATCACTTATCGAGGATTTAAGGAATGGCTTTATTTGGTATTACTTAACGCATGTTAACGGAAATTGCTCAGTTAATACTAATGGCAAAAACTTCGTTGATGACTTTGTTTTTAGAAGAAATACTACCATTTGTAACTACATTTAAATAAAGTTGATATCTTGTTAAGGTCTTCAGATATACAACTTCTAAGTCTGTTCCATTTTTCTTGCCCATGCTAATTTTTGACTTTGAGGTCACTTTTTTCCAGAAAATGCCTATTAACCAATCCTTTTTTTATTTTTTTCTTATGAACGTAACAATAATAATAAAAAAGTCATCAGCAAGTTTGCAAAAAACCCATGATATTTGAGGAAACCTGCAGCAGGTAAAAAAAGGAATATATGGTTTTTTACCTAAAAAAAAGGTAATGTATGGTTTTTTACATACGTTTCTAACAACAGTTGACAATAACAGTGGTTGTCCAAGAATTATTAATTTTCCAATAATTTTTTTTTAAAATTCAATATCTATTAAAAAGTTTTAGAGCGCGCTCGTCTATTTGACTATTTGTCATAACCTTCATTTCCTTATCCTGTTCCTCAAAAGTTCTCAGAAAGAGTTAGGTTTCGGGTGTGAAGGCCTATTCGGAAAATTTACCAAACAAAAATGGTATAAAAGATTAGAAAACAAATTAATTCATCAGTTTAATTTTTTACGCCAAGGTTAAAGTTGCTTAGAGACGCTATTTGAAATGTCTGTACTTACAAAACAAGAATACGCAGACTTTATTGACGTTTATGGGCTGAGCACAGTAAGTTCAACTAGAGCGCGACGAAGATACCATGAACTTTATCCTAACTTACTATTACAACTAATCCGTCAATTAGCATCATACACTCAGCTTTGCAATTCAATGTTTCCAGACATAAAATTTCGAATGTACTACATGAAGAAAATCCTTATACACCTGTACAAAAAACATTGGGATAGATGTATACAATACATACATGGGAGGTGTGGATCTTCCGGATTAGATGTTTGGGCTTTATCGGATAGGAATCCGATCAAAGAAATCGCCCAAAAAATTTTTCTTTCATTTCTTGGACCTTTGCGTAGTAAATGCATGGATTTTATTGCGTAAAAATAGCGGCGTGTACACAGCTCTATTCTACTTCAAGATGGAAGTAGCCGAGCATTTCTGCAAAGTTGGTAAAACGTACAACAAAAAGAAGGGTCGATCAGCTTCCAACACTGGTACTCCAAAAAGCACGAAAAGAACTTTGGATTCCTGTCCATCGATCCCGGCTTCTATTAAGAAGAAAAAAGCTAAGAAGTCTTTGGCATGTCCTACACCTCTGAATGAAGTCCGTGAATATTCAGTGGATTATGTTCCAGAATGGAAAAGTGCCAGGCAGTAATGTTTAGCGTCAGCTTTTTAGCTGTTTAATTGTGGTGTTCTATTTGTGTTCCCTCACTGTAACAAATCTAGTAAATTTACCCCTTTTCAAAAAACAGACATTTTCCCCTCTCAATCTATTAATTGGTCTTACTAATCTCACTTTCCCAACTCACACAAAGCCTGACTCTATTAAACGGCCCTCTATTTTCAAATTCCTTCATTCCACATTCTTCGTAGGCTCACTCTCTCCCTGTGTTCTTGTTACTATGGTGAATATGTGATTTTGTCGTAGAGAGAGTTGTGTTGACTAATTTAAATTCATAAATCAGGAGGAGGAGGTGGAAAACATAGCTAAGGAGGTAAGTTACAGATATGAGGTTCTTCCAGGATAAAGTTTAATAAAAATGTATTTCAACCGCATCACTAGGCCAAATTTGTCAATTGTTGAGTTATGTAGCTGTTCTTTTTAATAAGCGATATGTAAATATTGGAGTATAAAAATAAAAAAAAATTGAATAAAATAATTAATAAAAACACAAACTATAATTACATATAGTCAAATAAAACACAACTGCATAAGGCGCCATATATGGCAAGGATTTTTTTGGTGGAAAAAATACTGTCTGCGTACAACGCCATATATGGCTACCTTTTGTTTTTGAAAACTGACTTACTTCCTTGAAAAATGTTTTTTATAAAAATTTTAAACAAAAAATTTAAGTGGGTCATAATTCATGCAGTAAAGGGTTACAATCCTAGGACTATTATTTAATCAAAACTACAACTGTAGCCACTGTATAGATCTTAAGAAGTCTCTAGCTGCAAGGTCTAATATCATTAAGTATCCATCGAATAGAAAAAGTAGTGTACGAGTACATATTAATACCCTTTGCAATATTACTAGACTGATAATTTTAAGTAAAATTGATTAGGGCGTATAAATCTATGGCAACTCTCCAAGGTGAACTCTTCAAATTATAAAACCAATCTAGCATCATGCAGCCAGGTGCCAGAATCGCAGCCTTCCCCACAACACCCATTAAAAACATATTGGCTGAAGCTCGTCTTCCTACTATCGAAGAACGAAGTGACGCAATGATATCCAAGCTTTTTCCAAAACTCACTTTTTCAAGGAATCAACAATCGACAAAGCAGTTAAACTTACGCTAGAATGTAAACGGGTAAATAGAATTCTTTCTGCCATCAATAATATTGTAAAATGTTTGTGTGGGTACAAATGATAGAACTTATTCTATTCAATACAAATCACTTTATTCAATACAGTTACAATTCACAATAAATTAATAGAATTATTTAATTACTAATTAATTAATAAAATTTTCTGTCTCCATCAAATAGAATCGGTGGGTACCAGGACCACCTTCTGCTTTTGTTCACACAATTGCTTCCGACGTAGGCTTTAGACTCTGCTTTCTGCAGATGACGACATTTAAGACCGAAGTATTTGCGTTTCCGTATATCATTGGTATCGCCATGTTTCCGTATTTCAGGGTTTGTGCCCCAAAGTCCAGTGCTAGTCCATGTTCTTTCATGAAGTCTGTACCAATGATACACTCGTCACATAGGTCAGCCATCAGAAACGAAAGAATGTTATTCTGGCCAGCTGGATTTTTATGCGGACTTCACCGTATACTTTAATCGTTGCTCCTGTAGCTGTTAGAAAGCTGCAACCGTTGGTGTTATGTAGCCAAGACTTCTGCACAAGATCCCTCCTGATGATTGAGGCCGTCGCATCGATGTCTAGTGTTGCCATTCATTTCTCCTTACGGATGACTACTTCCACCAGAAGACTTTTATTGCATCGTTTTGTCAGCGAGATGGTGGTGATACTGTGGTCGTCAACGACTGATGACTTCGGAAAGGTTGACCGGCTTTTTGATAGCCGTTTCTTCCTCCATATGCTTGTTACCACAGTGAGGGCACTTCTCCTTATTGTCCCAGTGCAGTGGTTCGCACAAGCAGCCATTTCAAACTGCTTCTTATACGCAGTTTAAAGTTTCGAGCTTTTTTGGCAGTTGCTAAACTTTCCATTTGTTCGAATTTGTCATTTCTTCGAACTTTTGCTCTAGAATGTTCTTCTGTTCTTCCAGATTTTTCTTTTGGTCGTCCATCTTTTGTTCGAGGCTATTCTTTTGTTCTTCTAGATTTTTATTTTGTTCGTCAACACAATTCTTCTGTTCATCCATTTTTTGTTCGAGGCTATTCTGTTGTTCTTCCAGATTTTTCTTTTGTTCGAGGTTATTCTTTTGTCCCATTTTTAACAAGAGAAGTTGCATGATCGCAGTCATGTCATTGCCGGACTTATCTGTTTTTCCTCGCCAACGTCAAAGGAGTATGTATCTGGATCATGCCCCTCGTTGTTCAAGGCGTCCTACAGTCGAAGAACCAAGTCGCTGTTTCCTCCACTGGCGCTGAGATTTCTCTTTTTCAACTCGGATTTGAGTTGGACAAGAGTCAACTGCAATAGTTTTTCACCCATTACAACTTTTCAAACAATGACAAAACGTTTTATTTTTTTTACACACAATAAGTCCTATCCCACTCCTGACACCAATGTAGAATGTTTGTGTGGGTACAAATGATAGAAATTATTCTTTTCAATACAAATCGCTTTATTCAATGCCTACAGTAACAATTCACAATTTAATTCTTTATCACAATACAATCTAATTTCTCAACCGCTTATAAAGGGTCCGCCATCTACCGTTTTTTTTCAACTATTGCTTATTTCGTGAATGATAACACTTAGCTCATGTCTGATTTCACAGATAATTAGTTTTATCCTTCCGCTGAACGAATATGGTTGTGTATACGCTTAAACAACGCTGGGAAATATTGCGACATTACTTTGAAAATCATGGTAATGTTGCAGAATGTGTGCGAAAATTACGTACGGATTTTGGAAGAAGAGAAGCACCGTCAGCTCCGTATGTTAGTTATCTTGTGAAAAAAGTGAAAGAAACTGGCATCCTCATCGATAAACCAAAGCGTGAAAAGCCAAAAACAGTGCATACACCCGAGAATATTGCTGCTGTGGCAGAAAGTGTGCGTGAAGCGCCATCAACATCAATTCACAGTTGTTCTCAACAATTGAACATTTCGGAGACATTATTGAGACGAATTTTGCATAAAGACCTTGGTATGACGCCATACAAAGTCCAATTGGTTCAGGAGTTGAAGCCAACTGACCATCCAATGCGTTTTCGCTTCGCTAAGTGGGCCTGCGATCGACTTAGAGAAGATGCCGATTTTGCCAAAAAAATCATCTTTTCAGATGAAGCTCATTTTGATCTTGGCGGGTATGTAAACAAGCAAAATTGTCGCATTTGGGGCACAGAAAACCCGCATGCATACATTGAAAAGCCGATACACCCAAAACGAGTCACTGTTTGGTGGGGATTTTGGTCCAGAGGCATAATTGGGCCATTTTTCTTCGAAAATGAGCAAGGAGTGGCCGTTACAGTCAGTGGCGGTCGTTATCGGGCCATGTTGAACGAATTTTTGTTCACAAAAATTGAAGAGGAGGATATTGGCAACATTTGGTTTCAACAGGAAGGCGCTACGTGCCACACAGCCGAAGCTACACTCGATGTTTTGCGGCCTGTTTTTGAAGATCGCATTATCAGCCGCAGAGCTGATGTCGTTTGGCCACCTCGGAGCTGCGATTTGACACCGTTGGACTATTATTTGTGGGGTGCCGTAAAAGATAAGTGTTACGCCGACAAGCCAGAGACAATTGACGCTTTAAAGGACAATATTCATGAAGCCATTGGTGAAATACAGCTGCACACAATCGATAATGTGCTTAAAAATTGGACCGATCGTGTAGGCTACTGCATGGCCAGCCGAGGCAACCATTTGAATGAAATTATTTTCCATTATTAACCGGAAGGATAAAATCTGTCAAATCAGACATGAGCTAAGTGTTACCATTCACGAAATAAGCACTAGTTGAAAATTTACTTTTCTTATGTTTTAGTTAAACCACTTCTCCTAATTAACACTTCAAATTCAACTGATGAACTCCTTTGCATACCTTGAGGATGCTGATATTTATACTTAGGAACAATCCTCGCCATCCAGGGTCCCATACAATTTCCATTTTGCTACAAAATTCGATTCCATTCTCCAGTCACTAAAGATTGAGACTTAGCTATTCAAGTATCGAAACCTTCTGCTATTCGAGTATCGAACTCTTTTGCTATGCCAATACCATATAGATGACGCTGCTCACATTTAAATGGATATCACACTGCTGTCTCCCTAAAGTTGTTCGTCCCTAACAGTTTCGTCATTCGGCGTTCCGTTGAAATGACATATTCTATCCAAATGGCCAACGTTAAATTTTCCTCGATCCCCACGCTGGATCCGGTAGACAACGTCATTAATGCGGGTTATCACCTTGTATGGACCTTCCCAGTCCTGTTGCAATTTTGGTGATTTGCCTTTCTTACGCTGAGGATCATACAACCAGACCAGATCTCCTTCGTTGAAGCTAGAAGATTTCGTCCTGATGTCATACCTAGTCTTTATTCGGCTGCTCACTAGCTTCATATTTTCTCAGGTATCTTCATGCAATTTACGAATCCTGCTGCGCAAATCATCCGAGTAGTCGTTCACCTCTTTGGGATCCGTAGGTGGTTATCCGAATTTTGCTTCACTTGGCAACCGAACTGTTCGAATAAGATCTCGGATGGTGTGTGTCCTGTTGAACTATGGACCGCGTTTCGGTAGGCCATTAAGAAGAGGGGTATGTGTCGATCCCAATCCCGCTAGCAGCTGCTGACGACCTTAGAGATATGCTCATTCAAGGTCCGACTGAACCGCTCGACCATTCCATCAGATTGAGGGTGTAGTGGCGTTGTCCTTGTCTTCCTTATTCCCAAATAATGGCACACTTCCTGGAAAACTTTTGATTCAAAGTTTCGCCCTTGATCAATGTGTAGCTCCATTGGGAACCCAAATCTGCTCACCCAGTTGTTGACTATCTGTTCGGCTACAGTCTAAGCCTTTTGGTTTGGGACGGCAAAGACTTCTGGCGACTTACTGAAGTAATCCATGACCACGAGGGTGTATCGGTTGCCATTAAAGGTTTCAGGAAACGGCCCAGCGATGTCGATGGTTATTCGTTCTAATTGTGCTCCGAAATTGTATTGTTGTATTTGTCCTTGGCAGCCGCACACCGTATGTACTTTTTGCACCAATTCTCGACAGCTTGTTTAGCGCTTATTCAATAGAAACGTGGCCTTACCTTTTTCAACGTCTTGTTTATTCCTAAATGGCCTCCTGACATTCCGTCATGTATTTCATGGATGACTCTGGACCGTGGCACAATTAGCTGCATAAGATATGTTGTCCAATCCTCTGAATCTAGTCACCCTTGATGCTGTTCAATGTTCTTTTGACGCAGTGGCATTTCTTGACACGGTTGAGAGTTTATATGTTCTTTTTTCTAGCTCTATAAACACATGGTCGGTTCTGAAAATACTTCTTATAAGTTTGATACTAAAACCCCTATGTACGACCAGATGAGAGAGCAGAATAGATGCGATCAGGCCATTATACATATACTTAGGAGAAGTTTATGAAGCCCTTGTTGAACTATCACAAACTAACGACCCTAAATCCAAAAATGTGGCCCGGTCCCTCGGCGGCAAGGTGATTGATTCTAAATTTATTTGCTGCGTTGTAATTTGGTACGCAATTTTAGATAAGATTAATATTGCTAGCAAGTTCTTTCAACAACAGAATATGTGCCTCAAGCTAGCAGTTGAGATTTTGTATTCAACGAGACAATTTCTCATAGAATTGAGAAATTATGAAAATTCTCCTTGTTTTTAGAGGAAGCTAGGATCACAGCTGTTGATCTAGAAGTTCCCTGCACTTTTCCAGCTATCGCAGTCTTGCGGTCCCGAAAAAGGGCAACTCAGTTTTCTGAGGAAGAGATGAGCGCATTATAGAACCGCAAGAACGATTTAATGTAGAATCTTATTTTAAAGTTTTAGCTCAAGCCATTTCATCAGTTTCTGAAAGATTTGAGCAGATAAAAGAGCACGATGAATTATATCAATGTGTATATAATATTGAAAAGCTCAAATCAAATCCAAAATTAGTTTCAGCTGAAGACTGTTTCAAATTAGAAAAAATTTTAACTTATAAAGGCAGTTCTGATTAAGTGGCTCAGAATTTTATCGAGAAATCATCATGTTGTCAACTTTGATTAATGAAAATGATTCCGCGATAGACATTTTTAATTTTATTCATAACAGAAATATGGAGACTCTTTTTCCAAATACTGTTATAACCCTAAGAATAGTTTTAACTTCACCAGTTACTGTAGCATCTGGAAAACACAAATTTTCCAAACTTAAGATTATAAAACATTTCTTACGTTCTTCAATGTCCCAGGAACGATTGGTATCTTTGGTAACCATATCAATTGAAAAAGAAATTATGTCGAAGCTTAGTAGTAATTATCTAGTAGAAGGTTTTGTCAAAATAAAGGCCCGTAAGATCATTTTCCAAGCACCATAAGACAAAAATTTTTTTTAATTTTAAACTTTCTTGCCTATGGAAATATCTAACTTTAGTTCTTTAGTTTATATTTTTTTGTGACTTCTTTAAAGAAACTTTATTCTTGTAAAATGTATAGAACATATAGAATTTAAAACCGTGAAACAAAACTCATAAGTGTCGCAAATATACCCCAGCCAATTAAGACCCTCCAACACCGACGTAATGTCTCTAATGTATCTCGCCTTACCTTGTTCTTTCACCAGATAGAAGAGCCAAAGTAGACAATATTCCCTACGGCCTCTAAATTATATCTGTCAACTGTGACGTAATGTCCAATTCGTCGAGTTCAGGAGCTCTATACCTATGTATGTAGTTGCCACAGTTGAGGGGGTCTTCTTTTTTCTGGATCGGACAAATGATACTGAGATTATATTCATCAGGCATACACTTTTCTGACCAAATCTGAAAAATGAGTTGGTGTCTCTTCCAGCAACTTTAACCTCTTAGACTAGTATTGTACCCCTAGTCGAGCACGCACTTTCCATTTTAGCCTGCATGTGTAAGGATGTACTGCATGAGTATGGATTTACTCATGCTCTTGTCGGGGACCTCCATTTAGTAGCAGAGCAAGCACTACGCTGCGAATTGTTATGCGAATCGCCGTGCAGACCCCCTTTCAAAGTCAGACGTACCCTGAAATAGAGTGATTCTTCCCTAAGCAGTACAATTCGCTTATAGAATGCTCTGCCGAACTCCTTTTTTTTCTAGTCATTATAACCTGCAGACATTCAAAACCAAGGCACGAGTACGATAACTTTGGCGCCATTTTGTAGAGGAGTTAAAAACTACCTTGCTCTTTGATATAAAATTTACATCAAATTATTCGTGTGAATAGTTTTTGAATAATTCGCATTCAAACTTAAATTTTTGGCAAAAAATGGAAACATTTTTTTTTTAAATCAATATTATTCAAAATGAGATGATGTCGAACAGAATCGAACAGAAAAAACCGCATGGCTTTATATCTTCTAGTTTTTGAGAAAATTTAAAATTACTAAAACTATTTTTTATAAGACGTTTTTTTTTTTGGTACTCGTATTTATGGTGATCTCACTTTGAGGATTAATATTGATGATAGGATCATCTTTGTAAGTAAAGTACAGCAAATCATTTAGCGTGACCCAGAATGCACCACGAGGAGGTAGATTTGCATTGCATTCCGCGTCCCAGTCATTCAGTAAGTGTTGCCGTTGTTTTTTAATAATTTCTTTCCCATTTTAAGTCATTTTTTTCTAAAATTCCCCTACCTCCTAAACGGGGCGAGATAGACCTGATAGAAATGTTAGTTTTTAACCCCTCTACAAAATACCGTTATCAATTCTTGACGTCAAAGTTATCGTACTCTCCCCAAAACCAACATCCTTTCCTCCCCAAATTTCTTTCCCCTGCGCAAAGGAAACATTTAAAGGGTGTTCATAATCACTTGAGCGCGCGCTAATTGAAAAAACAAAACAGAAATACTTACATGTTTACATACGCATATTTTTATAATGTATATGTCAATCTACTATACTTTCATTCATATACGGCAAGCAGATGAAAAAATATATTTGAGACATACATACATATTTTTCCGTAATTGACTGTAAAAACACACAACCATAGATAATGTACGAGTACCTAATATAATTTGTAAATACTCGTACGTATGCTTGGGTGGAATGTATGTACATACATATATGCATGCATGTTATATAGAAAAATGCGCAATATTGTACAAATTAAAAAATCTAATTTTTTTCTTTGCATTTTTGTAAAAAGCTCTATACAGTCGACTACGTACACATTTCGTGTGTGTGCCAACAATGACTCGTACTAGAGGTAAATGCATATAATTATTCCGGGTTTTCAAGATCGGAAATGTACAGTTTATATGTGTGTACATATTTGAATGCCGGCGTAAATGAGTGTTTAACAAATAAAATACGAGTAGGTAGAGATAATTTCTACATCCCTTAGTTGGAATTAACCTAATTTGTAGTGCTTGTTTCACTGTCTGTCCTTTTTCAATAGCTTTCATCAAAAATACAGCCATATATATGTACATAGCTGCTTATGTGTAGGCATCTGCATATATGTATAAATTTTAAATAATTTTTATAGAAGCTACACAACTTTGGCATATGCATAAATACATATGTATGTATGTTACGTAGTTGAATGTGGGTGACTTAAATAAAAGTGCAAACGAAAGAGAAGAAGAGCAAAAAGCAAAAAATGCGTTTTCTCATCGGCCTCATTTTGACGCTGTTGCTTGTTTGGCGCACTTTTTTTTAGATGCATTTGATCGGCACTTAATTGCAATACCTACTGTGTAGGCACATACTATGTACATATCTATGTCCCACATTTACAGAGCTAAATACATAAATGGAATCATCTACTACCAACACATATATACGCATAGATATGGTACTAGTACCTATTTTTGTACCTCTGTTTAATACGCTTAGCCCTTAATAGCATTTTCAAATTTTTATCTTTATGCTTGCTAGACAGATGGTTTCTGTATCTGTAATTATACTACTGTCTTACTCTCGCGCCAAAATGTTTACTACCTACGTGCATACTCGTACCTTGTGTTTTTGTGCGATTACCCACACTCTTTGAAGTTAATAAAGTTGTTGCCGGGTAGTTTTTGTTTTATTGATCACGTGCCAACTTGACCTACATGCAATAAATGGTATAGGCATATGTGCCCTTGCATGGAAAAGATAAGAGTACTTACTCTTGTTACATTATTGAGTGCATGTACAAAAATACTCGTATCCATACATACGTACACATGAAAGTAGAGATGTAAACAAAACCGAAATAGTAAACGCACCTGCTCCTAAGAAGACGCATGCTGATGCCTACATATGTACTTAATTGAAAATATAAAAATACACTGTCAATTATTCAATGAGGTAACCTATTTTCAAAACAATTTTTTTTTTTGTCGTTTCAATTAATTTTTTTAAAAATAATACGAAACTATTTACAACGCTTGACAGTTCCTACTAAAAATACCAATTAAAACGAATTTCGGAATCTGCACCTCAAAAGGAGCGTATGCTGACGCAGAATGACTGTTAGCCCTAGTATCAGTAACTAAGTTCTCGTAGTCTTCTGAAGTTATCAGATGAAAATTGTTTAGGTACATTTTTTGAACAAAATCTTTAACATAAGAAAGTTTAATAAAAAGAATATTGCATTGGAATGATTTTGATCTTTTTTTTATTGAATAATGCTCATCGTGAAAGATAATATCGGGCAAATGTTCGCCAAGACTTTGGCGGCATACATCCTCACATAATTGCTCCTCTATTCTACCAATTTGTCTTATTATCTCGTCCTTTAACTCTTGTATTGTTGCTGGTTTACATGGCATAGATCTTACTTCTGATATACCTAACCCCAAAGAAAGATCTCCAAGGGTGTCAAATCGCACGATCTCGGTGGACAATGGACTTCGTTGTTTCGCGAGATAATGCGTTGCGGGAGCAACTTCTCGTGCAATAAAGTTATTTTTGCATTGACTGTGTGGTATGTGGCACCGTCTTGTTGGAACCCCACCCATATCATCCAATTTATGTTCCTTTTACGAAAAATGTCATTACTGTCAATTTTTTTTCCAAATTGCCACACTCGTTTCGTTAAAAAAAACTACACTAGATGAATCCGACCAGTCAACTTCGTCCTTTTCATTTTAGTGGGGAAACTACAACTTTCTAGTGTAAAAATCGTCAAAATTCCTTTTAGAAAGTCATAGAAGTAGTCGTAAACCAGATATGGTCATTCCAAATTGAACTTATTTTTGTCAAAAAACACTATGTTTTTTCCCACTGATCCTCCCATATGACACGTGATTTTATAACTTTACAAATTTGAAGGCGATGTTCTTTTCATATACATAATATTTATTTTTCCTTTTCTTAATTTTGTGCAAACTACATAGCTTAAAAAGCGTTTGCCAAATAATTTTTGGCCATAAATTTGATGGAATTCGATCCCATCTGATGGAATTAAAAGCCTCCTTGACACGACAATTCAGATTTGTTACACTGCTAATATCTTTTGAATAGCTATTCACTAAGGTCTAACTCATACAGAATTTTTTTAGAGTGTTCCTCCAATTTTCAGTGGAATTTAGCCGTTTTGTTTTAAAATATATTGTAGGTAAAAGAAAACAAAAAGAACAACTTTCTTTTGAATAACAGAAAGTGCCGTAAATAAATCACTTGTTTATAACCCAAAATCCAAACTTCTATAGCGAATATATTTCATAGAATGCTTTCATCAAGCTGCTTGTAACATATGTACTCGTATGTACTACAATATTTTGCTTTATTGGATTTTTACAGATAACCGGGAACATTGATTATATTGTACATATAATCAGTGCTACAACTGCCCTTTTTTTTGCAAAATAAACTGTTTGTCAATTTCACAACTAAGTAAAAGAAAGATATAGGCAAGATAGGATTTCACCTTGAATTTTAGAAATCACATAAAAGACATGCTTCCTAACATTATCTTAAGTTAAAAGAAAAAGACTTCCATCCCCAGTTCACCAAAAACAATGTGCAACATAGAGGCGATAGCGTCATAGCCCATTTTCCAAATAAAGGATATCATAAATAAAGAGACGTATCGTTATATCTTTAAGGACGTCGTGTTATCGTATACTGAAGACAATACGCTTCCAACGTGACATCGATCAAAGAACACAATGAGCATGGTCTTGAACTTTGACTAACGCATTCTAGCCTACTTGGGACGAGGACACGCCAAGTGGGTTTCGGGCTCATATTGAAACAACCAAGACTCGTCATCTGTAATGACATTGTCTAAAAAGTGAGGGTCACTTTCACAAAAGACCCAAAGTTCTGCGTATTGTTCGTCACATTTCGCGAACGGTACTTTTCGGAATGTTTAATGTCTACGCCATTAAACGAATACTCAAACGATGGTCTGAGTTCAAAAGTTCTCTCAGACGGGTCACTTCTTCGTTTGTGGTGGTGGTTGATGGCCGTCCAACGTAGGTTTCATCGCTGACGGCTTCCTAAAAGGGCCTTGTGCCATACAATCATCACGAAAGGCAATCTTTATTACAGGAATAGTTTCCATTGCGGGCTTGCCGAGTTTCACACACAACTTGAGGGATGGAAATCTTTTGTTCCAATGAAGGCTACAGTACGGCATGGACGGAAGACGAAAAGGAGTTCTACGGAAAAGCCTGTCCTTACTCAGTTGGAGACGCCTGAGCATAAATGAACTATTTATACGAACAAACGACAGCGCGTTTGTAAGCTGATTTCACCCTCCACCAATCGAAACCGGTCCAAACACGCTCCGATTTATAGTCGCTTCACAATAAAATCCAAGACATACCATATATACTTTTCGGATATACCCAGTACATATAGCCACAACACAAGAGATGGGTTTCGAAGGTTAGAAAAAAAACAAATTTTCTCCAATTTTTTTAATGTAATAAAGAATTATTTTATTCAAACTTTCAACCACATAAAAGAACAACATTTTAAAAATATTTTGTAAAATTTTCATTAAAACATTTTTCAAGCTCTGCCGTTGGAACCAGGTTTTCGGAGACCCCTTAGAAAATAGTATCCTCGCTGTGCTCAAGATAACTCACGATTTCTTTATCTGAAATCTAAAAACCCAATATTTTCTTTTAGTAGATGAGTATAGCTTAACATTCAACGAAGGATTTAAAAAAAATTTAAATTTTTGGCAAAGATGTATGCAAAAAAGTACAATTTTGCCTTTTGAAATAAGTTGTAATCAAAGAAAAAAACTCATTCTTTCAATCACTAGACTATCCTATCTAGAAGAAGTGTGCAAAATTTCAAAAAGATCGGTGAATTAATTTTTTGAGAAATAGTGTCCACCGGCTTCAAAATTAGAGTTTTGAGAAAAAGGCGAGGAATAAAATGGGAAAAAAAATTTTCTTTAAACTTAAATATTCCAGAATCGTCGATTCCAACTCCATAAAGCAAAGATACTGCTGCAGTTGCAGGCCTAAGGGCATGTTTTTACTCTTGCCTGAGACGAATTCTTACCTCTCAAGTCTCAGGATCAGCTTATTGCTCGACTAGTATACGATATTTATCTTCTCTAATGTCCATACAGCGCATCGTTGAAAGTGCAAGCGACGATTAATGCAGGAATTTCAAGTATTTTGGAACCAGCTGGAAGTACTTTTGGACTAATTTTCCACATTAACACATCGCTCTAAAAGCACATCCTTGCTAAGCTCTTCATAAATGAGTTTGATATCTTATAAAACATAACTCTGCAATAGATCATAATCGTTCCTGAATGATGATAAACCATTTATATGAAGCACGCTGACAAGCGCACTATGAGTCAGGGCTGCCTGGACACTTTCGTGCTGTAGGTTTTTAATTTTTTGCACTGAATCACAATTTCTTCTTACGTATAACCAGTCCGTAATAAACTATTAGTTTATCGATTACTTTATCTGTAAGCTCGTCTTTGCCAGAGTTTTCTTAACTAAATCGCGTAAACGAGTGACCATCCTCTTTTGCACGTGTCCTACGCATTCTTTTTTATTTATTTCAAAATTTTCACCATAAGGTTTGGAAGCAAGAATTCCGGAATATGTTTTGGAGTCGCCGTCTTTAATACAGTTAACGTACAATACCTTAGGCCGTATTTTTAAAACGAGGGTTGAAACATTGCAACCACTAATGAAACTTACATATTACCACCTGGTCCTTGGTGATTGGAACTGCACTCTTTTTTTTCTAAATGATCCTCATGCCACTCTGTAAACACTGCCGTATTTAGTTGTTTTAGCTTTCTACAAATACACTCAAAACTTTTCCAGAAAAATAGCCAATCCACGTGGCCACACCGTATAATGATGTGTGCACTGATTGGCTGTGGCTTGCGGCTGCTGCTATGCAACCCCTATTAAATTGATGTGCATTCAGAGTTACCAGTGTCCGTTTGGTAACTCGTTCGGTTTTTTTTCCTTTGGTTTCTGTTGAAGAGCTTTTGGTTTTAGAGCTTTGCAAAAGGTTCTTCATGATGGGTGTGATCGTGGAGACCTTGTTTTGATTTTTTTCATTTCTTTTAATGTGTGGAAAATACGTTAAAATGCAGTTACAAAATTGTAAGCTGTTTTCTTTAAGGAAAAAGTTCATTTGCGTTGGTTTCCGTAGCGCGCGGTCGGTTTTTTGATGTTACGTGTATTTTTCTAAATTTGGATTGTGATATTAATGTGAAATTAAGTGATTTTATGTAAATTGCAATGGTGTAATGTAAAGGTGTATTTTTTTTTTTTTTTTGAGTTTTGTGCAATTTGTGTTTTTCAGACGGGTAGTTTTTAAGAATTGTTTCCAGGTGTATTTTTTCTAAGTTTTGTACAATTAGTATTTTTAAGACGTGTATTTTGTGCTTAATCTTAGTAGTTAGAAATGGCTTCAAAATCAAAGATTAAGTGCCGACAAAAAAAAATTGTTGACGCGACAAAAAGTAGCAAGTAGCTTATATTTTTTCTGTGGGTGAACGAACAGTTTACAGACTTCTCAACGAAAATAGTATCAAAGACCACAATTCGCTACCAAAAAAGAAAAACTAGACTGGTCTCAAGTAGATGATTTCGATAAGTGTGCCATCGAGAAAATTGTGCATCCGTTTTTTTCAAATAACGAACTTCCGACGCTGGATAAAATACTGCAAACATCACCAAAATTAGCAGGTCTTCTCTGCATACGGTTAAAAAAAAAACTAGGTTTTAAATTTGCCCATCGTCAACGAAAGAGTGTTCTTTTGGAAAGAAGTAACATCATAATATGGAGAAGGCGGTACCTACGCGAAATTAAAAAAACTAAGGGAGCAAAACAGAAAAATCTATTTTACTGATGAGACTTGGCACAACGAAGGACACATAAGAGGCAAAGTTTGGACCCAGCCATATTAACACCACGGCAAGCGTTCAACGAGGGATTGAGGCTTATAATAACGCACATAACAAGCTCAACAGGTTTCGTAGAAGGCGGACTCCTATGTTTCGTTTCTGGTAGCAGTGGGGTTTATCACGACGGCATGAATGCTGACGTATACGAGAAGTGGTTTAAGAAAAATTTTCGTGCCTGGATCCCAACTCTGTTATCGTTTTGGATAACGCATTATACCATTCACGAAAGAAGAAGAAAGCTCCATCCACTGCAACAAAACAAGAAGACATAAAGATTTGGCTCCGGTCAAACAATATTTCTTTCGAGGATAATATGGTTAAAGCTGAGTTGTTGAGCATCGTAAAGCATCATAAAACCCAGTACGAAACCTACGTCATTGACTATATTGCCCAAGATGCTGGACACAAAGTGCTTCGCTTAACTCCTTATCACTGCGAGGTTAACCCAATAGAATTGGTTTGGGCTCAAGTGAAAGGAATCGTGGCAAGCCACAACAAGTGCTTTAAGATGACAGAAATAAAAACTCTTTTATCAACTGCAATCAGCAACGTTGTCGCTGAAAAACGGCATCGGTGTGTCCAACACGTCGAGCTGGCGGTTGAGCCAAAAATGTGGGAAATTGACGTTTTTCCGGAAGGCGCTGTAGAGCAGCATCAGCAGCAGTAACTTCTCATAGACCTACTGGGGATACCCTTCAAAAACGCGCCTTTTAACTTTCCTCCTCGTGAATTATGTAAATGAAAATTTCAATCTAAAAAAAAGACGGTAACTATTCTTTCAGCTTTTTGTTAATTTGAAAAAACTTCGTAAAAACACACAACGAACACGTATAAACCCTAAGCAATCTCCTGGCTCAACAAGCAACAGTAAACTAAAATATTTAGTTGAGAAACAGAGAAAAACCGACAAACTATAGCTAAGTAGCTGCCTCGGTAATACCTACGACGCACCTGGCTGACGGCGTCTACTGAGAAGAATTTCCAAAGGCCTCTACCTCCTAGAGTTTTACTCCGATTGACTTGAAACTTTAGGAAAATATCCAGGATTATGTGGTGCAATTAGATAGAATAAAAATGGATTTTTTTTAAATTTCCAAACCCGCGTTGCCACTTAAAAAAATATTTAAATTCTTTCCGCTTCATCCCTTGTATTGTAATTGTGAAAAGTTCATTTATATTTTTTTTAAAAACACTTGGTGCTGCTTAATTGAAGACACCTACATATTTCAGAATTTAATGGCAAATCTTTTTAATGTGTCATTTGCCTGTCATCATTGCTTCATTCGTTTTTTTTTTCGTCCCCTTTTTTTATTTATGAAAAAAAAAATCATGAAAAATGTTTACAATTAAGAATACGTGAATACAAAAACGAAAAACAAAATAGAAAGAGGTTAAAAATATCGCTCACTTGGATTTTTTTTTGTTTTTGTAATCGCTTTTGGGTTATATAGATTTACATGTGTATATTCGTAACCTGCATTTCAATTCCACTCATCGAGTCTGGGTTTGGTATAATCTTTACTCTCTTTTCTTGCCTGGACGGTTAAAAATGAAGATGGATAGCGAATTTAGGATAATATTTATTTCTAAATTGTTCACGCAACAATTTTTTATTTTTAATTTTAGATAATGAAATGCAATGAAGTAACGAGCGTAGTATGATGGTGCAACTTTCACTCGAAATTCGAAATACTAACAAACCATGATTATGCCAACTTACTAGAAAATAATATTCCAGAATTCTCGCTATGGATGTGCCTTACTTAAGCAAAATTGTTGTTTTTAATTAAATCAAATTTACCAAGTACAGTTGTGGAGCAGGCACTAAAATTGATTGTGAAATTCGTAGAGGTGGCATTGCCGGCTTATTATTAAATATTTACACCTGGCAATATTGAACATGATAAAGAACCAGTACAATAATATGGTGATTCCATATTTTCAAATTAAAAATGGAATGATTAAGTTTTTGTTATAAAAGTTTAGCGGAGAGCGCGAAATGAACATTAAATGAGGGAATATCATTGAAACGAAACACAACTGCTTTTACTTGCTGAATGCTGAGTTAAGTTGAACTCCCTTTTTTCATTCATTCATTCCAATTCCATATTGCTTGTAGATATTTTTTTTCTCTTTTCATCTAATGTTTACGGACCAGTTTATGCTTTTCTTTCATTTTTGATATCTATAAAGAAGACGCTAAACAAAAGTGACACATACATACCTATTTATATATATTAATACTTATGTCAGTTTTGAATTAAGCTGTGGCGCACACATGCATGAATTTATATATGAGGTGTTTTCAAAATGTTTAATTTTTATTGGCAAAATAAACAAAATTTGGCGAGCGAGGATTAGTGACCATTAGTAGGCATACCTTGTGCGCATGCAAAATGTTTTTCACGACCACAGCACCACTTAGAGGCTGCCACGAAGAGTAAGCAGGTGTAAGTAACGGTCGTCGAATTTTATTTTGGGGGAGAATGATAGAAAAGTTGAACATGGTTTTTGTTTAAATCATGGGGATTCTCAAGTGGAAACAACTGGTAGAATTAAAAATGTGTTTGGGGACGAACCAATGAGCATCACATTGATAAAGGAGTGGTACAACCCTTTCAGAGATGGCCGTCCATTACCGGAAGTGAAGCTCGTTCTGGTAGGAACTCAACATTCAGAAATCAAGATTACTGTGATTTAGAATTGTCGAATAACGGCCAGAGAACTTGCTAACGAGGTGAGCATTAGTGTTGGATCCATTCATTCTATTTTAACTGAAGATTTGGAGCCCAGGAGGATGTCAGCAAAACTTGTGCCAAAGTTGCTAACAATTGAACAGAAGCATCTTCACGTGGAGATCGCATAGGACATGCTAGAGACTGCGAAATGTGATCCCAACATCCTCAACGCATCGGTCACTGGTGATCAGTCTTGGGTTTATGGATACGACCCAGAAACCAATTTCCAGTCATCACAATTAAAGCATGCATCATACCCGAGGCCCAAAAAAGCAAAGCGGGTTCGTAGCAAATTGACAGTCATGCTGACCCTCTCTTTTGATTCCAGGGGAGTGGTTCATCATGAGTACGCCCCACACTGCACTACTATAAACAAGGACTACTACCGGGAGATTCTGCGTCATCTTCATGACGATGTGTGATGGAAACGATTGGACCTGTGGGCAGCTTCATCACGATAACGCACCCGCTCATTCTTCATGCACAATGCACCTGTGGTTCGCCAGCCTCCTTACTCTTCTGCAATTTCTGGGTTTTCCCGAAGCTGAAAATGCCTTTGAAGGATCAGATTTCAGGCCAGGGAAGACAACATGCAAATTGCGACGGACCACCTACGCACTATACCAGATGAGGCTTTCAGCAGTGGTAGAAAAGCTGGGAAAAGAATGTGTCAGCTCACGGGGAGCGTTTTGAAGGGGATTCGTGTTAGTCATACATATGTATATGTAATTGTATCTTAATAAGTGTTGATTTTATGAATATCAGTCGAATAGATTTTGAGCAGACCTCGTATATTTCTGTAAATAAGTATGTATGTATACAGGGTGTCCTCTAATTCATCAAGGATAATTTGGAAAATGATTCAGGGTATATTCTAAGAAAAAAGTCGTTCTACAGTAAGGATCTATCTCCAATCTTGATATCATTTATCGAGAATTTAAGAAAAGGCTTACTTTGGTGTACGCTGACCCATGTTAACGGAAATTGTTCTGTTAATATGTACAAACCGTAGAGATATTAGCCTTTCTAACTGCGTTTGAATACAGTTGACATCTTATTTGAGTCTTCAGTTATCCAATTTGTAAGTCTGTTCCATTTCTCTTGCCCATGCTAATTTTGACTTTGAGGTCACTTTTCTCCAGAAAATGCGTAATAAACATAACGTTTTACAATTTTTTTCTTATGAAAAATATGAAGACAACGATAAAAAAAATGAAAAATAAAAGATTTCGTGTTCTGTTTCATTTTTTTATTAATTCAAATGTAGGTAGGTATATTCTTCCACAATCAGTTCTTTTATTTTTCTGCATCGTCCATCGGCAAAACTGGTTCTGCAAAGGAAGGAAAAAAACCCTTTGAGTTAGATAGCAAATAAAAGAATGATAAATGCACTATCATGCCTAGATTCAATAAGGAAGAAAAATAAGAGAGAGTAAATGTGCAATGAGTACAATAACGGAACCACGTCAGCTCGCCACACACTGCCAAACCTTCTCGGTTAAGGGGAACCAGCAATGCGACGCACACATGATAGTATACTCAATCGGTCTCAAACTACGGACTATAAACGGTCGAGTGGAACCGACGGCTAAACTCATCTCCCACACACAACATTGAGCGGAACGGACGCACACACCAACACTCAAGCGGGACCCGAGAATCAGCAACCGCCACACACAACCCGTTATCTCGCTTTATAGCCCGATTGGGGATCCTTCTAATAAAGTCAGTATAAAGAAATCAAAACTACTATTACTACAATGTATAAAAAAAACTCAGTAAACAAACTCACCAGTTCTCGATAAGTCTATTATTTTTTTTCTATATATACTTTGTTTTTCTATTGTACAACAAACTTTTTTTATGCACACGCACCGTCGGTGAGATTTGCGCACCAACTAAACCCTTCAGGCATAATACGAGTGCAACATGCAATAAAAGGAAATTCAAACGGAAACGAGGAAAAGAACTACGCCTCTTCTTCTCATTGTTCGTCTTTTAATTGTTAACTAGCTTACCGTTTGTTTTCTTTTACAAACGTAACATTAATAAAAAAAAAGATCATCAACAAGTGGGAAAACCTGCAGCGGATAAAATATGGAATTTATCACATTTCTAACAACAGTTGAACAGTTGATTAGAGTGGTTTTGAAGAACTAACAATTTTCCAATTTTTTTTAAACTGCATAGCTATAAAAGTTTTAAAGCGTGCTCGTTTATTTGACTACCCTTCAAGACCCTCATATTCATTCTATAATCTACACACATTTATATGTGTATATGTATATTTAGAGTCCATTCACAGCTCAGTAAATTGCGAATGAGCTGATTACGAACAAATTATTTTTAAGTATATTTAAAGACAGGCAAATATAAATTTTACTATTCCAAAAGCACAGAGCTTAATTTATCTGTGGATAAATAAAAAAAAAACTCAAATTCATTTAGTTTTTGCGAAGAACTGTCAAATTTTACTCTCATTCCACAAATGTGGAACCCAGTCTACAATACATTCGCACGACCAAACATTTGCGCGAATTTAACCTAAGAATTCTATTTCGTTTTGTTTTGTTCACAGGACGCTGTGACTTAAGGGGGTAGTCTCATGTTCGATCTGTCTTCAAAAAATCAATTTTTTTCAAAGTTTAATAAGAATATACTGTGAAAATTTTAGACCGATACACTAAGTCATTTTAAAGTTAAAACAAATAATAAGGAAGAGCGTACCCTGCAGCTGCGGGGATTACTATATACCAAGCTTTAAACGTGTTTTCCCGATACTACTTTCTATCCGCCGGCTTAGATGTTTAAAAAAACATGGACCGATTCGTATGAAATTTTAACACAATATTCTACACATGAATGGTTCTGTCCGTTACCAGAATTAAATTTTTTATACACTTTTTTTTTATCTCGATTTTAAACCGAACAAAACAGTCGATTTTTGAAAAAAAAAATTTACAAGGCCGCCATTTTGTTATTTTTCACACAAATCTTTTAAATCTTCTACGGGACAGAATGACAATCCTACTGAATAATAATCTTTGTCGAATTTTTATTTCAGATGATTACAAAAGGAGCATTCAGGGGGGCCAGCCACCTACTTTTTTTTTGAAGAGACATACTTTTCCTCACCAAAATGACGTTAAAATATTTTTTTTTATTTAACTAAAATTTTGTTTGTATTATTCAATAGCTAAATAATAACATATCGTTCTCTGCCTGCAATAATGGCACAACTAATTATTTTCAGTTTCGAGATATAAGCTATTTAAAATCATGCCTTTTTTCAATTTGGATTTCTGTTCTTATAAATTATGCTATCCTGACACGGATTTGCCATTTTAATGTGAAAGGCATTACTTTCTTATAACTTTTTTGCGGGATTCAAAAAACAGTTGAGCTGAATTTCATGGTCGAATAGGGAGGTAGAAGTTACTAGTGATTTAAAAGCAGCGTTAAGCGCGGATTTAATTTGATCGATTTCATGCGACTTAGTCTACAAATCAATGGAATCAAATTTTTTGGAATGGCAGGACTAAAATAAACCACATGGGTCCTGGCAGTAGAAGATTTTGAAGAAGATCTAAAAATGCTGCACTGGCGGGAGCCAACAAACGCCTGTAGGTGTTTTTCTTTTTTTTTATTAGATTTATGGGATTTTGACGAAGGAATAATACGTTGATATCTCGAGAATGTGATGTTCCCGTGGGCTGAGTAATGTATGCGTGATACTAAGCACACGGCAAAACTCACAAAAGCATATTTGAGGTTTCATGAAAAGGCAAACGATGTCATTTTGCAAAAAATACTTCATAGAAAATTGAAAGTAAGGCGTTCTGAATTAAATAAATACAATAAAATCTACTTGAAATAAATGAATATTTATGACGTTGCTAAAATCTATTCATATTCTTGATAGCATACATTACGGACAGTACCATAAAAAAATGTTTTCTCAAAATATGTCTAGCATTCATCCTTTAAAGTTTCCAGCAATTTATCCGTAGCACTTTGCACAAAAAATATTGATATGATTTTCCTCGCATATAAAAAAAAACAAACTTAAGGTCTTTTTTTCTTTAGACCAAACCACATATTGAACTTATTTCCTACATCAAGCAGCGTAATTCTTTGTATTAGATGTGTACATCATGACTTTTCTAGTTGGCGTTAGGTTTGTCCTATATTTATGCTTGTTGCATTATCAATTGTATGAACTAATACCTACCAACATACTTACTACTAAAGCTGACGCAAATAATTCAAAATAGCACCAAAAGCTCATTTTATCATAACCTTAGTGCTCGCATAACTGTCTACACACATATATAAGTACATAGGCACGTACCTACAGGTATACATTTCTACAAATAGTAGGTAATAATGAACTCGGACATTAAAAACAGTGGTAGTCGTATCTTCTCCAATATTTCTTACGATATAACGTTTACTAGGTATGTAACTTATCTACAACTACTCACCGTAACAAAAGTGAAAAGTAAAAACATTGAAGATCACTGAGTGACGGAAAGTGTTGGCATCGAGTAGGTATGTATGAATTTGTGTGTAGGTACTTTTCTACAATAGTTGATGAGACCTACATAGTTACTGTAATGCTTGCTACTTTTGTTGTCACATCTCAAGGATCTTTAAAACATCCTAAGATAGGTTAGGAAAAAATGGCTATCGGAAAGACCAACCCACTTAGGCCTATTTGCCCATTATAATGTCACGTGGATCTATGATCCTCCTACTCTTGGAACCAGTTTGAGCTTATGATGAAGCGTAGGAGACTGTTAACGTCTATATTCTCTAGATCGCTTAAGTCATTGTAGAATAAAGCTCCTAAGTGGAGCTGGGCATGTGCAAAGTAGGTGGAGGGTTGTCTCTCCTTCTTCCTCGCTCAAGCAGCTTCAATGCAGTTTATAGGGATCTACTAAGTTAATCTTAGTGTTTATGCAAGTGATTTGTCTTCCTAAATAATTTAATGCATATTTTTCCTCAAGGCATGCTGTAATACACAAAACAATAGATAAATTTGCATAGCCACAACACAAGAGCTTGAATTAAAAAATGTAAATGCTTTCCACATCTTTCCTTGTAATTATGTGAAGGTCATTTCATTTTTATCCCAAAACACATTCAGAAAAGCTCTTGTACTGCTTGATTCGGGAATTTGAGAATTTGATTACAAATCTATTCCTCTCGTTTTCTTTTTTATTCATTGTTAGGGGGACCCGCATACACAATAAAAATTTTCGATGAAGGAAAAAAATATTTCAATACACATAGAGAAAAACAACTCGAAAAATTTTTCATTTTACGTGTAGTCAGAGCTGTGAAAAATATTATTACTTCAATGCTATAACTTAATAAATAGAACCAAGTTTTTACATAATATTTTAAATTATTTTAACGAAAATTTCCAATAAAAATATTAATCCTGAACCAAGGTAAAAAATCGACCGTTGATCCCTCTCTTACAAATTGTGCCTCTCAGTGACCATCAGTCTTTCTTGGTTTATCTAAAATCAGTGAAACGAATTAATCGAAGATTTTGTTTCTCATGTACGAGTATATTTTATAAAATGTCGGCATCTACAATAGAAGTAAACTTTTGCATTCTTAGAAAAAAACGCTCACTAAATTTGTATTTTTGATTGAAATATAATTGATACCATCAGTTATAAAATGTGTCATCATTCAAATGTCCTCCAAGGAACCGCTTGCATGAGTGGATGCGGTGGACATAATTTTCCATGAGTTTCGTATAATTTGGCTGGTATTCAAGCATCTAAAGTCTCTGGGTTATTGGCATATACCGGAGGCTTACTGTAGTCACTAAAGAAGAGAGTCGAATAACGTCAAATGGGACAGCCAAATTCGTCTTTAATAAGTTTATTGTGGGACGCGCTGTATAGCAAGGGTCATCGTCATGTTGAAACCACATATCCTCCAAGCCTTCTAATTCCAATTTATTATGATTACTTGGCTTTAACTCTTGGGTCAATACGATGTTATACGGACGAATAGACATCGCAATATACGTCACAGGGACAGTCGAGAGGTTCCAGGGTTTTGAAAACGACACGGAATCGATTGACTGCGGTCTTGATTAATCGACTCGCATAGAGCCGCAGAAATTCTTTCACTTCTGTCGTTTCACTGTCTCAGTGACGGCAATATTCATTGTGGATTCCAATTTGTTCACTCAACGATTACAACTGCCGAAAATTCGAGTTAACGCACGATACGTGCGTTTTGATTAAAAATCTGTGGGGTGGACGTGGTGTAGTGGTACTAGCAATCGCTTCTCACTCGGAGGGTCTAGGTTCGAGTCCTGCCGATGGCAAGTCAGTTTTTCATTTGTAATTGGAACTCAGACAGAAAAATTCCGCGTGTGAAGGCATAACACTGACACGTAGATTTGGCTGTTGTACAGTTTCAAGCTCAGAAAAAAATACTGTGAATTATACTCGAATCCACTCTGAGTGAAGCAAAATCTCTCCGTCCTATTCGGACTCCCACCCCCTGGAGAGCGAATATCGAAACCAAACGAACCTGAGTTTCAAACCACTACAAAACAATTTTCCTTTCTCTTTCTTCTACCTTTCCGCCCGCGCCCGGGCAACAATAAAGGGTATCTAACCCCTTAGGCGTGCGTAAATTATAAAAAAAAATAATAATAAATAAAAAATCTAAAAGTAGAACTGTAAAAGAATTTTTTTGTTTATTTAATATCGTTGAATTTAATAAGCCGCAATAAATTAATTTTAAAATAGACAGGTGACAGTAAAGACGATCTAATTATTGTTACAAATAGCGTGTATGATCTTCCCATATGCTCTAATATTACGCCTAAATATTTAAAATTTTCAATACGATAAATTTTAAAAGTTTTTTAGTACAATTTTCATTCCTGTTAAATGTTAAAGAATTATGTCTGATTTCAGCTAAAGGAAAACACAAGCAACAGGGTAAATAATCGCATTTTGCTCCGTTTCAACATTGATTACTAGTTTATGGTGTTTAGACCATCTCCGCAACATGACCAATTCATAATTAACATCAGCAAATTTCGGAATAAGAAAAAGTGATTTCGTCAACGAATGGTGTGATTTTACCTTTAAAATGTTGGAAACTAGCGAATTTACAAAAGTTTTAAACAGGGTGACCGCAAAACAATATTGCGGAATACCTATGTATATCGAAGATATATTAGTGTCTGTTCACATTGGCGCGAGCAGGAAAATTGAACGCCACGCTTTTTATTGAAGTGGGAAGAAGCTTTTCTTCCACCGAAAATCCATTTGTAAAGTGGATTTTCGAGTGAAACACATTGTTTTTTTCCATATCGTTCCATTTCTGGTGAGGAATAGGAAAAAAGGTATGTTTCATATTGTCAAAAAGTCTTTCAACCCCATGAAAATGTGAACACGACGTTCATGGTGAGGACTTTCATCCCGTCGCCAATGTAAACAGGCACTTACAAATCTAAACAATTTTTGATATTTACCATTTGTTTTCGATTTTTTAGACACAAAGCAAACTAATCATTAGTAAAACCTCTGAAACTCGCTTCACTTAGTTCATTTACAAGCAATATGTGATCTACCATATCGAAAACTTTAGTAATATCTATAAATAAAGTGGCAGCGGTTTCTGATTCATTTAAGCTATATAATAACAATGTCACCAGTTAGTTTTGGCAAGGCATCCTCCGTAGATTTCCCACTTCTAAGATCATACTCAGAAGCACAAAAGTAATTTGCTTAATTTTTCTTTAAATTACATATAAATTAAATCGAGTATATCATTGTTTCGAATATCGTATGACTCTGTACCAGCTCTTTTGACATTTGATAGATGTCACTTTATGCTTACTTTAGAAGCAAATGGAGACTAATCTTGTTTACATCTGTTAAGTACATTGTGCAAAAATGAACATTTTTTTATTTCCGTAATGGGAAGAAAGCTGTTGACGCTCACAAAGAGATATGTGAAGTTTATTGTGTTTACTGCTTAATAGAACGTACGTGTCAGAATTGGTTTAAGAAATTCCATTCTGGAGATCTTTCACACAGAGATGACTAAATCAAAATCATAATTGAGTCAGATTGTCATATGACTATGAGAAAGATTGCAGAAAGGTTAAATGCATCAAACACATCAATTGGAAATCATTTAAAACATCTTGGACTCTTAAAAAAGCTCGAAATTTAGGTTCCTCATGAATTAACGGATTTACTTAATACAAGGAATCAATTTTTGCGATATACATATGTACATACATCTTAAACGCAAAGGAATGTATCATTTTTTGAAACGAATCATTGCTGGTGACGAAAAATTGATCGTCTACATGAACATCAATCGCCTAACCATGATGAACCAACATACTCCACATTGAAAGCTGAATAGCATCAAAAGCAGGTTATGTTGTCAATTTGGTGGGATTGTATAGGTCTGATATATTCTGAGCTGCTTTCAAGGAACTAAACGCTCAATCCAAAAACGCGACACCATCTTTGGTAACTCGTGAAAAATTATTGAAGCTTGATTGGGAAGCGATGTCACACCCACCACATATCTCCGATCTTGCACCTTGCGATTTTCATTTGTTCCAAAGTTTAGAAAACTCCTTGCATTGTAAAATTTTCAGCAATGATGATTACCTAAAATCGCACTTGGTTCAGTTTTGAGCTAATGGCGGCCAGAAGTTCTATCATGAAGTTGCCATAAACATGGCAGAAGGTCTTCAAACAAAGAGGGAAAAATATGATTGACTAAGTTTATTCTTCTATGAAAAAAAAAAATCAAAATTACTTTCCTACCAAATTGCATACATACATACATGCGTCACTTCAAAACATGTTTCAACATTCAAACGTATAAATATATTTATCCACAACATAAGAGATTGATTTAGAAAATTGAAATGCTCTCCTCTTCATCCCTTGTAATTACGAAAAGCTCATTTCAATTTTATCGAAAAGCACATTTCAAAATGCTTACACTCTTGGTGCTGCATAATTCGAGACACCTTTTTGATTCCAAATCGTTTTCCTGTGTCATTCGCCTATCATCAATGCTTTGTTCGTTTTTTTTCTTCGTCTCTTTTTTTATTTATTAAAAAAAATGCACGAAAATGTTTACAATTAAGAATACGTGAATACAAAAACGAAAAACAAGGTGGAAGGGGGTCAAAAATATCGTTCACTTCCTTTTTTTTTTAGCAATCGCTATTAGGTTGTGTAGACTGTAGCCATGCATGTGTATACTACACAACCGACATTTCAATTCCACTCGAGTTTGTGTTTCGTATAATCTTTACTCTCTTTTCTTGTCTTTCGTCTTCTTCTTTGTACGGTTGAAAATGAAGATGGATGGCGAATTTAGGACAATATGTATGTATTTCTAAATTGTTCATGCAACAATTTTTTTTTTTTCAAATTTTAGATGCTAAAATGCAATGAAATAACGAGCGCAGTATGATAGGTACAACCGTCATAGTTCCAATTCCATCTAAATAACTTTTGCCTTTCGCGCGAAACTCGAAATGCTAACAAACCATGATAATGCCAACTTCTAAAAAAGAATATTTCAAAATTCTCGCTATGAACGTGCCTTACTTAAGCAAAATTGTTGTTTTTAATTAAATTAAATTTACCAAGTACAGTTGTGGGGCAGACACTAAAATTGATTGTGAAATGCATAGAAGTGGTATTGACGGCTTTATGAAATACTCGTAAATGTTCCCACCTGGCAATAATGAACATGGAAAAGAACCGGTACAACAATATGCCGATTCGATATTTTCAAATTAAAAATGGAATGGTTAGGTTTTTATTTTATTATAAAAGGTTAGCGGAGAGCGCGAGATGAACATGAAATGAGGGAATATCACTGAAACGAAACACAACTGCTTTTGATTGCTGAATGCTGAGTTGAGTTGAGTTTACCTCATGAACACCGGCACCGGTCTTTTTAATTCCATTTCCATACAACTCGTAGATGTTTTTTTCTCTTTTCATCTAACTTCTACGGGCTAGTTTATGCTGTTTTTTCATTTTTGATATCTATAAAGGAGACGCCAAAAAAAAGTGACACATACCTATTTATATAAAACAAATGTGAGTTTTGTATTTAGCTATAGCGCTACACGTGCATGGATTTATACATGTGTGTATGTATATATTCCAGTTGCTCAGGTAAATGGCCAAATTATTAGAAAAACGCAAAATGTTCTTAGCACATCAGCAGACACTAAGTAATATGTGTTTGTATTTTGCAGTGTCAGACTTTTCCATAGGCATAAAATGTCAAATTAGCTGTCACATTAAGCTGCCAAGCTTCACTTATTTTCAGTACAGTTTGCCATTTTATCATGGAAAGGTTGATGCCACAACAGCAATTGCAAATCGTTGAAATTTATTTTCAAAATCGAAGCTCTGTTATAGAGCACTTCGTGAAATTTACAGTAGGCCAAAGACCATCTGAACGTACTACCTATCAACTTATTGAACAATTTCGCACCCTATTGGATACTCACCCATCAAAAACGAGAACAGTGCGTTCGGAAGAAAATATTGCGGCTGTGGAAACTAATGTCGAAGATAAGCCCAATTTATCGATTCGTCGTTGTTCGCAGCAGCTTGGCCTTTGTCCATCCAGTATCTGAAAAATTCTGCGTAAGATGTTTCTTAACACTTCAGCAGGCAGTAAGCCTATAAAGCAGTTGTGTTAAGAATGATGTTAACCTAGGATAACAAAATGATTTCCACGTACACATGTGTATATATGTACATATATATATGTACATACACATGGATGAGCATTCATATATGATATAATGTAAAAGAAACGACACTTTAGCGCGCATTTTGCGACCCTTTTCTGGGTCTACAGTTTAGTCTTTGAATTGATTTTATTTATATTAAAAAACCGTATTTGTATGGATAAATGTACATATTAGTCAATTTTTAGATGGATTTTCTTGCCATTCGTTGGTATTATTTTGTGGAACGGCGAGCATTGTTAAGCTATTGTCAACAATTTTTATTATTTAGGCTGTCCACAAAAATCGATAAAATGTTTGTACGTACGTAGGTATTCCCCTATCTGGGAAAACCATATCATACCATACTATATCAATGGTATTGAACACATATTCATCGACATCTCTGCATTTCAATAAAAAAGATTGTTCTCTTAGATTTGTGTGATTTCCTTAGTTAGTGAGTAAACTTATAGTGGGAACCCACAATAGTTTGATTGTTCAAACAAAGATTCAATACTTTCTGATCGTCTCGAACAACGCTGCTCAATGTTGCGAAATAATGTGCGACATCAATAAATTGTTGTTGTTTGTTGGACCTACATATTTATTAATGTTCCAAAACAATTGTCGGATGGAAATTTAATGTAATATGCGGCTAATGGCAGACTGACTTACAATACGATCTGTTAATTGAGTCATTCTATAATCCCATTGGAAATTCGCTGCTAATTTTACACATTGTCATCTGACATAGGACCACCGGCTATTCGGATTGCGGACAAAATCTTGGCATGCTTTGCTATAAAAGTTTTGCATACAGGACTGTGGGACTGGATTTTTTTTATGTTTACTAGTGATGGGGGAAGTGGAGAGGTGACGTGTTACGTCAATCTGAATTTAAAAACACAGAAAGGTGTTATGGTCTGGGGGTGTATGGCGTCTGCTGGTGTTGGGAATTTGGTGATGATTGAAGAGATCATGAACAAAGAAGTGTATTTGAATATTTTAAAAGCAAATCTTTAACCGAGCGCGGAAAAATTGGGTATCTCGAGCACTTTTTACTTTCAACAGGACAACGATCCTAAACATACCGTCTTATATGTTAAGATGTGGATCGTTTATAACATACCCCACATGCTTGTAACACCACCACAAAGTCCAGATCTCAACCCAATAGAGCACATATAGGACTATTTAGAAAAACGTTTGCGAAAACATGAAATGAGAAGTAAATCTCAGCTGAAAGAGTTACTTAAAGAAGAATGGCAGCAAATAATAAAAAAGCTGAACACGAAGCGTCAAAAAAAAATCCAGTCCTTCAGTCCTCAGTGAACATCCTCAATGGAATCGCTAGCAAAAATAACTCTTAATTTAGTTTTTGCTATTGGGGGAATCACCGACAATTTTTTATCTAGTGTACTTAATTTAGAGACGAAAATGGATAGCAAACAAAACCGTCTTGGATGCCGTGAAATTTAAAAAAAAAATGCTTTAGAGGAGGTCCATTCAATCGAGACGATTATGCCTTCATATTAACGGTCTGATGTTTTTATTAACATGTGCAACAACGAGACCACTTCACAGTTTGGACGCAAAAAGGACTGAGAAACAGAATTTTTTGATTTAAGAATAGTAAACTTAAACAGATACATATGTACTCGTACGTCAAGCTTACATTTTAAAAGGTTCCAATTCAATTAGAAAACTAGACGAAATGTGTACACCCGATGGGTCACGCCCTATTAGAATTTAGAACGAGTTAGTTCGAAAATGGTCTAAAACACGTTAAGCCTGACCGTTTAAGATTGAAGGGTTTTGGTAAAGTAAGGAAGAAAAAAGATGTGGCAGGTGGGCGTATCTCCTTTTTCCACATGGCAAGAAGGAGTTGAATACATACTTGAAGATAATTGGAAAAAAATTACAGGACTTTAGCCAAAAGCTTCAATTAATGATCTAAGCATTCTCGATTTTCGGGGTAAGTGCAAAAACTTCCTTATCAGGAAATTAATAACCCTTCTAAATGTATCATTAGTCAATCGGGTCTTAATTCTTGGTTCTTTTAATTGTTCTTTTACGATGTTAGTATTTCTGGACGAATAGTGCGTCTTCCGTCACAATAGCAACCGATCCAGTTATCTACTCCTAGAATGATACTACAAAAGGTGTGGAGCTATCTACGAGTAAAGCTGTGTTTCTAAATAATTTAATATTTACTAAGCAACCTATTTGTTTTTTTTTCTCTTATCTAAAAACAATTTTATAAACTGTTGTTATTAGCTTACTCGTATCATATTTTTTATCTTTTTTGACAATTTCTTCGAAAAGTCAATGTGTCAATGGCTTTGACACCGCATTAATTCTATGCAAAGGTTACCAGATTTTGGAAGGTGGTATTTTTCATGGATATTTTAAGACGTTGGTATGTTTTGTAGAAAATGGTCTTGAGTAATAATTTGTCAGGTCTTCTATCTCCCTGGATTGTAATTTCTACTATCATTTCTCAGGCTGTTGTAAGTTGGGCCCAGCGATGGTGTTTTGTTTTTTTTTTGTTCAACTGGTGGTACGAGTACTTTTGATTGAGCCTTGCTCAGGATATTGTTTTCAAATCGATTTCGTGTAATCCTTTAATCTCAGGGTTAGTGCGCTAAAAAAAATATTGACTCCGTTTATCTAGACAGTTTTATAGGCTTAGTTCATAGTTCAGATAATTATTAATTATGATCAATCTAAAAATCAATATGGTCTAAATTGTTGCGGAGGAACGTATTCGAATAAAGTTCATCCACTAATTATATCACAAATGTTCCTTTGCATTCTTCAAATTATCTTTTATTTCCGTATGTAAAGTAAACAAAATAATTAAAAGAAAAATGTATCGGAAGATCCGGAATTGCCAATTTGACGTGGAGTGGAATAGATTGGCCTTTGTCCGTCCACGTTCTCGGCGAGATGAGGATATATTTTGGCTAAACGGGTTGGTAAACAAGTAAAATTGCTGCTGTGGAGTAAGCAAAATCCAGTAGAGATACACCCATAGATTAGCTTGCCGAGTTGATGTGATATCTGGAGTCGAAAGCACCTTCGCATCGCATTTAGGGTTGTGTATGTCTGGTCGGGGAAATAGGCAGGGCATGGGAAATGGCCCTTGGGTAGGTTTAATCCATCTTGTATCATCCGCGAATTTGAAAAGAGATATAAATGAAAGAACAAATAGCACTGAGAGGTCATGGAAATAGTAACTTCTTCTTTGTTCTTTGTTGGGAAAGTGGCACAGAAAGTGCATATTCTTCCATGAACCCACGTCGCTAAAGCTTCTGCAGAGCTTGTCGTCGGTTTTTACAATCACTCGCAGAAGATAATCAGCTGATCAGCTTTCAGCTCATTACACTCATAAAAGTTGCATGTAGTTTTTACGCTGTCAATAGTCAGTTTCTTCGAAAATATAGACGACATGTGGTTCCAGCAGGATGGCCAAAAAATGGAGAGATAAGATGCGCTTCGCCAAAAGCAGCCGATGAAGCCATACGCCTGAAGTAGTGTACAAAACATCATGTCATGGGCCATTTTCCAAAATGAATTAAATTCCTGTCGTTATCGTTTAACACCCTTCATAATTATTGTATTCGATTATTGTCGAGCGATTTACAGTGCTTGTTAAGAAACACGTGGTCGTGCTGCACTGTCCTTTGAAGCAAGACGCAGATACTGTATCTTGTTGTATTTATTTTTTGCTGTATAAGTTGAATATTTGTTACCTAAATGTTTTTTTTTTCATTTTTTTCATTTGAATTCCTGAAAGTGCTACTTTTGAATTATTTTTGGTATAAAATGCAACTGTATGTGTAGGTTATCACCTCGGCTTAAAAAAAAAATAAATAAATAAATATAAAAAAACTCACAATTATTGTACCAACAATGTAAGCTAAAATTTCAGTTGAGGAAACATGAACACATGCACACATGTGATGTATGTATGACTATAAGTTTTTGAGTACACTCTTACGGACATACGAATATGTACATAAGTACATACCTACATCTGAACTATAAGACAAAACGTCAATGCCTGTTAAAGTATCAGATCAAAAGATACATACATACATATGTATGAATTACGGAATTGATGCAAAAATTCGAGATTATAAATAGGATGGTAATTTCTTTCCACATTTGACACTTGATTTGGAATGATTATGCCAATGCATGCATGAATGTATATCCATATGTATGTATGTATCTATGTACGTATTTATTATGTATACCTACTTATCAAATTAAATAAGGAAACTGTACATATGTACGTATGTATGCATGCATATTTCAAGCTACATAGGTAGGTACAAGAAAGTATAGGAGCAAGAAAGTAAAAATAAATAGCACACGACCGTACCTACTAAAAAGAAAATATACAAACCCTGTGGAAAGAATGCATTCCTTTGAATTTTTCTACAAAATTTAACTCTGAAGAGGGGGCACAAGCCTCGCTAAGACCATAGGGTCTTTTGTAGTAGGTTTAGGTACCATGGCGTGGGCGCACAAAATCGTATTCACAATGCACTCTTCCCTTTGAGTCTTGTGCAAAATTTAACGGTGTCACCACGTTTGAAATGTTGGCAGAGTGAATTAGAAGTTGGCGAAATGGGCAAGCGTAACTGTTTCTAAAATCTTTTTCAATAAGGAATTAGAGTACCGCTGTCAATCCGCACCTGCCTTTCACCATCTCTTTCAAACCTATTCGCACAAATTTTTATTAACTTAAAAAATTGTCTGATCAAAATTGATTATTTCTCTTTTTTTTCGTTCGTTTTTTTTTTACTTGTTTTGTGTGCGCAAATTTTTGAATCATACATGTGTCTTATCATAGCAAAAAGCAAGGCAAGCCTACATACACATGTAGGTATGTTCATATGCATGTAGATACAGTTTACTTCCTCTTTTCTTTCTAGAAGTTCGAAACGCAAGGGAGGCTGATACAAAAAAAAAAAAGAAGAAAAAAACACGACACGGCATTCGCTTGTACACTTCTGTATACATATACGCCATTGATCTATTCCTCTAGCAAAAGGTGTTCCTATCCATAAACATATTTATGTATATAGTATAGCTATTTAACGCGTTCACAAACACACTCAACCCTCATCTAACCAGTTCAAGAGAACGAGATAAAAAAAAAACAACCAAAGCGCGCTGTGTTTATAGGAACGAAACGGTTTCGGTACACAGCGAAAAAGCCGAAAGCGGAAAGCGGGATATTCTCAGGAAATTTTGAATTTGAAAATTTCTTTCTCATTCGGCGTTACTCAGCTAAGCAGTTTGGACGTGCCTGTTCTGTCTGTGCGAAGTGCTAACGGTTATACATACAAAAAGTTGCAAAAAGGAAAAAAAGAGTAGAGAAAGTTTCTCACAACTTTAATAATTTATTAAAAAAATAGTTTCTTTTTATAACAAAACAAAATCACTATGGCCGATGTTGCAGTTGAAAACAAGTGAGTAGAGCAACTTTAAAAAAAAGAAGTAGAATAAAAAAAAAAAACCATAATCCGAGAAGCAAAGAAGTAAGGAAAATATTGAAGGAAAAAAAAAGAAAAGAAAACCGGCGGCGTAGAAAAGCTTTTTCACACCCGTGCGTCTCTTGTACGCGTTATTTTGGCGGCAATATGGCGTCGGTTTCGAAAAAGTCTTGCAGTCGAAAAATTTGAAATACACATATTTGCCTTGTTTTTGATGGAATAAGTGAATCATTTTGCAAAAGAGAACTAACAAAGTTCAGTTTTAGTATGATCCCATTAAAGCTGGTGATAAAATATATAATTTTTTTTCTGTATAATATGAAAGGTGGTTGTCGGGTTCGTGTAGAGATGGAGCAAAAAGAGGAGTAAACGAGAAGAAGCGATTCGAAACAACGAGGAAAAAAAGGAATATAAAATTGCGGTTGCAACTTCTTACCGTACATATTTTGTATTTGGAAAATCGACGCTCGCCGAAAGGAGATAGTTTTACAAAGTGGGATATTTGAATGAAAAGGATGGAGAAAATTAAGCGAGTGTGTGTTGTTGTTTTTTTTTTTGTTTGGTTGTTGTATGTGTGCGTGGCCCTGTATGAGATGGAATTAATGAGCGAGTGAGCCAGAATTCATCAATTTTGTAAGCGAATTTCGCAGAAAAAAAAAAGAAGAAAACGTTTTGTTTTTTCCCTCCTTTTTTTTGTGATTCGGCATGATAGAAAATTATATATTTTGCAATGTTTTTCAAGCAAGCACAAGAGTGTGTGAGTTAGTTGGTTATTGAAGGGGGTGAGATGAATATAAGTGGAATGCTTGAAGAAGGAGTTGAAACGAAGAGAGAAGCGTTAAGATATGAAGAGAAGTGTAATGTTGGGGAAGCAAGTTATATGAATGTGTGTGAGTGTACTCCTATTTTTTTCAGGTATGTATGTAGAAACGACGCTTTCTGGAATGTTGTTTCCCATCGTTGGTTGTTTTTTTTTTGTTTTTTTTTAGAAATGGTGGGAGCGACAGCGGGACAACTCGGCAACGAACCGACGTTTTTTTTAAAAAAAAAGAAAAGGATGATGTACGAGTATTATACCATGCTTCTCAACTTTGTAGTTAACTTTTCTGTTTCCATTAGTAGTTGTTATTTTTCCTGTTTGCTGTTATATCTAATTGCTATTTTTTTTTATGTTCTTGCCGCGTTGTTAAAGATGAGTAAATCTTTTTCTTTTGTTTGTTGCCTCATTCTTTAGAAATGCTATTTAGTGTTAGTGTACATAAAAAAGACGAAATCCAAAAAGGTCGTTACCGGTCATCGTCAAGGTCTGTTTGCGGCATGAATAAACTTCAAAGTATAAAGATGTATTCTAAATGGTTAGATAGATACACATGTTCTTTGCATTAATTTGGAGAAAGGAGAAACATTTTCAGAAACGTACTCATTTATATTTTTAATTTAATGCGCATGAATTTATTCACATGAAAAAGTTGTACTTATTTCTATTCATCTATTTAAAAGGTAAAGACCGTTACTTTTACTCATATTAGCCAGCAGGCACCTACATATGCATAGATATGGTTTGTGTACATGTTCCTTGCACACAAGTTGCTTATACTTAAAGGATTTTGCGCATTCGTAAAGCGGTTTATTTTGTAAAAGGGCGCTGAATAATTTTAGGTTTTTCCCCCCTAAATAAATTTAAAATTAACCGGATTATTGTATTTTAATAGTTGCAACAAATTGAATTTAATTAGTTGGCGTGGACATCTTTTATTTTTTTTCTTATCCTTAAATATCCTTTCAAGGTCAAATTTGTAAAGGTTTTTTTTTTTTTTATTGAACTCCAACTTGTTCACGTATTTTGAAACGAAACATAAAAACAATTCACAAAACCGTCAAAATTTCGTGTTTCATTTTTACAGTATGCGGAATAGGTATTTGCTTATTTGTAATATAAGCGAATTTGTACTAATTTAAAATTCAAAATGAAAAAAAATTGAATTTTCAGAGACACCCCAGTCGTTGAGAAGGTCGAGGAAGTTGATGCCGCTAAGGTTGAGAAAACTGCCACAGAGAACGGTGCAGCTGAAGAGGCAAAAGAAAACGGTGACGCCGTTAAAGGAACTGCTGACACCACCGATGCTGCTGTGACAGCTGTTGACGCAAAAGACGAAGACTCAGCGCCTTCAACAGACGACGATCAAAACGGCGACAAAAAAGACGAAGCTGAAGCTGAAGAAACGAATGGTGACTCAACAGGTCAGTACCACCTTATTATTTTTAGGCAATCAAACATTCATTTCACAATAATGCATAAAAGACTCCTAACACATACAGAAAAAAAGTCATTAAGGAGACAAATTAACATATTTCTATAAGTTTAAGACAAGAAAAAGAAAAATTATACGTGTATTAACTTTTTTTTATCGTATTTTGTATAGATGCTCCAGCTGAAGCTGTAAAGAGGAAAATCGCAGCTGATGCCGATGCCAAATCAGACGGAACAGCCGCCACTCCGGAAAAGAAAGCCAAATTGGATGAGTCGAAAGAAGATGTAACCAATGGCTCAGATACAACTGAAGTAGCGGCTTAAACACAAACCACAAACAAAAAAACTTAATTATTTTAATAATAATACAAACAAATAATTTTTTTCTTTTTATTTAACAAAATGAAGAAAGTTTTTTTTTCTAATTTTTATGTATATGTATGATTTAAATGAAAAAAGTAATAATATATGCGTATGTGAAAAGCAAGCGTATATTTCCTAAAGCAAAGTTAGGGGATGATTTAAACAAACATATAGACGAGAAAAAAACGTAAAAGCATGCCTCCTTGCTCCTTCTCATAGTAATATAAATAATATTCCTTCTTCGATCCATGTTAATAAATATCATGAAGAACGTATACATTTCTATATTATAAAGTAACGATTGTTTAAATTCTGATCTTTACATATAAGAAATTTGATAAAAAAATAAAGTATATAAATGACAAAACAAAAACAAAGGAGTTATAAATACAAATTGACAAAAAAAAAAAAAATGGAAATGTACCCCTCTTTTCCAGCCCTTTTCTAAAAAAGTAAACAATATCCTTTTTACTTCAATTTTTTTCTTGCTCCCCCCTGTCAAGAAGAAAAAAACAACAGAATGCTGTTCGTTGAAAAAAAAAGAGATAGTTCTGAAAAATTCCTTGTAATATTTTAGTATTGTAATAATTTATTTATAAGGACATAAAAAAAATACTACTCATTCTTAAAGGTTATTTTTACTTATATCACTTAAAACCAACAAAAACAAAACAAACTGAAGAAAAAAAAACCTTTTGTGCAACAAAACGTGTAAGCCAGAAATGATAAAGAAGAAATACAATAACAAAAAATGTGTCAAAATAAATAAAAAAGTTCAATAGACGAATTATATCAATATACATATAAAAAAGAAATTCTGTAAGAAAAAAGAACATATATACAAACAGTGGTGGAACTTTTGGTGATATTCATCAGCAAGTTTCATTGCGATAAAAAGAAAATGAAAAAATAAAAAAACAAATAAAAATCGAAAGTTTAATAAAGGAAAACTATTTATTGAAAAACAGAAGCAAAGAAGAAAAAACATTGAACATAATAAAAAAAACTGCCTACCTATTTTTGACTATTAATTGTATACAAGGTTTTTTTTTTGAATAAATTTTACTGCAACATAAAATGAATTATTCAAGATAAAGGATTTTAGGTTGACCGTACTTAAGTTTTTGAATATATCTGTTCTTTGAAAAGCAAAAATACAAAAATGCAAAATTGTAATACAAGATGGAAATACATGTAAAGTATAATAAAAGGGAAATGACGTTTTACTGTATAAATGTGCCTGATGTTCATTGTTTAAATTGAATTGGTGGACGGGATCGAGGCGGATGTTGTGTGGAATGTTTTGTCTGATTGGCAGTTGCTTGTGAAGCATCAAGGTTGGTTCGTATATTGGATTGAACATTTTTATAGTTTTTAATCTGACAGAGAGATGGCACCTTTTCAGTTCAACATATTTCAAGAAAGAATGATATGTTGATAAAGTCATTCACTTGAAGTAGTTGAAAATTAAATAACTTCGTTGTTAACCTTTTATTGTCACCTTATTTGCTTTAATTTTCGGTATCTACTTCTGCCGCACCCATCAACGATAGTAGCCGAATATAACATGTTAACCTGCTAGACATAATTTGTATCTGAAATTGGTATTTATACCTACCTCATTAAATTTTTATTCCAAATACTAATGGTACTCTGCCAGTGGAGTTTCCAAATACTAATGACACGTACTCTGCCGGTGGAGTAGGAGTTTTTGTATCGAACTTGTAAGTGCCTGTTTACATTGGCGACGGGTGAAAGTCCTCACAATGAACGTCGTGTTCACATTGTCATGCGGTTGAAAGACTTTTTGACAAGTGGAACACTTGAATCGGAGCCTGATGTTCATTGTTTAAATTGAATTGGTCGACTGGATCGAGGCGGATGTTTGTCTGATTGGCAGTTGCTTGTTATTAGTGAAGGGTAAAGGGTGGTTCGTATATTGGATTGAACATTTTTATAATCTCACAGAGAGATGGCACCTTTTCAGTTCAACATATTTCAAGAAAGAATGTGATATGTTGATTGAGGCGTTCACTTGAGGTAGTTGAAAATGAAATAACTTCGTTGTTAACCTTTTATTGTCACCTTATTTGCTTTAATTTTCGGTACCTACTTCTGCCGCACCCATCAACGACAGTAGCCGAATATAACCTGTTAACCTGCTAGAGATAATTTGTATCTGAAATTGGTATTCATACCTACCTCATTAAATTTTTTTTCCAAATACTAATGACACGTACTCTGCCGGTGGAGTAGGAGTCTTTGTATCGAACTTGTAATCTAAAAGTTTTTCTTTTAAGAAGCGGGGATGCCATCAAAGTTTTTTGCAATATTCACAAAGAATTTTTTGAATTTATCTGTGTATATAGACTTCATTTTTCTCGTCCCAATTTATCATTAGATTAATTTTCATACGGATAAAGTTCTAAATAGTACTCACCTCCGATTGTTTTAAATTTTTTTTGTACGTCAGAAGTGAAAATCCAAAGTGATTTTTGGCGCAAACTACTAGAAAGGACTAAAAGGACATACAAAGTTTGAAAATCCCGGAGAAAAAAAGCTCAAATATCTTCAAAACTATAACACTAAATTAATGCTACAATTAAGGACCTCCAATTGAAATAAAAAGCAAAGAGATATGCAAAATCTAAATTTGGAAAATGTGCTCAAATTTTAGGGTAAAAAGGTTTTATATTTCAAAAACAATTGCATTAAGGTACTTTTTTGTTACTGAATTACGAAACTACATTTTAAAACCTTTTCAACGATACTAAACATGCTATATTTTTAAAACAAAATAGTTAATATTGTAAAATGTTTGTGTGGGTACAAATGATAGAACTTATTCTTTTCAATACAAATCCCTTTATTCAGTACAGCTACAATTCACTATTTAATTCTTTCTCTCAGTACAATTCAATTTCTCAACCACATATACTTTTCTTATCTTTTACTTAAACCACTTAATCACTTCTTCTAATTAACACTTCAAATTCAACTTTGGAACTGATTTGCATACCTTTGGGATGCTGGTATTTATACTCGAATGACATACTTCGAGAACAATCCTCGCCACCCAGCGTCCCATACAATTTCCAATTTGCTAGAAAATTCGATTCTACTCTCCAGTCAATGACTTTGCTAATCCAGTATCGAAACCTTCGAGTCTTCGAGTTTCGACATTTTCTGCTAGATGTCGCTGCTCACATTTGAGTGGTTATCACATTGCTCCCTCCCTACAGTTGTTCGTCCCGAACAACTTCGTCATTCAGCATCCCGTTGAAATGACACATTCTATCCAAATGGACCACTTTAAATTTTCCTCGATCCCCACGCTGGATCCGGTAGACAACGTCATTAATGCGGGTTATCACCTTGTATGGACCTTCCCAGTCCTGTTGCAATTTTGGTGATTTGCCTTTCTTACGCTGAGGATTATACAGCCAAACCAGATCTCCTTCGTTGAAACCGGAAGATTTCGCCTTGATATCGTACCTAGTTTTCATGCGGCTGCTTGCTAGCTTCATCTTTTCTCTGGTGTCTTCATGCAATTTACGAATCCTGCTGCGTAAGTCATTCACGTACTCGTTCACCTCTTTGGGCTCCGTCGGTGGGGATCCGAATTTTGCTTCACTTGGCAACCGAATTGTTTGACCAAATAAGATCTCGGATGGTGTGTGCCCTGTTGAGCTATGGACCGCGTTTCGGTAGGCCATTAAGAAGAGGGGTATGTGTCGATCCCAATCCCGCTGGCAGTTGCTGACCACCTTAGATAGATGCTCATTCAAGGTCCGATTGAATCGCTCGACCATTCCATCAGATTGAGGGTGTAGTGGCGTTGTCCTTGTCTTTCTTATTCCCAAATATTGGCATATTTCCTGGAAGACTTTTGATTCAAAGTTTCGCCCTTGATCAGAGTGCAGCTCCATTGGTACCCCAAATCTGCTCACCCAGTTGTTGACTATCTGTTCGGCTACGGTCTTAGCCTCTTGATTTGGGATGGCAAACACTTCCGGCCACTTACTGAAGTAATCCATGACTACGAGAGTATATCGGTTTCCATTAAAGGTTTCGGGAAACGGCCCAGCGATGTCGATGGCTATTCGTTCGAAAGGTGCTCCGACATTGTATTGTTGCATTTGTCCATGTGGCTTTACTTTTGGGCCCTTGGTAGCCGCACATCTTATGCACTTTTTGCACCAATTCTCGACATCTTGTTTAGCGCTTAGCCAATAGAAACGTTCCCTTACCTTTTCCAACGTCTTGTTTATTCCCAAATGGCCTCCTGAGATTCCGTCATGTATTTCATGGAGCACTTGGTTGACTCTGGACCGTGGCACAATTAGCTGCATACGAGATGTTGTCCCATCTGCACTTTCCCATTTTCTCTTCAGCAATCCATCTTGCACAAAAAGCGAGTCCCACTGTGCCCAGTATGCCTTCAGAGTTTGGCTCCGATCTGATATCTGCTGCCAGCTTGGTCTTTCCTCGTGTTCTTTCCATCTTTCCACGTGGCGAGGCCCAAGAAGCTTCTCAGTTGGTGTTTATCTTTTGGAGAAGGCCAATTTTTCACGGCTTCGATTTTGTCAGGATCCGTTCTTACACCTTCCGCTGATATAATGTGACCCAGATATTTTACTTCCGGACGAAACAAGGCACACTTTTCTGGGTTGAGCTTTAAATGAGCACTTCGTAGCCTCTCAAACACTTCTTTTAGATTTTCGCGGTGCTCCTCGTACGTCTTACCTATGACGATAACGTCGTCCAAATATACTAGGCAGGTTTTCCAGGTAAGTCCTTGCAATGTTCGTTCCATTAGTCGCTCGAAGGTGGCCGGAGCGTTGCACAGTCCAAACGGCATCACTGCAAACTGCCAAAGACCGCTTCCTGTAGTGAAGGCAGTTTTCTCACGGTCCGTACGATTTATCTCTACCTGCCAGTAACCGCTCTTCAAGTCAAGTGTTGAAAACCATTTCGCTCCAGAAAGCATATCCAAAGTGTCATCGATTCTCGGAAGTGGGTAGCTGTCCTTTTTAGTGACATCATTGAGACGTCGGTAGTCTACACAAAATCTCGTGCTGCCATCTTTCTTCTTCACGAGGACCACTGGAGATGCCCACGGACTTTGCGATTCTTCAATCACTCCCTCAGCTTTCATCTTCGACATCATTTCGGCAACTTCTGTTTGCTTTGCCAATGGAAGACGCCTTGCAGGTTGACGGATTGGTCGAGCGTCTCCGGTGTCAATGTGGTGTTGAACAATATGCGTACGTCCATATTCTACGTCTTGTGTAGCAAATATATCAGCGTACTCACCGATTAGTTTTTCTGCCAGGATTCGCTGATCTTCGTCCAGATTACAGAGGCTGAGAATTTTGTTCTTGATTTTTATGCTCTGAACTGTTGTGGCCGGTTTTGCACCCTTTTTTTCCGTTGTGGTCGATATAGCCTCAACAGGTACGCATTTTCCCACTATCTCCCCCTTTTTCACCTTTACACTGAATGTCTTTGGATTTAGAATCCTTACAGGGACCATGTTGTTCTTTGGCTCCACTAAGGTCTTTCCCACCATGAAGTCTCTTTTCTTTTCTGACTCCATCAAATAGAATCGGTGGCTACCAGGACCACCTTCCACTTTTGCCCACAAAATTGCTTCTGACGAAGGCTCTAGACTCTGATTGCTGCAGATAACGACATTTGAGACTGTGGTATTGGCGTTTCCGTATATCATTGGTATCTCCATGTTTCCGTATTTCAGGGTTTGTGCCCCCAAGTCGACTATAAGTCCATGTTCTCTCATGAAGACTGTACCAATGATGCACTCGTCACATATGTCAGCTACCAGAAACGCGTGAGTGAATGTTATTCCGGCCAGTTGGATTTTTATGCGGACTTCACCATATACCTTAATCGTTGCTCCTGTAGCTGTTCGCAAGCTGCAACTGCTAGTGTTATGCAGCCAAGACTTCTGCACAAGATTCCTCCTGATGATTGAGGCCATGGCACCGGTGTCTATTGTTGCCATCCATTTTTCTTTTCCACTGACTACTTCTACTAGAAGGCTTTCGCTGCATCGTTTTGCCAGCGAGACTTGGGTGATGGTCCTGGGGCCGTCGACTCCTGCTACCAACTTCTGCCCCGCGAAGTTGGTGCTTAAGCATTTCCCGACTGATGATTTCGGGAAGGTTGACCGGCTTCTTGATAGCTGTTTCTGCGGGTTTCTTCCTCTATTTGCTTGTCACCACAGTGAGGGCAGTCTTTTCGTCGCACCGGTTCTTTACACTGCCTTTGAAGGTGTCCTATTTTATTGCAATTCCAGCAGCGCATTATTCGTCTATCCCGTCGAGTATCTCGTTCCTCGGCACTAATTCTTGTGCAGAAGCATTCGACAGATGCTACTTCCCTGACGAAATGTGTTCCCCTGGAAGCCTGATTGGCTGCTTCCATCGCCAGAGCGAAGGCAAGTGCTTCAGCAAGGGTTCTTTTCCCGGCCATCCTTACTGCGGACTGTAGCTTCGAATCGGCAATTCCCCTGATAAATGCATCTTTTGCCATTTCGTCGATAATTTCCTGTCCTGCGGTGGGGTATGACAGATGTGCCAGTCTACTCACGTCTGCTTGGAGCTGCTGCAGTGTTTCTCCTCTTTGCTGCGTTCGGCTTTGCAATTGGACCTTGTAGACCTCCTGCATGTGGCTGTCCCCAAACCGTTTCTCGATAGCCTGCACTAAAGTCACATAATCTTTATGCTTTTCGATGTCTACTGTTTGCAACAATTCTGCTGCAGGACCGTGCAAGGCCATTGTTAGGGCAAAGCACTTTTCCTCATTGTCCCAGTCGTTTGCACAGGCAGCCATTTCAAACTGCTTCTTATAAGTAGACCATGAGGTCTGGCCATCGAATGAGGGAGGCTTCAAATCTTTTCTCCTTGGACCGCTTAAAGAACATTCTCGCAGTTTCTGTTTTCGCACTGTGTCGAGCTCTTTTGCCAGTTGCTGAACTTTGCTGTCCATTTCCTCGAATTTTTCGCCAACATTCTTCTCTATTCTATCAAATTTGTCATCAACGTTCTTCTCTATTCTTTCAAATTTGTCATCGATTTCTTCGAATTTTTGCTGGAGAATGTTCTTTTGTTCTTCCAGATTATTCTTTTGTTCATCCATTTTCTGTTGAAGACCGTGCAGATTGTTGGTTTGTTCGTTGAATTTTTGTTCCAGACTGTTCTGGAGAATGTTCTTCTGTTCTTCCATATTTTTCTTTTGTTCGTCCAGCTTTTGTTCGAGGCTATTCTTTTGTTCTTCCATTTTTTTGTTTTGTTCGTCCATTTTTAATAAGAGGAGTTGCATCATTGCAGCCATGTCATTGCCGGTACTTGTCTGTTCATCCTCGTCAACATCAAAGGAATATGCATCTGGATCATGTCCCTCGTTGTTCAAAGCCTCCTGAAGTCGGAGCACCAGGTCACTTTTTCCTCCACTGGCGCTGAGGCTTCTCTTGTTCAACTCGGATTTGAGTTGGACGAGGGTCAACTGCAATAGTTTTCGACCCATTCTAGCCTTTTCAAATAGTCAGAAAACACTTTTTTTTTTTTTTTTTTTTTTTTTTTTTTTCTACACACACAATAAGTCCTATCCCACTTCTGACACCAATGTAAAATGTTTGTGTGGGTACAAATGATAGAACTTATTCTTTTCAATACAAATCCCTTTATTCAGTACAGTTACAATTCACTATTTAATTCTTTTTCTCAGTACAATCCAATTTCTCAACCACATATACTTTTCTTATCTTTTACTTAAACCACTTAATCACTTCTTCTAATTAACACTTCAAATTCAACTTTGGAACTGATTTGCATACCTTTGGGATGCTGGTATTTATACTCGAATGACATACTTCGAGAACAATCCACGTCATCCAGCGTTCCATACAAGTTCCAATTTGCTAGAAAATTCGATTCTACTCTCCTCGACTGTCTTTGCTAATCCAGTATCGAAACCTTCTGGTCTCCGAGTTTCGACATTTTCTGCTAGATGTCGCTGCTCACATTTGAATGGTTATCACAATATGAACACTTTATTTCTCCAGAAACACAAAACAATTGCTTGACATAATTCAGTTACACGGCCTATATCAACAATTTTCCGCTATTTTTGTTGAATGAAATAGAAGGTGAGTGGCCCGCTTCGCTCGAAAAAATGATTTTAACTTCTTCTCCACAGGGCTTAGCGGCTCATGCGACTTCGTCGCTCCGCTAAGGGTATGTCTACAACTGTCAGGTAGGCGCCTATGCGCAAGGTACCTTAATGATAAAAGCGACTGAACCCAAGTATCTCTAAGCGTCTTAGACTAAATAATATCTTGTGATAACCACTCAAATGTGAGCAGCGACATCTAGCAGGAAACTCGAAGACTAGAAGGTTTCGGTACTGGATTAGCAACTGGAGAGTAGAATCGAATTTTCTAGCAAATTGGAAATTGTATGGGACGCTGGATGGCGAGGATTGATCTCGAAGTATGTCATTCGAGTATAAATACCAGCATCCCAATCACCAAAATTGCAACAGGACTGGGAAGGTCCATACAAGGTGATAACCCGCATTAATGACGTTGTCTACCGGATCCAGCGTGGGGATCGAGGAAAAATGAAAGTGGTCCATTTGGATAGAATGTGTCATTTCAACGGGATGCTGAATGACGAAGTTGTTCGGGACGAACAACTGTAGGGAGGGAGCAATGTGATAACCACTCAAATGTGAGCAGCGACATCTAGCAGGAAACTCGAAGACTAGAAGGTTTCGATACTGGATTAGCAACTGGAGAGTAGAATCGAATTTTCTAGCAAATTGGAAATTGTATGGGACGCTGGATGGCGAGGATTGTTCTCGAAGTATGTCATTCGAGTATAAATACCAGCATCCCAAAGGTATGCAAATCAGTTCCAAAGTTGAATTTGAAGTGTTAATTAGAAGAAGTGATTAAGTGGTTTAAGTAAAAGATAAGAAAAGTATAAGTGGTTGAGAAATTGAATTGTACTGTGAGAAAGAATTAAATAGTGAATTGTAACTGTACTGAATAAAAGGGATTTGTATTGAAAAGAATAAGTTCTATTATTTGTACCCACACGAACATTTTACAATCTGTTTGGTACCATTGAAAAGGTTATAAAATGTAGTTTCGTAATTCAATAACAGAAAGGTACCTTGATAAAATTGAAAAATAAAACCTTTTTCCATAAAATATGAGTACATTTTCCAAATTTTGATTATATCTCGAAAATTGTTAAATGGATTACAAAGTTTTTTATTTCAATTGGAGGTTCTTAATTGTAGCTTTAATTTGCGGTATCATTTGTACTATTATATATACGTTTTATAGTTTTGAAGACATTTGAGGTTTTTTTCTCCAGGGTTTTCAAACGTAGTAGTTTGCGCCAAAAATCGCTTTGGATTTTCACTGCTGACGTATAAGACTAAACGTATAAAAAAAATTTAAGAAAATCAGAGGTGAGTACTATTCGGAACAGCATTCCTCTAATTCCGTTCCATATGACGGGAACCTTTTTTGAAAACATAAAATATAGTAAACCAAACGTATTATCTCAAGCCACTTTTAATAAAACTAACTTTCATAACAGCATTGTCAGTCGAAAAGTTTATACTAACGCACATCCGACTGTACTTAAAAATGATAGTATGTATTAACACTTCAAATCCTTTGGAAATAGCCAACGAACTCAGCAATTACTATTGGGCAAACTTTTTTTCCATGTATTGCAGTACGCAAACTTAATGTAACTGTTGCGTTAAGGCTGGCAAAAGCAACGTTTATAGAAACAGCTTCGTGTTTGAGTCTATTACGGGATTTGCATTGCGAAAAACTATTTATTCTCTTCCTAATTCCAATTCACATGGCAATGATAAAATCTCGAATTTGATACTAAGAACATTGGACCCAATTTAGTAGATATTTTGTTTTACCTTTTTGGTTTTAGCATTATGTCTGGAACTTTTACCTCTGAACTTAAATGCGCTGTAGTGATTCCCTTATTTAAGAAGGGCAACAGGACAGAACAAAAAAATTTTAGAGAATTTTAGCTTATCTTAATCATATAAATTTGTTTAGTACCATGGAGTTTGGTTTCAGGACTGGCCTCTCCACTGAATACGCTCTATTGGACTTTTGCTCTATCTTATATAAGGGGTTCACAAGGGTTGGTCTTACCAATAGCCACTTTAACCTATATAAGGGGTTAGATAAAAATCATTTTTGTGCTGTCATTTTGTGGACATAACTATGGCAGTTATGTCGGTTGATCATGTAGTTCTCTTAGATAAATTATATAAGGCCGGATTCAGAGGATTAATATACAAATGGTTTGAGTCTTATCTTAAAGATAGAATGCAATATGTAAAAATTGGAAACAATATAAGCAGTTCGAAAACCAATAACCTGGAGGTACCTCAAAGTTCTGTACTTGACCCAATTTCATTTCTTATACATATAAATATAAAATAAATGGAATGCAATCAGTTCAGCTCAATGACAATGTATCCGATTTTCTTCCAACTGTTAGTGGTGTCCCTCAAGGTCCTATACTTGGCCCCCTATTGTTCTCATTATATGTAAATGAGCTTCCATCCATTATAAACAACTGTTCGTCACATATGTATGCTGGTGATGTTCAAATGTAAATGAAGATCTTGAAGAAATTTCACGTTGGTCTGAACTTAACTGATTTTCTTTAAATGCTAAGAAATCGAAGTGCCTAGTCATATCAAAGAAACCACTGGAACTTTCATATTTTCCACCTATTTTATTGAAAAGCTCCGAAATAGATTATGTTGAGACTGCAAAGAATCTTGGGGTCACTTTTAATCGCAAGTTAACTTGGGAAAATCACATCAGTGCTGCCGTTGAAAAGGTATGTGGGGTTTACCTTATTTATGGGTAACACAGTCTTTTGTTCCAACTAAAACCCGCTTGATGTTAGCTAAATCTTTGGTTATTCCTATTTTACTCTACGGATGTGAAATCTTTTGTAGCTGTGACTCGATCAGTAGAAGAAAGCTTAATGTTGCTTTTAATAGCACAATACGTTATGTTTTTGGGCTACGTAAATATGACAGAGTAAGTAGTTTCTTCTCGTTTGCTCGACATGCCTTTTGAGAGCTATCTCAAGTCTCGCGCTCTAGCCCTGCTATCGGATATTCTCGTAACACGCAAACCATTATACGAAAATACTCGATTTGCCTCTTCGTCAATTTTTCGTAAATTCAGTCCGATTGTGAAATTCACTACCGCGAAATTTAAGAACTAATTTAGGTACAAGCACAACAAGGCTTACAAAGGAATTACGCATCTATTTATCTACAAATCTGTAAATAAATTTTTCAAAGCTATTAATACATTACAATTTTAATCTTTACCTATATAATTTTTTGTTAAGTTTTAAGTTGGTACAACTACTCTACTAGTTTTCATTGTTCTTAATTAGCTTTGCACTATCTTATAAGATGTTGTGTATAAGCATTACAAATAAATAAAATAAATTGCTTATTTTCTCTCTCTACGACTTTGGAGTTGCAGATTGTTCAGTTTGTCTGTAAGATCTAACCGCTAACATAAACCATGACGTTTTTCTACTAAGATGTTGGTTAGCTAATCACAGGCTTATTGTTAGTAGTAAAACTAAGTTTATTTTTATCAGTCTTACTGAGCAGGAGTTCCGTGACTAAGATATAATATTTCATTCTCCTGACTGCGCGAGTCACGGCTTGCTAAACAACCAATGCAGAATCCAAGGTGGTCAAATGTTTAATAGAAATGCTGACAGCAGTATTTTTTGCTTCAAGATTGAAGGTGTAGATAGTTTAAAGTATATATCTTGGTGTTACCATAGATCAAAATTTGGACTGGACCAAGCACATTATTTGTAGTCCTAACCGTTCTATGCACACGATGGACCTTTCAGGGCCTTGCATATTCTTCATTTTTACTGCGTTTACAAAAGTAGTTAAATCGTGGCTTCTTGGTTTTAATCATCATGAAATCGAAACCCTGCTGCGTGCGTTATTCAATTTAGAAAATAAATAAATAAAAATGATTTGCTCATTTGCTTAACTAAGTATTTACCTATTTCTGCTATTACAATAGTTCCTGATTGTATCCTTTTTTAATTTGTTGAAGATTAATTTTTCTCTTTCTCTCTCACTGGGATTTTATAAAAAAAATTCAACTCCTGTTTATCTATCCTTGTACACCCCACACAAAGTAAAAATTATTAAAATATGGTATCATTTCTATTTTTCTTAAATAAAGATGTCGCTAAGTGTCTGTTCACATTGACGCGGGCATGAAAGTCCTCCCCTTGTACGTCGTGTTCACATTTTCATGGACATGTAAGACTTTTTGACAAGAGGAACACTTGAATCGGCTTGAAACATACGGTACCTTTTTTCCTCTTCTTTACACTTCTGTGCTCATCAACGATTAAAACTAAAATGAAAAAATATGTCAGAAATGGAACGATATGAAAAAAAAGACGTGCTTCACCCGAAAATCCACTTTACACCGCGTCTGTACGAGACATCTCTGGTGTTAAGAAAATTTTCATGAAATCAAAATGTCCAGTGGAGACGGGTAGTTTGCAGACAAGAAGTATTTTAAAAAAGTACCTGTTTACATTGGCGACGGGATGAAAGTGCTCACCATGAACGTCGTGTTCACATTGTCATGGAAAGACAGTTGAAAGACTTTTTTACAAGTGGAACACTTGAATCGGAGCATTTTTATTTTTTTTTAAATTTGAGCAGTTGGCCTCAAATATACCTTTTTCCTATTCTTCACACTTCTTTCCTCATCAACGATCAAAACTAAAATGAAAAAAATGGAACGATATGGAAAAAACGATGTGTTGCACACGAGAATCCACTTTAGCAATGGATTCTCGGTGGGAGTAACCTTATTTCTTCCCACTTCAATAAAAAGCGTTCCCTCTCTTTCGGACAATCTTCCTGCCCGCGCCAATGTGAACAGGCACAAATAAATCTCTGAAGTCATCAACCCTGAAATTTTTTTGACAGCGCTTGTCAGTTTGACTTCGGAATGTGAAAAAAAAAAAAAATAACAAAGTGTGACGAACTTCATACACCACAATGCTATCTGTTCGTAAAAAAGAACAAGAAATCTACATCTGCGCCGCCTTTTTTCTTCTATAATGTAGTTGCTTACCAACCAACTTACACTCACAGAATGAAATGTCATGCAATAATTTGCCCACCTAAGTTAAAAGAAAAGAAGTCAGACGAAATGTCTGAAATTTAGTCTGAAATATTTATGTCTCGTGGATTTTCGGTGGAAGTGACCATTATTGATCCTAATACAATAAAAAGCGTTCACTCTCTCGAGGACAATCTTCCTGCTCGCGCAAATGTAACAGGCAGTAGCTATTCTCTGAGTATTAGATGTATGAAAAATTTTATGTTAAATTAGAAAATTCCGCGAGATTTTTGTAAAAATTTTTGATAATTTTTTGCTTAAGTTTCAAGAGTAGGAATAAATTTTATCTTAAACCCAAAATCTCGCGGGAACACGTTTTTGTAAAATGTGTTTGAAACGTCCAAAGTAACAAGTAAAAGCAAAACAAAAAATAAATTGTAAAGCAGGAGGAAGATTTTTAGATCGGTTATTATTATCATTTTATTGATGTAATATGCGTTTAATGAATTCTATTGTATTAGGCGGACATGAAACTTTTTTTTTCTCCTCTTTGCCCATGTCCAATCATCTTTTGAGTTAATTTGCATAAAATTGTCGCAATTCACACAAATGTAAACTTTTACGAATTTGACAGTTTTTTAAAAATTTAATTGATTTGACGTTTTTTACAATTCTGACATATTTCACATTCATACTCCCCTGACATATTTCGAGAACAATCTGTGCCAATGGTGTCGTTCGACCATTCCTTCATATTGAGAGTTTAGTGGCGTTGTGCTTGTCTTTCTTATTCCCAGATATTGGTACACTTCCTGGAAGAATTTTGATTCAAAGTTTCGCCCTTGATCTTCTACCGCGAACATCGAATTTGTCGAGTTATAGAGCCTGAGTAGGGTCAATGAATCTCGAGAAGAAATTCTCCAGACGAGTCCTGAAGCAAAAGGATGCTCCCCCCACCTCCCGCCCAACCACACTTTTTTCCCCTGGGCTGGGTCAAGATGTCATAAGACCCGTGCCGAAGATCAACCTGGCTGAGAGCCCAGCATCTCCAAAAATAGCTCATGCGCGAGCGGAGTATCCGGGTACCTGGCGACCTTCGGATTAGCTAGCCTTATCTGCATACAGCGGATCTCTGTACAGATGGACCATCCTTTCTCCGCTACTCGTGGGACCACATCATGGATAACTCACCGAATAAAACAAAACCCGAGGCTGGTACTCCTTTAATACCGGGCGGTAGAACGGTGACTGCACCGACTACCGGCAAGGTTCCTGCAGGAGGAGGAAGAGGGGAGGTAAAACTGTGGCAGGCCATGGTGTACCGTCCTATAAAGGCAAGCGCAACTAGCCTAAAAAGAAATCTTCAGGGAGTGTGAAGACTGTGGCAAGCCATGGTCCTATAAATTTCCTCACCCCTAACAGCAGCAAGTTTGTGGCAGGCCACGGTCAAGCTGAAGCTTTCGAGCAACTTCTTGGCTGACATGTGGAAAAATCCCTGTCGGAAATGGAAACCGATGACGAAGGAAAAAGAGGTCCTATACGATCAGAGGAAGAAGATGAACTCTTGGGCACATCTTCAGAATCGAAGCAACTCAACAGCACCGTTGTGGAGGCTACTCTGGAAGACTGTAGCAATGATACGGTTTCTCCAGAATAATCTCCCTCACTAAAACACGCTTCGGCCGCACTCATTCTGCGTCTTTCAAGAAACGCAGAAGACATTATCCTAATCCAGGAACCATGGATTGTAGAAGGCATGGTTCGTGGACTTAGGACTACCGTATACGCTCCGCTCTATACAAGAGGCAAAGGTAAGATCAGAACTTGTATACTAGTGAAACGTGGCCTTAATGTATTGTGATAACCACTCAAATGTGAGCAGCGACATCTAGCAGAAAATGTCGAAACTCGAAGACTAGAAGGTTTCGATACTGGATTAGCAAAGTCTCGACCGGAGAGTAGAATCGAATTTTCTAGCAAATTGGGAATTGTATGGGACGCTGGGTGGCGAGGATTGTTCTCGAAGTATGTCATTCGAGTATAAATACCAGCATCCCAAAGGTATGCAAATCAGTTCCAAAGCTGAATTTGAAGTGTTAATTAGAAGAAGTGATTAAGTGGTTTAAGTAAAAGACAAGAAAAGTATATGTGGTTGAGAAATTGAATTGTACTGAGAGAAAGAATTAAATAGTGAATTGTAACTGTACAAAATTACTGAATAAAGGGATTTGTATTGAAAAGAATAAGTTCTATCATTTGTACCCACACAAACATTTTACAGTATTTTTACTTCCCAACCTCAGCGACAGCGACTTAACCCTTTTGCCAGACTAGAGATTGCCAAAGGCTCGCACTGGCTGGCATCGGCTTACCTTGGCCACGATCATGTGGGCCCTCTCCCTGGTGATAACCTAGAAAGGGTGGTACTGGAAGCTGGAAGGCAAAAAACTGGCCTCATCAACGGATGCGACGCTAACGCTCATCACACGGTATGGGGCAGTACCGATATCAATTATAGAGGTGAGTCAATTTTTGACTATATTTTAAGTACTAACCGCTTTATTTGCAACATTGGCAATGAGCTCACTTTTATAACTGGAAAACGACAGGAAGTGCTAGATATCACTCTTGTCTCCGACAGCATCACTGAAAGGCCAACGAACTGTATGGTATCGTCTGTACAACCTCAAGTGATGAATCACTCAACCTGCTACTGGACACCCACTTTAGAGGTAGCTTCCAATTCGCGGCCAGTAGCAGCCCAAATAGGCCTACTGCAACAGGGACCAAAATTGATGGTCTGATTACAAGAGATAAACTGCTCTGGGCGCTGCATAGCTTCAAACCATACAAGTCTGCTGTTCTGGATGATATAGTTCCTGCCGAGCTACATAGGTCCTCAGATACTAGATACTATTCTGCCTGTGCTAGAAAATATTATGAGGATTTGTGTAGAACTTATCCACATTCGACTGTCATGGAGAGAAGTCAATGTAGTATTCATTCCGAAAGCCGGAAAATGATCTTATGTTGTCCCAAAGGACCTCAGACCTATAAGTCTATCATCTTTCCCTCTGAAAACTCTAGAATGACTGATTGATATCCATATACGAGCTAAAATTGACCTAAGACTTCTGTCAATGGCTCAATATAGCTACTGTAGGGATCGAACGATCCCTACACTATAAAGAGTACACAATGGTTGCTTTCCTGGACATAGAGGGTGCCTTTAACAACGTTAACACATTCGCAATCACTACTGCGCTGTCTACTCTGCACGTAGACGACTCACTTGGGGAGTTGATCAGTCTTATGCTAAAAATCAGGATAATCAACTCCTAACTGGGTAAGACTTCTGCTAAAAGATGTGTCAGCAGAAGTACGCTGCAAGGCGGTGTCCTCTCTCCTCTTCTCTGGAACTTAGTAGTTAATAAACTGCTGATATACCTGGTAGCAGGGTGATTGCAGATGACGTTGCTATAGCTGTCTTAGGTAAGTATGTCAATACCATTAAAGAACTCCTTCAAGTAAATCCCAATAGATTAATCTTTTCCAGGAAATACAAAATTCCAATTATAGACCCTCCTTCAATAAACGGTACTTAGTATTTTCCGATACAGTCAAATATCTGGGTATCATTTTTGACAGAAACTAAACTGGAAATCTAACATAAAGCTACAATAGCTTTATTCTCTTGCAAAAAAGCCATTGGGAATAAATGGGGCCTTCAACCTCACATAACTCACTGGCTATACATCTCGGTCATAAGACCGATACTTATATACGGGGTGGTCGTCTGGTGGACGGCCTTAGAAAATGCAGTCAACTGCATTAAACTAAGCAGAGTCCAAGGAGCAGCATGTCTATGCATAAGCGGAGCCTTGCGGTTTACCCGCTCTGCGGCATTAGACATTCTGCTTCATTTGACACCCCTCGATATTTTCAGCAGTCAAGTAGCTGCGACTGCAACTATTCGCCTTAATGCGACTAAACAGTGGACAAATAATTCATTTGGCCACGCTAGCACACTTAATACATTAGGAATAATCACAGAGAACATCGATTACACCATACCTGAACTTTGGTTTGACAAAAACTTCCATGTAAGCGTCCCCGCTAGATCATTTTGAGAGGAAGATGCTTTCTTGGAGGACAAGTCGGTCCATCTCTACACAGATGGATCTAACACCGATAGCGGAGTTAGTGGCGGTGTTTTCTCAGATAAGCTAAATATGAGCCTCTCTTTCCGTCTTCCAAATCACTGTAACTTGTTCCAGGTGGAAATTTTGGTGATTCAGTCCCGGCTGAAGAAAAACGTGATATCTGCAAAGGATATCCGCATCTTTTCGGATAGTCAGGCCGCTATCAAGTCCGTGGACTCGGTCTCACTTTATTTTAAAACTGCCCTTGAATGCCGATCATCTCTAATGGAGATGGCAAAACAGTTCAACATTCACTTTTGTTGGGTGCCGGTCCACAGAGACATTCCAAGAAACTGCAGAGTCGCCACTCTACCTATTCTACCGGAAAAGGCTAGCATAAGTACACCAATCGCTACGTGCAAACGAACATTAAAGCTGGATGCCAATAAAAGAACAGATCTTAGGTGGACTGTTGGACAAACATGTCTAGCGACCAAACAGATCTGGCCAAAGCTGGATCTGAATCGCTCTAAGTGTCTGATCCTTCTAAATAGGAAACATCTCAGCGCCATAATAAGTGTCATCACTGGACACTGGCTCATAGGCAAGAATGCAAGAAGGCTTGACGCTTTTACAAATGATTTCTGTAGAAGCTGCATGGACGGGGAAGAGGAGGAGACAATCCTGTACGTACTCTGTACATGCCCAGCTCTCTCCCAGAGAAGAAAGCTTCATCTAAACGAACGAGCTTGACCTAAACGATCTAAAAAATATAGACGTAAACTGTCTCCTACGCTTCATCATATGCTCAAACTGGTTCCATTAGTGAGAGGTTCATAGTTCCACTTGGCATCACAATGGGCTAATAGGTCTAAGTGGGTTGGTATTTCTAACAGCCACTCTTACCTACCTCCGCCCTTGATCAGAGTGTAGCTCCATTGGGGCCCCCAACCTGCTCACCCAAATGGCATACTGAGATTGCGTCATGTATTTCGTGGATTACTTGGTTGACTCTGGACCATTGCCCTTCAGGGTTCTTAAATGGAAGCAGCCATTTCAGAGCTGTTTGGTCTGTTCTTGCTCCGTAGATGTACTTATGGAAATGCTTCGTAGCCAGAATTACAGCCAGAAGCTCGCCCTGAGTTACGCAGTAGGTCCGTTCAGGTCTGAAGAGTGAGACCACTTTATTTTGACTATCATGAACTTGGGAGACCACAAATCCGACCCAAACATTGCAAGCGCCTGCGTCCACGATGTACATTTTTCCGGGTGTGCGGTAACCCAAGATGGGGCATTGCACAGTTTTCTTTTTCACACTCTCCAGACCACGTGAACTATTGGTTTTTTTCCCTAAGTTGATGCAGGCTCTTTGCGATACCAGCAAAATCCTTCACGAACTTTCTGTATTACGTGGCAAATCCCAAGATGCTTCTCAGTTGGTGTTTATCTTTCGGGACAGGCCAACTTTTCACGGTTACGATTTTGCCAGGAACCGTCCTTACTCCCTCCGCTGATATAATGTGACCCAGATATTTTCGGACGGAACCAGACACACTTTTCTGGATTTTTTTTTATCACCTCACTTGCAAAGAAAAAAAAAACAAACTGCTCAAGTTAACTGTTTCCTCGGTCAGACCACTCGAGGCGCGATTGGCTTATATCACAACAAAGCGATTCGAATAAAGATAATGTACGAGGGTGGGTCAATAAGTCCGTGACTTTTTGAATTTCTGACCTCTTTACTGAAACAGCAACACTGCTCCTGTCAACAGGCATCTGTCAGTTGACTCCTGTCAAAATTTAAACTTGCTGCGTCGGTTAGTTTGTGTTTGACAGCTATTTTTATCAGACTACTCACTAATTTCTTGCGAAAAAAACCAAAAAACCAAGACAATGCAAGGGTGCACACATGTGCAGTTGCCATGGCAAAAATCCATGAATTGGGCTATGAATTGCTCCCTCATCCACCCTATTCTCCAGATTTGGCTCCGAGCGACTACTTCTTGTTCCCAAACCTGAAGAAATGGCTTGGTGGAAAAAGATTTGACTCCAATGATGAAGTCATCTCGCAAACAAAGGCCTATTTTGAGGACCTCGACAAATCATTTTTTTTGGAAGAGATAAAAAAATTGGAGAAGTGTTGGACAAAGTGTATAGAGCTCAAGGGAGACTACGTTGAAAAATAAAATTATTTTTTTATCAAAAAATCTGTGTTTTATTCCAAAAGTCACGGACTTATTGACCCGCCCTCGTATGTATGTGTACGATTAAACTACGCTCTGCTACCAGAATGTAGCAGAGCTTTGCGCAGTGGAAAAGAAAAAAAGCAACAAAAAAATTTACCCAAAGCCGACCGATGGAGCAAAGAAAAAGTAAATGAAGATATTGCCGCTTTGGCTTCTTATCGTAGACTAACTCATTTATTTTGATTTCATACTTTTCTGTTACATGTGTTACATAGCTCTCATACTTCTGTTACAGATAGAATGTGTCATTTCGACGGAAGTCGAATGACGGAGTTGTTCGGGATGAACAACTTTCGGGAGGGAGCAGTGTAATATCCATTTGAATGAGATCAGCGTCATCTATATTTTCATAGCAGAAGATTTCCTTATTTGAGTAGAATCACATTGGTGATTGGAGAATGTAATCGAATTGTTTTGAGAAATGGAAAATTGTATTTAACGCTAGATGGCACACATTGTTGTCGAAATGTGTCAGGGGAGAATAAATATCAGCACCCCAAAATATGCAAGTGAGTTCATCAGTTGAGTTTGAGGAGTGAATTAAGAGGGTGATTAGTGGTTTAAGTAAAAGATAAAGAAAAGTAAAAGTGGGTGAGATAACCTAATGGATTGTGAGTTGCAATTGTATTGAATAGAGCGATTGTATTGTAGAATGTTTGTGTGGGTACAAATAATAGAACTTATTCTTTTCAATACAAATCCCTTTATTCAGTACAGTTACAATTCACTATTTAATTCTTTCTCTCAGTACAATCCAATTTCTCAACCACTTTTACTTTTCTTATCTTTTACTTAAACCACTTAATCACTTCTTCTAATTAAAACTTCAAATTACACTTTAGAACTGATTTGCATACCTTTGGGATGCTGGTATTTATACTCGAATGACATACTTCGAGAACAATCCTCGCCATCCAGCGTCCCATACAATTTCCAATTTGCTAGAAAATTCGATTCCACTCTCCAGTCTCCAGACTTTGTTATTCCAATATCGAAACCTTCTGGTCTTCGACATTTTCTGCTAGATGTCGCTGCTAGCAGAATGGGTCGAAAACTATTGCAGTTGACCCTCGTCCAACTCAAATCCGAGTTGAACAAGAGAAGCCTCAGCGCCAGTGGAGGAAAAAGTGACCTGGTGCTCCGTCTTCAGGAGGCTTTGAACAACGAGGGACATGATCCTGATGCATATTCCTTTGATGTTGACGAGGATGAACAGACAAGTACCGGCAATGACATGGCTGCAATGATGCAACTCCTCTTATTAAAAATGGACGAACAAAAGAAAAATCTGGAAGAACAAAAGAATAGCCTCGAACAAAAGCTGGATGAACAAAAGAAAAATCTGGAAGAACAAAAGAATAGCCTCGAACAAAAGCTGGATGAACAAAAGAAAAATCTAGACGAGCAGCATTGAACAAAAATTCAACGAACAAACCAACAATCTGCACGGTCTTCAACAGAGAATGGATGAACAAAAGAATAATCTGGAAGAACAAAAGAACATTCTCCAGCAAAAATTCGAAGAAATCGATGACAAATTTGAAAGAATAGAGAAGAACGTTGATGACAAATTTGATAGAATAGAGAAGAATGTTGGCGAAAAATTCGAGGAAATGGACAGCAAAATTCAGCAACTGGCAAAAGAGCTCGACACAGTGCGAAAACAGAAACTGCGAGAATGTTCTTTAAGCGGTCCAAGGAGAAAAGATTTGAAGCCTCCCTCATTCGATGGCCAGACCTCATGGTCTACTTATAAGAAGCAGTTTGAAATGGCTGCCTGTGCAAACGACTGGGACAATGAGGAAAAGTGCTTTGTCCTAACAATGGCCTTGCACGGTCCTGCAGCAGAATTGTTGCAAACAGTAGACATCGAAAAGCATAAAGATTATGTGACTTTAGTACAGGCTATCGAGAAACGGTTTGGGGATAGCCACATGCAGGAGGTCTACAAGGTACAATTGCAAAGCCGAACGCAGCAACGAGGAGAAACACTTCAGCAGCTCCAAGTAGACATGAGTAGACTGGCACATCTGTCATACCCCACCGCAGGCCAGGAAATTATCGACGAAATGGCAAAAGATGCATTTATCAGGGGAATTGCAGATTCGAAGCTACAGTCAGCAGTAAGGATGGCCGGGAAAAGAACCCTTGCTGAAGCACTTGCCTTCGCTTTGGCTATGGAAGCAGCCAATCAGGCTTCCAGGGGAACACATTTCGTCAGGGAAGTAGCATCTGTCGAATGCTCCTGCACAAGAATTAGTGCCGAGGAACGAGATACTCGACGGGATAAACGAATAATGCGCTGCTGGAATTGCAATAAAATAGGACACCTTCAAAGGCAGTGTAAAGAACCGGTGCGACGAAAAGTCTGCCCTCACTGTGGTGACAAGCAAATAGAGGAAGAAACCCGCAGAAACAGCTATCAAGAAGCCGGTCAACCTTCCCGAAGTCATCAGTCGGGAAATGCTTAAGCACCATCTTCGCGGGGCAGAAGTTGGTAGCAGGAGTCGTCGGCCCCAGGACCATCATCCAAGTCTCGCTGGCAAAACGATGCAGCGAAAGCCTTCTAGTAGAAGTAGTCAGTGGAAAAGAAAAATGGATGGCAACAATAGACACCGGTGCCACGGCCTCAATCATCAGGAGGAATCTTGTGCAGAAATCTTGGCTGCATAACACTAGCAGTTGCAGCTTGCGAACAGCTACAGGAGCAACGATTAAGGTATATGGTGAAGTCCGCATAAAAATCCAACTGGCCGGAATAACATTCACTCACGCGTTTCTGGTAGCTGACATATGTGACGAGTGCATCATTGGTACAGTCTTCATGAGAGAACATGGACTTATAGTCGACTTGGGGGCACAAACCCTGAAATACGGAAACATGGAGATACCAATGATATACGGAAACGCCAATACCACAGTCTCAAATGTCGTTATCTGCAGCAATCAGAGTCTAGAGCCTTCGTCAGAAGCAATTTTGTGGGCAAAAGTGGAAGGTGGTCCTGGTAGCCACCGATTCTATTTGATGGAGCCAGAAAAGAAAAGAGACTTCATGGTGGGAAAGACCTTAGTGGAGCCAAAGAACAACATGGTCCCTGTAAGGATTCTAAATCCAAAGACATTCAGTGTAGAGGTGAAAAAGGGGGAGATAGTGGGAAAATGTGTACCTGTTGAGGCTATATCGACTACAACGGAAAAAAAGGGTGCAAAACCGGTCACAACAGTTCAGAGCATAAAAATCAAGAACAAAATTCTCAGCCTCTGTAATCTGGACGAAGATCAGCGAATCCTGGCAGAAAAACTAATCGGTGAGTACGCTGATATATTTGCTACACAAGACGGAGAATATGGACGTACGCATATTGTTCAACACCACATTGACACCGGAGACGCTCGACCAATCCGTCAACCTGCAAGGCGTCTTCCATTGGCAAAGCAAACAGAAGTTGCCGAAATGATGTCGAAGATGAAAGCTGAGGGAGTGATTGAAGAATCGCAAAGTCCGTGGGCATCTCCAGTGGTCCTCGTGAAGAAGAAAGATGGCAGCACGAGATTTTGTGTAGACTACCGACGTCTCAATGATGTCACTAAAAAGGACAGCTACCCACTTCCGAGAATCGATGACACTTTGGATATGCTTTCTGGAGCGAAATGGTTTTCAACATTCGACTTGAAGAGCGGTTACTGGCAGGTAGAGATAAATCGTGCGGATCGTGAGAAAACTGCCTTCACTACAGGAAGCGGTCTTTGGCAGTTTGCAGTGATGCCGTTTGGACTGTGCAACGCTCCGGCCACCTTCGAGCGACTAATGGAACGAAAGAAGTGTTTGGGAGGCTACGAAGTGCTCATTTAAAGCTCAACCCAGAAAAGTGTGCCTTGTTTCGTCCGGAAGTAAAATATCTGGGTCACATTATATCAGCGGAAGGAGTAAGAAGCGACAGCTGTGCAATGCCCCCATCTTGGGTTACCCGACGCCCGGAAAAATGTTCATCGTGGCCGCAGACGCTAGCAATGTTGGGGTCGGAGCTGTGATCTCCCAAATTCATGACGGTCAAGAGAAAGTGGTCGCATATTACAGCAAAGTACTCTCCAGACCTGAACGGAACTACTGTGTAACCCGGCGCGAGCTTCTGGCTTTAATTCTGGCTACGAAGCATTTCCATAAGTACCTCTACGGACAAAAGTTCATTCTCCGGACAGACCACGCAGCTCTGAAATGGCTACTCCAATTTAAGAACCCTGAAGGCCAAGTTGCAAGATGGATCGAGCAGTTGCAGGGTTACGACTTTGAAGTGCAACACCGCAAGGGAACACTCCACTCAAATGCTGATGCTCTCTCTCGTCGACCATGCGGAGTAAAATGCGAACACTGCAATCGTAAAGAAGCAAAAGAACAGGCAGCTATCCAAATGATCAGGACTGAGCCAATAGAGGGTTGGAGTATAGACGAAATCCGTTCCTCCCAACAGGCAGACAATGACATCGAACCAATATTGGCCTGGAAAGAGCACGAGGAAAGACCAAGCTGGCAGCAGATATCAGATCGGAGCCAAACTCTGAAGGCATACTGGGCACAGTGGGACTCGCTTTTTGTGCAAGATGGATTGCTGAAGAGAAAATGGGAAAGTGCAGATGGGACAACATCTCGTATGCAGCTAATTGTGCCACGGTCCAGAGTCAACCAAGTGCTCCATGAAATACATGACGGAATCTCAGGAGGCCATTTGGGAATAAACAAGACGTTGGAAAAGGTAAGGGAACGTTTCTATTGGCTAAGCGCTAAACAAGATGTCGAGAATTGGTGCAAAAAGTGCATAAGATGTGCGGCTACCAAGGGCCCAAAAGTAAAGCCACATGGACAAATGCAACAATACAATGTCGGAGCACCTTTCGAACGAATAGCCATCGACATCGCTGGGCCGTTTCCCGAAACCTTTAATGGAAACCGATATACTCTCGTAGTCATGGATTACTTCAGTAAGTGGCCGGAAGTGTTTGCCATCCCAAATCAAGAGGCTAAGACCGTAGCCGAACAGATAGTCAACAACTGGGTGAGCAGATTTGGGGTCCCAATGGAGCTGCACTCTGATCAAGGGCGAAACTTTGAATCAAAAGTCTTCCAGGAAATATGCCAATATTTGGGAATAAGAAAGACAAGGACAACGCCACTACACCCTCAATCTGATGGAATGGTCGAGCGATTCAATCGGACCTTGAATGAGCATCTATCTAAGGTTGTCAGCAACTGCCAGCGGGATTGGGATCGACACATACCCCTCTTCTTAATGGCCTACCGAAACGCGGTCCATAGCCCAACAGGGCACACACCATCCGAGATCTTATTTGGTCAAACAATTCGGTTGCCAAGTGAAGCAAAATTCGGATCCCCACCGACGGAGCCCAAAGAGGTGAACGAGTACGTGAATGACTTACGCAGCAGGATTCGTAAATTGCATGAAGACACCAGAGAAAAGATGAAGCTAGCAAGCAGCCGCATGAAAACTAGGTACGATATCAAGGCGAAATCTTCCGGTTTCAACGAAGGAGATCTGGTTTGGCTGTATAATCCTCAGCGTAAGAAAGGCAAATCACCAAAATTGCAACAGGACTGGGAAGGTCCATACAAGGTAATAACCCGCATTAATGACGTTGTCTACCGGATCCAGCGTGGGGATCGAGGAAAATTGAAAGTGGTCCATTTGGATAGAATGTGTCATTTCAACGGGATGCTGAATGACGAAGTTGTTCGGGACGAACAACTGTAGGGAGGGAGCAATGTGATAACCACTTAAATGTGAGCAGCGACATCTAGCAGAAAATGTCGAAACTCGAAGACTAGAAGATTTCGGTACTGGATTAGCAAAGTCTCGACTGGAGAGTGGAATCGAATTTTCTAGCAAATTGGAAATTGTATGGGACGCTGGGTGGCGAGGATTGTTCTCGAAGTATGTCATTCGAGTATAAATACCAGCATCCCAAAGGTATGCAAATCAGTTCCAAAGTTGAATTTGAAGTGTTAATTAGAAGAAGTGATCAAGTGGTTTAAGTAAAAGATAAGAAAAGTATAAGTGGTTGAGAAATTGAATTGTACTGAGAGAAAGAATTAAATAGTGAAGTGTAACTGTACTGAATAAAGGGATTTGTATTGAAAAGAATAAGTTTTATTATTTGTACCCACACAAACATTCTACAATATGTTCTATCATTTGTACCCACATATCCATTTTACAATATGTTGTGATGGTTATGCTCAAAATCCTTATTTAAGTATGAGAAGTGAGTGGTATCATCTCTTTGATTTCATATTAGGTCTGCTCCAGGACCCCAAATTTCCCGCGAGAAAAAATTTGTAAAAAAGGAAGCATTTGAGTGAGTAATTTATTTTCCGACCCTGCCAGTTCTTACAAATTTTTACACGAGATTTCCTTCGGCTAAGAATTGTAAAAAACGTTAGATCATTTAAATTTGAAAAGAACTGTCAAATGCGTAAAAGTTTAAATTTGTGTGAATTCCGAGAATTTTATGCGATTCAACTAAAAAGCTGACTTGGACATGGACAAGGAGGAGAAAACAAGGCTTTATATTGAAGCGAATTTTTCGCCTAATACAATATAATAAGCATATTACACCAATAAAATAATAATAATAATAATAACCAATCTTAAAATCTTCCTGTTTCACAATATCTTTTTACTTGCTACTTTTGACGTGTAAAACACATTTTATAAAAATGAGTTCGCGCGAGGTTTTGGGTTTAAGAGAGAATATATTCCTACTTCTTTTACAAAGTGTTACAAAAATCTCGCTGGAATAAACCGATTATCTCGTAAAGCGATAAGATTAATTTGAAGTATAAGGTTGGGGAAAAGTACGAGTATAGGGCTGTTTTATGTTTACTTGACTTTGAATCCCGTAACTTTAAAACGGTTAATTGCATCTGTCGACTCTTTTATTTGTTTGACAGTTGGCAGATTATCTAATCATTTATGACCAATTTGAAAGCAACATTAAATTAAATTTCTGAGGAAACTCCGTATATTTTACAATTTTACTACAATAAATTGTGGTTTGTGCTGTTCATGTTGAAGATCGAAAACTAATGGCAGTTTTCAGCCATTGGGAACAAGCTGGTTACAAAAATTAACTCGGTAACAGAATTTCCATATGCGAATAGCTGTTGAAACGGAACGAAATCGTGCCATTAGTGATAACGTTATTTAAGTAAAAGATAAAGTAAAGTAAAAGTAAAGTGTTTTAAAGATAAAGGAAAGTAAAAGTAAAGTACTTTACTAAAGTAAAAGTAAAGTACTTACTAAAGTAAAAGTAAAGTACTTTACTTTATCTTTTTCTTAAACCACTTTACCACTACTCGTAATTCATATTTCAAATTCCAATTGACACCCGGTAAAGTGCTTTCAGCGCCCCTTGGTGGCATTTTTTTTACCTCCACGACTGGACAGATTTTGGCCGGGAGCAAAATCATATGTAAAGTTTAATTTCGGTGTGGAACAAAATAAATAAATTAGTTAAAGAATTTATTTTTGTCTGATAAGCATAAAGTTGAAATGTCGAGAAAAAATACGCGAGTTTCGAAATAAGTGCTTGTGAAGTGTTTAGATGGGTTAATTTAAATAGAATCGTGCTTAAAAAAATTTAAACAAAGCACTTGTGAAACACGAAGAAGTTGTTGTGTTGTTACTTTTCCGTTAAATATTTAGTTAATACTGTGTAATATAGTGTCTTTTTGTTAAATATATGGTTGAACAAATCAATAAAATAGTGAAATGCTGGTGAAAATTCGCATAGTTGGAATACTACACATGTGTATGTATATGCATATACTCATAGCAGAATATTTTAAAAGGACTATTTCGTTTGGTGAAAGTGAAAGAATACTGAAAGCTGGTTGCAATTACTCCCTTGCACTTGATCCTGCTTCAATTATAACTTAAGAACCAAGCCAATTTGAACCAACTTTTCAGTTTCACCAACTGAAATATTCCAGTTGAAATAATATTGCTGTAACATTAATAGGATTCCATCTATGAAAATTTTAAGGTGCATTTCACAGTCTTTATTGACTTGTTTAACAATATATTAAATAAACACTTTATATTATTCACTACGAACTTAATATTGAATAAAGAAATAACAAGAAAAACAATTTCTTAGCGTTTAACAAATGCATGGTTTACATTTTTTAAAGCACGATTCTATTTAAACTATCCCATCTAAACACTTCACAATCACTTATTTCGAAACTTGCGTATCTCTTCTCAACATTTTAACCCAACACGTATTTGAAAACAAAAATTTCTTTAACAAAATTAATAATATTATTCCGTACCGAATTTTCACTTTTCATACGAATTTGTTCCCGCCAACGATCTGTCAGAAATTTATATAGGCGATGTAGTACAAAAAATATCCGCCAGAATTTTCGTTCCGAGTCTCAATTTAGAATTGACTTGCACTTCTTGTCGGACGCTGATATTTATACTCCCCTGACATCTTCCGAGAACGTTCTGTACTATCCAGCGTTTCATATATTTTCCCATTTTACTAGAATATTCGGTAAACGTTTCCATTCTGCGTTCTCCAATGGATGAGTCTTCTGCTATTGAAATATGGAATTCTTAGACAGATGTTCATTCAGGGTTCTATTTAACCGCTAGACAATTCCATCGGATTGAGAGTGTAGTTGCGTCGTCATTGTCTTCCTTATTCGCAGATATTGACACACTTCCTGGATTTTTGATTCAAAGTTTCGCCCTTGATCAGAGTGTCAAATCTCCTCACCCAGTTGTTGACTATCTTTTCTGCTACGGTCTTAGCCCGTTGATTTGGGATTGCGAATACGTTCAGCCACTTACTGAAATAATCTATGACCAAGAGGGTGCATCGGTTACCATGGCATGAGCAACATACGAGATTTTGTTCCATCTCCACATTCCCATTTTCACTTCAGCAAACCATTTTGCACATAAAGCGAGTCCCACAATATGCCTTCAGAGTTTGGCTCCGGTCGTATATCTCCTGCCAGCTTGGTCTTTCCTCGTGTCCGATCCAGGCCAATATTAGTTCCATATCATTACGGAAAGTTGTATGGCACAGAATATTCTTGAATGTTGTCAGGGGAGCATAAATATCAGCATCCCCCAAGATATGCAAGTTAGTTCTAAAGTGAAATTTGAAGAGTGCGTTACGAGTAAGTTGTATGTAAGTTGATTAAATAGTTTAAGTAAAGCACAAAGAAAAGTAAAAGTGGTTGAGATTAGCGATTGAATTGTGAATTGTAACTGTATTGAATAAAGTGATTGTATTGAAAGGAATAAGTTCCATCATTTGTACCCACAGAAACTTTTTACATTGGTATCAGAAGTGGGATAGGACTTATTGTGCGTTAACCAAAAAAAAAGTGGTTTTGCTACAATGGGTAGAAAATATTGCAGTTGACCCTCGACCAACTCAAATCCGAGAAACCTCAGCGCCAGTGGAGGAAAAATCGAATTAGTGCTTCAACTTCAGAACGCTTGGAACAACGAGGGATATGATCCAGATACGTACTCCTTTGACATTGACGAGGAAGAATAACTGAGTACCGACAATGATATGGCTGTGATGAAGTAACTGATCTTGTCAAAAATATGTGAACAAAATGACGGCCTCGAACAAAAGCTGGACGAACAGAAGAAAAATCGACACGAACAGAAGAACAACCTCGAACTAAACCTGACGAACAGAAGAAAAATTAAGACGAACAAAAGAATAGTCTCGAACAAAAGTTGGCCGAACACAAAAACAGCATTGAACAAAAATTGGATGAACACAAGAAAAATCTAGACGAACAAAAGAACAGACTGCAGGGTCTTCAACAAACAATGGATGAAAAAAGGAATAATCTAGAAGAGCAAAAGAACATTCTACAGCAAAATTTCGAAGAAATTGATGACAAATTTGAAAGAATAGAGAAGAATGTTGAACAAATGAACAACAAAGTTGAGCAACTGGCAAAAGCCCTAGACATAGTGCAGACAGTGCGAGAATGTTATTTAAGCAGTCCAAGGAGAAAAGAGAGAGATGATCATGGTCTACATATAAGAAGCAGTTTGTAATGGCTGCCTGTGTGAATAACTTGGACAATCAGGGGAAGTATTTTGCACTGACAATAACCTTGCACCGTTTTGCAGCAATATTGTTGCAGACAATTGACATTGAGAGACGGATTGGTTTTTATAAGGTCCAGTTGCAAAGCCGAATGCAGCAACGAAGAGAAGCACTGCAATAGATCCAAGCAAACTTCAATAGAATGACACATTTATGATACCCCACCGCATACAGTCAGCAGTAAGGGTGGCCGGGAAAAAGAACCCTTGCTGAAGCACTTGCCTTCTCTTACCTCTGCCGATGGAAGCAGACAATCACGCTTCCAAAGGAATACATTTCGTCAGAGAAGTAGCATCTGTTCATGCTTTGTGGATGCACTTTAGTGTCGAGGAACGAAATACTCCACGAGATAGTCAAAGAATGCGCTACTAAAACTGCGTTAAAATAGGACATCTTCAAAGCCAGTGTAAAGAACCGATACGACGAAAATCTGCCCTCACTTCAGTAAAGTAACAAGCACATAGAAGAAGAAACAAATAGAAATGGCTATCAAGAAGCCAATCAACCTTCCCGAAGCCATCAATCAGGAAATGTTAACCACTAACTTGGTGGGGCAGAAGTTGGTAGCAGGAGTCGATGACCTAGGACTACCACCCAAATCTCGCTAACAAAACGATATAATGAAGGCCTCATAGTAGAAGTAGTCAGTGGAAAGGAAAAGTGAATGGCAACAATAGACACCAGTGCCACAGCCTTAACCATCAGGAGGGATCTGGTGCAGAAATCCTGGTTGCATACACCACCAGTTGCAGTTTGAGAGCAGCACATATAGTAAGGCCGCATAAAAATGCAGTTGCCCAGAATAGTCTCCCCACATTTTTCTGGTGGCTAACATATGTTACGAATGCATCATTGGTATAGATTTCATGAAAGAACATGGACGGAAACATGGATATACCAATGATATACGGAAACGCCAACACTTCCGTCTTTAAAAGCTTCATCTGCCGAAATCTGGTCCTAGAACCTTCTTCGGAAGTAATTGTTTGGGGAAAAGTGGAAGGCGGTCCTGGTGAAACTAAAGCACAATAAGGTTCCTGTAATTAATCTAAATCCAAAGACATTCGGTGTGAAAGTGAAGAAGGGAGAAATAGTGGGTAAATGTGCACCTCGACCACAAGGAAAACGAGGCGTGCAACACTGGTCGCAACAACCCAAAAATTAGGAATGAAATCCGCAGCCTCAGGAATTGTAACAACAAGTACTGCTGTTCGTCGTGTTCGGACGTATTTTTGTTTTGCTCCGCATTAAACTTCTAAATATAATTTATTTCTTCCCCTTCCATATCTCTACCTCTGATATCAGTTCCGCGACATTATTGCATTACCCCAAGTGCTGACTGTCTCTTTTTTTTCGGCTGACCTCAATCTTTCGCGCTGTCACTGTGTCACTTCTGGTATCGGTTCCGCAAATATTTAGTGCATTACCCCAAGTGTTGACCAACTTTCTGTATTTTCCGATTTTGCTGAGATTCCACTCGCAGTACATAACAGTGCGTAAAGTTCATTTACATTCATTTTTCGGTTACTTTTAATAAAATTACCATGCCTTGCGGAATCACAATCTATGATGGCAAGTCTGGTTTTGTTATTTGTAAGAGCATCTGTGGAAAACTATTACATGTAATTTGTGTCGGTTTAAATAAAAGAAATAGTGTATTCATCAAAGAGTTCTCTGACAACCTCCTTTTTTTGTGATGAGTGTAAGATCATTTCGCTTTCACACGTGCTGCTGGCTAGAAAGTGCCTCAGTGGCTCCAATGACTCATTCCAAAAAAGTCTCACTAAAAGGATTACGACGAATCAATCCAATTTAGAAAGTAGTGTTGTTTATGTTGATGAATTAGGCAACTTGGTTCTGTCCTCAACCGACCTAATGAAGTCCAAGCTCACCAACATCGTTAAACAATTTGCAAGACTGGTCGAGATGAATATTGCGATCAATGATCTCAAAGTAATTTTTTCCGCGCAAAACATCTCTAACTTTAAATTGTGCAAATCGAGAAACAACCTGCGTGAAGATCTTGAGATTCATTTTCAATCCGCAGCCTGATCCTATGCTCGAAGTAATCTTTGAAAGAATCAATGGTGTTGGCGACGATCTAGCTGCAGCACAATCAACCATTTTCGATATCGAGAACCATATTGAAACGGTAAGTAGCAAAATTGACGGTTTACCAATCCATGCTCAACACCACCAGAATGTCCACTGCAATACATCAATTTTGCTGAATTATTGGAAACCGAAGTCACCTCCTCATCCACGACGGTTGATTAAATTTACAAATTCTCCCGTTGTCAATTCAATCCAAGAGGCCAAAAATGTTTCACCGTCAACTCCTCCCGTCGCCGCCCAACGGAAACTCATCCAACATTTTGGTACAACATGAACCCCTTCCGAATGGAGGCGTAGGCTGGATAAAATTGAAACCGATATAATTACATTTTTCATCAAACGCACCTCCCAAAACGCTGATATTTCTTGGATCACGAAATTCTTCGCAGACAAATACGGCATCACCATCAGCCAATGTAAAATGTTCTTGCCATCTCACTACAAATCGAAACGTTAAATTCGACCTCTCTAGATACGAATTGTTATTTAAAAACCCTGCTGGTGCTAATTTCAACATTGGAAAGATGCGCATCTGTAAATGGATCGACACACCTAGCACGAAACAGGATAAAACGAATCTTAATTCTACTCGTAAGATACCAAATCCCGTTTCCAACTCCCGTCCTAGATCGGACTCTAATAAGATACCGAAACCAGTCACAAACCTGAATTTAATTCAATTCCGAAACCCGTTTCCAACTCCCGTTCTAAATCTGACTCATTGGATATTTAAAACTAACATATTCCCCAATTTCGCCCCTCCCACTTACATCACGAACCAACTTCATCAGTCCTCCAATTATATTGCACCAGCTGCCTCCGTTTTATCCCGCGTCAACGCGTCTCTTTCAAATTAACCCCAACCGCTCACACTATCTCCACTGAAATAGCTAACCCCACTGCACATGCCCCCACTAGCAATTCTTTCCCAAATTTCGAACTTAAAACCGGAGCTAAATATCCCAATTTCATTAGATCCCATATAATTCTGTGACCCCATAAACTCCTTTGGCTCGCTCTGTCCCCTTTCACTATAGACCATTGATAACCCACCACTTCTTCTTTCTCATTTAAACCCTCTCCTATCCAGCCCACCCCATCTGCAGCTGCCTCTTCTTACGATTTTCATAAAGCGAATTTCCGCAAAATTAACGCATATCTTAGTAAGCGTTCTTTTGATTTCGCCAATATGCCCCTTAATGGTGCTCTCTCTATTTTCTACAGAGAATTATTCAATTCTATTTTTTTCGTGCAATAAAACCCCTTCTACGAGGCCCCCGTGGTATAATCAAAGACTTCGCTCTTCACGTAACAAGAGAAACAAATTATGGGCAGTTTTCCATTGATCCAATTTTTTTGCTGACTATCCCAACTATCTCGGGTCATACCTTCAATTGGCCCAGCCTTATAACGTTCTCTACCAGCGATACCTACTTAACGTCCCCGTTGGCCCATCTATTTCTCAAATTTTTGATCATACAGTAATAGAAAATACGTTACAACAACCTAATAATGGATACTTACCCGGCCCAGATGGCCTTCCATACATATTTCTTAAAAAGTGTTCCTCAATACTTTCTCACCTCCTTCAGATTTCTTCCGGTTATCGCTCTCTCAAGGTGAATTTCCACAGGTATGGAAGTCTTCTTTCATAACACCGATACAGAAAAAGAGATTAAAGAGCGAAGCTACTAATTACCGCACCAAAGCTAAACATTCACATATACCCTTAAGCTTCCAGTGCAAATCTATTATTTTCCCTAATCAACACGGCTTTCTGAAAGGTAGATCAACTACCACTAGCCTCGTCGAGTTCGTGTCCTCTGTTCTCTCAGACTTAGAGAGTGGTAAAGACGTTTATAACAACTGATTTCGGTAGGGCTTCTGAAAAGATATCTCATAAACTAATCCTGTTCAAATTGTCCGTCCTGGGCTTTGAACCAATTTTTCTAAAATGGATATCTGCTTACCTGGTTAATCGTTTTTATAGTGTTCGTTTCAGGTCTGACCTATCGTGGCCCCTTTCTTGGCCACTTTAGGTGTTCCTCGAGGTAGTCACCTAGGTCCACTTCTCTTCATCCTAACCATTAACGATCTGGAAAGGCTCATTCAACACTCAGCACTTTCTCTCCCTGCTGACGATACCAAATTTTTTAAATCCTTTTCCCACGATATGACTCCAGTCTCTTTCAAATAGATCTAATAGTTTTCCACCTGGTGCATCAAAAACTGCTTAGAACTCAATGTCACCGAATGTCAATCGATTACCTTCTCACGTCAGTACAACAAGCCTTCTCCCCGAATTTACCTTCTCCAAGGCCAAACTATATCCCTTGTTCAGTCTATCCGCGACCTTGGCACATTATGCGACAATATGATTAATTTCTGCTTGCATATTGATCAGATAATTACTAAAACAAACTCATCACTTGGTTTCGTTAAAAGATGGTCCAAAGAATTCTGCAACCCGTACTTGACTAGATCACTATACATCACTTTTGTTCGCCCTCTTCTCGAGTACGCTAGCCAAGCGTGGTATCCCTTTCAACGAGTTCATGTATCCCGAATTGAGAGTATCCAGCGTCGTTTTCTTCGATTTGCTCTTCTGACACTATTCTCTTTGGAATGAGAGCCTCCTCCCTCATCGGATGAAGAGTATCGAACCAAAAGAAAAGGCTTGGTACGAATCGAGCTGTAAAAAGGCTGTCAGGGTTAGGGAAATGTTTTTTCGGTTTTACAAGACTAACCCGACAGAGGGAAACCGCAACAAATTCAAACCGGGAATGGCTGCAACGACTGAGATTGGGATTTCACACGCTTAAGACGTGTTTCGTTTACTTTACGCTTAAGACGTGTGAAATCCCAATACGACCAAAAACTAAGGCAAAAAATACTACAATGTCTCAAAGGTAGTAATCATTTTTGGTTGTTCGTCAAAAAACATTAGAAATTCTACCTCATCCTCTATCCCAACGCTCATTTACAATGACATTCCAGCTGTCAGCTTTTGGACAAGGCCAATCTGCTTGCTGTACACTGAGCGGCCAGCTCAACACTTCCAGATTGTACTTTGTCTCCGCCTACACTTAAGTGCGTCGAATCTTAAATGGGACGACAGTCGTCGGCTGATCGTCAAAGCTTTCGCATCGCAATGAGCCTGTTGATCTGTTCCAAGTGTTTTCTTATCTCTCACATGTTTACTTAATCTTTTTTCATCTGCTTTATTCGTTGTTCTGATTTACCGCTCATTCCCCGCTACCAAGCAAGTGCAAGAGTAAGTAATTAATATGGCCACAGGGCCAAAGAACTGTTCCACCTATAGGTACGGTGATCTGGGGGAATGTTTTCTATCAGATCTACCGGATCCTATTCGGCAAGAAAAACGCCTGAAATTAAATAACTCACCTTCTTTTGAATTCACTGAACTTCCAACCAAAACCATCTTTAAAAATCCCCGATTTATCCAAATCCATCATAAAGATTCTGACAAACCTCTCACCACAATAAGCGTATTTGGGTTCAAAAAAGCAATAGATGCCATTACAAAGCAATATGAAAAAATTTCTCTGCTAAGAGATGGCTCCGTCTTGATTCTAGTTAAAGACCAGCAAACTGCTGAAAGATTCATTCGATCCAAGAATTTGGACGAAATCTGCCCAGTTACCATAAAACTCCATCCTAGTCTTAACATCCCTAAAGGCGTCGTCTACGCCCCCTGCCTAATCAACGTCAGTGAAACCGAGATCATCTCCGAGATGAAATCTCAAAGAGTTCTGGATGTTTATAAATTCACAAAAGTCCACGATGGACAAAAAACACCTTCAGGACTCATTCTCCTCTCGTTTGATCGTTTCCTCGTCCCTGACTCAGTCGAAATAGGATGGTATAAAACAAAGGTAACAGAGTATATTCCAAATTCCACGCGTTGTCGACTATGTCAACTTCTTGGGCATACAGCTAAATGGTGCAAACGACCAGATCCATGCACAAACTGCAACCTTCCACCTCATTCTCCCCCCCACCTGATTGCACACGTACAATGTGCGCCAACGGGCTAGGCCCCCACCCCGCTTCCTCCACTTCATGCCCCAGATACATCGTAAATAAAGAAGTGCTGATAATTAAAACCAAAAACAAAACAACACTAGAGGAAGCTAAACGTATCCACAAAGAACAGAATCCTATAATAACCGTTCCCACATTCAATCTATATTTTACCATAACAAAACAAATTACTCATCCAAAACCTTCACATACACTTAATTCTATACCTTCGAAACAACAACAAATAAAAAAAAAAAAAAAAAAACAATCAATCAATAATTCAAACAGTAGAGACAAACACAGATTTCTCCGATTCCCCTTCCACCTCCTTTTTAAATAAGCCAACAAAAGAAATAATTATAGCTATAACGGGGAAAAAAGTACAAAGAGAGCTCCCAATGCCTCTTATAGATTCACTACTTACTTCAAATAAAGAAAAAAAAAATTCTACATTTAACACAAATACTATAACTACCTTCAACCACACTACGAAATTCTATCGAATCAACAACAGTAGCATTGACTCCGCTACTCGGTCACGGGATCGTTCGGGTTCCAACCGCACAGTTGGAAGCCTGAGTGGTCCAACGTCTGAACCGCGGAGTCAAAACAACCATAACCGAAATTTCACCCAAAACAATTCCCTTCAAGAAAATACTAGGATACAACCAAATGTGTCACTAAAAATTCTCCAGTGGAACCTTAAAGGTTATTTAAATAATCTTCATGAGTTACAAATATTAATTAAAGAACTACACCCATTCATTATCTCCCTCCAAGAAACACATCCTAACCTAAAAAGATCCTGCAACCCGTATCCTATTTCCATAACCTTAAATCCAACATTTCCGCAAAAAGTGGCACTTTACTTCTCATACACAATTCCATCCCTCATCACCCCATCCAAATAGACTCACCAATATCAGCGGTTCCCGTTGAACTGGAACTAAAACATAAAATTACCATAATTTCAATTTACATTCCCCCCGACCAACTTTTTTCTTCCACCCACATCGAAAACATCATCAACAATATAAATTCCCCCATATTAATTACTGGCGCCTTCAATGCTTGGTGCCCTCTTTGGGGATCCCCATTTGTGAAAAAAAGGGGAAAAACTTTAGGATAATTCCTATATTCCTCCAATCTCAACGTTTTAAATAATGGCAATCCGACCTACTTTTCCACCCACAAGACATTTACGCACATCGACCTATCTTTTATTTCACCCCAACTATCCACCATTACCAGCTGGTTAACACTTCCAGATCTACACGGCAGCGATCATTTTCCAATAGTTACTAATGTAACTTCAAGCAAACAGAAGGGAGAAACAAAACTATACCCCAAGTTTCAATCCGATAGAGCCAATTGGACAACTTTTCAGGCGAAAGTCTTAGAATATCTTGACTCATAAAATCATTCACCCAATACAAACAAAGAAGCATCTATAATTACTAAAGCGATCCGTTCTGCAGCCAACTACTCCATACCCCAAACAAAAAAAGTCAAACACAAAACGATTGTGCACTGGTGGAATCGAGACTTTAAAAAATTACGCCACCAAACACAACCTGCTGGCAAACCTTAAAAAACAGCCAACTGATAAAACTTAATTGATTATCGTAAACTCATTGACTTTTTCCTAAAAAATGCCAAAACAGAAAAATCTTTGAAGACTTTACTAGTAATATCAACCCAAATTCGTCTCCAAAAAAAATTGGACCAACATAAAAACTTTTACTGGCCCAAATGCAGCACAATCAATTCAAAACATCAATTCTGTACTCCAAATATTAACACACCCTTCCCAAATTGCAGAATTTCGCTAAAACTTGGTCTGAGTATTCGGACAACTCCAACATCCACTCATCCTTCTCTTCTGCCAAGAAAACAATGGTCACAGATTTGGAATGCTTACCAAACAGTAGCAACTCCTCTATTAACATAATTGAACTTCCAATTAATACAATAGAACTCGAAACAAGCATCCGTTTGGATGGCAAAACTCCTGGCTTTGACAAGACCGACTATCAAATGATAAAAAATTCCCCTTCAAGTGTGTTAACCCGCTTACTCAGGCTATACAAAAATATATTCAGTTATGGTAATATTCCCCAAATATGGAAAATTGCTACGGTAACTCCTGTACCAAAACCCAACAAATAATCCACCGAGACAAATGGATACCGCCCTATTACCTTGCTTAAGTAAAATTCTTGAAAAAATAATATCTAAAAGATCAATGTGGTTTATGAAAAAAAAAAACAACTTAATTGATATAAGGCAAGTTGGTGCCCACGTCATTTTAAGTAAACTTGCCGAATGGAAAGTTGGACCTAAGATATTTAAATACGTCCAATCCTTTTTACTTAATCGAAAATTCAGAGTCAAAGTCAGCAGTTCCCTTTCCTATATACATAATCTCAAAAAAGGAATTACTCAGGGCTCTCCGCTATCAGCAACGTTATTTATAATTGCATTCAATGAAATAAACACTTTCCTCTCAACATCTAAGATAATCAAATATTGCCTTTTAGCAATATGTTTCAATGAAATCATACACAAACACACAAGATGGTCCACAATACAAAAACTCTAATCTGTACTGACAGCCTCTCTACGGTCTAAGCGAAATACGTGACAAATTAACAGAAAAGAAAAACTTACTAAGACTTACCACCTGGATAAAAAAGTTCTATTCAGAAAATTAAAACTACAAGATTATTCATCTAAATCTATATTGTCCCCTTCAAAGTAATCCCCATCGACTGCAACACTAAGTGTCAAGCCAGCGCTTGATCCAATCCTCGAAACATTTTTTATATTCGGTTTTCGGTATGTCCATCAGTGCTTCCTGCGATTTTTCCATTACTTCCTCTCGGCTGCTGAAACGCGTTCACCGTAGTGGTTTTTTAACTCGTTTGAACAGAAAGAAGTCACAGGGAACCAAAGCAGGTGAATTCGGTGGCTGTTGGATGGTATTTGTTGCATTTTTCGGGCGTTATCATGGTGCAAAATCCACGAGTTTTCTGCCCAAAACTCTGGTCTCTTTCGGCGAATTGCTTCACGCAAACGTCTTATAACGCCCTCTGGCAAAAATTCCTGATCCACTACACCGTTGTAATCCATGAAAACCGTGAGCATTGCCTTCTTTTTGAATGAAAACGACGTGGTTTTTTTGGTCTCGGCTCATTTGGTGAACGCCATTCACTTGTCTGATGTCTGGATTGCGTGTCGTACTCATAAACCCACGTATCGTCTCCAGTAATGATCCTTTTGATGAATGTGGGATCGGATTCCGCCTCGCAAATCATCTCTTTTGCGACGTCAACACGGTCTCTTTTTTGCATGAACTCAAATCATTAACCAAAATGTCTTATACGTATCCATAGGCAATGTTCAAGTCCTCCGCTATCTCTCTGATGTTTAATTTGCGGTTATTGACCAACGTTTCTTTTACTCCATCAATGTTTTCGTCGGTTTTCGAAGTCGATGGTCTGCCACTGCGTTCATCATTTTCGATTGACTCACGACCACTTTTGAACCGCTCGTGCCACTGGTAAACGACCGTTTTCTTTAGAGAATCGTTGCCGAAACACTTTTCCGTTAAATCCGTTTTTTACGCAAAATTTAATACAAGTTCGTTGTTGCAAATTTAGATTCATTTCTAAAATTGTAAAAAATCACCAACATACACAGAGATACTCGTAGATGTACTCTTGGCTACGTAACTTTTGCAAATGTCAAGCTATGACGCTAAGATTTAGAGGGAATATCAACAACAATACCAACTTAACAAAAAAAACAGAACTCAAATCGGAACAATGGGAGCGCCACACGGTGGTTATTCAGAACTATTTGATCAAGGTGGTATATGGATCCCCAGACATATCCAAATTAAAGTTAATGAAATTGCAGACACTGCCTCAAAACTGGCTGCAACAGAACCGCTTTTAACATTCTATTATCCAGTTTATATGACAGCTCAATGTGCATTTAGTCAATTCGCATTGGTTCATACGCTCATGTAAACACCACTTCAAACCGCAATTAAATGTTCAATGCGGTTTGAAGTGGTGTCTATATGAGCATATTGAAGCAACGGTTTGGTACATGATTTCCCCAATCTCTATGTTTGGCATTAAAATCTCCGCCGATTATATAATAATTCTCCTCCGTTTCCAGCCTAAGTAGTCTAAAGAGTCTATCGAGCTCTGAGATGAATATTGTGGATTGCATATATACGCATTGTATAACGCCTTCGCTCCTTTTTAATTTCTCCCAGTGAACAACCTGGTAGTCCAGAACTTTGATACTCCTTAGACTATCCAGTTTGCTGTTGGAGTGAGCTGTACTAGGAAGAACGCTAGTTTCCGCTTTTCCCTTTTTGCTCTTGAAGTGGTAAAAGGCTTAACCCCCACAAATGTGAGATCTTCGCACTCTTTCTCTTGAAGCAGTTTTAAGAGCTCCTCGGGATCAGTGGACGGTTGCGTTTCCATACATATATACGAGTATATACGAGTAAGTTAGTGAAATTTATGTTTAATTTTATAAAAAAAAAGCTAATTTTTCAATTTCACAAGAGGATAAGTCCTCATTTATTAAAACACAGAAAGTAACTCTACTTGACAAATTTTGATAGCTTACAAGAAACCTAAAATAACAGCATCGACTGTGGGAAAAGTGTCTGGCTCTGTGGGGTGGTGTCAGGTGATTCTGGATGGGTAAACATCGCGTCAGCTTAATTCGTGGGACTTGATATTGCGCGTGCAGGTGAATTTGAAATCCAATATGCTGCGAGCGTGTGAACTTTAGGTGCATCCGCCGGAAATGTGGATGATTATATTTGTTTAACTAACTCAAGTGTCCTCACTCGATACCATGTAGAGTATTGGTTTTTGCACTTCGCCTTGACCTTCGGGTCGGAGTTCAGATGTTACAGGTGCTGTGGTATTACTTGTAAACTTTATTGTTTTACCAATGACTTGTTTGACTATCATGTTAAGCTGTAATTGGTAATAACGTGTATTTGTCCGGAATTGTCTATCTTGCTTATAGTTGCCGTATTGTTTATGTGGGGAGTTCTTTATGTCCTAATGTTTGAATTTATTTCTAGAATTGCCGGCAATGGCTTGGAAAAGGAAATTTCTTTTGATTCGTATAGCTGATGATTTACAAATATTGACTCGTTATGGTAGCGAATTATGTAGGTTCCGGTTAAGTTGCTGCTTACGATAATAGATCCGTTAATTTGGTTGGAGCTCTTCGATACTTCGCATGTGTTGATTGCTTATTTCGTCACAACTCGATGGCTCACTTTTAAGTAGGTATGGGATGCAGTTGTCAAGACTTAAATTAACAATGTTATTTTTATTAAAAATAGTTATATCATTGTTTTTTTTTTACAGGTGTTTTTAATTCCATAAATATCGTTTTGACCAACTAAAAGTCTTTCATATTATAGGTTTATTGCTTTTCTATTGATTTGATTAGCAATTTTTCACATAACATTTTGCTTGTAGTAGTATACATATTATACGCAGTAAAATCGGTTTATCAGATTTTGGTTTTATATCGGCAAATTCAAGTGCCTCTTCTAAGTTTATAAAGAGTATATTATTTCCCTCTAATTTCTCTTTAACGATTTCTATTTCTGAATTGGATAAAATAAATGAATTTACAATTTTATTTTTTGCCCAGAGTAAGGCATATTTTTTAAGTTGTTGTTCAGTTTAAAAAGTTTTAATGCTTCATTTGTAAAGTTAGTTAAATTATTTATTCTTTTCTCATAAGCTTTGTTAATGACAATTTGTTTGTTATTATTTTTTAGTAGGTTATGTGTTTGTGTTTAATAATCTGGAAATCTTCGTGGTCTGGGATACCGGCTAGCCTTTTCCAGGCACTTGCTAGGAAATTAAGCGATTATTTGCTTCAGGATATCTATGTGGTTTTTAATTTGGTCAATATGATGGGACAAAGTGATAAGAATAGGGTCAGTTTCATTTAGACTGCTTTGAACCTGTTGTTGGATGTCTTCTATCGCCCTCTGTACTCGTATGTATCGAAATTGATTACATGGATAATTGTAATTGTTACTACTTGGAGTTTTGCCATTCCCATATTTGTTGAGACAATTTTCGAGGTCGAATAGTCCAATATTTAGACTTCTTTCTGAATTCCTATAAGAAGGATTCTGAAAAAAAAAAGTAATTAATTTCTTATGTTACTTTTGTGTATTATTCTCCCTGACTCGGTTAGTATGATGGTAGACCTATTCTCCCTAACTATTTATTTTTTGTATCTAGCAGACAGCTTGGTAGCTAAACGTTTATTTGCTTTAACATAAATTGTTTGCCCTTTGGTATAATTTTTAATTGGGGATCTATTATTGTTGTGCGATGACATATTTTTACTTTGTTTTTCTCTGAGATTTTCAATATTTTCGTTTCTGGCCTGTTCGTATGATTCTGTATCAGGGCTTACTACTCTGCCAAAAAAGATCTCTAGCGGCCTTTTATTTGTTGCCGAGTGAGTGGAGCAGTTATATTCATAAACTGCTCGATTCAGAAGCTCTGTAAAGGATCTACGATTGCTTTCTGCCTTGAGACAGCGCATAATTTCAGATAAGGTGGAGTGAAATCTCTCCACCTGCCCATTTACAGCACTTGTGTATGGGGGCGTTCTGTACATTTCTATGTTAAGCTGATCTTGCAGCATAAAACAAATTGAAGTCGAATTAAATGTTTTTTCGTTGTCGAATGTCGCCAATTTTGGAACCCCAAAAGCGAAAATGAGTTGTCTTAAGGGTTCCTTAACATCCTCTATGGCCCTTGATTTTAAATTCCGTACTTGTGCGTACTTGGAAAATTTATCGACTGCGGTAAGCACAAGGTTTTTGTCTGTTGAGTAAATATCAAAATGGACTATATGTCCGGGAAATTGACTTATTGTGATATGTCGGGAAAGGTATTTCAAAATTGTAGCTTTCATTTTCATCAGTAAAGAGGATTATTTGATTTTTGAAAACATTTATTGGGCTTTCCACAGCTGGAATCAGATCGTGTGTCATTGTCAGCATATTGACTTCAGAAAGTTCTGGCAGGCGTAATAGTGCATCCGCAACAACATAACCTTTCATTGGCTTATACTGAAGTTCGTAACTGTACTCTTCGAGAATCGCTTTCCAGCACTTCATCTTAGAGTTGGTGTTTTTATTACTCAGGGCGTTGTAAGAGGTTGAAGGTCTGTACCTATATATTTTGAAGTGCGCTGTGCCATATAGGTAATTCCACAAGGAACTGAGGGTCCATATGATCGCGAGCATTTCTTTCTCATTTGCCCAGTAGTGCTCTTCTGCTTTATTTAATTATCTTGAAATAAACATTATTGGTCTATTTTATTGTGAGAGGTCAATTCGAAGGATTTTTGAAAATCAGGGTAGGCTAAGATAAGATCCCTGGAAGTGATTGAAATTTTTAGTTTATTAAAGGCTTCGATAACCTCAGATGACAAGTAAACGGGAATTTTACTAGATTTTGATTTTGAGACATGACATTCTTCTCCCCTTAGGATTGATGTTAACGGTTTAGCCAGTTTGGCATAGTCTCTTATAAACCTTCGGTAATAACCCGACCCGAGAAAACAAGGAATGATCTCATCTCTTTTACCGTAGTTGAGCGCGGTAAATTAACAATTGACTTTACTTTCTCTGGATTGGTTTTAATTCCAGATGGGGAATGATAATGTCGTCAATATAAGACATAGCACGTTTTCCCAATGAAAACACGTAGTATGTCATCCAAAGCACGTTGGAATATCGACGGTGCGTTTTTTAATCCAAATGGGAGTCGAGTGAATTCGTATTTCCCATTATTATTGATTGAAAATGCTGTTTTCTCCATATCAGATTCTTTTAATGGAATCTGATGGAAACCGCTTTTCAGGTCAATGACCGTAGAGAATTTACTCTTGCCCAATTGTGAAAGTACCTCATGAATTTCAGGTATTGGATACCTGTCTGCAATGGTGACGGAGTTAAACTTTCGGTAATCGATAACCATTCAATATTTCCTGTTTCCGTTTGAATCTGGTTTCTTGGAAACGATCCATACTGGAAGGTCGAATTATACCATCTTAAAAAAGTTTTGTCATTTGTTTGTCCATTTCGTCTCGGATTGAAACAGGGTATGGATGAGTGTTCGGATTTCTCCGACTACTTTTGTAGTATACGTTAATTTTTCGTTGAGTTCTGAAAATAAGGAAGGGAATTTTTTTAATAGTGAATTGATCGCTGTTTTCTGTGGTTCCATCATTTGGTCTGATTACACATTTAACGAATTTACTGTCTGTGATTTTAGTTGTTTGATCTTTATTTTTACTTTGTTAAGGATAGTCATGAAACTCTCCTTTGTATGAATGATAGCGGACAGTTGTTTAAGACTGTTATTTCCTAAGATTCCATGCAAAGATCTAAGACTTGGTAGAAGGGAAAAGTTAAGTTTAGTGTATGTTTGGCCAAAAAGGTTGAGAAAGGTGTGTTGAGTTATTTCGATATCACAGGGGATGGATTTAGCAAAAGTTCTGTTTATTTTTAAGGTGATGTTTTATAAGACCAGGTTGGATATAATGTGTGTGTCTATAAGAAAATTTAGTATTTATTTATGTCGCTGAATTCTTGAAGCTGGTCTAACTAAGCTTGATCATCCTGTTGAGTAAAGACATAGTTATAAGAATTTAGAGTAGCTTAGAGCGCCTGTGTGGGGCCAGTAAGTTAGTATAAGATCGTTAAGTAATTTTAAGCTAACATTTAAGCATTTTTTGTTAGTATGTAAGAGTTAATGATTAAGTAAACAAAATGCATTTAAAACTAAACTAAAACTAAACTTGATTCAATCTGTTCACACATGTAATTTCCAACTTCCAAACTTCTGTTTGTTGGTAGAATGCATATAAGTCGTTTGGCGAGACATAATCCGTTGGCTGAAGTTCAAAATTCGGTGGAGTTGCTTCCATGTTGATATGAAAGTTTCTCTGATATTTTTGGAGAATAGCTGCTTTCATTGATGTTTCGGGAGGTCGTTTTCCAGCGTATCTAAAAGGGGATGCTTATTTTGGTAATTGACAGCGTTTGTCCTTATTGTCGGCGTTTCCATCGGTTCCGGCTTGGGCTGTGGCTTCGGTGCAAGAGGACGGAGTGGTGATGTAGGATTTGTGTACTATTGCGGATGGTTGTTCTTATAATATTGTGGTTGAGCAGAACGGTTGGGGGATAGTTTTGGGTGATATTGAACGGTTCTCTTCGTGGCCCAGTAGTAGGTAGTTGACGCGATTGCTGGTAGGGCATGGAAGAAATATTTCTCTGGGAATTTTGATACTGATTCGCAAAATTTGTTCTGAATTTTTGATTTTTCAATTTTTGGCACAAAGCTAAAGCTTGTGGTAGATCGCTTACTTCGCGCATACCTAAAAGCCTAGGTAAATCACCGTTTAGGCCGCGGACAAACGTGTCAATGGACTTGTTTCTGTATGTTTGTGTCAACAGAGTCAGAGACTCCGGGCCTACATCCATACAGGAGATTTTATTTAATATGAGGGACAAATTTGTTTAAATCGCTTGGTAGATCTCTTGAATGGATCGCTTGCCTTGAGTGGTAGAATTCATTTGGTACTTTTGAGTACCTACATCTTTTTGATCTGCGTAATGCAGAGTTATATATTTAGAAATAACTGTCCAGTTCAAGGGTGTATCGTACGACTCTAAGACCGTATCTGCGTTGCCAGTGATTTTATTACGAATGACATTCAAAATACCAAAGTATTTTGGAGACCCTTGTTACCGCCGAATTCTCCGTTCAACGCGCCGTACCACGGAAGGGTGCCCGACCACCAAGGAGAGTGGTCGTAGGTTAAGGTGTTAAAATGGGCGCCACACGATTGCACTCCCGTCTTACTACCCACATCCAGAATCGCGACTGAATGGGGGATTCGCGCTCCGAGAGGACAAAACAAAATAATGAAAAAATAAAAAAAACAAAACGGAGGAGGAAAAAAAAATTAGAACAAATCGATTTCTACAAACGTTACAATCTTTAATGACTTCTTAAATATAAATTCACAATATCTCTTAAAACTAGCTTAGGTCTCAGTTATTTAGTTTTAAATCCATTAATCTTAACCTTTTATAATCCAATACAATTCAAAACAAAATATACATGATTTAACTAGCATGATAATAAAAAAACAAAAAAAAGGGATTACTCGGATACTAAACCCGGAATCGAAGTCGCCTCCTCTGCTTTCCACGTCGCGTCGAGGTCAAACGCCAACGAAGTCACTTATTATCTTTATGATCTACTCAAAACCCGATTAACATGGGAACAAAAACCAACTATACCGAAAGATTTTATTGTACATAAATCGTAAACGAATAAAAGTACTTATTTCAATAGCTTGAATACTTGCAACTTATATTCTTCTCCCCGATAAAACATCAAATTCTGGATCTTTAGCCACTTCTTCTAGCCTGGTTTCGTCTTTTTCCAAAATGTTGCGCTAGCACTACTTCAAATTATACCACCGCACACTCAAAAAAAACAATCTCCAACCACCATAAATGTATATAGCACAATTTATTTGGGACTAATCGGTAAACTACGAGTATTTGATAGTTTCAATTCAATTCGTTTTTTTTTCTTTCACTTCATTGCATTTTTTTTTTGTGTATTAATTCACTTTTGGTATCTCAAATTTAATTTTAGGTACTCTATTTTTCTTTTCTTTTTTTTCCCCCGAGAACTTCTAGTTTTCTTTCCGGCACTATCTAGTTTCCTATTCTCTTTTTTTTTTTAATTTCTCGATAAATTCTTCTGGAAGCTATTATCATTCACTAGCTAGTTAATTTTTCTTTCTTTTCTTTTGTTTGTCCAATTTTTTTCCCGTATTTGTTTTCTCTTACACTACCAACTATTTTTCACCGGACTACCGAACTGCTTGCTTGACTCCTTCCAACTGACTCTCACTTTCAATCGCAGCCTTCCCATTTTCCCACGCCCTACCAGTCGCCTGTTTTCACCAAACTCGTACCACCTACCATGATCCGTTTTTTTTTCGTGTTCGACTGGTTCATCAGATCAGACCACATCTCCTGATTTCTACATCCGCTAATCCTTACCGAAGGAATATCATACGATACCATGACGTCGGGTCGCGCAATGTGGAAACTAGAGCAATTGAAACGGAAAAAAAAATGTTCCTACACGGAGATTCGAACCTGGGAACCGAGAATTGCTTGCCGGGTTGGTAACCCACTGACCCAAGTTATTGCTGCCGTCGATGATGCCAAGATATGAACAGGTGCTAGTGATGGTTGGAAGAATATTCTTAATTACCAGCGAACGAAAACCTGCTCACTACAACCCATAATACTCCCCCCTTCCTTTCAAAGGTTTTCGTTACTTGCGGTACAAATCGGTGTTATTAAGTAAGGTCTTCCCGTTTTGTAAATAGTTTCAAATCTTTGGCATGCCATACCCCTCCCTTCTTCCCATTCCTGCTAGCCAACTCGTAAGTCCAAGGTGAAACTCGTTTTACTACCTCAAAGGGTCCTACAAACTTCGGAGCGAGCTTTGCAGAGAAATACTTGGCAGCATCAGAGAGGACGAAATTTTTCCTCAAAACTAAATCTTTTGGGAAAAACCTTATATCGCGGCGCCGCAAATTGTAGCGGTTGGCAGATCTCTGAGCCGAGCTTTCTATTCTACCCTTTATATCCTCTACTATTTGACCTAACGCCTTCGACCAAGCCTGAATATCTACCGACCTATCTGCGATAAAACCTTCTGCGGGAGGAGGAGATCCATCTCCATTGATCTGCATTTCCCTCCCAAACAGAACAAAATATGGAGTCGTTTTTAGAACCTCATGCGTTGCATTTCTTATGGCGCAAGCCACTTTCGGGAGGAGAATATCCCAATTTCGGTGATTATCAGAAATATACGCACGAAGTTTCGTTTTCAGGGTCTGATTATACCGTTCGGCAGGATTGGCTTGTGGGTGGTAAAATGCTGTGAAGTTAATGGTTACGCCGTAGGCATCCGCTAGTTCAGATATTTCGTTGCTTGTGAACTGTGCCCCATTGTCGCAGACGATCCACTTAGGCACACCAAATACCAAAAACACCTGCTCCTCCAAAATGGTTTTCACAGATTTGGCAGTAGCCGTTCTCACAGGAAAGAACAATGGAAATTTGGAAAAGTAGTCGACTACTGTCAAAATATAGGCGTAGCCTCTTGTCGACCTCGGAAGTGGCCCTATGAAATCTACACATAGCATATCCCATGGCTTATTTACTTTACATCGGGAAGTCATAAGCCCTGCGGGCTTTCGTAAGTCAGGCTTCACCGTTTGGCAGATTACACAACTACGGACGTAGCGGGCTATATCGGATTTCATTTTGGGCCAAAAATAATTCCTAGCAACTTTATCCAAAGTCTTTTGTATTCCACCGTGTCCACTCAAAACATCGTCATGACATTGCCTCAACACCTCTGCCCTGCCATCCTTCGGAATAACTTTCTTCCACTGGTTACCCTCGCTCGTCAGTTTTGGATATCTCACAGGTATCTTTTTAAAAAGCATCCCATCCTGTTCCCTCCAGTCAGGGTATTTCTCTCCTTGCAAACTAAATAAATCCCGCATTTTTAAATACCAAGCATCCTTGGTGGATATCGACAATGACGCTACGTCCTCATTTGCCCTGGACAATGCGTCGGGAACCAAGTGCTCCTTACCCTTTCTATGTAAGATCGTGAAATCATACTGTTGCATTTTAACAGCCCACCGAGTCAACCTACCCTGTGGATCCTTCAAATTATTTAGCCGTAGTAAGGAATGGTGATCAGTTACTACAGTAAAGCTACTCCCTTCCAAGTACGGACGAAGTTTTTCAATTGCCCATAGAACGGCTAGGCACTCACGTTCCGTTGTCGAATTATTCCGCTCCGTCTTGGATAAAGATCTACTCAAGTAACTAATCACTGTTTCCTCATCCGGCTATTTATTTTGGCTAAGAACAGCACCTATCCCGTAACCCGAAGCGTCTGTATGCACGGTGAAGGGTAAGGTAAAATCTGGACAAGCGAGGATGGGCGTATTCACCAACTTTTCTTTCAAGATCCGAAATGCGTTTTCACATTCCTCGCTCCATAAAAACTTGCGTCTCTTTTTAAGAAGTTCGGTTGGGGGGGAGGTCAAAGCGGAAAAATTTGGAACGAATCTCCTATACCATGACACCATACCGATGAACCTTCGTACCGCTGACACTGATGTGGGCCGAGGATACTCAACCATGCACCTCACCTTGTCGGGGTCCACTAAAAGTCCTTTCCCCTTCACTATATATCCCAAGTATTTCAGCTCTGGTTTACAAAACTCACACTTTTCTCGACTCAGTACTAAACCCGCGTCCTTAATGCGTGACAAAACGATTTCTAGGATTTCCAGGTGTCTCTCGAAAGTTTCTGATACAATGATAACATCGTCAAGATACACGAATACGTTCGGTTCAAGGTCGGATCCAAGGACTGTATCTATAAAACGCTGCCAGGTAGCAGGAGCATTGTAAAGCCCGAAGGGCATACGGCAAAATTGTCTAAATCTCTAAGATCCTCATGAGCTGGATCAATCCTTTGATCCTGCCCAATGGATGCATCTTCATTTGGGTTAATAATAGCGCGTAGTAGATTAGGAACTTCCCGGGTAAACGGCTCACTGACGATACCAGAAGTTAATTGAATAAGCTCGGGTGTTGCAGATCGCGGGTTGGCTTGTGGAGGATTAGCTGATGCAGCTTGTTGTACGTTAAGTACTGGTGGCCGAATTAAGTTATTTTGGTTCGCCATCATAGATAAATTGTTAAAATATTTATTGTTTACTAAATTATGCGTAAAGAGGAAGAATTTTAGATATTCAAAAAGGTTGCATACCTTAAAAAATTTACTAATGAAGTGAAAGTTAAAGCGCTGAATAACTGAAAGAATTCTTTTTTTCTTTACCTAAAGAGTTTAAAAAAGTATATTATTATATTCTACGTAATTCCTTGAATTGATTATTTCTATTCTTTTTTTAATACTTTTACTTTTTCTCATATACTTTAATTTTTTGTTTCTATTTAATAGTACCTACTTTGGGTTTTCGATTTATTTAAATACTCTTTATACTTTACACTTTAATGTTTATTTTTCACTGTTATAATTCTTAAAACTCTTAAAGATAGTGAAATGAGAGAGCAACTCATTTGCCCCCTTTTGTCCATTTTAGTCTATTGTCCATTTAGTCCATTGTTCGGGCAAATTTGTAAAAACTGTCAAACTGCTTTTTTTTATTTGAAACTGTCATTGGGTTTGATTTTTTTTTGGAAATGGAAATGAAAAATAAGTGAGATTTGAATAGAAGATTAATTAATAGTTAAAATATAAAATGGAAAATTGATTTTAGAAAGTGTTTACAGAGAAAATATATTGAAAAGCAGACAAATGAAATGAAAGTGCTCCCCATACACTTTCACACCTTCCGGCATCCACAAATGGCATATAGGTATTATATGTATGTAGATAGAAAATATAAAGGGAAATTTTCGAAAGAACTCATAAAGCCGTGTCTAGGTTTAAAAAATCTTCGCCCTTAAGTTCAATATTTCGAATAAGACACTGCTAAATTCATTAATACATACTTGTTCTTTAATTTTTTTAGGAAAAAAAGCAACAAAAAAACATCAACAACACAGTTCATATTTGTCTGTACTAAACCGTTTCAAATCTGTTCGCTTACTTTTTAACAAATTTTCTCTCTGAGAGAGAATTTTATTCTCACTCCTCGGGATTTAATAGTTCTTTACATATTTAGTCCAAAATGTACGCGAACGGACCTAATATATTTTTTTACAATTTCAACGTCTTTCTTTTTATTATACTTGATTTTTCGGTTTCGCTGACTGTTATCAAATTGCTTCAGTTAAAAGGTGTGAAAAAAAAATATGTAAAGTAAAATCGAATCTATAATTGAAATTGAAACATATATACATGTATATATAAATATAGCTCTGTGCATATACGTATGTTACAGTCAAAGTGCTGACAAAATTTAAATATTCTGTACCTCCTTACACCAATAAGAAAGAAAAGTTAATTTCATAAAACTACGGACCTGCAACAGGGGAATACCGTGCACGATCTTCAGCTATAATCTACAGACATAACCTGAATGTAAGTGTTTTTCAGTTCTTCTTTACTTTCTTTAGATAACGATTTTAATTGTAAACCCAAATCAAAATGTACAATTTAAAAGTCCTATGAATGATATCAATTACTTAGTTTCAAAAAAGAAAAAAATATATGTACAATACACACAAATTAACATTCAAATCAACTTAAAGCCCCATTTACAATGCTCCGAGATCCGATACGAGGGTCGCATTCGAATTGGAATGCGAGAGTTCTCGGACATCGGACGTCTGTTTACAATGATTCGTCAAAACTCCACTCACAAATAAAAATGAAAACAACAAAAAATTAGCTGTCACGCATTGCGAGATGCTTGCTGTGAGGCTCGCATTATTGCAAACAAAGACATTGAAGTACATGTTACGGAAATATTTTTGACAGTTCAAGCCCCATTTACAATACTCGGAGATCCGATACGTTGTTCGTAAAAGAGAGCGCATGAACTGTCAAAAACATTTCCGTAACAGGTACTTCAATGTATTTGTTTATAATAATGCGAGTTTCGCAGCAAGCATCGCAGTCAATTTCGAAAATCTGGAAAACTTTCCCATGATTAGCACTTCACTTGACAATTGTTCGTTGCGTTTTGACGTATCATTGTAAACAAACGTCCGATGTTCGAATGCGAGAGCTCTCGAATTCGAATTCGAATGCGACCCTCGTATCGGATCTCGGAGCATTGTAAATGGGTCTTACTCGTAAATATACCTATACATACGAGGGGCGTTCAATATATTCTCGGTATCGATATGAAGGAAAATGCGAATTCAATTTAAATTGTTTTTATTTTTCAATATAATCTCCCCTAACATCAATGCATTTGTTACATCTTGAGATAAGCTTTTTTAAACTCTCAAAAAAATACATTTCCTCTTTCTCTGCAAAATACCCATTTATTGCCGACTTGAGTTCTTCATCATCCGAAAATCTTTTTCCACGAAGACATTTTTTCAAATCGGGAAACAGGAAATAATCACTAGGGGCAAGATCTGGACTATAGGGTGGGTGTTGGATTTCTTCGAAACCACAATCTCGCGCAGCAGCCTTGGATACTCGCGCCGTGTGAACAGAAGCGTTGGCATGAAGAAGCAACACACCCGCTGCGAGTTTACCCCGTCTTTTATTTTTAATTTCCTCCCGCAAATTATGCAAAGTGGAAGCGTAGGATGTGGCGTTGATGGTTTCACCTTTTTTTGTACTCAATGAGCAAGATTCCCTTTGAGTCCCAAAAAACTGTGGCCATGAGCTTCCCGGCAGACGGAGTGACTTTGAACTTCTTCGGGGGGTCTGTTCCTTTTTTATGCCACTGCATGGACTCTTGTTTGCTTTCAGGGTCATAGTGGTGGACCCATGTTTCGTCCCCAGTAACAATTCGATCCATAACACCGTCCGCGTTCTCACTACACATCTCCAAAAGCTCTCTACAGCATGCGATTCTCATTTTTTTCTGAGGCGCTGTGAGCATTCGTGGCACCCACCTTGCACTGACCTTTGAAAGGTTAAGATGGTCATGAAGAATGGTGTGAATGGTACCAATTGAAAGCTTGGTGATCTCTGCCATCATTTTCACCTTTATTCGGGCATCCTCAAGAACAAGTTTTTCGACTTCTTTGATGCTTTCTCCCGTACAAGCAGTAGCCGGGGCGCCGGAGCGGGGGTCGTCTTCAATGCTCTCTCTGCCTCTCTTGAACTCACTTGACCACTTTTGCACAGTTGATAATGAAGGTGCGGAACCCTGGTAAACAGCCACCATCTCTTCATGAATATTTTTTTTACTTTTTCCTTGCTTAGTGAGAAATTTAATTACAGAGCGATGCTCAATTTTCACCATCATCGTCTCAGTTGCCATTATGATTCTGTTTAACTAGAGATAAAACGCGAATTAATAATCACATTTATATGAAATTTTACATGAATGCACTAAAATAATAGTATTACTTAAAGTCAATTTATATATACAACCACAGCTTCACCCCGATACCGAGAATATGTTGAACGCCCCTCGTATATATATATATGTATATACCTATTAAATATCTTTCTTTCATGTAATATGTAAATATGTATTCCATAAATTAACCTAAGTAGACCGAAATACATCTATTTAATCAATATTGACATTACAAGAGTAACAAATCATTAGGTCGGTTCCAGGGCTGCAAATTTTTACAAAATCAAGTTCCCGCGGGAAATAATTTGTAAAAGAGAACGCATTTCAGAGAGTAATTCATTTCCCCACCTGCTAATTCTTATGGCGTTTTCGTTTGGGCAGTCAGAAGGCTTTTTTTTGTGTACTCCGATTTTGATTTCAAAGGAACACTAAAAATTTATTTGAAGTTTTATTTTTTAAATATATTTGCATGCGAATCAATTTGAACACTCAGAATAATAAATTGGCCACAGCCGATTGCATGAAATGGTGCCGGAGATGAAAGTTGATGGGCTGATTGAAGAATCGCAAAGTTCGTGGGCTTCTCCAGTGGTCCTCGTGAAGAAGAAAGACAGCAGCACGAGGTTTTGTTTAGACTATCGACGTCTCCATCATGTCACCAAAAAGGACAGCTACCCAATTCCGAGAATCGATGACACTTTGGATACGCTTTCTGGAGCGAAATGGTTTTCAACTCTTGACTTGAAGAGCGGTTACTGGCAGGTAGAGACAAATCGAACGGATCATGGGAAAACTGCCTTTACTACAAGAAGTTTGGATTGTGCTCCGGTTACCTTCGAGCGACTAATGGAACGAACATTCACGTGGAAAACCTGCCTAGTGTATTTGGAGGACGTCATCGTTATAGGCAAGACGTTCGAGAAGCATCGCGAAAATCTAAAAGAAGGGTTTGAGACGCTGCGAAGTGCAGACAGTTCAGGTGGTCTGGAGAGTATGAAAAAATATTCCAAGAACCCAAGCTGCAGCTGTGCAATGCCCCCATCTTGAGTTACCCCAGACCCGGAAAAATGTTCATCGTGGATGCAGATGCTAGCAATGTTGACTGTGATCTCTTGAGCTCATGATGGTCAAGAGAAAGTGGTTGCATATTACAGCAAGATACTCTCTAGACCTGAACGGAACTACTGCGTAACTCGGCGCGAGCATTTCCATAAGTACCTATATGGACAAAAGTTCATTCTTCGGACAGATCACGCAGATCTGAAATGGCTACTTCAATTTAAGAATCCCAAAGGCCAAGTAGCGAGATGGATCGATCAGTTACAGGGCTACGACTTTGAAGTGCTACACTGCAAGGGAAAACTCACCTCAAATACTGATGCTCTCTTTCGTTGACCGTGCGGAGTTAAATGTGGACACTGCAACCGTAAAGAAGCGAAAAACCAGGCCACTATCCAAATGATCAGGCTAAGCCAATAGAGGGTTGGAGTAAAGATGAAATCCGTTTCTCTCAACAGGCAGATAATGACATCGAACCAATATTGGCCTGCAAGGAACACGAAGAAAGACAAAACTGCCAGGAGCCAAACTCTGAAGACATATTGGGCACAGTGGGACTCGCATTGTGTGCAAGATGGTTCGCTGAAGCGAAAATGAGAAAGTGCAGATGGAACAACATCTCGTATGCAGCTAATCGTGCCACGGTCCAGAGTCAGTCAAGTACTCCATGAAATACATGACGAAATCTCAGGAGGCCATTTGGGAATAAACAAGACGTTGGAAAAGGTAAGGGAACGTTTTTATTGGCTAAGCGCTAAGCAAGAGAATTGGTGCAAAAATTGCATAAGGTGTTCGGCTACTAATGGCCCAAAAATTAAAACCACAGGGACGACTGCAACAATACAATGTCAGAGCACCATTCGGATGAATAGCCATCGACATCGTTGGGCCATTTCCCGAAATATTTAATGCAACCGATACACCTTTGTGGTCATAGATTATTTCAGTAAGTGGCATTTTCCTAGCAGAATTTCTGTTATATTTTAAAATGTGAGTTCGCGGCACTTGGATAATTCGCTAATCACCGACATTAACAAAAAAATGCAAGCATGTTCGAAAGAATTCCAAGAAATCAAGGTGTTTCGGATAAGTCATTGTTATTCATTACACTTGTTTCAAGCAAGTATTGTACTTCAGAGTTACCCATTCGCAACGAATTTACGTTGTTTTTGTTTTGCGGGAAAAGACGACGAGCACTTCAAAAATTGAGGTCTGTTCCCTGATGGGAGTTCCAAGCTGCCGTGCTGGGTACCTGGCTCAGCACAATGATAGCTCACAACCATGACATCAACATTTCTCATACTACCTTCTGGATGGATTCAAAAAAAAAAAAAAAAAAGACTGGACTAACTCAACTGGTCGGTAATTCAAATCTTTGTGGGGCACCCTATTGCGGAAATTTCGTGAACATCGCAACCACTCCAATCGCGTTGAACTACTACCTACTAAAAAAGTGCAGATGTAGCCACTCGTGCACTCGTGTGAATGGCCGTGGCTCAAGTGGTAATGTATTGGCTTCCCAATCGGACGGTTCGGGGTTCAATACCACCCGCGACCGCAAGACTTTTTTTCAGGAAACTAAAATCTCGTGAGATGAATGGTTGCCTAAATACAACATCAAGCCAATTTACAATAATAATTTAGACTCCCCATTAAATGTTGGATGCCACCCATGGAGAGAATTAGCCACTGAGCCCAAACACCTTTCTTTCGTTTTCTGTCCCATTTTTCGAAAAACTTAACACATGTTTTGGCATAATAAGTGTAGTCATACCCACTTGAGTGTTAAGTTCTTAAAAAAAAGAAAAAGGTTATTCAAAGCGCTTTCGGATCCAGATTTCCGTCAGCAACCAATAGTAAATCCGCTCCTAGAGGATGCTTGTTGGTGCAATTCCAAAAAGATAATTGCTTAGTAAATTGCTAAGAGGAACCGTGGCCTATGTTCGCCAAAATGTTTCGGTATCAATAAAAGTTTAAAATAAACAGCTTCCTAACTTTATCTTAGATCAACAGCGCCGAAAACCACATATGTCGGATGGTGCAACAAGACCAGTACCATAGTGAGATCGCTGAACTAAAGTCTTCGCGGCCAATTTCCAAAACAGCCCTGAAGCTCGTATTGATAAATCCCCGCTAACTACCACTGCAACACAGACACCTAATTTTGTTGCCACAAAAGCATATCATTTCTGAGTTCATCATACAACACTACTACAAGAAATTCCATCATCAAAATTCATCAGTCATTCTAAACGAATTCTGGCAAAAATATTTATTTCTATATGACAGGACTCTTCTAAATTCCGTACAATGTAATCGTATAGAATGCAAAATTGGAAAAGCCAGACCAATTCCGCCACTTATGGGTCAACTACCGGTCGACCGTTTATCTCCATATGTATGTACGCCCATTCATTTATACTGGAGTTGACTTATTTGGCCGTCTCAATGTTGCAATTGGCCGATGACGAGAAAAGATGGGGCATAATCTTTACTTGTCTGACGTCAAGGTAAAAGTGGAAAAATCAACCCACTTAGGCCTATTGGTCCATTGTGATGCCACTAGTTGAACTATTCTGCCATCTCCCTAAGATGGGCAGTCTAGGGAGGTTTTAGAATTTTGTAAGACCGAATCCAGGGACTTGATAGCGACCTGACTATCCGAAAAGATGCGAATATCCCTTGCAGATGTCACATTTTTCTTCAACCAGGACAAGACTTCTTTAGTTGCAAAAAAAAAACACTGCAACCAACGCCGCTATTAGTCTTGGATCCATTCGTATAGAAATGGATTGACTAGTCATCCATGAAAACGTCTTCCTCCCAGAAGAATCTAGAGGGGATGCTTACTCGTATGAAATTCTTTGTCAAACCAATGTTGGGGCATAGTGTAATCGATGTTCTCTGGAACATTACCGCAGCCAAATAATTTATTTGTCCACTCTAAAGTGACAGCCACCCACTGGATGAGTATCGGTCTTAGAACCGAGACATATAGAGCCAGTGGTAATGCGAGGTTGGAAGTCCAATTGATCCAAATGACTTTTTGGCAAGAGAATAGAGCTAATGCAGCTTTATTTACTCTTTCTTGAATATTAGGTTTACAGAGAACTAGTCAAAAATAAGATCCAGATATTTCGCTGTGTCGAAGACAACTAAGCTGGTACCGTTAATTGAGGGAGGGTTTACGATTGGATTACGATTCCCTGGAAAAAAGGATAAGATCAGTTTTATAAGGGCTTACACAGCGATTCACCCAACTGGTTAATCTGTTAAGTTTTATTAGAAGTTCTTTAATCGTATTAAGATGCCTACCTGATATGACCTTGTTACCACCCGCTTCCAGGTATATCGGATGTTCGTTGACCACTAAGTTCCAGGGAAGGGGTGAAAAGTAACAATGAGGTTGGTACTTATAATTTAATGAAAAAGTGACTCACCTCTATCGTTGGTGTCGGTATGCGTCGCATTCGGTGATGAGGCCAGTTTTTAGACTTCCAGCTTCCAATACCACCCTTTCTAGGTGGTCACCAGGAAGAGGGCCCATATGGTCGTGGCCAAGTTATACCGATGACAGCCAGTAGGAATCTTTGGCAGTTTCCAGTCTGGCAACGGCTATTTAGGGGTCGCTGAGGTTACGAAGTAAGAATACATTAGGAATACGTTTCACTAATATAAAAGTTGTAATCTTGCCTTTGTCTTTTTTATAGAGCGGAACGTATTCAGGTGTCTCAAGTCCAGGAAACATGCCTTCTGCAATCCATGGTTCCTGAATTAGGATGGTATCTTCTGCGTCCTTGGATAGACGAACCATGAGTGCGGCCGAAGTGCTTTAGAGTGCTGGAGGTTAATCTGGAGAAACTTTAGTCTCATCGCTACAATCTACCAAAAAAGGCTCTATCACGGTATTGTTCGAGTATTCCGATTTTAAACATGTCAAAACAGCCAAATCCACCTATGGCTTTTGTATAAAGATCGAAAGATCTTTGATCGGCACAAGCAATAAGCTTGCCGTGGTCTTGGTACCAGCCAGACCCAGTTTGTAATGGGTGTTTTCCCCATGACCACCATGCACGATCGTTATTGCGTCTTTTAGGATTTCACTAAAAGACCTCAGAGATGTGACATTGAAAGGCCCAGGGATTTTTTTATGTTTTTTGTTTTACATTAGCGTGCGATCAAGGGGTTATTATTACCTGTAAAATTAGATAAGAACGAAAGAGAAATTAGATAAGAAGGAAAGAGATGTAGGTTGATTTTAAAGGTCTGAATGTTACAATGATTAGGGAATAAAGAGCTCGGCAGTGCATTCCATAAGCCAGTTGTACGGCCTAGGAACGAATTACGATATTTTAGAGTACGTCCGAGGGTGAGCTTGAGGGTATACAGATGAGAATTCATTCAGACGGGTGTTACGGTTGCAGGTTTGAAGAGGCGGAATGCTGCTAGCGATAAAACAAAATGAAACAAGAGACATTAGCTTGGTGTTCGAGGGTGTCAATTGACTGATAGATGGCCGTGGTGTAGTGGTACTAGCAATCGCTTCTCACTCTGAGGGGTCTAGGTTCGAATCCTGCCCATGAACAAGTCTTTCAAGTTTTTCAGTTGTGTAATTGGAACTCAGACAGAAAAATTCTGCGTGTGAAGGCATAACACTGACACGTAGATTTGGCTTGTTTGTAGAGTTTCAAGCACAAATAATTACTGCGAATTATAACCTTCCACACTGAGTGAAGAAAAAACTATCCGTCCTATTCGGACTCCCACCCCTGGAGAGCAAATACCGAAACCAAACACACCTGAGTTTCAAACCACTACAAAACAATTTTCCTTTCTCCTCTTTTCTAAGTTTCCGCCCGAGCCCTGGCAACAGTAAAAGGGTATCTAACCCCTTAGGCGCGCGTAAATTATATTAAAAAAAAGTAAAAAATATCAGTACCACCTATGAGTTTTATCGCACGGTTTTGAATCCTATCTAGTAGGTGCAGAGATGTTTCAGGAGCACCAGATGTGGGCATTGCACTCCAATTTTGGGTGGATGAATGCCTTATAAACCTGTCAAATCAGACATGAGCTAAGTGTTACCGTTCACGAAATAAGCACTAGTTGAACAAAAAAAAAAACGTTAGATGGCGGACCCTTTATATTGATTCCAGATCAGAAGGGGTGGAATATTTCTCACATCGCTTGAGGCATCCTAGGCATTTTGTAGCATTTTTGGCTACATCGAATATGTGGTCATTCCACCAGAAGTTGTCACTGACACACATACCAAGAATGGAAAGTTTTTCGGTTTCGACGATGCATAATGACTGTGTATTTAAATTTCGCTTTAACGATAGCAGACAGCACTGTGATTTGTAAGCATTAAACTCCACTCTGTTAGTAGTTAACCGAATGGTTATGATATTAATGTCGGAATTTAATGAGCTTAACATACGCTGCCGTTCCCGTTCTACAGCTGAAGAGCAGGGACGCGATTCCGGGAACGAATATGAAAAGCAGAGATTACTGTCGGGAGCAAAGGAATATATTAGATTAGAAGTAGCAGATAAGAGATCATTGATGAAAATTAAAAAGAGTGTCGGAGGCAGAACGGACCTTTGGGGCTTTTGATTTAGGGTATTTTGGGATCTGCCACAGTTTCCTCCAACGATCTCTGGCGCTGGGTAATCCGTCTTTAAGGATGTTGTACATGATACTGGAACAACATGTATGTATTTCATATTTTTAATAATCAATGACTGATCATTGTCTGTTGGCCATTAACTGTAACATTATTTTTGAAAAAGTAAACACCACTCTAAAAAGTGGACTGTAGTTGCTGTACTCGTAATTAAGTTACGCCAGTCTCTACTGCATTCCCGTTACTCCAAAAACGGCATTTTTTCTTGTTCACAAACCCATTGAGCCCTCTTAATCCTGTCATTAAACACGATTTTTCGATAAAAATAAGGGTCGACTTAATGCTTATTGCGACTTCCATCGAAAACTATGGTCTTGTCTATTTAGTTCCTGCGCCAAAATTTATCCACAACACAACGGAACGCAAACTTAATCGGTCGATTATAAGGACGCAAAAACAAAAAATCACATAATATTATTGTACAATATACCCACTTTGTGAATTGAAAACCGATTTTGAAAGCAACTTTGGATAGTATCTAAGCGTTGTTCTGATATAAGTTTATTTGTGATGATTTTCGAAACAATACTGAACTTAAATGTAAAAGAGATATTCAAAATGACTGCTTAGTTTATTGAAATATATGTATATGTATCATTAAAAAAAAAAAAAAAAACTTTTACAAATTGTTGTTGGTTATAGCAGTTCTAATGTATGTATCTTTCATATGCGCCAATTTTTGTTAAAGGGATTTGTACCCGATGTAATAAGTATTGGTACACACGTTTAAAAGCTTTTTACGGGGTGTCTCGATTTTCGGCAGCAGAACTTTTCGGACGAGTGACGTAAACTAAAAAATTGGGAATGTTGTATTTAAAGCAGACCGAGTTTTCGTTTTTCGTGATAATTCTCGTAATTCCAATCGAAAACAAAAATGTTCCCAAATATTTTTCAGTTTTTAAAACCCCTTAAGGCTGCATAACACCGCATTTCACCGCCGCGTTGTGTTATATTAAATAAAAACTGTCCTACAGAATGTGTTTGATACGCGGCGATGAAACGCGGTGTTGTGTTGAAATACAAATCCTTCATTTCAACGGCCGAAATATGGGAAACTATTGGGAAAGGTTTGAATGAAATGACACTTTGCCAGATAATGCAAAGCTACTGACACAAATTATTGTACAGTGATGGCTGCTCTTTGTTTAACGTCTTTTAACGCGGCGCTTATAACGCGAAGTAAACTAATTTCACCACAGCGGTAAATAATCTTACCGCGTCGTTAAAAACGCGTTCTGTTTGACTAAGCCTTTAGCTAAATTAATTTTTAACGAAAACTCCTCACAACCTACTCGCAATTGTGAGGCTGAAGCAAACACATGTTTTGAAACATTCAGCATACCAGAAAAACAGCTGACTGAGTAATTGTTACAACAAAATGGCGACGCTATAAATTTAAATAAATATTGATTGTAGATAAGCTTTCTTTGCTTTTATTAATAAATAATAATAAAAACACATAAGAAAAAAACACGAATTAAAAATCCATTCCTACACAAAAATTTCGTGACTGATACAACTGTCAAACAAAGCCTAGTAGGTATTATGTGTGAACGCTCCAATAGCCTAAACTTTTGATCGAAAACTAGGTTTTCGATGTGGTATTACAAAGGTCTAAGGAGCTTAGATCCCAGGAAACTGGGAAGTACTATCGATAGCTTCCATGTAAGACCATAGGTACATCGATTTCAGAATTGGATGTCAAGAGGAGGAATACGAGAAAATCCAACTGAACATTTAAAGAAGAAGCTCGGTAAATCAGTCAGTGATTCGCTTAAACTCAGAATAAGACGGCCGTTCAAAATTTGCAACGACTTCATGAGGAAACTTATAAATATATGGAGATTTGCATATATATATAATAATAAAGAGGGCAATTTGGATTTCGAAAATTGCCTAGAGATTCTTGCATAAACAACCCTAACACTTTGTGAAAACAAGGTATTTATTTTCTTAATAAAACTGAATACTACCAAATTTTAACCTCCTTAACATAATTTGATCTACGTTACGTATCTACGTAACTAAATGCGCAGTTTTTTGTTTAAATATGCAGTGTTTTGTGGAATATGTAATCTTCAGACTACTTAGTCCTATCTATACTATGTAAGCCGCCTAAAGGTCTAAAAATTAAGGATACAGACCTTGCCCCAAAACGAGCTACCCTTAATTTGAAGGAAACGACGACGGCGTTTTTTCCTTCAGCAAGCTACCAAAATTTTATCATAACTCTTTATCGCCTATATGTTTGTTAAAATACAGATATTGATCCAGTCAGATCTCAAGGTATCTGACTTCAATTCGACAATCAAATCGTTGCATACGTCGTTCCATAATCGAAAACTTTCGTCAATTCTTTCTGGTATGCTTAGATGCCTCTGGCAAAGGTGTTCTAAAAGTGTAGTACAGCCAGTACACTACCACTTGAATTACGACCCTGCGCAAAGTAATGGATCATGGAACTCCTAATGTGAGGTATGTATGTGTTTAGAATTTGTTTGAATCCTTGTTTTGAAAACATCAAAAAGTATACAATTTTAAGAAACGAAGTAAAATACATCGCCGAAAAATTTAGTTTTTTCTTCTTATGCAAATTTCTGTATAAAAATAAATTCAAAATTGTGGAGTATGCCATTTGGTTATTCGGAATGCTGGACTTTCTAAAATTAGATATTCAATTAGGTAAACCTACGCGTTACATAACCGACCAAAAAAATTTCAGTAACAAACTACATATGTATGTATGTGCTATGACTATCATAGCACTAGCGCATAGTTATAAATTTAGTCAAAAGATCACCACAAAGCGTTTGTTTCTTAACGTTTTTGTACAATTTTGACATACACATGTATATGTATTATTATTTGTTACCTATAGAAATAAAAATAAAAACGCACGAATAACTTTAATGCTTAAAAAAAAGTTTTTTTCATTTTATTTTTTTACAATATTTTACTAACAAAACAGTTCCGATAGAAAGCCATAATAATATAACACCAAAAAAAAACGCAATTTTAATGCAGCACCGGACGAAGCCAATACAGTGAAACCTCGATATAGCGAAACTGAATTGAATTAGAGAATATATGTACGTTATACCAAGTAATTCGTTACTATGAGGTTCGTTATATAGAAGTTAGGTTAATCTAAGTTTCGTTTAAACGAGGTAGAAAAATGTTTAATAATTTTAATCTTTTACTGTTTGCACGCAACTCACTTTCTTCTAAAAATTTATCTTTAAACTTTAAAATTGGAATTTCGAATTTTTTAGCAGTGTCTATTTTCTTTATTATAGGATTCTCGTCTACATAATTAATGATTTTTCGTTTCTCTGCGAGAGTTAAGGAACGCCTTTTCCGTTTATCAGATATTGCAAGCTTTAAAACTAAGAACAGTGACAAAATGCAGTACTTAACATCAAACAACAATGATTTTCTTACGACATACTAGTTATGTCTGAACATGCCGAGACATGAATTATTGTGAACTTGAGTGTGTATAATTTATAGGATTCGTAATGTAAAGGTTATAAATATAAAATTCGTTAAAAAGAGGTAAATAATAATTTCACTTTATATTTTGCAAAGATTGAAAATTCGTTATAAAAAGGTTTTTGACATATATGTATTCGTAATAGCATTGTTCAGTGAGGCTATTCCAAACTGAAAAGTACAACCTTTCCTGTTGAGTGAAAAAAATTTCTATCCGAATCTGTTCTGCTCTGTGTTCAGGGAGGCTGTTCCAATCTGTTCGGAACAGAAAATCTTGCACCTACTTTCGAAATAGAACACAATTGTGAAAAATGTAAAAATCAGCTGTGCTGTACCTTTCTCATTTGATTTGATTTGACGTTTTTCACAAATCTGTGCTATTCTGTTCTATTGTAGTTTTTCCTCGCTGAACAAGGCTAATATTTAGCGCTAGCTATTACGGACAGTACTAGGGAGGGGACTTCGAAGAATTCGTTAAATCGAGGAAATCGTTATATTAAGGTTACACTGTATTTTTTTTCAATTTAAATTCATTCAAGAGCGTTTTCATATATGTTATTGTACGAGTATGTATAATGAGTGTGTTTATGCTAGCAGAGTAAGTACTCGTAGGTATATCAAGTATGATACTACTGTCGCTCTAAGGCGACTAGATTTAAGGAGAACTAAATAGAATCCGGACTACTTTCATTTGAGTTAGTTACCAGAGCCGGTGTCAGAATAAAGTTTGCATCTATAAACCAAATATATTTGTGCATCTATCTATAAATTAAATTGGAAAATGCATATGAAACTCAAATATCAGACTCAGTGTGCATCATATTTGTTCAAAAATAAGACATGTTGATGTGATTCACTTAAAATCCCAACTGATGATTCTTATGGAGAATATTTTCACCAATCAAAGGTAGCCACATACCAATACTGAATATGTATAAGAGTTAAACCGTTTGTTGGACTAGATCTCTGTATTTCTTTATGACAATTTAAAGCACGATAATCTTACGTTTCTATAACTTTCAGATCGACCATGATCACAAATGATTGTGGCTCGACTGGATTGCGTACTTTTTCTATTCTTTATTGTTACCAGATTTAATTGTTCTTATCAGAGAATGGCGTCTTGAATATTTTTTTTATTTCACGAATTTCGATTCCGGATACTATTGTAAAGATAACACAAATACAATCACAATTTGAGTCGACAAACGATTTGAGTGTTTTTAGAAAGAAACCAACAAGTGGGTATTTTCGCTCTCAGTTACAACCTAACTGTGACTTCAGAAGGTGCTGTTGTATTCCGCACAGAAATCCAATAATCGTATTACCTCCATATTCTACCTGATCAATAAATCGACAAAGTGAAACCACCTAATATTAAATTAAAAAAAAAAAAAACTAACAAAATATAGAATTGTACCTGTGTAATTCAGTTTTATTTTTTATTTGATCACTTATAAGTGTTTTTGTGACGACAAATTTTCGCGTACGCGATTATATATACGTATACTCGTAATTATAAAAATTATAAGACAATTTCGGGCAATTCATTTTCACCTTTACGTTGGCGAAATGACATCGTTAACAACCGTACGTTTAACATGTAACAATCAGTTTAAGAAAAAAAACTTTTTCCTTCTACTCTATTATGAACTCTGTACTGCAAAATATTTTCAGAAACAGCTATCTCTTACTGATAGCAGAAACGTAGTCAAAGATTATCAGTAAAGAGACTGGAGCCCTTAGTGTACAAATGCGTGCATTCCTTTATAATTTACTCGAATGTATGCACATATGTATTTATAAATAATATGCAGGTATATTTAGTTGCGAGTAAAAATTAAGTGCTCAATATATTTTAATCTCTACGAAACCAAATCGTTAGTCACATTGCATTGGGAATATGACGTAAAAAAAGAATAAGGTTTTTTTGAATCGAACTATAGGACATGCATTTTCTGAGTCAATGAACTATTGTATTTGTATCTCAGTGTTGTTATTAACACCAACTAATCTCTAGTCTTCTATATATTTATAACAAATACTCCTTAGATTATGCACATGGTCATGGACACTGTAGACAATTTTGTATACTAATTTTTGGTCTATTAAATGTAATTATCACATTAAGATAGCAACAAACAAATTAACTGTTAACAATTTATTCCAAGTCATTAATGAGTTAAGCCATTTGACAGAGAGTTATTAAAATGTAATTAAGTAGAACACCAGGTGCCTCTGAATTGCGAAACAATAAATACAGCAAAGAATGAGTTCAATTTTCAGTATTCGGAAAATGGCAACCCTGGAATCTCAGTTGCAAATTTATAAGTTTACTGTGAAAAACTGGTTTTCGCACCGAGGTTCACCTTCATTCAATTGTTAAGGTATTGTGCATTTGTGTCGTTTGGTAGTTTTCCAAAACTCTGTCTTCGGGTTTTTATATTTTATCTTCCTGTGTATAGGCCTAATCATAAACATACATACTAATCTGGGAATTTTCCACTGTCCCTATTCAAGCGAATTAGATGATGTTTGTACATATGTATGTAGATATAATAAATGTGCGTTGTTCCACATGCGTTAAAAAAGGAAAATACGAGTGTACTTCCTATTTTTTTATGTAATAACTCTTATCAACATTTATTGCGTAGTAATCTTTTAGTTATCTTCGTTGAATGGAATTTTAATGGATTTCAAAAACAATCTTTGGTTGATAATTTTTTGCAATATCTTACAGGTATGCCTTATCCATGGCATTTTTGCAAAAAAAAATATTACTGTCATTCGAAATATTCGTATAGTAACATACGAGTACATACTCGTAATTGTTGGTTCGTTCTAAAAACGGATTCAATGTCAAGTGTTCAGAGACAACGTATTGAACTGCACGTTTATTGTGTACATATGCACATATATATGCTATGTGTGTGTGTAATATAAGTTTTTCATTTTTATTTTTAATATTACCGCAGAGTAGGCATACAAAAAAACTAAATGTAAAATACCAATACATATTTCGAACGTTCGTATGGTATGCACTGCATGTGCTATAATTTGTCAAACGTGCAGGCAATCATTTTCTGGCATTCTGGCAAGATTTCAATACCTATTTTGAATTTTTTCGAAAAAGATTTTAGATGTTAATTGTAATAAAGATAGGATTACAATCTTTTGCGTATTTACCCTATATTTATTTACAATCCCATATATCTGTGCCAATAAGATAGTCATTTTTTTTTGGAAAACATTGTGTACATTATTTTCTGAAACAATCTCAAGTAAATTAAAATTGCTGTTTTATACTAGATATTTCGTCTTAAAATAGATATAGAATAGATAGAATATTTAATGCGCATCTACAATAATACAATCTTGACAATAACTTATTAGCTATGTTGACTTAAGTATTTCTTCTTTATTGATTTGGTATGTACATATTTTAATATGAAAATAAATATGTATGTTTAGCCTAACTACGCTTCATTGTTTAAAAGTCAACAACAATTATTTTCTAGGGAAAAATCATTTCGTAGAACTATTTTTCCAAGTCAGTTTGTTGGATTGAATTTAAAAAAAAAACACTTTTCTAATTTGTATATATATATATACATACATATGAGTTCACTGTATATATGTACATATATATGTATACATGTATGTAAGCGGCCACTGACGATACCAAGAAATTTGTCCGCTTATGAGAGGTGTCCGGTTATGAGAAAAATACGACATTGACAACCTTGAAAAAAGTATTTCCGCTTTTGCACGTCTCAAGTTTCAAAAGATTCAAATGAGTGCAAAAGAGAGAGAGAGAGAAACAAAAAATACCCAATTAACCAAATTCCCACTGCAATGAAATTGCTACCCACATCAATTTCATTGCAAGTTTTTGACATTTCTTTTTCTCCTTCTTCTTTCTTTTTCGCATTTGCTTCATTACTTCTTTCGCTGTGTTACGAGCACAACATTTCAGTATGGCGGATGAACTGAAATGGACCAAAGAATTAACAAGGGGACTCATTTTCAATTATGAAAGACTGAGCGCCAAAGATGAAATGAAAGAGAACTGTCAAATAACATGCAAACTCAAAGAAGGGGAAAGTCTTCATGTAGAGTTGCTCGCATAACTGAATGACAATTCAAAGGAAAATAACCAGAACATGCGCATTACACTTTGCCCATGATGATGCTATGTCCGCTTCTACACGGCGCATGTTTTGAAAGATTCAAATGAGTGCAAAAGAGGGGTATAATGAATTAACCAAATTCCCACTGCATGTGGGTAACATTTTCAGTGCATCTTTTTGACATTTCTTTTTCTCCTTCTTCTTTCTTTTTCTCCGTCTTCTTTCTTTTTCGCATTTGCTTGATTACGTTTTGGCTGCTGTTACGGATGAATTTAGACGGACCAAAGAATTAACAAGCGGGCTCATTTTCAATTATGAAATACTGAGAGCTAAAGATGAAATGAAAGAGAACTGTCAAATAGCATGAAAAACCAAAGAATGAGAAAAAGTCTTCGTTTAAAAATGTGCACATCACAAAAGGACAGTTCAAAAGAAAATAACCAAAACATGCGCATCAAACTCATGCGTCGTGTAAAAGCGGACAATTCGACGAAATTAGGAAAAAAAATACGAAAATTTGTATCTATGGTATTCAAGCTTCAAATTATGCATACACTTACACACAAACCTACGTATTGTGCGAAGAGAATTATAGTCGGATAGTCGACAGAAGGCCGCCGGCGCCGCACCTACTATGTTTGCATTCTTTAAGGTTTGTTTTTAATTTTTTGCTGGGTAACAAGAGTAACGCGCAAAGGAAAGGAAAACAAAGCACATAAAATAAAAGATAACGAAGTGCGTTTTATCCGTTTAAGAGAGAGTGAAATTCCATTGCGGTTAGTGCGCTTTCATACGTCGCAAGTGTGTAATGCGCATGTTCTGGTTATTTTCTTTTGAATTTTCATTCAGTGATGCGCGCAACTCTACATAAAGACTTTCCCCTTCTTTGAGTTTGCATGTTATTTGACAGTTCTCTTTCATTTCATCTTTGGCGCTCAGTCTTTCATAATTGAAAATGAGCCCCCTTGTTAATTCTTTGGTCCATTTCAGTTCATCCACCACATACTGAAATGTTGTGCTCGTAACACAGCGAAAGAAGTAATGAAGCAAATGCGAAAAAGAAAGAAGAAGGAGAAAAAGAAATGTCAAAAACTTGCAATGAAATTGCTACCCACAGGCAGTGGGAATTTGGTTAATTAGGTATTTTTTGTTTCATTATCCCTCCCTTTTGCACTCACTTGAATCTTTCGAAACATGCGACGTATGAAAGCGGACTTATAGAAATTGGTGTCCGCGTCCGGTTACTTATTTACATTAAAAATCGTGTAGATAATTCCGTTCTTTGAAATTTGTCCGGTAATGAGAGGTGTCCGTTAGGAGAGAGTACTCTGTATATATATATGCATATGCATGTATTTCGGGAATATCAATATACAAAAACTAAAGAAAGGGGAAAGAGCACTTATACTAATAGGTCGACTTTTTCCTACGTATAAATATTGTTATCGTTAATTGTTATCTCTAATTCTTATATAGTAAAAATTCAGTTGTAATCTGTAAACAATTTATAATTACATTTACAAGATGAAAAACTTAAAAAAAGTGCCGATACATCAATACAGACAAAATAATATATGTTTTCATAGAATATATTGCTAGCATGGCTCCCACAAGTTTCCATTCCCGACACTCTTCTTAATATCATTATTTACATACATCTCCTGTGAAGTTTTTGCGGTTGAAATAGAGGTATATATACTCGTAGTACATATAGCGAAGCAGATATAAAATCTGAAAAGTCGAAGCTAAAGTCGAAGGTAATCACCTATCTTTCAACGAGATAGCTAAATACGAGTAGTACCTAACCGATATTTAATGGCTACGCAATAAATATAAACCTTACAAAACGGGCACAACTTTAGACAACATACGAGTATTAGTCTCTATAAGAATGAAACTCGCTACATGCTTGTATATACATATGTATACATATATTAATTCATTCTCAAACTTCAATAGATAGACGAGGCCAAATGCAAGTGGTTAGAGGGCACAAGCTGCAATTTGACTAAAAAAAATCTGTTCCTTATTCGTGAAATGTTCACATAACGGCAGCTTAACCGGTATTATTATAGGCTTGTACTTAATTAGCAGACATGCCAACAAAATTCGGCTATATCCGCAGGTTTGCAGGAGTTGTAGAGATAAAGAAGAGGAGGAAGCCATCCAACTCAACTTTTTGATTTTTTCTCCGATAATCTTGGAGAACTGTTGGAAATAACTTGTTTTTGCGAAAAACCAAATTGTTTGACTTTTATACTGTACGTACATATGTACAATGTCAATTTCAACCATTAGATTCACACCGATTTATGAAACGTGTACACATTTTAAATAAAAAAAACATATTTGGTATGATATACGAGTATGATATGAGCTGTACTGTTTATTTAGTTTGAAAGTTGAAACGTAAAACAAAGCTTCAGGCATATGCTCACCGATAATCAATCAATCAAGTAAACAATGCTTGAAATTTTAATTTAAATTTTGGCAAACCTCTTGTGTGATCAGGCGAATACCGGCTCGAATGTTTTTTTCTAATATTTCAGTAGAGAGAGGAGCATTGTCATAAACTTGATTCTTCTGAAAACCCCAAAGAAGGACAAAACGTCACAAGGCGTTAGATCACACGATTTGGTGGGTCTATTTCGAAAAATGATGCCATTCCCCGATTTGCTCTCCAAAAAACAGGTCGCTTGTAGCATTTTCATAGGATTTCCTCCTTTTAATCCTACGAAGACCTTAAAGACCAAAATCTGAGAAAACTGAGGATTTCCACACTATTGATGAAGAGCTCAATGAATAAAACGACGATGTTGAGCTAATTTGATTTTGTACGCATGAAATTCCGAATCAACCGTTGAAACTTTGCACAAGACAATTCTAACTGCTGTGACCTTTTGTGAATAGACACTTTTGGATTTCGTTGAGTCTGGAGACTTACGGCTGCAAATTTTTCAGGAGTACTCGCAAAGTGTGTGCGTGGACACGCACGCTTTTCACAGAGATTTGTCAAAATAGTACAAAGTTAATGCTCATTCGCATGTGTACACGTTTCATGAATCACCCCTTAGAAAGAAAATATGATATCACGTTTGATGAGATGAGATTATTATGGCAAACTGAGTTTAGCATAGAAAAATTTCATTTTTAAACGTAATAAAGATCCTAACCACGACATAAGAATACAAATTAAAAAATAAATCAACCATCTTGCACTGATAGTGTACCGTAGAATACATTTAAAATTGCAAAAGCAGTATTTACATTTCCTAGACGCTAATTCTTTTTTTTTGCAATCAAAACAGACAACAATATTCATGTAAATTAAAAAAAAACGGGATGCTAAGCAATCTCGAATGATACGTATGCAAAGATGTTGCGGGATGGCCGATTTCCCTAGTCTCATTGTGTTCTGACGGCCACCTATTTCAGTAGTCAATACTATTGGGATCGGAGAACATTGAGGTCAGGAATAATAGATCGAAAACAACCCATCACCGATTACGACGAATAGAGGTTGTTGGAAAAGTGGAATTGTGATTCCAACAGGATAAGGCTCACAATGGATAAAATGCACTGAAAGTCTGATCTCTCTGATGGCTGATGAGGAACGGACGGCGAATGTTCCTTGGGCATATGGAGAAAAATATATTAACCGAACTCGTTATTTTTTCTATCTCCTCAAAAGTGCTTAACTGATTCCGTTCCAATGAACAAAACAATATTATGACGTGTTACAAATAAAACGCTAACGTATTCTTTTATACTTCTTATATTAGTTCTGGAACTCACGTTTTGGACCTAGATAAATACATATAATTTGATGTTTTTAAAATGCTTTCAAAATGTTTTTTTTACTAGTGTTTAAAAACCTGGAACTTCAATTCGATGTGTGTATATGGCATGTAAATAATCATTCTAATAGGTGATTCGATAGAGACTAACATATAAATATAAAATTTTTTGGCAAAATTCGACCTTATTCACCAATATAGTCTCCTTCAAGAGTAACAACATCATTCCAGCGTCACTCTAATATTTCTATGCCTGATCTTATATTGTAGAACGATTCGACCAACCCTTCAAAACACATTTCAGTTTTGGAGATCACCTCTTCATTGGAGCCATATCTCTTTCCGACGAGCATGTTTTTGAGGTTTGCTAACAGGTAATAGACCGAGTTTGAATTAAGGGATCCAGCGACAAATGGTTGCTTTCAACAGAGTAGATTCCTTATAAGATAACGCTTTTCGAGATATTCTTAAGTTTTAACGGTATTTTTTCCCATCAAATAACAGTGTTTTATCAATATACAATACTCGTTTTTTTCATGATTTTGAAAATATTAAAAGGTGCGTCACTAAAATTTTAAGATCTCGATGACTAATGGTCGAAATCTCATCAAATTGTGACACGTAAGTACTAACTAAAAATCATATATTTGAGTCGCCATCAATATGTCGGTCTTTTTAAAATAGAGGTGTTGCGGAATCTACATATACTGTGTAACATTTTTTTGGTTCGTGGATTCTATTTCTCTCGACATGAATGTTATGTTTCATTGTCGTTTACGCCAATTCAGAATTTCAGAAATCAAAACCAGCACTTCGATTTCGAAGTTGCTCATTCCATTGCTTTGCCTTTTCAGAAAAATTTGTTCAGTTTGATATGACACATACATATGTGTAATCTGATATATAAAACTTTGGTATTATAATCTCATAAAAGTAAGACTAATTAAGCGGACAATATCCCAAGATTAAAAACACTGTCATTAATTTATGAGGGTTTTAATTTTTTTCTTCATTGTATTGTTGTAGGAAATATAGGGTAAAGAATGTACATTTTTTGTTCACAAACAATTATTTTCTAATTCTTAAAGAAGAAACTTGTATGTAAAATATTGAACATTTTTTTATTTCATAAATTCATGTTAATTTATATGCTAGACTATCTTGACTTGACTTGACTATCTTACATATTCTAACTTATTGGCTCAAAGCTAACAATCAGTCTATATTCTTCGATGTAATAATAGTATACTACTCGTTTTTTCGTAAAATATACATAATTTACACTGCGAAAATAAATTTTGTTGGATGGATATGGACCATGTGGCAGATTACTTTCAAACTCGCACCGAGTTGGCAACTATGAAGATTCTCTTTGTTAGGGCAAAATTCTTATGGGCCTGATCAGAGCAGCATACACCTTGGGATTTTGACAAGTATGTGGCTGCACGTTTTGTCCCACGGTCAAAAAGGGGTTTTAAATAAAGATATCTAATAAGAACTGTTTCCCAATTCTTAAAGTTTATCTTTAGCTTCCTGTCATAATATTGTAATACCGCTTAATTTGATAAAAGTTACTTTACAAGACTGCGTGAATGACCTCGATCTTTGGACTGTTGAAAAGGGTTGCTGAATTAACTTCACTTTTCTGCAGACCATGTTTAGTTTAAAATATTCCAGCAGAAGTCACATCCTTACGATGAGCTGTCTACTCCTCAACTTGAAGAATACATAGTTAATTAAGTACATAGGAGTATGTTGGTAACCGTGCATTATTCCTTTGTTTTGTTCCATTTGACCTTGGATATCAGTTTAAGCGCAGTATGTAAATATGTTATGCACGATATACATATATTAAAACCGAATTTATTATCCATAATTATGTTGAAAATCCCTTCGGAATACCTTGCTGATATTCGAAAGAAAATTTATCAACCGAAGATTCGCCGGATTGGACAATGGAAATGTCTTTTCCCTTTTGGGAATTGGATAGTGAGCATTATTCATTGAAGGAGTTAAGCTTTTACTGGAAGATGTCAAAAGACAATCTTCAGTATTTCATCAAATTCCCACTACATCTCAGATGTTCAAAAATCATTTGGAGCTCTACCTTCGAAATAAACGGGACTAATTCCCTCTCTCCGGCGATGATATTGTTTGCTATATTTTCGTCATTAAACTTAGTGAAATTGAGAGATCACGAATGGCCCAATTTTCCAGATCGCATTTCGAGTCAATATCATTCGCCTTGTACACCTTCAGCAAAGCCGCTCCTATGTAGGTAGAGGCCACCTTCTTATGCGTATATTCGATCACTAAAGTTGTCATAATCGACAGTTGCTCCTTGGTCCATTCCATCCGTTAGCTTTTTTCTTTCCTGTCTAAACAGAGTACTCTGACAACAAATTAGTCTATTGTACTACTTGTAGGAGCAAGTTCCCATTAATGGAATTTCTTAGTCTTTCGAAGAAAGAAAAATAAGCGTGTCAGTGATAAAGTGCTTACAGTACCAACACTCATAATGTCAATGCTGATTTATGTACCCTTAAAATGTTTGCACACAGCGCGGGCGAAGGAAAATCAGAGAGGATGGAAAGAGAGGTACCGATGAACGCTGGTTTTAAATGTTTGAAGGTTATAATGACTAGGGAATAAAGAGCTAGGCGGGGCATTCCATAAGCGATATTTTAGAGTACGTCCGAAAGTGGACTGAGGGTATACTGATGAGCATTCATAGCGAAACGGGTGTTACGGTTAAAAGTTTGATTTAATTTAATTTAATTTAATTTTAATTTTGGTTTATTTATTCGGCTTAATACAAGCTATAACTTAAAAAATAAACTTAAACTAAAACTTAAAACTAAAGTTGGTTGGAGTGGTGAAGGAGAACAGATTTGAGGTAGGAAGTGGTGCGGTGAAAGTCAAAGACGGTAGGGTTTGAGTTGATTTGACGTAGCATACGGGAGATTGGTTTGTTCGCGCCATATGAGGTGTGGTGGGTTGGTAGATAGAAGAGTCGAGGGGTACGTAGATTACGAGGGTTAGTGTTGAGGAAAATGGAGTTGTGAAGGGACGCGCATTCAACGTGACCTGAAAGGAGTCGATGAATGAAGAGAAAGTCTGCTGCATCTCTGCGATCTTCGAGGGTGTTTAAGTTGATAAGGTTGAGACGATTTTGATAGGGGGGCAGATTAAAAGGATCGTCCCAGGGCATACCTCGAAGAGCAAATCGAAGAAAACGACGCTGAATGCTTTCAATTCTCGAGATATGAACACGATGATATGGGGACCATACTTGACTGGCGTACTCTAGGAGGGGGCGAACAAAGGTAATATAGAGGGACCTGGTCACGTATGGGTTGGTGAATTCTTTGGACCACCGTTTTACAAAACCTAGTGCAGAGTTGGCTTTGAGGATTATTGATTGATTGAAGGGGCGGAATGCTACTGGCGATTTCTATGGAGCACTGGTGGTGGAAATAGCGATAAAACAGAGTGAGACGCAAGACATTACGTCGGTGTTCGAGGGTGTCCATTATTTGAGTGATATTAGTGTCACCTATGATTTTTATGGCACGAATCCTATCTAGCAGATGCAGAGATGTTTTGGGAGCACCTGACCAGATGTGGGCATTGCACTCCAATTTCGGGCGGATAAATGCCTTTATATTGAGGCCTGATCAGAGGGGGTGAAGTATTTCTATGTGTATTAATATGTGGTAATTCCAACGTAAGCTGTCACTGACTGGGTGTTTAAATTTCGCTATGTTTTGGAAGCATTACATTCTACACTGTTAGTGGTTCCACAATTATTTATGCTGTTAATATCAGAATTTAATGAGCTTAACATACGCTGGGGCTCCCGTTCTACAGCCGAAGAGCAGGGACGTGAGTCATGAAACGAATATTAAAAGCAGAGAGTACTGTCAGCAAAGGAATATTTTGGATCAGAACTAGCAGAACAGAACGGAGCCCAGATGCTAGCGCAGGCCAGACATTCCCAAAGGTAGTGCTCCGCGGTGTTGTTATCATCGCAGCAGGATGTTGTATTATTTATGCTCAGCATATTTAAGTGTAGTGCCTTGTCACAACGCCACTAAGCAGCCTGAAGTTTTTCCTACTGAGGGACAGCAGGAAGGGCGCTGACCTCTTAGGGTACGATCAGACGGTCATCCAAACTTGTCATCTGGATGAAATGCTGATGTCAGAGAACTTTTGTAATTCAGTTGTCATCTGCATGTCATCTGCGAGCGTGCCATCCGCTAGATGACACCTGATCACACAGTGTCATCCGTTCGGTCATCCGAGTGTCATTTTGTCCCAAAATGGATGACACGCTTGTTTTGTCATCCGGTTGAGATGCCTGGATGACATAGCCGGATGAAAGGCGTTCACACGAGATGACACTAACGGCACTGATGACAATTTGTAACTAGTTGTTAGTTGTTTACGAAAACGTCAGTAAAATAAAAATAAATAAATTATATGGCGCTCAATTTGATGAGTTTAATCTGTATAAAAGTTGGAATAAAGTGTTTTTTTGCCTTTTTTCGGCACTGGTTGGGCAGCTTCGACTGACGGTTCAGCGTTTGACAACTCCTTCAACTCATTTAAAATTTAGTAATCATCGTAATATTATAGTAATGTGTGAATGTATACATACATGAAAGCAGATCAATGGAAGTACGAGTACCTACCAATTCTAATGTGGACGTCGATGGACACGATTGTGTCACTTCGGAAGACTCCAAAAACATAATTTCACTTAGATGAGGCCACGATGCTTTCGCAATTCCGTGTTTTATTTTTGGCCTCAATATCGGCTTCGCCGTCGTTGTCACTCATTTTATAACACAGAAACAAAACGAAAACTAGCTTTTAACTTTTTCAACGATGCAAACGTGTCATCCGATATTAGATAACAATGTGGAAAATCAAGTAATGTCATCCATGGGCCCTTGTCATTCGGATGACACGCTGTCAAAAAAAATTGCTCATCCAGTCCCGATCACACGGTCAAGAGGTTTCAGAAAGCCTCTAAGCGCAGCATTACAGATGCGAATACGTGGCCCTTCCACCTATTCTTCGCAACATAGTTCGTTGCCATCAGAATTGCGTATATCTTTGCTTGGAAGACAGACGCAAGTTTTTCATCAAAGCTCCAGTGCATGTTGTATCAAAGATCACTTCTTTTTAAACGGAAGGTGGCTTTGAGAGTGCACCCCATGATATGAATTGTTTTATCAGTGCGTCTAGAGCGGAGCCAGGCGTGCTAGGGAAAGTCCCTATGCTCCCGAGAAGGATGTTTTTTTGAAGTCTAGTAAAAGCAACAATAACGTATTTTCGTGCCACTATACAACCAACGCATAGGATGTAATTGGCTTTATCATAGCCATGTAGATCCAAATGTCTCCTCTCGATGTCGGGTCCCATGCCTTACCGACAGCTCCTTTGCACTGCACAGAAGGCGCTTGCATTTGCTTTTATCCACAAAACTAGTAATTCGTCTACGCCAGGTTGTCTGGCCGAGTTACACATGTCCTCAAAAGATGCGTTGTCGAGATTAAGTTAGATTTTTTTTTGCGAATTCCTTCTTATCGAGTGCGCCTTCAATTCTGTCTACCAGATTTTGAAGCGTACTCTCCCAAGATCATGCGAAATGCATTTTGCATCTCAAATAGAGGATGCATTCGAAAACAGTTTTGCGCACATTGATCCCGACCATTTTCTCCATGCTCTTAAAGAGGAAGGAAATCAGACTTATACGTCTGAAAGTCTCTTTTCGGTATAAAGACTACTCTCACTGTTCGCCAGAGTTTCGGTATGTATGCCAGTGCCGGACTAGAGGTGAAGACTCTCTTCATAGTTATCAGCAGCTGGTCTATATCTTTTATAACATATCAAAGGAAGCAATAGCATGTTTAGTTGCCTCATCCATCACCACAACCGATGGGATATACCAGCCATGGCGTGTTGTGTTCTTTAGCTCACTACCAACCTCGTTAATACGAGCTGGTTTTGATTGAGATATTGCGGATAGCTTTCTCATACCCATGTGATCATTCAAAATCGAAATAACTGAGTCATTTGATATGCCTATGATTTCTACAAATTCGCGCACTTTCAATCTGCGATTGACCAACACTATATTGTGATTTTCTCAATTGTTTCAGGTGTAGTGATTTCAAAACTGGAAGCTTAGAACGTTCGAGGTCACCCGTGCCTCTGCGTTTTTTTTTACCCACTCAAGAGGGTGTTACTATTCTTAAAATGCCGAAGCTTGTGGTAATGTTTTTAGGAAAATTTGATAGAGAGAGAGAGAAAGAAAGATGTTTGGGCTCCATGTTGGAGTCCATCCATTAAATGTTGGATGCCTTTCGGTCACGGTTACTGAACCCCGAACCGGCCGATTGGAAAGTCAATACACTACCATCAAGTCAATACACGGCGTACAAAACGAAATTGAGTAAACAAGTTTCGCAAAGTCCGATAGTATTTAATATATTAAGCTTATCCCTGGTTTGGGTGGGGGTTCAACAACTTGAAATGAAGATTTTCACAATTTTGCTAAAATTCACGTGGTTGCCTGCTTCCGCTTTTTACTACCTAGAGAGATGTACACGTTGCAAGCTTCCAGTACCTGGAACCCTAGAACACCTTTTCTGATTAAGATGGCAACACCGTTTCCTTTACAAGTTTCTTTGTACAATTTAATATTTGCTGTGCGTCATCTTTTGGTTTTTTTTTGCTAAATTCTGTTTCGGCTTGGTCTTCGAGCAACTTAAATTTCGTTCAATTTATAGGAGGCATAGGAAACTGCTCTTGGTGCTTGGACCTGAGATGCAACCTTTGCTTGTTGTACAATACCATGTCTGCCCTACCTGCTGCGATTTTGGCGTAGGCACGAGTATGTCGTTCCCTAAAATCTATTCGATGACGTACGAGTACTAAGCTATCCATAGATACCATTGTGACTCTTCTAATTTTCTTTTGAATCAAAAACACAAAATACTCTTATAAAGTTTATAACGAAAGGCAGTTTTAGTCGTGGCTGGTTTTAGAAAAGTTTGGCTTGTCCAACAATTCAAGCTGCGTTAAACCCTTATCGTAAAATATTTTTTTAATTTTCCTCTACATAAATTTTACTTTTTAAATTTTACTATTTTCAAATTTTATTCTAGAACAGAGATAACTTTTTATAGCCTTGTCTGTATTGTTGGTTCATTAAAATGTTCTGCTCATGCGTTTTCAAAACTTCTACCAAATTATTTTCTCTGTTTTGTCAGCTGGTTTTCTGGTTTTCTAGTATGTGTATACATATAATGTGTTAATTTTATTCATGTGCTTTTATTTCCTTCACCCACAACAAGGCCCAATACGAAGCAAATGCAAGAAAAAACTGAAACCACCCCTTTCAAGTTGCGCCCGCTCCCGTACTTATATCCTTGGTAAATGTTGGCACAATTTCTTTTCTCTATTGATTTTCCCCGCCAGTAGTGAGTTTTGCTTTCTTTGAAGCACCTCTCGTCTTTATTTGTGTGATTACTCGGACTAGAAAAAAACAAATAATAATTTTGATAATTCCATCGTCCTATACCATATGTCGAATAAGAAACATAATACAAATAATAAATAATATCTTGCGACATAATAAGGCATCTTGTTACATCTAGTTACAAAAAAAAGACATGAAATTGGTAAAAAAATTAACTTTCACTGAAGACGTTAAGCAATACTTTATGAAAAACGTAAACAATATCCTTTGAAAATGGTCAATGACTCTACTCTAATCTAGTAAATTCTGTGTTTTTGTTTTTTTTTTATATAAATAGGCTACAATTGAAGAAATTAGGGATGCAGCTTCAAGATTGTGTCGGGATTACTTGACTGGACGCTGGAAGTCAATTACTACTGAGGATATTATTGTAAAACGTATTAGGTAAATATGAGTGAAAACGTGCATCGGTTGAAACTTATGTGTATCCATGTATTTTGATTTCAGTGGTGGCTTATCTAATTTCTTGTACTATGTTAGTCTACCAGAAGCTTATGATAAAAATAGTAATAATAGCTTATGTAATATTCAAAACTCTGCGAGTACCAGTAAGCGTCAACGCACGGATAGCACAGCGACCGTGGATGAGCCACATGAGGTAAGTTATTTATATGTGCATGTCAGATGTGTGAGCTAGAATTTCGTTGCCATAGCATCGACATTGTAAACAAAATCAAAGCAATGTATAAAGAAGAACATATTAGGCACAATGTTAACGAAATCAGGGCACCCAATGCCAAGCAATCTACGACTTAAGAATTTGTGAGCTATTTTTCAAGTACATCAGACATACACTCAACGTTACTTGATTAAGGCCAAGCTTTTTGAGAACAATTTTGCTGTACCATGAGTGATTCGATTTTTCTAGACGATTAGATTTGGAAACATCAACAAAGAATGCAATCTTGAAAATGAAGGCCTTATTTCGCTGTTTTTGTTTTCCTTTTTTTAATTTGGAATAATAGAAAAAGGTGAATAGAAATGGGTAAATAAAAACACATAAATTCCTCTACTCCTACGGAAAGCAAACCGTGTTATTGGTGAACTGCGATATTCCAAGACCTCAATAGTAAAGAATAATGATATTGACGAATATGATATCCTTGAAAAAGTTACTTATTCACGAGGGGCGTTCAATATATTCTCGGTATCGATATGAAAGAAAATACGAATTCAATTTAAATTGTTTTTATTTTCCAATATAATCTCCCCTAACAGCAACGCATTTGTTACATCTTGAGATAAGCTTTTTTAAACCCTCAAAAAAATAAATTTCCTTTTTCTCTGCAAAATACCCATTTATTGCCGACTTGAGTTCTTCATCATCCGAAAATCTTTTTCCACGAAGACATTTTTTCAAATCCGGAAACAGGAAATAATCACTAGGGGCAAGGTCTGGACTATAGGGTGGGAAACCACAATCTCGCGCAGCAGCCTTCGAAACTCGTGCCGTGTGAACAGGAGCGTTGTCATGAAGAACAACACACCCGCTGCGAGTGAACCCCGTCTTTTCTTTTTAATTTCCTCCCGCAAATTATGCAAAGTGGAAGCGTACGATGTGGCGTTGATGGTTTCACCTTTTTTTTGTACTCAATGAGCAAGATTCTCTTTGAGTCCCAAAAAACTGTGGCCATGAGCTTCCCGGCAGACGGAGTGACTTTGAACTTCTTCGGGGGGTCTGTGCCTTTTTTATGCCACTGCATGGACTCTTGTTTGCTTTCAGGGTCATAGTGGTGGACCCATGTTTCGTCCCCAGTAACAATTCGATCCATAATACCGTCCGCGTTCTCACTACACATCTCCAAAAGCTCTCTACAGCATGCGATTCTCACTTTTTTCTGAGGCGCTGTGCGCATTCGTGGCACCCACCTTGCACTGACCTTTGAAAGGTTAAGATGGTCATGAAGAATGGTGTGAATGGTACCAATTGAAAGCTTGGTGATCTCTGCCATCATTTTCACCTTTATTCGGGCATCCTCAAGAACAAGTTTTTCGACTTCTTTGATGCTTTCTCCCGTACAAGCAGTAGCCGGGGCGCCGGAGCGGGGGTCGTCTTCAATGCTCTCTCTGCCTCTCTTGAACTCACTTGACCACTTTTGCACAGTTGATAATGAAGTTTTTTGACTTTTTCCTTGCTTAGTGAGAAATTTAATTACAGCGCGATGCTCAATTTTCACCATCATCGTCTCAGTTGCCATTATGATTCTGTTTAACTAGAGATAAAACGCGAATTAATAATCACATTTATATGAAATTTTACATGAATGCACTAAAATAATAGTATTACTTGATAAATAAGTCAATTTATATATACAACCACAGCTTCACCCCGATACCGAGAATATGTTGAACGCCCGTCGTATGTGTACTCGTACCTACATCATATCCATAGAAAAGTTTTGTCCATGATTGCATTTTAAGCTAGTTTACGATCATGAAAACAAAACTCCAGAAACAAAACAATACGTGGGGAGAACAAGATAAATTTGAATTTCACGCTATTTGAATATACATCATATTTCATTGTTGCCTGTGTAATAGCATTGCTAGAATTGTTACAGTGTTTTAATTAAAATATCACACTAAAGAGCAACAATTGTAAATTTAAACCAAAAGAGCAAAAGTCAATCTTGCGCCTGGATAGGACTTTTGTCAAAAGAAAATATTGTCAGATTACGCTTCCATTGCTATGGTAAGTCCTTCTTTCACGGAATAAATAACGCACTTTTATATGCTTCGTACGTGCTCAGTAGACTTGAGTAGAAGCCAAATCCAGAGCTCTCTCGTATTCGCTAAAAATCGTTAATGGAGATGTGACTTCTATAAACTCTCCTGCATCGAAAGAGCCGCTTATGTCACTGCTGACATACCCAGCGATGATGACAATGCCACTCTATGCTGTCCTTTTGAGTTTCAGCACCAACTTGTAGCTTTAAGTTGACGGATGACAAGCCTCTGCATCTTAATAGTAAACACATTTATTGGGTAAGCATTTGGTTAACTCGTATGTTAAATGGGGTTAAAATATATTGCAATTGACCTTTCCAAATGATTGGGGAATTTTCTGGACGTATTGGTGTTCATCGACAGGTATTCGTTTTATCTGCATATCTACCATGAAATGCGCTGCTGCTATGTCCTTTATCTGGAAGACTTCTGCTAACCTTGCCTTGAGTTACATTTTTATCTGATTTTCATTTGACAACACTATAAGTTTCTGCTTATAAAAAATTTTGAAATATATGCTGAATGGATGCAATTTCTGGCACCATATTGAGATTGTGTGTTCTTAGCCGTAAATCAATTTTCGGAGTCTACAAACCTTCCACTTTTTATTTTTGAATCCATACTACCTCTTCAGCCACAGCCACACAGTTTAAGTCTATACCCTTTCTTGGGTGTACAACCTTTAATATCAAAACGCGCTTTGCATTCCAATGTCCAAATTTTGTTCTTGGCTAATGCGTTAAATTCCACTTAAGTGTCTGCATGCCACAGTTTTGCGTCCGCTCTAGGCATCGCTTTACTCTGGATCTATAAGGTTAGTTTTTGCTTTGAAAAATGGGACCAAGTTTGGTCTCTGTCCTGATTTCATTCTTCGAGATGATCTTCTCACATCATCGCTAAAACTTCAGCTCTTGTCATCTTGGTCTGGTTGCTCGGCTCTATCAGTATCTAGCTAATACGTTTCATTTTCAATGGACTTTATTTCACAACAAACATCATTGAGGGTGAATCATTTGGCGACACTTGACAGTTGATGACCCCGCACTAGTTGATGACTTGATCTCATACTGAATCGATATGCACACAAAACTCTTGACTTTAACTTACTGGACATTTTTTAAATTATGCGTCTCTATTGATGTAAATTTGTTTTGGTTTTTTGTTGATTAGAAGATAAGCCTTCGGATTTTCTCAGTGTAACATCAATAAGTACTATCTGGACTTTAGATCGAATTTCTTCCGCAGCTGCTTAGGAATATGAACTTCGGCTCCTGTCTATTCAATCTTATCTTTGGCGAACAATTTAGTATGTAAACAGCCGTTGTTACAACTTCGCTCCAGACTCAGCTTTCAAATCGGTATTGAACTATTTCTCCTTTCGGTCGAACTGCTTTACTCCGGTAGTCCTATGATTGATCTCACATTTGGAAAATAACATAGTAAGCCCGCTTCTCCAATGAAATTTAATGACATCAGCTATCATACCGACTGCTTCAATGTCATTCTCGTTTATTCCCATTTTCAGCATGTGTTATACATATTTCATAAGTGATAATGAACGCCCTCCAGGCACTTAATCTTCAATGGATTCTAGTTTGCGATAGCAATTTTGTCATTCTTCAGCTTCATGGCATATACTCGTATGTTAATCATGTGAGCGGATGCCGCAGAGTCTTGATACCAGGTCTGATCACTTACTTCATGCGTACACCTAATTTTCCTTTTTATGCTTCGGCTTGTGCTGGTGATTTCTTGTCCGGTAATCCTTGGCAATACGTCGATTGCACCAAAAGCACCGAAATCTTTTTTGATTGGACTTAAAAGATGCTGTTCTCCAACTTGTTTCATATCAGGGTTCCCAAAAATCCTACTTCATGTGTTAATCCTGAGTTCAGAAAAAGGTTGTGTTTTTTGTCAAAGAAATCAAATTTAGATGGGTCAGATTTTTGTTAGAGTAGCCTCATTTTCCAAGAGGGATTCTCTGAACTCACGCATAAAATCGTTTGATACGAGTAGATATAATATTTTTGTTTCAGGTTGTCTAATATTTAGTCATGGAAAGGCATACGTTTCAACAACGTTGACAAACTATCCAATTTTTCGCTGTTAGTTATGACTACGTGTTATAATTCGGGTGTGGCCAAATAAATAAAAAAAAAACACTTTAATTTCTTTATTTTTATTTTTGGACCTTACAATTTAATTACAATCGTATTATTGGACGACGATCGATGGCTCTGCTTGGCATTATATAGCCTGATATTGATGATGCTGTTGTATTATGTTGACATATTTACAGGTTGGTTGTAGCTTGCCTTCGGTGTGTCATCGTTTAGTGATGGCGTTGGTTATTGCTGGTGTTGCATATATTGCTTGGTGAATGCCCGCTGTATTCAGGTTGTTGTCGAATGACCTACTCCTCGGTGGTTTGGGGGGATTGACCGTCGTTGCGGAAGTAGACTTTGTAGTAGTAGTAGTTGTATTTATTAGTATATAGTTATACTTTTAAATTTTACATTTTATATATGTTGTTTTACATGTTTTTTTTTTTACTATATATAAGTCTTTTGTTTGCATAGTGCTTTACTAAATTAACGATTTAAAAACTTTAATAAATAAATAAGAGAGAAAAGGTACAAAAATATAGTTACTACGTTTCAAAAAATCTATGCTTTTTCTTTTAAATAATCTGTAGTTGCTTTCGGTTTTTATATACTCTGGCAGGTTGTTGAAAAGGAGAATTCCTTTGTATAGAAAAGTGTTTTGTCCGGACATTGAGATCTGTCGTTTAATTCTAAAATCGTTGCAATTACGTAATCGATATGGTTATGCTTCTCCTACGGTCCTTGTTTCACTCATTAATAGACTTTGTGTGCTTTCTTACTTCATTTTGAAAACTGCCAGTAACGTGTTAAGTTGTAACCTTTCGCGTATGCTCATCCATTTGAGTGCATTTAGCATGATTCTTATCGATGTAAATCTATTGCACTGAAGAATACTTCTCATCGCTTTATTCTGCAGTTTTTGGAGTCTTTCCACATGTCCCTGGTTACAGCATGAGTATGTAATTGTGGAACAATATTCGAAATGGGGCTTCACAATTGTGTTATAAACTTTGATCGCTGTGTTGCAGTCCATTTTCTTCCTTATTCTCTTAAAGAACTGTATTTTTTTTGCAATTTTTTTGCATATGTAATCGATGTGCTCCGAGAACTTGAGATTTCTATCGATTATTATTCCCAGATACTTTATATTGTCTACGTTTTCTATAATGCTATTGTTGATTTCTATAGTTGTCTTATTATTAATATTTATTTCCATTAATTTTGTCTTTTTTTCATTTAATTTTAATTTATTCATCACTAACCATGATGTTATCCGTTTTATATCTTTTAGAAGCTTTGATTTGCACTCATTTCCATCTTTTCCTTCAGAGTAGATTAGTGTATCATCCGCATATAAAATGACTTTACAATCTTTTAGGATATTGGGCATATCGTTTATATAAATTATGAATAGCAGTGCACCTAAGATAGATCCTTGTGGGACTCCTATTTTTACTTCTATCGTGTGTGAGATGCTGTCGTTGCCCTTGGTTCTCTGTGATCTATTTGTTAGAAATGACTTAAACCATTGCAGTTCTTTTCCTTGTATTCCATATTTTGACATTTTTCTGAGTAAAATTTGACGATCTATTGTTTCAAAAGCCCTTTTAAAATCTAGAAAAAGTGCCATTGTTTTTTTTGCTCTTCCTTCGCTTTTCCATTCGTTAATAACGAAGTTTACCGCCGTTTCGCACGCGTAATTCTTCCTAAAGCCAGATTGATATTTGTTAAAGATTTTGTTACCCTCCATATATTTCATTAATTGACTTTTAACTACGCTTTCAAGTATTTTTTCAAATGTTCTTAATGTATTTATAGGCCTAAACTCTTCACATTTTTTTGTGTTTGGTATTTTTTCCACTGGAGTCACCATCGCGTCTTTCCATGAATTTGGAAATTCACCTTCCTGTAGAGATTGGTTAATAATTTCTAATAACGTGTTTCCTAAGGCGGCCCAATTATCAAGGATAATTCTTGGACTTATTTTATTAAAGTCGGCTTTATTTTTTAGTTTTTTACATATATGTTTTAACTGCTCTAGTGTAATGGTTTGAAACTGAAATTTGCATTCATATTGTCTTATACCATTTACATATTCCACATCTTCAATGTCGTTTCTGATATTTAAAATACTATCAATAAAGTATAGGTTGAATTTGTTGGCTATTTCCTTCCCATCAGTATAGTTTTTTTCAAAATCTACGTCAGTTATAGTTATTCTTCTTTGTTTAAGCACTAAGTTTTTTATAACATTCCACATTTGCTTTTGCCCACCTGCATTTTCAATTTTTAGTTTTATAAATTTATTTTTGGCTTTATTTACTTTTACATTTTATAAGAGTTTCTTATATTCTTATAGTTATCCCAACTTTCTTCGTCATTTATCAGCTTTGCCTTATTGTATTTCTTAATTTTTTCATTTTTTAAAACTAGAAGTTCCTTGCTACTCCATTTATTTGTTTGATTGTTTTGTCTTGCGGTTACCTTCGCTGTAAATGTGCCTCCTACTGTTTTAAGAATGCATTCGATATTTTCAGCATTTACATGTACCGTAGTATCTCTATTATTTGCCACAGCCATTGTATTTACCTTTTCACTAAATCGCTCCCTGTGATACTTGAAAACAGTTACCATTGCATTACTTCTCTTTCTGTTTGGTTCATTTTGCATACGAAAAGTTATACTCTCATGGTCAGATATTTTTTCCCTTTCATCTGGTTTTACGTCTATATTTTGTATGTTGGTTATGATGTAGTCCACTATTGTACTAGATTGCGCTGTAATTCTTGAGTATCGTTGCATTTTTTGTTGTAGGTAATTGTCTTCCAGGACTCTTTTGATCTCCTTTTTGTATGTGTTATTTAGTCACCAGTTAATATTGAAATCACCTCCTAAGATTATATTGTTCGGTCTCTCTGTCAGCATTTCTATATTTTTCTTGAAAAAGCTACAGAATTCTTTTTCTGAGCTGCTTGGTGATCTGTAAATCCCCGCAACCGTTATGTTTTTATTGTGTATTGTACATTTACATGATATCCACCATGCTGTGTGGTTGATTGAACTTTTTATTGTGTCGCTGATTTGTCATTTAAACTTTATATATAATGTCGCACCGCCTGTTCTTGTTGAATTTGACATACAGGATACCTCCTTGTAACCGTTGATTTGGATTTCTTCATTTTCGATGTTAGATGTCAAGTGTGTTTCTACCAGAATTATGAAATCATATTTATCACTGTTACATATTATTTCAAGTTCCTCGAAATTATTAATTAGGCCTTGTATATTAATATATATTCCCATAATAGAACTTGATTGCTAATAACCAATTCGCTTCTTTTTTGATGCAAGTTTGTTTATGTATACTGGGCATGTCTTGCTGAAAGTGTCGTGGTTTTCGTCAAGGCCCATGGTTAGTTTTTCATTGACACGCATGCAATTTACACATTTCGTAATTGATTCGTTATTACACTCACTTGTTTTGTGATTCTTTAGACATTTTGTACAAATTTCTTCGTTTTTGCATTCGGTTGAACGATGATGATATCCTTTGCACTTATAGCATCTTAGGATGTCAATACCATCAAATACTTTGCATCTTTCCCATCCAATGCTGAGTTTTCCTGCTTCTAACACTTTTGGAAAGGCGTCCTCATCAATTTCAATAATAGCATTGTAATTAACTTCATTGTATATGTAACATCTCCTCGGTTTGAGTAAGAATTGTCCTGAATTCTAGTTTGGGTTAACTTATATGATTTAGTACAAAAATGTGTAAAGGCTAGTACAATAATTATTATAATTACTATCATGCTAAAGTTTAATCCATATGCTATATTTTTGTGTAATCGTAATTCTTTTATTTCTTTAATGTTTTCAAAGTTACTAGAAACAATATCATCAAACGTAAGGGTTTTGGTAAATGTGGAGCTTATATTGTTATCGGGGTAGAAATATGTGTCTTCGAAAGTATCTTGCTTATTGTAAAAAGATTCATTTAACAAACTGATTTGACAATTAAAGAAGTTAATGAGATAATTTTTGTTTAGTGTAATATTTCGTTCATCACAATTTTGCTTAAGTATATCTTTGTTAGCATTTTTAATTACAAAAGTTGTCTCATCTATTGGTCTTACTTGAGTTTCATTGTTATATTTTTACAATTTTTTGTTAAAGTGCAATGTTTACTTAATTTTAATTCACGTACAGTGATATCTGACTGATATGTATATTTCTTATTTTTTATCTCTATTATATATTCATCTTTACTATCTATTTCAAAGTTTTCCTTATTTGGTAATGGGGTTAACCATTTTTTTTTTTCGACTGATATGTAATTTTTTGGAATTTTTATTGCGATTATAATAAGATTATTTTGATATTCGGAAATGCTTATTTTTAACAATTTTAGCTTATAAGAATCAATTTCGGATTCATTAATTTCTTCCATTGTAAGGATACTTGGGTGAATAATGTTATATTTCGCGGATACAATGTTATCTTGTATTTGGTTGATTTTATTTTCCAAGAAATCTAGTTTGGTAATTTGGTCTAAGTATAGCTGTTGTTTTAAGAGTTTATTCATAACACTATCTACTCCATTGTAGGTTTTTAAAATAGTTTTTCTATCATTGAGTATGACTGTTTGTAAAGATTGTATGGTTTCATTGAAATGTTTGTTAATTCTAATTTGGTTGTTAATAGTGTTAATTGTGTTATGTGTATTTTGTTCCACAATATCCAAATGATTCAGTATAGACTGTCCGTCTGTATCGTCCATAGATCCAAAAAGCCATTTTTCTGCGTTCCCTATAATATTCAATAGCCCTCGTTTCTGTCTCTCTGCTTTATTCGGCATTATGGAATTCATTTTTGCTAATAGCAAAATTATCTATTATCTATTCTATGATAAACTACTTCTTTTCTTTCTAATTGTATGCGTTTTATGTTAGTTATAATTTGTGTAATGGTATTGATGATTTCCTCTGGATTAATAATATCTAAGATTATATTGGTTTGATTAGTAATTTGAACTGTACTGATCATTATTTGGTGTGATCTGCAATGCTCCGTGTATCGTTGGTATTAAGAAAATCATTGTTAGGAATATGATCTGTAAAATTTAACGGTCGTTTAATATTTGTTAAATGTACGTTTTCTAACTTTTTAATTTTATATATAGGCTGTTCCTTATGTCTAACGTGCTTGTAATTTTTTATTGGTCCTTCCTGTCTTTTTTCTATATAGTTTTCGCGTCTTTCATTAAGTTTTTCTATTCTTTTATTTTTTGTGTCTTGAACTAATTTATACAAAATTCCCTCATCTATTTCTTCTTTAGCCTTCCTAGGTGTCGTTCTGATTTTTGAATGATGACGGTTATTGTAGTCGTCTAGGACTAATTGTATTTTCATTTCAATAGATAGGTCTTGTTCTTCGACACCGGTTATTTTTTCTAAAATTGTAGAACGTAGACGTTCTACATCTGAATTACCTGTGTGACTGTTTGGTTTAGTCCAATGTACTTCGACCTCATTTTCGTTAAGAAAATTTATAACTTGCTCCGATTTGAACTTATTGTCCGTAATAATTTTCTTTGGTTTCCCAAACTTGGAGAAATGTTCTATTAATATTGCCTTCTTACTTCTCCAGTTTCTATCTATAATAACGTAACTTATTTCTGACCTCTTTACTGAAACAGCAACACTGCTCCTGTCATCAGGCATCTGTCAGTTGACTCCTGTCAAAATTTAAACTTGCTGCGTCAGTTAGTTTGTGTTTGACAGCTATTTTTATCAGACTACTCACTAATTTGAGGAGAAAATGGAAAAAAGTGAATTTCGTGTGCTTATTAAGCATTATTTCTTGCGAAAAAAAACCATTACCGAGACCAAGGCTAAGCTTGATAAATACTATGGGGACTCTGCACCATCGATTTCAATGGTAAAAAAGTGGTTTACTGAATTTCGTTGTGGCCGTACAAGCACTGAAGATGCCGAACGTCCTTGACGCCCAGTTGAGGTCTCTACACCCGTAACAATCGAAAAAATTCACGATATGGTGTTGGCCGACCGAAGATTGAAAGTGCGAGATTGTGGAAGCCGTAGGGATCTCGCATGGCTCAGTGGTTTCAATTTTGAATGATCACTTGGGCATGAGAAAGCTTTCCGCAAGATGGGTGCCGCGTTTGCTCACAGTCGACCACAAACGCAATCGTGTAACAACTTCACAGGAAGGTTTGGCGTTGTTTAATCGCAATATGGAGGAGTTTTTGCGCCGTTTTGTAACCGTGGACGAAACATGGATCCATCACAACACACCAGAGAACAAACAACAGTCAAAACAGTGGGTTTCTAAGGGTGAATCGGCGCCAAAGGAGGCCAAGGTGGGTTTGTCAGCCAATAAAGTTATGGCGACTGTTTTTTGGGATTCACGCGGGATAATCCACATTGACTACCTTCATAAGGGAAGAACAATCAATGGGGAATATTATGCCAACTTATTGGACCGATTCAATGACGATTTGAAAAAAAACCGACCTCATTTGGCCAAGAAAAAAGTTCTTTTCCACCAAGACAATGCAAGGGTGCACACATGTGCAGTTGCCATGGCAAAAATCCATGAATTGGGCTATGAATTGCTCCCTCGTCCACCATATTCTCCAGATTTGGCTCCGAGCGACTACTTCTTGTTCCCAAACCTGAAGAAATGGCTTGGTGGAAAAAGATTTGACTCCAATGATGAAGTCATCTCGCAAACAAAGGCCAATTTTGAGGATCTCGACAAATCATTTTTTTTGGAAGGGATAAAAAAATTGGAGAAGCGTTGGACAAAGTGTATAGAGCTCAAGGGAGACTATGTTGAAAAATAAAATTATTTTTTTATCAAAAAATCTGTGTTTTATTCCAAAAGTCACGGACTTATTGTCCCGCCCTCGTAGTTACAAAAGACTTTTTCTGTATGTGAAATACGTATAATTTAATTCTTATGTTTTGGGGTTTCTGTTATGTGTAATTTTGGTTTAATTGGTTGTCTGTCATATTTAATTTCCTGACGCTTTCTGCAATTATTGATTACTAGCTGTATGTGTTCATGAAAAAATAGTTTTTTCTTCAGTGTATAATACGTTTCACTTATCCCACTATGCATTACTTCTTTAGTGTGATAGAGAGATATTTGTTTGTGTGCCTCCTCCTCGGTTTGGATTTCAGCCGCTCTCTGTGAACACTTTAGGAACTTTATGTTTTCATCATTAATGATATAATTACTATTGTAGTGAGTATCTTCCACTTCTGAAAATATACCTATTGTTCCTTTCTTTATGAATCTAATTAAAACCTCCCTAATCTTCTTCTCCTCTTCAAGTGGATTTAAATATATAATCCTACGATTATGTATGATTTCAATTTCTTTACTGACTTTCTACGTTAAAATTAACTGAGTTTTATATTTATTTACTAATTCGTTTTTTATACCTATATGATCTAATTGTTGTTCTTCCGCTGAATGTACGGTTTCTGTTAGTGCCATATTTGATTCTACGTCGTTATATTCCCTAATCTTGGGTGTGTCTTCCATTCTACTGAGGAAATCGGCTACCTCATTTTCTTTCCCTTTTAGATACTCTATTTCAAAATTATATTCTTGGAGTTTTAGAATCCATCTTTGGTTACGCTGTGAAAACTCCTTACCTTTATATTTGTTGTTTAAATATTTAATTATGACATGATCCGTAATAATTTTAAATTTATTTCCATAGAGATATGGACGAAAATAATTTACTAAGTAGACAACAGCGAGAAATTGTCCGTGACACAATAATTTTTCTCGTGATTGTTTAATGTTCTTGAGACGAAGCAAACTGGATTGCCATTTTGTGATAATACCGCTCCTATGGTATAATTGCTTGCATCTGTTGTGAGAACAAATGGTTTGTCGTACTCTGGATATTATAATATTGGGTGTGCAATAATCATTGCTTTTAGATTTTCGAAGGCTGATATGTACTGAGGATCATTTATATTTATTTTTTCATCCTTCTTTAAATACCTTATCATTGGGTAAGCAATCTTAGCATAGTTCCTAATGAATTTTCGATAATATCCTGTCATACTTAAGAAACCTTTAACCTATTTTTCTGTTCTTGGTACGCTTAACTTTTCGATGTCTCTAATTTTATTTGGGTTCGGTTTTATTCCTTCTTCCGTTAGTATATGCCCTAAAAATTCAGTATCCCTTTTCATGAAACTACACTTATCTGCCAGGATTTTTAGATTATGTCCCCTCATTTTTTTAAAGATCTTATTTATGGATTCAATATGTTCTTCCAAGGTTGTGGAAAATATTAATATATCATCCAAGTAAACCACACAAATTTTGTTAATGTACTCTCGTAGGATGTTATTCATTAATCTTTGGAAAGTGGCGGGTGCGTTCTTTAAACCGAACGGCATCCTTACGTATTCATATAAACCTGCTGGTGTGACAAAAGCAGTTTTTTCAATATCCTTTTCTGCTACAAGGATTTGATGATAGCCTTTAGCTAGATCTAATGTGCTAAAATATTGTGCTTTACCTGGCTTATCTAGTATACTGTCTATGCTAGGTAATGGATATTTGTCATCTATTGTTACTTGGTTTAATTTTATATAATCTACTACAATTCTGTATTTTTGTTTACCAGAATTATCCTGTTTCTTGGGAATAACAAGGATAGGTGAACTGTATTTGCTATCACTTTTTCTAATGATACCCTGTTTTTCCATTTCTTACATTTGCTTACGCACTTCAGCTTCGTGTTTTGGTGAATATCTATAGAGTTTTGAATTAATTTATTGATCCGTGGTAGTATTTATTTCATGTACTACTGTTTTTGTATTTGTCAATTGATCTCCTTCTTTATAAATAAGTTTTTGATACCTACTTAGAAGTGAATTAATAGCCTTACTCTCTATTTCATTTAGATGGTTAGTTTGAATGTCGTAAACTTCATTTATATCCAACACATTTACTTCATTAAGTGTCTTGGCTAGGAATGGAAGATGCAGGCCATTTGTTAATATAATGCACTTGTTGATTATGTCTAAAGATTTTACGTTCTGCCTGACTGCCTGATCCAATCCACACCGATTAAGAAATCGTATGGTTTGTTTAGAACTATTTTAGTCCATTTCATTCTTGCGTTCGGATTTTGTCCGAATTGTATTGGACATTTTGTTTTTACTTGTTCCGTTTTACTTTTTACTAAACCTTGAATTGTATTGATTTGAATTGATTCTGCTTCCAACTTTTCATATAATTTTGTTGGTACCCTACTGGAATTTAAAAGACTAATAGTTGATCCTGTATCAATCATAGCTATAAAGTCGTTATTTTCCAAAGTTATTTGTAGATATATTTTTGTATCGTCCGAGGCTAATGGATAAAAAACTCGTGATTTTCAATTTGATTTACGTCAGATTTATTCAAAGTATCTACATCCATTGGTTCTAATCTATGTTAATTTGATCTGTACTGTCCTGAGTTTCTATTGTTATAATTATTCTGATGTCTTAATTGATTATTATTATAAGTATGTTTTATTTGTCCTGAGTTCTGCCTAAACTGACCTGAATATTGTGGGTTTGTGTTAGTGTTGTGTTTATTGTGGTTCTGAGCGTATTGTGTTTTGTGTACTTGGTCAACTTTGTGTGTTTTTTCAATATTTAAATTATATTGTCTGGATAAATTTTATCTGCTTCTCCACTAATGTTCTCCAGTTTTGAGGGGCGTTTTGTCTTGTTAAGATGTCTGTCAGTGCTACTAAACACTGTTCTAGAACTGGTTTTTGCCATGTTACTTTAATTGTTTTGTGTCTTTTTTGTGTCTTGGCTTGTTTCTACGTGCAATGTTAAGTTTTGATTCACTGCACTACGTTTTCTACCTTATCGACAAGACACTATTTATTGTCACTTTTTATATTTTAACCGATCGCGATAACTTATTTTCGCGTTTTAACTTTCACTCTTCCCTAGTTCTACGGACTAGAGACGTACCGACTGCGCCAGTTACAATTCGGGTGTGGCCAAATAAATAAAAAAAACACTTTTTAATTTCTTTATTTTTATTTTTGGTCACCCTTTTGGACCTTACAATTTAATTACAATCGTATTACTGGACGACGATCGATGGCTCTGCTTGGCATTATATAGCCTGTTATTGATGATGCTGTTGTATTATGTTGACCCATATTTACAGGTTGGTTGTAGCTTGCCTTCGCTGTGTCATCGTTTAGTGATGGCGTAATTGGGGTAATGTTGGTTGTTGCTGGTGTTGCATATATTGCTTGGTGAATGCCCGCTGTATTTAGGTTGTTGTCGAATGACCTACTCCTCGGTGGTTTGGGGGGATTGACCGTCGTTGCGGAAGTAGACTTTGTATATGTAACTCGCGTTACCTCTAATTGTCTGCCATCGTAATCGTCCTGATAAGCCAACAATTGAGCATTGAGTGATTCGAGTCGATTTATTTACTTGCTAATGTTGCCGTACCATTGGGACAGAGAGACGACAGAAGTGAAGAGAATATGGTACTGGGGCTGAACGCGAGTAGGCCAAGACCCTTTTTCTTCGATTTATTTAGTACCGTTCTCTGGGGACTTGGCTATAAGTTCGTATAAGATCGTATTGACCCAAGAACTCAAGCCAAATGACCATCGAGCACGTCGAATTTTCGGCGATTGGGCTCTATTGAAGGTGGAAGAAGATCCGGTATTTCACCGTTTATCAGTAAGTTAATGCTCCGCTCCTAGTCTCACAGAATGTGTAGTATACCCTTAAATGTGAAAACAAAATGTTTAATTTGGTAAGATGGCTCGTAAAGACGATGTTCAAAGAAGGAAGCTAGTTTGAAGAAAAAAAATCGTCATTTGAGGCAATACGAAGGTTAGGTTAGGTAAGAGTGGCTGTTGGAAATACCAACCCACTTAGGCCTATTGGCCCATTGTGATGCCACGTGGATCTATGATCTTCTTACTACTGGAACCAGTTTGAGCTTATAATAAAGCGTAGGAGACTGTTAACGTCTATTTTTTCTAGATCGTTTAGGTCGTTGTAGAAGAAAGCTCCTAGATGAAGCTTCCTTCTCTGAGAGAGAGCTGGGCATGTGCAGAGTAGGTGGGGGATTGTCTCCTCCTCTTCCTCGTCCATGCAGCTTCTACAGAAATCGTTAGTAAAAGCGCCAAGCCTTCTTGCGTGCTTGCCTATGAGGCAGTGTCCGGTAATGACACCTATTATGGCGCTGAGATGTTTCCTATCTAAAAGGATCAGACACTTAGATCGACTCAGATCCATCTTGGCCAGATCTGTTTGGTCGCTAGACATGTTTGTCCAGCAGTCCACCTAAGGTCCGTTCTTTTATTGACATCTAGCTTTAGTGTTAGTTTGCACGTAGCGATTGGTATACCTATACTACCTTTGTCCGGTAGGATAGGTAGAGTGGTTCCAATTTTGGCGAGTTCATCAGCTCTGCAGTTCCCTGGAATGTCTCTGTGGCCCGGCACCCAACAGAGGTGAATGTTGAACTGCTCTGCCATCTCCATGAGATGTGATCGGCATTCAAGGGCAGTTTTAGAACACAATGAGACCGAGTCCAGGGACTTGATGGCGGCCTGACTATTCGAAAATATGCGGATATCCTTTGCAGATATCACGTTTTTCTTCAGCCAGGACAGAGCTTCTTTAATCGCCAAAATTTCCGCCTGGAACACGCTACAGTGATTTGGAAGGCGGAAAGAGAGGCTTAGATTTAGCTTATCTGAGAAAACACCGCCACCAACTCCGCTGTCGGTTTTAGATCCATCTGTGTAGAGATGGATTGACTTGTCCTTCATGAAAGCATCCTCCTCCCAGAATGATCTAGAGGGGAAGCTTACATGGAAGTTTTTGTCAAACCAAAGTTCAGGTATGGTGTAATCGGTGTTCTCTGTGAGGATTCCTAATGTATTAAGAATGTTGGCGTGGCCAAATGAATAATTTGTCCACTGTTTAGTCGCTTTAAGGCGAATAGCTGCAGTCGCAGCTACTTGCTTGCTAAAAATGTCGAGGGGTGTCAAGTGAAGCAGAATATCTAATGCCGCAGAGGAGGTAGACCGCAAGGCTCCGCTTGTGCATAGACATGCTGTTCTTTGGACTCTGCTTAATTTAATGCGGTTGACTGCATTTTCCAAGGCCGTCCACCAGACAACCACTCCGTAAGTAAGTATCGGTCTTATGACCGAGATGTATAGCCAGTGGGTTATGCGAGGTTGAAGGTCCCATTTGTTACCAATGGCTTTCTTGCAAGAGAATAAAGCTATCGTAGCTTTATTGACTCTTTCTTGAATGTTAGGTTTCCAGTTTAGTTTCCAGTCAAAAATGAGACCCAGATATTTTGCTGTAACGGAAAAAACTAAACTGATACCGTTTATTGAAGGAGAGTCTATGATTGGAATTTTATATTTCCTAGAAAAGAGGACAAGATCAGTTTTATGTGGGTTTATTCCCAATCCACAGCGATCTGCCCAGCAGGTTAATCTGTTAAGATTTACTTGGAGGAGTTCTTTAATGGTATTTAGATGTTTTCCTGAGACGGCTATGGCAACGTCATCCGCATATGCAATCACTCTGCTACCACCCGCTTCCAGGTATATCAGTAGTTCGTTAACTACTAAGTTCCAGAGAAGGGGGGGAGGACACCGCCTTGCGGCGTACCCCTACTGACTTATCTTTTAGCAGAAGTCTCACCCAGTTTGGAGTTGATTATCCTGCTTGTTAGCATTAGATTAATCAGCTCCCCAAGTGAGCCGTCTACCTGCAGAGTTGACAGCGCAGTCGTGATTGCGGATGTGTTGACGTTGTTAAAGGCGCCCTCTATGTCTAGGAAAGCAACCATTGTGTACTTCTTATATTGTAGGGATCGTTCGATGTGGCTAGTCAGAGAGTGCAAAGCCGTTTCCACCGACTTTCCTTTACAGTAGGCATGTTGAGCCGTAGACAGAAGTCTTGGATCAACTTTAGCTCGAATATGGATATCAATCAGTCGTTCTAAAGTTTTCAGAAGGAATGATGATAGACTTGTAGGTCTGAGGTCCTTTGGGAATACATGAGAACATTTTCCAGCTTTGGGAATGAATACTACATTGACTTCTCTCCATAACAGTGGAATGTTTAATTTGGTAAGATGGCTCGTAAAGACGATGTTCAAAGAAGGAAGCTAGTTTGAAGAAAAAAAATCGTCATTTGAGGCAATACGAAAGTATTAAACAAAATATCACTCAACTAATTCTAGGACATATAGAGCCTTTCTGTAGTCCTATCATTGTTGGCCTTACTGAAATGAAGTGGAAAAATGCTTTCATCTTCAGAGCTGTGTCATTAAGAAATAAAAAATTAAATTAAGGCCCACTCTATCGCCTAATTTTTCAGATGGTTATTTTAAACATGGGACACTTCTTTGAAAGCTCTAATTTGAACCGTATTGAAACATTGGATCATTTACAGCACAGCAAAATTGTTATCAGAAGCTACTCATAAATTTAGTTACGTGGAGTGTATTTCAGATATTAGGTTTCACTTTAATTGTACTTTTACTTTTATTTAAACTTTTTATATATTGGTCATACAGAGGTACTACTTAAAATAATTATTCATTCATTTTGCGAGAAACTTTGATTGATAATCGTTCCTAGAACTGTACGTAACATACAGATTAGTTTGTTTGCGTAATTCCCCTAATGCGTAGTTAACAATTATTTGGTACTCGTATTTAATTTTAATTTGTTTATAGCATACACATATGTACTACACTAAATACACTCATATACGTTTCCAGTTTCGGTCATTAAAAATTACATAAATACATTAGTACGTACTCATACATACGAGTATGTATATATGCAAATAAATATTTGATGGATACAAAAAGTAACTTCCACAAAAAATTGTATTTATCAACAACTTTGAATTCGGGGATTTTTGTGAAACTGGATTTTATACAATTTGATTTAAGTAAATTAAATTAAATTGTTTTTAGATTTCCATTACGTAGGTACTTGCAGTCTGTGAATACAGTTCGTTGTTACATCTGCGTCTTCAAATTCCGTTTAAGCAGACGGGACTGAAGGTCAGCTGGAGAATTTTTTGCCCCCAAAGCAAACGAAAGCTTTTTATTTCTTTTTGACAGTCAATTCTTCTGAAATACTGAGCCGATATGCTTATTTTTAAATGTTATCTTCTTGTTCGTAGAGAAATTAATTTTCAGTTGCAAGAGTGAATATTCGCTTGATCTCTATACATGTGTCGTTGTTTGAATTTAGACCGGTAACCAAAGTTCTTTACTACCTCAAAGCTATAGTTTTCTATTATGGGTTTCCTTACTTATACAGCATGTACTAAATCTATCTTTGCTGTTTCTGTTCAGTCTCGTGTGCGTGCCACTAATTTTGTTTGTGAGCTTCGCACTTTTCTTTCAAGTATGACGTTGAAAATATCCAACGATAACGGTTTTCTTATCACAATCCTCGATGGTGTCCTAAGTAGCCTGTGTGGCCAGTAATGCCAAAGCCTGACATGGTTCTGCTCTTATATAGGTCGTCTTTTTAAATGATGTCATGTTCACAAAGAAATAAGTTTTTGGCGCTGCAGTCCGGGATAGGCTAAGGCCTCCCTATGGTGTTCGATTTATCATTTTGTGCACAATGAGGAGTTTTCATTGCCCGCTAAAAAGATGGTGACATCAGAAAAATATATTAATTTTTACGTTTTTTGGTGTTGACCGAATTTTGAGCCCACACTCTTTTGCGTAGTAGTCAGCGAATTTATGTACGTACTGCGCCACCGCACCAGCAAAGATGTTATGCATGGTGATGTGTATCGATATGAAGTTCTTGGTTTTTTTTTCCAAAATCTGTCAGGCTTAAAATCACTCTAATAAAGACCCAACAGATTGTTCATAAAGAGTTTCATGCTACATTCTGTGCACGAAGTCAAAAACGGTGACTTATAATTCTAATATTCCACTCAATGGTACTTTAATGATTCACGTTTGCAGATGAGTTGGAGTATTTTGCTCTTAGAGTTTGCGAGCAGCTATCGGAATTTTTTTGTAGGAACACCTTGCAAGCTTTTCATTTTACTGCATAGTCCTGCAAGTCAGTTGCGTTCGAAGATAGGATAAAACGTAATACATCAGATGTGCCGTGTGTTATGGCTTTGTAATAATGTGGCTACTGGTGTTCTACGCTCAATTAACAAACGACTGCTCCAGATGTTGTGGGAGACTCGAACAGAAAAAACTCTAAAGTGCTCTAACAGTCTCTTGCTATTGCTTGTCATTCGAATTTTCTCACAATACATCTTCGGTGAGTTGGCGGCATATTTGGACTCGCATCTGAGCTACAACACGGGCAGGGGACTGTGAGGTCTTTTTTTTTGCTTTTGTAGATGTTGATGTGGTGTGGAAAGGGAGTATTGGTTGTGATGACATTTCACCCCGTGTCAAGGTCGACTTCTCCAAGTTTGTTTTCTGAGCTGATGTCGCGCGCAAGTTGGTTTTCTATTCGTGGGCCAAAGATGCTCTTCTTTCAAAACTTGCAGCTAAAACCACTAATGATTATTCGCATCTCTGGTCGAGAAGCTCTCAAAAGAAAGTTTTAATAGAGTCGTCGTTTGCCTCTATGGACGACATAAACATGTCAGGCTTATGTTGGCGAATTAAGCCTTGATGCGGATTGAAATCAGACATTCATTCAGATGCCTGAAGGACAAGTCTTTTTGTTTTTCAAGTATGAGACAGTTCTTTGTTTCAACGTACATATATATATTTCGAGTTATAAAATAATATATTTTCTTGATTGCCGAAAATATTTCAGCGGTTTTATAATAACTTAATTGCCTAAATGAGAACTGCATTTTAATTTTTATTGAATTGGTTCTACTTCTTCAACTAAGTTACATAAACCCCAAATGATGAAACTTTTTTGTAATGCTTAACGAATATTCTCAAGCTGGTCACTAAGTCGAAATCTTATGACTAAAGGTTTCAATAGAAATCGCTTTATTCAGTACAGTTACAATTCACTATTTAATTGTTTCTCTCACTACAATCCAATTTCTCAACCGCTTATACTTTTCTTATCTTTTACTTAAACCACTTAATCACTTCTCCTAATTAACACTTCAAATTTCACTTTAGAACTGATCTTGCATACCTTGGGGATGCTGGTATTTATACTCGAATGACATACTTCGAGAACAATTCTCGCCATCCAGCGTCCCATACGATTTCCAGTTTGCTAGAAAATTCGATTCCATTCTCCAGTCATCAATGGTCGAGACTTTGTTATTCAAGTATCGAAATCTTCTGGTCTTCGAGTATCGACATCTTCTGCTCTGTAAATCTAGATGTCGCTGCTCACATTTAAGTGGTTATCACAATATTTTGTTTATTTTGGTTATTTTGACGATTGGAAAACAAGAAAAATTTGGGGTTCCCCACAGCTTTTTTAGAACTTGTGCGGAACCATTACGTCCGTGGACAAAAGGAAAGAACAAAATGTAGGCTTTGGTATACCTATGATATGGACAGAGCCTAAAACCCACCACGATTATTGCTACAATATTTCTGTCTGGTTATGTGAAAGGCTTCAATCGCATTAAGAATCACACATGAAGTATCCGAATTTGGAGTCAGTGAAGAGACCTACAGTACACAGCGTCGATATAACTGTACCCGTTTTTAATTCAGAGCCCGTTCCTTCTCCCGATGCCACAGTTCAGCTGAGCCCACAGTGGTCCCCTTAAACAACCAGTGGAGGTGAATAAGATGGAAGCTTATCAAAACCACCACTTTTTTCTCAAAACGAATTTCATGATTTGGCCAAAGGCCTAAATCTATCGATACAGGCTTCTGGAGTTTCAGCATTTAGATTATAAGGAAAAACCTGCCTAAGACTGTTGCAATAACTACTTATAGAATAAAAGAAAAGTATATTCTCTCGTATTTCATCAAAGTACTCTTTACTTTGTGTTTTGGAATAATGTCTCAGGGCTCCTTTTAAATACGGGTTTGCCTAAGTATCGACCAAAAAATTGGCGTATTTTTGTTCATAGCTCTAAAAGAAGCTTAAAATGTGTTCTTTCTTTTAGAATTAGATAACGTCATTGGACGAAAAAGACATGGCTCATTAGAGAAAAATTGTTCTGTAGGTACAGCGAACACCGTAAATAGACCATTGGTCGATAAAAGTAAAACCATTCTTCAACCACTCCACATAAAACCACGGCTAATTAAGCAATTTGTAAAGGATGTGGATAAAGATGGCTGCTTTAAATACAATATGTATATTTATAGATCGTTCCCCAAACTGAGAATTTAAAAATTGAAATCAGGCATTTTTAATGGTCCTCAAATTCGTAAACTAAGAAACGATTTGAGCTTTGTGGAATCTATGACCGCCATTGAAAACTCAGCTTGGGCCAGTTTTGTATTAGTTATTAAGAACTTCTTGCGTAACTATAGAGCGGAAAATTATGAACAACTATCAATCAATTGGGTGATAATATGAGGTGTTTTTACTTGTGTTCTATTGTGAATTACTATTGTAAGTGCATCCTCCTGCTGTGTACAGAGACCTCTAGCATTTCGATATTGTTTTTTGCCATTTCGATTATTAATTTAAAAGAAAACTTCTTTTGAATTCGAGAACTTGCAGCAGGAGGACGCAAAAGGAAAAATGTAAGTCTTTGCAATTATATTATCATAAATATTATAAATTTTATTCCTTCCATTAGTAAATAAAACTCCCTTTGAAAGTGCCCCTCCGCAAACGAGTTCACAACATGAGGGTTAAAGCTCACTCCCTGTATAATAACTTAAACCGATTTCCTACAAATCTTGGAACGATTTAATAGAATATCAGGAGTATGGAAGGAGGCTGTTAGGGCAGGTGGGATAAGCATACGGTGGCATATTATTGCGGAAGTTTTACTTTTAATACGTTATTTTATTTTTGATTTATTTTTTTCTTTAAAGTACAATCAATCTGACAAAAAGATAGCCGATTCGAAATTAGCACAAATGCACCCTAAAACCAACTTAATAACAATAACAACAAAATCTGTGTTGACCAGTGAATCAATTTCTTATTGCAAATAGATATCTTCTTCTTTTATTATGAAATATGTAACGCATATAGTTATATTTTATATATCTATCACACGCATCTGTATTGCTACTGCGCTAAATTTGCGGAACTCAGAACCATTCTACAGGCTACTCTGTTTTGCATCACCTAGTTAGTGAGGTTTAGATTTATTTAGCTGATATTTTCACACTTAAGTGATCCAATTATTTTTCTTTTGGCCTCTTCTTCAAACTGATATTGCTTTTTGGACCGGATTTCGGATGAAAATGGCAAAGCTAACTTATTTTCTCAGCCTAAAGTTTCTCTACTTCGGTTTCTTAATGTGGAGACTACCGCTGATGCGCATACCTTTTACAAATTCACTTTTGTTATACCAGCTGACATTTTAATTTCCGTCGCTGTCATTTTTCATTTATATTTTTGGTACATGGTCCAACATCGTACATAACAAACTCTTAAGTTTAAGCGCCATTTTTCTGAGAAAAAAAACTTCGGAGTTTTCGCGCCATGTAAGCCACTCCACATTGGCTATATATGCTTGTTTCTTGAATGTTATGTTTGTCACGTGACTTCTTGTTGGGAGCTTGGTTTACAGGATCGGAAAAACGGATATTCAGACTACGAATTCTCTGGTTAACCCTACTGTGCATTTTAACATCATCATATGCACTCGTACATAGCGCGTATCATTCTTATATAGAGAGTATTTTTTTTCTAAGAGGTGCAGATTTTATAGTTCAAATAAAACACAAAGAAATTAACTTGATGACGATTTTTTAAATTCATTGGAAAGATTATTTAATATTTGAAAATAGTTTCGGGCAATGTCTACTACGGCTGTCTCGTACAAAACGCATTTCCGATCAATTGGGGGCGTATATCGTGTATTACTCGAACAATATTTTGCTCCGAAGCATCAGTCGTTGCTGGTTTATCGCCATAAACTAGTGACATGACGTAGTCTCATAATCTTGCTTTTGATTGATTGACAGGCCCAGTTATTGAAATGAATCTATCTGACATTGCAAAAAAAACACCCATTATGTCTCGGGCACATTTTGAGATCTTGACGCCGTCCAAACAAGATCTGTGAGTCATTGAGAATAGATACATGTTTATATGTAAGTATTATTGGTTTTTAAGGGCATAAAAGTATTTTGAGTATGTTTTAATTGATCCAACATAAATGGAATTATATTTAGTAGGCTTTATATTATTTTTTTTCCACAAATGCAGATGAAATATTGGTTAAAAAATCTTTTCAGGTTCTATTACGAATTTATGGCCAGACCCATGGTGAACATGCGCTTGAAACAATGATAACTGAATCTGTAGTCTTCGCCTTGCTAAGCGAACGTAATTTAGGACCGAAACTACATGGCCTATTCCCTGGTGGTAGAATTGAACAATACATTCCAGTGAGTTTTTTTTTTTAATAAATCTTTATCACATAGAAATTTTTAAATGTATACATTTTGATTAAAAAAAGGCACGCCCGCTTCTCACTGTAGAATTGTCTGATTATAAAACTTCAATGAAAATAGCAGAAAAAATGGCTGAAATTCACAGTCTTAACATTCCAGTATCCAAAGAACCTGAATGGTTATGGAATACGATGCAACGTTGGCTAAAGAGTTTAGACTCTAACCTAAACAATATCAGGTTGGTGGAAAAAATATTTCATAATTTAAACAAAACCCTTTCCAAGTTAATAATTTTCAGTCCAGCAGATGAAGAAAAACTTGAAGTAAAAGAAGTAAAGAAAATCAATTACCAAGAAGAAGTTAACTGGCTTCGTACTTACGTTGAAAAAGCTGGCTATCCAGTTGTATTCTGTCATAATGATTTACAGGAAGGTAATATCCTGTTTAGAGAAGAAACGTCACGATCAAGACGGGAATCGGTAAAAAGTATGAGGTAACTACAAAGACGATTTTACACATTTGCATTGCGACGAACATTTTGCTTGCATGATTTATCTAATTGCAGTCTAATTAAAGGCTAGTTCGATTGGAAAAAAACATTATTTCCATACAATCTATCTCACATTCCATAAAACTACATTGAGTTTAAAAAAACAAGTGTAGAATTTAAATTGGGTTTCGGTGAAGTATGCTTGTGTTATTTATGGTTACAAAAAAAAAAAAAAAAAAAAAACCCTGAATTAATACATTTGTATTTATTCCGGAAGCGTTTTTATAGATTTTTTTTTTAAAGCAGACTTCTAATATTCTTCTTAAATATTCTTTTTCTGTAGTAGTTCTTTTGCAGACACTGATAATGAAGCTTCTACAAGTCTGAATAGTGATCGTAATGCAAATCTATCTTCTGGATTAATCGGATCTAGATGGTAGAGTAAAAACATTCAATTTTCAGCAATTTTAATTTTAATTTTAAATATTCGCTTTTATATAGCCGAAAACGTTCAACCCCGACGGACGACAGCTACTCGGAGCTAGAAAATACACGTGATTCCGTACTTAGTAATGAGTCAGAAGACTGCGAACCAGATCTTTTTATAATCGATTTTGAATATTGTGCCTACAATTATCGAGGATTCGACTTTGCAAATCATTTTATCGAATGGACACTCGACTATAGTAATCCACAATTTCCATTCTACTTCCATTATAAACAACAGTATCCGACAAAACAACAACGTCAGGACTTTATTAGTGCCTATTTGAAAAAGGGGAATGAATCTATTGAAAATTATTCACCGAGTCTAGAGGAAATTGAAGCCGTAGAGGATGAAGTAAGGATATTTTCATTAGTTTCTCATTTATTTTGGAGTTTGTGGTCTGTAGTAAATGTTCACCAAAACATTGAATTTGGCTACTGGGTAAGATGAACTGATCAAATTTTCTATTGAAGGTATGTAACCACATTGTTTTTATATTTTCTTCCAACAGGAATATGCATTATCAAGAATTCGCGAATATCTTTATCTGAAGGACTGCCTAAATGTTAACTCATCAAGATAAACTATTCTCCACATAGGAGTTGCCGTATTATGTACTTATGTACCATTGGGCATTTGAAAATCAAGAACTCCATTATTGAAACATTCTATCGCTTTCCTATATGAGACGAATGTTTAATCATAGAAAAATGAAATAAAACAAAAGAAAATGCTGTATAATACGGGCGAAGTATACTATACGTAAACATGGTTAACTAAGAAATTTGTACTGTGTATAATTAATTAAAACAAAGGTAATGATCCTTGTTGAATAGTTATACTTTCGTACGTAATTTTTAAATAATAATTAAGAATGAAACATAAACATAGGCATGTGTAAATTTGAGACTACGAAACTACCAATTTTCCTTGTATTCTGTAACAAAACGTTTCCAAACATTGCTGTGATCAATTTATTTTTAGTGATAGTGATGTGTTTGTATACGTTTGGAACATACATACTCGTACATTTCTGAATAGTTAAACCGAATTTGTATGGCTATTTAAGTAAGTTATTTTGTCGTCTCTTCATTATAGTTATCATTATAGTTATCACATTCTAGAGCACATTTATTGTATGTACTATAATTTTGCGCCAGTTTTATGTTGTTTTTTTTTTTTAAACCAATATTTTAGAATCATTATTACTATAATAAAAATTAAACAATAAAAACTCGATTTCAAATAAAAAATTTTTGGATTTTTAAATGGTTTTTACTTATGTTCTTCATATTTACCAGTACATATATAAATCTATAATTGTGGGCTTGTTTTTAACAGAATTATAATTCCAAGTTTATTAGTAAGCAATAAAACATATTAGCAAAAAAAATTTTTATTTTGAATCCAAAGAAAACATTTTTTTAAACTAAATTCGATGGTATCTTGAGTTAGTCATACGAGTAATTACTAATTTCCCAACTCCCCTTGTGGATATATTAGAAGTGTAACATTGTAACAAATAACATTTTAAATTTACCTATTAAAAAGCTCGAAAAATATTATCTAAAATAACACACATACATATAGGTATAAATAAACTTTTCACACTAACTTAACGGATAGAGACTGCAGTGGTAACACTGATTATGCACTATAACAAGTAGTTTAATGCATGTTTGTTGGTATATTTATGTACCCTTTTGCATTCATTCATATACCATATATAAATAACTACATACATATATGTTTGTTAGCCACTCAGGTCAATATGATGAGAACAATAGCAAAGGAAACTCCAAAAAGGACATTAGACTTGTTGTAAACGGTAAAAAGGGGCTACACTGTGGAGTGCACTAAAAATGGCCCCGGATGTAAATTTTTTATGAACATTTCCAAAACTGATGGGAAAATTGCAACGAAACTTAAGCGAAGTGAATTTTGTATGAAGAAAAATAATGGAATGGCATTTTTGGCGATGGATAAAATTCTTGGATTTGTACAAGCAAGCAACACATATAGGTAATGTCCGCTAGAATTTAGTTGCACTCTGGCGACGTGATCTATTGATTTTTTGTGTCCTTTGCTTTGGTTAATTTATTTTATCTAAGTTTCGAGGGGTTATTTAAGGTAAAAGGAATGTCAAATTGTCAAAAGGAGATAGTATACCAATTAATCGGGAACTCTTCTTGCATTATTAGTACATTTTGCAATTCAAAAATAGATGTATGTATATTATATAGTAGATTGTACTACTTACTTTTTATGTACAATATATAGCTATCGAGGTAATTCTTATGTACGTTAGTCGTACATTCAATGATTTTACGACACTGGTATTTCGTTTCATAATCAAATTATTAAGATGGTGCAAGTGGTTCAAGAATAAACAATTAAATAGATATGTAGCTACTCCTATGTGCATGCACTGTAGTACATACGGATACTTTGTGTCACTGAAGCTAAGTAAAAAAAATACCACGGCTTAGTAGCCCCACTAAGTGCGCTTTTCGTATTATCGTTTTCTATTGTATCTACCTGCAAAAGTACCAACGTTTTTTCGATGATTCTATTGTAAACAACAAGAGTGAATGACTTGATAATTCAATTTCTGAAATTGCAAAGTAAGAATGCGAGGGTGGTAATTTTGTGTCTCTATGTATTACACATTAATATATTAGTCATAGTATGCAACTCCGTAGATTGCCATTCAACGTTCAATTAATACACTAAATTATTTGTAAATGAAATAAGAACAATGATTTTTGGATCAGCATATTGCATATAAGATATGCGTGCTACCGGACAATTAGTAGTGGACATATACCGCTGCAAAGTAGACATAAACACCGTCCAAGCAGTTCTATAGGAAGGGCAGAGAAAATAGAGAATGAAAAGCTCCGACATACTCGTATACTGTGGTGAATGCTACTGACACCAAAAGTAGAGTTGTCATTGGAGTAAGAAGTTTCAAGTTTTTCGTTTTTTGATATTTGGACGAGCATTTTAGACAGTTTGTATCAAAACTAAATTCTCTAAATACATCCTCGTTATATGATCAGCATAGCAACAGAAGCATTACATCATTTACTAGGTCACCACCAGCAACACCAAACCGTGCACACATATCTGAAGATCTTCTCAACTTTTATACTGAATATTGTTAAGCAAATAAACGTAAGACATCAATCAAATTGAATTAATAATAATTTTGTTGAAAATAGAGAACACAAAAAGAAATATAAATATATATATAAATATAAAAATTGAGAAAACGCGGTTTGCTCCTTGTAAAGGAGAGTATCTATAGTATGATGCATGATCCAATTATTGTTTTTCACCCCCTTCTTTGAACCTCGGCTGTAACTATTTGCAAAACTAGCTGATTTGCACAGCCTGAAGTTTCTCTTCTATCGGTTTCTTAATGTGAAGACCTTCACGGATACGCGTACATTTTTATAAGATCACGTTTAGGTTTTTCGTAAATCTTCCAACATTGTGATTCACATGCTAAAGCTGGACGCACGGCTATTATATGTGACAAACTCTTAAGTTTAGGCGACATTTTCCTTTCACAGAATACAGAGGTTGCGCCATTTAAGCCAACCCATAGTGATTCTAGCACGATGACTACATACTTCTAAATATGTATGTCAGGAGTTGTGTTTGCTGATTCAGAAAAACGGCAACGCAGATACTGAATAAAATCGTGAGCTACAATATTTAAACTCAAAATAAAAACTGTTCAGAGGTATGCTACATAAAAGTACCAGAGCTCCTCACGAGCTCTGCGAAGAAGATCATACGAAGTGCACGACAAAAAAATAAATATACCAAGGGTTAAACTAACATGCTAAGGCTACAAAGCCCGAATCGAGCTTCCAAAGATTATCAATTGTATATAGTGGTTGAAACGCATTCGGGTCTTAGAATATGGAAGCACATTTTCTGTAAACTGTATAAGGAGTCAAAAGTCCGCTGTGATTCCTTCGGCTCTTTCGCTAGATTGGGTTTGACGGATACGCTTAAACTTTATTAAATTCGACAAGTGAGTAGGCAAAATGGTTTTTGAAGGCTGGACTGCAATATGTTATATGTGCTCCAAAACAGGCTGATTCTAAATGTACGTGTAAGAGTACATTGAAAAGGAAAGGGAGGCATGTGGCAAAAAGAAGGCGCAGAGACTGCATGCAATGTGTCGAAGGGGCAAGAACTACAAGCCACACTTACTAGCTGCCGCAAGGATCGTCTGTTTCTCTGGAATTTACACCAACTGAAATCAATCAATCCCTCGCAACTGCCTCCTTTTTATTGTCCTGGATAAGGTGATAAAAGCAAGGCTATTGGCATTGCTTTTGTCGGTGACGTTTCCCGATAAAAGTTCCCAGATGAAATCAGTGATACCACTAGCAAAGATTGTAATTCTAGTGAACGAGAATCGGTCAAAGTTATTAAATCCAATGACATATAAAACTCCGGCGATGATTTAATATATCTCTTAATAAAACCGGTATTACAATCGTCAAAGTTCGGCTGTAGCGTTTAAATCTTCATTTGAAAATAAGCTCGGGATCAGCTTACCGTGCGCATAAGATCTGACTGATGCCGACATCAGCAGTTCTGATGAACAGATACTCTTCAAGGAAAACTTCCGAATGTTAAAATGCTGACATAAAAATATGCTGTTATCTCCTCTTTTGTCCCAGATTAAGAAGGATGGAAATTTAGAAAACGGCACGTTTATGGTGAAGCGGATACGGAGACTATTCAGAACAATGTGTCTTCTAATCCAAAACCCTAGGCTCGATAGGACAAAGTGAAAAATTCATTCTAACAAGGGGAACGAGGGCCACTTTTCTCTTATTTTGGACTTGAACATACGTAGCTTGTGATGGGGCCATCAGGTGCTTATTTGTTCCTTGAAAATAAGTAGTTTTTGATTTTTACTGGTTTGTACTAACGGGTGACCAGATAGCAATGATAGTAGTTTTTTCGATTATTATGCTTCAGTAGTTGTCAAAGTTTCCAATGACATTTAGCTGTCAAAATATTCAGTAAGGTTTCCTACTTCATCATGCACCGTCAATTTTGCGGTTGCATCCTGCATCCATATAAGATTGTGCTGACAGAAGAATTGAAGCTGAGCGGCCATAGACAGCGCCGTGAATGGGCGTCAGATCCGGATTTTGGCCAAAAAAATTATCTTCACGGATGAGGCTCATTTTTGGCTCAGCGACTATGTCAACAAGCAAAGTGTTCGGCTAAGAATCAATGCATCCACGAAGATTAACTGTTTGGAGTGGTTTATGACATGGCGGCATCATTGGATCTTATTTCTTTCGAAATAAGGAAGGAGACACCGTTACCGTCAATGGTCTCAGGTATAGAGCGATGTCAACCGACTTTCTGTGGTAAGAGCTCGACAACATACTATATGCGAACAGTGGTTCCAACAAGACGCCGCTACATGCCATACAAGTGACGCAACGCTCGAGGTTGTGAAGGAGAAATTTGGCGACTTGGCCATTTTACGGCGAACATTCATCAATTGGCCGCTGTGATTATGCGATTTGATACCACTCGATTATTTTCTCTAGGGCTACGTCAAGTGCTTAGTTTACGCTAACAAGACAACCACTTTGGATGAGCTTAAGGCCAACATTTGACACGCTATTGCCGGAATAACGCCGCACATATTTGAACGAGTTATCAAAAATTGGACCGACCGCTTGAAGCACTGCCAGCCAAGCCTTGGCGGCCTTGGCATGAACGTAGCTTCAAAATAAAGACAGAATCAATTTTATATTTCACATCGTTTTTGTTTTGTTTAAATTTTTTTCCTTATTGTCCCATAGGCCTTTACAAAGGGTAGTCTAATTAATATTTTTGGTACCCGCGAATGATTATGTATTTAAGCCTTATTCTTATATGCACCATTAGTCCACAATCTTGTCTCTAGCCCCATTGCTTCATAGTCTAAAAATTATGGATAGTTTTTTTACAGCAAGGACTGAATCCTTGAACTCAAAATCTTAAAAAAAATGTTAGAGCTCTTTTTTACAATCTGTAAGCTGTTGTGCATTAAGGTGAAGGCAAACCAAATGAAACGTTTCAAAAATATTTCATCGCCGTTCACATATAATTTAAGGTCTTTTCAATCGACGTGCAAGCTACGATTCGAAAAATTTATTCGCGATTTTATTGTAAATACGAGTAGCTTAACATTTCTTTGAACCTGTTCAACAAGCCATTTATCAGGATAAGGAACAACTTGAGCCCATTTTTAGATTACTTCTCACCGAAAACTTCCCAGTCTTGCATATTCATTGTTTGATCAGATCCCAAGAAGTTGAGAATCTCGGCTCTAAGTATTACATCTAGAACTACGAGTAGAACATGCGGCCTTCCTCTGAGTTTTTCTGGGCATTCCCTTCAGAAAAGAGGGTGTCACAATTGAGCACGTACGAGTATTATTATTTTGTTAATCTGTTCGTCGGTCTCTAATTTGTTTCTAATTTCGAATATACTACTTGTGAGATCAAAACTTAATAAAGGGTTTTCCAATAGGGACTTGACAACTTTGAATTTAATTTGTGAACGCACTTTTTCACTAATCATCAAACTGTCACTGTCAATTTATTCAGTAAACTCAACATATTCGTTGTGTGATGTTGCCGTGTCAGTGAGACAACGGGTTGGTCGAAGTGTCGAAAATATCGCTGCCGTTCAGGCGTTCGTAGCAAACGATCCAAACCAGTCAATTCCTCGACGTTCTCAAGAGTTGGGCATCGCTCAGACCAAATTATGGCGTATTTTGCGTAAGGATCTTGGTTTACACCCATACAAGATCAAGCTGACTCAAGAATTTAAGCCGATGGACCATTTGAAGCGACGTACGTTCTCCCATTGGGTTCTGGAGAAGATGCGCCAAGATGACGAATTTCATCGCAAAATCATCTTCAGTGACGAAGCTCAGTTTTAGCTCAATGGGTTCGTCAATAAGCAAAATATGAATTATTGGTCGGGTGAAAATCCACATGTGCTTCATGAATCACCACTTCATCCACAAAAAATAACTGTTTGGTGCGGTTTGCATACCGGCCGCGTCACTGGGCCATATTTTTTCATCGACGATAACGATCGTCACGTTACTTCCGAATTGGAAGATATGGACTTGGACGACATAAGGTTTCAACAGGATGATGCCACAAGCCACACAGCACACGCTACAATCGATTTATTGAAGAGTAAGTATGGTGAGCGTGTTATCTCAAGAAATGGGCCGGTCGATTGGCCGCCTCGTTCGTGCGATTTAACGCCGCTTGACTATTTTCTGTGGGGCTACGTTAAGTCATTGCGTGGTTTGCGTTTTATTTAAAAAAAAAAAAAGTTGTCAAGCCCTTATTGGAAAACCCTATACTTGTATTTTTCTTTTTAAAATGACCAGCATTTCTACTCATAGACAGATATATATATTTATAAATGATTTTATTGGAAACGTTTTGGATATGCACATCAAGAACAGTTGACAGTTCTGAATTTAGTCAGGTTGCTCTATTTTGTCTTCTCATCTGTTGTTACAAAGTTTTTCACCTAAGAACCTGTTTTATTGGAAATGAACTGGTAGACTTTGTCACTTTAACACGCGACGTAGTTAACAAAACTAGTTCCGCACTGAACTTTTTTTAAAAGATTACCTCTATGTTACAAAATCCCTTTGCCTCACTTTTGTAAGGCTCATTCTGGAATGCGCAGGCCAGATTCGGTCTCCTTTCTATGCGAATTGAAGAAGTTCAATGAAGGTTTATCCGTTTTGTATTACGCAGTTTTCGTTTGACACTTGCCTCCTTACGTAGATCACCTAAGACTCATAAATCTGAAAACGACGAGAAGTTGTTGACGTGCGCTTTGTTCATCAGCTGCAAACAGGGTGTGTTGAATGTCCGCTCCTGCTCCGAATGATCTTCATTTATCCTTGTTCCATCTTAATTTTTATCGCACCGATTACCTTGTAACGAACCTGTGACTACTCGTAGAACGATATGAACTGCAAATAGTTGTTTTTTTTAAAAAGAACTTAACACTTAAGTGGGTATGAATACATAGCAAGTTTTTTGGAAAATGGGTTATAGAGAGAAAGAAAGATGTTTGGGCTCAGTGGTTATTTCGCTCCATTTGTGGCATCCAGCATTTAATGGGGAGACTAAATTCTTAGTGGACTTGTTGTTGATTTCTAGTCCACTATTCATTTTACTTAATTTTTGCTAAATGAAAAAAATTAATGTCTTTCAAACGCGGTTGGTATTCGAGCAACGAACTTCCGATTTGGAAGCCAGTACACCACAAGTTAAGGTATCTGAATTAGTACCTCGCACTAAGCACATTAATTTTCGCACTGACTCCTGTGCTAAAATTTTAAGTCATAACATAAGTATATTATTTCTTATCACTAATTTTAGAATTCAAGTTGTGTGCATTAGTAAAACTGTGCTGGATAAGCCCGAGCCTCAATCGTAAAGTTATACACTTCAAAAATTATTCTCATTGATTTTCGAAAAAATATTAAAAACTCAAATTTAGGTAGTACTCGTATATAAAGTTCATTAAAATGTGTCCTTATTTGAGCTCATATTATAAAGACATACCGTCTATATCGGTATGTAATCTTAAATTTAAAGGTGAAAATTCAAAAGAAAGACTTCTAATCCATGTGAGGTTGTAACGATGTTTTTTGCCAGATGTGACGCCAAGTTTATTGTGTAGTGCGATATTTATTGTTGACTTATTAAAAGACAAAAGATTTAAATGTAGTTATGAAAAACGTCGCATAAGCCTTTCTACGTTCTTGGATTTGGTGTTCGTGGGTGGGTTGCTTAATAAAGAGAGAAAATATAGGCGTATACGATTTTGGGGGATGACTCAAATGAGATATAAACGACGCAGCTGGAAATTGTGTAAAAAAAAACTTAAAAATGTAACTTGTAGCATTTTTAAGTTATAAATTCTTGACTAATATACATATGTACATATATATGTAGACTTGCACTTATACATAGGTTCATGTAGTTTGGATGTTTCTCTGGCACTGGGTAATTTGCTTGTGGATTTCTAAAAGTTCTAACTGTTCGTAATGTGTAAATGATTTACACTGTGTTTAAAAAGTAAAATATCGTAAAAAAAATGAAACGCGCTATTGGTGAAATTATGAGTTATAATGATACAACAATGAAGATGTTATATATAATCAGTTGAAGGGTTTCAGGTCACTCTATCACCAAGTATATTGTACATACGAGTATTTCTTTGTATATGCCAACAAATTATTCAATTTCGACTTCAAGCAGACCCTACAATCTTCTACATTTAGTCGATTATTTTTTGGCTGTATAGTAAATGTCTCCTAATAACACTCTTATTTAGCTATCTTTTTTAATTTAGTAGCTAACGATGTTATTATTAAAAACAGAATACAGCTTATAAGTATCTCTGTATCTGGTAGAAGAACAATGCGTGTTATGGTACTTCGTAATTTATGCACGCATCTATTTTGCAATCATAAATAATTGTTTACCTACACGAACAGATCATTTTGGCGTAGTGATAGCTGTAAGGACGTTTTGCTCTAGCACCTACGAGTAAGTGCATAACGAGTATGGATTATGCAAAGTCACACTTTGCTTTTTTGCTACACGCGTATGTATTCTGTAGTATGTTTATACTAATGTTACATATTTTAAGTGAGTGAGCGAGTATTGCTCATATAACACACAATAATCATATTCATGTGCTTAAGGCAGGTTTTTAATAAACATAGGAGAAGGGCGCCTGCCGTTAAATGGGATTGTATACAATACGAAAGTATTGCTGCCAGGCGAGCGGGTGATTAAATATTTTAGAGAAATTCTTTGTGGTGGCGAATGATGTTACTAATGAAGGTGAAAATTGAAAAGTGATATACATATCTATCTATGTACGAGTATTTTGGGTATAGGCAAGTTATACATATGTACGGTATATTACTCGTACTATTAATGAAAACAAAAGCGTTTTTTTATGATCTGCGAGTATATTATTACTATTGGCTCGGGTCTACCTTGGACAATTTTATTTAGCAAGCAAAAAAAAAAAAAAACTAGGCTTAAAAAATACCAAAGATACGAGTATCCTTAAATTAATGAAGCGAGGAAAAATGGGTGCGTGGACGAGGGAGGTATTAAAGAAGGTTGAGTAGAGCTTTTTTGGTTATGTATGTTATTTTATTTAGGCCAAAGGCTTCGGCGTAGTTGTTTGTTGTACGCAACATTCTTGATATTGGTTCAAAGTGACCGTAATTACTTCGGTGAGTTGGAATTATAAGGGGGACGGATCTTAGATTACGGGGATTGTAAGCCAATGAAATATTTCGCATAATTCTCGGCAGTCGATGTTTCCAGCCAACAAATGGTGGATAAAAGTTACATCAGCGACATCGCGACGGTTTTTTAGCGTATTCCTACTAAGTAGTTTAAGCCTATTTTGATAGTGAATGGCCACACAAGCATGGGATGCCATTGAACGAAGTGGCTGCACACAAAAAACAGGCGTCATTGGAATGAAAGAATTTTTGACAGATAGAGGAACAGTGAAATCTGAAATGAACCATTTGAACATTTGTTTTGTAAAGAGTAGGTCAATTCGGAAGTTGTATTTGTGAAATACAAAATGAGCGATAACGAGGAATACTGTTTGCAACCGTTGCTATATTGTTTTGTGTAGCCGAGAACGAAAATAAAACAGCATATGAGGAAAGAAAAAAGGGAGAATGGGTTAAATCCTGCAGAATCCTACGTAGAACACTCGAAAAAATTCATACGACTTGTTGCGTTCACCTGATGAGACCTTTCCCGTATCGCAACACTTGCAAAATGAAAACTTACGTCAAAGACGATATGATTTGGAAACGAAACATTCATGTCCAAGTAGAAAGTCATATTTGATGATTTTTGGTGCAATCAACCTTTCTCTTTCCAACTCACTAAATATCTACCTGTTTCGCCCGACATGCCTTTAAATCCCATGCTTGTTTGGCCAGGCAGATAGTGAGGTAATAAATATGGGTCGGCGCGAGGCAGACTAAAATGATAAATTGGTGAGAAATTTAGTCGAATGCCTTGCTAAAATCTGTGGAAATTCCATCGACTTCATAACCGTCTTTTAAAGCACAGAGACGAATCGTAGGAAGGAACCCATTTCAGGTGAGGAAGTTTGAAATCCTCTACTCAACTGTAGGCCAATGAGACTCAATCGGTGGAGAGGGATGAATGTAACAACAAAGTACGTAAACGGAGCGTTTCACAGTGGTGCCATAGTAGGTCATAGGCCGCAGATTTCTGTGATTGAACTAAGCCCTGCTTAATCGCTCAATTACCCTTTAATTGTCACACTACCTGATGATATAAAAGGTTTCGCAATCCATTGTTTAAAACATTCTTTTTTCTGCATCGGAAGGGAACACATCGGATTAATATCAAATCGCGTCACGTGTTTTCAAGTTCAAACTTGTTCGTCACCCTGTTGCATAGAAATAGATTTTCAAGTTAAATGTATGTAATGTACTCTCTTTTTATCTATGTACATATTTTGAATTTTAATTATATCATTAATTTTTTTATCTGGTGCTACAGCGACATAGATATTTCTTACGTGTTGTTTTTTTTTTTTGAAATTTGTGTGTAGTTGTAGAATTGAATTTGGTATCAAAATATAGCTTACAATTTCTATGTTTTGAGATAATTAAACTTTGTTGCCTTCTCCTGCCTTTGCAGGAGTTAGTCAGAGTCAGAATAGTAAATTTAGTACTAGATTAGTTATAGTTACGATAGCATTTAATTTTGGATGAGCTCGATATTTAAATTTTATTTTCTAGATGGTTATTTCCACAAAAATCGACCCTTCACACGAAGAAAATAGTAATTGTAAAGTCAAACAAATGTCAGTAAAATATCAACAAAGGTTCAGTGCTTCATTTTCAAAACCAAACAAAATATTATTTTAATTGGTTTCTTTGTTTTTCGTACCTCAAACTTTATGGCTGTTAATCAGCCTAAAAAACCTTTTTTATTGCAAATTTGGCAATTCTGTAATTGCTAATTAATTGTCTGTAGGTCTAAGAACAATTATGTTATTTTACGATACGTTCATACGAAACCCCTATAACCACCTTTCTTAGGAAGCGGAACCACTGTGCGTTTGGGGAACGTACTCGAATGTTGACACATACTAACTCAAAATTGTCAGTATGAGGAATGTCAACAGGAGTTCCGGATTGTTAGTAATACACCTCGAGCATAGGGATTATCAGGCCTTTCAAATCCATTTTTTCGAAAAACGTTGAAATTTGGAAAAAAAGAAAGCCTCATGGTCTTCAATGTCAGGAAATAGATTTTTAAAATTTGGTAGTAGATGGACAGGCATTTTGTAATGGATGATAAACAAATCGGTTGGTTAGGAACTTTAATAGTTTTTAAAAAGATGTCTTTGTAAGTTTTTTGGAGTTGACATGCGAAGAAAGAGTAGAAAAATCTTTTTGAATCTTTTGAAGATATGTCGAAGTTATGGTAGCGAACGAGAATTTGCATCAACTCATTTCGCTTGACAGAAAGGCCTTCTCGCTAAATCTAAACTATAATATACTACTCTTGGTTAAGCCATCGATGACAATGCTGTTGGATTTGTCGTGCAAATAGGCAAGGTAGAATCGAACGTGTTCATAAATGCAGCGGCCTCTCAAACGAGAGACTACATAACGACTAAGAATCTGGACTAGTGAGGGGAGTTGGATCAGGAGGATTAGCAGATGAGGAAGAGGGGGTTGGATTAAGTATACGGGAGCTAATAAAATTAGGTTATTTGTCCAATGGGACAACGGCATTTGGGACTTGGTTAGAAGGCGCTGGAACAAGGTTAAATGAAACTCTGTTTTGAAGCGAGTTTCAAGGTTTGGTGATAGGAGCGAGAAGATTTGGTTTCAGGGCACTGATGATCTTTATAGATGGAGCAAAAGGGGGAAGGTGTGAGGAAAATCTTTGGCAAAATTTGGGTGTTAAATGATAAAATGGGTCGGGGTGTTGATGGGGCAGGGTTGAGTTATGGGTGCTGTCTTTTCTTTTATTATTTAGTATATTATCTACCTTTTTCTTCCTTTGGGTGATGATCATCTCTCCGAGACGAATATGCCATTCTATGATTTAAACATCCAATTGTACTTAGTGGGTATACATATTTCGAAGCATTGCACAGTGGTTCAGGTTCCAAAGAAGGGCGGTCATAGGGTTTTTGGGCAGAAATTAAACCTAATTTTTCCCTAAACTGCCGTTGAACTAGCTCTTTTCTCTGAGCAAGACCAGCTTTATCTTCTGCAGAACGCGCTTGCCACTTTTTAATATTAATTCGATAAGAAACGTGAATAAAATTCTCGAAAAATCTAATGTATGAATGCAGAGGAGATAAGACAAACTCAAATTTACTAGTATCAGGGACCTTTTTAAAGCATATATTTAAATCGTTCATCTCTTTTGGTGTTGCACCACAAATGTAACACCTACTCGTAGATAAGTCGCTAAGTGCAGAACAAACTGTACCATCTACCTTCGTCAATTGTAAAAAAATGGGTGATTTTAATTTCGTGGCCATTAATAAGCACTGAAGTAGGGACTAACTGATTAATTTGGCTTTTGAAATAAACTTCTTCTTGCAAGGTGACTTCCTTTGTTTATTTTGTAAATTGAAAACGAATTGGTGTGCACCACCTAGTAGAGGAAGGGCGTGGGTTTTTCCAAATGATTGATTCATCACAGGTATTTGGTTTATAAACAAGCTGAAGAGGTACGTAAGATGTGACAAATAAACTCGAATCTTCGATAGTTGAATCTGAAAACTTCTGCTTATATTCACTATGGCCTGTGCTGCCATTAAAACCCCATTTACCAATTAAAACTAAGTCATCCTTAGGTTCGTGAAGACTTTCAAACACAGCCTTTTGAGATTCAACAATGTGAATTTGTGTATAGTCTAACGATGATTACAAATTGATTTCAGCAGAAGATTCTGTCACACGAATATCAGTTTGATAGCAACGTTTTTTGGCTTATTGGTTTTTATTAAGCTTAGCTTCATTAATAAATGTAACAACTTCATCCGTGCTAAATTCCAAAGAACTTTCTGATTGATTTGAACTGCTAAGTAAAGTAGTTACAGCGAAATCGTCAATCTGTGATAAAACTGCTAATCTGTGACGTTTGGACCTCTTGCTGCAGTCTCAAATCTCCTTCCTGTATCGCGTTCCACTTGTAGATTGAAGAGATTCCTTTTGCTCGTCGTTGTAGTTTCCACATACTTCTCCATCAGATACTTTAAGTATGCAAACTTCGGTCTCATTTAACCAGCTTTCGTATTTGGCCACTACCTTATCTTTTTATCTCCTAAATTGCTTCCAATATGTGGCAAACCGTTTACAGAGATTCAAAAGGAGATTTCTCAAGCAATCAGTCTGGATATTTTCAGCATCCGATAAAGAATTCGCAAGGGATCCAAACACTTCCCGAAATCGTTCTGCTTCATTTTCTTTATTTTTTTATGCTATCCACGTATTTAAGAAAGCATTCGGGTAAAAGAACACGTAATGGTTGTACCTGCAAAAGAAAAACACAACAAATTAAAAATTTTTTTTTTCTAGTACTGGACCTAGTCTCCTCAATGACCTGTAACAACCCTCACAGCACCTAGGAGCACCTAGACTTTGCGGTTATTAAAACTAGGAAAATAAGAGATGGTATTGATATATGACTCATTTATGGCGATTCGTGCCTTCATAAGTAAAAGCTTAGTTGAATATGGAAAATGGTTAAGAACAAAAAAAGTGGAAGGTGTGTTTTGACGGAGCTAGTTATGAATAGTCGCATTGTTAAGGAAAACATAATTACTTTAAAAATATCGTACATATCTTCAATTTGAATATCCATTGCACAATTATATCACAAACAATAAATTTCTCGGAAAAACTACACCTTAAAAACACCACCAATTTATGTGAACAAATGAACTAATGAGCACTAATCAGATGTTACCACTTCCGGTGCACAAAATTAACTGTGCCGTGTTTGTAATTGCAATGTTTTTTATACCTGTGAATAGAAGGGTTTTTAATGTTTCCTCTAACGGTAAAATAACATCATATTTGCAACATCGGTATTACCGCCCTATGACCTACGGCTGAACCACTGTCAATGGTGGTTTAAGCTCTTTGCTTTGTTTACTAGTTTACATTTGACATTGTGGATAGCAATTTTTTTCGTAAAAAGATCTTTGATCCAGGGCGGGCTGGCTTATCGTGGGGCAACTTTGATGAAGAATGTGGACAGCTTATTTACTTTTTGTAATCTGTTGTTCTATTCTGGGAGAGTACAAGATGTCCCGAAAGCCCTAATTATCGGTAATGGTCTTGGGACGAAATTGGTGATCAGAGAGTGGAATGGGTGCTTCAGTGGTAGCGGCTGTAGAATCAGTCGGGACTAAAGTGGTTGCGAGTGATGGATATAGTTCGTCGTGCAGAGATTTGTTGTAGGGGCTAACCACAGATGCTGGTTCATCCGGCTTATTAGAGATGTGCTTTAATTCCTCCAATATCTGCATTGTGGTTACAGCTTCCTCACTAAGAAAATTGATGTCAAGCTGAATGGATTTAATGTTTTTGATGTGTTCGGCAAGTTTGAGGTGTAGCAAAGTGGATTGGTCAGCCAGACTAGTCATAATTTTACTCAGCTGAATTGACGTTGACTGAATCTCTCTCTGGTAAGGTGTTTGGACAGTGAGACTTATCAAAATCTGCTAATTTTGTGATTTTTGAGTGCAGGGATTGAACAGATGATTTTATAGTGGTTACGTTGTGATGAATTGAGCTGTTTAGAGTACCAAAGCTCTCGGAAGTGATTAAGGTTATTTTTATACATTTCAGCTCTGCAATCGAGTGCAAGCCCACTTAAAAATAAAAAAAGAACTTAACACTCCTGTGGGTATGACTTATGATGCCAAAGCATGTGTAAAGTTTTTTGGAAAATGGGACAGAAAGAGAAAGAAAGATATTTGGGATCAGTGGCTATTTCGCTCCATTGGTGGCATCCAAAAATTAATGGGGAGACTAAATTATGAGGTTGTATTCAGGTAACCATTCATCTCACATGGTTTTAGTTACAGGAAAAACGTCTTTCGGTCACGGATGATATTGAACCCCGAACCGTCCGATTGGGAAGACAATTCACTACCATTTAAGCCACACAGCACTTATGTAGTTGCTGGTTATTACATTTTATAGCCAGCATAGTATATTCCAATAAGATGCTCCGGCACTCTACACAGAAGACGCTGAATATGCTTTCATACTCATCTAGATCTAGATCTGCTAACGCCAATGCAGGTGGAATGGAAATTCTTCCAGCATACCCCATTGGACGTAACTATTTCGACTGAGTTAGTAGGTACAGTAGATCCACAAGAATACATGGGGAGTAAGCTATGAGGTCTCTAGAATAGGTTTTTAAATTAGGTTACTTTAATGAGGATAAGGCGAACATTGCGTCACTTTGACCACTATAAAGTAATAAATATTGTATGTTGCGAAGTATGCTATTTCTTACAAAGTCAGTGTGATGACATGGAGTAATTATCGCGTGAATGTTTGGAATGTATATGGTTCGAATGCGACCAACAAAAACTGGGTAAATGGAAAAACAAATATTGGCAAATTATCGCGGAGCGACAACGTAACACGTCCGAACTTGACGGTGAAAAACAGCAGAACTATTTTTTAAAAATAACGACTTCCGAAAGCCCCTGGCTTGATGAAGAATGCCGACAACGTGCCGGGAGGTTAGTGGAGGCAAAGGTAAGCTACTCTGGAGTAGCGAACTTTGCGAAGCCGATCAGATCGAATGATTATAACACTTTAAAAATGAGGCTCGAAAATGTTATCAGGAGGCAAAAAGAACGTGTCAATGTAGTTGAATCCTGAAAAGATGACCACGAGGACATCATCGTAAGTAAACAGTCGGTGCTGAGAATTCTGTTCGGCATGATTAAATCTGGTTGAGGCAAGCATATACATCAATAATCTCGCAATTATTTATCTTGTCCCGAAGAAATGAAGTTACCAAAATTGTAGCAACTACAAGTAACAAGTAATGCTGAGATCAGCGAAGAATAACTCTTGGCAACCAATGTTTCTATGTGCTAAAAATGTGCCATGTCGAATCAAAGAATTGTTATACGACACAGAGACCTGTATAATCTCTAGAACGGATGAAAGCTCTCTTGGCTGTCTGAACGAAAGATTCTTTGCGTGATCTTTGGTCGCGTCTGCGTTGATGGAGTCCGAAGAAGGTGCTGCAATGAAGAATTTTACTGTCTGCACAGCGACAGGAATCTGATCAGACATCTGCGCCTACAGGAAATAAAATTAGTAGGTTATCATCAGCTATCAACCCCGACAACGACACCACCATGGAAATCATGCGAAAAATCAGTCTTGGTGGTTGCTGCTTTTTGACTTAATATACTGACTAACCTAGTCCTGCTTTACAGCGCAGAAGCTTGTACACTGACGAAAATGGTGGAAAATACTGTCGGCAGTTTCGAGAGAAAAGTTCTTCGGGTTTCTATCAATGGAGAATAAAGGAAATGTTTTAACAACGAACTGCAAACGGGCTGTGCAGCGATGGTGACATCGTCAAAAAATCTCGGATAATCCGTCTTAGATGACTAGGTAACCTTGAACGCATGAACACCAGCCCTCCGACTCGGAAAGTTTTCAACTCTAACGCAGTAGAGGATGACCTTATCTTACCGTGCACACACAAGTTGAAGGGTGCTCCAGGCCGAAACATTTTCATATCCATTATAGTGGGATAGAACAGAAAAACCTTACCTAAAGTGGTATATCCAATTCGAATGGGGCCCAATTTAACCCGCTGTGCGTAAATGGAGGCAGCTAGCTAAGGACCGAACTACCATTTAAAACAACGGAAATAAAGAATTGCTTAACCCACATTTAAAGTCATTTCCTATTTCCATATTTTTCTTTGTCAATGCTACTCTTCATCTACGAGTATCAATGCTATGATTTATTTTTGACAAACTGCACGATAATCTGATACACAACATAAATTGCGCGTGCAAATAAATAAACTGCGGGCTTAATCTGGGGGCCTTGTATACGCCACAAATGGTATGCATGGTGTTAAAATTTATTAATTATTTTCTCAACTAAGAAGTCCTAGCTATAGAAAATGATTATTAGCTGGGGTGGATTATACATGTGGCATAATAAATTAATTAAACACTCTTCCTCTTCCACTTTCATCCTCATTTGAGATTGCGAACATTTCAATAAGAGAGGTTCTACATAACACACTCGTACTCTATCCTAAATATTGCTCAATCCACAATACAAACAGCAAGTTGGTTTGTGTGATGAACTTCAATTATTTAATATAATACGTCGGACATGAAGAACATGCAACTTTCCAATATGGACAACGGAACAGCTAGAGAAAATGGGGGCACTGGGAAAGACTACTATTCTAAATCAGAAGGGATCAAAGCGATTGTTTCCATGCTACCTCTTTAAAACCATTCCGACCGAGTCGAGTCAAGGTTTGAGCCTGTTAATGGCGCCCCAAGGTCTAGTTTGGTACGGATAATTCTCAGTACTCGTGTACAAGTAGAAAGTGTATGAAAATGCAAATGAGCGGAAACGTACATGAGCGTATATAATGCATTTTGCAAGCTTTTGCCAAAGCCTACTACTCCCGTTCTATTGCTACCCTTACAAATACACCTGCTGCATCGGTTGGACCATTTAGAGCTTTATAGAAGTTAGTGCTTCTGGTATTTCCACAGGTTACTTAGTTGCGAATTTACATACATGCATGCATCCAACCATATATTGTAGATATTCTTGCATAGATACATATTACTGAAGTATACGTGATAGCGAATACAAACTTATGTGTATACTCGTACATGTGCACATGCATTTCCTGTTATCAGTTGTTTCATGATATGATGCATTGTTGAGGACAAAACAATTCAAATGGTTAATGAACTTATGTATTGTATGTATATTTGGAGCACTTGAACTGAGATTTATATGTCCTCGTATATTCGTAATATATCACTTGGATTACCATTTGAATATTACCGTTTTTATTCTGTCGTAGGCAAATGTAAATATTTTTAGGAACTGGAAACATTTTAAAGAAACTTAAAGAATATATTAAAGAATGAAAGATTTAATGTTTCAACTGCCGACTTTGCCATTTTATGAATTTTAATTTAACATTGGAAATCTCGCCTTGAAAGGAGTAAAATGAATTCAAGGATTCAAATTAAAATATATATGCATTACTATACATACATATTGCTGTGGTTTTTTTCCGAACATATCGAAGGGGCATGTACGAGTACCACGAGTATTTGCATATTCAAAACAAAAAGAACAGCAAAAGTATGAGGACTGATTTTAGTCATTTATGCGTCTTACGGTCATGTTAATTGGAATTTATTCAACAGAATCGTACCAAAAATCCAAATATTTATACCTACATAAACGTACATACCTACATATATACATTTGTGTTTGTATGCATATATTTGTTCTTAAAGTAAATGTTGGCAGAATTGCTTTGCATTTGATTGCTACTCGTACAAAAGTAAGTTCAAACCGCCGCTGCCGCCGCTGATACTTATATATGTATATCTTTATACAATATGTAATGTACTTAGACGTGGTATGCATATCAGCATGTATAATACATATATCCGAGAAGTTATTAAATGAAAGCAACATTGAAAGTGTTGTAATGTGGGCCAATATCCTTGTAGCAACGTTTATACCTCGGCGGTCTTTTTTTTGTTTTGAAAATTGATGTTGATATTTTTATCGTAAAGTATAAACCTACATAACTATAGGTACATAACCGTACACAACAAAAGTATGTATGTGTTTTCTTTCTTGCATACAAAATTATCCTAATCAGCAGTGATTCAATCGAAAGGCCCACGTCCAAGTGTAAAATGCGAGTATATCCTCTGTTATCACATAACGATTTACACTTACAACCCCAGAACACCCCAAGGCGATCATTCTTTTGGAGTAAAAGTTCCTGGCTTTATGCATTATTCATATAAAAACCACCAACACAAGAAAAAAATGACTGAGACATTGGGTGAAAAAGGAAAACGAAAATATATATGATCGTCCTGATTTCATCATACACATTGAGTAAGCAATCTTAGGAACTTAGAGCAAACACCGCCAGAGGTGGCTTGGCGATATGGGGCAGGGGCTAATGGTTGTTGGTTTGCTTCGATGTTTATAGTGAAATTCTAGTTCCCATTCGCTTTTGGCGAGATTTCTCTCCAATCTTCCATAATAATAATAATAACAACACTTTCAAATTTATCGTAAGTGTAATGCCACACCTTCTGCTTGGGGCGCTGACACTGGTCTTGCAACAATGCAAAATGCGACCTGTATGAGTACAGTGGCAACTACGTATGTGCAAGTGAACGTTAGGATTTTCATATAAAATTTGCTTTGGGATCAATGGTCCAGTTCAAATTGAATAACTTTAGGCTAGAATAACTAGAATGATCTTTGATTCTAAGTTTAATTTTAGTAGATTGGTATGAGGCTTGAGTGAGAGGCCAATCCTATTTATGTAGGACATTTCAAGAGTCAGAAACGACTTAAAAAATATTTGTTATATCTACGGAATAATGTTGTAAAATTCTTTATTGGCACAAATTTCTTACAACATATTTAAGACTAATGAAAACAGACACTTTAATCTCACTACCCTTGAGTCTGCCACCTGGATTGTGTAAAGAAACTTAAATGAAAATAACTGTTTATTGAATTTGTTAGCTTCTCCGATGATAATGAACCGTAATGGTTCATTAGCTACTATCAAAACAATCACAAAACTCGTATATTTAATATTCACTCTAAAGCAAAGGGCTATTTTGAAAAATAATACTTTCGGATAGACTGGCGGATGCTCAATCTACAAGGTGTCTTTCTCAGGACGCCACCACTGTTCTGGGGCCAAAACTGAATTGTTATATTATTTTCAAAGTAAACCAACAAGGTTTGCGGTTCTGGGTCCGGCTACAAAAGCAACACAAGGAATAGATACATTGCCATTGGCACTTTTGTACTTTTTTCATGGGTGTCAAAAGTATGCGTCCTCCTTTTGTCGTTTGTCTGTTGGCGTTGGCGTCATTTGAATGGGAAAATATGAAAATCGTATTACCACGCTTTCACTCTTAAACCTACGTAGACTCGCTCTACTTGCTCTACCATCAAAAGGTCAACAAATTATATACCAAAATCGTTTAAAGGCTAAAAACTCCTTTTTATTGCATGTTCAGCCCCAAACAAAGCCAGAAGGGTACTTTATTTGGTTTCCCATAAACATTTGTGTATATTTGTTAAGAACATTTGTGCGATTTTCGTATCTCCCCCCCCCAACCCCCCACCCCTTTTTCACATTCTAAATGTGGTGGCTTCTTTTTGCTTTTGTTTTTATTTCGATGATGAAATTGAGTTTTCTTTGCAATTCATATGTGTTTGTTAGGATGATGTGGGCATATAATGTTGGTATGACCTATATGTATATATGTATAATGTTTCTCTATCTGTTAGAAAAGGGTTTTGCTGAATTTTGGCATTAATTTTTTCTACTCCAATTCATCGGCCCGTTTAGAATCGATTAAACGATAGAAATTTCGCGTAAATGCCATCCAATGAATATTTTATTAGATTTTTCTTAGGCAATGATATTTAACCTGTAATAATACCACTATCCACAGTATCATTCACCCATGAAGTCATCACACTAAATGCTTGTATCTCTCTGTTAGTTATGGCATTGCAAGTAGCCTCAGTGGTCTGTTTGATACATTAACGAATTTGTGGTTTATGTGCGAGTATCATACATATAGGAATATCGTAAATAGATATGTCTATACAGTATAGGATAAGGATAATAGGGATAATATCATATCTTAATTTGAATGGTATTAAGTAGATATTCGTACTTACGACTACATGCTTGTATATATTAAAGTATTTCAAGTATTTTATTTAAAGTATAAAAAGCAGATTGTACAAATAAGAGCTAAGCTCTTTTACCAGTACATATGACAAAAAATTATAAAAGAGGATAGTTAAAAATAAATTAATTTCATCAGCTTAAAAAAAAAATAATAATACTAATAATAATAATAATAAATTTAGAGCAACTATGTAGAGTCGTACAAGTATTAGTCCACTAAAAAAAGTTTTAAATTATGGTAAAAAAATAATAATAATAATAAATAAAAGTGAAAATAAAATTGTAGGCTGTATTATATGGTGTTTCAATGTGCATGTATGTATGTTCATATTTACAAAATTATTGTTATATGCTTGTTTCCTATATGCCTCAATGATCTCCAAAAAAACAAATAAAAAATCATTATTTCAGATTTCAGATGGAAGCGAGTTCCACAGTCTTACGGAGTGAACAAAAAACAGACGGCTACTTTCTAAATAGAAATAATTTGGAGGATTAATTCTTAAAGTTCTAGATGACCTCGGAAACTGTATTTTACGGTATAGGTAATATGGCTTCTTATTGGTTATCAATCGTGGAATGGATAGGCAGTTGCGGTAATTCAGGTAGTTTAAAAGTGGAATTCCTAAACCTGATCAAACCTAATATGATCAAACTTGCGCAGGTGGAAGACATATCTAATTATGGAATTAAATGCAAGTTCCAATTTTCTAAAGCATACTGAGTCTAGTGAACTGTAAACCAAGCAGAAGTACGTAAGATGTGGCACAAGAAGAGATCTTACTAGTTTGAGTCGAATGTCAGCCGGTATATAACGGGCAGATTTCCACAATAATCGCAGTCCAGCGTAAATTTTCTTTATTAAAGCGTCGGTATGGTCGGTAGCTGAAAGAGAATTGTTAAGAATTATACTAAGGTTTTTGACTATAATAGAAAAACATATTTTTTCGGTAGACAGATAAACATCTGGGTTTTCGTCAATTTGTCCAATTTTCTTCCCAATTGGTAAGCACAAAGTCTTTTTAGCATTTAATTGAAGCCCATTTAAGGAAGCCTAAAGTCGCACTGCCTCCATATCTTCATTTAAATGGCTGACACATGTTCGCGGGCTGGAAACGTATAATTGGACGTCATCAGCGTATAAATGTACAGTCACATGTTTACAATCTAGGGGTAGGTCATTTATAAACAGAGCGAAAAGTAATGGCCCGAGTATTGAGCCCTGCGGGACGTCACAGTGAAGCCTGAGCATGCTTGATACTTTGCCATTCATATGGACCTGTTGATATCTACCGCTTAGATAATTTCTTATCAGTTCTACGGCTCTTATTCCTAAACCAAACCCATTAATTAGCTTCCGACAGAGCTTTTCTTGATTAACCGAATCAAATGCCTTTGAAAAATCCAAAAGACATAGTAAGGTTCCATGGGACTTGTCAAAGTTTAAACGAATGTCATCAATTATTTTTACAAGTGCAGTGGTACAACTGTGACTTTTACGATAAGCAGATTGATGTTGGCTTATTAAATTGAGTGAGTCTACGTGTGTCTGAAGTTGATTCTTTATGATGATCTCAAGAAGCTTAGACAAACCCAGGAGAATGCTTATTGGGCGAAAGTCGGCCAATTCAGAAGGATCTAAATTCTTTGGAATAGGTATCACTTTTGCAAGTTTCCAGGCTGGGGGAAAACAAGATTTAACAATGCAACAGTTATAGATATGGGTGAGTGTATCTACCACATGCAGCAGTATTATTTTGATGAACTTCAACGAAATACCATCTATACCTATAGCGGTAGACTTTACAGATTTAACAGCAAAAATGATATCAACGCTGTTAACAGTTTTGAAGGAAAATGTTGAACCTGAGTAGGCTGAGGGTCCACAGCTTAGATCTGTTTCTGATGAAGATATAGGATTAGGTAGAAAAGGTTTGCTTACAAAGAAACTATTTAGTAGATCCGGATCAGTTCTCTCATTGCTAGGAAAACATTTTTTGTCGGAAGTAATTCCCAGCTCACGCAATTTTTTCCAGAGATCTTGAGGTCTTGCATTGGTTTTAAGTTTGGAGGTGTAATAATGCTGATTTTGTTTACGAGTCTTTGCAGTTGTTAAGTTTCTTAACTTAACAAAGGTGGATCTATTTATAGATGTAGGATAAGTCTTCCATCTGCGATAGGCTTTGTCACGAAGCTTCATGAGCTTTCTTATATTTGGAGTAAACCAAGGGCAACCAGGATCCTTAACAACCACCCGCCTTTTTGGTACATATTTATTGAAGAGCTCCAACACCATCGACTTGAATAAGGCAATTTTGTCATTAACGTTAGCGAGATTCCAACATAAATCCCAAGGGTATATTGACGCTTCATTCTGCAGAGCTGGTAGGTCAATATTATTGAAATCTCTAAATAGCACCGTCTTGGGAGGAAGTACAGTATTCATGTGAAGGTCGAAGGTTAAAAATATTAGGTCATGAGATGAGTTAAAGCCGGGTACGGATATTTGATCGTGGAATAATACAAGGGTCGCATCCGATACAATAAAGAAGTCCAAAAGTGAAGGTCGACAACCTACTCGGAAATGTGTCGGAACGGAGTTATGAACGGAGTTTTTAATGGAATTTGCTTTCTCATCATTTTTCAAAAGATTTTTATTGAAATCACCGCAAAGTATTATATTCTCATAGCATGGGATAAAGTTAAGTAGCTCGGTTTCGATTTCTGTAAGAGCAATGTTTCGACTCAGTACGTAGATGCAACCAATAAAGCATTTTTGATTACGATCGGAAATTACAACAAACAAAAAATCACAGCACGAAGAACTTCGACTTCTTTTTAAAACTTCACATTTAAAGGCCGATCTATAATAAATTGCAACCCCTCCTCCCCTTGTGGATCTATCACCACGAAGTATTTCGTAACCGTGAAGTGCAACACATTTGTCAGCATCGCCGAATCCATCATCACCAAGAGGGATCAACCAAGATTCAGGAACACATATTACATCTACCTTTAGCGAAGAAAACAGTTCCCTAAATTCATCGATACTTGGCTTAAGACTTTGCACATTAATATGACAGATTCTTAATCCAGAGTACCGGTTGGCAAAAATCTTAAGCATGGCTTGGCCGCTGTTAAAATTGTTCACATCTTCGACTAAGTGAATATCACTCATAAGAATCCAACGAAACGACGCCTACAACAAAGATCCCAATGAATTTTACGACATTACAATTAATAATAATCATTTTGGAAGATAGGTGACAAACAAACATATCAACAGAAAACATATTTAAATACTCGATTTTAAAATAAAAAAGGAAAGGATATATAACACAGCTACAATATAAAATAATATACATTACATTATTTTTCATATATCTTTTAGTTCTAACGATTTCTTAGCGCTCCTGCACAAAAGCAGGTAATGTTGATTGGTGATAAAATATTTAAGTGAGTAATTTTTATTTTGCTATCGTCCTTGCTCTTTCTTACGTGCACCAAGCCATCTCGAGTTCTCACAGAAAAGAGAATACCCTCTTTACGTAGCTGAAGAGCATAACGTAGTAAAGAACTGTTCTCAAACGTGAGGCTCTCGTTGATGAAGATCCGGTTGTTTCCTGTACTGTTCTTGCTGCTGACATTGGGAGCATAAGAGAAGTCTTCAAGCTGTGCCAGCGTTAATCCCTTATGAGCACGGAACGCAGTTAACAGTGCACGTTGCTCCGTGTGCGAAGAGAGGCGAACCAGTAATGGGCAGTGATCGTCGTCAGCAGATTTAGGCTTTAAGCCCAGTACTGTGTTCGATTCCACGTGAGATTTCCCGAAAAACACCATATAAAAAAACTGCTCGTGAAATAATTGTCAAAATTTCCAAATATTTCCGCCGAAGTAGTACTCTGTTCCCTCTCATGAAATATTATCAACATGAATCTAAGCAGTCCCCTGCAATTTAAATGTACGTGAAAAGTGACAGATAAGAGAAAAACTGACAGTATCCGAGCTGAAGTCACAGAATTCCTTGATTTGTTTGTGTATTCTCTTTATTCTTTGTATTTTTTTAGTTGTTATATTTTTAACTTTCCGAAAAGACAGAATTGCCGTATCCAGAAATACCAAAAAGAAAAACAATATTCATATATCAGATGCCAGATGTACCTATCTACTCCGCTGACTTTTCCCAGCAACATTTATTTTTGAAACGTCATATTCCACGACTGAAAAATGTATGTTGCCAGTGGATTTTCACGTGAATGAACAGAGTACTAGCCTTTAGACGGAAAGCATCGAAGTGTGGTGAAATTTGGTGTCGTAACTTGGTGGCAATTGTTTTCGCCACTTCAAAGGGATTCTCACCAGGTTTTCGTGGTACACCGCGAACAATAACATCTTTGAGTCTTTCTTTTCTATGAAGATCAGCTAATTCTTCTCTTATTAATTTGTTTTCCTCAAGAAGTTCACTTAAGTCACTCTCAAATTGCTGGACTTTGGTTTCGAGAGAAGATATGGCGGCACTAAGTTTCTCATTAAAATTGGTTTGGAATTCCTGTAGCAGTGATTTGAATTTTTGCAGCAAGTTAGCCTCGACTTCGTGGAGTTGCTCAGATAAAGATAGTTTTTTATCTGAGGGCTTGATGTTTATTTGATTTTGTTTTAATATGCTGCCAGCTGCAGGAGATTTATCCAATGTCAGTGGGGAAGCAAATGGTGACTTTTCTTTAAGTGATTGCTGGCGTGTATTCATTATGAATATTTCAAATTATTTTGCACAAGTTAACATAAGGTATTCGGCTGATTTCACTAGTTGGTCCGAAACAAACTTATGTTTTTAAACTAAATCCTGGGTAAAAGCCAGGAGCGAGTTAAATACACGTCTATTTTCTACACATACTCGTATTATTATATTCGTAAGTACATATGAGTACAATAGTTCAAAAATAAAGTGATCCAAGTCCATTTATTTTTTTATGTTAGTTAACATGATATTTAATTAATAAATTAATCAAATTGACTGCCGACACCAACACCAAACATCAGAAGAAGTTAACTGCTTTTCTAATGCCACCTCCATTTCTGCGGGTAATTTCAAATTTCCGAAAGTGAAATCTTTTGCTTATGACAATGTCTCTCTCCCTCCCGTCGGTCGAAATCGGTGAACTACACAGAGAGTGGGAAAACTAGTCTCCGCCAGTGACGCCAAATATTAATTTCTCAGAGGTGTACATACATCTTTTTTATATTATTCTTAAGAGGCCTAGGGCGTCCACAAAACTTGCATGGAATTAGGTTTAGGATTCTGTAAAGCGCTGAAGCTCTCTCCAACTTATAACTCTACTATTCTGCGCCGAATTGATTAAGTAGATTTCGACTTCGAAACAAAAAGGTTTTCGGGCTGTGGAATGTAGACGATCCATTTCGAAAGTCTGCTTGATTGACATCGAGAATTGAATCTAAATGATTTTCGATGCTTACTTATTTAGGTGGTGCAGCAGTTCCGGGTGAACCTGGGCTTCAAATAACAAACCTCTTCAGTTAGTCCTGTCTTTAACTAACTGACTCCAAGTCAGTAGAGGTCTCCTTCTGCTTAGATTCGAAGGCTCTGCGGGCCGAAGCATTGATGTTCATTCGCTCTGCATGTTTCAGCTACTCGTATCTCAGGCGACTAATGCGCAGCTTTCTGACTAGGTTGATGTCACTGTACAGCTCGTATAGTTCGTTGTTGAATCTTCTCCTCGGAAGGCCGTCAACGTAAACGAGACCTAATATTTTCGAATAATTTTTCTCTCGAAACGACTTAGGATATCGATTGGGTCCATGCTTCTACGCCATAAAGTAGGACTGGAATGATCAGAGTCGTATATAAAGTCTCCTTAGTTTTTCGGGATAGGGCTTTACTACTCAATTGCCTTATTAGCCCAAAGAAACAGCGATTGGCAAAAGTGATACTTCGTTTTATTTCTGCTGAGGTTGTTGTTGGTAGAGTTTATAGTAGGACTAAGGTAAAAAAATTCCCTTACTACCTCGAAATTATGTCTTTTGACTGTGACGTTCTGTTCAATTCTTCGAAATTGTGTTCCCTTCTTGTTGGCAGCATATACTGGGTTTTACCCTCAATTGGGGTGGCCGTGGTGTAGTGGTAGTAGCAAACGCTTCTCACTCGGAGGGTCCAGGTTCGAATCCTGCCCATGGCAAAATCAGTTTTTCATTGTATAATTGGAACTCAGACAAAAAAATTCTGCGTGTGAAGGCATAACATTGACACGTAGATTTGGCTGTTATAAGAGTTTCAAGCAATGAAAAAAATACTGGGAATTATATCTCGAATCACTCTGAGTGAAGAAAAACTCTCCGTCCTATTCGGACCCCACCCCTGGAGAGCAAACATAGAAACCAAACACACCTGAGTTTCAAACCACTACAAAAACAATTTTCCTTTCTCCTCCTTCTATCTTTCCGCCCGCGCCCTGGCAACAGTAAAAGGGTATCAACCCCTTAGGCGCGCGTAAATTATAAAAAAAAAAAAAAAAAAAAAAAAAATACCACTAAACCCATTTTGGCAGCGAAAGCACAGCTGACAGTCCGCTGAGTTCTCGAAATTGACTTTTCTGTGACTTTTCTTTAAGTGATTGCTGGCGTGTATTCATTATGAATATTTCAAACTATTTTGCACAAGTTAACACAAGGTATTCGGCTGATTTCGCTAGTTGGTCCGAAACAAACTTATGTTTTTAAACTAAATCAAAAATTTAAGCTGATCAAAAAGAGGGTAAAAGCCAGGAGCGAGTTAAATACACGTCTATTTTCTACATATACTCGTATTATTATGACAATGTCTCTCTCCCTCCCGTCGGTCGAAATCGGTGAACTACACAGAGAGTAGGAAAACTAATCTCCGCCAGTGACGCCAAATATTAATTTCTCAGAGGTGTACATACATCTTTTTTATATTATTCTTAAGAGGCCTAGAGCGTCCACAAAACATGCATGGAATTAGGTTTAGGATTCTGTAAAGCGCTGAAGCTCTCTCCAACTTATACCTCTACTATTCTGCGCCGAATTGATTAAGTGGATTTCGACTTCGAAACAAAAAGGTTTTCGGGCTGTAGAATGTAGACGATCCACTTCGAAAGCTTGCTTGATTGACATCGAGAATTGAATCTAAATGATTTTTGATGCTTACTTATTTAGGTGGTGCTACAGTTCGGGGTGAACCTGGCCTTCAAATAACAAACCTCTTCAGTTAGTTCTGTCTTTAACTAACTGACTCCAAGTCAGTAGAGGTCTCCTTCTGCTTGTGCGCTCCACCGGCTTAGATTCGAAGGCTCTGCGGGCCGAAGCATTGATGTTCATTCGCTCTGCATGTTTCAGCTATCTCAGGCGACTAATGGGCAGCTTTCTGACTAGGTTGATGTCACTGTACAGCTCGTATAGTTCGTTGTTGAATCTTCTCCTCCGAATGCCGTCAACGTAAACGAGACCTAATATTTTCGAATAATTTTTCTCTCGAAACGACTGAGGATATCTTCATCCGCCTTCGATTGGGTCCATGCTTCTACGCCATAAAGTAGGACTGGAATGATCAGAGTCGTATATAGAGTCTCCTTAGTTTTTCGGGATAGGGCTTTACTACTCAATTGCCTTCTTAGCCCAAAGAAACAGCGATTGGCAAAAGTGATACTTCGTTTTATTTCTGCTGAGGTTGTTCTTGGTAGAGTTTATAGTAGGACTAAGGTAAATAAATTCCCTTACTACCTCGAAATTATGTCTTTTGACTGTGACGTTCTGTTCAATTCTTCGAAATTGTGTTCCCTTCTTGTTGGCAGCACATACTGGGTTTTACCCTCAATTACCACTAAACCCATTTTGGCAGCGAAAGCACAGCTGACAGTCCGCTGAGTTCTCGAAATTATGTCGATAACATCGGCGTACGCTAGTAGTTGCAGAGACTTTTGAAAGATTGTGTCTCCAGTGTTCAATTCTTTCAAGTATGATGTTAAATATGTTACATGAAAGCGCGTTACGTTGTCTAAAACCTTTTTTGACATGAAAGGTCTTGGTTAAGTTGTAACCGATCTTGCTGGAGCATCGTCATACTGCATACGGAAGAGTTTGACAGGGATGCTAAAACTAGACATGGCTCTATATAGCCCGTTTCTATAAATGCTGTCATATGCGGCCTTTAAATAGATGAAAAGATTGTGGGTATCGATTTCGACATGTTGAGTTTTTTTTCAGGATCTGCCGGAGTGTGAAGATTCAGTTGATTGTGAACGTTTTTGGTCTGAAACCGCACTGATAGGGAACAATTAGATTGTAGGGGAAGGGTTTCAGGCGTCCACACAATATGGCAGATAAGATCTTGTATCCGATGTTGAGGAGACTTATACTCGTACCTACGTTTATAGTTTGCGCAATTGAAGGGTCTCCTTTTTGTGCTGAGATTACATTCATTAGTCATACACTCTTCTGACCAATCGAAGAAATGAGTTGGTGCATGCTCTCCATAAAGTCATTTCCAGCTCTGCATGCTTCGGCCGGTAAGCCATCAATTGGTAAGGCCCAATTCTCTTTGGAATGAGATCCTTTATTCCTCATCGGATGAAGAGTATCAAACCAAAAGAAAAGGCATGGTACGACTCGAGCTGTAAAGAGACCGTCAGGGTTAGAGAAATGTTTTTTCGGTCCTACAAGACCAACCCGACAGAGGAAAACCGAAAAAAGTTCAAACGAGCCAGAAATGACTGCAACGCCTTTCTTAAGCGTGTAAAATTCCTATACGACCAAAAACTGAGGCAAAAAATACTGCAATGTCCCAAAGGCAGTAATAATTTTTGGTCGTTCGTCAAAAACATTAGAAATTCCGCCTCATCCTCCATCCCAACGCTCATTTACAATGACATTCCAGCTGTCAGCTCTTTGGATAAGGCCAATCTGCTTGCTGCACACTTTGCGGCCAGCTCAACACTCCCAGATTGTGCTTTGTCTCCGCCTACACTTGAGTGCGTCGAATCTTCAATGGGACGAATCTACTTTCGCACTCGTGTAGTAGCAAGAGTACTTAAAGATCTCAACATACATAAATCCGCTGGTCCAGATGGTATATCTCCCCTTCTTCTGAAGAGGTGTTCTTCCTCGCTGGCAAAACCACTGCGTAAGCTTTTTCATCAATCCTACACCTTAGGACTCTTCCCGAGCAGATGGAAAACAGCATTTGTCCAGCCCTTCCCTAAAAAAGGCGAATCATCTTCTCTCTCCTCCTACAGACCCATTGCACTTACGTCCCTTCTTTCCAAGGTCATGGAAACACTGATAAATCGTCAGCTCATGAAATATCTCGAAACACGAAAACTTCTCAATGACCGGCAGTACGGTTTTCGTAGCAACAGGTCCACTGGTGATATGATGGCATGTCTCACCGAAAAGTGGAACCAAAGCGTACATCAATCTGGCGAAAGCAAGATAGTTGCACTTGATATTTCTAAGGCATTCGACAGAGTTTGGCATCAGGCTCTTTTGTCGAAAATGCGTGCATTTGGGATCGACGACTCTCTTCTTCAATGGATTAGAAATTACCTTTCGGAACGTTCAATTCAAGTTGTCTTGGACGGTTTCAAGTCTGATATTCACAAAATAAATGCTGGTGTGCCCCAGGGCTCTGTTCTGTCACCGACACTTCTAATCCAATATATTCCTTTGCTGATGACAGTACTCTCTGCTTTTCATATTCGTTCCCGGACTCACGGCCCTGCTCTTCGGCTGTAGTACGGGAACGGCAGCGTATTCAAAGCTCATTAAATTCCGATATCAACAGCATAACCAATTGGGGAACTATCAATAGAGTGGAATTTAATGCTTCCAAAACACAATGCTGTCTGCTGTCTTTAAAGCGAAATTTAAACACCCAGCCATTATCTATGAATGACACTTGCATCGTCGAAACCGAAAAACTTTCCATTCTCGGTATGTGTGTCAATGACATACATGGAATGACCGCATATTTGATGTCGCCAAAAATACTGCGAAATGTCTAGGTTTCCTCAAGCGATGTAAGAAATATTTTACCCCCTCTGATCTGGCCTCAATATATAAGGCATTCATCCGCCCAAAATTGGAGTACAACTCCCACATCTGGTCAGGTGCTCCTAAAACATCTCTGCACCTGCTAGATAGGATTCAAAACCGTGCGATAAAACTTATCGACGATACTAATATCAGTCAATCAATGGACACCCTCGAACACCGACGAAATGTCTCGTGTCTCACTTTGTTTTATCGCTACTTCCACCACCAGTGCTCCACTGAAATCGCCAGTAGCATTCCGCCCATTCAAACTTTCAACCGTAACACCCGTCTCGCTATGAATGCTCATCAGTATACCCTCAAGCCCATTTTCGGACGTACTCTAAAATATCGTGATTCGTTCCTAAGCCGTACAACTCGCTTATGGAATGCCCTGCCGATCTCTGTATTTCCTGGTCGTTATAACTTGCAAACATTTAAAAATAATGTACATCGGTACCTCTCTTTTCTTCCTCCCTAAATTTCCTTTGCCCGCACTGTGTACAATCACCTTAAGGGTACTCAAACCCCTTGAGCGCGCGCTCATTATAAAAAAAAAAAAAGAAAAAAAAAACATATTGCTGCAATGTACTGAATTCAAATATAATATGCAATAAACTTATTATTTATTTAATTCCTAAAATCTTCTCATTATTTTTGGTGCGATTGCTGACAAAATTAGAATTGCATCGATTACTGCGGAACCCTGGCGACAAATGATGTTGGTGCAGATCGTATACATAATGTGTAGAAAATAGATTGCTCAAACACACGTTTGTGTAGTGTATGGGCCCTATTAGCGAATTTAGCCTTGATGTGGATTATCATAATACGCTCGCTCACGTGTCGGCAGCTCGAGACTTTATCAGTATTATATACGAGTATGTATACCCCAGTTTTTCATCGCCGTTATGTCCGATCCATCCCATCGTACTTCCTGGATAGCGGCGATATCTGCGTTGTTTGTTTTTAGAACTAAACACTCAAATGGATATTACAACAGATGCTTTTAATGGGGAGGCTAAATTATTAGTGTAATTGGACACAAGTCATGACTTTAAAATCTTTGATGCAACCAGAATGCCTTTAGGGCGTGGCTGGTATTGACGCCGAACCGTCCGATTTGGAAGCCAATACACTATCACTTGAGCCACGGCCACTCATGTGTGTGATAGCAGTCAAGTGCCTCTGCTAATTGTTCGGCTACACGTGTCCTGTCAATGGTCCGAACATCGCACATGCAAATCTGAAGGTCGTTGTTCTTTAAACGTTTGCTAGAGCCGTCAACAGTGAGTCTATTTTTATACGACGCCATTAGGGGGTTCGTCACATATTTTAATCTCCTCCGTATAGGATTGTGATATGATATGACGGCGGTAGGCCAGTATAATACTACTGATAAGGCAAGTACTTCACTATGAACTTGATTGTTGCGCTGCTGGATCCAAGTTTTAGGGAAATTAGCAGTTTCCCCATAAATCGCCACGCAGGTCCTCTAATCTAATCCAGCTCGCTTTGATAAGACGTGATGATTTTTGATGCTATCCGGAATAAATTTTGTTATTAACTGTCCCACTCGCGAAAGAATCGTTAACATTTTTAAACAATCTGTATGATTAGGCAGACCCTATCTGCGCGTTGCAGGGGTGACTTTGAATAGCCTGACAAAAATCTATTACCTAATGCCAGCTGTTTCGTTGTTTTTATCAATTTTGGTGGCGGCAATAGATAACACATGAATTTTGACTTTGAAAAAGGGTATGAAATTTATAAAGGTGTGTCTATAGTCATCCAACACACAACATAAACAACGGATAGTAAATTCTCATCAGATTATTTTGTTCAAGATCCAAATTTTGAATTAGAGAATATTCCGCGTACTCGTAGTTCAAAACGTGTGCATTGTAAATTGGAAGAAAACTCACCACAAAAGAACAGGGCAAAATTGCTCAACGAAGAAGACCGAACTCAATGTTTGATATCGCCAAGTGATTTTAATGGTGATGACATCATTTTTAGTGAAAACTTCTTTAAAGTTTTGAAACCAGTAAGTACACCTATGTCACAATATAGAACAAGAATCACATACAACGTTTGTTATCCTTTTTGTCTTGTTTGTATTTTTCACAACATTGAATTATGTTTTTTATTATTCAGTATGTAATAGGTCTTCAACGTTCACATAATTACGGCATTGCCTTTTACATTTCTGGCGGTATACCACATTTCTCACAGTCGTTAATAGACCTTCGTGAAGAATAGACGTGTCTCGGCTTTCAAAGTGAAAAAGTAAATTATCAAGTAAATATCTATAAAAGTCAATTAGGAACATTTTGGCCAAGTGCATCGGTGGCCTAGTGGTAGTGGTGTCGGCCGATAAAGCAGGGTTCGTGGGCTCGATTCCGCAAAAAATTACATTGACTTTTTATTTTTATAAGTTTAAATTAGTCAAATAAAATAAAGTACGAAAGAGCGATGGCAAGCGGTCCGCTACTCCAATAGCAGCACCAGCAGATGGCATGATGTCATCGGAAAATGGTGCGAAGAAGAGGAGGAGGAGGCTGAATTCATCTCCGAAGCTTGTAAAGCGCCCCTCCCTAACAACTTATACTGAAAAGCTGCCAAGTAGAGTCAGGGAAGGGGCGCCAACAACGTCAACAGGCGGCAGCTGATTCCGACCACGATGAAGACCCATGCGTGTCTGATAGTGGAGAAGACCGCTATATGGGTAGTTTGAATACCTTCCAATCTCTGATGGCTACTGAGTCAGAAGATGAAGAGGAAGAAGTACATGCAATAAATAGCTGCATTAAAGAGCTGCAGCAAAAGTCCACAAGTCCGAGGAAAGCGCTCTGGGTAAGGACGGAGCTTCTGAAAAAAGCCAACTCTCTTGTGCTTTATGTAGGAACACGGGACACACCGCAAATTATCGGGGCTGTCCAAAATTCAAGTACATCAAAAGAATAAATCTGGCCCTGCAGCAGAAAATGGAAGTGAAACGTCCACCCGTGCATTGGCAAACTCCAGCCGTTACTCCCCATGTTACCTACGCCCAAATGGCGGCAGGTGGGGGAAATACGGTACAACAAGCGAAGGTTGCTTCTCAGGCCCAAACGCCAAGAAAACCCGAACCAGTACCTGACATGCTAGCTATCTTGCTCTCTATCCAGGGGCAGATGGCTCAGCTACAACGTCATTTAACTGAACAGACCGCGCGGGTGGATCAAGTATACGCGCTGCTGCCTGGCCTAAAGCACCTTTTGCCGTAATGGGTACGCACGTGGCGGAGCAAACTCTGACGGTCCTTGCTGTGAATGTGAATTCACTGATTAGGTTCGAACGACGAGCCACACTATTTAAGTTCCTTAAATACCAAGCCCCTGATGTGCTGTTGGTTAGCGAAACTAAGCTTACCAAGAGACACAAAATGAGGCACATACGAGTAAGATACAAAATAGTACGAAGAAACCGACCCAACTCCATTCAGGGAGGTGGCGTTGCAATTTTTGTACGAAAAGGTATACGTTTTAAAAGAGTATACAGTCGTTTAGTACGTAGGTTCCAGGTGCTGGAAGCTTGCATCGTGTATATCCCTCTCCGTAGTGGAAAGCGGTTCTACGTGGTGTCTGTCTATGCACCTAAGGCTACTCAATCCACCTTATTTATCTCAGAGCTCGAGACACTTTTTCGATTTCTGAGGCTGGAATTAGAAGACAACTATTTTGTTATCGGCGGAGATTTTAACGCCAAACATAGTGATTGGGGAATAGAGGGAACCTACTATTCAATTGGTGGGGTCAGCACAGTGTAATGTATCGACTCGGGCTTAAGGCGACGGATAGTCCGTCGTTTCCCAGGTACGGGTCCTATTTGGATCTTCTGCTGTTCGACTCACGAATACAACTGACATGCACTAACCAACAAACTACAAACTGTCTACGCACTTTCGTGTGACCATTGCGGTCTCAGCACCGAAATTACTGTTCCAAACGAAATTGCGGAATTGGATGAGTTCGTTCAAAGGCATTCCTACAATTATAGTAGGATGCGTTGGACACACTTCACCAGAACACTGACTAGAGCACTCTCCTCGAATTCGCTCTACCCACAGTCCAACAGAAATCTGTCAAACGAGGAGATTGACAGGTATCTAAAACTAATGGACGAGACAATTAAACGAACAATGGACAAAACGATACCGCGGTATCAACACACTGACGAAGAACTCTTATTCCGCAACGCAACTATTGACGCACTGCACCGACATAAAAGTAGACTGCTGTCAAGACTAAAACCCTTGTACAGACGGTTTACTGACAGACATAACGCGGAGACATTACACTGAAGTCGTTGATTAAAAACCTCCAAACATTAATAAAGGAAAATTACAGAAATTCTGTAAGTTTGTACTGGAACAATAAAATTCGGGCTGTAAACACCAGCAACAAAGTATGCTCCCGCAAATAAATAAAATATTTCGGAGAAAAAAATCAAAACGATCTACAGTGTCTTAAAATCGCCCGAACGACGAACAACGAACAAATACTGGTAACAGCGGGCATAGATCCAAATGAGGCTGTTGATGATGACAGCTTCTTTGTGATCGAGGATCCGCAGGAACAGGTAGAGGCTATAGGAGCGACTTTCCAGGAAGTGTACAAGGCGAATGTTATCATTGGCCCGAACCACGATCTGGAGAATCGAGTCCTTGTGCACAATTTCTACCTTCGAAATGAAATTGTGAATTGGCAATTCGAGAGCTCAAATAATGCCATCACCAACGATAGGGTACTACCCCCGTTCATTTCGAAAGAAGAGCTCCAAACGATCTTTGATTCACTTAGAAGTAAGAAATCAGCGGGAACCGATGAAATACCGAACATTGTGCTTCGACATCTGCCTCTAGAAGCGGTGAACATTTATACCACTCTGTTTAATAATGCAATGAATAATGCACATTATCCAGCGCATTGGAAAACTGCGGTGGTACATCCCATCCCTAAAAGGGATAAAGACACTTCCAATCCGGCGAATCTCAGCTCGATCAGTTTTCTCCCAAACATCAGTAAGGTTTTCGAGAAGGTAATCAATAGAGTCCTGACTAAGTGGGTTGAGGACAAACATATAGTTCCAGATAATCAGTTCGATTTCAAGGCCGGACATGATATCATTCATGCTGCAAGAACTAGTGCACTGGTGCCTGCCTGATTAACTTGGAGAAGGCCTTCGATACCGTATGGTTAGAAGGACTCTTTTTGATATGCTCTCCAGTAGACAGTTCATCGTGAAGAATGGCGATGTGACTTCTGCTGGAACATTTAACATTAAAAACGGTCTGCAACAAGGTGCGGTAAATTCGTCGATCCTGTTCAACATTTACACGAGTGACCTGATGGGTTCACTTCACCATGCCATTACGTACGCAGACGACATAATCGTGTACAGATCAGATCCAAAGATTGAGGTCATTAATATACTTTTGCAGCGTGACTTCGACAAAATTATGCGATATTGCGATGACTGGAAGTTGAAAATCAACTTTCAGAAGTCGGAAACCATTCTGTTTGGACGCCTTTGTCTGGGGCCTCTAGGGATACCAGAAAGAATTGGCGAAAGTTCTCGATCGTGGGGCAGCACGGGCAGCCACTTGCTTGTCGAAATGTAGTCAGATATCTTGGAATCTGGATAGATCAATTTCTGTATTTTAACAAACATAGATGTTGCTCTGGCCAGAGCCAGAGGTGCTTTTGCCTTTACAAAGAGACTGTTTTATAACAGCCAACTCGATGCGAGGGTGAAGGTGATCTGCTACATGGCCCTTATCCGGCCTATGCTTGTATTTGGATGTCCCGTGTGGTTCAACGTGAGAGCAAGTTTATTGGAACAGATTCGGGTGTTTGAGAGGGCTTGTCGATTATACAGAACACCAGAGGCTGAGTACATAAAATTCTATCCTAATGAGGTCTTATATAATAGGGCGAACCTAATAAGAGTGGACAATTTCGTTATTAAGTTGACTCGAAGACACGTTGCAAGAGCAATGACCTCATCGAACAACCTGATCTCCGGGGCTTACTACCCGAATTATATGTATCACGAGAGAGTTCGCTTTGACGGCTTTATTCCTCCAGAAGCGTTCCTCTACCTAGATAGCAAAGGTCTGATCCAGGACAGATTGGCGGTGCAGCAAATCTTCCACGGCGCTCGAACAGCTGCGGACAGGCGAATCAACTACGACAGAGACGTCGTACATGGCAGTGCGGAGCGTCTCCGGTTCAGTAGGGCGGTAGGGAGTCGCGACATGAGGGATGTTGCTCGACAGCACCAACACTTTCGGTGGCTTGTTGAAGGGGAAGATGCTTCATCGTCGAACTCCTCCAGTGATATTTAGCTTCATGTGAAGCAAGGTGGGCCAGCCTAATTTGTTTTTAGCCATGGCCGGCTTACATAGTTTTAGGTAGGTTTAAGTTAGATTTTAAGAAAAAAAAATATATAAAAACAAAAAAAAAAAAAAATTAAAATATAAAATGAAAAAAAAACAATATATATATATACATATATTTATATATTAAGTAACTTACATGTAGATGTAAGTAGGTTAAGTAGATTAAGATTTAGTTTTAGGTAGTATGTTGGCTTTTAGTTTTAAGTTTTATAATAAAATTAAAATATTCCATATACTAAGTTTTTAAACATGTTTTCTTAGTTTAAGCTGTAGTTAAGTCACTGTAGAGTAAGAAAAAAATCCGTCATAAATGTCGAAAGACATAATATTTAAGTATTATGTTTAACTTAGAGTGCCTGCATAGGACCAGTAAGTTAGTTTAAGATAATTTTAAGTTATTTAAGCTAATTTTTAAGCGTTTTTTTGTCTAGCATGTAAGAGTAAATTAAGTAATATAAATAAAAATGCATATAAACTGAAACTGAACGGATCAAATCTGTTTCAGAGAGAGTTTGGTGGACTCAGTCTGAAGATGGTGTTGAGCTTGAAGAAGTCGAATTTAAAAATAATGGTTTTTGAAAAATCATTGCCTAAACATATGGTATACCTACGATGTGCAACTCATACCCTGAATTTGTTAGCAGACTATTCAATTTATAGCAAACTTGTGTGGAGGGTTGGCAAATTAAAAAAAAAGTACGTCGGCTTTATTGACTTCTTCCTTTTTTAAAACTATTCTGCACTTAACATATGTAGGGTGTCACCTAATTCGTCAAGGATAATTTGAGAAATGATTCTTGGGTATATTCTAAGAAGAAAGAAAAATGAGTGGTTTTTACCGGATAAAGTTTAGTAAAGTTTGTAAAACCATCGATTATAAAGAATTATATTTGAACTAGAATTCGTTAAAGGACCAAGGTTGTCAACATGTAACGTATCAAAAGGAATATCACATTTTGGAATAGAATATAATATACGAGGGCGGGTCAATAAGTCCGTGACTTTTGGAATAAAACACAGATTTTTTGATAAAAAAATAATTTTATTTTTCAACGTAGTCTCCCTTGAGCTCTATACACTTTGTCCAACGCTTCTCCAATTTTTTTATCCCTTCCAAAAAAAATGATTTGTCGAGGTCCTCAAAATAGGCCTTTGTTTGCGAGATGACTTCATCACTGGAGTCAAATCTTTTTCCACCAAGCCATTTCTTCAGGTTTGGGAACAAGAAGTAGTCGCTCGGAGCCAAATCTGGAGAATAGGGTGGATGAGGGAGCAATTCATAGTCCAATTCATGGATTTTTGCCATGGCAACTGCACATGTGTGCACCCTTGCATTATCTTGGTGGAAAAGAACTTTTTTCTTGCCCAAATGAGGTCGGTTTTTTTTCAAATCGTCATTGAATCGGTCCAATAAGTTGGCATAATATTCCCCATTGATTGTTCTTCCCTTTTGAAGGTAGTCAATGTGGATTATCCCGCGTGCATCCCAAAAAACAGTCGCCATAACTTTATTGGCTGACAAACCCACCTTGGCCTTCTTTGGCGCCGATTCACCCTTAGAAACCCACTGTTTTGACTGTTGTTTGTTCTCTGGTGTGTTGTGATGGATCCATGTTTCGTACCTTGGCCGTTTATCAGAATTATGTCAGAATGGCACATCGCTTCATGGTGCGTACGTCTAATTTGATTTTCCATTTTTGGCGGTACATAAAAGAGAGTTTTGTCCTTCGCTTTACAATGATCTTTCAGCTTTTTCTAGCTCTGAGCCTATAGCAAGTATTTTTGGATCCTGCTTCTTTGCCGCTGCTAGTAAAAACTTAAATGATTCATCATCAATGTGCAGAATATTGAGGGATCTATTGTACTTAGGGCATCAACATGTGTCATGCGATTTCCTTTTCTAGGTTTTACACTGTAATCAAAGTTTTGCAGGACTAGAACCCAACGAGAAATACGCAGATTTAAATTTATTTTCTGCAACGTTAAAGTTAAAACCTGCCATTCAATTACGAATTTGAAATGTATACCGATCAGGTATACTTTGAATATACGTAAGGCGTATATACGAGTAATTGAGAGACTTTCCAACTTGTAGCCAGATATCTACCTTCAGATTCTGTGGGGTGCTTCGAGAAAAAGAATACTGGATGGAATTTATTATCATTCTGCTTCTGTACTAAAACTGCTCCATATCCGATACTACTTGCATCACAATGCAATTCGGTAATATTATGCGGACTAAAGATAGATAAAGTCTTTTTTAAAGTATCAAAAGTTTCAAGTTCAGTCGTGCCAAACGTAAACGGCGCATTCCTTTCTATGAGATCAGTAAGTGTTTTATATATATTTCGAATACAGACGGGACATTTTTTAACCCAAACGGCATTCTTAAATACTCGTACTGACTCACAGACCTAGTAACGAAGTATATTTAATTGAATTTAGAGCTAATATCACATGGTGGAAATCATTCCTGAGATCCAGTGTTGTGAAAAATACTTCATCTTTAATATGGTCTTCTATTAAAGGCAGTGGATAATTATCTCGCAAAAGTTACTCTATTCAGAACTTTATTGAGATTCAAATTCAGAATTAGATTCACGTATTATGCATTTAGTTAGAAGATCATTCAACATTTTTTGAAGCTCTGTCTTATGAGCGTATGGTAACCTTCTTGGCGGAAAATTGAAATTAACGTTCTTGGACAACACTATTTGCATTTGAAAACCACTACGCGAATGAAAACTATTATGATCAAAAAGTAAATAAACTGGCTTAACTATTCTTATAATATTTTCTTTAACAATACTAGTTAACTTTTCGTTAATGTTAAGTGTTGTAACTTATAGTACATTCGTTGTCGTCTACATATTATAAATATTAAATATTTGTTTCACAAAATGATCTTCATCGTTGACGTCGCTAACGTTGGGGCTTGAAGTTGTATTGTAGTTGGAATGTGATTAACTTGACCTTGGCTGATATGGTGATCCTGACTTGACACAATTGAAGCAGTAAATTCCTACCTAGAATAATAATGTAAAATGTTTGTGTGGGTACAAATAATAGAACTTATTCTTTTCAATACAAATCCCTTTATTCAGTACAGTTACAATTCACTATTTAATTGTTTCTCTCAATACAATCCAATTTCTCAACCGCTTGTACTTTTCTTATCTTTTACTTAAACCACTTAATCACTTCTCCTAATTAACACTTCAAATTACACTTTAGAACTGATTTGCATACCTTGGGGATGCTGGTATTTATACTCGAATGACATACTTCGAGAACAATCCGCGCCATCCAGCGTCCCATACAATTTCCAATTTGCTAGAAAATTCGATTCCACTCTCCAGTCGAGACTTTGTTATTCCAGTATCGAAATCTTCTGGTCTTCGAGTATCGACATTTTCTGCTAGATGTCGCTGCTCACATTTAAGTGGTTATCACAATAATATAACTCATTGAACAGTTTTTTACAACCACAATTTACAAATTACTTATTACAACATAAAGTTACTGCTATCACTCCCAACACATCAAGAGGACTGTTGCTAACTCCACAGTAGTTATAGTGCCCCAAGACTCCTCTTGCTACCATAGACTGTGGCATGAACTGCTCCTGCATGAAGCTGATAGGGCTTCCCGAGTCCAGCAACGTTAACAGCGTCATTTACCTAGTTTATATGACAGCTTAAAGCGCATTGACTCAAGGCGCATTGCTTCAATACGCTCATATAAACACCATTTAAAACCGGATTGAACATTTTAATGCGGTTTGAAGTGGTGTCAATGCACTTTAAGCTGTCATATAAACCAGGTAATTGAAGTCATCTCAAAATAATTCCAGTCAGAGGTGTTTTGTTTCAGAGTCATTACTAGCTTCAACTTCGTGCAGCTCGTAGAAATGTGTCCTTCCTCACCACACATAAAGCAAGTTATAGGAATATTATTGAAGTGCTTACGACTTCGGCTGCTCCACTGTCATCGAACTTTTTTGAGTTATTGAATGATTTATTGCGTTGAAAGTTAGACGGTCCACTATTCACTGTTTTATCACTATAATTAAGTCGATACTTCAATTTCTCGTACTTGCGTAACACCATTTTCAATTGAGCCATATTGTCAACGCTAGTTCTGACGAATAGTTTTGCTGTGCCTCTGAGAAGTCTTTTCCCATACAGAAATTTAGTCCTGTCGTCCAAGTCCACTATCTCTAAACACTTTTCAAACTGTTCGATCTACCTTTTAATGGAGAAGTTGAATGTTGGAATGGAATCCTCGATGTCCTTAAAATGACATGAAATTGATGATTGTACACTATGTTGTTCTTCTCCTAACTGAAGATCACGGAGTTGTTGCTTGAGTTTAGCAAATTCATGTTTCTTGCTGCAGATACTACGCAGTTTCTCCAATTCTGTGAGGAGATTTCTTGAACCAATTTAATAAGTTTATCGCTTGTAATTTATCGCCACTGCTTCCAGAAGATGTAATTTATGATCAGCTTTGGTCCTACTGGTATGTAGCATCAACGATATCAAAATATCCTTAAGTACAACAACTGTTGCAAATTCCATAAATTGTGTCCACTCTTCAGACATTCTTCTGTACTATTAGTTTAAACCACGTGAAATACGAGTATATGTATATACTATATGTATTTTTTTTTTGGCACCCGATCACACTTCTGAGAAAGTTGTGGGGGATTGGCAAAGTAAAAAAAAAAACACGTCGGCTAAGAATGCTCTTATTGACTGCACTTATATACTAATTTAGCAAATTAAAGATGAGGAGAAACTGTAATGAGAGTGAAGACTTTCGGGAAGATCATTCTATACATTCTAACGTAAGTTATTATTATTATTATTTCGAGGGATCTTTACAAATGAATTTGTAAACTCCGGAATTTTCACGCCGGGGTACTATATGCCCATGTGGCGCTAGTCAACAGCACGCGGTGTACCGAGTTTTCATGTGGTTCCCCATCTAGGTACTTACCGCGCCCACACTGCTTGATTTCGGTGATCTAGTGGGAACCGATGCTTTCAATGTGGCGAGGCCGTTGACAACGTAAATTATGTATGCAAAATTATTTTAAATATATGTATTGCATGCAATTACAGTAGAATCGAGAAAATTTCGGACATATTTTGACTACTAAACCTACACAGGAAAAGGAGGGTATTATTTATTATGTTTTAATGTTTATTTCAATCTTTTTTTATTTTTTAAAGATAGTGAAAAATGCTCAAGCTTGTGCTTGACCAAAAAGCTCCGAGCGAATTTTGTCAATCTTACGAGGGGCGTTCAATATATTCTCGGTATCGATATGAAGGAAAATGCGAATTCAATTTAAATTGTTTTTATTTTTCAATATAATCTTCCCTAACATCAATGCATTTGTTGCATCTAGAGATAAGCTTTTTTAAACCCTCAAAAAAATAAATTTCCTCTTTCTCTGCAAAATAACCATTTATTGCCGACTTGAGTTCTTCATCATCCGAAAATCTTTTTCCACGAAGACATTTTTTCAAATCCGGAAACAGGAAATAGTCACTAGGGGCAAGGTCTGGACTATAGGGTGGGTGTTGGATTTCTTCGAAACCAAAATCTCGCGCAGCAGCCTTGGAAACTCGCGCCGTGTGAACAGGAGCGTCATGAAGAAGCAACACACCCGCTGCGAGTTTACCCCGTCTTTTCTTTTTAATTTCCTCCCACAAATTATGCAAAGTGGAAGCGTAGGATGTGGCGTTGATGGTTTCACCTTTTTTTTGTACTCAATGAGCAAGATTCCCTTTGAGTCCCAAAAAACTGTGGCCGAAAACTCCCGGCAGACGGAGTGACTTTGAACTTCTTCGGGGGGTCTGTTCCTTTTTTATGCCACTGCATGGACTCTTGATTGCTTTCAGGGTCATAGTGGTGGACCCATGTTTCGTCCCCAGTAACAATTCGATCCATAACACCGTCCGCGTTCTCACTACACATCTCCAAAAGCTCTCTACAGCATGCGATTCTCACTTTTTTCTGAGGCGCTGTGAGCATTCGTGGCACCCACCTTGCACTGACCTTTGAAAGGTTAAGATGGTCATGAAGAATGGTGTGAATGGTACCAATTGAAAGCTTGGTGATCTCTGCCGTCATTTTCACCTTTATTCGGGCATCCTCAAGAACAAGTTTTTCGACTTCTTTGATGCTTTCTCCCGTACAAGCAATAGCCGGGGCGCCGGAGCGGGGGTCGTCTTCAATGCCCTCTGCCTCTCTTGAACTCACTTGACCACTTTTGCACAGTTGATAATGAAGGTGCGGAACCCTGGTAAACAGCCACCATCTCTTCATGAATAGTTTTTTTACTTTTTCGTTGCTTAGTGAGAAATTTAATTACAGCGCGATGCTCAATTTTCACCATCATCGTCTCAGTTGCCATTATGATTCTGTTTAACTAGATATAAAACGCGAAGTAATAATCACATTTATATGAAATTTTACATGAATGCACTAAAATAATAATTGATAATTAAGTCAATTTATATATACAACCACAGCTTCACCCCGATACCGAGAATATGTTGAACGCTCTCGTAGGTCAACAATTGAAGTATCCTTCTACGACTAGATGGAACTCATTACGTGATTCCATTAAAGATCTACTCGTATTATTACATAAGCAAAAACTTGGTGAACTCTGTAGCAACTCTGTAAATTACAAATAATTTTTGAACGGGAAAGGGATTACTTGAATGATTTCATCGAATTGCTAAAACTGATTTTAGAATCAATTGACTGCTAAAAATCAGAGGACGCGCTTACAAAAATATTTCCTTGCTATTTGAATCTATCACTAGAAGTCAATGGCGCTTTTATTTCGTCAGTGCTTAGCTCGCCAGTGAAGCTGTAGTGGATCTTGCACTTAAACCCTCCATTTACAGAAGCAAAAATCACTTCAATTAGCTCTTTGGTAAAAGAAACTATATATTGTCAGAATGAGAGTGACGATAGCTCTGTTGCTCCATCATCAGTTTTAGACAACCCTGAACTCTTCAATTACGGGTATTAATATGGATATGTATAGGGTTTTCCAATTAGGACTTGACAACTTTTTTATTAAATAAAACGCAAAACATTTGAGATATTTCAAAAATTTTATTATCGGCTTGAAGTACAATCAAAACATTTATGAATGGAACTCGACTTCGTTCATATGGCCACCGCGGGCACGTTTGCAATGGTCGATTCGTTGGACCCAATTTTCAACGACGCGGCCACACATTTCGACCGAAACGGCCGCTATTTCGCGTTCAATGTTGGCTCTGAGCTCTTCCAACGTCGTCAGCGTGTTGGCATAAACCAATGACTTAACGTAGCCCCACAGAAAATAGTCAAGCGGCGCTAAATCGCACGAGCGAGGCGGCCAATCGACTGGCCCATTTCTTGAGATAACACGCTCACCATACTTACTCTTCAATAAATCGATTGCAGCGTGTGCTGTGTGACTTGTGGCATCATCCTGTTGAAACCTCATGTCGTCCAAGTCCATATCTTCTAATTCGGGCCAAAAATAATCGGTGATCATGGCGCGATAACGCTGACCATTCACAGTAAAGTGACGATCGTTATCGTCGACGAAAAAAGATGGCCCAATAACACCGCCGGCATGCAAACCGCACAAAACAGTTATTTTTTGTGGATGAAGTGGTGATTCATGAAGCACATGTGAATTTTCACCCGACCAATAACGCAAATTTTGCTTATTGACGAACTCATTGAGCCAAAAATGAGCTTCGTCACTGAAGATGATTTTGCGATGAAATTCATCATCTTGGCGCATCTTCTCCAGAACCCAATCGGAGAACGTACGTCGCTTCAAATGGTCCATCGGCTTCAATTCTTGAGTCAGCTTGATCTTGTATGGGTGTAAAGCAAGATCCTTACGCAAAATACGCCATAATGTGGTCTGAGCGATGCCCAATTCTTGAGAACGCCGTGGAATTTATTGATTTGGATCCTTTGCTACGGACGCCTGAACGGCAGCGATATTTTCGACACTTCGACCAACCCGTTGTCTCACTGACACGGCAACATCACACAACGAATATGTATACTCAAATTTTTGCACTAAACTTGTTATTGCCTGTCTACTAGGGCGAGAATTACAACCGAAAATTGGAGTTAACGCTCTTAAAGTTGCAGTCACCGACTCCGAATTTCGGTAGAAAATTTTTATAATTTGCAGACGTTGCTCGTTAGATGAAAATGTTGAGTTTACTGAATAAATTGACAGTTACAGTTTGATGATTAGTGAAAGTGTGCGTTCACAAATTAAATTTAAACTTGTCAAGTCCCTATTGGAAAACCCTTTATATATACAATTTGAAGAATATATTATTATGCATACTATTTTGTATTCCAGATCAATTTGTTTTTGTTCAACTTACCGAAATAAAATGAAAGAAGTAAGTCTGTTTCCGTGAATTGTTTTTAACTTATTTTAGAAATGTTTATTTAGAAAAGTAAACGGAGAGCATATTAACGGTGACTCAGCGTTGTAATGATTAACGAGAAGTCCCGCTTATGGTAATTTCTTCTACTCTTCTTTGTATTCGAACCAAATAATGTCGTGATGCGAATCTATTGACTTTAACTGAATTAAAAAAAGTAGTGTTGAAATCACTGACTTCAACTGATTTAAAGTGAATTCACTGCTAAATTGAATTCATATTAAGTGAGTTCAATTGACTTCCATGAATGATTTCAATTCCATGATTGCTAAAAATTTAATACACCAATCATTGACTTCAAAATAATAAGACTTACATTTTTCAAATCCCTGTCTTATTTCATTTTAATTCCATCGATAAAAAATGTAAACCTTGATTTCATATACACATCTATCTACATATCTTAAATACAGCACCTTCCTGTAAGATTACATCAGACAACTAATGTAACGTCTTATCTACGGCAACAAAACATATTCACCATTTATAACCTAAACATGCTAATAAACTAGAAATAAGTGCGTACAATTTTTTCTTTTATAAATTATTTAAATTTAAGTATAACACATAAAAGTACAAGCATAAATAAGTTTGTGCATATATTTCACTAATATAATTGAGGTCTTCGAAATTCATAGCTAATGCTTAGTAGTCTGATGGCGTTTATCAGACTACGCCATTGAAAAGATGTAGCCCATGTAATTGGGCGGGAGCTCTCTAATGAATCCATTAGACATTCATTTTAAACGTATTATTTGGCTACATACATGACAGGACGTCGCTCAAGTGGTAGTATATTGGCTGTCAAATCGGACGGTTCAGGGTTCAATACCAGCCGCGCCCGAAAGACATACGAAGGACTTACAACAATAAGTCCAATTACACTAATAATGTAGTCTCCCCATTAAATGTTGGATGTCACCCATTGAGTAAAATAATCACTGAGTCCAAAATTTTTTCTTTCTTTCTCTGTCCCATTTTCCTAAAAACTTGCTCAGTCATGTAAGTGTACTAATACCTACTTTAGTGTTAAGTTCTTGAAAAAAAACCTCACTGATGAAACTAGAGATACAATCTTGAAACATAGCCAAATTGCAACATGTGGAAGATTAAAAAAAAGTGTTGATTAGAGCTCATGGTGAAAGTACACCAATTGACACACTTCCTGATAACATATGTACATAGTTTTATATCGCTGTCACGGGACAAGAAAACAGTTCTACAATCAATTAAAAAACTATCTTATAAGATTAAATAATGCTTATTCACTTAACGAACACATAACGAGGTAATGACCAATAATAGAATACGAAGGATTAAATGGCTTTAGATCGAATTTCCCAGAACTCGTTAGAGGAATCATTGTCGGTAGAAATTCCCCTACAATAGATGATGTCTTTAATATTATTGTGACTAATGGATATCCTAAATATACAAATTCGAGTAATAACTATTCTATTTCTCACAATAAATATCTTGATGTTGATAAGTAAGAATAGCTCAGGATATAATTATAATTATTATCCAAATAAGACCGAACTAAAAAACAGGACATTTCAAAACTCCAACAGACAAGAATACCAACTAACTTATAACAATATAAACCAACCCAGTAATCAAAACTATAGTAATAGACAACATTTCTGCATGCGAACACCAAAACTACACACAACCAAACGCAAAAAAATAATAACTGTTCAGCCCATGGACGACATATATCACTCAAAGTCGGTAAATAAATAAATTTAATACTAACAGAAATAAGGACACAGAATCCATCGAGATATTTACTCCCCGACTAGACAAACTACATAAACCCCTAATCAAACTACACCAATCAAAGTGAAGCGACTGATCAAAATTTTCAACGGAGCCACTCAAGAAATTTCCTTATATAACAATTGATACTAAAATAAAAAAAAAAACTTAAATTTATTATCGATACTCGCCCTGAGTTCAGTATAATTCAATATAATTAATACCGAACTTTGCCAACCTAAATGGAAAACATTTATACAATCTCAAATGCTAAAAGTATTTGATAGGTACGCAAAATGCAGATTTCCCCTTGTCGATTCAATTTACATGATTATTTGGGAGAATTCTAAGAGTATCGATTCCATAATTATTTTGATGATATAATTGGAAATAGTATTTTAGTACTATTCTGCTCCATAATTAATTATAAAGAACGATTATTAATTACAAAAAAATTCACAAATACCTCTTTTCCTTAATGAATACGAAGAATTTTATTACTCTAAATGTTACGTTGACAATTCCTTAGATATATTTAGTAATGAAACTGAGAACTTAAACATTCAAAACTTTGAAATATTTCTGAAATTCATTCAAGTATGTTTTTTTATATTGAACAAGATATGTAAATTAACATTTACAGATGAAATTAAACGTAAAATCATTACAAATAAATAATAATATACCTATTATACTAAAAACATTATTGATATCCTGAAATAGATAGACAGCATGTTGACCGGAAATTTCAAGAAATGCTTCAGCAAGGTATTATCGTTGACAGTATAATAAATTTGGTAAATGGGTCGTACACGATTTGAATGAACGTCAAATGGAAAATCGCAAAGTCACTTGTGAAATGCTACTTCAAAGCCGCGAAGGGAAATCATTTTTTCATCGAATTGTGACGGGTGACGAAAAATGGATTTATTTTTTATTTATTTTTCTGCACCCGTCGTACTCCCCATACTTGGAGCCAGTGCGCTCGCAGAGCAGCACTTCAGCGATTTTGAGGAAGTCAGAAAATGGCTCGACGAATGGTTTGCCGCAAAAGACAAGCAGTTTCTCTGGCATGCTATGCATAAATTACCTGAAAGATGGGCGAAATGTGTAGAAGCCGATGGCCAATATTTTGAATAAATATAAAATTGGAAAATTACGTATTTTTTTTACCAAAAAAAAAAACGGAAAAAACTCATGCATACACCTAGTAAATCATCTAAAACTGAGATTCCAATGGGCCACAGCATCATAAATAAAGTAAAATGGATTGAAAATTTTCAAATGTTGGCTTTTTCAAAATAGTCGAATAAGTCCCAACCGGGCGACTGCTGGTTTGGAGACATAGCTGGAAAAAACTAATTTAAGGAACAAATGTAGACAACATTTGTGATTGTAGCAGTTTCAATTACAATAGACTGAGTTAGGAAGAGGAAAAGGGCGTAGGGGCTTGGAATAACTTTCGTCAGGAACCTTTTTCTTCTCAGTCATGCTCTAAACAATAGAAAAAAGTGCAACATTCAGTTGAAAGGATTGATGGGACTCCGTGTGGGTCGTTGACATTTCTGTGCTTGCAATGTTGTGCTGCCATCAGTTTGGCGTATCCTAAATATTTTCGAATTCACCCTTTAATTGCAATCAAATATGCCCGAGTAAGTTAAGCCGATATATTTTATTAATGCACTTAAGACCTATACAGCTAACTCAAGTGTTGATAATACACCGTATAATCTTTGCTCCAATAAGTCAACATGGCTTCAGTAATTTAAGTGCAACGAAAAAGTTAAATTAGATAAACATCGGCTCTTTATCCAGTTTTTAATTAAACCCTTCGCCAAAGGAAGCCAAGGCTCCATAGCAGCAAATTAACAAAAGAAACCTATTTATCACTTCTAGTAGTCGTACGAAAACGTTCACGTTCAAAGAGAATAAATGTCGAGCTGCAAGACTGCAGGATCATAGCGGCAAGTAATAGTTTCGTGGCTAACAGCAGGACCCAAAAGTGAGTCCGGTAACTACGCTATTACAAACAACGGGTACAGGCATGGACATAGTATTTTACGAGTACATCCCAGGATATGATTAACTAAGGATTTCTACAAAGGAGTCGACACTGTTAACTGAGTGAGCGAGTGAGGCCGAACTTTATTTTATGGTAAGCAGGAGGGCGGGCGTGTTAATAATTATTTTTATTATTATGCAATGCTTGGATGCGGTGGGGTATATGCGGTGCAGGAGCGGTTTTGTCAGCATCATAGCATAGTCATATCGTGGTCGTCACCATAACCACCATCATTTCATTGTCTTCACTCAGCCCGACAATGAAATGAAAAGGAACTCTAAAAGGTTTTTGCATTGAAATTCAGCTCGGCGTGAAATTGCTTGTGATGTCATGATACTACTACTAACATCATAACCAGCAGCAACACCAGAAGTAACGGCAACCAAGAAAGATGAATAAAATTATTATTTAAATGAGTGAAATTATTCTTGCTTTTGGAAAGCCACATGCTTCAGCACACCATATCTTGCCCTCTTTGGTGTGTTCCTTTGGACTTGACTTAGCAGTTAGTCTTCCGTTAATAGCGGGTTTGGTCAGAAAATTGATTTAAAAGCCGTACGAATTAATTGTCAATAACAGGATACTGAAGGGATTTTAATGTTATTTCATTAAAAATGCAGAAATTTGGGATTTTTATCTATTCCTAGTTCGTGTACAATAAATATAATACTCGTATACTGGCGAAATTTGCATTGCCTTCCTGTTGCTGTATGTTGTGGTTGTGACATACTCGCACGAGTATGTACAATAATGACTGCCATCACCATTTATTAGTTAGAATAATACAATATGTAGGGCAAATATTTGAACTAATACTTGGACAACACACATAAAATATAACACATACCATACTCGTGTGAATAAATGCGCAATACCAACATTATGATTGCATCCTTCAAAAACAAGGCTTGGCTTCAGTAGCTCGTCTTCTTTAAAATGCATTCAATTTGTCAACGTTGCTTACAGATTTGTGAAAAATAGATTCCGGGATACGTTCTTGATTGATGTTCCATTTTTTCGCTTAGATGTTTCCTTCCTCTTGTCGGCATTGATGTGTTGTATGTAGGTGGTGTACGGATACTTCATCGATCAATCAATTTTTCTATTTTACGACGATAAAACTGCTGAAGTTTGTGCGTGGTTTTACCTTAGAAATTACAATATCCGCATGTGTGTGTACTGACATCTTCTCATAAGAGAATATGATTGAAGGAAGCGGAAATCAGAAGACGGAAAACGGAAGCTAGCGTACAAACGAATGGCAAAACAAACAAAAGAGAGAAAAAAAAAAAGAAGGATAATAATACAATGCACAGGCTTTATCGTTATCGTTGACTTTGACTTTGACTAGACACAATGATTTCAAGAAGGGGTAGAAGTATTGTACATACATACATACATACATAGTACATACGAATAAAATGAGAAAAAGGAAGCAAGAATTTGCTTCTTTCGAATTGACATCTTTTAAGTTCTCTAGACTGCTGTTGATATTGTGGTTGGGTACGGATAACTAAAGAACAGTGCAACATTCCTTCGGGCTGTGAAATTTCTCCTTAGCTATTCGTGTCGCGTATATCTGATCTGGTTTACGTGCTGTTTTCATAGTAAAGACTCCTATTATTCCCTATCTACGTGCCCCGGTATAGGATGTTATTAAATTTCAATAACCTAAATATGAGTGTGTGGGAGAGAGAATTTGGTAATGCAACGTGATGTTGTTGTAATAAGAGGTTATCCTTTGTGCTGGTGATTGGCACCTTGCTATTGTGATGGCTTACTTTAGCTTTGAGGGCTTTGTACTGGGTTTTTACAAATTTTGTGTTTGTTTTTTGGATTAAAAATGCAGGTGACGTGTTGTTGAAACCCTTTAGCAGAATTAAGAAGAAGCACTTAAGCCTGGCATGCTCTGGGGTTGCTTTTTCCGAGTGTGTGGTTTCAAACCACCCCGTGGAAAGTAATATACAAACATATGTTTTTATAATGTATGAGTCCTAAAATGAATCTTATAATACTAGTGCCGTAGATAGGTGTATAGTATAATATTGAACCATTCTTTGAAAATTTCGATTGATGCATGATGTACTCGTAAATTGAATCATATAAATTTCGGGTAGCCAATGATTGCGGCAGTCTTTCAAAAATGGATATAACCAAAGGTTCTGTTGATTTTCGCATTTTCCGACGATCATCATTAAGCACGGCAAAACCAGATGAATATTTCGGTGTTCTTATGTGATGATTGGATGGGAATAGGGTAGACACTAACTAACGTGAGTCATTAGGTTGTAACTGTTACTACACATCAGTTCTGTTTATCTTACCTCCAAGTCGTAGATATCGGTTATTAGTTGGTGTCCATCTAGAAGCGATGTGCTGAACTTAAAAGCGCCAGTGTAAAACGTGAGATAATAGGATAGGATTGATATTTCTGTCAAAGTAATAGATAAGAGTGACATCGAAGTTATTGCAATCGCTAACCAAAAAAATTATGGAACATAACCTCCAGCTGTCTAACAAAATAGCAACCTTGGAAAAAAGGTACGAGCTGCTGGAGAACCAAATGGATGAGATCCAAAGAAAAAACAGTGAAAACAATTTGATATTACAGGAAGGCGTCGATGAAAAAGATGTCATAAGAAATATTTTGTCAAGCGTTGGTTGGATCAATCCCAGCTACTGAAAACCTACATATTCATGAAATAAAAACGAATAATGCGACTGTTAAAAACTTTATTGTGAAACTCGAATCAAGGCAACAGGTGATCACAGCTCTCAAAACTTCATCAACACTGAAAGGCACAGGCGTAAACATGTCAAAAGACCTTCCCATGGCAATACGAATAACACGAAATAAACTCTTGAAGATACGAAGTAATCTATTAGAAATAACCCCGCAAATTAAAGTATTGGTGAGGAGTTCACCTAGATGATTATTACAAAACAACACAAATGCGATTCCACTTCTCAACAAGATCTACTAAACCGATTTAAGTAATCAGCTGTGGGCCAACGAGAATGCACAGGTGAGAAATGAGGACAACATCACGGGTTGAGAAGGGACGTCTTAAACTCAAGCCAGAAACATCACAGCAAGGACAACAACCATATTGAATAGAAGAAAGTAAGATAGAGTTGCCGTTTGCTAAAACAAGAGAAATTAAGTAGAATTAGAAAGAATAAGGTCTCAGTAATAAGTTAATTTACGAAAAATTTTACGAATTAATAAATAGTTTTGATATTGTGCTTCTGCACGAAACTTTTTTAGACAAAGAAAATTTAAAACAGTATTTTAGATATTTTAAAAAATTCGAATTTGTTTGTATACCCGCTCTGAAACAAAGTACGAGAGGAAGAGCTAGTGGTGGATGTTTCTTCGGGTACAATAAAAATATTAACAACATATCCTGTGATTTCGAAACAATTACTGAGGTCAAACTTTTAAAAATCAACCTGGGTTCAATTAAGCTAATTATACTGCCATTATATATTAATTGTAATAATTGGGAAAGAGATTTTGGTGTTCTATGTGAGCTACTTGAACACAGTACTTACGACAATATAATGATTATCGGTGATTTGGATGCAAGAATAGGAGAAGAGGGGATGAGAAAACAGGATAAGTGAGGAAATCCAAAGATATCACTAAAAATTTAAGGGGGATGAAATTACTGGAACTGTGTGATTCAATGGGCTTCCGTTTTATGAATGGAGTGAGTGGGTCAGATTCAAAAGGGTAATACACTTTTATAGGACAACAAGGCTGTTCGGCCGTAGAAAACTGTTTAATACGAGGTGAATGGATATCTTTAACAAATGAGTTCAAAGTATTGTGTGAGCCGTATTCAGACCATATGCCTATAGTCGCAGAGTTTGGTTCAGCCCCAGTAGTGAAGAGGTACGAGATATACTTTTACCTCCTAAATTGTTATGGAGAGAGTCAAATGCAGTTAATTACAGACACAATCTTGATTTACACCTAAACACATATATTCATTGCAGCATTGGAGGAATTGTAGATCTTATTAAAAGATCGTACCCACCCTGCATGTACGAGTATGTTTCATAAATGAGAGCTTAACAATGCGCACTCGACGTCTTCTCCGCAGTGCTACTGAACTCAGACGTAAAAAGTTAATTTCATCCGCACACACGAAGTATGGGTCTGTTTATGTGAGAAAATACACAAATGGTAAAAGCTTTCTCATTGAAAGCTTCGCTGATCTACGCTGATCTGATTGTCTAAATCAAGAAGCAAGCATCAGCCGATCTTTCTCTGATGATAGTGCTGCTGCTGTTGCTAATATGCCGCCGTGACTGTGACTGAACAGTGATGACATGATTTTATGCATCTTATAAATTATGCATTTGAGTATTTTATGCTATCTAAAAACTTATATTTCTAGTTCTAGTATGGTTTTTTCCCTGATTTTTTCCTTATTTGTCCTATATCTTCTCTGCAATATTTTGATCTCTTTTGCTCTTTTCACTTTATTTTTTTTTTACTTGTACACGGATTTGTTTGGAAACCTGTGGTATGATTTTCACTTTATTTGTTTACGAATTTCGATAGCACAAACGTTCGTTATGGTCGCACAATGTCGAACGTTCTTTCGTGTCAAGGAAGCGGGTTTAAGGTATGTCACATTAATGCACGGAGTCTTAACCAAATTAAACTTGATTACCTCAATTATCTATTTAATGACTCTTCTCGGAAACAACAGGATGTGGTGTTGCGATATATTGCAAGGAAACCTTAAAATGTGAAACCTTAAAAAAATCGCTAGGAACTGATGTTGAGTATTTGATTGCAGAAATTTCTGATGGGTTTGTCAAATGTTTGGTTGCATGCTGCTACAATCCAAATCGTGTTTTTTCAACTGAACCTTTTTTCTCTTCTCTATCCGAATTCTCCCCTTTATATAATAACATTGTCGTTTGTGGTGATTTTAATGCCAACATGCTTAAAAACGACTCGCGGTCCTACCAAGTGAAAGATATGGCGGCGGCAAGTGGACTTGAAATTGTAAATAATTCCTATCCAACATGTTTCCGGCCAGGTGCACCACCGACCCTTTTAGACCTTGTTATTGTATCTGATTCACTTTCTGCCTTAATATTTGATCAGATTTCTCTTGAAGGTGTCAGCGAACATGATCTCCTATTCTGTACCTACAATGTTGTCTTTAACCACAATTCTTCCTTAAGCTCCTTTGTTTATAGGTATTACTCATCAATAAATCATGAAGCACTAACGACCGCAGCAAACTCGGTCCCATGATTGAATTGCAGAATGGTTGCCGATCCAAATGAAAATCTAATCATTTTCCAGACGCTTGTAATGCAATTATTCAACAAAAATCGTTGCGATCCGAAACAGTGCGTGTCCCTGGTTCACGGAAGGGGTAGTTGGTGTTCTAAAGATGCGAAATAGACTGTACAGTAAGTGGAAGCGTAGATTTGTCTACGTGATTAACTGGAACAGGTACAAAGCTGCTCGTAATGCTGCAACCGATGCTGTTCGTGCATTTAAACGACACTACTATTCATCTAAACTGAGCACTTCTTTACCCTCAAAGGTACTGTAGAGAAATCTACGCCAAGTTGGCATTGGTGTAAGTAGTGACAGGAGCTGCACTATTGATTTAGATGAAATGAACGACTATTTTGTTTCAAATGATGTTGCTGCCGATTGTTTCGACTATGACGTTGTCTCCAGCAGAGGCCTTGAACATGAAATTGATTTTGAAGTAGTTACGGAGGTTGATGTCCTTTGTATTATTAAAAGTTTAAAATCAAATGCTATTGGTGAAGACGGCTTGCCACTTCGTTTCATAAAACTTATTTGGCCGCACGTCATAGGCCATCTAACACATATAATCAATTCTTGTATAGCAACATCTACTTCTCCTCTGATATGGAAATGTGCTAAGGTTGTACCTGTTCCTAAAAATACCACTGCTTCCGATACTTCTGACTCCAGACCTGTCAGTATCTTACCTTGCCTGTCTAAGGTCTTTGAAAAGGTAATAGAGTCACAAATTCAGAAACACTTGGCTGACAATTCCCTGTTGAGCCCATTTCAATTGGGCTTTAGGAAGAGCCATAGCTGTTCTTCTGCCATGGTAAAAATCTTGGATGATATCAGGCAAGATTTTGACAAAGGATTTGTGACGCTGCTCTGCCTGCTTGATTTCTCCAAGGCTTTTGACAGAGTGAATGATTCCATTCTTTGTTGGAAACTGCACCATTACTATGGTTTTAGTGAAAGAGCTGTAAGGCTCATTCGTAACTTTTTATGTGGACGGTCACAAATGGTCGTTGTTGGTAACAATCGTTCAGGTCTCCGGTCAGTTTCTCAAGGGGTTCCGCAGGGATCAATATTGGGCCCAATTTTGTTCTGTATGTACATAAATGACTTAGCATCAATTTGTAAGCACACGCTTATTCATTTCTATGCAGACGATGTACAACTTTACCTATCTCATCCGGTTAATAAAATAGGTGAACTAGTGTCACTACTAAATGATGATCTTGCTTCTATTGTTGAATGGGCAACTAAAAATGGACTAGCTTTGAACCCAAAAAAATGCCACATACTTCTGGCTATAACCACGTTAACATCGCTGTTGGTCACACAAAGCAACCCCCTTACCTTTACTCTGAACTGGAATTTTCCCTTTCCAGAAGAACTTTCAACATTAGCACTCAGCGTTGCAAATACCTCAATTCATCGCGATTATTTTTCATTTATGCTATTAGACTATGGAATAATTTACCGTCTCATATAAAGTGCTCGTCAAATACTACTAGCTCCAAACTGCCTTGTACGAGTATGTGTATCTTCTTAATGCATCTCTCTTAATCTCTCCAATTTCTCAACTATTTTATTTCCTCTCCCTTTTTTTTATCTTCCTTTTTCTTTTTTAGTATTTTTATGTTATCATTATAATTACTATTACTTATCACTTAGTACTATAAGAAACATTGTCTTAATGTACAACTTGTTTATTGAAATAAAATTGAATATGTTCAAGGAAAAAGTTCGAAGCCAAAGGACAGCTGGTTTGACAACGAATTCAAAGCGGCAAGGCAAAAGTCATTCGGATGGCTCAAGACTTTCCGAAAACTTGGCAATTGTTATTGTTAAAAAGAATGTTTTTAAGTAAACAACCAGAATATAAAATAAAAATTAGTTTTATTATTCTTATTTCACAAACGAATTAAAAGTGCTAACTCGATGGATACACGGAAAGAAGTGAAGTACAAGAACAAAAGTAAAATAAAAGATGAGTAGCATGCAAACACAAACACTCATGCGCCTTGTGCTCTCTTACACATATATCATGAACACATTCACATTGGATTCTTATCTCTTATTTTTTCAACACCCTTCCTCAATGTGAACGTGTTTTACAATGTTAATTGTAATTTAATTGTTAATTTACAATTGTAGACGGGGTTCTTAGCTAAATTTTGAGCGCTTAGATTATCACCATATAAGATTGTCGGTATACCAGTCTTGATGTTAACGCTAACCACATCAACTCGCCAATAAGTGATTGGTACGCTGCTGGATCTTCAGCCACGCAACTTTCGCTATCGCACGCCACTTGGAAACCTGCATCTAAAGGCGTTGCTGCATATCTGCACTGTTGCATGCTGTAACGCTCTAACATATCTTTTATGTACAGAATTCTGGTTCATAGAAATATCACCAACGTCGCCATCACACTTAATCTGCATGCCCAAGAACATCTGCAATGGACCCTTGTCGACACATTCGAACTTCATTGCAATCTTTGACTTGATTTGAATAAGGTTTGTCTCGTTCTGGCACGCTATAATTAAGTCATCTACATAAATTAGTATCAAACAAAGATTACCTTCTATGTCCGGCTGGTACAGACATGGCTCATTCTGGCACGGAGTAAACCCAATTTCGCATAAAGCTGCGTTCAACTTGGAGTTCCACTCTCTTCCTGCTTGTTTCAAGCCGTATATCGCCTTGTTGAGTTTTAACACTTTATGTGCACACGTACTATCTATGTATCCCTCAGGCTGATTCATATAAACTACGTCGTTTAACTCGCTGTTAAGGTATGCCGTGCACACGTCCATTTGGTGTAAATAGAGCCTCATCTCAACAGATAGAGCCAAAATCAGACGAATTGATTCATACCGACACACCGGCGAGAATGTTTCGGTATAGTTTACGCCGAATTTTTGTGAACAACCCTTTGCTACCAAACGAGACTTATAGCGCTCAACACTTCCACTGCTGTCCCTCTTTATGGTGTAAACCCACTTGCAACCAATCGCCTGTTGGTCCTTCGGTAGATCTGCTAATGTCCAAGTACTATTAGCAACCAATGCCTCATATTCTTTGTCCATGGCCGCCTGCCAATATGAAGCGTGTTTACAACTATTTACTTGCTTGAAAGTCTGAGGCAATGGAATCTCCTCTGCTTGGATTGCGTTCAATACATTGTAGACCTTTTTTGGACGTCCTATTTGGCCTGTCCGAATTACCTTAGGCCTACCTGGGCCAACCTTCACAACCTGTTCCTTCACCTGCTTCGGCTCTTCTGCTCTATCGTAGTCTTCGCTTGTGATTTCACTGTTGCTGGATCTTGGTTCTTGCTTTATATAGTCATCATATCTTAGACTAAACTGCTCCGTATCATTTTGTGCGTTTTTTACTGGTATGTCAAATATTATCTGGTCAGACATCTGTACTACATCGCAAGGTTCATCAAACAAAACGTCGCGTTTTTCAACAACCTGATGATTTTCTTTGTCGTACAATCTATAGGCTTTCGATACTAATGAGTATCCTACAAAACGGTACTCCTTGCCCTTCGCTTGGAATTTGCTTTGACACGTTTTATTTAAGTCAATAGCTACTGACCCAAATATACGCATATTTTGAACATTGGGTTTCTTACCGCTCCATGCCTCAAACGGAGTCATACCAACCAAGGCTGATGATGGCGATCTGTTACGTATATAGCACGCTGTTTGCACTGCCTCTGCCCACAAAAATTCTCCCATGTTGGAATGCACTAGCAAACTCCTCGCCATCTCGACAAGAGTGCGATTTGCCCTTTCAGCCACGCCATTTTGTTGTGGGCTGTACGCCACCGTAAGTTGACGTATTATGCCATGCTCCTGTAAAAAATCATCAAAACGCTTGTTAATATACTCACGTCCGTTGTCGCTGCGTATGCACCCGGTCTGGCGCTCTGCCATGTTCTTAAACAGCAAAAATTTTCCAAATACTTCGTCCTTTGACTTCAGGAAGTAGGTGAATATCCGCCGAGACATGTCATCGATGAAAGTAATAAAATACGATGACCCACCAAGAGATCGCTTCTCAAACGGCCCGCAGACATCTGTATGTACGAGTTCCAATTGACGCTTTGATCGATTTGTCGACGCAGCTGGAAATGGTTGTGTATGTATTTTACTCTTCGTGCATGTCCTGCACTGTAAAATCTCTGATAAATCCACATTTTCTATACCAAGCACCATCTTATTTTTGAAAAGATTCTTCAAACTGGCATAATTTAAAGGTCCATATCTGTTATGCCACAATGCTGCACTAGCCTGAGTAGCACCAAAACAAAAATTGCGTTTGCTCTCGAACACAAAGAGTTTATTTTACTTCTGCGCTTTTAATATCTGCGCTCCTTGTTGACGTACAAACGCATACTTTCTATCGAAAAACACAGTGCAACCCCTTTCAACAGCTCGACTGACAGACACAAAGTTTCCCCTCATACCAGGAACATACAAAACACTTTCCAACTTTAATTCACACATATCGGTTTGAAGTATGACATCTCCTCTGCCTTCTGCGCGTATCACTTTGTTATCAGCTAACACAACATCCTCTGCCAGTGAAACGTAATTAGTAAAAAGGCTACGTACACAACACATATGCATAGTTGCCCCGCTATCCAGACACCAGTTCGATTTTTCCATATCGTGTTTATCTGCAGCTGCAAGAACAGTAAACGATCGTTGTTGATGAGTTTTCGATGTTTCTTCTTTACCCTTGTTTTTGCATTGATTCTTGTAATGGCCACGCTGACCACATTTAAAACACACAATATCTTTTTTTTTGTTTTTTACCTGTCGTCTTTGTATTAACATGGAATGCTTTTTGCTCACTGCTATGTGTTGGTTTCTCTTCATTCCCTTTTCGCTCACCTATCTCTAGCAATTTTATCTTTAAAATTTCTAGTGACGGCAAGCTGTCACGCGTTTCCATAGCCATGACGAAATTCTCGTACTGCTTTGGCAGACTTGATAGCAATATTATTACCACCAGCTCCTCACTTAGCTTAATATCCACTTCATCAAGTTTGTTAATTGTCGAGCAAAAGGTATTGATATAACTGGACATAATTTCCCCATCTGCCATCTGTAAGCTAAGCAACTTCTTGTATAGCGATACTTTTCTTACTGGCCCGCTCGGTTGATGCACATCCTTGAGCTTTTTCCAAGCACTCGCTGCAGTCTTGCTTTGCTTGAGATAACATAACTGTGATGGCTTCACGCTTAAAGTTATAGATGCCAACGCCTTTTCGTCGAGTAAATCCCACTTCTCTGCGTCTTCCAACGGCCGCACTCCATCTATCACCTTCCACACCTCTGTGTACACCAACACGCTGCGCATTTGAATGCTCCAGGTGTCATAGTTACCTTCATCTAGCTTCTCGATCTGGTATATAGAACTCATGTTGACTGCGCACAATACCACGTAAATCCCGTATTCTAATTTACCGACAAATTACTTAAAACACTTGTGACCCTTGTCCTGGGCTCATAACCTGTTAAGAAAGAATGTTTTTAAGTAAACAACCAGAATATAAAATAAAAATTAGTTTTATTATTCTCATTTCACAAACGAATTAAAAGTGCGCTTTGTGTGCTAACTCGATGGATACACGGAAAGAAGTGAAGTACAAGAACAAAAGTAAAATAAAAGATGAGTAGCATGCAAACACAAACACTCATGAGCCTTGTGCTCTCTTACACATATATCATGAATACATTCACATTGGATTCTTATCTCTTATTTTTTCAACAGTTATTATAAAAGACCATATATACGAGCAAAAAAAACTTTTAAACAAATCTGCAAGGAGAAAAAGAAAGTTTATTTCGAAAACGAAGCTCTCAAACTAACTTGCAGCAAGAATATGAAAGAATTTTGGACGGCGGTAAAAAAGTTCAACAGCAAAACGCCCCAAATTGGGGCGCAATTGAATGCGAATACATTGATGAACCATTTGCGAACACTTTTAAGCCCTGTAGGAAATAGTCCTAACATTCATTACGCAGCACCCTTCATTACCAATGAGATACTAGACGCGCCTATAACACAGGATGAAGTTTGGAAGGTGTTAATAAAACTCAAAGACGGTAAGGCACCAGCGACAGATAGGATCGAAATGGAATTCTTTAAATATGCGTCTGCCAACTTCATCGAAAAAATAACAACCATATTTAATCAAATATTAGAAACGGGTAATATACCGCAAGAATTTAAAGAAGCTATTATATTTCCTATTCATAAAAAAGGCAATATAACAGATCCAACAAATTACCGAGAAATATCCTTTCTCAATTCATCGTATAAGGTATTCACAAAACTTCTAAATAATCGCATGTCAAATTAGATTGATAACAATAACTGATCAAAGAATACCAAGCAGGATTTCGAAAAGGCTATTCAATGGTAGACAACATCTTCGTACTGTAAAACATTGCCGGGTCTTTCATAGAACAAAAAAAAAATTATTCGCTTTTTTCGTTAATTTCAAGGCAGCGTTTGATAATATCGATCGCAGAGCCCTAATTTTTAAGTTATACAATGCCGGAATAAGCCACAAGTTTGGGAAGGTCCTCGAAAACATCTATGGAAAAAATCGTTCAACAGTATGGAGTGGAATCGAGATTTCGGAGTGGTTCGAAACATCATCAGGAGTAAGATAAGGTTGTGCACTTAGTCCGAATCTCTTCACCATATACATAGATGACCTTGTAGACTTCCTTCCAGGAGGATTTGAGATTGCTGGAATGTTAATAAAGGCTCTTTTGTTCGCAGATGATGTGGTAATTTTTGCATATTCACCAGAATCCCTTCAACTTATGATTATCGTCTGGATTTGTTGTCTCGAATTATGGAAAAATTATGATTTTTAAACAGGGATCTGGAGGCAGATTATGTGGAAACAAGAACTGGCATTTTAACTGTCAGCCCATCGAAACGGTGTAATAATAAAAGTTTATCTCCACTATTCGTCAAAATACTGAAACTGCATGCGGATTACCTTATTAAAGTTCTAGAGATGCCTGATGACAGACTTCCAAAAATCATAGCAAGGAGGACAATTGAAAGGAGAACCCAGTGGTATAAACATTTAGAAGAGCTGGCAACGTACTGCGGAATAGAATTCGACTTCGTAGATGGGACTGGAAGATACTTCAGTGAGGTGCTATATAATATAAAGTGGACGAAAAATATAGAGAAGATTGTCTCAATAGATCTACATACAGTATCTTAAATCATAATTTGTGTGATAAGAACTACTTCAACAATAACAACAGTAAAGGAATATTATCGTCCCTATTCAAAATGAGAGGAGAATTGATACGCCTTAACTATATCCCGCATCGTCCTGACCTACCAATCTACTGCAGCCTTTGTAACCTATCAGAGAGGGAAGATGTTATCCATTTCATTGGCAGATGCCTTATTCTTAAGGAAATACGAAGATAATTTTTAGGCAGCGACACGATATAGCACTCCTCAGTTGTAAAAACCATGTTAAAAAGCTTGTTTCCTATTCTGAATCAGCCATAACTTATCGAGACGAAATCATAAATGAGAACTTTTAATGCTATAAGATCATATTCAGGATATCACAATATTTACATTTTAAAATTTTGTTATAGCAATGCCATGCTGATCGGTTTTTTGTAAATTAAATTTTGTAATAAATAGGATAGAGGATGCATTCCCTAGATTAAGTTAACGGCGGCGTCACATCTTAAAATAGAAAAACTGAGAACATACCTTATCTGGGAGATTTCGACATATTCGGAGCTCAGACCGATAACGATTTCCAAGAAATTGGGTGGTAGCGTATTGGCTTCCAAATCGGACGGTTCGAGGTACTTTTTCCTACAGCACTACCTGTGACATGTTTTTTTTCATTTATCTGTCCTATGTTTTTAGTAGTCGGCCCCAAAATTATTGTGCTGTTCAGGATAAACTTAGCTCACAATTTCCTCAGTACTTTTAACAATATAACAGAATTCACTATTTATATAATCATACCGTTCTATACGATATTCGCTGATTATCCGAACAATATCCGCATATTGCCTGCTTGTGTGTCTTTGGGCGGTTGTATTCGCATATTTGCCATAAAGTTGACGACTTTAAACATGCATTTATCTCATTTGCCTGCGTTCCTTTAGTAATGACTAAAATATGATGTATCCTTCATACCATACTTTGGTTGTTTTTAACATCTTTCATGGTCCGTTTTAGTGCTTCGATTGCTTTTTTGTTGAACATTGTATGTATATTCGTCCAGAGCCAGCAGCTTACATTACTGCAACATCCATCCACGATCGCTATTTTCACTGATGTTAGAATAGGTGTTTCTTCATGAACTAAGTTCAATTGCAGCTACGAGTACTAAATGAGCCATTCGGTCACCAACGAGTAGTGTGGCAGCTATTCCAGAGGAGGCTACTGCAAATTGTATCATAACTCATTGTGAAATTGTATCATAATTGTATAGAACTATCCCAGTTCTAATTGGTCTAATCAATCCAAAGTCTGATAAATGTTTTCCAGTTATCATTGTTACTTGGTCTTCCACCTTTACGAGAGCTTCTTTGTATATGAAATCAAATCACAGCATTAAGGTCTAGAAATCTGTACAATGTGCAGTGTCTTGTCATTAAAGTATATTAATTAGTTTTTTTTTTTAAGGTAGCTCGTGTCCTTTCTCGGAGCTCAAGCTATGTGCATACCTAATGTCATCAAAATCGGTTCAGCGGTTTAGTCGTGAAAGGAGAACAGACAGATGAGGTACTTTCGTATTTATAATATTAGTATAGATTACGCGAAGTTTCATTCCCTTTGATGTCGCCCATAAGGAGGGCGAATTCAATTTTATGGAAAACGAAATAGGTAGAGCTGCACAACAAATTAATGTATTGGGACGTGCTGTCTGGCCGGATTATTTGCCTTCCAAGGTATGAATGAAAATTGGAAATCTGCGATTAAAATGAGTCGAGCTCTCGATAATAAACTTATGAGGGTCTATTGGATAACCTTTTTATCCTTCTTGTTAAATCCAAGGAAGACACGAGGAATTAAAACAACTACCGATCCATTAAGCTAATGTAGCAAAACATGAAAATATGCGAGCGAAATTTAGACATTCGACATTGAAGCTTTATGGCAAGCATATCAACATATGGCGGAAGCCCAAAGTTTTACGTAGGAGAATGCATGCGATAGAGTTGGAAGAGTACTTGAAACGTATATACGAATGTTACAAAATAGCTTTTAATGATTTAATACAACAATTAAAATTGACGAGGTGCAGCTAAAACATAAAGGTTTCTTATACATCACACTTCTGCGCCTGGCGTTAATATACGAGTACTCATGTAGGAAGATGGACGACGGAATAAAAGAATTATAACAAGGACAAAAATGAACTACTTACAAATGTCAACGGTGTGATATGACCCAGAAAGACACGGCTTACGCTCTAGCATAGCTTAAGCCTTATAACGGATGTTCATCCTTCCTTGTCGTCTCGATCGGGGGCTGTGATCCAAATGTTCTCTTGCTGGAGTATTATTGTGTAGTCAACATATTTTGGAGTTCCAACCAAATTCGACGATGATTTAGTTCATAGAGTTCACGGTTGCATCTTCCTTCCTCGCATACAGGAACAAATATTCGATGAAGAGTTTTTCTCTCGAAAGTTTTTGATATCCCCTCTGGTTTTCTGTTTATCGGCAGGCTCAATGATTTTTAGAGCATGCATCTCGTCTTCCGAGCTAGTAGCTTTGATCTCATTTGCTTCGTCAAACGCAGGTAACAATTTAGCATTGTATCTCGCTTTTTTGCGCCACGCATCACAGTTGGAGTAGTTTTACCGGGACCCCGAATTCTACCAACGTGGGTGGCCGTCGCTCAAGTGCCCGAAAGACATTAGAAATCAGCAACAAGCCAACTTCCACTAAGAATTTAGTCTCTCCATTAAATGTTGGATGCCACCCTTGGAGCTAAATAACCACTGAGCCCAAACATCTTTCTTTCTCTCTATCGCATTTTCCAAAAAAAAAAAATTAACACATGTTGAGGCATTATAAGTGTATTCATACTCGAGTGTTAAATTCTTTAAAAAGAAAAAAGAAAAAAACCAGTGGTAGAGTTCAAGGCGGCAAATGCTATAATATGCGACTTTGAAGTCGACGAAGAGATGGTGACTCTCGACTTCAAATCCATTGATATTTTCCAGTATTCGCCTCAGTGTGAAAAATGAGTCGATTTACCAAGCAGGAGACAAACATACTCGTACTTGTGCTGTCTCGGGAAAAACGCTGTTTATTGAATGTTATTGAATAGTATAAGTACAGTACAAGATTGGGTTAGCATGCGATTCATGCAGGAGTGAGCAAACAACTGACATAAAGACATTATGATTAAATGTTAAAAGCTATTTTAGCTGAATAAGTGCAATTAGTGCCACTCATCACAATATCGCCCTTCAGTATTTTGTCACTTACAATTTTTCAAAATTTACAAGAGAGTTACAATATTATACATTATTTTTTTCAACTTCTTAAATTGTACGGTTTGTTTAATATTTATTTGATCAGATGTACCTCCATTATTAATTTCGGGGAGAGTACGATAACTTTGGCGCCAAGAATTGATAACGGTATTTTGTAGAGGGGTTAAAAACAAGCATTTTTTACTATGAGGGGGTCTATCTCTCTCCGTTTAGGAGTTAGGGGCAATTTTAGAAAAAAATGACTTAAAATGGAAAGAAATTATTAAAAAACAGCAACACTTACAATAAAGTACTAAACAAGATTTGAAAGCCTAAAATTTGCTCTTTAATATAAAATTTACATCAAATTATTCGCGTGAATAGTTTTTGAATAATTCGCATTCAAACTTCAATTTTTGGCAAAAAATGAAATTTTTTTTTTAAATCAATATTATTCAAAATTGTGAGATGATGTGCCCAATTGGTTTTTTGTATTAATGCGCATATCAATTCTGAATCGAACACAAAAAACCGCATGGCTTTATATTTTCTAGTTTTTGAGAAAATTGAAAATTACTAAAACTATTTTTTATAAAACGTTTCTTTTTTGGTATTTATGGTGATCTCACTTTGAGGATTAATATTGATGATAGGATCATCTTTGTAAGTAAAGTACAGCAAATCATTTAGCGTGACCCAGAATGCACGACGAGGAGGTAGATTTGCATTGCATTCCACGTCCCAGTCAGTCAGTTTGTGAGTAAGTTAGGTGTTAGTTAAGAGTAATCAATTAAGTGTTCAATAAAAAGGTATGTAAGTTTCGTCAATGAAGTCATCGTCCGTACTGGTGTCAATGTCGAGTTCGTTGAGTTCGTCGATGATGGTGAAGAGCCGAGGTTGTTTTGGTGGTAAAATACCTTCTAAGCGCTCATTGTGAACGGTCGGAGGGTTGAAGTTCTTCAGTTGCAAACCCACACTTTCTTTAGCTTTGAGAAAACCTGGGTACACTTTTTTTACGTCAATTAAGAATTCCGTGATTTGGGAGCCCATGTCGCCCTTATAATTTTTTTCAAGGCAGTATTTCCGGTAAAAGAAAAGTGCCATATATTGGTGAAGGTGCTGCGTTGTATTGCGCCATAAAATTGATTTTTTCAGGAGCTTGTTCTGATTCTCAAGATCATTTATAGTATTGGTTGCATCGGTCTTGTCAACATATTCGCCTTTGCAGTGGTTTGTAATTTCATGAGTCGTACTCGTAGAAGTAGGGAACATTTTCTCAATATCTACGAGGGGCGTTCAATATATTCTCGGTATCTATATGAAGGAAAATGCGAATTCAATTTAAATTGGTTTTATTTTTCAATATAATCTCCCCTAACATCAACGCATTTGTTAAATCTTGAGATAAGCTTTTTTAAACCCTCAAAAAAATAAATTTCCTCTTTCTCTGCAAAATACCCATTTATTGCCGACTTGAGTTCTTCATCATCCGAAAATCTTTTTCCACGAAGACATTTTTTCAAATCCGGAAACAGGAAATAATCACTAGGGGCAAGGTCTGGACTATAGGGTGGGTGTTGGATTTCTTCGAAACCACAATCTCGCGCAGCAGCCTTGGAAACTCGCGCCGTGTGAACAGGAGCGTTGTCATGAAGAAGCAACACACCCGCTGCGAGTTTACCCCGTCTTTTCCCTTTAATTTGCTCCCGCAAATTATGCAAAGTGGAAGCGTAGGATGTGGCGTTGATGGTTTCACCTTTTTTTTTGTACTCAATGAGCAAGATTCCCTTTGAGTCCCAAAAAACTGTGGGCAAGAGCTTCCCGGCAGACGGAGTGACTTTGAACTTCTTCGGGGGGGTCTGTTCCTTTTTTATGCCACTGCATAGACTCTTGTTTGCTTTTAGGGTCATAGTGGTGGACCCATGTTTCGTCCCCAGTAACAATTCGATCTATAACACCGTCCGCGTTCTCACTACACATCTCCAAAAGCTCTCTACAGCATGCGATTCTCACTTTTTTCTGAGGCGCTGTGAGCATTCGTGGCACCCACCTTGCACTGACCTTTGAAAGGTTAAGATGGTCATGAAGAATGGTGTGAATGGTACCAATTGAAAGCTTGGTGATCTCTGCCATCATTTTCACCTTTATTCGGGCATCCTCAAGAACAAGTTTTTCGACTTCTTTGATGCTTTCTCCCGTACATTCAGTAGCGGGGGCGCCGGAGCGGGGGTCGTCTTCAATGCTCTCTGTGTCTCTCTTGAACTCACTTGACCACTTTTGCACAGTTGATAATGAAGGTGCGGAATCCTGGTAAACAGCCACCATCTCTTCATGAATAGTTTTTTGACTTTTTCCTTGCTTAGTGAGAAATTTAATTACAGCGCGATGCTCAATTTTCACCATCATCGTCTCAGTTGCCATTATGATTCTGTTTAACTTGAGATAAAACGCGAATTAGTAATCACATTTATATGAAATTTTACATGAATGCACTAAAATAATAATATTGCTTGATACATAAGTCTAAGTCAATTTTTATATGCAACCACAGCTTCACCCGATACCGAGAATATGTTGAACGCCCCTCGTATGTATTGGCGTGCGCTGTCGGTACAAATACGACAGCTGTTGGGGTTAATGTATTTGGTTAACGTATATGGCCACAAGTCTTCTTTACTTTTGGAGTTCACTTTAAAGAAGCGTCCGACCTTATTTTCTTTACAAAATAACCCCAACACTACGATTTTCATTTGTTCGGTTACACGGCCTCTGTGGTATTTCCTTTTTGTAAGAAAGGTCTCGTCGATTTGTACAGTTTTTCCTTCGCCGCCAATGTTAACATCGACGTGAGATGCTATTATTTCGACTATTTCACGACAATAGTTATAGTAATCTGTTATAGTAGATTTAATAAGCTCACTTTTATTGTCGTGATGGCGCCAAGCGATTATATGCTAATTTTAAAATAATAACATTCATGTAATAATATTTTTAAAAAATCCTTAGGTTGTAGCTTAAGGTTTAATTAATTTACCTGAAAAACCGTGTTCACAGGCATTTTGATAACAAAAGCGATAATTATTGCAAGCACCTCGCGAATCTCTAGCCGACATTGAGGTCCATGGAAAAATGTACCGATAGATGGGTTGATTGTATTTCTACAATTTTTGTCACCTTTTTTTTAGAGCTTTTCTTTGAGCATCGCCACATCCAACCGAACTTTACATTTCTACACTTTTCTACCTTCATAGGTAAGTTGCAACACAGTGGGGGAATGGATGTTTTAGTGGGAATCAAACCAGATTCTTTTAAAAATTCAAGCTTCTTTCGTTGGTCGACACCAAATCTCCGAACGAACAAAACACTGAGAAGTTATTTAGAAGTTTAGGATGGATTAGAGGATGCTTAGCCGTCATTGCTTATTCACAAAAAATATCACTTGATTCGCACTACGGTTGAACACAGAGTAATCTTTGTGAATATCAATAACTACACGCCTTATCACAAACAGAAATAACGGTATAAAAGCCAAAGGTTTGTTTGGTTATATTTTTGCATCATTATCAAGTGCATTACATACGTATTACGTACGTAAAAACATAGATATTTCACAAAGTAAATAATTTACTGCAACATTGGAACATGTGAATTTTCTATAATGCGAATTAGTGAAACTTTGTTATTAATGGGAACTTTGTAATTTTGTGATGAGTACTGTGGATGAAGAGTATTGATGACATAGGCGCCTGCCAGACGAAAAGCACATACCCCGAGCGGAGCAACGAAGTTGCGTGAGTGGGATCTGCCGCCTGCGGAAAGAGAGTTGAAATCCCTTAATTCCGCGATGCGGGTCACCCGTGTACTCTTAATTAAGAAAACTATTGATATAGGCGTCTGCGAGATGTTTAAATAATACTCACTAACTTATTCAAAGGAAGACTACGTACATAAATGCCAAAAAACAAAACTAAAGTAGTAATTTCAATTTCAATTTGCTCAAAAACTAGAGGACATAAAGCCATGCGGTTTTTTGTGTTCGATTCAGAATTAATACGCGCATTGAACACAAAAAACCAATTTGGCACATTATTTCACAATTTTGAGTAATATTGTTAAAATTTTATTTTTTTTTAATTGTTTACCAAGAATTTGAGTTTGAATGTGAATTATTCAAAAACTATTCACACGAATAATTTTATGTAAATTTTATATTAAAGAATTAGTTTCGGGCTTTCATATTCTGTATAGTACTTTATTGTAAGTGTTACCGCTGTTTTTTAATAATTTTTTTCCCATCTTAAGTCATTTGTTTTTAAATTGCCATCACTCCTAAACGGCACGAGATGGACCCCCCCTATAGTAAAAAATACTAGTTTTTAACTCCTCTACAAAATATCGTTATCAATTCTTGGCGCCAAAGTTATCGTACTCGTGCCTCAATTTCAGATACAATTATTTTTTCCGTCTGCGGATCTATTTCGGATTCCAGAACTACTTCTCCCTTGATGTGTTTGTAATTATGTTATCAGGCTCATTACTTAAAGTTATTGGAGTATAGTGATTATTAATCTTATCGCATGCGCTTATAATTTGATTTAAATGTCTTTTTCATATATTATTAGATTCAATTACTTTTACTAAATATGTTTGCATACCTAATCGTTTTACAATTTATTTGATAAGCAGTAATCTCTTACCATTACAATTTCGTTTACTTTAAAATGATGTCTATCTTTAGATTTATAATTTTGTTTTTGGATTTCTTGCTGTTTATCAATTGTTGTTGTTGCATGTTTCTTTTAGGATTAAGTAAGTCTAACCTAGTTCTCAATTTTCTACCTAACATTAATTCAGTTGGAGATACACCTGTGCTTGAATTCTAAAAGAAATGAATTCAACGCGGTGTGAATTGCAATTTTTTTATCTGCTCCTAATGCTCGTTTTAATGCATTTTTAATGGTTTTAACCAAATTTTCAGCTTGCCCGTTAGTAGCCGGGTTGCCCACTGGTGTTGTTCGATGCTTAATACCATTGATTCTTAAAAATTGTTCGTATTCATTCGAAACAAATGCGATACCCTTATCAGAAACTAACGTTCTCGGTACTCCAAAACGCGAAAATATTTAGTTTATTTATAGTGGCTCTACTCGTTGTGTTAGTACCCATATCCGAACATTCTGGCCACTTGCTATGGCTGTCCACTATAACTAAAAACCACCTCTTAAATATTGGCCTAAAAAAATCTATGTGAACGCGATCCCACGGTTCTTCAGGCCATTTCCAAGCAATAAGTTTTACTTTCGGGGGATCAGTTCTAGTGGCCAAGCATTGTTCACAAGATTTAACAATGGTTTCGAATTCACTATCGAGGTTTGTCCACCAGCAACAGTTTCTTGCCATCGCTTTCATCTTTCCTACACCCATATGGGTTTTGTGTAATTCTGCCAGGACCAATGCCTGCAGCGCCACGGCAATAATTAAGCGATAACCCCAAAACAGACAATTAGACTCAACGCTTAATTCATTTCGCCTCAGGAAAAAAGGTCTAAGTTCAATATCTATCTTGATTGAATGATTTCTTAACTTTTGCTAGAGTGCAATCGCCATGTGATGCTTTTTCTGCCATATCTATTGTGATTGGCAAATTCCTGTTTTCCTTGAAATAATTAATATAAGGACACGAATCACCTGTTTGTTCCCTTGTAGACTCAATTTCTGCACTTGGTAATCGAGAGAAATAATCGGCTATATTTCCCTCTAACAGAATACATTCAATTTTAAATGTATAACCTGCCAACGCTAGCGCAATTCTTTGCAGACGGTTTGCTGTCATCTGTGGTATTGCCTTTTTGGAACCTACAATGTGCATCAGCGGTTTGTTATCGGTTACTAAGGTAAATTCTGTACCATACAAGTAGTAATGAAAACGTTTTACTCTAAAAAGAATCGGTATAGCTTCCCTATGTAGCTAAGAATATTTCTGTTCTGTCGCAGACAACTTTCGAGACGCAAACTCTATTGGCCTTTCCATACCATTTTCATATGTACTTGTGACAATACTGCGCCTAGACCTATTGCGCCATAGCTCTTTTGGACGTAAGCTCCTTTTTGATTCGGTTAATTGCTTCGGAATGCACCTTCGTCCACACAAATTTCGCGGTCTTTTTTAAAAGGTCATATAAAGGTGAACAAAATGTTATTACATTTGGAAAAAACTTCCTATAAAAATTAATTCCTCCCAGAAACGATTGACGTTCTTTCATACAAGTGGGGTCTTGCATTTCTTGAATAATTTTAATCTTCCTTGGGCAAGTTCTTAACCCAGATTTGTCAGTCACATGGCCCAAATAATTAATTGATTTCGATAGGAACGTACAGTTATCCTTATTTAATTTAAGTCCTGCGGCCTGTAAGGTTTTAAGAACATACTTAGCCCTTTCGACATGGACCTTCCTATTTGGAGCTGTAATTAATACGTCATCCAAGAACACCACCATCCCCTTTATGCCCATCAGCAAACCGTCCATAGTTTTTAAAAAAACAGATGGCGCAGATGCTAAACCATACACTAAACGCGTGTAGCGAAAAAGTACTTTCGTTGTGGAAATCGTTGTTAATTTTCTGGACTCATTGTCCAGAACCAACTCCTGGTACGCCACGGACAAGTTTAATTTTGTGAATTCGTCTCCACCATGCAATTGCGTGAATAATTCCTCTATTCTTGGAAGAGGATATTTATCAATTAAAAATTGGGGGTTGACGGTGATTTTAAAGTCTCCACAAATCCGTACTTCGCAGGATTTTTTTAGGATAGGAACGGTTGGGGTTCCCCATTCGCTAAAATTCACTGGTTCTAATACCCCCAGTCCAACTAGCTTGTCAATCTCACACTTAACCTTTTCTTTCAATGCTAAAGGAATTCACCAAATTTTTCCGTAATATCATGCACTTCGGGTAAAATATTTTTTTCCATATACTTAATTAAAATTTGAAAATTTAATGCCAAATTCATTTAAGAAATTCCTACCTAGCAATAGTGGACCGCCATTTTCAGAAACAACAACAACTTGTATCTTTTGACAAATATTATTGGACGAAACATCTATTACACAAACACCAATAGGCTTTATTTTTGTGCCATTATAATTATTGAAAACTGAATTGGATTTGTATAATTTGTAAGAATTAAAATTATCACGGTACGTTTTTGAGGAAATTGCAGAAATGGACGCCCCCGTATCAATCTCCATTATCATATGAATACACACTCTTTAATAGGTTCATTTGAATCTATTAAGATAGAAGAAATATTAAACAACGATAACTCAGAACTTTCAATATAATTAAAATCACTTTGTGTCTTATAATTACTCGGTTTATTTGGACAAACCTGATGCAAGTGCCCTTTGTTATTACACCGCTTACATCGGCAACTTTTTATACGTTTTCATGAACAATTAGATATGACTCCTGATGACGTGGCTAATGATCTCTCTTCTTTTGCGTCTCATGTTAGCTCCAAACGATACTACACCTCCAGAGAACACGGTCTAGTTTCAAAAACTATCATCGCTCCTAACCCACCACTCAATTCTTTGCCGAAGCCTTCCAAATATCTGTCCCTGTATTATCAAAACGTAAGAGGATTACGAACTAAGATTTCTGCTATATATCTTAATTCGCAGATTCTGCCCTACGACATCTTTGCCCTCACAGAAACCAATCTCACCCCTGATATTATGAATAATGAATTATTTTCCCAAGACTTCGATTTACACCGTGACGATGGTCTAGATAAAGAGGAGAATTTATATGGCCGTGGTGTACTTCTAGCCGTACACTCTCGTCTCGAGTCTAGACCCTTTAAAAAATCGTCCACTGCATTCTTCGAATTCGTTTCCGCTAGAATTCCTATTTGCAAACGCAACCTATATATTTGTTGCTGCTATATTCGCCCCTCTCAACCAATTCAAGGTTACCAGCTAGCTGTTGATGCAATCGACTGCATTTTTAATGCTGCTGATCCCAATGACGTTGTTATTTTTTTAGGTGATTTTAATCTGCCTAAACTTCTATGGACTCAGACTGATCAGTGCTACTATACTGCAACAAATCCTACCTCTGATAAAGAAAATCTTTTCATCGATTGCCTAACTGACTCTGGTCTATATCAATTAAGTGGTGTCACCAATAACATCGGCAGACAACTCTACCTAGTCTTCGCCACTGATACAGATAACTGCGTCGTTTTAGAAAGTAAACATCTGCTTTCTATGGATAGTTACCACCCTCCCCTTTCTCTTACGCTGACATATGACAATGGTCTTAATCCCGTTTCCTATGAATATGGTATGGTCAATTTTAACTTTCTCTACAATAACCCTAACCTTACGGTTAACGATGCATCTTGCATCCTTTTATACCGAAATTTTAAAATGTCTTTCCCAATCTGTGCCTTTTTTACCCAAAAGGAATCCCTCATCCTCACCACCCTGGTATAATAAAGAGCTGCGATCTCTTCGTAACAAGAGAAATAAGCTCTGGTATTCTTACTTAAAATCGCGTTCCGACACCGATTTCTTCTACTACCAGTCTGCCCAAATAAATTTCTCTGTACTTTGCCAAACTCTCTATAACAACTATTTAAACCGAATGAACCACACACTCATTTCCGACCCCAAAAGATTCTTTCAGTTCATCAAAACTAAAAGCAAATCGGATAACTATTCATCATCCCTAAATTTTCTTGATAGGTCCTCGGGCGATCCCCAAATTATTGCAAATCTCTTCGCAATCTTTTTTGGGCCTTCAAGAGCCAGACCATTCTTACTTTTCCTACTTAAACAGCTGCCCACAAACAACTTTGGAATCGGTGTCTATAACTTTAGAGCAAGTTAGAGATAAAATAATAAAACTCAAAGATGATTATTCTGCTGGCCCTGATGACCTTCCCCCTATATTTTTAAAGAAATGTCAAATGCATCTAGCCCAACCTCTTACAGCGCTCTTTCAGCTTTCTATCACCCAGGGATTATTTCCATCAACCTGGAAAAGGTCGTTTATTATTCCCCTACATAAAAAAGGTAGAAAAGACGATATTTCCAACTATCGACCAATTGCTAAGTTGTCCTGCATACCTAAGCTTTTTGAGAGCATTATCTATGACATAATGCTTTTCCATTGTAAATCTATTGTTTCCCTAAACCAGCACGGATTTTTTAAAGGCAGATCTACGACCACCAACTTAACGGAATTCGTATCAAGCACTTTATGTGCACTGGAATCTGGAAATGAAGTTGATGTGATTGCCACCGATTTCAGCAAAGCCTTTGATAGAATTTCTCATGATATAATCCTTCTAAAATTAAAGGCTCATGGTTTTCAGATAAACCTTATAACTTGGGTTCAATCCTATTTAAATGAACGACTTTACTATGTTCTATTTAGGTCCATGGTTTCTGACCCAATTAAAGCCTCCTCTGGTGTACCCCAAGGCAGCCACCTTGGTCCCTTATTATTTATTCTGACCATTAATGATGTTGCTTGTATCATTAAAAATTCATACATATCTGTTTACGCAGATGATATGAAAATATTTAGATATATATCATCTTCCTCAGACAGCCTACTTCTGCAGCAAGATCTAGACAGGTTTTGTACTTGGTGTCAGAAGAATTTTCTTGAGCTTAACGTCAATAAGTGTCAGGCTATAACATATACCCGTAAACGCCTCCCTACTTCACCTCGTTGCTATCTAATCTTTAATCTGCCTGTTCCCTTAGTGAATGAGTTGCGTGATTTAGGTGTTATCTGCGACAAGGAACTCAATTTCCGTTCTCACATTGATAGTATAGTAAAAAAAGGCAACTCTGCCCTTGGTTTTATCAAGCGCTGGTCTAAGGAGTTTTCCAATCCTTATGTTACCAAATCTCTTTACATAACCTTTGTTAGGCCTCTTCTTGAAATTGCCAGCCAAGTTTGGTCACCCTACTACAGAACTGTTCAACGCAGGTTTTTACGCTTTGCTTTACGTGGTCTTCCCTGGGATGATAGCCAAAACTTACCACCTTACACTGACCGGCTGAAACTTATAAATTTACAACCCCTTTCTATACGCCGAAAAGTTGCCGACATTCTCTTTATTCATCAAATTTTAGTAGGTAATATCGATTGTCCTTCCTTATTTCAAAATATTTCTTTTAACACCAATCCCCGCAATCTTAGGTCTGTGCCACTTTTCCGGCTCAATCTTCACAGAACGAATTACGGACACCTGGAGCCAATGTCTAGGATGCTTCGCGAAGTTAACGATGTTCTGCCTCTCTTCGACTACCATCTCAGCAAACTCTCCCTCAAGAACATACTTATTTCCACCTATGTCTCACGTCCTAACTTTCTTTAACCGCTCCCACCCTTTAGTTTTTAAGTGAAAATGTTAGTTTTAAGTATATGTTTGCTTGCAATAAGCTTAATAAATCTGTCCGGGATTGACCCGGGCCGCAAAATCAAATCAAATGATAGTGCTTAAATCGACATGAACTTACTAAATGATTTGATAGTCTGCAAATTCCACACTTACTGCCATTACAGTTGTTATTACCGCCTTGTTGTTTATGCCCACGCTGCTGCTCTTCCTGTTGTTTCGCTATCAATTGTTTACAGCTGCCCTTTTTTCTCACCTGCCCCATTCGGTATATGCCATCAGACAAACTTGGTTCTCGTTTGATGCTTACATCAAGTTCGTATTGGTGCTTGACACACTCCACTGCATTTGCAATTTCCATGGCTTTGTCAAATGTTAATTTAGCCACGCTCTCTAAAAACAGCTTATCTTTTGCTGCTCCCTCTACAGTCCCATCGCGAATTTGTCGCGAAGTGCTGAATTAAGCTCGTTGCCAAACTCACAGCTTATAGAAAGCGATCGCATTCGTGCTGCCCATTGGTTAACTGTCTCGTGATTTTCTTTGACTGCGGAGTAGAATTTATACCGCTCTGCGAACCCAGAAACTGTAGGTTTAAGATGATCGTCGAAAGCTTTACTAAGTACTGTATATGAAGCCATTTCCATTTTCATGGGGTGAATCAAATTATTAACTAATTTATATGATTGCTCCGATAAAGCATTAATAAAAATTGCTTCTTTCTTCACTTCCACACTAACGTCGTTGGCAATGAAAAACTGTTCCAACTGGGCTTCAAATCTATGCCAGTCATTTTGATTGAAATCGAATTTTTGAACTGAACCGATAATCGACATTTTTCACTTTGGACCCGTTGAACTTAAGCAATTTTAAAATTGTTAATCCTCGTCGTCACTGTGATATGTATAATTCAGTTATTGTTTATTGAATAGTATAGGTATAAGTTCAGTACAAGATTGGGTTAGCATGCGATTCATGCAAGAGTGGACAAACAACATTATGATTAAAACTGCAAAATGTTAAAAGCTATTTTGGCTGAATAAGTGCAATTAGTGCCACTCTTCACAATACTAATGTGCGATTTGTGTTTTGCAGAAGGGCTTGAGATGTTCACACAAAATGTAGAATAGGATCTTCTATGCAACATTAAGCAGGGATATGCCTTGATAGTTTCTACAAAAATTCTACAAAAATAGAATATGGGGCACACAGACCTGATAGTCCAGGCATGCTTTCATACACCCATACCGAGTTGAAGAGTTGGCCCATAAGCCCTACCAAAATCTCCATACTTAAAAGATCATTGGAGCCCGCGATCTAGTTATAGCTGAAGCAATCCCTTCTATACTGGGACGGGGATGGCTTATCCATTGACTTGAAGCGGGTTTTCTTCTGATTACACCGTTGGCCCATTAAGGGCTCATCCGACTCCATCTCTTTTTTGATGACCTAACTTTTTTTTTTCGTAGAACTTAACACTCAAGTGGATATTAGTACAGGTAGACGTCACTTAACACGGGGGTTACGTTCCTGAAAAATGCCGTGTTAAACCAAATCGTGTTAAACGATACAAGTAACTAGTGCAAAAAGAGTGGTTACGTTCCATGATTTCAGAAAACCTTCATAATTTTTGTTTTAACTTTTTTGAATATGTTTTATTCGAAGTTGTATTTTTAGTAAAGATGAAAAAATAAATAATAACTGAACAAAAAACAAAGAAAAAACTAAACAAAAACAATTTCAGACTTCATTGACATGAAAAAATTAAATTTCAAATGGTGGAAGTTCATTCTTAATCACTGCTTAAAATTTCCATACGTGGGCGTTTTTGTGATGCATCGACATCCTTTTCGTTCTTGAAAATATCCGTTATTTTTGCTTGGTTGTTAAAAAGCTTTCAGTAGGTTTCTTTGTAAGGTAACATGCATTTTTACAGCTCTCTTTTGAATTTTAATCGCCTTTCAGTAGATGGATCGGCGTTTTAAAAAAACGATTTTAAGTCTTTAGCTAGGCTCATTCCCTTTGCCAAGTCTTTTGCTGTGAACTCGTCAGCTTCTCCCTCGTTCTCGTCGTCAGTGCCGCTGCAACTGGAATTTGGTTGGTTAGGATTCTCTGCTAAGATTTGAATTAAGTCCGTTTCTGTTAGTTCTGTGTCTTGCAATAAGCCTTGAATATCCTCGGCTTCCATATCCTCAAAACCTTCGCCTTCGATGGAATGAGCAATCGTTAAAATTTCTGCAAATTCAGCTTCTGACTCGTCGACCTCTTGCTCTTTTTCAATTGCTGATGGCCAAAGTTTTTTCAAACTTCCATTCAAGGTTGACTTTTTTAGCTCTTTTATAGAAAGTGATATTATTTTAATGCATTCCTTGATTGTATGCGATAAAACCACGAGACCTTTGAACCTTTAGATAAAGTGAACTTTTGGGAAACACGAGAAAAAATAAATCCGAATTAGATTTTAACAAATTTTTATTAAACAAGGTGGTTGAAAGACTAACCACGAGAAAAAATAACCGACAAAAAGAAAAAGAAAAGAACAAGTGATATAACATCAGAATGAGATAACATATATGTATATCTATGCATTATTTTACTTTAGGTGATGCCAAATTTAGTTAAGGGGCAAACATCATCCCCCCGTTGAATGATGCATTCAACATTCATCTACGAAAAGTGGGCATAATTTACACACAGGTCGCCTGAATTGTCCGTTTGGTGTTGCTATTGTCACAACACGAACTAAGCCATCCTGGCCGGGATGCGTCTGTATAACACGTCCAATGATCCACTGACACGGAGGTCGGTTCTCATCCTTTATAATTACCACGTCGTCGATTCTGATGTTTTGGCATTTCACAGCCCATTTGGAACGTTTGCGAAGTTGACTTAAGTAGTCCTGGGACCATCGCCTCCAAAAGTCCTGAACTAAACGTTGCAAATACTGCCATCGATTTAACGTTGTAACCTTTGCCTCTAATACGTTGGAGTCGGGAACTGTTGAAATTGGTCGCATGATAAGAAAGTGCGCTGGCGTAATTGGGTCTGTGTCTCCCTCAAAGCGGACACATAATGGTCTTGAATTAGCGCAGGCTTCGATCTGACATAGAACTGTGGAGAAGTCTTCATAGGTGACTGAAGTGTTACCTAGCACTCGACGCAGATGATACTTTACGGTCTTGACGCCAGCCTCCCAGATGCCTCCAAAGTGAGGTGCATGTGGAGGCAAGAAACGCCAGTTTATGCCTTCAGTTGTCAACATATTCGATACCTCTTCTTGAAAGCCTGAAGAATATAGCAAGCTTGACCATTCGCGTAGTTGTTGATTAGCGCCAACGAAATTTGTGCCATTGTCACTGAACAGTGTGTGGCACTTACCCCTCCGGGATACAAACCGACGAAGAGACGCAATAAACGCTGCAGAGGAAAGTTCCGTCACTAACTCGAGATGTAGCGCTTTGGTCGACAAACAAATGTATAAAGCGATGTAGGCCTTGTATTGCTTCGCTCCACGGCCCTTCCAAGAACGTACTGTGACTGGACCCGCGAAATCTACGCCTGTATTTTGAAATGCCATCCCAGGTTGCAGACGCTGCTTTGGAAGATGTGCCATTTGTTGCTTAAAAGGAATTGCTTTCTGTCTCATGCACGTTGGGCATTGGTATATGCATGCCTTGATTATATGATGAACTCCTATAATGAAATAAGTAAGCGACAATAAATAAGTCATCTGTCGAATACCAGCATGCAAATTTTTTAAATGACAATCACGAACAATAAGTTTGGACAAACGGTGATCTTTATGTAAGATTAATGGATGCTTTTGTTCGAACGGAATGTTTGCGTTATCGAGCCTGCCTCCAACTCGCAGCAGTCCTTCGTCGTCGATAAAGGGACTCATTGAAAATAGTTTGCTTTTATTAGACACCGGTTTATTATTTTGTAAGCAACTTATTTCTTCACTGAACGTGGTACTTTGAGATATTGCAAAAATACGACGTTTGGCTGATTGTATATCTGATACTGATAACGGCCGTAATTTAGTATTTGATTTAGGAAGATTACGCGATCGAAATAACCTTAAGCAGCGTGCAATTACCCGGAACAGTCTATTAAGATTCGAAAATTTTTCAAAAATGTCGCATTCATCAATAGGATAACGCGTAAGGTAAACAAGTCCATTCTTTATTGGTTCTTCAATATTGTTCGGTAAAGGAGAAAATTTAATTTGTGCGTCGCGTAAAAATATCGGGCCGTTCCACCATAAGTTAAGATTGAGTAAATTTCGAGGCATTATTCCGCGAGTAGCGCAATCAGCTGGATTTTCCATCGATCGTACATGGTGCCATATGGACGCGGGAAAACTACTTATAATTTGCGACAACCGATTGTCTACGAACACGTTTCTTTGCCGAGGATATCCCTGAATCCAATGCAATACTACAGTGGAATCGGTATATGCGAAGCACCTTATGTTGTGCATAGAAAGAGCATCTTTTACTTTACTAAGTAGCTTGATTAGTAGTAAAGAGCCGCTTAACTCGAGTCGCGGTATTGTCAGAGTAGGCTTTGCCGGTGCGACGCGGGTTTTAGCACATATTAATGACGTTCGTATTTTGTTGTTTTTCACTACGCGAGAGTATACTACAGCGGCGTAAGCTGACTCTGACGCGTCAGAAAACCCGTGTAACTCTAATAAATCATCTTTTTCGAACTGTAGCCACCTTGGCATACTAAGCGCACTAAAACAGTCAATCTCGGATCTGAAATCGGACCACTCGTCAAACAATTCACTAGGAATATGTGTATCCCAACCAATGCCTTTTAGCCACAAGCGTTTCATGAAAATTTTCATTTTTACGACAGCTGGAGCGACCCAGCCTAAGGGGTCAAAAATACGGGCTATATCTGATAGGACTTGTCTTTTGGTAATGTATGGGTCAAGGGAGGGTATTGAAGAACTGAATTTAAAGCAGTCATTTTTAGTGTCCCATAATAGGCCAAGGGTTTTAACACCAAATTCACCGATAGGCAGCTCTATTGCGTCCTCTCTATTTTCCGGTTGAAGCGTATCTAAAAAAGCCGATGAATTAGATGACCACTTACGTAAGTCCATACCCGCGTTTTTAAGAATATAACACACTTCATTTTTGACAGTAATTGCTTCTTCGTAATTATGAAAACCACTCATATAATCGTCAACATAAAAATCGTTAATAATACTATCAGACGCGCGAGGATACTTCGTTGAATTGTCTATTCCGATTTGTTTAAGAACCCGTGTAGCCAGAAACGAAGCCGAAGCTGTACCGTACGTTACAGTGTTAAGCCTATAATCACGAAGCTCTTCATTAGGATTATTTCTCCAAACAATTCTCTGATAGTCTAAATCAGACTGATTCACGAAAACACAGCGATACATTTTACCTATATCTGCCTTTACTGCAACTTTATATTTTCGGAATCGTATTAGGCACGTTATCAAATCATGTTGAATCGTCGGTCCTACTAACAAAACATCATTAAGAGCAACACCATTGCTTGATTTACACGAACCATCGAACACAACTCTTAACCTTGTTGTTGTGCTGAAAGGTTTAATTACCGCGTGATGGGGCAAATAAAACGACGAATTATTAAGTTCATTTCGCGGCACTATCGACATATGACCCAGCTCTTCGTATACATGCATAAAATCTAAGTACTCGCGCTTAAGATCGGGGTTAGTACGGAACCGTTTTTCCATAGCATGAAGCCTTTTTACTGCCGAGTTTCGTGACTCTCCAAACTGTACTTGTTGACTCGCAAATGGTAAACTTACTACATACCTACCGTCCGACCGAACGTAGTGTGTAAAAACAAAATATTTTTCAATGTTATTGTCTTCTTCGGGAATTTGCTTAACGTTTTGAAATTCTTCATGCTCACAAAAGCGTTTAAAGAGCACGTCGAGATCAAGGGACGTATGAAGTATTTTTAATTCACGATGTTGGCTGACTTGAACATTACCAGCTATTACCCATCCAAATATCGTATTTTGAGCAACTGGAGAGCCACTTGGATGTATAATTTTTCCGTCGCGGAGAACATCAAAGAATATATCAGCGCCAATCAAAATATCGATTTTGCTTGGACTGCAGTACGATTGATCAGCAAGATCGAGGTTGTCAAAGAAGGAAAGTCTGTTTTTCGAAATTTCCATATTTGGCAGATCACTTGTAATAGAAGAAAGAATGTAAGCTTTTGTACAAAGCGACAAATCCTGTGCTGATGATGGGCACATAATAAGATTAACTTGCCCTCTTGTGCTTTGGAAATGGAGTTGTTCGCCAATACCTGCAATAGGCAACCTGGCATTCGATCTTCTTAAATTAAGCCGTTGCACGCATGCTTCGGTAATTATTGTGGATTGTGATCCCGAATCTAGCAGTGCCCGGCACTGCTGCAGTTGATCATTTGAGTCTCTGACAAATAACGTTATCGTGGGCAGCAAGGTCACAACATCGAATGGTGAATGCTGTACTGAATTCACTAAGAGATTTTTAGAACTGTCTTTCGAGGTACTTGGTTGAACATCGGAATACCCGTGCTCTAAATGGACCAGCGTGTTGTGCTTGCAACCACAGATTCTACACGACGAGAACTTACACTCCGATGGAAGGTGCTTTACACGAAGACAGTTAATACAAATTCGATTTAATTTTACAAATTCTATACGCGACGGTATGGAAAGACATCTAAATTGATTGCATTGATACAAAAAATGTTTTTCTCTGCACTTGAAGCAGTTAGGCGAAACAGAATTCAAAACACGTTTACATTTTACGTCTTTTGTCACCAGCTTGGGACTTTGGCATGCACGAACTGTGTGTGCTAACTCTAATGCTTCTAATTCACTGATGCGCTCTTGAAGGAATGAAATTAGGTCAGCATATGATGGCTGATTATTATTTTTATTTTGTCGCGTCCACAGTACTTTGCTCTCGGCATCAAATTTTTTTGTCAAATGATACACAAGAAGAATATCCCACGATTCGATTGGGAGTTTTAAAGCCCGGAGCGCGTTAATGTTTTCGTTGGTAGTGTTAAACAATTGTTTCATATCAGAGAGCGACGAATTTCTTAGCGGTTGTTGATCGAATATGTTATCTAAATGCGCGACTATTATTTTTGACTCGTTTTTATCATAATGTTCTTTAAGAATTTTCCACGCTTCTGCAAAATTTTCATTACTTGGCGGCATGTGTTTTATTAGGGATGCCGCTTCTCCCCTTAACCTTGTTTGCAGGTACTCCATTTTTTCAATGTCGGCAATAGTACTTTTGTTAACAACTAACGCAGAGAATAAGTCTCTAAACCTAATCCACTCATCGTATTTACCGGAGAATTCGGGCAATTTTATTTCAGGTAGTCTTGGCGATTCGAATTTATTAATATTAATGGGTTTACGCGATGAATTAACGAGAGATTGTACGAGGGTATTGAGTGCAGTTTGACTTTCATTTAACGCATTTAGAGTGGAACTAACACTTTGCGAATTCTCGAAGGGATTGGGACTCGCGGCCGTGGGTAGAGAGAGTGAATTTATCGCGGCAATAAGTTTCGCTTGTACACTATAATAATGATCTTCGTAGCACGCGCGGTAGTCGACCTCTTCCTGGAACTGTTCATCTGGAACACCAGCTTCGATCTCGTTTTGGATTCTTTCAAAATCCCGCATATATTGCTCCAATTTCGATTGGCGAGCTTGTAAATTGGGAAGTGAAAGATTTGAATCAGTTGATTGGCAATATGTGTCAATCCTCGTGATTTGCCCTTTGATGGACGCACGTTGTCGTTTCAATAATTCCATGATTGATCCGCAAATTCATGAAACATCCGCTGCTCGATAGGACCAAATTTGTATGCGATAAAACCACGAGACCTTTGAACCTTTAGATAAAGTGAACTTTTGGGAAACACGAGAAAAAATAAATCCGAATTAGATTTTAACAAATTTTTATTAAACAAGGTGGTTGAAAGACTAACCACGAGAAAAAATAACCGACAAAAAGAAAAAGAAAAGAACAAGTGATATAACATCAGAATGAGATAACATATATGTATATCTATGCATTATTTTACTTTAGGTGATGCCAAATTTAGTTAAGGGGCAAACACAGTTTATATGCACTGGTTACATTAATAGACTTAGATTCTGTTAAATTTAAAATCCACCGCAAAGAACTCCTGATGTAATAAGTTTTAAATGTGTAAATTATGCCCTGATCCACTGGCTGCAGCAGTGACGTGGTATTAGGTGGTAAGAACATGATTTTGACATTGGGATGAGCCAAATCTTGTGGGTGTCCTGGAGAATTACCCAGCAACAATAGAGCCTTGAAGTCAATATTTTTTTTTTTAGATATTTTTCTACTTCTGTCACAAAACAATTATAAAACCAGTCTCTGAATATCGCTCCGGTTACCCAAGCTTTTGAGTTTGCTCTCCAGAAAACCGGTAATGTGCTCTTATCTATGCCTTTGAGCGCACGAGGACTAAGCGATTTATAAACCAGCATTAGTTAAACCAGAAAGTCGCCGGATGCATTTCCGCATAAGAGCAGTGTTATCGGTCTTTGGATACCTTATATCCAGGTGCAGTCTTTTCTGCTTTTGAAATAAAAGTTCTGTCTGGCATTTTTTTTCCACCAAAGTCCAGTTTCATCGGCATTAAAGACTTGACTGGTTGCGTATTCTTGTTGTTAAATAAATTCTTGAATTTCTTGTGGGTACGTGCTAGCAGCTTCTACATCAGCTGATGGTGACTCCCCTTGAATTTTTAGGCTGTGAATAGCAAACCTGTGCTGTGAGCTCAAACCAGCCATTACTTGCGGTAAAATCGGCTCTCACAGAAGACTCTCCATTTTTTCTGAGGTGTTCATAGACTATCAGGGCTTTTTCCTTGATAAGCTGTTTGCTTATGGGAATTCTTTTTTGGCAATTATCTTCTATCCATATGTTGAGTGTTTTTTCCATTGTCTCCATAATTATCGGACGCAGTCGGTTTGAATATTTAAGTGATGTTGACGAACCGTCATCTACAGCTTTTCTTATTGCCGATTAATTTTTCTTTATGGTCCGTATCGAAGCTTCATTCAACTTTAAGCTCTTCTCAATTGCAGTTGCATTTTCACCTTTGGCTAGGCGATCTAAAATGCTTATCTTTGCTTGTAAAGATATACTCGTAACATTTCTCTTAAGTAGTTGTTTTTCTTTCCTCGCTGACATTTCAAAACCAATTTATAAATAAAGGCTTGAAAATTGAACAGTGAGTTCTAAAACATACCTTTTACGCGATTACAATTCACTTACAAAAAGTACGCACCGAGCTTCGCGAACACAAAACCGGAACTGAGTAAATTGGACTGAAACCGGTTTCCACACCACTATCCGATTTCTACATGTGAAATGGGGAAGTCCCTTTTTAGACGTATGTTCCTATAAAAACAGCTGGTACGCGTCTTCCTGCCAGAAAAATATGTATACGTGTGGCATGTATGCAAACCAGATAGTATGCTAAAAAAAATTGTGTCTCGCACACCGTGCTAGAGCGATGCTTTTTTCGTGTTAAACAAAAATATTCCGCAAAATGTGAGCGCGTTAGAACAAGGCTGTGCTGTAAGAAGTGCGTGTTAAGTGAGGTCTACCTGTACACTTAAAATGCTTGAGTACATATTAAGATTTTAGGAAAATGGGACAGAGAAAAAAAAAAGATTTTTAGACTCAATAGTTATTTCGCTACATGGGTGGCATCCAACATTTAATGCGGGACTGATTGGATTTGTTGCAACGTCTTACGTAAATTTAGTTGCCTGAAAAAATGAATGTCTTTCGGGCCCGGCTGGTATTGAACCTCGAACCACTCGTTACAAAGTACCGAATACATGAAAGTAATCAAGTGCCTGATTACTTATCAGAGTATTCACTCACTCAGTGGGTACTTTTCTTATTCAGTAGGATTCTTCTGCTTCTCGAAACAAAAAAACACAAAGTAACGCACATATTGTATTTATATAAACTAAATTTTGTTAAGAAAGCAAATTTATATATATATACAGTAGTGTGCAAAACATTTGCAATTTTTTTCAAATACAATAACATCCTTTATTAATTGCTCTAAAGAAAGAATTCTAATGAAACTTTCAGTCAAAAGTATTACTTACAGTTTAATACTTAAAAGGAAACAAAGAAATTTAAAATATGTACTCTTGATACCTTGTAAAACATAAAAGAACGAGCTTATTCATTTTAAGGATGTGCAAAACATATGCAAGTTTTTTTTGTTCATCAATATTTGTCCAAAAACCATTGTTTCTAATAACTTCGGCACACCTTTTCGGCATGGAAGCAATAAGGGAGTTTGTTAACTCACTGGAAATTCGTTTCCGGTGATTCCGTTGCCCATTTGTCCGCTGTTTTAGGATTCCCCATAAGTTTTCGATTCGGTTTAAGTCGGGGGACTGTGGAGCCCAATCTAAAGCATTTACTCCCCGAGCCCCTAAAAATTCTTTAACGAACTTTGAGGTGTGCTTCGGGTCGTTGTCTTGTTGAAACCTCCATAACAACGGAAACTCTTCCTCAGCGTATGGAAGCATGGCTGTGTCTAAGATGTCCTTATACACAAAGCGATCCATTATTCCAGTTATTTGGTGTAAGGGACCACATGCTTGAGCCGAGAAGCATCCCCAAACCATAACGGAACCGTCCCCATGCTTCCAAGTAGCTCGGATGTTTTCCCGATTTAGCCGTGTACCTGGCTTTCGGCGAACGTAACCAATATCATCGGTAGATAAGATATTAAATTTGCTCTCATCGCTAAATAAAACCAAGTTTAATATTTATAAGCAAATTGAAGTCTAAATAATAGGAAATTAGAAGCAGTTTTTTATCAAACAAAGAGACTACTGTGGCGACCCAGATTATTTATTTTATATTACCTTTAACTACTAAGTATTAATTACTACCGTATTAACACATATCGATATACCATCCCTACTATATATCAAGCGTGACTCTAAGATGTAATAGCAGAAAGATTAGTTTTCGTCAAGTAGCCAAACTGCACGGTCGCACTCTCCTCCGCATATACGAAGATTTAATTTTGATTAAGATATTTATGTATAATAAAGTGAATTGTAGCTATCGAACAGCATTGTTTTATCTTTCGAACACTATCTCCACAATTGGTGACCCCGACGTGATCGGTTAATTTTAGTCGAGGAGTGTGAGAAAGTGTCGAATTTACTTTTTCCATCATGTCGAACGATGAAAAGCGGACGGATGAGAGTGCAAGCGGCAGCTGTAGCTGTGCGACGGGTAACGGAAGGACACTAACGGGTAGTGAAGACGTCGATACTCTCGCAACGGTTTCTCGAATCGCGGTAAAAATACCACCGTTTTGGCATGAAAAGCCAGAAATTTGGTTTGCGCAAATCGAGGCGCAATTCGAGATAGCAAGAATTTATCGCGATTTGTCAAAATTTAATACTGTCGTTAGTGCCATCGAATCAAAAGTGCTTACGCAAATCTCAGACGCAGTGCTCTCACCACCAGCTAGTGACAAGTACGAGAACTTGAAAAGGGCTATTATAGAGTAGTTCGGCGACTCTGACCAGCGAAAAATTAAAAAGCTTCTCTCGGAAGTGGACTTGGGCGATAAGCGACCCTCGCAGCTGCTCAATGAACTTCGAAGTCTGGCTGGAACGCAAATTAATGCCGACTTCTTAAAGTCATTGTGGTTACAAAGGCTCCCAGCCCAGGTGCGCGCAATTTTGCAAGCATCCAATCAAGATCTTACAGCGCTTGCCAAACTAGCCGACAAGGTGATGGAAGTGGGTGAATTTAAAAACATCATGGCTGTCAACTCTCCACAGCAAAGAACCGAACCATCTTCTAGTACAACTGCAGAGCTGTCACTTCACCATCAAATCCAGCAAATTTCTTGTCAGTTAAATGAGTTGATGAAAAAAACCAAAGGTAAACAAACCCACCGAAATCGAAGTCACAGCCGCAGTCGTTTTCCCAATTTAAATCGTCGTCGATTCCAAACAAGCGAGGAATATTGTTGGTTTCACCAGCAGTTTGGAGCGAAAGCGAGAAATTGCCGTGAACCCTGCATTTTTAAGTCTTCTACGCCAAAAAACTAAGTCGCTGCGCATTGGTCGGCCGCAAAAAAAGTGAACAACATGCTGACCAATGTATTTGCAGGTTAGTTGTTCACGACAAATCATCGAGAAAAACTTTTTTAATCGACAGTGGAGATGATATTTAGGTGCTCCCGCCAACCTACAACGACCGTTTCTCTTCTTCGGAATCAACGCTCTTTGCCGCGAACGGGAGTGAGATAAAAACATTCGGCAACAGACGTTTGACGATTGACTTAGGTCTTCGACGCGCTTTTTCTTGGACGTTCGTGATAGCAGATGTGTCTAGGCCAATCATCGGAGCAGACTTCATCAAACAATTTGGACTTATAATTGATTTGAAGAACAACAGGTTAATTGACAGCAGCACACGTGTAGGAGCGCAGGCAGTGGCCGTCACGGGGAACGATGTAAGAATTAGCACGTTTAACACTAACAACCCGTTTTCAGTCATTTTTACAGAGTTCAAACACCTTACTGAGTTCAACGCGAACAAACTGGCTTCTAGTGCCACGACGACTCATCATATAGAAACGACTGGTCCACCTGTATTCGCCCGGCCACGAAGGTTAGATGCTGTGAAACTCAAAGCAGCTCAGGAAGAGTTTCGTTATTGATGGACCAAGGGATTTGCCAGCCCTCCAAGAGTAACTGGGCGAGTCCATTACATCTGGTTCGAAAAGCAAACGAAGATTGGAGACCATGTGGGGACTATAGAGCTCTTAACTCTGCAACAAAGCCCGATCGTTATCCCATCCCGTTCATCCAAGACGTTGCAAATATCCTACATGGAAGGAAAATATTTTCGACAATCGATCTCCAAAGAGCATACCACCAGATCCCCATCGAGCCTTCCGATATTCCGAAGACGGCTATAATCACACCGTTCGGCCTTTTCGAATTCCGATACATGACGTTTGGATTACGTAACGCCGCGCAAACTTTCCAGCGTCATATGCATGAAGTACTTCGATGATTAGAAAATTTCGCATTTCCCTACCTGGACGACATTTGTGTCGCATCACGTGACAGCACCGAACATGAGGCTCATCTTCGGGAGGTCTTTCAGAGGCTTAGTTCCCACGGCCTTACAATTAACGCTTCCAAGTGTGTTCTGGGGAAGTCCGAAATACGATACCTGGGCCACAAAATTACCAGTGAAGGAATCAAGCCGCTTGAAGAAAAGGTAAAAGTTCTTTTGGAGTTTAAAAAGCCGACAAAAGCCAAAGAGATGAAGAGGTTTTTCGCAATGCTCAACTTTTATCGACGTTTCTTACCCGTTCAAGGCAACAAGAAAAACGATTCGACTCCCGTCATATGGACCGATGAAGCAGAAAGAGCATTTCAACGCTGCAAATTAGATCTGGCGAACGCTACGCTCTTAGCGCACCCAGCGATCAACGCGCCTCTCTCAATTAGCTCCGATGCTTCAGATGTTGCAGTAGGGGCCGTACTTCACCAAGTTGTCGACGGAATTTCGCAACCACTGGGTTTTTTCAGCAAAAAGCTTACGGAAACACAAAAGCGGTACAGTACATATGACCGTGAGCTGTTAGCGATTTATTTAGGCGTGAAACATTTTCGGCATTTGATCGAGGGCAGGCAATTCAGCATAAAAACGGACCACAAGCCGCTCGTATTCGCTTTTAAGCAAAAGCATGAGAAGTCTTCGCCACGACAAGTCCGACAACTCGATTTCATCGCACAGTTTAGCACGGACATTCGTTTTATCAAAGGTACGGATAACAAGGTAGCCGATTCGTTGTCACGAGTAGAAGAGGTCAGTATACCTGTTATTGACTTGGACTCCATTGCTTCTGAGCAAATCAAGGATGAAGAATTTCTAGAAGAAGTCAACGCAGGTAAACTTGTTTCAAATTCACTAACCGTTAAGCTACTTAGTCTTCCAGAGTCCAAATCACCTGTTTATTGTGATGTGTCAACGAACAGAGTTCGACCGATAATTCCGAAAACCCTACGTCATGTGGTCATGAAATCTTTGCATAGCTTATCACACCCAGGAGTAAAAGCAACGTCACGAGTCATCAGTGAGCGTTACGTATGGCCAAGCATGCGAAAGGATGTTGCTATTTTCGTACGCTCTTGCTTACCTTGTCAAGCGAATAAAATACAAAGGCACAACCGTGCACCACTGGCAATGTATGCACACCCTCACGGCCGATTCGAGCACATTAACATAGATATTGTCGGCCCGTTACCATCATCACAGGGAAACCGTTATCTCCTTACGTGCATAGATAGATTTTCTCGTTGGCCAGAAGCTTTTCCTTTACTAGATATCACAGCCGAAACTGTGTCAAGGGTGCTGGTAGCTGGATGGATTTCCAGGTTTGAAGTCCCATTGCGAATTACAACAGACTTGGGTAGACAATTTGAAAGCACCATTTTTAATGAGCTAACACGACTTCTCGGAATCAAGCATTTGAAGACAACTCCGTACCATCCCCAGGCAAATGGGATGATAGAGAGATGGCACCGTGCACTCAAAACTGCCATTCGTTGTTACCAAACACAGGATTGGTGTGAAGTTTTGCCATTGGTACTGCTCGGTCTGCGGTCAACATACAAGGAAGATCTGAAGTCTACGCCAGCCGAGATGCTTTATGGCATATCTTTGAGACTTCCCGGCGATTGGTTTGGCTGCCAGCAGAAAACATACATAGAGTCAGAGTTTGTAAAAGGTTTGCGACGTTCGATGGAAGGTTGCGTGTTCAGATCACGTCGGGGTCACCAATTGTGGAGATAGTGTTCGAAAGATAAAACAATGCTGTTCGATAGCTACAATTCACTTTATTATACATAAATATCTTAATCAAAATTAAATCTTCGTGTATGCGGAGGAGAGTGCGACCGTGCAGTTTGGCTACTTGACGAAAACTAATCTTTCTGCTATTACATCTTAGAGTCACGCTTGATATATAGTAGGGATGGTATATCGATATGTGTTAATACGGTAGTAATTAATACTTAGTAGTTAAAGGTAATATAAAATAAATAATCTGGGTCGCCACACTACCTTTTTTGACTGTATTTCAAGGTTAAAAAAGGCTTCTTAACAGCTCGGTATGCCCTCAAATTACTTTCTATTGCACGTCTACGAACTGTCCTTGCATCGATTGACATGTTGAGGTCCTTAACGATTGCAGTTGTAGACCGGAAAGGGTCCGGTTGATAATTTCTTTATCAGTTTGCATGGCTGTTTTTCGGGGACGACCACCAGAATGAAGCGTTGCAATTGATAAATTTTGTAATTATCCGGGAAACAGTCGATTCGTGAATCTTGAATCGTTTAGATATCTTTCTTTGCTTCGATCCGTTTTTAAAAGCCTCAACTACCAGCTCCTTTTTTCGGGTATCATACTTATTGCCAGCCATTTTTTCAACGCAAATTTAGTGAAAACAGAAAAAAAAAACCTGACTATGAACATAATTTATTTGATAAAGAACACTATTTTACTATCCCGATCTGAATATCTTGGAAGTTAAAACAGAAATGAGAGAAAAATAAAACATTGTATATGTTTTGCACAGCTGCATATTTGGCAAGCTAACATTTTTCCCTGGAATAACTAAACTAACTGTACTTTTTTCCGTTTTCATTGCTGAGACCTAAGGGTGTACTGTCAGTAACGGATTTATTTTTAAATTCTTACATATTATTATTGGCCCGGGTCTACCCCGGACAACTTTATTAAGCTTATTAACAAGCCAAACTTAAAACTAGACTTAAAAACTAACAAAGATATACTTAACCTAATGGGGCGAGGAGAAATGGTGGACGGGGGAGATGTTAAGGGAGTGGCATATTGAGCAGCGCTGTTTTTATTTCTTGTTTGCTGCTATTTAGGTCAAAGACTTCGGCGTAGTTGTTCGTTATACGCAACATTCTGGATATGGGTTCAAAGTGACCGTAGTTGGTGCGGTGAGTTCGGATCAGGAAGAGTGGTACAGATCTTAGATTACGGGGATTGGGAGTGAATGCAATATTTTGCGTTATTGTCGAGCAGTCGATATTTCCAGTCAGTAACTGGTGGATAAAAAGTACATCAGCGACTTCACGACGTTTTTTTAGGGTATGCATGCTAATTAGTTTTAGCCTATTTTCGTAGGGGGGTAATCCATATGGATCGGCCCAAGGTAGACCACGAAGTGCAAAACGGATAAACTGCGTTGGACTGCTTCTATTCTTTGAATGTGGGTTAGTTTATAGGGTGACCAAACTTGGCTGCAATATTCGAGAAGAGGCCTTACAAAAGTAATGTACAGGGACTTTGTAACGTAAGGGTTGGAAAATTCTTTTGACCAGCCTTTGATAAAGCCGAGTGAAGAGTTAGCTTTATTTATAATGCTGTCAATGTGTGAGTCGAAATTCAATTCTCTATCACAAATTATACCTAGATCCCGTACTTGGGTAGTGGAAGGAATAGGCTCATCGCAGATGAAGTAGTTTCTTGGAGGGGGAGGTAGACGTTTACGGGAATAGCTTATCGCTTGGCATTTGCTGACATTAAGCTCCAAAAAGTTTTGCTTGCACCATACCGAAAACTTATTCAAGTCATCTTGCAGGCAATGGGAGTCAGAAGGCAATGAGATGACTTTGGAAATTCTCATGTCATCAGCGAAAATAGAAAGATTAGAGTTCGTTAAAATTAAATTTATATCATTAATTGTGAGGATAAAGATGATTGGCCCAAGGTGACTACCCTGAGGGACACCAGATGTTGCTTTAATGGGTTCGGATATTGAAGATCTGAAGATGACCCTGTATTCTCGGTCTTCTAAATAGGATTTGGTTCATGCCACAAAATGAGGGGAAAAGCCAAGTTTTTTTAGTTTAAAGATGATAAGTTGGTGAGAAATTTTATCGAATGCCTTGCTGAAATCTGTGGAAATTGAATCGACTTCATCACCGTCTTCTAAAGCATGAAGAGTCCTAGAGACGAACTCTGTTAGGTTAGTGGTCGTTGATTTACCTTTCATGAAGCCGTGCTGATTTGTGCAGATAGTTGTGCAGATACAGTACGGAAGCAGTTGTTGATAGACTATGTTTTCAAAAAGTTTGGGTATGCAAGAGAGTTTCGCTATGGGCCTATAATTATCCACTTCGGCCTTACTTCCTTTTTTATGAATAGGGATAATGTAAGATCCCTTCCATAGGAAAGGGAAAGTACCTGTTGAGACAGACAAGTTAAATAGAGCAGCAAGAGGAGGACCGAGATGGGTAACACACTCTTTTATTACAATAGCCGGAATTCCATCAGGGCCGGACGAGAAATCATCTTTAAGTTTGGTAATGTTTTCAGATACCAAAGTTGTTGTTATATTTAGTGAAATGGCTGATGTCTCAGGATAGTTTCTCATATAGCTAAAGTAGCTAGGATCGGGTTCAGCTGTTTTCTTAGAAAAGGATTTGTTAAAAAGAGAGGCAAAGAAATTTGCAATGGTTTTTGGGTCGGCAGAAGATTCACTAAGAAATTTAAGAGTAGATGGGTAGCCGTCTGACTTTCTTTTGGTATTAATAAACTGGTAGAAGCGTTTAGGGTCCGAGACTAAGCTAAATTGCATGCGGTAGAGGTACTCAAGGTAAAGAGACTCACAAAGTTCAGAAAAACGATTATATACCGATCGATAATTACTGTAGTCGGAATCAGATCGAGTTCTTAAGAATTTATGCCACAACTTGTTTCTGTTATTACGGAGAGAGCGCAACTCATTGTTGTACCAGGGAGGAGCAGATATGCAGTCCTTTCGGAAGGTATACGGAACCGATTGGGCAAAGCAGGAGAAAATTAACGAATAGAACGTTGATAGGGCAAGATCAATGTTAGTTGTCTCACCAATAAAGTCAAAGTTAATGTTGCTGATGAGGTTTTTAAGTTTGTTAAAGTCGGTTCTACGGAAGTCAAATGAGAATGAATTTTCCGAATCGACACATGTGTTGCCATTTTCATATGAATATATAATTGACAAGGGGGGATGAAGGCGGTCTAGTTTAGAAAGAAGATGATCACTCCTATAAACGACACAGTTATCTGAATTGGAAGTGAAGACAAGGCCGAGTTGTCTGTTCATTGTGTTAGGTATTCCACTAATCTGATGCAGACTTGAGTTGGTTAGGCAGTCCACCATCAATATTTATATTTCAGATGTCGAATTACGAGAGACAAAATGAGACGAATCATCGGAAGGCTCCCATATAAGGTGAGGGAGGTTGAAATCTCCTACTAGAACAATGCAATCTTCAGGTTCTGCATCCTCAGTCAAAAAATCAACTGCGTGAACAACAGGTTGATAAGACTCAATGGGTTGAGATGGTTGATATTATCCTTCTTTGTATAGTTAATCAAACAACACTTCAAGAGAAAAAAAATTTGCAAATGCTTTGCACACTACTGTAAATATATATATCTATGAATGTATATGTGCGTTTAACATTAGTCAACCGTCATAGAGTAAATTTATTACGTGTTCTATTTATATTAATATAACTCATTAGTATTAGCCGAGTTAAATTAAATTAAGAAATAATTGATTATTATGTTAAAAAAAGGAAACAGGAAATCGATAATTTTTGAGTGGGTGGACGGAAGATTGGATGGTGTCGAGATCGGGAACACAACTATCCAAGCAAGTCACAACACAAGTCACAACACAACACAATACAACACGAAAATAAGTAATAACCGTTGCGTTGTATTTGTGCGATTGTATGGCTATAGTAGTAAAAACAAAACTGTAGTAGTCACCTCATACTTCATTCATACCATTCGGTATACAGGACCCAGTATCCACAAGGGATTCATTCAGGTAATCTGAGTAGAAAGTTTTCGTTACTTTTGGATGATTACTTCAGCAAAAGTACTGAGTAGGTATGAATACCCGAAAGTAACGAGTATTTATACTCCTAGCCACAGGTAGAAAGGGATATTGTAAAATTTTGAACACAGAAAAGTCACCTCACATATAGAATTTCTTAACTCTTTGAATTTGTCAGGGGTGCCTTCTCATATACTAAGGTTAAATGTTGAAGTTCCGGTACCCTTAATGTGAAATCTTGCTGCACCTAAATTATGTAAAGCTACACGTTTTTAAGTTAAACATCTGGGCCGAATTTTTGTTAGGTCTATTAAAATTAGTGGCACAGCTAAAGGAGAAAGTTTTTGGATTCCACGAATCCCAATTATACCGATGGATTTGCTTTTTCAATTTAAAAGATTGAAATTCCTACTAAAAATATGTTTTTGGAATGACTATAAATAAAGCAAAGGCCAAACACTCAAAGTAGCCGGAGTGCATTTTAAAAAAACCATGTTTTTCTCATGGGTAGCTCCATCTGCCATGCTAACTTGTATTTAACCCACAAAATCCTTATGCCCTTGCAAGAATGTAAGACCAAAGAACTGTTTTGAGTGAAGGCCTTGCAATACATAATTGATAGCAAAGAATGATTTATGTTTTCTTAAATGTCCATATTTACATGTACTACAAACATTTATTCATACAGACATGCATACATGTCTGCACCACTATCCACCCAGTTACTTATAAAGGCTTATACAATTACTAGCTTACAGCAATTTTAATATAAAATAATAAATAAAAATTTTAGCAAAAATCCGTCTTTAGTATGCTCGTGTTCAGCGATTAAGGGGGTTTTCTAACCTCTTTAATACCAACCCCATGTCTGAAAAGCATGCCTTTTGTCCTCTACTACCCTTTTCTCCTCATCGTTCCATAATCAAATTTCTTTATTAATGTGTAGCCGTTCTTTCGAAACATTCAGCATAATGTTTACACTACGAGGGTGGAACAATGAGTGCCCGCTTTGAGAATGAAAATGCAAGTTTTTCACAATTTTTTATTTAATTTTTTTTACTGTAATCTGTTTTTAGGACGATACGCTTTTCCTAATGTTCATGCCATTTTTTTAACCATCTATGAAATATGATTTGCCAAACACTTTAAAATAGGTGTCAGTCTCGCTGATGACATCCTATTTCGAGCAATTCGTGCCATAATTTACCCTATGTCCCTGTCAATTTCTTATCAAATCGGTTTAATAATTTACTCTAGCACAGGCCTGTGATCGTGTGCCCTTTCTACAAAAAGTCCATGGGGAAAAAATCGTAACTGTCATCGGGCCAAAATAAATATATACATACTTTAAGTTTATAACATTTTATATTGTAATTAAGCTGGCAACGTCGTGAGTGAAAGTAGCCTATTATTTGGAACACTTTCCTTTATGTCAAAATCGTTCTAAAATGTTCCTTAGATCATTTTCTGGTGTGGAAAGTAATCACGACTTTGGCCGCATCAAGAAAATAGTTTTGTTACCGCCAAGGATAGTGATGCTGATGAATTGGTTTCGGTTGATGATCTGATCGAAGCAGCTAAGGTAGCTCAGTCAACTGCGGAAGAGAGAGTCAAGCGAATCGCTTCGCTAAAGGATGAAATGGATAAACTCACGATTGAGTTAGGAACAACTGCAGAAACTTGCTGAAGTAAAGAGTCTTGCCAGCGCTAAGCTGGAAGCTATTCGCAAAATCGATTGTAGATACCGTGAACTCATTCCACACGGTAAGCCCAACTATAAGCTCTTTCGAAAATCAGTCGAATATGGAAAATTTGTTAACAATTTTAAATCGTAACCAGATGCAGGTGTTACCGTTATTTTCTGGTCGTGGCAGGAAGGAATAGCCCTATTTCGAAGCTTTAAATCGACCACAATTGATGGGAAATACCATATAATGGAAAAGAGAAAGTTACTCGTTTTCACACGGCTCTGAAAGGAGAGGCTCTTTTTTTGGTAAGTGATCGTTTGAGATACCATATTCAGGTGCAGAAGTGATTATGACTTCGCTGCGGGGGATATATGGAAGTCCCGATGTATTGGTTCACAGTTACGTTCACTTTTTACGTTCACACAGTGGGGAAGGAACTTTTCGTTGAACTAGAATTGAAAGGTGATACTTTTAGGTTGGACAGTGTCATTTGTCAATCGGCCGAAAAGATCTTCGCAATATTTTTCCCACGACGGTAGCAAACATGATGACGTACTTCAATATCTAGTAAGGCGTGATTTGACAACCGAGGAATTCGGAGTGCGACCTCCATTTAAATACCTGCTTTAAATGTTATGGAGCGGACCCTCCGCAAGGTTGGAGGACGCAGACGTTGCTGCGAAAGTCAATGCAGTTTCTTTGAACTCGCCCTTATTGAAAGGTACAGATAACCTTGTTCCACTTCAAATTCCGAGAGCGGCACGTTGCGGTAAATGCAGACGTACGAGAAATATTTCATTGCGTAAGGTTTCGAAGCAGATCAACAATGCCAGCGGATTCTTTGTAGAGATGGTGGTACTGCCAGCAAGCCGCCAGTCTACATTATGCAGGTGATGATGTTTGGCCCTTGTTGTTCCCCCACCTCTGGGCAATTTTTTTTTGTTTTTTCATAATTGACGCGCTCACAAGGGATTTATGTATCCTTAAGATGTTTGCACATAGCCCGGGCGAAAGGAAGTTAGGAAGGGAAAAAAGAGAGGTACCGATGTGCGTTGGTTTCAAGTGTTTGCAAGTTATACTGGCTAGGAAATAAAGAGCTCCGCAGGGCATTCCATAAGCGAGTTGTACGGCTTAGGAAAGAATCACGATATTTCAGAGTACGTCCGAACATGGGCTTGAGGGTATATTGATGAGCATTCATAGCGAGACGGGTGTTACGATTAAAAACATGAAGGGGCGGAATGCTACTGGCAATTTCAGTGGAGCATTGGTGGTGAAAAAAGCGATACAACAAGGTGAGACAGGAGACATTACGCCGGTGTTCGAGGGTTATCGCACGATTTTGGATCCTATCTAGCAGGTGCAAAGAGGTCTTAGGGGCACCTGGTGTGAAATATTTCTTTCATCGCTTGAGGAAACCTAGATACTTTGCAGCATTTTTGGCGACATCGAATATGTTGTCATTCCAACGTAAGTTGGAAACGAGTATGAAAAGCAAAGAGTACTGTCGTCAGCAAAGGAATATATTGGATTAGAAGTGACAGACAAGAGATCATTGATAAAAATTAAAAAGAGTGTCGGAGACAGAACGGAGCCCTGGGGCACACCGGTGAATATCAGACTTGAAACCATACATGACAACTTGAATTGAACGTTCCGAAAGGTAGTTTCTAATCCATTGAAGAAGAGAGTCGTCGATCCCAAATACACGCATTTACGACAAAAGAGCCTGCCAAACTCTGTCAAATGCCTTTGAAATATCAAGTGCAACTATCTTGCTATCCTGAAACAGTTGATGGACTGATAAATTGAATTTACGTGGATGACGACAGTTGCTGTTAGTAGAGATACCATCCGAATTTGCAAGTCGATGAACTTTGACTTAGTTGGTTTGCAGACGAACTGTCGATCTGTTTTAGAACATATGCCTGAAGTCAATATCAAAGCAAGTCTGCTCAGCATTGATCCTAACGAGTCCGAAAATTACGTCTCTAAGATTTTGGGAATGTATTGGCATCCCTCTTCGGATCATTTGCTATCAGATGATGGATACTGGAAGAAGCTGCTGGAACCTGATGCTGATATTTCAAAGCCAGAAATTCTTAGGACCTTAATGACCTTATTTCCTGTTTCATCATTCGCCGAAGGGTAATTTTGCAGGAGATCTGGCGAGAGGGCTACGATTGGGATGAGCCGATATGTGGAGCTTTAAGGAGTCAGTGGTTGGGATTTTTTAGGTGATTGAGTGTGCTAAGGGGGAAGTAAAATGTTCCCGTGCGAGTGTGTCATGGACTTCTAATTCTTCCAAGATAAGTTTGATTAGATTTGTTGACACCTCAAAAAAAGCTTGCTCTGGCGTATCTTATTGGCGTTTTGAGCAAAATGGAAATGTGGAGTTAGCGCTTGCAATGGCAAAAGCAAAGGTGGCTGCTGTTAAGAAATTGTCAGTGCCTCGTTTAGAACTGTAAGACGCTGTGCTTTGTATTCGGGTTGCGGAAACAGTCAAGAAATCCCACAACCTGATGAGTTGATATTCCTGTGCGATTCTAGGACCGTGCACTCATGGATAAGTTCTTCAAAATTCAAATTTCCATCCTTTGTCGCAGTTCTTGTTGGTGAGATTTTAGAGACTACTGCCTCAGATCAATGGTGGTTTATTGGATCTGCGGATAATGTTGCTGATGATGGAATTAGATGGGGTGAGCTATCAAGAACTGCGAGAGTGTTTACGGGATCTGAGTTTTTGAAAGGTTCCGGAGCCGATTGGCCTATATCACCAGGAAAGGCTGTCAGATCAGGTAACCGAGATTGATTTAAACCCTAATTTCTCAGAGAACGTGCACCAAATTAACGTGTCCTATGAGGCCTTTGATGAGTTGAGGCCAGAGTTCCGTTTGAGATGTTTCAAGGACTTCTTAAGAGGGATGACAACTGAGACAAGGGGAATTTCGCAACACCTTTATAAATTATTCGAACTGAAGACTGGTTATTCAGGAATATCCAACAAGATGCTTTTCACGCCGAGATTGCTTGTCTTCGAACACAGCGATGTTTAAAATTCACGAGTTCCCTTCTGAGTTTAAGTCAGCTCATTGAAAAAGAGGGTACAATGCGGTTGAGGGTGCAGAAAGTAAATATATCCTACGCAGCGCAAAATCCAGCAATAAAGGGTTTTCCAATAGAGACTTGATAACTGTCAGTTTATTCAGTAAACTCAACATTTTCATCATGGTAAAGTACACGAACGAGCAACGTCTGTAAATTATAAAAATTTTCTACCGAAATTCGGAGTCGGTGACTGCAACTTTAAGAGCGTTAACTCCAATTTTCGGTTGTAATTCTCGACCTAGTAGACAGGCAATAACAAGTTTAGTGCAAAAATTTGAGTCTACTTATTCGTTGTGTGATGTTGTCAGTGAGATAACGGGTTGGTCGAAGTGTCGAAAATATCGCTACCGTTCAGGCGTCCGTAGCAAACGATCCAAACCAGTCAATTCCACGACGTTCTCAAGAATTGGGCATCGCTCAGACCACATTATGACGTAGAATTGAAGCCGATGGACCATTTGAAGCGACGTACGTTCTTCGATAGGGTTCTGGAGAAGATGCGCCATGATGATGAATTTCATCGCAAAATCATCTTCAGTGACGAATCTAATTTTTGGCTCAATGGGTTCATCAATAAGCAAAATATGCGTTATTGGTCGGGCGAAAATCCACATGTGCTTCGTGAATCACCACTTCATCCACAAAAAATAACTGTTTGGTGCGGTTTGCATGCCGGCGGCTTTATTTGGCCATATTTTTTCGTCGATGATAACGATCGTCACGTTACTGTGAATGGTCAGCGTTATCGCGCCATGATCACCGATTATTTTTGGACCAAATCGGAAGATATGGACTTGAACGACATATGGTTTCAACAGGATGATGCCACAAGCCACACAGCACACGTTACAATTGATTTATTGAAGAGTAAGTATGGTGAGCGTGTTATCTCAAGAAATGGGCCAGTCGATTGGCCGCCTCGTTCGTGCGATTTAACGCCGCTTGACTATTTTCTGTGGGGCTACGTTAAGTCATTGGTTTATGCCAACACGCCGACGACGTTGGAAGAGCTCAGAGCCAACATTGAACGCGAAATAGCGGCCGTTTCGGCCGAAATGTGTGGTCGAGTCGTTGAAAATTGGGTCCAACGAATCAACCGCTGCAAACGTGCCAGCGGTGTTTTTGAAATATCTCAAATGGTTTGCGTTTTATTTAAAAAAAAAGTTGTCAAGTCCTTATGGAAAATCCTATATTACCCAATCGGGGACATGAACAACGATTTCAGATATTATAGAGAGAGAGAGTATGGAATATAAGCATCCGTGGAGTGGTGGCTCGAGTCAAGTCAAGGTGTTTCATGTGTCGAATTTTTAAGGCGAAACCAGTTATGCCGCTCATGGGCCAGCTTCCTAAAGGTCGGCTAGACTTCGATTCAAGACTCTTCACACACGTTGGGGTCGATTGCTTCGGGCCAATGTGTGTGAAATATGGAAGAAGTTCAGTTAAACGTTATGGGATGATATTTACAGGCGTAGCCTTTCGAGTCGTGCATACTGAGGTTCTAAGTGACCTCAGTTTGGACCAGTGTACTATAGCGGTGCGACATCTAGCGTAGATTTCATTCTAAGGGGAGTGACTCCACGGGAAGACGTTCTTATGAACGCGTTAATCGAAGCCCATTTACAAACGAAAAGACCCCAAATTCAATCTTTTTGGAGACGTAGATCGAGATGTCACAGCGCCTGGAGATTTCTTTAGTCATGATCAGTGGAGTAGGCTGTATGAGAGAATTTACAAGACGTTGGTACACTGAGAACCTGCCCTAAATAACGAGGCGTTCAAAGTAGTACAGAGAGACAAGACCGGTGGAAGTCAAGACAGCATTGTTCTCGTGGAGGAGCCAGGCGAAATTTGTTCAGGGAGGAAGCTGCGTAGAGTTGCCAAAGTTTACCCAGGTTCAGATGGCATAGTGCGGACCGCATTTTGGGGAAATGGTCTGTTGGCAGGCTCCGGGGTGTTATCGAGCCGAAAAAAGTTTTTTTAAGTGTATAACATTTTATTTTGTAATTAAGCTGGCAATATTGTGAGTGAAGGTAGCCTATTATTAACGCTTTCCTTTATGTCAAAATCGTTCTAGACTGTTCCCTAGATTTGAAATATCTGCTTTTTCTTGTTAATTTTTTGGTTTGGAAAGTAACCACGACGTTGGCCGCATCAAGTTTAAGTTTTTTTTTTTAAGATTTCCCACCATTGCAAGAATTTTCTTTTAAGTAGGTACTTGAAAAACCTTTGTCAAATTTATATTGTTTTTAGAAAATAAAATCAATTACACACAGGATATTTATTTTTTGGACAAGAAACTTTATGCTAACTGCATGGCAACAGTAACCATGGCCTGTCCAGTCGATGGAAGCAGATGATTGTAACTTGGTCTCTGTTATGTAGTAATGAATTCAGGTTTCATCACGTCTGCCGGCAACGTAGGTCTTCTACTAGGTTTATGGGATTCCAGAACCATTATTGCAACTTTTTGGCCCAGAATTGGTCTCTATTAATATTTAAGTTGTGTAAGTTCATTTTGTTCGTGATTGATAACAGCCAACATACATATGTTATTTATTAATAGTTATAGTTACACATTGTGATCTAGAAAATCCTCACAAGCTAAGCTATTCGTTCCGAACTCTTTTCCTCTTTGAGATTCCATTCAAAAGATCATCGAAATCATTTCAAAAAATTTCCTTTCTCGATTGCTCATTGTTTACTGCGTTTAGGAATTCTGAAAACACAATATTGCCCGGCATCAGGGCGCTCCTCCTCCGCTGTGCAGAAGAATTAGCCGGCGAAGTTGTGTATTCACAGACGCCCTTTTGTACCTTTTTTCTATATAGTGTCTAGACGTGCGAGACAATAATGTCGACAGATTTCGAGTAGTTTATTATATGTTACTTGTATTCCGCCTCAGGCTCATCTAAAGCGTTAAGCTGTTTCTATATAAGTAGCCTTAGTAGCCTTTACATCGATATTCTACAAGTCATTGCTACAATGATTAATTTATACAATTTAGGATGGAGAGTCTTTTAAGGCATAATACATTAAACGACTTACCTAGCGTTTGCACAGGCGAGTTAAGCTAGTACGGTCTACGAGTACATGTGTTGTGTATCTGTACACGAGAGAGTGGACTGGTAGCCAACTAGTAGTTTTAATAGCAAACGAATTTTGCTTACAAGTTATGTTGCTAGTTGGCCTTCTAGTAAATTGATGTTTGTGTGTTGCTTTCTCCTTTTTACTACTACAGATGTTCTTCTGTCTCATTTTAGAATCCTCTTTTTTTCAATTAGTACGAGGAGCGTTCAACATATTCTCGATATCGGGGTGAAGCTGTGGTTGTATATATAAATTGACTTATTTATCAAATAATACTATTATTTTAGTGCATTCATGTAAAATTTCATATAAATGTGATTATTAATTCGCGTTTTATCTCTAGTTAAACAGAATCATAATGGCAACTGAGACGATAATGGTGAAAATTGAGCATCGCGCTGTAATTAAATTTCTCACTCAGCAAGGAAAAAGTCAAAAAACTATTCATGAAGAGATGGTGGCTGTTTACCAGGGTTCCGCACCTTCATTATAAACTGTGCAAAAGTGGTCAAGTGAGGCAGAGAGAGCATTGAAGACGACCCCCGCTCCGGCGCCCCGGCTACTGCTTGTACGGGAGAAAGCATCAAAGAAGTCGAAAAACTTGTTCTTGAGGATGCCCGAATAAAGGTGAAAATGATGGCAGAGATCACCAAGCTTTCAATTGGTACCATTCACACCATTCTTCATGACCATCTTAACCTTTCAAAGGTCAGTGCAAGGTGGGTGCCACGAATGCTCACAGCGCGTCAGAAAAAAGTGAGAATCGCATGCTGTAGAGAGCTTTTGGAGATGTGTAGTGAAAACGCGGACGGTGTTATGGATCGAATTGTTACTGGGGACGAAACATGGGTCCACCACTATGACCCTGAAAGCAAACAAGAGTCCATGCAGTGGCATAAAAAAGGAACAGACCCCCCGAAGAAGTTCAAAGTCACTCCGTCAGCCGGGAAGCTCATGGCCACAGTTTTTTGTGACTCAAAGGGAATCTTGCTCATTGAGTACAAAAAAAAGGTGGAACCATCAACGCCACATCCTACGCTTCCACTTTGCATAATTTGCGGGAGGAAATTAAAAAGAAAAGACGGGGTAAACTCGCAGCGCGTGTGTTGCTTCTTCATGACAACGCTCCTGTTCACACGGCGCGAGTTTCCAAGGCTGCTGCGCGAGATTGTGGTTTCGAAGAAATCCAATACCCACCCTATAGTCCAGACCTTGCCCCTAGTGATTATTTCCTGTTTCCGGATTTGAAAAAATGTCTTCGTGGAAAAAGATTTTCGGATGATGAAGAACTCAAGTCGGCAATAAATGGGTATTTTGCAGAAAAAGAGGAAATTAATTTTTTTGAGGGTTTAAAAAGCATATCTCAAGATGTAACAAATGCACTGATGTTAGGAGAGATTATATTGAAAAATAAAAACAATTTAAATTGAATTCGCATTTTCCTTCATATCGATACCGAGAATATATTGAACGGCCCTAGTAAATTGCACAAACAATTTTATGAATGCACAATCCCAAACGATGGGACGGAAATTTTAAAATACTTATTACAGGATGAATTCTGTTGTGCATTTTGGTTTTTTTTTCTTATTGCAGTTAACAGGTATATTGGGCAATTTTTGAGCTGAAAATTGCCATCACCCCTTATCAGACTAGTCAAGCGATTGTTTTTCGCCTCGAATTTCGATATGGTTAATAAAAATTGATTTATCCACATAGTTCTCCTTATCTTTCGTCCTATTCTTGCTCTTCAGCATTTTCAACTTTCAACAGTAAAATGTTTTTCAATTTTGACCTTTTATTTTGAATTGATGATGACATTTTATTTTTTATGATTTTTTCTGCTTTCCGTACGTTGCTGATGATGACATTCACAGAATGATCCAAATAGCATGATACATGACTAAACGCACATTGATATTGTATTACTAGTGATACATACAGTTAAATGACACTAGACCTATGATAAAACCGTACTAGCTTAACTCGCTTGTGTAAACCCTAGATTAGATACTTACTCGTAATTTCTGCAAAAGAGCTACATGCTCGTAAAGGACACAACGTTAATAGCCAACATTAAACAATATTGAATAGCCACTCAATGATTTTCACGCATTTAATCTTGCATTTCAAGACATTGTTGCCAAATCAATTTGTTTTGGCATTTCACCTCCTCAAAATCGGTACTGCTAAGTGATTGTTCATTGAAACGGGTAGCTGGGTTTTATGTGATATGAAGCACCAGTCAACATAAGGACATGAACCCAAACAAATAACTACAAATATTTCAAAGATTTCGCATACCATATTTTTTTCTCTTCGTAGACCATATTCGTGTTTGTATGGTGTACTCGTATTCTTATTGCCACACCACTCAAATAAAGAAATATGTCAGCAGAATGACTTGGGTGGCACTGACTGAGAACTTAGAATCAAAAGAGCAAAAAAACTAAAATTCAATTATTCCTTTCACGTTTTAGGAAATATGGTTTTTGGTTCTGTTCTATGAACGGTCAATGGTGCTTGCAGTCAAATCTTAAGCTATTTTTTTTTTGCTTCTTGTAGTATGAATTCGCCCCTGATGTGGTTTCTTTATTTTTGCTCCGTGGCAAATTTTAGCCACAATTTATAGCGACTACTCTGGCAGAAATTGCTCTTTAGTACGTTTTGGGTTGGTTCGTTTAGTTCCTTCTTATTTTTGTGTCCTTTACACAGTTTTTTTTCGCAATTGTAAATTACAGTCATTATTCATCAGATTTCCGGAAACGTTTCAACTTAATTCAGCCGTTTTTGTCCGCCGTTCTTTTCGGTTTTGCTCTTCAACTGGAAGGAGCGACAACTGTGAGACAAATTTTCTGGAAATCGGATTAAAGCTGCCCAGGATATACGAGTATGTACGAGTATTTGGTAAGAACGCTTTTTTGAATTTGAAAACCAACAATTAAAAATTTTGAATCATAGTAAGGATATGCCGTTAAAATACATTTGTTCTCACCAGCTGCAGGCGTATTTTGAAATCAATTATACTTCAAATGAACGAGCAATTTTATGTAGAGTTTTTTCAAGTACTTTTGTGAATGAAAATGTTCATTCGCAGAAATCGTCATAACATAATTGCGTATAAATGTAACAAAGTTGAGAGAAAGCTTCAATGAGTGCTTACCGACTGTGGCTGCCTGTTTGCTAAGTACTCCTAGGGCATGTATGCATTGGAATTGCGATTTCTTCAAATAAAGATCGAGCGTTGCACGACGATGGCTGCTGCTACTTCTGCTGGAAGTGTGCGCAATTTCGAGTAAAGTATAATTAACTCTGGGAATAAAACGAAAGCAACTGTTGCAAAAAGGCAAATGCAGTATCTACCATTTCTTAGTTATGTTTAACCCCAAAGGGGATTGTATTTAAACACAAAATACATCTAATGCCTTTAGAAATGAGAACACAAACGCTCGTATGTATGTACATAGAAGCGATGAAGGTGCATTTTATACTCTCATGCTATGTATAGTTGAAATAGTTTGTAGGTATGGGCTGCCATAGCTCGTAAACCGCATATAATACAAGTGTTTTCAAAAGTCTTTGTATGTAATTTGTCGGAAGGGTAACCCTAACCAAAGCAAGCACCCTATCAACTGTGGTCTGTACTTTGTGTCCGATTAGATAACACAATCTATGTTGTTAAGGTTGTAATATTAAATTGGCAACCCACAACGGATGCAAAATGAAAACATTTTCGGGATCACTGCTTCAGAACACTAAAGCCAAGCACAGAGGGACATATTCGTACATATGTACGTACATATGTAAATAAATGAGAGTTAAGGACGAATGAAGAAGAGAAAATAATATGTCTACTCCTATTGTGTGATGTCGCACAGAGTGATTTCTTTTATATACATATGTACTCGTATGTATGTTTTCCTTTTTTTTTAAGAAACGAAAATTAAAACAACAATTACAAACTTGGGAGTAAATTGGAGTGTATTACATCATGGGTTGATGCCCCTTAACCCGAATACGGATACTAAAATAGAATCTCATAAGCCGTTTATGTTCATGTACGAGTAGTTTGACTATGGCACTCGAAATATTGAGTTGAAATAGTATCCAAAGGCATTTTGCCATAGTACAGACTGTATAAAAGGCGGGGGGAATATATGAAAAAGCTGTATGGAGTGAATGTGAAAGAGGAATAGATAGATAAAGAGTGACTGAGGAAGAAAGTGAGAAGTGTGGGTCTGATAAAATGTCGAAACCATTCGGCTGTCCAATAAATGTCAATTACTTTCAATTTGCAGCTTTGGAAGGATTAAACTGATACATTAAAATCTCTGAGAGAATGAGAGGAGAGTAAAATACAGGGATATTGCAATTATGTTCCGCATTGAAGGCGACAGCAAACAAGAGCCAAGAGCAATGATGATGCCAGGAATGTCATGGCAACTGCCTTTCCTGGTAGACGCTTGCATAATGGAGGCAGATGGATTTAAGGCTTCCGCTCATCAACTCTATAATGTGGTGAGATTGCTTAATTTTCCAGAGCATTCCTGCGATATTTGCTTGGTAGATACATCGGTATGTAGGTACATAACTCTGGTACAAGTATATACATATACATACACATATATAATACCATACATTTTAACAATCATTATAACGTTTGGATTAATTAATGAAATAATAACAATAGCTGCTGATGGATGAGAAGCAGCGTGGACGTCTGAAAAGCCGCAACATTAATTAAATGAAATGCAAGACAATAGAGACGAACAGAAATCTGAAATTTTGTTTTGTATATATTTTTACCTGCCAACTTGGAGTAATGTATTCGTGGTCGATTTCTTCCACCCACAATAAATGAACAATATAGCAAGGACACTATAATGTTCGATATATCATTTCAACTCGAGTTACTGCGTTTACAAGGTTCATATTCTTTACGAATATACATATTAAGGCAATCATTAATGTGCCTTTAATGTATCTAATTAAGCCTGGTGAAGACGGCATATGTGTAATGTTACAAAGCAACAGTTTATTTTGGACAGTTTTTGTTGCTGGGCTCGTTAAACATTTAGTAGAATAGCAGTACTGGCAATTTTTTGTCATAAAGTCCTGTCGGTAACAAACACAACAAAAACTCACCTAAGTTCCTCTCGTTTTTATAGTCCAAGCTTAAAATATATATTCATTGTAGTCGTTGTTTCACAGTCATAAAAGACCACTCTTCTCCTTGGGTCACTAAGAAATAAACGAAGAAGAGTACCTACTCGTATCCAAATAATTAAAAATGCAATGTCCTTTCAGCAAATGGTCCTTCACAATATCTCCTCGAGTTGATGATAAACATTATTACTTGCGATTTGACAACAGAGAATGATGAACATAGTGGTGGGTTGGGCTTCGTATTCGGGTAGTAGAGTCTTGTAAACAAAAGGACTTATGGACTTCTGGACCGACTCAATACTCACTACGTACATAAATACATATCCAAAGAAAATAGAAAAAAAAAAGAAAAAGAAATGAAAAGGAAGAAAATGAAAGTCAACAAGCCTCCACAGGAAACAAAAATATTTACTAAATGATGGAGTATTTGATTTTTTCTTCATTAGATCTCTGTTGTCCTTATGAGTAGAGTCGACTCGACTGTGGCTAAAAGTGTGCTGCTGCTGCTGCAAAAAAAAAAAAGACTGAAAGGAAGAAAAAGCGAATAATTTCTATCTTAGTGGGGCGCATATAAAAGTAAAAAGCACTAAACACAGTGTGTGTACACACATCTGAGAAGTATCTGGAGTATTCCTTGTGGCTACACTTGTTCTCGTTTCCATTTCTATTCTCTGACAAGTCCTCCTTGCTCTGCCACCAGTCAACAAAGTTTTTAGAGAAAAGAGTGAAATTTTGCGGAAGGTTTGGTGAAGCGTTGCCTCCTACTCGACTGACTTTTGTGATGCTTGCTTGCTGTAAGCGCGCGCTTTGCTTTTTTTTTTTCGTTCTTTTATTCTCCTTCTACTTTGTCTTCCTTCTACTACTTCTTGCTCCATTTGTTTGTTACCATTTTAGTCAATTACTGGCTTGTTAATTGCTTTCAGGATGCAAACATTAGACGTTGTTGTTTTTCTGTTTTCTTTACCAAAAACAGTATAGGGATTGTTTTGCTTTATGTAGAGTAAGAAATGAAGGATAATAGCGAAAACGATGTCCTTTTGGTTTATTAGTATAAGTAGACCCGTATGTTGGCTAATGTCAAATGAGTGAGGATACGTAGCTTTCAAGTATCTTATAGAAAAGTTTAATTGATTTCCATCCACAACTGTGACATACGAGTAGAGTGGCATGTCATACGCTTTTAATTGTGGTTGTGGTTACTCCATATACTTCGCTACTCACTTAAGTACATATGTATGTCGCATATACTCGTAGGTATGTGAGAATGCATTATTAATTTAACATGAACCGATTTAAGTTGCACCTACGTACATTTATAGATGCGATGTCATAATTCACTTAAGTGCGAGTTGAAAATTGTGAGTGGGTTACTTTTAGTTTAAGTTGCTGGAAGCTATCCTAAAAGTACTATTATTACGTAGTTTTGGTTTGCTTGGTACCAACTCGTATACAAAAACGAGTAACTTTATACTCTTAACAACAAGGCCTTATTTTATTATTCTTCTGGGACAAGTTTCGAATAACTTAACGCCAAAGGGCTTCCCTTCATCTTCTTAAAGTTTTTTGCTGGTTGCCTTAAGCATGTTGCTGGTTGCGGATGGGTGAATATCTTCTTTTCTTTCGCATAAAGATTTCGTTATATTGAGGCTTATCGAGAGGAAATTATAATTTTATGGCGTTACAGCTTGGGTGACAAAAGGTCTTCGTGCGAAATTGTGTGACTTGACGCCATCGTCACCTTCATCTTCACCGCTACCGCTACCGTCACTGTCACCAACCCTTACATCGACACCGACACCGACAACACCGATGAAAGTGAACCTTCGGTAAATCCTTATTAGGACCAATTTGTAAAGTACTTACAAATACCTTATTTGAACTAGGGAACAGGGAGAAGAAGAAGAAAAGTGTTCACTCGTATTCTTGGAATATTCGTAGATTGTGGAGAGATTGGGACATCATCAGAGCGAGACGTGACCTAAATTAAGCATAGGGATCAAAAATATGTCACTTGTCGTGGGTATGGTATTCAAAAAAGGACGCTTTTTCGCTCTCATTTTCATTGAGGAAAAGGTTTAAGGAAAATGGTTTTTATCAACTAAAATAAAAATTATTTTTTTTTTAATGTATTATTATGTACATAATTTTTGATTTATTCAAAAGGTACAAAGAACGAGTTGTTTGTTGAAATGTTATTCAAACGTAAGAATATTTATATTTATAAGCAAATTATATAGTAATGCTTATTAGTTATTAAATGTTAGCTTGGGTGTTGATATGAATATATTTACAATAATTAAGACTACGAAAGAAAATACGAAATGCAAGTAGGGGTTTGAAAATTTAAAATTTGAATTGAATTTAACTCTATCTTTGAAATCATCGAAAAAGTTGTGTATAATGCAAATTTTCATTCAGATTCTGGAAATAATTTGCAGTCCTTAGAGTGCTACTTGAACTTGATTCGCCTACAAAAGGGAAAACTTCATTAATTTTAATTAGAAAAGCATTCTATTTGTCTCAGAACCTAATGAAGAGCTTTCTAATGGCATTGTGAGCGCCAAACTTTACCATATCTCTTTCTATAAAATCAATCTTTAATTTATTCCGAAATTCGTTGAAGTCTAATTTTCTTAGAAAGGAACAAGGAAAAAAAAAAACACAAAAAAAAAAAAATCAAAAACGCTTCAGTGAACATTAGTGCAAGGTGATATTGGCAGCAAGGAATATTCATTGCTTAAAATCTGCTAGAAGCAGTAGCTGCGGCAGGAACGTCTGCACAGTAACTTGGTGCTAAATTGTAAAAAGTAAGATTAATCATGAAGTATAGCCACAAAAGAGCGCACCGTAGAACGAGAACTCGATATTATTTTCGAAGTTTTCTATACGAGTATTTCATTAGAGAATAAGAGGGTCACCATTTACCATTGGTACTAATTCAATGACGTGCGGTTTTTAAGGAGTAAAATCTCTCCTGTTGGCTTCGGTATGTGGAGTGGTATGTCTTATTCTGTATGAGGCATGCGGTGTGTTTCTAATTGCGATTGCGAGGTTATTATCAAAAGGTTGCACGCTGCAGTCTTTGGAACGAATGAATTACGAGAATTCCACTTTGGTCTGAAGTGATAATTGAATTTCTAAGAATCGAATTAAGTTCGTCACAAAAAATAGTGGCTGAATATTCATCAACTCAAAAAAAAAAAAAAAAAAAAATCAATGTCTTCGTTGAAAACGAGGTCGAAGGATACAGCCTGGAGAAGAAACTAAGGAAAGGTTTTTTTTTTTTTTATATTTGCACAAAGCCACCGCTTTTGACGTTGCTGCTTCTCAAGAAAAATCATTTGTTAGTTTGTCAATTTTGAAATTTTGCATAGTAGATTGGGAAAATGAATGGTTGATAATATGCCCATTGCTCATAGTACTTCGTCCCTCAATCGCATTCCAAAAATGTTGACGTATTAAACTCTTTTTTTAAGCTTGAAAAGCATTATGCATGTGAATGTATTTGACAAGCAATTTCTTCTTCCGCTTTACAAAAGCAGCCACTAGTCAATGGCGCCTTTTATTCAGTTCCAGTTCGACAGGATCGATGAACGTATGAGAAACGGAAATATGATTTTGTGCAAATGAACATCAATTTGAAATTTGAAATCGAAAAAATATATTATACAAATGTGTAGATTTGAAAATATTGTGAAAAGGCTCCAAGATGTTATTCGTAATGGTTAGACATGGCTTTTGATTGTCTGACATCGATTTGGTAAGAGATGTTAAGATGCTTCTGTCGAACTCATTTTGGAGCTTGGTGTCGGGACCGTATGTTTTTTATTCTACCTCCTCGATATTGCGATAAATAGGATAATCTCAATAAGTAGTCGTAGTTTACAAGCAACAGCGTGTAAAATTGACTTACATACTTATACATATATCCGTTTGTATGGACTTGTATGGGATACACACGGATCAGGATAGTACGAGTAGGATAGTATGCATGTGAAAGCTAGAAAATAAGAAAATCCTATTATTACCGTCAAAGAAATTTTCATCGAATAAGAAGTATGCATAACAGTACACCTCTACATTAGTATTTATGTATGTATAATCGCACTTCGATGACATACGTATGTAGGTGTCGTATGCAGGTATAGCTCACAGGCTACTTGTATGTATGGAGAGGATACAGAAGACCCATAAGGAAATCACTATCGTTGGCTTGATTCATTTGTTTGCCTTAGTTCGCTTTTGGCTTATTCTTACGTTCTTTCGCTGGTTGGTTTGGTCTTTTGTGAGAGGAGGCACAAACTAAGGTTGTATGTGTATGTATGTGTATGTGAATAACATTACAGGATAGCTAAATCCCCTAAAACCATTTGCATTAACAAAACGAAGAGAAATTCGGTGCGCACGAAAGCGAAGATGGGATGTAAAATCAACCACCCACCTTTGCTGCTCTAAGAATCCATGCTGGGGCTCGATGGAGCTGACTGAGAATGTAGAACATCAGATTGAGTCAGTCGACTTTATCAGGATGGATGATTGCATTCATGTCAGGCCGACAGCGTTCCTTGAAGGTGACATGAAAAGGTATGTCAAATTTTATAGGTGATAGCATAGACATTTTTTTTTTTCGTAGCGCCAGCACTAGAAATTGTATGCTTGTTGGACGTAAACATAAAATGAAAACGGTGGCGTAGTAAAGGACTATGGCTGTAATGCAAATAATATTCGTTTTCGTTCGACTCGACTCTTGTGATTGAATTGGGATAAGACTGGGATGCTTGGCAGGTTAGAGTATAAATCACATGCTTTTCTTTTCTATTTCAAGAGACATTCACTTTGTGAATGTTAAATAAATTGGTACTTCAAATTGGACGACCGTTTAAATAAGGTTAATGGAGCTTTTTATAGTAAAATTTTCCGAGTGTAGACGAAATTTTTTCACAACACAAAGGCTGTTCTATTTGAATTCAAATTAGATAAATGAAGCTCAGTTCATATTCTAGATAAACATGCATATGTTCTTCCTTCCGAATTCCTTTAAGAACTTGTGTTTATATTTTAAAATATTGAATTGACTACTTAGTCAGAATCAGCTTCATTGTTAATGTTTATTTGTAGCAAACTAATGATATCTGTTTTGTATGCATAATCTAATGAACTATATTTTTCCTGTCACTTCAAATGACTTGTGAAAATACTTATAAAGTGTCTGCAGCAGGGCTTTTAGCCACGTCTGTCTAAGCGTCATCTCGTTCATGCATATAATCGCTTATGAATGAATTATTAATTACACTTTAATGAACGTACTTGTACGAGTACTCCTCCAAAAATCCAACGTCGACATCATGAAGCATTGATGCTGATACTGGCGCTGTACCTACAGTAACATGCCGCGACGTAACACAGCCCTAAAAGTTATTTGGAATTTCATGATTATCCGCAGAAGTTGTTGGTGTTGTTTTGTTGTTCCCATTTTTCGAAGCTCATTCGAGTGTTTTGTACTGCAATCGGTTTTTGCTAATTCTGTAAAAAAAAGCAAAAACGAACATGCTAAAGAGACAGTGATATGTGAATAAAGCCATATGCATATCATGTATATGATACAAGTCATGAGTTGTATTGGGACAGGTTTACTTGAGTATCTAGATTTTGACGGGAGGTAAGCAACATAAATATTTTATTTGGCAAGCATTGGTTTACGGATCTATAATTGAGGCTTACAAAGTTTGTATGTGATATAATTTGACATTGACATTGTCATTCGTAAAAAAAGTTTATGACATTGAATGACTTGATGAGTAATGCCATAGTTTTCCTTGTTCGAATAGCAACTTTTTGGCAAACTTAAAGAAATAAATGCATACATACAAACAATTAAAGTGTGAATGGATATGTGTAGATTGCAATCTCAAATTGATATATTATATATATTTAAAAAAATTATGTGGAACATCCTTTAGGTAACAGAAAGAAATATGTTCAATTTTACGAGAAATAAGGAAAGACGGATGAAAACAGGAACCATAACGTCCCAAATCCAAAAGGATACCAATAGGTAGCACTCCTAATCAGTATTACAAATCGCGCCTGGAACAAAGTAGTTTTCATTTTCCCAATAAGGTTTGCCAGAACTCCCGCATACCACCTCCTGACGGATATAAATAACTGTGTTACAGATTCTCTACCATCATGGAAAGGCGTACGTTTCAATAACATTTACAAATCATAAAATTTTTTATCACAATTTGCAGTCAGTTACGGCTACCTAATGTGCGTTTTAGTGAAAGATTTGAATCGATGCATTCACTTCATAATTTTGCCGTACGTGTAAAACAGCAAAACGCCAGAAGTGAAGAGAATATTGTGACTGTACAAGAGTCGGCAAGTCAAGACCGCAATCAATCGATTCCGCCCGTTCACTCGCACATGCTTGTGGCGTATTTTGCGAACAAACTTAACTGAACGTCTGCATAGGTTCGTATTGAGCCAAGAGTTAATTAAAGCCAAATGACCATCATAAACTTCGCTGTACTTTTGCTGATTGGTCTCTATTAAAGTTCCAAAAATTCATTCTCAATGACGAGGCTTTGGTTAAATGGTTTGGTGAAAATCAAAATTGCCACATTTGGTGAAGCGTACAGTCGGAGGTGTTTCAACAGTAACCATTATATACGGAATAATTGATTGTTTGGGGTTGTTTTCTTGCCGGAGGTGTCATTGAGCCACTCATCTTCCGAGACGATGCCGGCAAGCCGGTTACAGTTGCTGGAATATCGGCTGAATTATGCGAAAAAGCCATACAAAATTGGTTGCAGCGCATCCAAGCGGTTTCATTAAAGACATGACTTCAGAAGAAATCTTAGTGTTAGGAATTTCATAGTCCCTCGAGCCATATAGCGCAGAAAAATCAGTGATTGTTATTATAAGACCATCAAAAGCTATGGACATGAGTACATAGTTAATGCATAAAAATATATCATAAGACATATCATAGAATGACTTGGGGATAACTTGGGATGAGTCAGACGAGTATCTTGGACGAAGTCCATCCATTGTGCAAAAATTATAAGGGGAATGGTGAACGCAGGCACTTTGTGGAATATTTCAGTAGCAGACTGGAACAACAAATGGAGCAACAACGGATATCTGGAAGAATTGAGGAAAACAAATTCTCAACATGAATAGGTTGTAATCTCAAGTTTCCAACCACAAGCATACCAACATTCAGCGGAAGGTATGAAGAATGAACATCATTTATTATTTGCTCAATGAGTTCATGAAAATGGATCATTAAGCGACTGTAAACGAATTTTATGTTTGTCTTCTGCTACAAAAAACTATGCAACATTGTGCAGCATAAGTCATTATATCAAGGATGTCCTCACAACAAATTTCAACGAACCCATGGTGTGGACAACCAAAGGAGATTGAGTTGCTAACCATATCATACATTTTAACACAAATTTTAACCTAAGGCTTGGTGAAGGATCCTCCTCCTAATCCTATGGTGCAAAACCCAGGATTTATTTTATTGACGCCAATCAAACAGGATTAGTGCATATTACCTTGCTCATCATTCATTTTTAAAAGCAATAGGACATAGAAATAGTAATTAAGGATATAAGGAGAATTTAAATAAGATATGAAAACTCAAACACAGTGATATCAAACGAAGGAGATGCCTGCAAGTAACGTTTAATATAATATTATATTATAAACAACGCAGAGTTAAGAGTATATCAAGGACTTTTCTGCATCCAAACAACTTTAGTCAGTAGTTATCTCAATTTTGTTACTCACTCTGATTTAACGATTTGTAATCCATGTACACCACATAAAATATATCATTTACATATGTAAATAAGGTGGTAGAGCCGAGTACCTCAATTCATGTTATTCTAGAAATCCTTTTTCGACTCCTAGGCCGGAGTTGGAGAAGCATTACTTCATTTTAACGCTAAGCACAGAATAACACCCTTATCCAACTTGCGAATTGGTAGGGTTTGCATTCCTACAATATTAAGACATTTTGGATACACTTATCCAGAACATTGACGATTGCACTATTCTCGAACTCGCTCTACCCACCATCCAACAGGAATCTGTCAAACGAGAAGATTGGCAGGTACTTAAAACAAATTGATGGGCCCGTAAAAAGAACGATCTTGGATCAACACAATAACAACGAAGACACATTCCGAAATTTTGACAGCTCCCGGGAACATTTTATAGACAGTTTACTGATAGGAGCGACGTCATTGCGTCGATACGGCTTAGAAAGCCGAATTCATAATTTTTACCTTCGAGATAATATGGTAAACTGGGGATTCGAGAACCCAGGGTTCAATGACGAAAATATGGCGAAGAATGTCATCGCCGACGTAAGAAAACTACCCTCGTTACTTTTTCACGAAGATGCATGCAATTTTCGATAAGTAAAAATCAGCGAGAACCGATGACATCGACATCTCCCTCTAGAAGCGGTGGATATTTGCACCACCACGTTTAATAATGCTTATTATCCATCGCATTGGAAGACGCAGGTAGTGCATGCAAGACCTAAAAGGGATAAAAACATGTACAATTTGACGGATCTTCGGTCTACAAGTCCTTTTTGGATATATAAGGAATTCGAATAGGTGATAAGTAGAGTCCTGACTAAGTGGGTTGAGGATAAAAATACACTTCCGGATAATTAATTCTATCTATCTATCGAATTATTCAACAAAACAAAGGGAAAAAACAATGCACTTGTGCCTGCTTGATTGACTTGGAGAAGGCTTTCGTTGATCGTGAGTTACTTACGCGAAAACAAAACTTGTATTCAAGCTAATAAACTTTTATAGCTTCTCCTTTTCAACCCGTAATCTCATGCGATCGTCTTTAGTTGGAAGCAAACACGCAATCTAACATCTTGACAATCTTTGGTCAGATTTTGTTGAAATTTCAGCAAGTGTTCCGCAAGGAATCAACTCTAAGACCCTTGCTTTTTTAAATTTTTATAAACGATCTCCTTAATAATATATTAAAATCTGCAATTTTCAGATTTTTGCGGACGATGTTCCGCTTTATTTAAGCTTTGAAAATGATTTTATTGATCACGCCACTTTACGACTTAATCATGACCTTAAGCGAATTCAATGCTGGGTAGAGGAAAACTACTTTCAACTCAACTCGACAATAACGAAATGTTTATTCATATTGTACATAAAAATTGTATTATCCCAACCAGTCTCCCTCTAATCCAGTTCAGAAATGTGCCAATTGAATTTGTAAGCAAAGCTAAAACTCTCGGCGTCTGGTTTAACTCATCACTAAATTCATTCATCAGAAAAATAATAATAAAAATAAATTGCCTTAGAAATTTGTCCCACTCTCAAAGCTTCCCACCATTTAAAAGGAAGGCACTATTGGTGAAGACCTTAATAATTCCCCTGATAACGTACGGCTACGAGATTTTTTGTTGCTATTAAACGATAGAGCTCTTATTAAACGCAGGCTTATTGTTGCTTGCAATAAAATTGTACGCTACGTATTCGTATATGGCCTGAAACGTTATACTCATGTGTCAGTGTGCACCAAAAATTATTGCTTGTACACTTGATAGATATTTGGACTACTCCACTACTCAACTCCTTGCGAGAATTGTATGATATTTCACCATCTAAATATGATCAATTTGAAATATATTTTTTCTTGATTTGAGATTTGAGGGATTTAGTACCCTTAAAATGCTTGCACACAGCGATGGCGAAGAAAAGTTCGGGAGCAAAGAAGGTAGGTACCGATTTACGTTGGTTTTAAATGTTTGACGGTTATAATGAGAATGAATCACGAAATTTCAGAGTATGTCTAAAAGTGGGCTTGAGGGTAAACTGATGATGAGTATTCGTAACGAGACGGGTGCTAAGGCTAAAGGTTTGAAGGAGCGGAATGCTTATGGAAATTTCATTGGAGAACTGGTGGTGAAAATGACAATAACATAAGATAAAGCAGTTGACTTTAGGTCGGTGTTCAAGGTTATCAATTGATTATATAATATTAGCATCATCTATTAGTTTTATCGCACGGTTTTGAATCCGGTCTAGCAGGTGCAGACATGTTCTAGGAACACCTGACCAGATGTGGGCATTTTACTTCAATTTTGAATGGATGAATGCTTTATATATTGACCCCTGATCAGAGATCAATTCTACTCTGTTAGCGGTTCCGTTCCGGTTCTAGAGCCGAAGATGCTGTCGTTAGAAAAGGAATATATTTGATTAGAAGTAGCAGACAAGAGATAGTTTTTGAAGATTAAGAAGAGTGTCGTAGGCAAAATGAAGCCCTGTGGTACTCCAGCATCAGAGTTAAAAACGGCCGAGACAACTTCAATTGAGTATTCCGAACGGTAATGCCTAATCCATTGAAGAAGAGATTCATCGATCCCAAATGCACACATTTTCGACAAAAGAGATGGAGGTCAAACTCTGTCAAATGCTGTAGAAATATCAAGTGCAAATATACTGCTTTCACCAGATTGATGTACGCTTTGGTTCCACTTTTCGGTGGAAAATGCCGTCAAATGCCATCAGTGGATCTGCTGCTACGAGAACCGTACTACCGATCATTGAGAAGTTTTCGTGTTTCTAGACATTTTACGAGTTAACGGTTTATAAATTTATCGTTTCCATGACCTTGGAAAATGGAAGGGGTCTCTAAAAGGAGGGAGAAGAAAATTCGCCTTTTTAGGGACGGAATAGACAAATGCTGTTTTCTATTTGCTCGGAAAGAGTCCTTAAAAGTACGATTGGTCGAAAAACTTACGGAGTGGTTTTGCAAGCGAGGAAGAACACCTCTCCAAAAGAATGGGAGATACACAATCTGGACCAGCGGATATGTGTCTGTCAAAATCTGGAAGTGTACAGCAAGCAGATTGGCCTTGTCCAAAGACCTGACAGCTGGAATGTCATTATAATTGAGTGTTGGGATGGAGGATGGACAGAATTTCTTAAATTTTCGACGAACAATCAAACATTTTTATTACCTTTGGGACATTATAGTATTTTTTGTCTCAGTTGTTGGTCGTATTGAAATTTCACACGCTTAAGAAAGATGTTGCAGTCATACTTGGCTCGTTTGAACTGTTTTTGGTTTTCCTCTGTCGGATTGGACTTGAAGGACAGAAAAAATATTTCCTTAACCCTGAAAGCCTCTTTAGAGCTCGTGTTTTTGTTGAATAAACAAGAGATCTTGTGGGATCAGTTCACTATGCTATAGCGTAGCAAACGACTTGATGGCGTAAAAAAAAGTAAAAGTCAATGTCTAGAGCATATATCTAGTAACGTGTTTTCCATAAGATTAAACTATATTGTGATGATTGGAATTTGAAGATCAACTTTCAGAACCCTTATTGTTAGAACTTCTTCATCTGAGGCTTTTGCTGATACCAGAAAGAATTTGAGAAAATCTTCGATCGTGGGACACATGCGCATACACTTTCTTGTCGAAATGTATTCAGAAAGCTTAGGATCTGGCTGGATCAATATCAATAACAACCAACTCGATACTAGGGTATCTGGATCGAGCTAATCTGTTTAACAGAAATGATTTGGATGTATATAAAACTCTATCCCAATGAGGTACCTGATAAAAGAAGATAATTTCATTATTAAGGTCTAAACTCGATAAACAACTTGATCTCCAGAGCTTTTCATCCCAATTGTGTTGTAGTTATTAAAGTAGTGTCCACTTTTAAGCATCCATTGTCCCAGAAGCATTCGTCTATTTAGTTATGAAAGGGCTGATGCAAGATGGTTGTGGTGTGCGACTTATCTTGCACGTCACTCAAATCGCTGTAGAGAGGCGACTTAACTACGATGCAGTCGTCGCACATGGGAGGTCTTTGGTTAAGTAGAACGGAAAGGAGTCCCGATATGACCGATGGCTTTCATCAGCACCAATAATATTTGTGGCTTCATCGTTTTCCTTAATTTTTTTGGGCTAGTCCAATTTGGAGGCAAAGCGAGTTTGTCTAAAGACATTGCGAGTTTATGTGGTTTAAAAAAAATATAATTTTAAGATGGTTAGATGGTGGCAATTTTAACGAACTGAACTAATTATCAACTCAATGGAGTTGTGTTTTTTAGCGGAAGCTTCAGTATACGAGTAGCATTGTTAAATATCCCCTATACCAGTTAACAGGAATGCCCTCAAATAAGTGCAGCACTGTGCTGTTGAAACAATATCGCTGATTCATCTCTCTGGAGGCAAAATACGTGGTTTTTATTAACTGGCATCCAACTAATCTTATTGTCTTTACATCAGAAATTCCTATCGAATTAATTTCGAATAAAGTTCTTTTATCATTAAATCAAAGAATTATGTTATTTGTTAGTTCGTTAAGAAATTTAGTTCCAATTTATATTTATATTTTGAGCGTTGGTGCTTCCTCTCTTTGAAATATGACAGAAATAATTTCGATAGCAGTTCAAATTGCAGTTGAAATTGCTTGTACAAGCATCATGCTCCCGAGACGGACGACGAAAATAAAACAAATAATGACGGAATCGTTTAGAAATATGTGAATTAACTACCAACCTGGATGTGGTTGAATTAAATCCGGCATCAATGGTAACATACGAACCGGTGCGCGTATCTAATACAAATTCAATCTGAACCATAACTTTTGATTTAATAAAATCCCATTAGGAGTATTCTGGAGAACAGGCCAGATATATAAGTTGGCGTCAAGCTGATAATACGACAATATTTTTCGACAATACCTCGGTACCGGCGCTGTGGTTGCAATAATTCAGAATAAAATAGTTGGAGCAGCTAATCTGATTATATCTTATTTTAATGCAGTATTGAATTTCTCTGACATAATAGCAAGACTTGACCAAACGTATTCAGATCGATGGCCCTTACACGTCTTAGAAAACCACATCTTAGTTCAATGCAATGAGAATTTCCGATTTTTATGATGGAATCGAAAAGAACCTCACGCTCATAATGAACAAAACAACCATGGATTATTCCGGCAACAACAAACTAATAATTTCGTTGTTAAGCAAATATACGAGTTCTGAAGCTTTACGAGTATTCCTGTCGGCACACGAATAACCATAACGTTATTTGTCGAAACAACTCACTTTATAGAAGACTAACAGAACCGCAAAATAAGACCGTTATTATAGAAAAAGACAATGTAATGGATATACATAGATCCAACGTCTTCTAAATTCCGGTACAATAATCGATTTAACCCACGCACTTTGCACACCAGTCTCTAAGTAATACAAATATGTCTCCATATTTGTTTGTTTGTTTGTATTTGATCACTAATTGAAAAACACCACAAAACGGATATGGGGAAAAGACATCGCGTATCTGATAATTCAACATTACCCAAATTTCATCGTGTAAATCACATCCAACAGCACTTATCGACACAAACTTATCAGAGTTAAACTTTCGAAGATAACTTTATAAGTCAGATCAATTTTTTAGAGGCGGGTCGGCATTTCCTTTTATCAAAGAAACTTAATAACAACCTTGAATTAAAAATTCTTACAGGTACTGCCAAGAAGTATATAAACTTGACACAGTTAACAAACGTTATTTGAAACAAAAATAGATTTCTAGCCAAACGGTCAAAACAAAATAACTCGAAAACGTAAAATGAATTTATTCGGAAGCTTGACAGAATTATTTTTACTTTCGTCACTAAACACTTTTGACAACATATAAAAGCAAAAATTGATACTGAAAAAGGGATATTTAGTACATTTAATTGATGAGGAATCTTTAGAACTGTTGAAATACAAAAACCTGAATGCTATCGGCATATACTGTACAATAGTTCAATATAACTTAAAATGTAATTTTAAAGAATTAATCAAAAATCAAGCAAAGGTATATGCACAAACGCAGCTAAGTTTACCGTTCAATAGTTCAGGCAAAGCATCAATCAGAACAGTTAACTCTGAACGTATTTATTCAAAACTATATCCTATGGCACATACTGAGCTCGTTAAGAATGAATCCACCTTAAAAATGGTTTTCACCAAATCCTTCTGGATGAAAAAGGTAGGGAAAAACTGCATTTTCAATCAATCATGGAAAGTTCGAATTCTGCTGCTGCTTTTTGGTCTTAAAAATAACCCGAGCATATTCCAACGGGCAATTGACGATGTTCTGAGATCCGCAATAGGCAAATGCTGTTATGTCTACATACGATAGATGGCGTAATTATTTTCTCTAAGATTGCAGACCATTTTAGAGATTTTGATAGAATTTGGGTAAGCTATGAAATATGAGGATAGCACCAGAAAAATAAAATCTTTTCATACAAGAGGTTGAATTCTTAGGATTCACTCTTTCTTGCCAATGTAGAAAAACTTCCCTAGAATATTTTACATTTTGAAGCTCACTTTGGATTCAGAAGCATCAGAAAAACTAAAAACCAATTTGGCATCGGAAGATGTCTTACTTCCTTATCCAGAATTCAGAAAGCCTTTTGAATTTACAACAGGTGCTCCGTCCCACGTGATATGTGTCGTTCGTTCACAAAACCGATAATGATATGTAGAACCATAAGCAAGACTGATCAGAACTAAGTATGTGACAAATGAGCGCGAAATGCTCGCTATATTATGGGCCTTGCAAAATTTGAGAAATTATTTATATAGCGCACCCAAAATTAACATATTGACTGCCATTAACATTCGCTATGTCAGAAAAAAATTCAAACACAAAAGTGAAAAGATGGAGAGCATTTATTGAAGAAATGTACGATCAGACGGTCATCCGGATGACATGCTGACGTCAGAGAACTTTCGTAATTCGGTTGTCATCTGCGACTGAGTCTCATTTTGTCCCAAAATGGATGACACACTTGCTCTGTCATCCGGTTGACATGCCTGGATGACATAGCCTGATGACAGGCGGTCACACGAGATGACACTAATGACACTGATGAAAATTTGTCAGTAAAATAAAAATAAAACAACAGAAAAAGTGCCCGAGAAAAACGCTACTGATTCGGTGTGGAGTCAATCTGCGGTGGCGAAATAGAAGTAGTCAGCATGGTGTTCGGGTCGGTGACATTTGTGCGTGAAGGCGCCGACTGAGAGTAAATCAATTACATGATTCGACTCTCCAAATTGAAGGCGACGTCTTCTAGAAGTCTTCGCAAATGTGATGCGACCAGTTCACCGAACACACAATGCCGATCGATTTGCCTATGTCCTATATTTCCCAACACTTCAGCCGCCAAATTCCGAAAGCCACCAGAATTGGAATTCGAGGACAACGATGGTGATTGAGTTGCTGTTGAAGACAGTGTTTTCACTGTTTCTTTTTGTTGCCTTTTTTTCGGCACTGGTGTTGGTTGGGCAGCTTAAAGGGACGGTTCAGCGTTTGACAACCGCGTCAACTCATTTAAAAAAACAACAAATGAATATAGTAATGTGTGAATGTATACATATGGTATATGAGAGCAGATCAATTGAAGTACGAGTACCTACCAATTCTAATGTGGACGTCGATGGACACGATTGTGTCACTTCGGAAGACTCCAAAAACCTCATTTCACTTAGATGAGGCCACGATGCTTTCGCAATTTCGCCTGTCCCTTGGCCGGATTTTCTGGCTCAAAATTTGCCCAAATGGGCTTTAAAATGGCTACAAAGTGATTGCTATTTAAGATGCGCCTCGACATTGTCAACACCCTCAATATTTAAATTGACCATCACCTGTTTGACGGAATCAATTTTGGAGTTCGGACTTTTGCAATCCTTCCGTCCACTATCCCTGTTAAAACAGAAAATGGTACATACCAAAGAGCCATACACAATCTATGCCCATTGCCAATAGAGGACTCGATTGCTGAAAATGTTTATCACGATACAAGACCAAAATCAAAAGAAACAACTTCAGGTTGGAAAAAATTTAACTTAAGGAGCGTGCTTACCTCAATACTGTGCGTCTTCATAGTGTTGCCGTTATGTCTGGCACAGACAAATGAACAAGTTGCGGTGACAAAATTAGACAACGGCATTGGCATTTACTTTGAAGACATAGGTGAGGTAAAAATAATAAATGCCTTCTGGAACATTTATATTTATTACAATTTAACAACATATTGGTTTGAATTTAGCGAAATTAAATCACATCTTGAGCTGCTAAATGGGATATGCACAGAAGATATGGCTAACAAAGCTTATTGCAGACCCATAATAGATAGCATTCAACATCGAGTTACGGTGATAGAGAGCAACAATGAGCTGCTGCACAGTTCCCAAGGATCAAATTATGAAAAAATAAGAGTGGCAACATCTCCGTTTGACATCGTTGGAACACTAGCACATAGTTTGTTTGGAATTTTGGATCAGGAAGATGCTAATCGAATCGAAGAACAAATAGCTTTAGTCAAAGAAAATGAACGCCATGCAGAATATCTTTTAAAAAGCCAGAATTCCATATCAGACTCTACGGTCAACATTTTGAAAAGAGACACCTTAGAAATCCAACAACAATTTAAAGCTCTTCATCATTATTTAATGAGAACGATTGATGGAATTCAATCAAAGCAAACGCTGTTCGAGCAAAAACATGAGTTGGCAGCTCTTACTTCATATTTAATATTGATTATCACAAATTTTGAACGGATTCAGGAAGTGTTATTGGACGTTATGTTAGACTTGAATCATGCTAAAATAAATCCAAAATTGATGACACCAAGACAATTTAGTGAACAGTTGCAGCTGATTGGTAATTCACTTCCTCCAACACTACGATTGCCAAAGGGATCTATAGTAGATATGTACAGAATGGCTTCAATCAAAGGCCGTATTTTGAACAACTTAATCGTTTTCGAGATGCGTCTACCCATAATCAATGCTGAAGAATTTCAACTCTTTAATTTGGTCAAAGTTCCTATACTGCATGAAAATTTAAGTTATTTGGTCGACATATCTACTCCATATCTTGCAGTTTCGATGACCAGAGATAAGTTTTTCCCACTAACAGCTATTGAGTTGGCATCATGCAAGATAATATTTCCCAAAAATTATCTGTGTAATCAGCTCCATCCAACTAATACGCAGCTAAATAAGATGAACGGCTGTGAAATGGATCTTCTGAATCATGTTCAAAACGCTTTATCTAGATGTCAAGTTAATGAAGTTAATTCACAAGATCAATGGATCGCTCTCAGCAAATCTAATGGATGGATTTTTTCTGTAGCATCTGGCGTAACAGATCACCTTATTTGCGAAGGCAGGACTTCAAGAATATACATTCAGGGCAATTGTTTGCTGGAGTTTCGTAAGTCATGTACACTCAAACTACCATATACGAGTCTCAACGGTCAACACGAGTACAACTATTCTATCAACAAATCATTCATTCCGAGCGCAAACATCAGCAATTGGATATTTAAAAGAAATGGAACAACCACTTCTACGACTTCAATGCCACCCGAGGCTTATGACATTGATAAGAAACAGCTTGATGATCTCAGTACTAGAATTGAAGAGGTTATGAACCAAACAAATGAGTTTCCGATATCCCCGTCTTTGAGCGCGCATGACTATCATCACTATGGGTTGACATGGCTTTTAGCTGCTGGCATGATTGGGATGGGCATTGTATATTGGTTTCGTCATAGGAGACCAAAACCAGCACCTAGACGCAGAGTTTCACGTTTTGAAGTGGAACCTTAGTTTAAGAACCTATGTAGCTAAAAATGTAAAATGTAGAAAATGTAAATGTACTGATAGCATAAATGTCAACGAAGACAACTTAGTTTAAAATTAGAGAGTTAAGAACCCTCTAAAGCGGGGAGTATGTTATGCAAGAACATAATACCTCAGAATACCTGTCCAACAAAAAGGCAAATGTTCTCATGTTTTGTAAGAACATAATAGCTCAGAATACCTACCCAACAAAAAGGGCAAATGTTCTCAAGCTGCAATTTAATCAGGTACACATTACAGGCGTGAGATCAGACGCAAGAAAATTGAAATGCGATAACCGTGAAGTGCGAAGTCTGAATCTGGTCTCACGCTTGAAACCTGAACTATATGTTATTTGTGTCTATGATAAAATTGTAAATTTAAAGTCAGTTCCAACAGAACCATCAACCAGTAAAGTAATTGTTTCTTTGCATTCAGTTGTTTTTGTTTTACTTATTATTTGTAACATATAACCACGAAACGACGAGGTCAAATAAATATAAACTCAGTAAAATATCAAATAAAGTGTTGTCTTTTTTTGTTTTTGTCACTATAAAGTTAAAAATCCCAAAGGACAGGATTTACCCTAACAGCTGCAATTAAAGCAGACTCTGTTTGACGGTCCCAGGAAAATAATATTTTCCTGCTCCTTTTTTTCCTGAAACCGTGGGTGTTTTATTTTTGGCTTCAATATCGGCTTCACCGTCGTTGTGCCTCATATTATATCACATAAACAAAACGAAAATTAACTTTTAACTATTTAAACGATGCAAACGTGTCATCCGATGACCTTGTCATTCGGATGACACGCTGTCAAAAGAATTTGGTCATCCAGTCCCAATAGCGATGACAAGCGATCACACGGCCATTCAAATCAGTCATCTGGATGACATAAAAATCGTGTCATCTGGTATGTCATCCGGTTGATACGTTCAGTGACATGCCGGATGACAGGCGATTACACGGGATGAGCACTTTGGGACAAATTCTAGATCATAGTGACGTCAGGATGTCATCCGGATGACAAGTTTGGTTGACCGTCTGATCGCACCTGAATACTTACCCTCCTTTCACTATAAACAGGGATAAGAAAAAAAGTTGCAGATGCGCTATCACGGAAACACATATGTAAATACAGTTAGTACTAGCGGTGCTGCGGTTCATAGCGAAGAATCATTTACAAAATGTATACCGTTAGGTCCTCAACCGGTAAATAATTTTAAGAACCAAATCTTCGTACAAAAAAATCATCTCCGAAGACAGCAGAAAAACGAAAATTCTATTCCAAAAATAGTCAAGGCATAATGGAAAATTTTCTTCTCTAACGAATGACATACTTTGCACACTCGAAATATTAGATAAAATACAAAACGATTTGGCTAATGGGTTTCCAGGAGTTAAAATGAAATACACTAACAAATTCCTATAAGACATAACATATAAAAATGATGAAAAGGACAAACATTTCTTCCTTTTCAAAATATCCCTATTTTAATCTGCAATCGACAGAATTACGGATTATTCAAATGCTTTATTTATTCCAAACGGCGAAGTAACAGGCTATCAAAAATATTTCTATTATATTTAAAGCACATAACGAATTTTTCCTTATTGGAACAAATTTTAGATGATAATTACTTTACAAATTGATAATAAGTAATTTACTTAAAGACGAATAAGACAGGGAAATAAATACTTGGAAAATACATTGAAGAGGTTACACGATTGTTTACGATTCTAAAACATCCAATTAGAACTAACAGAGCAATCGATTTCCTTGGCTCTGATAAATATAAATTTATTTATACCATCAGGATTTTGAAATATAATATTATAAATTAGAGAGAATGAACTGATCAGAGCAAACAACAAACAGGTAGAAATCAATAAAGATAAACGAACTAACAGATAGAATAAATACTATAAATAATCATCCAAATATTGATTATTAATTTTTAACAATGTTAATGTCAAGAAGAAACAAAATTGTTATACAAAATCTTTATAGATAATAATGTTAATGCAAACATTTTAGCTAAAACAAATATTGTAAATTCACTTATGTATGTTTAACATGGACGGAATCGAATTTGTATAATAACATTAAATGGAAAAGTTGCTACTCCACTAAATGGTTTGTTAAATATAAGGTGTATTGCGATGATTGTGAAAATCAATTTTCAAAAGTCGGAAAGAATCTTGTTCAGGACTCCGTTGAGATGGGCTTCTAGGTCATACCAGACATAACTGGCGAAATTTGGCCATCATTGGACAGAACGTACCTTGTGTTAACGTGGACTCCTGCCTTTACGGCCTTATTCCACGGGATGCCCATACATCCATGGGGCAAGGATACGCCTTGTTATCGCTCGACCGCCTTCCTGAGATACCAAATCGGAACTGTGTTGCCGGCACAAGTTCCACCCTTGGTATGAGTCGAGGCCGACCTAAAACCTCTTACTGCTCTTAGGGTCGCAGCACCCAGCACTTATTGCAACTCCACATTGAGTCAACCAAGGAAAACCAAGGAAAACCAAAGGAAAACCAAAGGAAAACCAAAGGAAAACCATAGGAAGACTCTTTCCCGCGATTTTGGGTTTAAACCACAGCCACCATGACGCTCCCACAAGGGGGCCTACCTCTAACAAGTCAGGCCCGGACCGAGATCCGGGGGGCTCCTGACTCCCATGGTACCGTGATTTAAGTCCTGGTAGGGACTACCGGTGGTCCAGCCGCCAACAAGACCTATTGTGACAGGTTGTGCTTTGTCTCCGCCTACACTTGAGTGCGTCGAATCTTCAATGGGACGAATCTACTTTCGCACTCGTGTAGTAGCAAGAGTACTTAAAGATCTCAACATACATAAATCCGCTGGTCCAGATGGTATATCTCCCCTTCTTCTGAAGAGGTGTTCTTCCTCGCTGGCAAAACCACTGCGTAAGCTTTTTCATCAATCTTACACTTTAGGACTCTTCCCGAGCAGATGGAAAACAGCATTTGTCGAGCCCGTCCCTAAAAAAGGCGAATCATTTTCTCTCTCCTACTACAGACTATTTCCACTTACGTCCCTTCTTTCCAAGGTCACGGAAACACTGATAAATCGTCAGCTCATGAAATATCTCGAAACACGAAATCTTCTCAATGACCGGCAGTACGGTTTTCTTAGCAACAGGTCCACTGGTGATTTGATGGCATGTCTCACCGAAAAGTGGAACCAAAGCGTACATCAATCTGGCGAAAGCAAGATAGTTGCACTTGATATTTCTAAGGCATTTGACAGAGTTTGGCATCAGGCTCTTTTGTCGAAAATGCGTGCATTTGGGATCGACGACTCTCTTCTTCAATGGATTAGAAATTACCTTTCGGAACGTTCAATTCAAGTTGTCTTGGACGGTTTCAAGTCTGATATTCACAAAATAAATGCTGGTGTGCCCCAGGGCTCTGTTCTGTCACCGACACTCTTTTTAATTTTCATTAACGATCTCTTGTCTACTACTTCTAATCCAATATATTCCTTTGCTGATGACAGTACTCTCTGCTTTTCATATTCGTTCCCGGACTCACGGCCCTGCTCTTCGGCTGTAGTACGAGAACGGCAGCGTATGCTAAGCTCATTAAATTCCGATATCAACAGCATAACCAATTGGGGAACTATCAATAGAGTGGAATTTAATGCTTCCAAAACACAGTGCTGTCTGCTGTCTTTAAAGCGAAATTTAAACACCCAGCCATTATCTATGAATGGCACTAGCATCGTCGAAACCGAAAAACTTTCCATTCTCGGTATGTGTGTCAATGACAACTTACGTTGGAATGATCACATATTTGATGTCGCCAAAAATGCTGCGAAATGTCTAGGTTTCCTCAAGCGATGTAAGAAATATTTTACCCCCTCTGATCTGGCCTCAATATATAAGGCATTCATCCGCCCAAAATTGGAGTACAACTCCCACATCTGGTCAGGTGCTCCTAAAACATCTCTGCACCTGCTAGATAGGATTCAAAACCGTGCGATAAACCTTATTGACGATACTAATATCAGTAGTCAATCAATGGACACACTCGAACACCGACGAAATGTCTCGTGTCTCACTTTGTTTTATCGCTACTTCCACCACCAGTGCTCCACTGAAATCGCCAGTAGCATTCCGCCCATTCAAACTTTCAACCGTAACACCCGTCTCGCTATGAATGCTCATCAGTATACCCTCAAGCCCATTTTCGGACGTACTCTAAAATATCGTGATTCGTTCCTAAGCCGTACAACTCGCTTATGGAATGCCCTGTCGATCTCTGTACCTCCTGGTCGTTATAACTTGCAAACATTTAAAAACAATGTACATCGGTACCTCTCTTTTCTTCCTCCCAAAATTTCCTTTGCCCGCGCTGTGTACAATCACCTTAAGGGTACTCAAACCCCTTGAGCGCGCGCTCATTATAAAAAAAACTTGTCAACGGCCTCGCCAGATTGAAAGCATCGGTTCCCACTAGATCACCGAAATCAAGCAGTGTGGGCGCGGTAAGTACCTAGATGGGGGACCAGATGGGAACTCGGTACACCGCGTGCTGTTGACTAGCGCCACATGGGCATAGTACCCCGGCGTGAAAATTCCGGACTTTACAAATTCATTTGTAAATATAAAAAAAAAAAAAAAACACGGACTGCAATTGGCGGTGAAAAGCGTAGTGAGATACCTTGGTATCTGGCTGGACAAACATATAGATGCTTCTTTTGCTGGAGCCAAGAAGGCTTTAGCCCTGACAAGAAGACTGTTTCACAGAAGTCAACTAGTCTCCAGGGTGGCCTTAATCAGGCCAGTCATCGCATATGGATGGTTTTCCCGTGCGGTTCAATGTAGCGCCGTATCAGTTGGAAAGGTTTCGTGTGTTTGAAAGACAGTGTCTTAGGACCTGTATTGGCTTGTACAGAACGCCAGAATCAGAGTACAAAAATATTATCCCAACAAAGTCGTTTACGATGGGGCTAATCTGAGTAGAATTGATAATTTCCTGATTAAGGTGATTCGAAGACACGTTGCAAGGGCAATGAACAACGATAATGGCTTGATCTTTGGGGCTTATTACACCAATGAAATGTACCACGAGAGCTCACTTCAATCGGGCTTTATCCCGCCAGAGGCTTTTCTCCATATTGATGCTAAAGGGTTAGTACAAAGTAGGGATGATATCCCGGTAATATACAACCGCCACAGCGGTGCGAGGGACAAGCGGCTCATCTACGACGGGTATGTTACCAATACTCAGGAGCTGCTCCGTTTTAGTCCCGCGATTGCGGATATGGATCCGATCGATGTCGAGAAACAGTACACCGAATTCTGGTGGCTTCAAGAAGGAGAAAGGATTGGCTCGCTCTCCTAGGTCGGTACGTTACTAAGGTAACATATTCCTCTTAGTTGTAAGTTAGATTAGGGATAGTTAGGGGGATCGTGTGGAAAGGCCGCGTTAGTTAACATGAGGCCGCATCTCTGAGAAGTGACCAGTGGTTTATCGCATTGGTTAAATCTTGGTGGTGCGTGTGCACGATATTGACGAATGACGGGCGCCCGAAATCGCAATTGGGATGGTGACCACCCTGTGCGAGAGGCTACGAGTGCCCACCACCCCGATTATAGTTAAGTTAGGTTAAGTAGCTTAGGTAGGTTAAGTAGAATAGGGTCATAGTTTTCAGTTTTATATAAAATTACAAAAAGTTATGGTATCTAAGTTTTTTCTAAAATTATTTTCTTAGAAATTCCATAAATTGTATAATTCATAGATAAGATTAATCGTAAGATAGTTTTAAGGTCGAACGGCAAACTTGAAATGAAATTGTTAAGTTTAGAGCGCTCAGTAAGCCAGTAAGGATTTAAGCATTTTTGTCTAGAATTTAAGTAATAGCGAAAGAAACAATAAAAATTAATTTTAAAGTTAAAGTTAAAATGGTTTGTTAAATACAGTAGATTTTAAAATGTATTATTATGAGGACTCGTTTGTACATTTGATTAAAATCCCTAATGTTCAAAAATATGTATTTTTTTTAATTTGCATCTGTAATGCATAATAATAAAATTATAAACATAAAAAACAATGTGATGTGATGGAAATCATTTTGTTTTGAGTGAATGTAGAAAATCAATGTCTTACAATTATTGTATAGTATACTTGGAAGATAAATGTTTGCCACAACTTTTAAGTCATCACACAATTGCTCGACCACATCAGCTTTTCATATCGAAAATATCCAGGTCTTAAGGGAAAGCATAGTAGTAGTGCACGGTTCAAAAACCAATACAACTGAAAAAAAATCAGCAAATATCTATAAACGGAACACATCTGATAACATTTATAAGCAACGTCATCATTAACTCAGCCTTCCGACATAATCCAACTATCAGCACCAAAGAAAACTTTGCCTTGCCTTTTCTACAATGCATAAACTGCAAATTGAACAAACAAATTGAAGAAATCAAAGATTACTGCGAAACCAGTAACTGGCTATGGTATGGAATTTCCGTTGTACTCGTTATTATTATATTAATAATCCTATGCATTAAATTAAAACCAAAAACCGTACTACACGAGTAAATATCCTATATTCTCTGATCGAGGCTACATTTGGGTGCTGAGATAAAACATATACAGACTGAATTCTTTTTAAGAAAGTTAACTTTGCTCATTAAAGGGAGTTTTACTAGAACAATTTGAATTCATTTTTTATGGCCACTATATCTTAGTGGTGCGTTAATACGGGCATTAACTAAAGAGCTTTTGAAGGTAAGTAACCTCCTCGCAATTAAAGTGAAACAGAGACGATCAAATTGAAAGAAAAGAAAACAAAAAAAAAAGAAGTAACGTTGCTTGAAAGTACATTTTCGTTTGGAGAATGCAGATTTATGAAACCTTAATTCACAACATTTTATCATATAAATTCGGGCTCGTAGTTTTCCTTTCTACTCGTATTTATTGTAGAATGTACCAGTATACTGGTACCAATCTATAGTACAACAATGATAGATGCTGCTGGGCAGCAGCGAAAATTCGCCTCGAAATCTAAGAATTGACTTTGGATTTTATGAAAATCGGGGGTTGATTCGGACAAAGGATTCGGATTCGGCACTAGAGATACGAGTACTAAACTCTCAATATTCAAACGTACATATTCGTATAAAGTTACTGCACCAGCCATCTTGCAAACAACAAAACGAATAACTATCTTTATGGTTGGGCGAATGTTTGAATTCTGTAAATTGAATGGCTGCCAAGTTTTCTTTTGATATTAAATTTTGGCGCCGTCGGTTCATTTGTAAATTCTCAAATTTTATTGTATTATTTCCACTACTTTTCGCTTAGTAGGTCTTTGTCCTTTTTTAAATATGAATCGCAAGTATACTCGTAGTACTTGTATTGTATTATCATCTACTCGTATTGCCTTTACATTTAATTTTTTTTTATACATTTGTATGTAAAGGTTAGTAAAGAGTGTTTTTATTTGTTACATTAGAGTAACCACACAAAATGTTCGCATCTTCATACTAGTATAAGTTATAGTTTAAATGTAGAACATGTGAAATTTAAATTAAAGGATCTGTGGTTTTAACATCCATTAGATGGAGAGTGAAAGACGCACTTAAGTGTCAAGTAATTATTCAATTATTTTTCGAAATGTAATTAAAAGCTGGTAGTAGCGTTTGCGTAAAAGGTGTGATGCTTCATTTGATTATGGTGATATCCCTTTGTTTGAATTGAATTAAAAACACCTGTGTGCCTGTGCGGGGTTTTAGATATAAGGGATGCCAATGGAGAAGAAGAAGTTCACCAAGATTCATGGCAAAATTTAAATTGAATTAGGAATTTTCAGTTAGAAAAGTTTTCGAACTCCATTACTCGTAGATGAAGCTGCAAGTTAAAGCAAGACTAATTGGACAAAAATGCCGTAAAATGTGCTAAATCTAAAGTATTTTAAAATGTTAAGCCTTATGTCTAAAGTCCTACATTGCGATTGAATAATGTCTTCTGCAGAATCAACGACATATTATAGTATGAAATGCAGATGTCACCGCTTCTATGTTCGTAAAAGTTAATTGGTATCGAGCAACCACTAAGCTGGTCAGTTGTCGCTTGAATTCGAGAAGGTCACAATACAAGGTTTGAAAATCTGGGAGGAGACTATAGGAGGCTTCATGTTTGGAGATCTCCAATGGGATATCATCTCATCAAGGACTGGATGACTAGTTCATATTGCTTATGAATGAGCTTTCAGCAACGATTCGTTCTACTACAACTTATACTAGGTGGGGTGAAAAGTAACCTCCTTGGGAATGAAAAAAAAAATTTTTTTAAATGCTTGATACACTTATTCCAGAGATTTTCAAACTTCTTGATCCCGTCCGAAAAGTAATTTTCCGGAAGGTCTGCAAAATACTTCTCTGTGGCGTCGATGATTTCCTCGCGTGATGAGGAATGAGCCATCTTTTGAGGTTTGGGAAAAGATAATAGTCCGAGGGAGCCAAATCGGGCGAATACGGGGGATGCGACAGCAATTGGACCCGTCATTGATTTTAGCCGTGGTTGCGATGCTCTTGTGCGCCGGCGCATTGTCTTGCAAAAACAATTTTTTTTTCGCTTCATGTGAGGCCATTTTGCAGCGATTTCGTCCTTTAATCACTCCAATAATGCACAGTAATACTCGCTGTTGATATGTTTTTCCTTTTTCGAGGTAGTCTATGAAGAGTATGCCATGACAATCCCAGAAAAACCGACGCCATAACCTTTCCGACCCAGCGAGCCTCCCTCGGCCTCTTCGGAGCACTCGTGTCGGCTTCAGTCCATTGCCGGGCACTCATTCTGTTCTCTGGTGGGTAATAGTGGATCCAAGTTTCATCAACAGTTACCAATCGACGCCAAAAGTACGCCCGATTCCGCATCAGCAAGTCCAAACACTCTTTCGAAGTGCTCTCGCGTTCGTGTTTTTGGTCAGGAGTGAGCATGCGCGGCAGGATAACTTTTTCATATGCCAAAATATGGCGTGTGCGCTCGGTACTAATCTTTGTGGTATTTGGTAGCTTGTGCACCTTCACTTTCTGGTCAGCCAACATCATTTCATGTATTTTTTTGACATTGTCCTCTGTAACCGCATCGGTGGGCCTTCCGCTGCGGACTTGATCGGTAGTGGAGTTGCAGTCACCAAGAAACTCTCGAAATCAATATTTGACGGTATAATCTGACGGAGCATTAGCCCCATATTATTTATCCAACTTTTCTTTTGTTTCCTTCGCCGTTTTGCCTCTCAAAAAATAATGTTTTATGAGAGAACGAAAATCGTCTTGTCCATACTCAACATGATGCCAAACCCGTCAACAACAATCAGGTTTCAAAACAAAACTAAAGACAGTATCGCACTGAAATTTGGCACGCCTGCCTAAATATGAACAGACTTCAAGGCACCATAACCTTTTTTGCAGTAGCAGCGCATTATGGCGGTCAAGGAGGTTACTTTTCACACCACCTAGTAAATCACGCTTTACATGCTGAATGCAGTTACGCATCTGTAGCTTGTATTCGCGACAACTGCTACAGCAAATGCAAATAAAACTTTATTATATGACAGTTATTTACGATAGCTTGGCCTTAATCCAGGAAATGGCCAAATAATTATAGAGTGTGTTGCAGAAACGATGTCGGTCTTGTTTTCTAGCTAAGTGTCCTCAACGTTGATCATCCCTATCTAATCACTGGTGCGGATTCAGCAAGCTCCAATTCAAAACTAGAAGAAAACAAGAATTGAGAATTCTTCACCCAGAATAGGGTTAATTACCAACTCAGTATTGTATAGGATAATGCATTTGATGTTCATACCGGTTCTCTATCCCATGCGCACGAAAGAGCCATTCCAGCCAAATAAATAAATGTCTATTTTGGTTGCTAAAATGCAACAGCGTTCAACAATGTAAGTAGAGATGTGATTTTACGAAGCTTGCAAAGAGTTCAGCAGAAAACTGGCTGAGTTTAGATTTAAATGCATTTTATTTTCTTAATCATTAACTCCTACATACTAACAAAAAATGCTTAAATGCTAGCTTACAATTACTTAATAATCTTATACTGACTTACTGGCCCCACAAAGGCGCTCTAAGCTACTCTAAATTCTTATAAATATGTCTTTCGACTTTATTTACATTTTACTTAGAACTATTTATTTTGAATACTTAAGGCTAAGAAAAAATATTTGTTAACAAAACTTAGCATATGGACTTTTTTTTTTATAAGAACTTAATATCTAACTTAAAATAAACCTTAGCCTACCTAACCTACATACACAATACACACACATAGACATTATACACAATTATATACATATATTAGTATATATCTTTATATATACTAATATATGTATATATTGCTTAAATGCTAACCTAAACCTATGTAAGCTGGCCATTGCTATTCACAGAGCAAATACTCGTAGATTGGTCAGCTCTGCCTCATTAGTGAGGCCGGTCCATAATTGACGGAAACGACGACGAAACATCTTCTCCATCATTCAACCACCAGAAATGCTGGTGTTGCCGAACGACATCCCTCTTATCGCGATTCCCCACCGCCCTACTGAACCTGAGACGATCCACACTGACGTGTGCGACGACTCTGCTGTAGTTGAGTCGCCTGTCCCCAGCTGTCCGAGCGACATGGAAGACTAATGGAACCGCTGCTCTATCCTGGATCAACCCTATCTGATCCAGGTAGAGGAATGCTTCCGGTGGAACCATCAGAGCGCACACTCTCGTGGTAGAGGTAATTGGAGTAGTAAGCCCCAGATATCAGGTTATTCGTCGAGGTGCCTTCGAGTCAGCTTAATTACGAAGTTGTCCAATCGTATTAGGTTCGCCCTGTTGTAGAGGACCTCATTAGGATAAAATTTCTTGTACTCCGACTCTGGTGTTCTGTACAAGCGAAGACAAGCCCTAAGGCAAACCCTCTCAAACACCCGAATCTTTTAAATTAAGCTTGCTCGTACATTGAACCACATGGGACACCCAAATACCAGCACGGGCCTGATAAGGGCCATGTAGCAAATTACCTTTACCCTCGAGTTGGCTGCTATAAAACAGTCTCTTTGTAAGGGCAAAAGCACCTTTAGCTCTGGCCAGAGCAGCATCTAAATTTTTGCCAAAATACAGAAACTGATCTAGCCAGATTCCAAGGTATCTGACTACATTTCGACAGGCAAGAGGCTGCCCGTGTTGTCCAATGATCAAGAACTTACGCGAATTTTTTCTGGTATCCCTAGAGGCTCCAGACAACGGCGTCCTAAAGAGAATGGTTTCCGACTTCTGAAAGTTGATTTTCAACTTCCAGTCATCGCAAAATCGTCTTATCTTATCGAAGTCACGCTGTAAGATAGTGTTAATAATCTCGATTTTTGGACCTGTTCTGTACGCTATCAAATCGTCTGCGTACGCAATAGTATGGGGAAGTGAACCTATCAAGTTGCTTGTAAAAATGTTGAATAGGATCGGCGAATTGACCGCGCCTTGCTGAAGACCATTTTTAATTTGAAATATTCCAACAGAAGTCACATCACCATTTTTCACGATGAACTGTCTGTTGGTTAGCTTATTATAAATAATGCACAAGAGTGGTTTACTAATCCCCAGTCTACTTAGTCTACAGAAAAGATCCGCTAACCATACAGAGTCGAAGGCCTTCTCCAATTCAACAAGGCAGGCACCAGTACATTGGTTTTTGCCTTTATTCCATTGGATATCGGACACCAGTTTAGACGCGTCATGTGAGATATCATGTCCCGCCTTAAAACCGAATTGATTATCCGGAACTATATGTTTGTCCTCAACCCACCTAGACAGAGCTCTATTGATTACCTTTTCAAAAACCTTACTGATATTCGGAAGGAGACTTTTAGACCGGAGATCCGCCGGATTGGATATATCCTTCCCCTTTTTGGGAATAGGTTGAACCACCGCCGTTTTCCAATGCGCTGGATAATGTGCATTATTCATTGCATTATTAAACAGGGTGGTGTAGATGTCCACCGCTTCTAGAAGAAGATGTCGAAGCACGATGTTCGGAATACCATCGGTCCCCACTGATTTCTTAACTCTGATTGTGTCGAAGATCTCATGGAGTCCTTCCTTCGAAATGAACGGGGGTAGGTCACCCTCTCTGGCAATGACATTATTTGCCATATTTTCGTCGCTAAACCGGGTGAAACCAGAGCCCTCGGATCGCCAGTTCCCTATTTCATTTCGAATGCAGAAATCGTGCACCAAGACGCGACTGTCCAGGTCGCAATTAGGGCCAATGGTATCAATGGCCTCGTATACTTCCTGGAAAGTCGCCCCTATGGCCTCAACCTTCTCCTGTGGATACTCGACTAGAAAGAAATCGTCATCGTCAGCGGCTTCATTTGGATCAATACCTGCTATTGTCAGTAACCGTTCGTTTTCTGTTGTCCGGGCTATTTTAAGACACTGAAGGTCGTTTTGTTTTTTTCTCCGAAATAGTTTATTTATTTGCGGAAACATATTCGGGTTGCTGGTGTTTACAGCCCGAACCTTGTTGTTCCAATACAAACTTACAGAAATTCTGTAATTTTCTTTTATTAGCGTTTGAATATTTTTAATTGACGACTTCAGTGTCCTAATCTCCGGGTCTTGTAGGTTAGTTAACTGTCTGTACAAGTTTTTGAGTCTTGTCAGAAGTCTACTTTTCTGTCGGTGCAGTGCGTCAATAGTAGGATTGCGGAACAGGTCTTCGTTAGTTGTGCGGCGATACCTCGGTATTGTAGTGTCCATAGTTTGTTTAATTGTCTCGTCCATTTGTTTTAGGTAATTGTCGATCTCCTCGTTTGACAAATTCCTATTGGACGGTGGGTGGAGCGTGTTCGAGGAGAGCGATCTTGTCAAAGTTGCGGAGAAGCGTGTCCATCGAGTCTTACTGTAGTTGTAAGAATATCTTTGGACAAACTCCTCCAATTCCGCAATTACGTTGGGAACTATAATTTCGGTGCTAAAACCGCAATGGTCACTGTCATACACGAACGTGCGCAGACAGTTTAGCGTTTGTAAATTCGTACCTGTCAGTCGTATCCGTTCGTCGTACAGCAGTAGATCCAAATAAGACCCGCCTCTGGGAAACGACGGATTATCCGTCTTTTTTAGACCGAGTCTGTACATGACATCGTGCTGACCCCACCAATCGAGTATCAGGTTCCCTCTAGTATTTGGCAAATTATTTCCCCAATCTCTGTGTCTAGCGTTGAAATCCCCGCCGATTATAAAATAATTCTCCCCGATTCCAGCCTCAGAAGTCGGAAAAGCGTGTCGAGCTCTGTAATGAATAGGGTGAATTGTGAAGTCACAGGTGCATAAACAGACGCCAAGTATAGCGGCTTTCCACTGCGGAGCGGTATGTAAATGACGACTGCCTCCAACACCCGGAACCTACGCAACACGCCCTTGTACACTCTGTGAAATTTTATACCTTCTTTAATGAAGATCGCGACACCGCCTCCACGTTTGCATCTGTGCCGGTTTCTTCTTTTAAAATATAATTGTTGTACTCCAGTTTGTGCTTATCAGTTAGCTTGGTTTCGCTAGCGAAAAGCACATCAGGAGTTTGGTCTTGTGGACCTTCAAAGTTTGCTCCACCAAGTGCGTACCCATTACGACATGTGTTGAATTAGGCCTGGCAGTAGCACGTAGATCTGGTCCACCCGCTTGACCTGTTCTTGCACCTGCTTTTGCAGCTGAGCCATCTGCCATAGGATTACGAGCAAGATGGCCAGCATGTTAGGTGCAGCTTCCGTTGTTCTCGGCATTGGCGCCGGAAAAGCAACAGTCGCTTGCTGTACCGTTGCCCCCCTACCTGACGCCATTTGGGCGTAGGAAATTTGGGGCGTGACGGCTGGTGTTTGAAACCTCACAGGTGAACGTTTGACCTCCACCTTCTGCTGCCGCGCCAATTTTGCTTTTTTAATGTCGGTGAACTTAGGACAACCGCGATAGTTTGCGGTGTGTCCCACGTTCCCACATAACACGCACGAGAGCTTCGACCTATCGGATGCTCCGTCAACACCCAGAGCACACTCCTCGGAACTGTGGTTCTTTGCGCACTTCACGCATCGAGGCTGCATTTGGCAGTTCGACGCGGCGTACCCGAACCTCTGGCAGCGAACGCATTGTATAACGCCTTCGCTCCTTTTTAGTTTTTCCCAGTGAACCACCTGGTAATCTAGGACATTGATACTCCTTAGATTATCCAGATGGCTTTCAGGACTGACCTGCACCAGGAAGAACGGCAAACTCCGTTTCTCCCGCCTGGCTCTAGCTGTGGTAAATGGCTTTACCCCCACAAACTTGAGTCCTTCGCACTCCTTCTCTTTGAGCAGTGCCAGGATCTCCTCAGGATCAGAAGACGATTCCAACCCCTTCAGCAGCATCGATTGCCGCTGTATTACAGTGGATGCCATGGCGATCGTTCCCCAGCAGAAAACTGGCCTCTGTAGGTTGATTGCCTTGATGATCAAATCATGTAGGATCAGAATGGAATGGAGGCAGTGCCTTCCAAATCGAAGTAACGGCCATTACCCCACCCGCAATAATTATTATTGAAATTGTTGTCGTCGGAATCGTCGGATCTGATAACCTACGATAATCTTCTGATAGGGATAAGATATCGAGTGTCAATACGGTGTACCTATTCTAGGTACCAAGGCATGAGTTGAGGTAGTGATTGGCGCGGCGGTGCATAATTTGCCACGTTTTTTCTACGTAAAATCTCCTTAAGGATAGTCAATGTATGCATCTGTCGATCATGCTCATGCTGGGTGACATGTGACCCTTTGACTGACATACAGCAAGAAGAGATTATACACTCCAGAGTTGTTCTTAGTCGATGGGACGTGGAAGTCATCTCTGATACCATCACTTCGTTGTGGCATCGGATGTTGAATGCTTAGGTGTGCATCACAACGAATTCTGTAGAAACCGCAGGGATAAGGATTAGACTGAGTTTGCCTGTATGAGGCCCTGTACTCTTAGAGAGAAGATTCAGAACTCTGGTTATTTGGATACTTCTTCACAGAGCTGAAGGACTTAAGCAATATTGCGCCAAGAAATTCCTGATAATTATATCATTATCTTGGTGCTTGCAATGGGAGAAACCCTGTTTTTACTTTAAGCAATCTTAAGCATACAATGGACTGACTTCAGCTGTAAGTAAGCAATGACATTGCCTTTGACCAACCTATCTACTTTGATATTTTGAGTTGAAAAGCAATATTTATTTTTTTCTGTATCAACAATTTAATAATATCATATCATTCACGTTAAAGTTACATAACAATTGTCAGAAAATTATTTTTGTATACATAGTGAGCTCGATTCGTCTATTTAATAGACATAATGAACTCCAAATCCATCAAAAGCAGCATGAGCTACGGCAGCAGCTGGAGAATAGGCAACTGTCCTAGCGGCAATAACAGGAGCAGACTGAGCGTAGACAGGTGAAGCAGCTAAAGCTGGGCTGTATACGTTGTTGTTAATTCTGGTGTCGACTTTTCGTACGCTGGAAAATGGAGTATCTACAGCCTTTGAGTAGTGGGATACAGTGCCGTCAAATGATCGCACAATATTTTGCTGAGTCGATCCAATAGCTGAGCCAGCATAAGTTAGCGGAGATGCAGCATATGCCAACGGAGCTGAGTAGGTAAGTGCTGGTGCACTATATGATAGTTGAGCAAATTGACCGGCGTTAGCAGCAGCCAGAATAGCAAATACAATGATAAATTTAAGTGCCATTTTTAGTATAAATTATTTAAGTGTTTATAAGTTCACTGGCTATGCAATGTATTGAACTGATACTTGGTTATAAGTTATTCCTTCTTATATAGCAGAGTAAAATATTGTACATTAAGTGAATGTCATTGACTGAAGCAGTGACCTTGAAAAGGTATACCATTAACTGAAAACTGGATTACAAAATGACTTGGTCCAAGTTTAGACTTCTACACTTGTATTGCTAATTATTCATGCTCACTTAAACCATAAACCATGCCCCATAATGGAATGGATATCAATTCTGTTTGCGGTAGCATAGCATATGCAATGTCGCAAACATTCACTTTTACTTCGAATACGAAATGGTTGCGTTCATCTCAAGGATGCCTCAAATTCATTAAAATCAGTTCCATCGCACTTCATTTAAGAAATGGGAACCAAAAGAGAATGGGCTACAGCAATGCGCTACACTTAAAATATCTGCCAAATTATGCGTCCTTGCAAATCAAGAAACCTTTTTGAGCGTCTATATAGGGCAGTGGGTAATATCAATAAATTAAAATTGATTGCGAATAAGGCAGTCGACATACATACATAGATTGGAAACCTACATATAATACATATTCAAACATTTTTGTTTTTTAAAGCTGAGTTAAGATTTAAAGATAATTGTTCATAGATACGCGTACTCGTATGTGTGTCCACATACTCGTATTCTATAGGACAACAAGTTCATGCGCGAAATGTACTGGAAAGAAAATCTTCAATCTATCTACCTTTTCAGTTGGACCCTTGTCAAAGTGACACATGATTCCCATGTCACAAGCCCTGATACACTTATAGCTCAATTGGCATTTAACTTGCATTTGAATTTTAGAATAAAGGATTGTTCGCAGTCACAATATAATCTCTCACAAGTTGTCTCTTTTATTATTTAATAGTTAAGAGCCCTAGACACAGTCATAAATTCTATTGAACGAGTATCCCTTGATCCAAAGCATACTACCGTCTTAGATGGCCTCTATTATTTTAAGCCCCGAAACGATTTGTAAGTCTGTAGCTAAAAGTGTCCGCTTCTAATCCATTTATTGCATTACACTACTCGATCAGAGTTAAGTGGCTGGAGAAGGAAGGATTCCAGTTGAGATTGAGCTCATGTGCATTTGACATCAGAGTAAGTCCGAGTGGCCTCTTTAGTCCTCTTACATGTCCAATAATGCATTGAGTGGGAAATATTCCCAGTCACTGTAACAAATTTTATGCTTATGAAGCGCTTTTTCAGAAGAGATTCATATAAGGATACATATGTATGTACCCATTCGAGTATATACACGTAGATATGTTCATTCGATGACTTCAGAGTGCTCTTCGAATGGAAATCGACATTCTTCTTCTTCTTGACATGTGTGTGGCGAAAAAAAAGACTGGTGTTGTCCAGGACGACATTATATTACCCCGTATCACATTCAATTAATTAATTAGCTTCGGATGAGTTCATATATACAACACACGCTCAATTGCGTGTCAAGACCAGTGAAACAATAAAACGAAACAAAAGAAAGTTGTTTTCTGAGATGTCAGATACATTTTCTCTGTGCCAAGATGTTGTTTTACGGTAGTTTTTTCCTATCTTCTGTTATTTTAATCTGCAATAGAAATGATTTTGTGGGTGAAAAGATCTACGCTTGAGTGAGGTCGCATCCAATTTGCAAAGGTCATAAATCTTTACGGGGCAACTTTTATTTGAGTTCACTTGTGAGTCCTACTCTTGTCAAGCGTTTTATAGTGACTTTGGGGAGGAACATTTGTAGACAAAAATGGAATAGGAATTTTTGTTTATTTATTAATTTGCTTGGGTACACATAAATGTACAAATCTACGGAATTGTTCTTTGCTTTTTAGTTCTACACGTTTAATGGTGAGAACATATTTTGTGATTAATTTTCTTCTCTATAAACTCTTGAAACTCAGGAATATGTAGATAGGATACATCGGTGCAACAGTAACTTTCAAAGCATGATATTTTTCGGACGAATTGAGCTCCTAAGTGATGTATTAAATATTTTACGGTTGCTCCCTATTTCTATGCTTTACAGTACTGTTCTTTTCAAAATTTACAATGGTTTGAACGATCTTTCGCACTTGCCTGAAAGTAGGCAAGTTTTCTCGAAAAATCAATAACATACATATGTATGCACATAAGTACTTGAAGTCTTTTCTTTGACTGGTAGGTCTTCCAATGGAGCTAAATTTCAAACAGCGCTGCTACTTTTGATTACTCTTTCACACATATTGACAGTATTATTTGAAAAATTATCATAAATTTTATGGCGAACCATTAATGAACAACGACCTTCGGATCTACAATACATGTGAACTATTGGGACTCTTTAACAGGCCACGTGCAGCCGAAAAATTAGGAGAAGCCTTGGATTGCTATCACGCATATATCAACACCATCCAGGAAGTGCGATTGAATGGGCAAATCAAAAGGAGGATGAACAAAGGTGATATCTAATATGATGATAATGTGATGATATGATAGCGAACATAAACAGCGCTTATTCGAATGCGGACTTGCTATACGCATCAATATATATACGGTAGCATCAATCCGAATCAAGGCTAAACATAAGCCTAATGTGCGCCTATGCCTTAACGGAAGACAACGATGGCGCCGCCAAAGAATGTTTCTACGAGCTCGTCAACAAAACATATGACCAATGTCCAACATCGAATCGCTACTACTTAGTTGCAGACAAGGTACAAATGCAGGCTTCTTAAGCGCCACAACAAAGAAGAACTATTCGTACTATGAGAAGATATAACGTAGAAAACTTGCAATTTCAAGAGACCGAAATAATTTTTGCCGAAGGCGTATCCCGAAATTTCTCAACAATTCCTATGCCGCCAGCATAAAGTACCAAAGATCAGTGGGATCGCTACTAATGTGCCGTCAGAGACGACGATGCATAGAATCTCATCATCGTTTGTCCTATCCATAAAAAAGGAGACCCCATCATCTGCACCAACTATAGAGGTACGAGTATATTGCAGATCTCCTCAACATTACGTTCAGGAACCCTTCGTCAACAACCTGATTCGCGCCTTTCAGTGTGGTTTCAGTCCAGCAAAGTTAACAATAGGCCAATTTTTCATACTTCTGTAGATCCTGTTGACGGGCTTTGGAAGATTAAATGACGAACTGTACCAAATGTATGGCGATATCGATCTAGTTAAAAAAAACTGCGAATCAGTTGCTTAATACCTAGTTTATATGACAGCTTCAAGCGCACTGACTCAATGCGGATTGCTTCAATAAGCTCATATAAACACCACTTCAAACCGAAATGAATTGTTCAAAGCTTAAAGCGTTGCTTCAATACGCTCATATTGAACATTTCATTTCGGTTTGAAGTGGTGTTTATATTAGCGTATTGAAGCAATGCGCATAGAGTCAATGCGCTTTAAGCTGTCATATAAACAAGAACAAGTTCTTTTGCGCCTACCAGTCTGGATTTCGGAAACATCACAGCTGCACATCAGCTCTTCAAAAAGTAACCGACGATATGAGAGTTGCAATAGACAAGAAACAAATCACCCTTATCGCTCTCCTAGATTTTTCTAGGGCATTTGACACCATTGATCATGAACTAATTGTATCAAAATTGATAAACTTCTATAATTTCTCTGCATCAGCCGCTAATCTCATACGGTCCTATCTGGTTGAAAGAAAACAAGCAGTTTATGTAAGCAATGCTGTGTCAGATTATATTGCAATTTCAGTTGGGGCCCCTAGTTTTCGCAATTTTTATTAACGCTCTTTCCAAAAGCATTAAAAGTTCAAATTTTCACATGTTTGCTGACGATATCCAGCTCTATTTAAGCTTTGAGAATGATCTTATAGATCATGCTACTTTGAAATTTAATGATGACCTAAAACGTATTCATTGCTGGGCAGATGCAGCTTAACCCAGGAAAAACAAAGTGTCTTCTCATAAATAGAAATCCCTTATCTCTTATCAACGTTCCTTCAGTATACCTTGGTAATGAACCTATCGAATTTGTAAACAAAGCCAAAAGTCTTGGTAATTGGTTCAATACAAAATTAACCTGGGACGACCACGTTTGCTCAGTTGTGGGAAAAATATACGGATGTCTTAGAAATCTCTCCCAAACTCAAAGCTTCACACCAGTAAATACGAAGCTCATGTTGGTCAAAGCCGTGCTCATTCCTCTGATAACGTATGGCTTCGAAATTTTTTGTTGCACCGGCGCCTTTGCCAGACGTAAGCTCAACATGGCTTTTAACAATGTTTTGCGATACGTAGACGGCTTAAATCGTTTTGCTCATGTGTCGGCTTATACCAAAAATATTCTTGGTTGCAAACTTGATCGAGATTTTGACTACTGCACAAACAAATATCTACACAGGATTATAATCAACCCACATCCCCAATACTTATATGATAAACTAAGGTTTTCACATTCAAGTAGATCTTTAAGTTTAATTGTACCTCGTGTTGCTTATCAAGTTACCGAACGACAGTTTTTCGTTCACGCCATTCGCCTTTGGAATTCACTCCCCCTTAATATAAGACGACTCTATAACACAAATAGCTTTAGTTAAACTCTCTTTCGACATATAGCAGGAATACTGAATATAAATTTCACACCATACAAATATTTTATTTTAATTCTTCAAGAAAGCTTATAATTTTTTTCTCTTTGTACTCAAATTTATTTCAATCAGATATTAATAATTTTAAAGTACTTTATTGAGAAAAAATTTTAATTTCAGTTTAATCTTAAATCACTTATTAACTGCATCACATTTATAGCTTATAGATCTGAATGGTCTATTATAAATGTTGTTGTTATACTGTAATAAAAATACTGAAATACTGAAAAATACAATAGCTTTATTCTCTTGCAAAGCCCCATTGGGAATAAATGGGGCCTTCAACCTCGCATAACCCACTGGCTATACATCTCGGTCACAAGACCGATACTTACTTAGAGGGTGGTCGTCTGGTGGATAGCCTTAGAAAATGCAGTCAACTGCATCAAACTAAGCAGAGTCCAAAGAATAGCATGTTTATTCATAAGCGGAGCCTCCTCTGCGGATTTAGCCATTCTGTTTCATTTGACACCCCTCGATATTTTCAGCAGGCGAGTAGCTGCGACTTTAAAGCGACTACACAATGGACAAATAATTAATTTGGCCACGCCAACATTCTTAATACATTAGAATTCCTCACAGAGAACATCGATTTGACAAAAACTTCCATGTAAGCTTCCCCTCTAGATCATTCTGGGAGGAAGATGCTTTCATGGAAGATAAGTCAATCCATCTCTAAACAGATGGATCTAAAACCTCGTGGCGTTAAAGTTGGATGCCAATAAAAGAACAGACCGTAGGTGGACTGTTGGGCAAACATGTCTAGCGACCAAATAGATCTGGCTGAAGCTGGATCTGAATCGCTGTGTCTGATCATTTTAAACAGGAAACATCTCAGCGTCATAATAGGTGTCATCACTGGACACTACCTCATAGGCAAGCACTCAAGAAGGCTTGGTGCTTTTACAAATGATTTCTGTAGAAGCTGCATGGACGAGGAAGAGGAGGAGACAATCCTCCACCAACTCTGTATATGTCCAGCTCTCTCCCAGAGAAGAAAGCTTCATCTAGGAGCTTTCTTCTACAACGACTTAACCGATCTAGAAAATAAAAACGTTAACAGTCTCCTACGCTTTATCACAAGCTCAAACTGGTTCCATTAGTAATAGGATTATAGATCCACGTGGCATCACAATGGGCCAATAGGCCTAAGTGGGTTGGTATTTCCAACAGCCACTCTTATCTACCTACCACCCTAGTAGATTGGGGCACTAGTAAGCAGAAAGTTCAGGGTAGACGGAGAAAAACGACAAGAGGCAAGGAATATAGATTGGGTTATTAGGATATCTAGTGTCGAAAGCTAATAAGTTACTGCCATGCAGGCATACATTTTCAATAGGAAGCAGAACAGTAAGGCTTTGATTAAAACCTCCATATCTTGGAGGGGATCCATTTCCGACCCCCTCCCACCCATACGATTCTTTTCACAAAATATGTGAAGGAACCTCCCTTTAATATCTTCTATACGTTTCCGAAACACCCCGTACACTACAAACTTTGCTTGTATTGTTTCCTGTCGAAAGGTTTTCCTTTATAAAGGATTTTCCAATAGGGGCTTGACAACTTTGAATTTAATTTGTGAACGCACCAATCAATTTATTCAGTAAACTCAACATTTTCATCTAACGAGCAACGTCTGCAAATTATAAAAATTTTCTACCGAAATTCGGAGTCGGTGACTGCAACTTTAAGAGCGTTAACTCCAATTTTCGGTTGTAATTCTTACCCTGGTAGACAGGCAATAACAAGTTTAGTGCAAAAATTTGAGTCTACATATTCGTTGTGTGATGTTGCTGTGTCAGTGAGACAAGGGGTTGGTCGAAGTGTCGAAAATATCGCTGCCGTTCAGGCGTCCGTAGCAAATGCTCCAAATCAGTCAATTCCACGGCGTTCTCAAGAATTGGGCATCGCTCAGACCACATTATGGCGTATTTTGCGTAAGGAACTTGGTTTACACCCATACAAGATCAAGCTGACTCAAGAATTGAAGCCGATGGACCATTTGAAGCAACGTACGTTCTCCGATTGGGTTCTGGAGAAAATGCGCCAAGATGATGAATTTCATCGCAAAATCATCTTCAGTGACGAAGCTCACTTTTGGCTCAATGGGTTCGTCAATAAGCAAAATATGCGTTATTGGTTGGGTGAAAATCCACATGTGTTTCATGAATCACCACTTCATCCACAAAAAATAACTGTTTGGTGCGGTTTGCATGCCGGCGGCGTTATTGGGCCATATTTTTTCGTCGACGATAACGGTCGTCACGTTACTGTGAATGGTCAGCGTTATCGCGCCATGATCACCATGATTATTTTTGGCCCGAATTGGAAGATATGGACTTGGACGACATGTGGTTTCAACAGGATAATGCCACAAGCCACACAGCTACAATCGATTTATTGAAGAGTAAGTATGGTGAGCGTGTTATCTCAAGACATGGGCCAGTCGATTGGCCGCCTCGTTCGTGCGATTTAACGCCGCTTGACTATTTTCTGTGGGACTACGTTAAGTCATTGGTTTATGCCAACACGCCGACGACGTTTGAAGAGCTCAGAGCCAACATTGAACGTGAATTAGCAGCCGTTTCGGCCGAAATGTGTGGCCGAGTCGTTGAAAATTGGGTCCATCGAATCGACCGCTGCAAATATGCCCGCGGTGGCCATATGAACGAAGTCGAGTTCCATTCATAAACGTTTTGATTGTACTTCAAGCCGATAATAAAGTTTTTGAAATATCTCAAATGGTTTGCGTTTTATTTAAAAAAAAACTTGTCAAGTCCTTATTGGAAAACCCTATACTAAACTGATTGGTCACTTCACACCGAAATAAAATAATAGTAATTAGGAAAAAGGATAAAAATCATCCTATTATCATACTCGTAAAAGTCAAACGCTAAAGTAAGTGATAATCGATAATTTTTGTAGTATGTATGTTATTCCAGCATCACAATGATATTAAGTGCTATATGATTTACACACACATAATCGAAAGATTATTGTTATGGTTATGTTAGACGAACACTATCAAATTCCAATAGTTCAAACGTGAATGATTTCAGATTTAGTGTCATTTATTCAATTATCCGTTACATATCATATACGTATGTATGTACTCGTATGTACTTAAGTAAGTTTAAAAATAAAACTATTACTCAAAGCATACAGCGACGAAGAAGTGTTAAAGTTTATGTAAGCGCACTCCATTTCATACACTCCTGACAACATCACTTTACTACTTTTTCCTCCCCAAATAAAATCAAGTAAATGAGTACTCTAAAAGTTCCATTAGAAGAGAAATTTAATGAACGATTTTCATTAAGACTCATAGTCGGTGCGGTGCCCCTTCTCCGACAGCATTGGTTCCCTTTCGTATACATTTTTAATTAGAGCTAATGAATTTCGAACATTTCATCAGCGGCATTGAGCTTTTCCAACATTTTATCGAAAAGTGATTTACTTTTCCACTACTAGTCATATACGAGTACATACATACATCCATTGATAGAGTTCGATTCGAGTCCTTTATGCGTATAGATGTCTATTTGGGTGTAGGTAAGTATGTAGGCACGTAGGTACGTATGGATTTGTCTGCTTGTTTGCCGTTGAACAAACTATAGGCAAACGTACTTTCGGAAGAAGAAATTTCATTATATAGATTCGGATGAAAAAATACCTGAAGAGGATAATGTATAGGTGTAAACAAAGTAATTTGTATTTTTTTCTCTGTCTTTTTTTTTCTTAGAGAGTTTTCAATACTTTCATCTATAATATAAGTTCGGTGCCGCACCATTTACTTTGGCTTCTTTTGTGTTATGGAATAAAGTAACAGTATTAATGACATTGCGATTAACACTGTCGAATGGCGCTGCCAAACTTTTTACAACAAGTAACTTTTAATTCATTATCCTGAGACCTACTTTATTGCTGCTATGTATTCGTAGGAACTGCAAATGTCAAATGACTACAGAAAAATTGTTTATGGCTAACGCGAGTGGGGTTAAAATATTGGATCGATCGTTCAGAAAGTAATGGGTATTATTCTTTTTTCTATAACCACTTTATCCAGCACGAAATAGGATATAGTTTGAGAATTATTTCCTCTCTGGTAAATTGGTCAGTAAGACTATGTGTGCTTCTATTAGGACTTTACCACGCTTTGGATGCTCGTAGAGTTAATTTGCAGCACATTTATATTTCATATGCTTCCTCCTTTGCTAGCTGATGTTACCTACAGTTGTACATCATCATCATCATCATCATTGGAAGTAGTACTCGCAGTCGTTGTTCTAGTTGTAGCAGCACGTCTATATAGTATAATATCTATATGTACAATATAATAGTAGTAGTAGTAGTGGTAGTGGCAGCCAAGGCAATCGTAATCGTCCCTTTGTACCTTATGTTTGCCTTTCCTATGGAATCATTAACGAAAAACAAGGAACTCTGCTACCACAGCCTATGCACATAATAGCATGCATTTTAAATAAGCCCAGAACTTTGGCCAATCTGTGAGCAGATGAATATTTGAAGCACTACCATAACCTGACTCATCCTGACTATGGCTGTATTCCTTACTTCCTTCTTCGTTGGGCTCCATGATGAAACTAAGTACGAGAATATACGTACATAAATGTAAAGTGTTTGTAAAAAATAAATGGACTTATTCGATTGTCATGCAAATGTTGAGAAGGGATTTTAAGAGCAAAATACAGTCTGTCAGCTAGTAACGATCTGGCAGAAATTTCATACAGTCACCTGTTATTAGGAAGCATAGAAATGGAACGGTCTTTAGAGTCCTTCAACTTTTATTGCATACTGTCTGACCAAGCTAAATGTAGAAATATCTACGTACGAGTATGTTTGTAGATGTAACGAAAGCAGCAGCATCACAAGTAAAATGAAGCAAAGAAAAATTAAAAGGAAGGTTACATTTGCCTGCCGCTTGGGGACGGATGGATAGTAGTCATTCCACAATTGGTAGGTAGCAACTACTTACTCACACCGGGTCATATGGCAGGCAGAAAGGTGAATAACATTTTATAACTCCATGTATGCATTGCGATGGCATTTGTACATAATAGCAAAGCGAATAGATGTGGAACACCATCCTTACAGGACTCCAGCTTCATGCATGGAGAAAACAGGCTTCAAACCCGGAATAGTTGAACTGTACATACTCGTACTCGTACAGCAGAATTCTCAGAAACTTAACTCTCATAAATGGACCATACACCTGAATGCGTATGTCAGAAAAAGGAAAAAGAAAAAATGTAAAACTGGTCGATGAGTATTTATTTCAATTAAACTTTGAATCCATATTGAAATGGAAAATAATTGAAAACTTGTTTATTATCAACAAATACAACTTATACGAGTACTTTGGTGCAAACTTTGTACTCTGTTGTAAGAAAACTTTCAAGCGTTCGTATTACAATTAAATTATTCAGCTACACTACACTCTTTCGGACTTTCAGTTCCTACACAGATTGGTGTTTAGAGAACCTGTATATAAACTTAGCACGCGTAAGTGGATATATACGTAAGTATGTAAGTACGAGTATGTATATAAAGTTTATACTCAACCGTCACCCATCCTAGAGATAGAAATTTAATGGGAGTTGTGAATTGTATAGGGTTAAAAAGTAAAAATGGAAAATACAGGCGAATCTTAAGTAATTAATGGTAGACTTTCGGAGGTGCGGAGACTTTTAACAGATTGACCCAAGTTTAGGGATATTTCTGGTATAGTAACATAAAAAGGGATGCCTTCCAATTTGCACGTACAACTGTTAAAACTTTGAAAAAAGTGTTTTTATGAATGAATCATCAAACGCAAATCCGTGTCGAAAGGATATTCGTAACTTCCATAACCGGTTTTGGTAAATTTTGTATTTATATATATTTGTAGGTAGGGTTGAAGTCGTAAAGTCTTGATGACATAAATTGCTTGGCCAGAATTCTGTGTCCTTTACCCTATCATGGTTATCACCTAAAGCAGGATAAAATTAGTAGAAAATGTTGTGGTGTGGGCAAAAAGCCTATGCTCTTCGCTCACTGTATGCATTCAGTGCATATTTGTCGCTCACAGAGATAGGAACCTTCAGTATTTTGCTGACTCCAAATAAGTGACAATGGGATGAGACACTCTTTCATAGACAGAAATGCTCATTTTTGGAAATGTTCCATTATTATTAGTTTTGTTACAATCTCTTCGCATATATACGAGCAATTTTGAAAAATGTATTGGCTGCAATTTTGATGTGAAGCACACTTTCTGCGGTACAAGATGCATCTCACAAAACGATAAAATGATTTATGAGGATATAAGGCCCAGTGGTAACTTTCATTCTGCAACGAAAATACTTCTGCTGGTTGCTAATGTTAAAAAAGTCGATACAATTGATTTATTTATTTCAAAAGGAACATCTACAAATTTTATAAAATATGATCAAGGTTTGACCTTTTCTTTGATTTTTTTTAAGTTATTTTGACGAGTGCAACTTTTAATAAAAAACAGGAACCAGCAAGACTAACTGAAAGTAATACTAATTGGGAAGGCCTCAAGAAAAAGATTTACAACAATATTAAGCTGAGCGTACCACTTGAAATGCACTATGAAGAATGAAGTTGATTATATCGTTGAAAGGGTTCAGTAAGCCATGTTAAATAATCTTTCCGATCTAAGCAAATATCCCACAAATTTCGGCCTGAATTACCTACTGCAAATAAATTTAAAGGAGAACAGATAAGTGGATTAAAAATAACAAAAAATTCGTGCAGGAAGAATACACTTACAACAGTTGTGTAACTTTTCAAATGTGGGATTCATACGAGGGCGGGTCAATAAGTCCGTGACTTTTTGAATTTCTGACCTCTTTACTGAAACAGCTTGAAGCTTGAAAGTGTATGTAGCAAGACAATTCGATTTTGAAGCGACTGCCTTGCATAAAATTACGAGAGCGGCTCATGTGTTCCACGGGCAGAGGAGGAGAGAAGAACGTTGTCTTTTCTGGAGAAAAATTAACGAGTGATCAACTAACAAGCCTCTCCACTTATTCTGGTCTTTAGCTAATGCTTCCAGTTGAGGTCCCCTTCTAGTTGTGCGCGTCACCTTTGTTGAGGTCTTCCTCTACTGCGTTGTCTCTCCGGGTTAGATTCGAAGAATCTGCGGGCCGGAGCATTGGTATCCGTTCGTTCTACATGTCCTCGCGATCTCAGGCGACTGATGCGCAGTTTTCTGACTAGACCTGTATAGCTTCTATAGTACATTATTGAATCTTCTCCACCAAAGCCTGTCAATTCAGATGGCCCCGAATATTTTTCGAAATATTTTCCTCTCGAAACGACAGAGGATTTCTTCATCCGGTTCCGATAGTGTCCATGCTTCAGCGCCATAAGGAAGTTTTAAGTTTTACCAAAAGTGTAAAAAAAAGTGTCAAACCAACCTATTTATTCTTCTTCTTTTATCAATGTGTTTTTTAAGAGTTTTAGGGCGTTTTTTTAACTTTTTTTCTCATGACAAGAGAAGAGTGGTTCAAGACATTATGTTTTGAACTATATGGCTTCCTCAGGTGTTTGACTTAGCGCCACTCAGCTTAAACCACACATCATCACTCAAACAATGGACACTCTCGAACATTATTATTATTATGATTTTCCTGAAAGGCTATTACGTCGTTTCTTAAATAGAGCCCAGTCGTCAACATACTGTTTCAACAGAAAATCTTATAAAGGGTTTTCCAATAGGGACTTGACAACTTTGAATTTAATTTGTGAACGCACTCTTTCACTAATTATCAAATTGTCACTGTCAATTTATTCAGTAAACACAACATTTTCATCATGGTAAAGTACACTAACGAGCAACGTCTGCAAATTATAAAAATTTTCTACCGAAATTCGGAGTCGGTAACAGCAACTGTAAGAGCGTTAACGCCAATTTTCGGTCGTAATTCTTGCCCTAGTAGACAGGCAATAACAAGTTTAGTGCAAAAATTTGAGTCTACATATTCGTTGTGTGATGTTGCCGTGTCAGTGAGACAACGGGTTGGTCGAAATATCGAAAATACTCGTATCGCTGCTGTTCAGGCGTCCGTAGCAAACGATCCAAACAGTCAAGAATCGGGCATCGCTCAGACCATATTATGGCGTATTTTGCATAAGGATCTTGGTTTACACCCATACAAGATCAAGCTGACTCAAGAATTGAAGCCGATGGACCATTTGAAGCGACGTACGTTCTCTGATTGGGTTCTGGAGAAGATGCGCCAAGATGAAGTCATATTCAGTGACGAAGCTCATTTTTTGCTCAATGGTTTCGTCAATAAGCAAAATATGCGTTATTGGTCGGGTGAAAATCCACATGTGCTTCATGAATCACCACTTCATCCACAAAAAATAACTGTTTGGTGTGATCTGCATGCCGGCGGCCATATTTTTTCGTCGACGATAACGATCGTCACGTTACTGTGAATGGTTAGCGTTATCGCGCCATGATCACCGATTATTTTTGGCCCGAATTGGAAGATATGGACTTGGACGATATGTGGTTTCAACAGCATGGCGCCACAATCCACACAGCATACTGTACAATCGATTTATTGAAGAGTAAGTATGGTGAGCGTGTTATCTCAAGACATGGGCCAGTCGATTGGCCGCCTTGTTCGTGCGATTTAACGCCGCTTGACTATTTTCTGTGGGGCTACGTTAAGTCATTGGTTTATTCCAACACGCCGACGACGTTGGAAGAGCTCAGAGCCAACATTGAACGCGAAAAGCGACTGTTTCGGCCGAAATGTGTGGCCGATTCGTTGAAAATTGGGTCCAATGAATCGACCGCTGCAAACATGCCCGCGGTGGCCATATGAACGAAGTCGAGTTCCATTTATAAATGTTTTGATTGTACTTCAAGCCGATAATAAAGTTTTTGAAATATCTCAAATGGTTTGCGTTTTATTTAAAAAAAAATGTTATCAAGTCCTTATTGGAAAACCCTATACAAAGCCGAATTAACGGACGCCTTTGCCTTTATATAGGTAAAGAAGAACGCATTTCAATCGCCTCTCATCGTTTTACTAAAAAAAATTAGGAGCTATTCTAATAAAAAATTGTCGGTGTTCGCCCTGTACTTCTGTTTTTTTTTTTTTTTTTTTTTTTTTTTTTATAATTTACGCGCGCCTAAGGGGTTGGATACCCTTTTACTGTTGCCAGGGCGCGGGCGGAAAGATAGAAGGAGGAGAAAGGAAAATTGTTTGTGTAGTGGCTTGAAACTCAGGTGTGTTTGGTTTCTATGTTTGCTCTCCAGGGGTGGGAGTCCGAATAGGACGGAGAGTTTTTCTTCTTCACTCAGAGTGATTCGAGATATAATTCCCAGTATTTTTTTCATTGCTTGAAACTCTTTATAACAGCCAAATCTACGTGTCAGTGTTATGCCTTCACACGCAGAATTTTTTTGTCTGAGTTTCAAATATACAATGAAAAACTGATTTTGCCATGGGCAGGATTCGAACCTGGACCCTCCGAGTGAGAAGCGTTTGCTACTACCACTACACCACGGCCACCCCTGATGCCTAATGCCTGAAATCCATGTGCAGTAAAACCCGTACATCAAGATTAGAGAACATTATTTTCTATACAAGCAAAATAAAGTAACACTTACTTGTATGATATGTAGCTTAAAAGCCCTCTGTCCACTTGATTGTTATGTCATTCTTCATTCTAGCTCATGCACAAAATTATTTTTATCAGTTTATACGACTACTTGTGGAAAAAACCGAGAATTGTAAATATATAGGTGTGTTAATATATAAGATCAACCACATGTTGAAGAATTAAAACAAATATATGCTATCTGTCACTCGAAAAATGTACTAGTATCTTGTAAAAGCTCATTGCTCAAAAAGAATTTTATTAATGATTTATTACGGACGTGTACACTCTACACTTCAATACGGTATTACAAGTTGAGGTGGAACATACAATAGTACAATTGAAATGTTATATATTGCCCAAAAACACTTTGTAAGAATTATTTCTGAAGGAAACCGTCTAACCAAAAGTTGGCCACTGTTTTGTAACCTACGTGTACTTCCAATAAAACATCTTTACAACTTTAAGGTTCTAAAAGTTTTTTTTCAAATGAATATAGCCTAAGGATAAATGGTATGGCATTAGTTAGCTTTCTAACTTCCAAAAAAACCCCATTGTTTGAAATTCTATACTGCGGCAGCACCACCAATCGAAATTAGATTCTTAGCAAAACCCGCCTTATTTTTCATTGGAGTAAAAAAAATTTCTTTTTTTATGGATAATCCTACAATCAAAACGTTTGTAAATACTTTCCTATAATTTCGTTGGTTATGCCGAAAATGCTCTTAAAGCAATATTGCATACCCATATTTTGTATTGTTTATTTATTTTTTTGTTGAGTTTACCCCACATGAAATTTAAAATTTAATTCTGAACTTACTTGAAGGATCATTCGCCACTCGCAACCTAGGTGCTACAAAGCGATGCCTATTCTCCTTCCTAAATTTTTCTAAAGTAAAGTTAGTATGAATCGTAATATAATTTTAATGAATATAACTTAATTATAACATGTACAGATATAGAAATAGAATAAATACAAAAAAAAAAATACACGTGTTTACTACACCCTTTGCGTTACTGCAATATATCGCAAAAGAGTTGCAAATTATTGTAGTACATTTAGTATATTTTAAGTTATGCGGCGGTTTTTCAAAACGGCAATTTATTTATACCGAAATGGGAGGAACATCTAATTGAATTTTTACGAAATAATAATTTTTTATATGACAAAAAGTATAAAAACTACTGTTCCAGCCAAAAGAAATATTCGTTTCTCAGTATTTCTCAGTACAATCTTTTTATATTTTGTACCTTGTACCTCTTCCAAATTTTTTTCTTACTGCCATTTTGGTCTTATCCATCACCCCGCTCCTTTATTTGTGTGCAGCCGGCCTTTCGAAGCAGAGCTTACAATTTTCATTAAAGTTTTTCTTCGTCCAGAGCTGGCTCTTTTCTTAACTGATCTTCCCAAAAATCAGTTTAGAATCGCTTAATCAACAAATTATTCCATTTAGGCCCACCCGACCAAAACGAAGTACGAATAAAAACATCTCTCGCAACCTCGCGGCCAACCTGCTGTGCTTTCTTAGACATCAGAAATGATTTGACAATCACCATATACTAATTTACTTTCAGGATTTGATTGGAAGAAGGTATTCGCGCTGAATAGAACTCCGCATCGTTTGGCCGATCTGCAAGAAAGGAGGTCCTGCAAACTGTGCCAACTGTAGAAGAATTGGTCCCCTTAATATGGCGTAAAACCGTATAGTGTGAATGCTTCCAACCACTTGATTGACTCCTATCAATGCCAATCCTAGAGAGAATCCAAGATGTCCAAGCTAATACTCCCCACCGCAATAAGACAGCAACTTTAGCGACGATCTATACATTGCCATGTCTAGCTTGGCATCCTTACATCCTACTGTGCAGAGTGACGAAAGAAATCGCTGGTGCTTAGTAAAGTTCAGCAGCAATCCCACTGAGGGCTTGAATGTCAAAAATGGGTTTAGATCAGGTGGTGCGCTGTCATGAGACTTGTTACCAACATTAATTTTAAAAATGCGATATAGTTTTATCGCTTGTATTTTCACATTCTCCTTGGTCTTTGTTGTTTTAAAAGCTGTTGTGAGCTTTAACTAATCGAAAATAGCAATAAGTGTTGCCATATGCGAATGTGCCATACGTTTATTTGGTTAAAATTGTTTACATGGATGTTAAAATGCGTCGTAAACAAATTATTGTATATTAATAAGCAAACACGAATCTTATGATTAATAAATTATACGACTATTCTACAGAACCGCTTTTCATAAGGTATATAACATTGGTAAGCCGTTTTTATGTAAATGTATGCAATGTTCTTTAATATTTTTGGAACAGGAAAATTTGATTGGCTTAACATACATTTATGAATAAAAAGGAGGTAAATGCTTAAACAAACATATAATACATATGTATGTTGAGGGCTAAGTTATTATGTTCGAAACCAAATTCTAGTTGTACGAAGGTTGCTATTTATGATTTGAGAAAAACAACTAAAACGAAATGTTTATCACCGAAAATGGTTTTAGTGTTTTTCAAAATACTCCGCATGAAGATCAATGTGCTTTTGAATGCGTTTGAACCAGTTTTGGAAGCACTTTTCTGCATCGAACAAGGTAACTCCAAAACATACATTTTAAACGCATTAACCGCTTCTTCAGGCGTCGAAAACTATTGGCCTCGCTGTTCTGGCACAACAACCCATATTGGCCGACATTCCGAAATTCGTGCTGGAGCGAACTACTGCCACGATTGATTTAGGAAAACCAATGAAACATGATGATCCAGAATGATGCTTTATCACCAGATGTCGGAGTCAGTTGAGCGGCACACTGTTGCGGAGTTAATTCACCTCGAAAATCATAAAAAATTATCGCACGAAAATGTTCATGATTTAATTCCAGTTTTCGGCTGCGATGAATTTTTCAAGTCTCTTGTGACAAAACGTTATGAGCACGTATAATATTAAAGGGTTACATATGTTTCTCCGCTCAAAAAAATCGATTTTTTTTTCCGTGAAAAAATTCTATATTCTTTTGCAATTCAAATGCAGCAAGAATTTTTCAAAAATTCCAATAATTAAGAAAGTTATGATCGTTAGACGTCGGACCGGGCAGAGCTTATTTTTTTGCCTTTGCAGTTTTGCACATTTTTAGTTTTGCTTTCGAAGCCACGCAGGCAAGACACACTGCAGATTTTGCATTTCGAAAAGAAATAAAGTGGAGAAATCATGTCGTTATCGCGCAAAAAGATGTCGAGAGAATACCATAAATCTGGAGTTTTAAGAAAAGATGTGAAATCTAAGCGAGTACCGCCGAAAAATCGTTATCAGGCTGAATGCGATGACTTTACTTCAAGTGCGTCCGCAAACAATTTTAAAAGTGCGTGTGATGTGCTCGTGATGTGCTCGTGATCAACGGATAACGAACCGCATCATGATAATTGTCCACCGGGTTCCGAGTCATGGTGTTCATGGCAAAAGGCAAAAGCCAGCGGAAAATCGGCAGAATATACCCACGACTATAAACCACTACCAGTGGAAGTTCTTCATACTATTAGGCCCATATACGAGAACCTCAGTAAGGTCGAGTTATTAGAGCGTTGTGTAGTAGGCTACACACAGAATAATAATGAGAGTCTCAACAACTTAATCTGGAAAATATCGCCAAAGACGCTGCACTCAGGCTTGACAGTAGTTGAGATTGCTGCTAATGTTGCTGCCTGTTTGTTTAATGAAGGAGCAATAACTTTGTTAAAGATCATGCAGATTATGGGGATTGACAGTGGACCCAATGCTCATCGCTGGGTCGCCTTAGAGGACTCCCGGAGACTCGATCTCGCTGAACGCGCGGCGCTTGGCGCAACGAAAGCAAGGCGTTCACTCATGACCGAAGCCGCAAAAGCCAAATTATATGAAGTCACAGCATCTGGAAGTGACGCATTACATGACGCCCAGGCATCGATGATGATATGTAAGTTACCAAAACAAAATCATATTCTATTTATATACGTCTTTTTCGACCTACAACCGAGTGGCAAAACCTTGAACGCGTTTTTCTCGAAACAGTGTTTTCCGAGTCGGTACCAGAAATATCTCTTGAACCACTCGACCGATTTGCATGCCATTTCGCACGGATATTATTAATGCCATTATCTAGTCTCCTACGTAGGATTTTTTTGATATCTTAATTTTTAGATTTGTTATAAATAAAAATGTGACTCGTTTTTTAGTCAAAAATAACCTCGTACGTTCAAAAAGCTGCCATTTTGTTAAAAATGAAAATATTTGAAAACAGCTATGATAGAGACTAGTTATCTACTTCAACAGGTGTTTTTTTTGTTTCAGATGAAACCTATCAGAGATATTCCTGGTACCGCCCAGCACGTTTTTGAAAAGAGGCTTCCGGAGATGGGCGAAATGTATACTTTAAAATTGTTTTTCTTTAATTGTTAATAAAGTTTTGTATTCGTCAAGGAATACTTTACACAATGTATATTTTACTTTTTTTATATTAATTTAATATCGTAGAGAAAAAAAATCTTGAAGAACCCTCCGTTTTTGAGCGGAGAAACATATGTAACCCCTTAAGAACGACAAAGTTTACGATGTTGATGTAAGATTTGACGTATCAACACCGGTATTGTCATATATTAAAACTGAAATAGCAACACTCGTATTACTAGTTTTTTGACCTGACGTCTAATTGTAGATAAGTTGCTTATATATATAAGAACTTTTATAAAGTCCAATTAAGAAGAACAATTTCATTATGTTATATGTTATATAATGAAAGAATACGTTTTTGTTTTCATACATAAACAAAAATTATATTATTATGTAGCGTTTTACACTGTTTGGCACAATAAACAAACGGTAAAATAAACATGCAAATTAATTCTTTTTCTCAAAACATGATGTCATCAAAACAGATAGAAACCCTATGGTAATTGTCTTCCGAAATGTCTGTTGACAAATATGCATATCGTGGTATCCCTATGACAAATTTCAACAGCGAAGTCATGCATTTCATTGTAACCAGAGTGAGAAGAAAATTTCCCTATCTTCCCTGTACTGCAGATTTTTGTTAAACAGGGTAGAATTTGTTTGCATTGAAACAGAAGCAGAAAAAATGGCTGCGAATAAAGGCAAAACCCAGTATGTGCTGTCAACTAAAAGGGAAGCGTAATATCGACGAGTCATCACAATAGACAGCTATAACTCAGAGGTAGTTACGGATTTTGTCAACCACGCTATTGACTTAAAGTGTGGCCGAAAATCCAGGTTTGTCTTTTCTACTCTCTCACTCTACCAAATTTTGCATAAGGATTTAGGTCATAAATCCTATAACGTTCAATTGGCGCAAGAACTTAAGCCTGCTGACCTTCAGCAGCGTTGGAACGTTGCCAACTGGGTGTTGATCAAAAATTTAAATGAAAAATGATTTTGGGCGATATGGGGTGCATTTCCATCTCCAAGGCTTTGTTAAACAGCTTAAGAATGATTGTTGAGAACATAGCGCACTCGTAATTGGTGCGGTTTCTAGACAGGAGGCATCATTCGACTATTTCTTAAAAAAATCAATCGGATGTGGCTATTCTAGTGAATGTATTGCGTTGTCGAATAATGATTAATGGATCCTTTGGGCCGAACTTGAAGGTATGGATGTGGATTATGATTAATTCTAACAAAATACACAGGCAGTGAAACTATTGCTAGGAAAGTTTTCAGGCCGATCTATTTTTCGAAACAATGATCAAATTATCCGATTTCTCTCTACTGGTCATGTTAAAGAGGTTTATGTCAACGCTCCTTAGACAATTGAAGCACTCAGCATACGATCATGTGCTGTTATCGTTGAAGTAGAGCCCCAAATGTGCAAAACTGTGGTGAACAATTTTATCCAATGAGGCTAATATTGCTTTCCACTACTAATAGCAAGCCTTCCTCTATTGATTAAATTAAAAATTAGAATCTATTTCATAATTATACGTGTTTTCGTGACAATCAAAATGAATTCATTTGTGAAATCGTTTAAAAAAAGTCACCTATAGTACTATGAAAATTATGTTTTTGAGAAGTGCAACTCATAGTAGTACCTAGTTAGAAAAAAATTGCCAGAGTAGTTCGTCTAAAATTAATCCAGCTGACTGGTCCACTCTTGGAGAAATTTGAGTTGTTCCATCTAAAAACAAGTTTGTTTATTTTTATAATTGTTTTTTATTTCGCTCTACAAATGGCAAGGGGGATTTGTTTTTAGTTTATAACAATGAAAAAAAAGAAAAAAAAAATACATGCTATGAAAGTTTACCTTTTCATTCAAGCAAACTGAATGTCTGTATATGAATATGTACAGGATTCATATATTGCTTTCACTTTTTACGCCACGTCCACTACAATCAACCACTGCACTAAAACTACAATGAAACCACAATGATGATACGTTAAAAATAGAAAACAATGATTTTTATTTGATAATGATGTCAAGGACAAAACAGCTTCATCCGGGTCCCAACAATAGAGAAATAGTTCTGATAAAAATCACGTGTACACACCGGCACACACATACTCGTATACCATGTGCATTTTGATATGCCACAATAAACACGAATACAAGGGACGCAGAAAGGATGGGAGATTTAAGTTAAAATTGGCCGGCAGTAAAGTTGCAGGAAAGAACTTTCGTTTTTTCTCCCTTCAATGACTTTTACATTTACGAGTACGAACCTATGCGAAATGTTTGTGTGAATTTTTTCTAGAAAAACAAATCAATCTACAAACCTGACAAAATTTTCTGCATTTTTTCTGGACGAACCCTAACCATTTTCGGGTAATTTCTGCATTTGAAGTGCTCACCAAACCACTTTGACCTTTCAAGTACAATTCACTTTTAATTAAGAGATTGAACTTCAATGTGTAGTCGTTTTTGTAGAACGACGGCGCGGCTTTGGAGCGCACGTCAATAAACAAAATTGGAAAGTTTACTCGTGGCAACAGAATAATATGCACATCTTTTTGCGTTTGTTGCTATTGCCTGACAGCACTTATACTTTTGCTGGCGTTGTTAAGTTGGATTCCACTGATGCATCATCGTTGTAAGTTTGAAAGCTTTGTAACTTTGTTGAGCAATAAAAACGGTTTATGGCTTCATCAAAATATGCAAAATGCTTGCCTTCCGAAAGTTTAGATTTACGATTTTCGGAAAAGGCTTCTAAGATTTTAAGGCTGTTATATGTGCCATATTCGGTGGCACTCATTTACTGAAGCGTTAGCTGCTGGAGGAAATGCAAAGAATACATTTTATGGCCAGAGTAAAATGTAAGTTATTTTGTTTTCGAACATCGGCTGCAGTGGTTCGTTGTGGAAAATTAATTCTTCAACAATGTGCAACGGTGTTGCCATATAGTTATGTATATTATACGAGCATCGAAAGGTTGAAATAATATTTGAATTCGTTCAGATTCGTTTTATAATGGAGCTAGGCGTAGTTCTTTATAGCGTCCGGAATTTATAAATTGTTTTTTTTTTTTTAAGTAGCGCGCGCTCAAGGGGTTAAGGTACCCTTAAAGTGTTTGCACACAGCGCGGGCTAAGGAAATTAGGGAGGGAAGTAACATAGGTACCGGTTTTAAATGTCTGAATATTATAATGACTATGAAATAGAGAGCTCGGCAGGGCGTTCCACTAGCGAGTTGTTCGGCTTAGGAACGAATCAGGATACTTCAGAGCACGTCCGAAAGTGGGCTTGAAGGTATACTGATGAGCATTCATTGTGAGATGGGTGTTACGGTTAAAGTTTTGAAATGGCGGTGGTAATAACGATAAAACAAAGTGAGACACAAGACATTTCGTCGGTGGTCGAGAGCACCCATTGACTGGGTGATGTTAGAATCAGCTATGAGTTTTATTGCACGGTTTTGAATCTTATCTAGCAGGTGCAGAGATGTTTTAGGCTCACCTGACCAGAAGTGTGCATTGTACTCATATTTTGGGCGGATGAAGGGGAAAAGTACTTCTTACATCGTTTGAGGAAACCTAAATATTTCGCAGCATTTTTGGCGACATCGATCGACATTCCACGTTAGTTGTCATTGACACGCATACCGAGAATGGAAAGTTTTTCAGTTTCGACGATGCAAGTGCCATACATGGATAATGGCTGGGTGTTTAAATTTCGCTGTAACGACAGCAGCAGCATTGTGTTTTGCAAGCATTAAATTCCACTCTGCTGATAGTTCCCCAATTGGTTATGGTATTAATATCGGAATTTAATGAGCTTAACATACGCTGCCGTTTCCGTTCTACACCCGAAGAGCAGGGCCGTGAGTTAGGGAACGAATATGAAAAGCATACCAGCATTTATTTTGCGAATATCAGACTTGAAACCATCCAAGACAACAGGAATTGAACGTTCCTAAAGGTAGTTTCTAATCCATCGAAGAAGAGAAGGGAACTTTTCGTGTTTCAAGATATTTCATGAGTTTTTAATTATTTATGGATGGTGCCGGCTTATTAAATATATAATAATGAACTAACGGTGGTATGCTGAACCTGTGGATTTTAAAAGCATACTTGAGCGAGAAATATTTATAGATTTAATCGACTAAATACCTGAATACATTTTGGAAGCCTTTTAGTTGTTTAGCATGAATTCAGTGGAATAATACCCTCGATAGAACTAACTAACTTCAGAAAAAAAAAAGAAAGAGCACGAGAAGCGCTCGAACGAGTACTTAGAAAGGTGCTTCTAGAAGAATTAAGTTGTAAAGCCAGATCAGAAATCTCCATTCTTGCAGAAGGAAAACTCATAGTAAAATCATAGTCTGTGCTGAGAATCTGGAAAGATTATTTCTGCAGACTGTTGAACGGTGATGACGAACAACATCCACTGTCAGGCAGAATGAACCATTCGAACTGGACGAAGACAAACAACATTTCCAACCATCCAACCAAGCAGATGATGAAGTCATCTCTAAATTTAGGTCTACGAAACTATGCCCGACGAATAGAAACTTAGCATTGTTTTTCTGATCCTAAAGAAGGGAGAGAAGGGGAATAAGTCTTCTCAAAATTGCACATAAAATCATGTTTGCCGTAAACGCCTAACACCCTTCGTAAACTGTGTGACAGTATGGTTTTAAACCTAAAATATTCACCATAGGTCAAATTTTCACATTACGGTAGATCTTGGACACCAAAAGTCCAAAATCGACACAGCACCTCTTCATAAACTTCAAAGTCAGATATGACATCATCTAAAGAGGAGAAATGTACTAATGCCATTCAACTATGGAGGATGCACGATAGTTCCTCAAGGTCAGTAATGACAAAAGCGCGACCTTCAATGTCTGAAAAGGACTTAAACAAGGTGATGCGTTGTCCTGTGATTTTTTCAACATCGTTATTGAAAAAAATATTCAAAACTCACAAAACTTCAGAGGCACCATCTTTCAAAAGGCTATTCAGTTACTCGCATATGCAGGCGACATTGACACAATGGCAAGAGCAAAGCGAGCTGTCAATGGAGCGTTTGCGGCTGTTAAAGCAGAAACACAAAGTTGGGCTTAGAAGTCAAGTGTTGCAAAACAAGGTATATGCTGTGTACAAAGAGGGGCATACAACATCGACGCCTGGACAAGACACTGCAAAAAAGTTCAAACAACTTAAATGGCTAGGTCACCTTGCGGCCATATATGCCAGTGCCCCCGACCGAGAAGTTTTCGATTCCGACCCAGAGGGACAACGCAGTAGAGGACGACCTCATGACTAACTAACTATAGCCACGACTCTAAAGAGTTACTCCAACAAATCTGGGGTTCAGGCCTTTAAGAATTTTCAAAGCTAGATTAGGGCTTCTGAAAAATAGATAATACAGTCTGGTTATGGCCAAATATTAGCCCTTATATCCTCGTGACAACGGAATAATGAGCCACTTGTCTAAGGGTCAGGTCTTCAAGTTTAGGATTTGTGCGTAGCGGTAACTGCCTTACTACGGTTACTTGCAGTTACCTCAGATATTAGAGATTTTAATGCTGATTGCACAAATAAATGCAACATAAAGGATAAGTGTGGAACGGGTGGTATAAAGAGAAAATTCAAAATTGCAAAACTATTGCGAAGATTACTATTAACAGCATCTTTTGCATCAATTTTTTTATAAAAGTTTATGTAAGTAGCCGTATTTGAAGGGATTCTTCATGACAATCTGGATCGAAGCTGATTTCGCCAATACAACGTAAGCTTCGAGTCCAATAATGCTGCAAGAACTCTCGACTAGTAGATAAAGCTGCTTGAGAAAAGCTCCACAGTTCACCCTACGATTGATCCAGAAAAAAAGCAGGAATTTCTAATCAATTCCATGGATGTTTATAACTGCGGGTATTGGTAGGGACGGTATAGAACCATGAAAAAGCCTGCACAATTTAATATTTACCGTACTTTGGATTCTTAGATTCCATTTTACTGTCATATAGTATTGAAATAAAAATTATTGCACAAACTTGTTAAAACATACTTTGTCATTTTTGTTGTTGCATTTCTGGCAACACTAAAGTGTTGAGCATATATTCATCTCATCCTGATTTCGAGCGATATAATTTAGTTTCCCAGGGTGTTAGGCAACAGTCTCATACGAAAATAAGAAGAAGATGAAGGTTTTGCGGGAAATGAACAAAAACCTATGTGCTAAATGAATTTTAAAATTCCGCCTATTTAAGGACACACAAACAAGCATGAGTCCTAGAAGTAGCTCCTTCATAAGCTGGTAGTTGAAAAAAAGTAGTTTTGTTGAGCAGCATCGCGCAAAGAAACAGATACACACCCGTGAATAATTTATTTACCACCCCAGGACTACTTAAGCTTCATTTTCATCCCCCAAGCACCGCTTTCAACTTCATCTACTTTCATATGCGCTCATATACACTTGCCACACTTGTTCTCAGACTTTGTTAAGTGCTTTTGTCTGGCTGACTGCTTATTTGCTGGCTGTGGGATGCACCAGGTTGCATTGCCTGATGTTGCCGTGTTCCACTTCCTTGCTTTATGAAGTCATCCTTGCACGTTATTTATTTTTATTATTTTTTCGTCATGTTCACTTTTTTGGTAGAAAGAAAATGGCAGATACGTATCTCCATCTTGGTTCGTTTTGCTTGCACCGATTTTCAAATCTCAATAAGTATGTGTATGTAATCTGGCAAATTTTGACTTTATTAAGCAGGCTAGATGGACAGTTACGTAAAAATTCAATTATATTGTCAAACTAATGGAATATCTCTACAGTGCAAATTACAGCAGATTGTACGTATGTGTGGAATGATGTACTTGTAGAAGGCAAAAACTTCTGCCCATGCAATTTACATGTATTTTTGGCGTTTATGTATGTATGAGCGCATTCGGTAATCGGTAATCGATTAAAATGCATGCAAGCCAATTCCCAATTGCGGTTGCCCGACACACTTCTATCCATCAAACTGACCATCAAGCTGTTTTTATACAATTTCTGCTATTGCATACACTTTCCTCCATCCTATATACATTATCCAATTCGGGTCCTACTCGTTCATATGAGCAATTATCGCTTGAGTTTTGACAAACGGCGTGTGTAGAATTCGTGGAGACGTGGAGACAGTCGGTCATTTATTATTTAAGAGAGGAAAACTAAAAGGCATCGAATTGTTTGTGGAAAAAGTGTTCGCTTTCGCTCATGCTTGTTCACCAAAACATTTAACAATGTATAAAGTGACAGTCGAATTTATCGCGTACTGACCACATCACCGACAGTATTGGCAGCGAGGGTGACTATTCTTCAAACCAAACTGTAGTCCGGAACACAATTGCCAACAACGCCACCATTCTAACCGATGTTGAAACCATCCTGGCCGTGGCAATGCCTTGCAAAACAAATTACGGTAAATGAAAAGACCTTTCCCATACATATGTACATATACGAGCATTGAATAGAAAATTTTCAGCCATCATTCCTATCCGTTCCAAGTGAAGGTGCAATTTATTGGTTGAATTATACATGCTTACCTATTAATGTATGCCGGCATTGTTCGTTTGGTTCGGTACGTATTATTATATATATACATAATATACATTGTCACAATTATTTCAGATGTGAATGAACCAGAGTTTACCCTTTATAGAGGGTGTCCCAAAATTCACGCAAGATTTGAATATTGCGCCATTTGTGTGGCAAAGTGTTACCAAAGGCAAACAAAAAACAGAGTGACAGCTGACACTTCAGGGTTATTAAAAATGGAGGGCTACACGAAAAAACAACACGTTTCCATTGTTGAGCAATGAAGTTCGACGGCTAATTTTCAAACAAAATCATCTTCAGCGATGAGGCTGATTTTCATCTTGATGGCTTTGTTAATCGTCAAAATTGTCGAACTTGGGGTACAGAAAATCCATGAGTGACTGTTGAGACATAAATTTAGGTAGTCGTGGCTCAAGTGGTAGTGTCTTGTCGGGCCAACCGCGCCCGAAAGACATTCTTTTTTTCAGACAACTACAATTCCAAGTACACAAATAATTTAGAGTCCCCATTAAATGTTGGATGCCATTCACGGACAATTATTGTTTGAAAATGCGGGTGGTCATGCATTTACACTTAATGATGCTCGCTACCGCGACATAATAATGCAGTTTCTTGTGCCTAAATTGCAATATTTGGACGTGGAGGTATATATATCTCACAACACATACAAAGATGGATCTCTTAAAGTTTCAACAATAATAATATAAATCAATGAAATAAGGTCCGTGCTTTCGCACCTGTACAGGTATAGGAAAATAAGAATGTGGGAAAGAAATGGACAAGCAATTCCCAAAAGTTCGATCCACACATCCAACGAACTTGAATCTAATAATGCAAAGGCAAGCAGCTTCAGTTTTCAGTTTTCGATGCATTTTATTTTCTTAATCACTAACTCTTACATACTAACAAAAAATGCTTAAATGCTAGCTTATAATTACTTAACAATCTTATACTAACTTACTGGCCCCACACAGGCACTCTAAGCTACTCTAAATTCTTATAACTATGTCTTTCGACTTCATTTACATTTTATTTGGAAATATTTATTTTATATACTTAGGGCTAAGAAAAAAATTTGATTACAAAAACTTAGCATATGGACAATTTTTATTTTTTATAAAAACTTAATATCTAACTTAAAAAAAAACCTTAGACTACTTAACCTACATACACAAAATACACATAAACACACTTAGACATTATACACAATAATATACATATGTTAGTATATACCTTTATATAAACTAACGCATGTATATATTACTTAAATGCTAACCTAAACCTATGTGAGCTGGCCATCGCTATTTACAAAGCAAATATATTGGTCAGCCCTGCCTCATTAGCGAGGCTGGTCCATAATTGACGGAAACGACGACGAAACATCTTCTCCATCATTCAACCACCAGAAATGCTGGTGCTGCCGAACGACATCCCTCTTATCGCGATTCCCCACCGCCCTACTGAACCTGAGGCGATCCACACTGACGTGTGCGACGTCTCTGTTGTAGTTGAGTCGCCTGTCCCCAGCTGTCCGAGCGACATGGAAGATTAACGGAACCGCTGATATATCCTGCATCAACCCTTTCTGATCCAGGTAGAGGAATGCTTCCGGTGGAACGAAGCCGTCAGAGCGCACACTCTCATGGTAAAGGTAATTGGGGTAGTAAGCCCCAGATATTAGGTTATTCGTCGAGGTCATTACTCTTGCAATGTGCCTTCGAGTCAGCTTAATTACGAAGTTGTCCACTCGTATTAGGTTCGCCCTGTTGTAAAGGACCTCATTAGGATAAAATTTCTTGTACTCCGACTCTGGTGTTCTGTACAAGCGAAGACAAGCCCTAAGGCAAGCCCTCTCAAACACCCGAATCTTTTCCATTAAGCTTGCTCGTACATTGAACCACACGGGACACCCAAATACCAGCATGGGCCTGATAAGGGCCATGTAGCAGATTACCTTTACCCTCGCATCGAGTTGGCTGCTATAAAACAGTCTCTTTGTAAGGGCAAAAGCGCCTTTAGCTCTGCCAGAGCAGCATCTACATTTTTGCCAAAATACAGAAACTGATCTAGCCAGATTCCAAGGTATCTGACTACATTTCGACAGGCAAGAGGTTGTCCGCGTTGTCCAACGATAGAGACCTTTCGCCAATTTTTTCTGGTATCCCTAGAGGCTCCAGACAACGGCGTCCTAAAGAGAATGGTTTCCGACTTCTGAAAGTTGATTTTCAACTTCCAGTAATCGCAAAATCGTCTTATCTTATCGAAGTCACGCTGCAAGAGAGTATTAATGACCTCGATTTTTGGACCTGTACTGTATGCTACCAAATCGTCTGCGTACGCAATAGTATGGGAAAGTGAACCTATCAAGTCGCTTTTATAAATGTTAAAAAGGATCGGCGAATTGACCGCGCCTTGCTGAAGACCATTTTTAATTTGAAATATTCCAACAGAAGTCACATCACCATTTTTCACGATGAACTGTCTGTTGTGTAGCATATTATAAAGAATGTACAAGAGTGGTTTACTGATCCCCAGCCCAGTCAGGTTATAGAAAAGACTCTCTAACCATACGGTGTCGAAGGCCTTCTCCAAGTTAACAAGGCAGGCACCAGTGCATTGTTTTTTGCCTTTATTCCATTGGATATCGGACACCAGTTTAGACGCGGCATGTGAGATATCATGTCCCGCCTTAAAACCGAATTGATTATCCGGAACTATATGTTTGTCCTCAACTCACCTAGACAGAGCTCTATTAATTACTTTTTCAAAAACCTTACTGATATTCGGAAGGCGACTTATCGACCGGAGATTCGCCGGATTGGATATATCCTATCCCCAAAGGTTGAACCACCGCCGTTCTCCAATGCGCTGGATAATGTGCATTATTCATTGCATTATTAAACTGGATGGTGTAAATGTCTACCGCTTCTAGAGGAAGATGTCGAAGCACGATGTTCGGAATACCATCGGTCCCCACTGATTTCTTTGCCCTGATTGTGTCGAAGATCTCGTGGAGTTCTTCCTTCGAAATGAACGGGGGTAGGTCACCCTCTCTGGCAATGACATTATTTGCCATATTTTCGTCGCTAAACCGCGTGAAATCAGAGCCGTTGGATCGCCAATTCTGTATTTCATTTCGAATGTAGCAGTTGTCCACCAAGACGCGATTGTCCAGGTCATAATTAGGGCCAATGATATCAATGGCCTTGTATACTTCCTGGAAAGTCGCCCCTATGGCCTCAACCTTCTCCTGTGGATCCTCGATCACAAAGAAGTTGTCATCATCAGCGGCCTCATTTGGATCAATACCTGCTATTGTCAGTAACCGTTCGTTGTCTGTTGTCCGGGCTATTTTAAGACACTGAAGGTCGTTTTGATTTTTTCTCCGAAATAGTTTATTTATTTGCGGAAACATATTCGGGTTGCTGCTGTTTACAGCCCGAACCTTGTTGTTCCAATACAAACTTACAGAAATTCTGTAATTCTCTTTTATTAGCGTTTGAATATTTTTAATCGACGACTTCAGTATCCTAATCTCTGGGTCTTGTCGGTCAGTTAACTGTCTGTACAAGTTTTTGACAGAAGTCTACTTTTCTGTCGGTGCAGTGCGCCAATAGTAGGATTGCGGAACAGGTCTTCGTTAGTCGTACGTCGATACCGCGGTATTGTAGTGTCCATAGTTTGTTTAATTGTCTCGTCCATTTGTTTTAAGTAATTGTCGATCTCCTCGTTTGACAAATTCCTATTGGACGGTGGGTGGAGCGTGTTCGAGGAGAGCGCTCTAGTCAAGGTTGCGGAGAAGCGTGTCCATCGAGTCTTACTGTAGTTGTAAGAATATCTTTGGACAAACTCCTCCAATTCCGCAATTTCGTTGGGAACTGTAATTTCGGTGCTAAAACCGCAATGGTCGCTGTCATACACGAATGTGCGCAGACAGTTTAATGTTTGTAAATTCGTACCTGTCAGTCGTATACGTTCGTCGTACAGCAGTAGATCCAAATAAGACCCGCCTCTGGGAAACGACGGGTTATCTGTCGCTTTAAGACCGAGTCTGTACATGACATCGTGCTGACCCCACCAATCGAGTAGTAGGTTCCCTCTAGTATTTGGCAAATTATTTCCCCAATCTCTATGTCTAGCGTTGAAATCCCCGCCGATTATAAAATAATTCTCCCCCGATTCCAGCCTCAGAAGTCGACAAAGCGTGTCGAGCTCTGTAATGAATAGGGTGGATTGTGAAGCGTCAGGTGCATAAACAGAGGCCAAGTACAGCCGCTTTCCACTGAGGAGCGGGATGTAAACGACGACTGCCTCCAACACCCGGAACCTGCGTAACACCCCCTTGTACACTCTGTGAAATTTTATACCCTCTTTAATGAAGATCGCGACACCGCCTCCACGTTTGGATCTGGGCCGGTTTCTTCTTCTAACAATATAATTATTGTACTCCAGTTTATGCTTATCGGTTAGCTTGGTTTCGCTAGCGAAAAGCACATCAGGAGTTTGGTCTTGTAGCAATTTAAACATCGCGGCTCTTCGTTCGATCCTAATCAATGAATTCACATTCACCGCAAGGACCTTCAAAGTTTGCTCCACCATGTGCGTACACATTACGGCATGTGTTGCGTTAGGCCCGGCAGCAACGCGTAGATCTGGTCCACCCGCTTGGCCTGTTCTTGAACCTGCTTTTGCAGCTGAGCCATCTGCCCTTGGATTGCGAGCAAGATGGCTAGCATGTTGGGTGCAGCTTCCGTTGTTCTCGGCATCGGAGCCGGAGAAGCAACAGTCGCTTGCTGTACCGTAGCCCCCCTACCTGACGTCATTTGGGCGTAGGAAATTTGGGGCGTGACGGCTGGTGTTTGAAACCTCACAGGTGAACGTTTGACCTCCACCTTCTGCTGCCGAGCCAATTTTGCTTTTTTAATTTCGGTGAACTTAGGACAACCCCGATAGTTTGCGGTGTGTCCCACGTTCCCACATAATACGCACGAGAGCTGCGACCTATCGGATGCTCCGTCAACACCCAGAGCACACTCCTCGGAACTGTGGTTCTTTGCGCACTTCACGCATCGAGGCTGCATTTGGCAGTTCGACGCGGCGTGCCCGAACCTCTGGCAGCGAACGCATTGTATAACGCCGTCGCTCTTTAATTTTTCCCAGTGAACCACCTGGTAGTCTAGGACATTGATACTCCTTAGACTATCCAGACGGCTTTCGGGACTGAGCTGCACCAAGAAGAACGGCAGACTCCGTTTCTCCCGCCTAGCTCTAGCTGTGGTAAACGGCTTTACCCCCACAAACTTGAGTCCTTCGCACTCCTTCTCTTTGAGCAGTGCTAGGATCTCCTCAGGATCAGAAGACGGTTCCAACCCCTTCAACAGCATCGATTGCCGCTTTTCACACTTCGGTGTGAATGAGAAGTGCTCCGTCGTCGTTTCCTTCAGGAGCTCTTTCACTTTCGCATAGCCCTCCACTGTATTACAGTGGATGGCATGACGATCGTTCCCCAATCTTTTAATGTTAAAATTGTTACCAATGACCAACTTACACAGGTCCTTGGTTGCACTCACCTCTAATTTATAGGTATTAATAGGAGGTACCTTCTCCTTCTTCTTCTGATGCTGCTGTTGTTGTTGTTGTTGCTGTTGTTGTTCTTGTTGATGCTGCTGTTGCTTTTTTTTCTGCTGCTGTGGTTTCAGCTTTTGTTTTTGCAGCTGTTGCTGTGTCTGCTGCTGCTGTTGTTTCTGCTGCTGCTGTTGTTTCTGCTGCTGCTGTTTTTTTTGCTGCAGTTGTTGTTTCTGCTGCTGCTGGATTTGTTTTTGGGAGCTCGATACTTCCAATTGCTCCCTCTGCCTGCGTGCTATTTGCGGTTGCTTAATAGCAAGCATTTCCTTTTCCAGCCTTTGTATGCTGCTGGTGATGTTGTTTATTATTTGCTCATCCTCATCCTCCGATTCGGATGCCGCTAGAGAGGCAAAGTTGTTATTGCCCCTCTCGTAATTGATCTCATCAGCCGTTAAAGCGTCATTTATTCTCTTTTTTGTAAGAATAGGAGGAGTTTTCAAACTCCTCCTCCTTTTAACGGCTTTCGCCACGGCACCGTCAACACTATATTTGCCTTTTTCCACTTCCGTTATGGGAAGAGCGGAGCGCTCTCCACCATTCATCACGTTATTTTGTTTTTTGTTTTTGTGAACACTTTAATTTCTCTTATTAAAATTGTCTGTTTGATAAATTAAATAAGAAAAACCCGTTCGCAGGGGCTGGGAAGCGAACCCACAACCCCGAGATTTGTCGCCCGGGTTTTTGCCACTTAGGCTACCGAACACTCGATAAATTATTGAGTAAAAGTATACTCCTTTTTTTTGGTTTTTTTTTTTGTTTTTTGTCTTTCACACTGTGAAGCCGAACACGAAAAAATCACACGTCTATCCTCTGTCGAGGTCTATGAACGACTGAAAAAAGGCAAGCAGCTCCCAGAGGTTCGATGCACACGCGCAACAAACTTAAATTCAATAATAAAAAGCTTAAGTAAATATGTTGCATTAGCAAAATAATATTATAAATACAACTCGAAACAAATAAACAAATGAAAGGAGGGCGCGCACTCGGACCGAATTACATTCCGATTTATGAAATTACGAACGGCACACTATGGAGTATTTGTATGACAAAACCGCTCAAAATTGTTGTATGATTTTTTTTGTAAATTAATCAATTGAAACAAAATATATTATGGAAATTCATTGTTTATTTTTAAATATTATAAAAATGTTGAAAGAAAATGTGTTTACTTCACTTCTTCTTCTTGTCTCGACATCGTCCATACTTCTGTTTTTATCGTTTTCTAGACGCATAGGCAGTTCGCTTGCGGTCAAAAGATTTCGTGCCTCCGGGGAAAAAGGTTTGGTTCCCTTGTGTTGCCGTGCTCTAAGGCTGCTAAGGTACGGGTCTGAACTCAGCAACAATCTGTGTATGACGTCTCTGTTACAAGTAACTAAATTGATTAAGTTTCAGTCTATATTGCCAGAAGTGCTTATTTTGAGCCTCAGCTGCCTCCTCCGATAGCTGACCAATAGGCAAAATTGCATGGTTTATTACTTCTGCGCCATGTATCAACACTTTGTGTATAGTTGGTGACATGGGATGTCAGCCGTACTGATCTATGTACAATTTAGCGGTATCGTGAGCGAAAACATCAAATTTTCCGGCATCAATTCTATATCCGTTCGAAATAACTTCCAAGATAGTTTTAAAGCGAATTATCAAATTAAGATTTACCCCAGTAATACGAGAAGAACATTCCGGGTCATTGAAAAACCCTTTCGACGTGTTGCCGTCATTAGTATTACCGAATCCCGCTTTGGGTGTATCTACTAGGAGTCCAATTTGTTCTTTAAAGGCGCTTTGAATTTTCTCCTTTGTAGCTTTTACAATTGCTTTTTCTTCAGCAGATTGCGCCTGCCACTTTTTTTAAGCTAAATGAAAAAGCGATTCAAAAAAGCGAAGAATTAAGGAATTGAGAGTCCAAACTTTAGTGCTTCTACATTGCTTTGTCGTTTTTAATAAATTTATTAAAATCCTTAGAAATCTGTTCACATTGCATCTCTTAGTAGAGGCAGTATCTGTAGTAGCATTGCAGACTTTGCCGTCAACCATTGTAAGCAACATGTAATGCTTTATTTTTGCTGCTTTATTAGAATTGAATACTTCTGTTTCTCTGAGGTGTGCCATTTCGTTTTCAATGTAATTGATTTCATATCTGGTAACATCCTTAGATTCGCTAATGAAGCGTATGCGTATAGGCCTGCAAAGTCTAGGAGAAGAAGCGACTGAATTTTGCCATATGATTTTCCTCTGTTCGCCATCAATAATTACAACAAGTCGCAGAGGAGCAAGTAAGCTTTGAAAAATATTAGCATCACTGTCAGAGCTGTTCTTAAATTTTTGCTTATACTGCGTCTGTTGCGACCCATCACAGCCTCATTTTGAACTCAAGACCATATTTTTATTTTCTTCCTCTGAACACGTTTCTACTACAGCTGCGGCATATTTACAAAGACGTAATGCAGTGTGATCAAGTAATGCTTGCAGTTGTATTTCTGCACAGGTTTCAGTCATTGTGATGGATTCTTTATCAGGGTAACATTCAGTTCTGTCCTTTTTTATCAATGGGTAGCAGGGCACTTTGTATCACTTCCCACTGCTTTCTCGTAAAGTCGCCTTCAACAAATGTTGCCAGGGCCTTTTGAGGTGTAAACTTGTTAACTGTAATTTTTTGATTATTTTTGACACATCAGAATTTCCTAAAGTGCGCTAACTTACGGTGGCTGCATACGTCAACTCTTCGACTGAAGATTGCTAGCGAAGCTCTTTAGTTCTTCGCCGCTTATTACAGTCACTAAGCTCTTCGAAAGATTTGGATGGTCGCCCTGGTTTGTGTAAGGGATCAAAAAAAGGCAGTGTAATGCTTGATTCAAGCCACTTTTTATTGGTTTTGAGAAATCGTTCATCTTTGTAGCTCGCTGACTGCAGCCATTTTTTCTTGAAATCGCTTTTAAAAAATTTCAAAACATTGCTGACACTACTTTTTTGTTTAATTGGACATTTCAAAATTTGGATAAGCTTTTTTTCCAACAACAACAATTTTTCATCTACTTTTTTATCTCTTAAATCTTTTAACATATTATATAATTCCCTTCGAGTAAAACTCTTGACACTATCCGACGAATCTAATTTAATTTAATTATGTCTAAGTTAACATAAGCTATCATAATCTTTGACGTGGTACAAAACAAAGGGCCAGATGTAGGCGGACAGTTTTATGGTGGTTTATGATTGCCAAAAGACTAAAGTTGACGTCCATAACAATATTATAGCCCGACCATGCCATACTCATAAACAAGAACACCATTTTCTAAAAAGTTTTATTAAAATTAAACACTAAATTAGGACTTTATGAACACCATTCGCATACGACAAGTTTATGCATACAAAAAATTTAATTTTATATCTAAACATATCGATTATACCTTCCACTTTCGTAATCCAATGATTTTCTTTCTTAATTTCACCACTCAAAAAAAAAAATAACCAAATCAAAAAAGAATCACGAACAAAAGTGCAAATGCAATTCCGACAATGATGATAGCGCTATCATACGCAACAGCTTGACAGCCTTCAGGATATAGTTGGGTAAAGGTGCTGGAAAATATCGGGATACGAATCAGTCATACTAAGGCCGAAATCTGCATTTTCCGAGCTTGCAAATCAAACTCACGACATCTTGCCATTTAAGCGTCAAGGGACAAGCATATACAGCCAGTGTGAGGTGTCTTAAATGGTGCGAAAACTCCGTCGTATTTTGTGATAGAAAAATGCCGCCGGCTTTAACATAGAAATTTACATATCATATCATATGCAGGAAATTTGTCATCTTCATTGATCGTGATCGTGGGTACTCGTGCTTGTTGCTATTTGGCTTTGAACGGTAATGGCATTTAGGGTCTCTTAATCATTAATAATTATGTTTCTTCCATTTTTATGTGCTCTTACGAGCAGATTTCAGCAGAAAGCCGAGTTAGGATTGCATCCGTGTGGTTATTTAGACGCTTTTCAAGCACTTCAATATTGAGAAGCTTCGGTGTTCCAGTAGCAACACTCTTAGAAGTTGGTGTGGCACTTTGCTTTGGTATTATGCAGGCGGTTGCGTCCGATGTATTCTGCTTTTTTTGGAGACGAGTAACCGGGGCGATGTTCGCGTTTGAGCTCATGATTGATGTGTTAGCGGGTTTTTCCTTTGTGAAGAGTATATGAAGTAATTTAGGTACTACTACTGATTCTATTCACAAACCGAAAATTGCATTGACTTTTAATAAATCAACAGTTCTAATGAGTTTATGTTGTAAAAAAGGACCGAAAATAAATGTTTTTTACAGAACTTAGCAAGAACACGTCTATTCAATCTGACATTTCAACTGACATTCGCATGTCAATGTTGTACGAAATATAAAGGATATATAATGTGACACCGACGAAAAGGAAAATGTTACGAATGCCAGCGTGTGTGTCAAAATATGATCTAAGAAGAAGAACGCCCGTTCACAGAAGTCTCCACGTTAAGAAACCGATATTGGACAGACTTTGGGCTGAAAAAATCCACTGGTTTTGTCGATTTTAATGAAAGTAGTCAGAAAGAAAGTAGTAGGCTCAAGTTTCAGTTGAGATTCAAAGAAAGACCAAAAGAAAAAATTTGAATCGCTTAAATGCAATAAATCAGCAAAGTCTAGGTCTCACTTCGGAAGTGTTCCAAAATGAAGCCGCATGTAGAATAGTACTAAAGTCAGCGAGCTAAGACAACCCCACAAGCGGCGCAGGGTCAATGGAGAATATATATGTAGAATTTTATGTAATTTTACGCGTAACATAATATAAAAGAAGAACAAGATAACTTTTGTTGCAGCTTGGGTTGAAACCTGGCCTCAAACCACCTAATGTTACATTTGTTTGGAAAATTGGATTGATAGAAAATGAAGGATTTTTGAGTGTAGTGGTTATCTCCTTCCATTACTGTCAGCAACATTTCATCGCAAGACTTAATGATTAGTGTAATTGAACTTGCAGTATTCAATTAATGTGCTCATCTTGTATGATTTAACTTGACTAGAAAAAGTGAATATCTTTCGTGTCCGGTCGAAAATGGAACGCCAAATCATACCACTTAGCTTCCCGCAGAAATGGGTTGATGAAGGTCTTAAATAAAGGCTCCATAGTGTTTCCTGGACCTTATTACTTCCTAGGTCAAAGAAACAGCAACCAGCAAAAATCGTTCTCAAAGTTAGGTCTGTCTAATTTATCTATGTTGAACCTCTATTCATGTTGTCCGCTAAGACTTGATTTTACCTACAATCTCCCACTAAACTCATTTTGTCCGGTCTGTTCCTATAAGCGACCAACTTCGTCGTGCTTTGGATAAATTTCGTTCCACACTCAATTAACACGACGCAAAGCCAACGACGCGTCAATATAATGTGCGTAGAGAAAAAACTATCCGCGATGAGTGAAAGTGTGGTAGACCTTCGATCGTCGAGATTTTTATCTACCCACTATGTAGAAAATTTTACAACGGGACTTCGCAGATTGAGCTCTTGAGTAGCCCGAAGTCTATCCTTATTTTTAGGTTCATTTCTGTGTATGTGAAGAAGCAAAATTGTCATTTCTGAAGTGAGAGAAATCTAGAGACTCGTGGGACTTCTCAGTATTTATAGAGAAGAAACAGTTCTTATTATTTGGAGCATGTACTACAGAACCACAATTGCCACTTAATTCTTCTCTCTAAGATCACTTTTGGAATCATTGGATACGTAACGGCTATTATATGCTCAACGTTCGCTAGTGCGTCCAAACCTTTCTCTTCTATAGCATCTCGTATGCTAATTATCCCAGTAAACTCGTTGGTGCAGAAAATACTTACCTTATGTGAAATAAATCTGCAAATCCACCTTCCAATTGAATAACGAAAATATTTCAACTCGTCTTTGACTCAATCAAATTAAGTTTAGTGAAAGGAGGTATTTTGATAATTCTTATCATTTAGATAGACGTTGCGCAATGCATGTGTAAACAATTCCATAGGTGTGCCAATATCAACAGTCGTCAATAACGTACCAACTTGATCAAAAATTCCCGGAATAACCCCGGTGTGGCGCTCCCATTGTTCCGATTTGAGTTCTGTTTTTTTTTTGTTAAGTTGGTAAATCTGTTGTTGATATTCTCTCTAAATCTTACCGTTATAGCTTGACATTTGCAAAAGTTACGTAGCCAAGAGTACATCTAACTCTGTGTGTGTTGGCGATTTTTTACAATTTCAGAAATGGATTTATATTTGCAACAACGAACTTGTATTAAATTTTGCCTAAAAAACGGATTTAAAAAAACGTTGGAAATGTTGGAGAAGTGTTTCGGCAACGATTCTCTAAAGAAAACGGTCGTTTACCAGTGGTACGAGCGGTTCAAAAGTGCAAATTAAACATCAGAGAGATAGCGGAGGACTTGAACATTGCCTATGGATCCGTCCAAGACATTTTGGTTAATGATTTGGGTTTCCGTCGTGTAGCAGCAAAGTTGGTGCCAAAAGACCTCAATTTCATGCAAAAAAGAGACCGTGTTGACGTCGCAAAAGAGATGATTTGTGAGGCTGAATCCGATCCCACATTCATCAAAAGGATCATTACTGGAGACGAGACGTGGGTTTATGAGTACGACATGCTATCCAGACATCAGGCAAGTGAATGGCGTTCACCAAATGAGCCGAGATAAAAAAAACCACTTCGTTTTCAGCCAAAAAAGAAGGCAATGCTCACGGTTTTCATAGATTACAACGGTGTAGTGCATAATGAATTTTTGCCAGAAGGCCAGACAGTAAACAAAGAATATTAATTCGCCGAAAGATACCAGAAAACTCGTGGATTTTGCAATATGATAACACACTGTCGCACAGTGCCATCGTTATTCGTAATTTTTTGACGAAAAATGCAACAAATACCATCCAACAGCCACCGAATTCACCTGATTTGGCTCCCTGTGACTTCTTTCTGTTCAATCGAGTTAAAAAAACCACTACGGTGAACGCGTTTCAGCAGCCGAGAGGAAGTAATGGAAAAATCGCAGGAATCACTGATGGACATACCGAAAACCGAATATAAAAAATGTTTCGAGGATTTGATCAAGCGCTGGCATAAGTGTGTTGCAGTCGATGGGGAATACTTTGAAGGGGACAATATAGATTTAGATGAATAAACTTGTATTTTTAATTTTCTGAATAGATTTCGGGAACGTTTTGATCAGGGTGGTACTTACATGTGCCCACTAAGTTCATTAAAAAGAGAAAGAGAAAGTTCCAATAACTCTTTCACGATCACGATCTTTTGTCCGATAACCAATTTATGAACATTTGGTTTTTAATTGTAAAAAAAAAAAAAAAAAAAAAACAGGACAATTGCGAAAGTGTATAAAATTTTTAATTGTGTTGATAAATCAATGCTTGCCATTTACTTTTTAAAGTTTATTTCATGTAAATGTTGAACGACTATGTTTTAAGTGGTCCATACGGAGAGTCCAATTTTGAATCACTTTTCGAGCATATTTGATGGTATCTCGTTATTAGCACGTGTAATGTTGTCTTCCAAGGCTGCAATTGACGCAGAGTTATCGCCATAGACGAGTGATTTGACATATCGCCATAAAAATAGTCTAAATACGTCAAATGGCACGATGTAGGCGGCCAATCCACCGGTCAAAAACGAGAGATAAATTGCTTACCGAATTTATTTCTCAATTGGTTCATCGATTCGCGTGCTGTGTGGCATGTAGCGCCGTCTTACTAGAACAACATATCGACTAGGTTCAGCTTATGCATTTTGGGCAAAAAAAAAGCTCGTAATCATTGAACGATAGTGGACGCCATTGACGGTAATGTTGTTCTCACGGTCATATTTGAAAAAATTCGGGCCACTGATTCCGCCGGATGATAAACCGCACCAAACAGTGCATTTTCCGTGTGCCTTTGTAGCTCTTTTATTGCCTGCGGTTGTTCATCCCATTCAACCGGAAATGAGCTTCGCCGTTGAAGACAATTTTTCGATAAAGAAGCGGATCTTCCTCCAGCTTTTTTAAGACCCACTCACTGAAAATTCTACACATGCGGGTAGGTGGCTTGATGTCCAATAGCATACAATTGGTGCGAAATTCACTCACTATGGCTTGAATTACTTGTTCAGTAGATCAATTATGACGACCGTTAAATGGCTGAAGTGGGCGAAAAACATTTTTCACAAAGCAAGACTTTTGATAATAAAATTCAATAAAGTGTAAGCGTTGTACAGGTGTAAGTCTTCCCATAATAAAATGGTAATGCTAACTGAGCATGTTTGACTTTGACACATGTCACGAATCACGCGTGAGCTGTTAAAAATAGAACACTTAAAAATCCAACAGCAAAAAAATCACCCTTTTTTATATAAGAGTCACTGTCTCAAAAATCTCATCACAGGTTGGGTGTCTGAAGTTTCAATTACGAGCAGTTTAGGTGTTCATGGTAAACTGAATTCGACTATGAATTCACAAATTTAACATAAGTGACACTTGTGGTCATATCAATTTTAATAGAAATTACCTCAGAAAACAAAATTTAATTGGTTACTAAGATAGCGTACACGGTGAACTAGGGCCATAGTACATATCCACAGATGTAATTCACTGATGTTTAAATGCACTATGAGCTTCATACAATAATCAAAAGTACCATTATAGTTCTACAGCTTTATTTTGTAGCCATATAATTCACTAAGCATTTACCCTTTGGCAAGATAAAGCAGAGAAATAAACGTGGAATATAAGGGAGATAAAGAGCATCGCCATCAGCAGCAACAGCAGAAGCAATGGCAGTAGCAGCAGTAGTAGACAGACATAAAGGACATAAAGCAGCCGCTGTTTGATATTTTATTCATATAACTGCATTAAATGACATTTGTCTACTTCCTTATTTCTCTCCTTGTTACTCTTCGGTTCAGGCACTTGTTCACATTCGTGTCTCTGTTTCGTACTTTTTATTGATCCTTGGTGACTTCCACTGCTGCTGTCGTATGACTTTTCCCTCGAAGCACAATTAAAAAAAAAATATCTGTAGAGCTATTCACACAACCGTACATTTAAATAAAAAAAAGAAAAAAACTAAAAATAAATAAAATTATGTATTCATATTCGAGACCGTCCCAATCCACTACGCCGGCAGTATTGTCTCTTTTCTCGTCCTAACGCATCTTCTTGCTGGCTTTTGGATCATCCTTTTTGCCGTTGACAATGTCCATTAAGTGAAAAGAGTCATGCTGCTGAGAAAGAAAAAAGCACTGAACATAATTTGTTATGGGCAATAAAAAGTTGTTTGACATCGTTATGCATATCACATACATACTCGTATATAGGTATATTCAGAATGCCTCAATTCTATCTGAAAGAAGCACAGACTTGGCCTGTAGAGGAAGGTTGGTTTAGGAGATTGTGCGGAAACGACCTGCAATAAAATACACGTTAAGTCATGATTTTTAGTGGTAAATAATCAAAGAGCTGGATCCAGGTCATGTCTGAAGTCTGACGCTGTCACTCTCTAAGGTGTTATTCAATCCGCTCAAATAATACAAATAATTTTGACGTGCTACTCGTAGAATTGCTAGATGACTAAAAGACAAAACGATATTGAATGGTGCGTCTCGTTGTGTAAATGCACCTAAATGGGTTCAGATAAAATTCAATATACGAGTATGTATGCATCTATGCATATGTATATATCAGCAAGTGATGAGCTGTCCGTACACATTTTTAATTTTAGCCTCAAAAGTCACTACCTAATCACTTTATTTGACTGTGCTTTGCTATAAGCTTACCTAAGACACTTCCACTTGGTTCACTCAAATTACCATTAGGGCTCTTATCACCGCCATTATATGGTTTCATAGAGGTTGATCCCCCAATAGAGATGTCTACTCATTACTAAGAATAATTCCGCCATTTAGAGTCGGCGCTCAATTTGGACAATTAAAATTCCTTGAATACGATGGACTAATGTGATTTCGGTGTTTGACACGAATATTACCTATTTGTAGTAGTGTGCTAGGTAATTTAAGTGAGTCACTCGTTAAAGATACATTGTGCCAGAGAATGTCCATGACCATTGGTGCATTTAAAAGTCACATTTGATAGGTTCAATTCGTGTGTATGTATATGCGTGTTTGTGTGGGTTGGTAATTTTTCCAATCCTCAGGTGAGTTCAAATTGCTTTTAATCGTTTTTCGTCTTATGCGTTGCTCCTGCTTCGTAGATGTTGATAGGATAGGATATTCAAACATCTCCAGATTTTATAACCTGTGTTGGGTAATTGCTTTATCTTACTACCAGGCAACCTCTCCTAATAGGTGTAAACCAATAAAAGACCCAAAAAGGATGTTCCACTTGATTACAAGACAGAAAGACAATAATTTATCCTGAGACTAAATCTTGTTTGACCCTTGATGACATAAGTTATGGTCCATTCTTCAAGTAATGAGAAAAACAGGCTGATAATTTTGTGTGGTCACTTTGAGGACTTTCCGTTCGTGTCGGTGAATGCACCTTGTATGTTGCAAGGGTACACTTCACCGAATTGAATAAGGGAATCAGATATGAAGACGGTTATGGACATTAAGTAATTGGCATCATAAATACATACACATGTTTGTATGTACGTGGATGTGTATATATTATAGATAATATTGGCATTATTGTTTATTTCATAAGGTAGTTTTCGACCTTTTAGCGGCTATTTTATCTGAAATTCTATAAAACAAATACAAATGTGAATGAAAAAGCAACAGGTAGGATTTATATGTAAGCAGATTTCAATATAACATCAGCTTCTTGTAAGTGTTTTTATATATAAAAGAAAAGAAAGGCTTAATTTGCTATATTTGCACCTTGTATATAGAGTTCGGTGTAATCATGTCAAGCAAGTGACAAATATCGACTTTCACGGCGAAATTTTCCATGAATCAAAAATGGCTACTTCTCCGAAAATGTTGGAATTTGAACATACGAGGGGCGTTCAATATATTCTCGGTATTGATATGAAAGAAAATGCGAATTCAATTTAAATTGTTTTTATTTTTCAATATAAACTCCCCTAACATCAATGCATTTGTTACATCTTGAGATTAGCTTTTTTAAACCCTCAAAAAAATAAATTTCCTCTTTCTCTGCAAAATACCCATTTATTGCCGACTTGAGTTCTTCATCATCCGAAAATCTTTTTCCACGAAGACATTTTTTCAAATCCGGAAACAGCAAATAATCACTAGGGGCAAGGTCTGGACTATAGGGTGGGTGTTGGATTTCTTCGAAACCACAATCTCGCGCAGCAGCCTTGGAAACTCGCGCCTTGTGAACAAGAGCGTTGTCATGAAGAAGCAACACACCCCCTGCGAGTTTACCCCGTCTTTTCTTTTTAATTTCCTCCCGCAAATTATGCAAAGTGGAAGCGTAGGATGTGGCGTTGGTGGTTTCACCTTTTTTTTGTACTCAATGAGCAAGATTCTCTTTGAGTCCCAAAAAACTGTGGCCATGAGCTTCCCGGCAGACGGAGTGACTTTGAACTTCTTCGGGGGGGTCTGTGCCTTTTTTATGCCACTGCATGGACTCTTGTTTGCTTTCAGGGTCATAGTGGTGGACCCATGTTTCGTCCCCAGTAGGTTAGGTTAGGTTAGGTAAGAGTGGCTGTTGGAAATACCAACCCACTTAGGCCTATTGGCCCATTGGGATGCCACGTGGATCTGTGATCTTCTTACTACTGGAACCAGTTTGAGCTTTTAATAAAGCGTAGGAGACTGTTAACGTCTATTTTTTCTAGATCGTTTAGGTCGTTGTAGAAGAAAGCTCCTAGGTGAAGCTTCCTTCTCTGAGAGAGAGCTGGGCATGTGCAGAGTAAGTGGGGGATTGTCTCCTCCTCTTCCTCGTCCATGCAGCTTCTACAGAAATCGTTAGTAAAAGCGCCAAGCCTTCTTGCGTGCTTGCCTATGAGGCAGTGTCTGGTAATGACACCTATTATGGCGCTGAGATGTTTCCTATCTAAAAGGATCAGACACTTAGATCGACTCAGATCCAGCCTTGGCCAGATCTGTTTGGTTGCTAGACATGTTTGTCCAGCAGTCCACCTAAGGTCCGTTCTTTTATTGGCATCTAGCTTTAATGTTAGTTTGCACGTAGCGATTGGTATACCTATACTACCTTTGTCCGGTAGGATAGGTAGAGTGGTTCCAATTTTGGCGAGTTCATCGGCTCTGCAGTTCCCTGGAATGTCTCTGTGGCCCGGCACCCAACAGAGGTGAATGTTGATCTGCTCTGCCATCTCCATGAGAGATGATCGGCATTCAAGGGCAGTTTTAGAACACAATGAGACCGAGTCCAGGGACTTGATGGCGGCCTGACTATCCGAAAATATGCGGATATCCTTTGCAGATATCACGTTTTTCTTCAGCCAGGACAGAGCTTCTTTAATCGCCAAAATTTCCGCCTGGAACACGCTACAGTGATTTGGAAGGCGGAAAGAGAGGCTTAGATTTAGCTTATCTGAGAAAACACCGCCACCAACTCCGCTGTCGGTTTTAGATCCATCTGTGTAGAGATGGATTGACTTGTCCTCCATGAAAGCATCCTCCTCCCAGAATGATCTAGAGGGGAAGCTTACATGGAAGTTTTTGTCAAACCAAAGTTCAGGTATGGTGTAATCGGTGTTCTCTGTGAGGATTCTTAATGTATTAAGAATGTTGGCGTGGCCAAATGAATTATTTGTCCACTGTTTAGTCGCTTTAAGGCGAATAGCTGCAGTCGCAGCTACTTGCTTGCTAAAAATTTCGAGGGGTGTCAAGTGAAGCAGAATATCTAATGCCGCAGAGGGGGTAGACCGCAAAGCTCCGCTTGTGCATAGACATGCTGTTCTTTGGACTCTGCTTAATTTAATGCGGTTGTCTGCATTTTCCAAGGCCGTCCACCAGACAACCACCCCGTAAGTAAGTATCGGTCTTATGACCGAGATGTATAGGCAGTGGGTTATGCGAGGTTGAAGGCCCCATTTGTTCCCAATGGCTTTCTTGCAAGAGAATAAAGCTATTGTAGCTTTATTGACTCTTTCTTGAATGTTAGGTTTCCAGTTTAGTTTCCTGTCAAAAATGAGACCCAGATATTTTGCTGTATCGGAGAAAGCTAAACTGGTACCGTTTATTGAAGGAGGGTCTATGATTGGAATTTTATATTTCCTAGAAAAGAGGACAAGATCAGTTTTATGGGGGTTTATTCCCAATCCACAGCGATCTGCCCAGCAGGTTAATCTGTTAAGATTTACTTGGAGGAGTTCTTTAATGGTATTTAAATGTTTTCCTGAGACGGCTATGGCAACGTCATCCGCATAGGCAATCACTCTGCTACCACCCGCTTCCAGGTATATCAGTAGTTTGTTAACCACTAAGTTCCAGAGAAGGGGGGAGAGGACACCGCCTTGTGGCGTACCCCTACTGACATATCTTTTAGCAGAAGTCTCACCCAGTTTGGAGTTGATTATCCTGCTTGTTAGCATTAGATTAATCAGCTCCCCAAGTGAGCCGTCTACCTGCAGAGTTGACAGCGCAGTCGTGATTGCGGATGTGTTGACGTTGTTAAAGGCGCCCTCTATGTCTAGGAAAGCAACCATTGTGTACTCCTTATATCGTAGGGATCGTTCGATGTGGCTAGTCAGAGAGTGCAAAGCCGTTTCCACCGACTTCCCTTTACAGTAGGCATGTTGAGCCGCAGACAGAAGTCTTGGATCAACTTTAGCTCGAATATGGATATCAATCAGTCGTTCTAAAGTTTTCAGAAGGAATGATGATAGACTTATAGGTCTGAGGTCCTTTGGGACCACATGAGAACATTTTCCAGCTTTGGGAATGAATACTACATTGACTTCTCTCCATAACAGTGGAATGTGGATAAGTTCTACACAGCTCCTCATAATATTTTCCAACACTGGTAGAATAATATCTGAGGATCTCTGTAGCTCGGCAGGTATAATACCGTCCGGACCAGCAGACTTGTATGGTTTGAAGCTATGCAGCGCCCAGAGCAGTTTGTCTCTCGTAATCAGACTATGAATTTTGGTCACGGTTGCAGTAGGCTTGTTTGGGCTGCTACTGGCCGCGAGATGGGAGCTACCTGGAAAGTGGGTGTCCAGAAGCAGGTTGAGTGATTCATCACTTGAGGTTGTCCAAGAGCCATCGGTTTTTTTCAAACAGCTGGGCATCATAGGATTTGTGGAGAGGATTTTTCTTAGCCGCGAAGCCTCAGAGGTTTCTGTGATTTTGTCGCAGAATGACCTCCAGGATTGTCGCTTTGCCTTCCTCAGTTCTTTTTTGTATAATTTGAGGGATTCTTTATATGAGTCCCAGTCGGTCACTTTTCTTGTGCTTTTTGCTGCGTTGAAAAGTTTTCTGCAGGTGTTTCTGAGCAGTCCTAGTGCCGATGACCACCAATGTGGCTTTTTCTTGCCTCTTTTCTTGCCTTCTTGCTTTTTCTTCGTCCCCAGTAACAATTCGATCCATAACACCGTTCGCGTTCTCACTACACATCTCCAAAAGCTCTCTACAGCATGCGATTCTCACTTTTTTCTGAGGCGCTGTGAGCATTCGTGGCACCCACCTTGCACTGACCTTTGAAAGGTTAAGATGGTCATGAAGAGTGGTGTGAATGGTACCAATTGAAAGTTTGGTGATCTGTACCATCATTTTCACCTTTATTCGGGCATCCTCAAGAACAAGTTTTTCGACTTCTTTGATGCTTTCTCCCGTACAAGCAGTAGCCGGGGCGCCGGAGCGGGAGTCGTCTTCAATGAACTCTCTTGAACTCACTTGACCACTTTTGCACAGTTGATAATGAAGGTGCGGAACCCTGGTAAATAGCCACCATCTCTTCATGAATAGTTTTTTGACTTTTTCCTTGCTTAGTGAGAAATTGAATTACAGCGCGATGCTCAATTTTCACCATCATCGTCTCAATTGCCATTATGATTCTGTTTAACTAGAGATAAAACGCGAATTAATAATCACATTTATATGAAATTTTACATGAATGCACTAAAACAATAGTATTACTTGATAAACAATTTATATATACAACCACAGCTTCACCCCGATACCGAGAATATGTTGAACGCCCCTCGTAAAAGAAAAGAAAGGCTTAATTTGCTATATTTGCACCTTTTATATAGAGTGCGGTGTAATCGACTTTCACGGCGAAATTTTCCATGAATCAAAAATGGCTACTTCTCTGAAAATGTTGGAATTTGAACATATGTATGTACATATAAATTTGCTCATAAAAATACTAGATACCGCCACTCGTATCTCACACTTGTCCCACATTTTGCATTTCAGTTGTATGACGAACCTGCTAAATTTTATTCATGGCAAAGTGTCCCCTCTCCATTTAATTTTATATCCTAAAGTCTGTAAGGATTCATCACAACGTAAATTCTTGCTACAATTCACCGCATTGACATATCAAATTGAAGTCAAGGTTGTACCTTGTATCTTGTGCCACAAACGTCTTAATTTGTAAGTGCTCATGCTCTACTCATGTGATTATTGTTTTTGGTCACATTCCGAAACGACATAAAATTGAGTGAAGTCGTTTGTATACGTACAACATGCATAAGTTGAGTATATAACATACATACGAGTATGTATATAGTTTGGGCGAGTACTCCCCACACATGAATACAATTTAATAGAGTTGCAATGTGGTAACCATGACAATATTAAGCTTCGAAAGTACGCAAATGTATCAAAATCCTGTATAATCCTTATAAGGATTTATTTGCATTGATGCTCATTTGATGCCACTGTTGGCTACCATTCCTATTGCCACTGCTGCGAAACAAACTGGCGTGACTCTTACCCCAGAAGCAAAATTGGGTCAAGCGCTGGTTAGGTGCACACATATAATAAATTTTGTATTTTGAATGTCGTTTGCATAACGCTCGAAGCTGTCTTACTATATTCTTACCCCTTTAAAATTACGTTGGAAGCATGACAATGAATTTGATCCTCCGACGTCATGTTAATGCTATACGACATTTTTCGCATTTATATTCTCGTATACATATATTTATGTATTAAATAATGCACAATTAAAAGTATATGTAAATATGTATAGACTAAGTACTGTGTTTGATGTATACAAAAGGCATTGTTACAAAAAAAAATTGTTTGTGATAAATATTTATTATTAGAGTTTTCCTCTTGAAAAAATACTTTCTAATTTAAAATTCCAAACGTTCGTAAGTACACATATACGAGTAGATGAATATAAAATTGTATGCAAAGTTAATAAAATTTTGTCTTGCTCACCATTGTGTAAATTAAACCCCATTTTTTAAAGCACAAGTTTAAGTAGTAGTATTCGTAGTACTGTTTTACAACATACGAGTATTAGCAGTATGCTGAAAAAGGGCCCCAAATGAGAATTACGTCGTCACCAAAATATGCGGTAATGTCAATGATGGGTCAGGTAAAAGGACCAAAGCAAGCACATCCAGTAAGGACAATAAAGTAATTTGTGAATTGTTTCGGAAAAATCCCACAATTAGTCTGAGGAACGTAAAAGAAACATTCTCCAGAAAGGAGTTTAAGTGCCTATTAAGATAATACGACACCGTTTGGCAGAATCCTATATATTGTATATCCCTTTCCATGGCGAGCTTAATTTGAGCCGAGATCTTCATCTACTGGGAGGTTTAGAAGTTTCTCCGAGCCGGATCGCTTGTGTACACCCGTCCTTCAACACAACTTAGGTCTTTGAGAAAGGGGTTTGTGATTCAATTACTGTTTTAGCACAAAACAATAGCGATTGGCAAGATTTATTCTCCGTTTGATCTGAACAACGGTATCGTTTTTAGAATTAATAGCAGAGATTAATTAGATTAAGTCCCTTACTACCTCAAACATTTTTTTTGTTTGTTCCTAAGGGGTACTGACCCGTCTTATTTGTGATGAGCACAGCAACCTAAAAGATTAATATATTGCACCACAAAGTCGATTCCAGATGTCAGATGAGTCCCAACTTTCTTAATAAATTTGAGAATCACTCTGGTGGAGATACTTCGCAAGTTCCTCAGTCGCTAGGTTTCTATGAGAAATTAATGACTTTTTATGGCGTATAGAGCCACGTATTTACATAGTACATATGTGTTCTGCGGTTTTGTCGTCTTCCATACAGAGGCGACATTCAATTTCTTGAGTAATTCCGAGTTTGTGTAAGCGATATCGAAGCTAGCCGTGTTTTGTTAGGAAGCTGTATAGCTCGTCCCTATGTAAGCTGGGATATGTGGGTTTGAAGTCGATGAATAGATGGTGAGTGGCGTGTTGAAATTCCCTTTTCGCTTCCAAGTTTTTTCGGCTATGTTTAGGAGGTTATTCCTCCATAGCTGTCGCAAGTAAAACGGGTTTCCTTTCATATGCATCGGATAAATGATTCTTAGGTTTCATATTTCAGGCAATCATATCTAACAGATCAGATGGTGTATGTTTCGAACCAGGCCATACCCAGCTGGTAATTAGTGGTCGTCTGTCGTCTTCGTCTAGTGTGAATAGTTTATTTTGCCTGAGAGCAGTATTTTGATCACCACCCCCGATATAAGGGGTTTTCCAATAGGGACTTGACAACTTTGAATTAAATTTGTGAACGCACTCTTTCACTAATCATCAAACTGTCACTGTCAATTTATTCAGTAAACTCAACATTTTCATCATGGTAATGTACACGAACGAGCAACGTCTGCAAATTATAAACATTTTCTACCGAAATTCGGAGTCGGTGACTGCAACTTCAAGAGCGTTAACTCCAATTTTCGGTCGTAATTCTCGCCCTAGTAGACAGGCAATAACAAGTTTAGTGCAAAAATTTGAGTCTACATATTCGTTGTGTGATGTTGCCGTGTCAGTGAGACAACGGGTTGGTCGAAGTGTCGAAAATATCGCTGCCGTTCAGGGGTCCGTAGCAAACGATCCAAATCAGTAAATTCCACGGCATTCTCAAGAATTGGGCATCGCTCAGACCACATTATGGCGTATTTTGCGTAAGGATCTTGCTTTACACCCATACAAGATCAAGCTGACTCAAGAATTGAAGCCGATGGATCATTTGAAGCGACGTACGTTCTCCGATTGAGTTCTGGAGAAGATGCGCCAAGATGATGAATTTCATCGCAAAATCATCTTCAGTGACGAAGCTCAGTTTTAGCTCAATGGGTTCGTCAATAAGCAAAATATGAATTATTGGTCGGAAATGAAAATCCACATGTGCTTCATGAATTACCACTTCATCCACAAAAAATAACTGTTTGGTGCGGTTTGCATGCCGGCGGCGTTATTGGGCCATATTTTTTCTTCGACGATAACGATCGTCACGTTACTGTGAATGGTCAGCGTTATCGCACCATGATCACCGATTATTTTTGGCCCGAATTGGAAGATATGGACTTGGACGACATGTGGTTTCAACAGGATGATGCCACAAGCCACACAGCACACGCTACAATCGATTTATTGAAGAGTAAGTATGGTGAGCGTGTTATCTCAAGAAATGGGCCAGTCGATTATTTTTTTTTTTTTTTATAATGAGCTCGCGCTCAAGGGGTTTGAGTACCCTTAAGGTGATTGTACACAGCGCGGGCAAAGGAGATTTAGGGAGGAAGACAAGAGAGGTACCGATGTACATTGTTTTTAAATGTTTGCAAGTTATAACGACCAGGAAATACAGAGATCGGCAGGGCATTCCATAAGCGAGTTGTACGGCTTAGAAACGAATCACGATATTTTAGAGTACGTCCGAAAATGGGCTTGAGGGTATACTGATGAGCATTCATAGCGAGACGGGTGTTACGGTTGAAAGTTTGAATGGGCGGAATGCTACTGGCGATTTCAGTGGAGCACTGGTGGTGGAAATAGCGATAAAACAAAGTGAGACACGAGACATTTCGTCGGTGTTCGAGGGTGTCCATTGATTGACTGATATTAGTATCGTCAATAAGTTTTATCGCACGGTTTTGAATCCTATCTAGCAGGTGCAGAGATGTTTTAGGAGCACCTGAAGAAATGTGGGAGTTGTACTCCAATTTTGGGCCGATGAATGTCTTATATATTGAGGCCAGATCAGAGGGGGTAAAATATTTCTTACATCGCTTGAGGAAACCTAGACATTTCGCAGCATTTTTGGCGACATCAAATATGTGGTCATTTCAACGTAAGTTGTCATTGACACACATACCGAGAATGGAAAGTTTTTCGGTTTCGACGATGCAAGTGCCATTCATAGATAATGGCTGGGTGTTTAAATTTCGCTTTAAAGACAGCAGACAGCATTGTGTTTTGGAAGCATTAAATTCCACTCTATTGATAGTTCCCCAATTGGTTATGCTGTTGATATCGGAATTTAATGAGCTTAGCATACGCTGCCGTTCTCGTACTACAGCCAAAGAGCAGGGCCGTGAGTCCGGGAACGAATATGAAAAGCAGAGAGTACTGTCATCAGCAAAGGAATATATTGGATTAGAAGTAGCAGGCAAGAGATCGTTAATGAAAATTAAAAAGAGTGTCGGTGACAGAACAGAGCCCTGGGGCACACCAGCATTTATTTTGTGAATATCAGACTTGAAACCGTCCAAGACAACTTGAATTGAACGTTCCGAAAGGTAGTTTCTAAACCATTGAAGAAGAGAGTCGTCGATCCCAAATGCACGCATTTTCGACAAAAGAGCCTGATGCCAAACTCTGTCAAATGCCTTAGAAATATTAAGTGCAACTATCTTGCTTTCGCCAGATTGATGTACGCTTTGGTTCCACTTTTCGGTGAGACATGCCATCAAATCACCAGTGGACCTGTTGCTACGAAAACCGTACTGCCGGTCATTGAGAAGTTTTCGTGTTTCGAGATATTTCATGAGCTGACGATTTATCAGTGTTTCCATGACCTTGGAAAGAAGAGACGTAAGTGCAATGGGTCTGTAGGAGGAGAGAGAAGATGATTCGCCTTTTTTAGGGACGGGCTGGACAAATGCTGTTTTCCATCTGCTCGGGAAGAGTCCTAAAGTGTAGGATTGATGAAAAAGCTTACGCAGTGGTTTTGCCAGCGAGGAAGAACACCTCTTCAGAAGAAGGGGAGATATACCATCTGGACCAGCGGCTTTATGTATGTACTCTTGCTACTACACGAGTACAAAAGTAGATTCGTCCCGTTGAGGATTCGACGCACTCAAGTGTAGGCGGAGACAAAGCACAATCTGGGAGTGTTGAGCTGGCCGCAAAGTGTGCAGCAAGCAGATTGGCCTTATCCAAAGAGCTGACAGCTGGAATGTCATTGTAAATGAGCGTTGGGATGGAGGATGAGGTGGAATTTCTAATGTTTTTGACGAACGACCAAAAATTTTTACTGCCTTTGGGACATTGCAGTATTTTTTTCCTCAGTTTTTGGTCGTATAGGAATTTCACACGCTTAAGAAAGGCGTTGCAGTCATTTCTGGCTCGTTTAAACTTTTTTCGGTTTTCCTCTGTCGGGTTGGTCTTGTAGGACCGAAAAAACATTGGCCGCCTCGTTCGTGCGATTTAACGCCGCTTGGCTATTTTCTGTGGGGCTACGTTAAGTCATTGGTTTATTCCAACTCGCCGACGACGTTGGAAGAGCTCAGAGCCAACATTGAACGCGAAATAGCGACTGTTTCGGTCGAAATGTGTGGCCGATTCGTTGAAAATTGGGTCCAACGAATCGACCGCTGCAAACGTGCCCGCGGTGGCCATATGAACGAAGTCGAGTTCCATTTGTAAATGTTTTGATTGTACTTCAAGCCGAATATCTCAAATGGTTTGCGTTTTATTTAAAAAAAAAATTGTCAAGTCCTTATTTCTATATTTTCAGGACCGACTGCAACTCTACTATTGTCCTAGTGGAACATCTTAATTTTTGGAGTTCAATTGGTTCTATACGTTTTGTGTATGGGGGCTGGCAATTTGAGAGAACTTGATGGAAACGCGATCGGGAATGAACTTAGACATCTCTTCCGATTGCATCCTCTCAACGTCGCACTTTGGCGATCTTATTTAACCCCGTTCTGATTGTGATACCGTCATTCGTATCTTGGGTAAAACAAGGTAATGATGCTTGTCGATGTTGTCCCCTCGGAAAGTTCGGACATTCAGAATGCTGAAAGAGTGTCTGGCGTCGATAGTATTGTGATCAATCTGGTTACTACTAAAAATTACACCCCGTTACAAATTCTAAAAACCAGAACCCATTGTCGGTTAGGTTTTATGCAGGCTGTGTTTTCCGTATCCGAAGTTGTCTCTGAGCTGTTTTCTTTTCTGAAGGGTGATGAAGTTACCCATATCCGCCACACCAAACCAGTCTCTCCTAGTTCCTTAATAAAACTCCTAGAGAAACGGTGCCAGTAGCTTAGCTGAGGTTGGTTTGAGATCCGCCATTGGTTTGGTTTCTTGAGCCAGGGGTCAAGACACATGGGAGCTGCCTTTGGAACTCGGTTCCGAATACGTTAAAGTAGCTCTAAAGGGGAATATGCACCCAGTAGCTCAAACTCACTACAACCGTGGATGACGCCGTTGATCTACTCCTTTTTAAAGTTCTTCTATCTTGGTGAATTGATGTTTGTTCCTTACCAAGTCATCGCCCACTGCTTGGAACAGTTCGACGAGTAGAGCATCCAGCAGCTTCGTCGGATCTAAAATAAGATATGGCTGTCTTTACTTTGTCCATGTTGGGTTGTAGTTACTTTGTTTAATATCAGCTACCAAGGTGAATTCTCTCTCACAGCGGAAATCTAATTATCGCTGCAATTATACTGCTGGCAAAAAATGTCCTCCCATATTGTCAGAACCGACTGCATTTCTAATAGTTTACTTGTTAATTTTTCCATACTTCTGCTTGGGTCATGTTCTTTTTACCTTTCGTAAGAGTTTCGAACATCATTTCTTTAATTGCCATTTTCTATCCCTTCGACTGTGCGCTTCTCATGCTGCTTTTTTTTCCTTCTGAGTAGCAGCTACTTTTTCTCATACAACTTGTTAGCAGTTCTGCTCCTTTTATGTACATCTCCTGTTCATACGCTTCTCGTTTTTCTATATGTGCTGCCGCCATTCTTCGTCGAACCAGAAATTTCCGGTAGAGAAATCCAGCACATAAAATTCGGTTTACCTGATGAACCTCAGATTTCTTGCGGTTGTAGCTGCTCAGTCTATGCTTTTGGTAAAACAAGGTAGTTGACGAGTCGAGCAAGTTATAGTTTACAATAGCATCACTAAAAATGTCCTCCCTTCATGACTTTTTGTTAAAATCACTCTTCATTAGTTCAACATGATACCTAGGGTACTGTTCATATTCTGTGTTCAGGAGATTGTTTAAGCTATTTTTGGGGTTGTTGCATTTTTCCTCTGTAGGGGCATGTGCACTAATTAGGCTTATGTTGCAAGGGGAAGTATTGACACGTTCCGAGTCGAAAACCACCGCTCTGTTTTCAAGAGAATCTAGCTTGTTCTGAATTTTCTGATTTCCGACAGTAGTTGTCTTGGGGTTTCACTGGTTGGAAGGTTTTTTCACCTTTCATTAGATTTTATTTGTATCTTTCGCTCCAAAAATTTATCTAAATCCAAACAAAATCATAGCCATTCATAGCTATTGTTGCTTAAAGCAAAAAAAACAATATTTTTTTTAGTTTTACCTGTTGTAGGTTTTCCCAAGTATCATAAAATCATAATCATAAATCCTTGGGGATTTCAGCAAAGATGTTGATGATTTTTTTTTATTATTGCTACGTACATAGGAAAAGAATAGTAAAACATTATGTTTATTACACATTTTCTGGAGAAAGGTGACATCAAAATCAAAAATTAGCATGGGCAAGAAAAATAAATCCAGATTAACATGGGTCAGGATACACCAAAATAAGCCTTTTCATAAATCTCCGATAAATGATGCCAACATTGGGTGGGCATGGCTCAGGTGGTAGAGTATTGGTTTCCCTATCGGACGGTTCGGGGTTCAATACCAGCCGTACCCGAAAAACCCATTCTTTTTTTTTCAGGCAACTAAAATCTTGTGACATTAATAGTTGACTAAAATGCAACAATAAGTCAATGTACACTAATAATTTAGTCTTCCCATTAAATGTTGGATGCCACCCATGGAGCGAAATAACTACTGAGCCCATACATCTCTCTCTCTTTCTCTCTATCATAGTTTCCAAAAAACTTAACAGGTGCTCCGGAATTTTGACAGTAGTAATACCGTCTTGAGTGTGAAGTTCTTAAAAAAAAGGAAAAAAACATAGAGCCTTACTGTAGAACGATTTTTTTCTTAGAATATGGTACACCCGAAAATCATTTCCCAAATTATCCTTGAAGAATTAGGGGACACCCGTATTGGGGCATAAACCCAGTTCACTTGTAAGGATTGAGGCGTGGCATTTCGGGTTTGTTTTCACCCATTAAGCTAACTCAATCTTATAGCGCTTTTTGCTGCAGACTCTTCCATGTATAAATCTAGGGACGTTCTCATGGCATGAGTTGTGCCATTACTTTTCTCATTAACATAAGGTTGCTAGTTTTATTTATGGATTGCCACCGTACTAACCCACCGTAGGTTAAGATGGGTCTGATAATAACCCTGTACATACATAGGATACGTCCATATTTTCTCCCAAATATACTGCTGCAAGCATTTTCCGTTTATGCATGAATGGATCAATCTCTGTTTTTTGCGAGTTGATTCCCAGATTCCCAGATGGGGTGATATCACTCCTCCTTGAGGGGTGGCCCTTGAGGTAGTGACCCTCAATACAGAGGTTCCTAGTGCTGCATTGATGTTTCTGTTGCGGAGCATACAGTCTATAAGATTCTATTTATTGCGGAAATATCGACATCATTGGAGGTCCCTTTAATGTAAAGGAAGACTGCTAATGTGTACTCTTTATTGCTAAAGACTTTTTTCAATGCTGAAAACTTCATATAGGGCTATGCTAGTTTGAAACTAAATCTTCTGGGTGCAGATTACTTTGAATATGAGTATCAAGCAGTTTTTCCAAATTTTCTAAAATTAACGATAACGATGATAGGCTTATGGGTCTAAAGCCTTTTGGATGAGTATGACTGGGCTTGTCTACCTTGAGAATGAATACTGCCTTTACTACATATCCATACTTGACACTGCTGTTGAATAGTCTTTTTAGGAACGGTATCACAGCCTGTTGCGTTTTTTGAAACATGATTGTTTTGATTCCGTCTAGTCCAGGAGATTTGTAAGCGGAGAAAGAGTCTATAGCCCAGCTTATTTTGTTTTCTTCTTGTATCCCCTCTGGGATTTCATGTTGGCTTGGGAAAATGTGTCTATATCTATTATTGTTGCTAGAATAGGAATGCATCCAGGAAAGTGGGTTTTTATTGTACAATAGCAAGAGTCCCAAAGCTTCAGTGGTGGGATAAGACTTTCCTTATTCTGGCACACTCTGTTGTGCTTGCGTTGTAGATTACGCTCTTGTTTTCCTCTGACTGGCCTTATATTTGGCCCAGTCAGAGCACAGATTGGAGCTTTTGGTTTCATTGAAAAGTTTTCTTGTTTCTTTCCCGATGCATTGTAGCTTTTTAGTCCACGAATGTGAGGATTTCATGGGTTTCTTGATATTCGTAGGGCATGTTTTGTTAAAAGCCTGAGTAAATATCATCACCAGTTTGTCTGCTGCATAATCTATTTCGGCAGCGTTTTCCATTTTGAGTCCCCTGAGGCCCTTATTCTATTTTCATTATCTGATTCAGTCTTGTAGGTGACCAATTCGGTTTATTTCAGCTCTTTTATTTTGTCTCGTGTTAACCAAGGTTCCTGGATGTCGATGTTTCCTTTACTCATAAGGTAGATTAGGTTGGTGCTGCCCGCCTTACTGCCGTGAAGATTTCAGCATGCCGGTTCGCATTCCCCTGCGGCTTCCTAGGCAGAACAACTGCGAAAGGTCATATAATGCATCGTGGATCTTGCAGTTGACTTTGCATAGTAGTGACATAGACTTGTGGCTAAGTTTAACTGTAACTTCCATGCAATCTATGTTGTGGTTACCCAGTTCAATAAACTAAAATTTCTTGCTGTTAAGCTCGGGATTAAAGTGTCGGAGGTTGCTTTCTATCCCGTCCTTCGAGATGTAGGGACCCGGTATGTTTAACCATCCTTTAGGTTTGGTGAGATCCAGGAGTTCTTTCTTTTCGACAACAAGTAGTTCGGCTTTTGGCCATGGTGTTTTCGTATTGTCGACGAACTCGCTCAACCATTCTAGGCTGGTTATATTGTCGCATTGTATGATCTTGAATACTTTTTAGTTTAAAATTCCTCTTTCGAGCGGACGGCAACCGGTCCAGATTCGGGGGAATCCTTGCCTGTGGCAGTTGATGGTTGTATAGCCACAATCGGCGTTAGGTAGAGGGAGGTAGAAGGTTGTTTGGCACCCACCCTCTCCACTTTCTCTGACTATTTCACGAGCCCTATCTAGCATAGTTGCTTTCTTTTACGTTGAGGAGCTACGGCCATGATCTCTAAAACATCTAAGAAGTCTCCTCGCGCTGGCTCTCTCTCTCTACAGGAGTTAGGGTTGGAAACAATCGTACAGACACTGTCTAATGTCGAGTTTACCTCCTCATGCTATATCGTCGAGATATTGCCCTCTATACCATCATTAGTGAAGAGGTACGAGTAATAGGCTCGTTCACGTTTCAGGCTGGTGCTTTGAAGGGGTAAGATTTATCCACTTCACTTTCCTCACTCTCATGTAAGTCTATGTCCTTGAGGAAGTCAAGGGCGCATTGTAGACTTTCACGAATTCTCTGAGAATTTTTTCATGTTATGCTTTTTTATCGCCAACTTGCTATTTGCTGTTTCATTCCGAATGGATGCAGTCGACGATGTTGGGAATTTGGATAAGCTGGCGATGGAGGTTTCGTCATCTCGGAGAAGTAGCATATCCATGTCGATGTCGATTATTCCTACACTTCTCTCATCCGAAACTACATTTTCAATGGCAGATTCCCGAGTAGAGGGCTACTCACCTCGGTCGCCCAGTCTTGGTTTAAGTCGCTCAAGATAGCGTTAGGTGTACATCGGTCGCCACAATCGGCATTCGGCTACCTCGCAACAACGTGGTTCTTACGTGATAGAATAGAGAGCTGAAGGATAAGTATAGATAAGGAAGATGGTAAATATATTGCAAGCAAAGTCGTTGTTCCTCTTCTTTAAAGAAATAAATACGTTTCAAGAATTTGAATTTCTGGTTTTGCCCACCACTAAGATTAAATATTATGTTTTTGCTTACAGTCATCCATGCAATGATTATCGGATATCGCCCCTGCCACTCGAGCAGGTTTTTCTTTTTTTCGTTCCTCAAATAGTAGCATATGTGGTGCTGTATTATTAGTGTTGCCATAGACCATTGGGTCTCATACGGTGTCTTTCTATATGTGGTGTATACATTGCCCATCCTAATCGGTTTTTTGATACAACTGACTTGTTTTCGGTGGTTTACTGTGAACTACTTATTTCCATTGAACTAATCACACCAGCTGTTACTCCCCACGTTACCTACGCCCAAATGGCGGCAGGTGGGAAAATACGGTACAGCAAACGAAGGTTGCTTCTCAGGCCCCAGCGCCCAGAGCACCGGAACCAGTACCTGACATGCTAGCTATCTTGCTCTCTATCCAAGGGCAGATGGCTCAGCTACAACGTCATTTGACTGAACAGACCGCGCGGGTGGATCAAGTATACGCACTGCTGCCTGGCCTAACGCACCTTTTGCCGTAATGGGTACGTGCGTGACGGAGCAAACCCTGAAGGTCCTTGCTGTGAATGTGAATTCACTGATTAGGCTCGAACGACGAGCCGCACTATTTAAGTTGCTTAAAGACCAAGCCCCTGATGTGCTTACCAAGAGACACAAAATGAGGCACAGAAGATACAAAATAGTACGGAGAAACCGACCCAACTCCATTCAGGGAGGTGGCGTTGCAATTTTCGTACGAAAAGGTATACGTTTTAAAAGAGTATACAGTCGTGTAGTACGTAGGTTCCAGGTGGTGGAAGTATGCATCGTGTATATCCCTCTCCGTAGTGGAAAGCGGTTGTACATGGTGTCTGTCTATGCACCTAAGGCTACTCAATCCACCTTATTTATCTCAGAGCTCGAGACACTTTTCCTATTTCTGAGGCTGGAATTGGAAGACAACTATTTTATTATCAGCGGAGATTTCAACGCCAAACATAGTGATTGGGAAAATAATACACCAAATACTAGAGGGAACCTACTATTGGTGGGGTCAGCACAGTGTAATGTATCGACTCGGGCTTAAGGCGACGGATAGTCCGTCGTTTCCCAGATACGGGTCCTATTTGGATCTTCTGCTGTTCGACTCACGAATACAACTGACATGCACTAACCAACGAACTACAAACTGTCTACGCACTTTCGTGTATGACAGTGACCATTGCGGTCTCAGCACTGAAATAACTGTTCCCAATGAAATAGCAGAATTAGATGAGTTTGTCCAAAGGCATTCCTACAATTATAGTAGGGTGCGTTGGACACACTTCACCAGAACACTGACTAGAGCACTCTCCTCGAATTCGCTCTACCCACCGTCCAACAGAAATCTGTCAAACGAGGAGATTGACAGGTATCTAAGACGAATGGACAAGACAATCAAACAAACAATGGACAAAACGATACCTCGGTACCAACACACTGACGAAGAAGACTTATTCCGCAACGCAACTATTGACGCACTGCACCGACATAGAAGTGGACTGCTGTCAAGACTAAAAATCTTGTACAGACAATTCACTGACAGACATAACCCGGAGATCATGACACTGAAGTCGTCGATTAAAAACCTCCAAACATTAATAAAGGAAAATTACAGAACATCTGTAAGTTTGTATTGGAACAATAAAATTCGGGCTGTAAACACCAGCAACCCGAATATGTTAAAATCGACCGAACGACGAACAACGAACAAATACTGGCAGCAGCGGGCATAGATCCAAATGAGGCTGTTGATGATGACAACTTCTTTGTGATCGAGGATCCACAGGAGCAGGTAGAGGCTATAGGAGCGACTTTCCAGGAAGTGTACAAGGCGAATGTTATCATTGGCCCGAACCACGATCTGGAGAATCGAGTCCTTGTGCATAACTTCTGCCTTCGAAATGAAATTGTGAATTGGCGATTCGAGAGCTCGGGTTTCACCCAGTTCAGTGACGAGAATATGGCAAATAATGTCATCACCAACGATAGGGTACTACCACCGTTCATTTCGAAGGAAGAGCTCCAAACGATCTTCGAATCACTTAGAAGTAAGAAATCAGTGGGAACCAATGAAATACCGAACATTGTGCTTCGACACCTCCCTCTAGAACCGGTGAACATTTATACCACCCTGTTTAATAATGCAATGAATAATGCACATTATCCAGCGCATTGGAAAACTGCGGTGGTACATCCCATCCCCAAAAGGGATAAAGACACTTCCAATCCGGCGAATCTCCGCACGATTAGTCTTCTTCCTAACATCAGTAAGGTTTTCGAAAGGGTGATCAATAGAGTCCTGACCAAGTGGGTTGAGGACAAACATATAGTTCCGGATAATCAGTTCGGTTTCAAGGCGGGGCATGATATCATTCATGCTGCGTCGAAACTGGTTTCTGATATCCAATGGAACAAAGGCAAGAAACAGTGCACTGGTGCCTGCCCGATTTACTTGGAGAAGGTCTTCGATACCGTATGGTTAGAAGGACTCTTTTTCAAGCTGGACAGGTTGGGCATTAGTAAACCACTGCTGTATATTCTTTTTGATATGCTCTCCAGTAGACAGTTCATCGTGAAGAATGGCGATGTGACTTCTGCTGGAACATTTAACATTAAAAACGGTCTGCAACAAGGTGCGGTAAATTCGCCGATCCTATTCAACATTTACACGAGTGATTACACGCAGACGACAGATCGGGTCCAAAGATTGAGGTCATTAATACACTTTTGCAGCGTGACTTCGACAAAATTAAGCGATATTGCGATGACTGGAAGTTGAAAATCAACTTTCAGAAGTCGGAAACCATTCTGTTTAGGACGCCTTTGTCTGGGGCCTCTAGAGATACCAGAAAGAATTGGCGAAAGTTTTCTATCCTCGGACAACACGGACAGCCACTCGCTTGTCGAAATGTAGTCAGATACCTTGGGATCTGGCTAGATCAATATCTGTATTTTAACAAACATATAGATGTTGCTCTGGCCAGAGCCAGAGGTGCTTTTGCCCTTACAAAGAGACTGTTCTATAACAGTCAACTCGATGAGAGGGTGAAGGTAATCTGCTACATGGCCCTTATCAGGCCCATGCTTGTATTTGGATGTCCCGTGTGGTTCAACGTGAGAGCAAGTTTATTGGAAAAGATTCGGGTGTTTGAGAGGGCTTGTCTTAGGACTTGTCTTCGCCTATACAGAACACCAGAGTCTCAGTACATAAAATTCGATCCTAATGAGGTCTTATACAATAGGGCGAACCTAATAAGAGTGGACAATTTCGTCATTAACTTGACTCGAAGACACGTTGCAAGAGCAATGACCTCATCGAACAACCTGATCTCCGGGGCTTACTACCCCAATTATATTATCACGAGAGAGTTCGCTTTGACGGCTTTATTCCTCCAGAAGCGTTCCTCTATCTAGATAGCAAAGGTCTGATCCAGGACAGATTGGCGGTGCCGCTAATCTTCCACGTTGCTCGAACAGCTGCGGACAGGCGACTCAACTACGACAGAGACGTCGCACAGGGCAGTGCGGAGCGCCTCCGGTTCAGTAGGGTGGTAGGGAGTCGCGACATGAGGGATGTTGCTCAGCAGCACCAAAACTTTTGGTGGCTTGTTGAAGGGGAGGATGCTTCATCGTCAAACTCCTTCAGTGATATGTAGCTTCATGTGAAGCAAAGTGGGCCAGCCTAATTTTTTTTTCTTTTTTAGCCATGGCCGGCTTACATAGTTTTAGGTAGGATTAAGTTAATTTTAAGAAAAAAAATATGTATAAAATCCAAAAAAAAAATTAATAAAAAAAATATATATATATATATGTATGTGTGTGTGTACGTATTAGATGTAAGTAGGTTTAAGTAGATTAAGATCTAGTTTTAGGTAGTTTGTAGGCTTTTAGTTTTAAGTTTTATAAAAAATTAAAAAAATGTTCATATACTAAGTTTTTGATTAAAATTTATTTTCTTAGTTTTAGTATTAATTAATGTTAAAATAGAAATAAAAGTAGACTGTAAGATTCGTTGAAAGACATAGTTTAAGTGTTAGGTTTAACTTAGAGTGCCCGCATGGGGCCATTAAGTTAGAATAAGATTATTTATAAGCAATTTAAGCTAATTTTTAAGCGTTTTTTGTTTAGCATATAAGAGTAACTTAAGTTAAAAAATAAAAATGCATACAAACTGAAAAAAAAAAACTTGAACTAATCACAGCAAAATACTTTTGTACTGGAGTTCGAATCTATGGGGATTTCCTTATATACCTGCATGACAATTCTCAGCGTTGACATGAGAATAAATGAAATGACATTGCGCACTTGCTCACTGGCTTAGATTGCGTTACATTTCCATTTCCGGTCTTTGTCCAATTGCCACCAGGTGCACCACGTAATGCGATGTCTTCCTCTATTGCCTTGTACCTCCAGGTTAATGATTGAATAATTTTCGGACCAGAGTTTCATTAGTTTCCATATGTCCTTACGATTTCAGGCGGCTTTAACGCTTCTTTATGAATATGTCAATGTTTCTATACAACTCATGCTTTTATATCTCTTCCCTCAAGCCCGTCAATGCAAGCGGGAACAAAAATCACTCAATTTCCATTTCAAAATAGCCAATGATATCTTCCTCCGGTTTCGCTTACGACAAGTGTAACTCTTCCTTTGGTTTTTGATGAAGTGTCAATATCAAACTCGCTTCCTACAAAGTAAAAGCTGTCTGTTGTGACGCTCTGTCTGATTCGCCGATGTTGTGCGCCCTCCTTGTTGTCGCTTTTTAAATTGAAAACGTACCAGCTACGGTTTCCCAGTGACAAACGTCAATATCATCAGCGTATGCAAGCAGTTTCCACAGTATTAAATATATCAAGCTTTTTACCTGAAGATATTGAAAAAATGTTTATGCTCTTAGATTTGGTTTTGGTTTTGGTTCAAAATGTGTTTGCTGTTTATTTGAGGAAGTATGGGTGTTGAAAAGACATCATCAGCACCTCGATTTACTCGATTTACTTATATTCATTATTCTATTTAACTGAAACGGTTTTATGTTTTTTCATTCGATGTTGGTTCGAAAAGTCCCGAGGCTTTTAGCTAGTACCATAGACACCTGCATGAATGCAAAAGAAGGTTACACTCATAAAAATTAACAACCCCTACTCATTTACTTCCCACACAATGAGAAACAAATAAATAATGGATGCCATCGAATATGAACGCAACGAATTCGGTCATGAACCAGATTTGACACAATTCACTGACCATTGCATTCTTTATTTATGATATGAATGAATACTGTACTGAAACACGATGGCATAGATGAGGTATGCACGTGTGCAATAAGTCTGAAAAGCGATTTAATCGAATCAATTTTATGAAGACATAACATAAATTTTACGTTTTCAGTTCTTTATTTTCTCATTACTTTTTTAACTTAAATAACATAAACTGATAATAACTATTAAAAGGGGAAACACAAACAAATAAATATCAAATTCAGTAATTAGTTCATTAGGTAATAGCTAGCAGTCCGCTGCTATGAGTAGTAAGTTCATCTATCATATTTCCGATTTAATGAATTCATACGTACGATATAATCGGTCAATATTTTTGGATATATTTGTTTTGTCCCAAGGGATAGCATCAACTTTATCGTCTTCAGTAATCATAAAAGAACGGCAGTTTTTGACAACTTGTCACTGAACAATAACTATAATACAATAACTCAAAACACAACCACTCGAATTTCTCAATACTTGGAAACATTCTTGCTTCTTGTCCTCAGCTATGTTGAATAATGTGAATACAAGTTGGTTCATTACAAGCGACGTTTGAGTGCAAACTTCGAAGGTCGACAACACAACCAAGCAACCGAATTTCAATAACCGCATTCATTCAGATCCATTTATAGGTCTCATTGTACTTTGAGTAATTGAGCCAGAAAGAGATATGGTTCCAGTGAAGAGATGATTTCTGAAACTGAAGCGTATTTTGAAGAATTGGACAAATCGTTCTATAAGAAAGGCATAGAAAAGTTAGAACGGAATGATTATATGAGCGTCACTCTACAAAGATACTATGTTGATGAATAATTGTGTTTTTATATTTTAGTCCCGATGCTTTTTGAACCACCTGATAATTAGAGATGTTTGTAAGAGTTGTTATAAAATTCACGCAAAAGAGAACGTTTTTTTTTGTTTTTTTAAGAAAAAAAAGAAAAGCGTTGCAGCTGATAGCATGACAGAACAGAATGTGTGGCCGTAGTAGAATGACTTCCAAATCGGAAGGTTCGATGTCGAATCCTAGCCTTGCAGGAAAGACATTCAGTTTTTCAGTTAACGAAAATCAAGTAAGATGAGTAGTTGACTACACGCCAAAAACCCGCTAACTTCCACTAATAATTTAGTCTCCCCTTAAATGTTGGATGCCACCCATGCAGCGAAGTAAACACTGAGCCCAAACATCTTTCTTTCTCTTTCTATCCCATTTTCCAAAAAACTTAACACATGCTGAGGCATTATAAGTGTATTAACCACGTATTAACGTATAACCACGTATTATTAACCATGTATTAACCACGACATAAGGTTTCAACAAGACGGTACCACATGACATGCAGCCCAAGGAACAAATCAATTACAACATGAATCATTTCCTGACCGAGTAATTTCCCATTTTGGTGATTAGAATTGACCGCCCATATCAAGAGATTTAACGCCGTTGGACTTTTTGAAGTCTAGGACTTATGCCAACAAGCCCACGACTATCCACACCTTGAAGGTAATTGAGCCAAATTTATGCAAAACTGTCTTGAAAAACTTTGACAAAAGAGCGCGTATGTCCCAGCAACTGTATACTGCATGTATCAATAAAAAAAAAATTGAAATTTTTGATTACAAACCGGTGTTTTTTATCAAAATTACTTCTTGCATGAATTTTTGGACACCCTTTAGTTGTTATACTCGTATCTTTCAGTACGGAACACGTAAACTGCGTTGCACCGATTCCTTCCATCCTGTCGAAGGCACGTTCGGCATATAATGAATCGTTTCATTACATTTCATCCCTCATTTGAGTTTATATTTAAGAACTGTTCACACAGATCTATCGATTTACTTAATGTAAATGAGCAGAATAGGCATCGATTCCCTGAGTGAATATTTTCAATTCCCGATGATGCCGAGATGAAGCTGAAATAAATCCACAACACAAACATACCTACGAAAACATCCCCAATCTAAACGAAGTTGCGGTAGTAATTTTTCTGTTAAATTCTGTTTCTAATTCTAATTAAGTTCTTAATGAATGTGTTTATATGCGCTTTCACTGCAGAGGACATGTAAGAATGATAGACCATATTTTGTGACAGTTTGTTCATTTTCGAAGCTGTAACAGTTATTAATTTTTTTTTCTTTAGAATTTGCATAATCCCTTGTTCGACATCAGAAAATTGGCATCTTAGCCTTCTCAAATGTGCATACATACTTCTTTTCAACGTACTTCTTGTCCAATATTTCTTTAAGCTGCTTCAAATATTGCAAGAAATGTGAAATATTTTTCAATTGGTCTATTTAACATTGTTGTGTTAATGTACGAGGGGCGTTCAACATATTCTCGGTATCGGGGTGAAGCTGCGGTTGTATATATAAATTGACTTATTTATCAAGTAATACTATTATTTTAGTGCATTCATGTAAAATTTCATATAAATGTGATTATTAATTCGCGTTTTATATCTAGTTAAACAGAATCATAATGGCAACTGAGACGATGATTAAATTTCTCCCTAAGCAAGGAAAAAGTCAAAAAACTATTCATGAAGAGATGGTGGCTGTTTACCAGGGTTCCGCACCTTCATTATCAACTGTGCAAAAGTGGTCAAGTGAGTTCAAGAGAGGCAGAGAGAGCATTGAAGACGACCCCCGTTCCGGCGCCCCGGCTACTGCTTGTACGGGAAAAAGCATCAAAGAAGTCGAAAAACTTGTTCTTGAGGATGCCCGAATAAAGGTGAAAATGATGGCAGAGATCACCAAGCTTTCAATTGGTACCATTCACACCATTCTTCATGACCATCTTAACCTTTCAAAGCTCAGTGCAGGGTGGGTGCCACGAATGCTCAAGCGCCTCAGAAAAAAGTGGGAATCGCATGCTGAAGAGAACTTTTGGAGATGTGTAGTGAGAACGCGGACGGAGTTATGGATCGAATTGTTACTGGGGACGAAACATGGGTCCACCACTATGACCCTGAAAGCAAACAAGAGTCCATGCAGTGGCGTAAAAAAGGAACAGACCCCCCGAAGAAGTTCAAAGTCACTCCGTCTACCGGGAAGCTCCTGACCACAGTTTTTTGGGACTCAAAGGGAATCTTGCTCATTGAGTACAAAAAAAAGGTGAAACCATCAACGCCACATCCTACGATTCCACTTTGCATAATTCGCGGGAGGAAATTAAAAAGAAAAGACGGGGTAAACTCGCAGCGGGTGCGTTGCTTCTTCATGACAACGCTCCTGTTCACACGGCGCGAGTATCCAAGGCTGCTGCGCGAGATTGTGGTTTCGAAGAAATCCAACACCCACCCTATAGTCCAGACCTTGCCCCTAGTGATTATTTCCTGTTTCCTGTCTTCGTGGAAAAAGATTTTCGGATGATGAAGAACTCAAGTCGGCAATAAATGGGTATTTTGCAGAGAAAGAGGAAATTTATTTTTTTGAGGGTTTAAAAAAGCTTATCTCAAGATGTAACAAATGCATTGATGTTAGGAGAGATTATATTGAAAAATAAAAACAATTTAAATTGAATTCGCATTTTCCTTCATATTGATACCGAGAATATATTGAACGCCCCTCGTAGTTTGAGATGCTGTCAGTTTTGGATCAATGTGCTCGCAGATGGAATGATTACACCAGTCGTCAGTAGCTCCAGCTCCAAATTTTATGATTCAAATCGCTGCAATCGTGACACTGTACTCGTACTTCTTCAAGAGCATCCACGTGCTTGCTCACAATGCAACTATAGCACATTCTTGTTCGGTTAATGATTTACTTGGCAGAGGTAGAGATCGTTGGGAAAAATTCCACTTTGTGACCGAGTGGTATTACCTTACGGTCCTATGAGATAGAGTGTCCGTGGGTGTATGGAGGGTGAGTAGCATAGCAACAAACTATTTAATTGTGCATGTGTATAACATATTTACAAATGTTTTCATGTTGCTTACGTGGTATTCCAATAGTATCACAAATAAAAGCTACGAGTAGTATCTTCTTATTAGTTCAAGAAACTTTTATTTTCTATTTATTTACTTAGATAACAATTATATTTTGCATCAATTATATTTATATTTTCATTTCATTTATATTTTCCAATAAAGCGTTTTTAGTATTGACATTTGTTTCTGATTTTTAAGCATGCAGATTTCTACATGGTCCTAGTACAGCCAGACATGTTTGTAGAATGTGCTGGGTCTAATTTTCTCTTCCATATATCTTTGAAAGAAAAAAAAAACAAATGTATCCTCTCGTGCTTTTTCCTTTAACCCCTTATTAAACCCTGTTTAACAAAAATATGGAGTACAGGGAAGTTAATTACCATAAGGTTGCCACCTACCTGTTTTAGTGATATTATCATTTTAAGGAAGAAAATAAAATGCCCAAGCTACATATTTTATTTATTTCTATTTATTGTGAATTCTATAGAACGTTACATTATAGTATAGTAAATAAAAGCATACTAATTCGAAAAAAAATCACTGCTGACGTCGTTCTCATCATTTAAAGTTATAACAATACCCTCTGTTGCTGTTTCGGCGCAAGCATCTACATTGAACCTAAGATGTCAATTTTTAGTTCAACAAGTTTGACGCAGTTAAGCCATTTTTCACTGTCAACTTTCTCAAATGCTTCTGTTAATAGGAGGTTAACGACTATCATTTCTAAAGTTTTGTTTTGGCTTGCTACGATTCCTTTTACTTGAGCCCACATCAACTCTTTACGATTAATCTCGCAGTGCTAAGGCGGCAATCGTAGTTGTGTCCTGTCATTTCAGCCAGAAGAAAAGTGAAACAAGGAAAACGAACCGAAACAGAAAAAAAAAAACTACATTTGGAGCGCGGGAAAGAAAAACTATCTGCACTACGAGTACTTCTATCGACTCTGCCTGTTTTGTGTTTAGTGCTGTTTTGTACAGTGCGCATGCATTCCACCAGAGCTTGCCCGTGCGTATAATCCCATCGCTCCAAACACACCAAAAAACATTTACAACTGATCTTGTTTAAGGTTATACTCGTATGTTTGCAAGTATTTGATTTATATTTTTTCACTCTCTATACACTATTTGTAAGACATTAATATAATTTAAAATACTCCTTTGAAAAGCCAGTAGCCCTTTATAATCAAAGAAAATAGAAAACTGAAAACTGCTACGCGAGCCGATGACTTTACACAGACTCACAATTTATGTTTATATTATACCTGAATGAAATCAAAGACGCTTTCTTCATTAGATGACCAAATCATTCTTCTGAGACTACATGAAACCTACACATGTTAAATCGAGCCTCTTTAGGATGACCTTATGGTTGGGGTTAGTTAAGAGTGGCTTGTGGAGAAACCAACGCAATTAGGTCTACTGGCCCATCTCTGATCCTCCTACTCTTGGAACCATTTTGAGCTTCTAATGTAACGTAGGAGACTGTTAACGTCTATATTATTTAGATCGGTTAATCCATTGTAGAAGAAGGCTTCTAAGTGGAGGTTCCTTCTTTGGGAGAGAGCTGGTTATGTACAGATTAGGTGGAGAATTGTCTCTTCCTCCTCCTTGTCCATACAGCTTCTGCAGAAATCATTAGTAAAGACGCCAAGTCTTCTTACATGCTTTCTATAAGACAGTTTCCAGTGATGACACCAATGATAGAGCTGAGATGTTTCCTTTTCTGAAAGATCATGCTTACATGAAAGTCTTTGTAATATATATACATTGTACATATATATATATATTTGCAATATTGGGGCATAGTGTAATCGATGTTCTCTGGGAGGATTTAATTAATTTAATTTTCCACCGTGTAGTCGCTTTAAGGCGAATAGCTGCGTTCGCAGCCGCTTGCTTGCTTAAAAAACCGAGAGGTGTCAAGTGGAACAGAATATCCAGTTCCGCGGAGCGAGTACTACGTAAGGCTCCGCTTATGCACAACCACCCTATAGGTGAGTATCGGTCTTATAACCGAGACGTACATATAGCCAGTGGGTAGTGCGGGGTTGAAGGCCCCATTTGTTCACAATGGCTTTTTTTTGCAAGACAATAGAGCTATTTTCTTTACTCTTTTCTGAATATAAGGGTTCCCATTTTGTTTTCTCTTAGAAATAAGACCCAGATATTTCACTGTATTAGAGAAGACTAAACTGGTACCGTTTATTGAGGGAGGGTCTACCAATGGAATTTAGTATTTCCTGGAAAAGAGGTTAAGATCAGTTTTAAGGGAGTTTTTACCCAATCCACAATCTGTTTAGCTATAGGTATTAAGATGCTAACCAGAATGGCTATAGCAACGTCATCCGCATAGGCAATCACTTTGCTACCACCCGCTTCCAGGTATATCAGCAGTTCATTGACCACAGAGTTTCAAAGAAGGGGTGAAAGGATACCGCCTTGCGGCGTACCTCTGCTGACATTCTTATGTTCAGGAATGCGACCATTGTGTACTCTCTATAATGTAGGGATCGTTGGCTAGTTAGTGAACATAGAGTTTCCGCCGAGTTTCCTTTACAGTGGGTGGCCGTGGTGTAGTGGTACTAGTAAACGCTTCTCACTCGGAGGGTCCAGGTTCGAATCCTGCCCATGGCAAGTCAGTTTTTCATTGTGCAATTGGAACTCAGACAGAAAAATTCTGCGTGTGAAGGCATAACACTGACACGTAGATTTGGCTGTTGTAGAGTTTCAAGCACAGAAAAAAATACCTTGAATTATACCTGAATCACTCTGAGTGAAGAAAGACTCTCCGTCCTATTCGGGCTCCCACCCCTGGAGAGCGAACATCGAAACCAAACACACCTGAGTTTCAAACCACTACAAAACAATTTTCCTTTCTCCTCCTTCTACCTTTCCGCCCGCGCCCAGGCAACAGTAAAAGGGTAACCCCTTAGGCGCGCGTAAATTATAAAAAAATAACAAAAAACAAAAAAAAAGTAGGCATGTTAAGCCGCAGACGAAAGTCTTGGATCAATTTTAGATCATATATGAATACCAATCAGTTGTTCTAGAGTTTGCAGAAGGAAAGATGATAAACTTATTATCATTTGGGACAACATGAGAGCATTTTCCGGCTTTGGAAACGAAAACTATATTAACTTCTCTCCATGACAAGGTAATGTGGATTATTTCTACGCAACTCCTCATGATATTTATTCTCTAACGTTGGCAGGATAATATCTGAGGACTTTTGTAGCTCGGCATGTATGGTTTGAAGCCATGCAGCACCCAGAGCAGCTGTCTCTTGGAATTTAACTTGTATGCTAGGGTTGTTACTGGCCGTGAATAGGGAGTTACCTGTAAAGTGGGTGTCCAGTAGCAGAATGAGTGATTGCTCGCTTGCGGTCGTCCAAATGCCAATAGTTTTTTTTTAAACAGCTAGGCATAATAGGATTTGTAGAGAGGATTTTTCTTAGCCGCGATGACTCAGAGGTGTATGTTATTTTGTTAAAGAATGACCTGCAGGATTGTTGCCTTGCCTTCATCAGCTCTTTTTTTATAATTTGAGGGATTTCTTATTTGAGTTCGAGTGCTTTTTGCTTAGTTGAAAAAATTTCCTGCAGTGATTTTTTTTTGCCTCTAGATTGAATAAGAGGACAGCAGGCAGCCATAGCCTGATTGAAAGCCGTAGTGAAATCCTTGACTTTTAAATCAAGTTCGTTAGTGTTACGCTGGGGACTTGAGAGTTGAGAGGATAGTATTTTTTTAAAGTGTTCCTCTGTATTTTCCGATAATTCCGGAATGCTTATTGATGGAGAAGAGTATTCAGACTGAATTGGATATATCTGTGGTCTGAAAAGGAGTGTTCAGACGATATCAACCAGTTCGTTATAATTTGTGTGATTTTGTCGGAGACAAGAGATATCAAGCACTTCTTGTCGGTTTTTAGTTATGAAAGCGGACTCATTGCCAATGTTGCAAACAATGGGGTTAGTACTTATAATGTGTTCAAAATACCATATGACTCACGTCTATCGTCGGTGTCGCTACGGCCCCATACCTTCTGGTGTGCTTTAGCGTAGCACTCGATAATGAGCCCAGTTTTTAGTCTTCCAGCTTCCAGCCCCAGCCTTTTAGGTCAGTAGGTGTCTTTGGTAGTCTGACAACGGTTATGTCAGGATCACTGAGGTTAGGAAGTAAGAATATATTTTGGCTACGTTTCACTAATATACAAGATCGGAACGTATTCAGCCATCTCAAATCCACGAACCACGCCTTCTACAATCCATGGCTACTAGATTGGGATAATGCCTACTGCATTTTTGGATAGATGTAGAGTGAGACCGTCGACTTAGTTGTCATTTCGGATAAATTGGAGTCGTTGCTATTCAATTCAGCAAAGGATATTGATCCAGTATCTGAGGCTAAATTTAGAATTGCAGTTAAAGGAAGAGGAAGCTGCTTATTTGCTTCCAGTTTATACTTTTTGTAATCCCTAAAACGGTTTGGGCCTTTTGCTTTGGGAACCGGTACGGTGGTGGAGGAAGTGGTAGGACCATGGCTTGCCAAAGTCTTGGCACTCCTTAAGGCTTTGGTTTGGGTCAATCTGTTTGCCTTTTGATGGTGCACCACGGTCTGCCACAGTTTTACTTTTGCTCGACATTATAGAAGACTTGCCGGTAGTGCAAGTGTAGTCGCAGTCATCGTACCAGTACCTGTCTCGTCGTTTGTTTTCTTTGAGAGGTTGATATCCATTAGGTATCCCACGACTAGCGGAGAAAGGGAGGTCCATCTTTAGAGAGATCCGTTGCACAGAGCTAAGGCTAGCTAATCCGGAGGTCGTCAGGTATCCGGGTTTTTTGAAGATTCTGGCCTCAGCGAGGCCAATCCTCGGCACCTTGATCCAGCCTAGGGAAGAAAGCAGTCGAAGGGGGAAGTGAGAATCTTTTAGTTTTAGGACTCATCTGGAGAATTTCTGAAAGTTCATTGACCTTACTCGGCCTCTACAACTCGATGCCCAGAGTAGAGGAGATGAATGGATGATCTGATAGTAAAATGACTTTTATTAGTCTCAGACCAAAAAGCTAGTAATACAACTAGAATTTGGTTTCGTACCTAATTATTAAACTCTCCTGTTCGTATTAATAATTATTAACAAAATTCGTGTTTACGTACTATGCTTCTTATAATGATTTCTTTACCACGCATTTTAAACACCTCTACAGCAACACCTACTGATCTTTACGATTAGTTAAAGCTAGCTTTTAGAAACAACAAAAGCCAAACGAGCTTGTGCAAATACAATACATATACAGTAAGCCCTCGTTCGAATAGGGCTGGAAAACAACCGAAAGGTTTATATATTGCAGGCTGCGGCCCCAACTACACAATAAACAACAGTCTGATTTATTAGTTGCTAGAAGTTTTGCTTCAGGTGAGTTGTCACGACTTTTTTTGGGACACGTTTAATACATTTAGCTGGGACTGTGGAGAGAATAAACTTTTGATGTTTTGATTCACGAGAAAATCTAAGAAGCTGGTACAGTAAGAGAAATAAGTCGACAGAAAATGACCAATATCTGATAGCCCCAGCTGTTTTCTTCTGTTTTGGAGAGGCGAAAGGGGAAATATACATAGTTTTCTGGCACTCCTTGTTTTATAGAATTGCCGGCAAATGATACCCGATGTATTTCAAGCCGCAGAGTTCGAAATTTTGAAGGAAGGAAGATATATTCGTACAGTGTTTTAAAGAAACTCAAAACTTTTAGTCATTCGTCAAAAACATTACAAATTCTGCCTCATCCTCCAATTATAACCATATTCTAGCAGTCAGGTCTCAGGAGAGGCAAGTCTGCTTGCTGCGCATTTTGAAGCTAGCGAAATGTTTCCAGATGGTGTCATGCTTCCCCCTACATTTAAGAGTGTCAATACTCAACGGGGCGAACTGACTTTCCCGATCGTGTAGTAGCAAGAGTACCTTAACATCTCAATTAATCCAAATCTGTCTGTTTCATCTTTTCAACTTTTCATCAATCACGCTTTTCAGGACTCTTTCCAAATCTTTCTCTCTCCTTCGACAGGCATATTGAATTTACTTACTTCTTCTCAATGTCATGGAAATTGTAATTATTTAAGCTCGTGAAATATCTCGAAACACGAAAACTTCTCAATGACCTCAAAAGTGTAACCAAAGTCTGTGGCAAACTGGTGAAAGTTGAACTTAATATTTCAAGGCATTTGACACAGCTCGACGTCCGGCTATTTTGCTGAAAATGCGAGCATTTGGGATCAATAAATCAATATTTCGTTTTGCTTCAACAGTACAGTACTTACACTATCGACACCGAGAGCCTTTCCATTCTCGGTATATGTGCCCTGCCTTGGAATGACCACAAATTCGATGTCGCCACAATATATGTACATACAAAGCATTTATTCGCCCAAAATTAGAGTACAACGGCCACATTTGGCAAGATATTCTTGCACTTGCTAGATAGGATTCAAAAGCGTGCGTTAAAGCTCATAGACGATGCCAACCCGCAACAATAGACACGTTTGATCACTGACGTAATGCTAATTGTCTCACCGTGTTCTACGAAATTGCCTGCAGCATTCCATCCCTTCTAACCTAAACACATTCCTTGCTATGAATTCTCAGCAGTTTACCACAGAACTGGAACATTGCGATATCCGTTTTTTATGTTAAACGACTCTTCCTTGCCGTATTTCGAGTGCAAGACGAAGAGTGGCGATATTTAGAAATTTTTAGTTGATACCGGTTCATCGAAAAATTATATACAGTCTACTCTTGTCCCAAAACCTTTAGAAAACACACAATCCTATTTTGCTAAATCCATAGCAGGAGATATCTCAACACATTTTGATCAATCTTTTCGGCCTCAAAGATGAAAGCTTCAAATTTCCGTCCCTTCAAACCTTTCATGGTATTCTAGGAAATGATAGTCTCAAGAAACTATCAGCCGTCATAGACACTTCCTGTGTAACTTCATGACTATTCGAAATTCTATAAAACAACTAAGTTCACCCTCAGTAAATGCAATGGATGTAAGAATCGATAACTTGAGTCTTACTCAGCAAAACCTTTTAAGTCCAACCATCAATCGTTTCCAAAATTTATTCTCCGAACCCGACGAAAGACTTACATTTACCACAAAAGTTATAGACTGAATCACCCGTCTATAGTAAATATTACCTGTTCCCTATGTCACTTAAATCTGAAGTTGAAAATCAAATCTAAAATTTGTTAAAGAATGAAATCATAAGACCCTCAAGATCTCCATACAATTCATCTGTGTAGATTGTACCCAAAAAACCGGACTCCTCCGGACTGAAGCAATACCGAATGACTATTGATTACAGAAAGCTGAATAGCGTCACTATAGCAGACCGCTACCCCATTCCCAAAATGAACGATGTGCTTGCGCAACTCGGAAAAAATTGGTATTTCACCGTCCTCGATCTTAAAAGCGGATTTTATCAGATTCCATTGAAGGAATCCGATATAGAGACTGCATTCTCTATAAATAATGGAAAAGCCAAAAGGCTTTCTTTTGGCCTCAAGAACGCGCCATCAATTTTCCAAAGGGCACTCGACGACATTCTTCGTGACCATATCGGTAAAACCTGTTACGTCTATATCGACGATATAGTGATTTTTAGCAAAACCGAAACCGACCATGCCCAACACATAGAGGAAATTTTTATAACCCTCAATGAGGCTAACATGAAGATTCAGCTTGACAAATGTCATTTTTTCAAACAAGAAGTTTAATTCTTAGGATTTATCATCTCGTCAGATGAATTAAAAACTAACCCTGCAAAGGTCGGAGCAATTTTAAATTTCCCCATGCCCCAAACACTGAAACATTTACGATCATTTCTTGGTCTATCAGGTTACTACCACCGCTTTGTGAAAGACTACGTAAAGCTTGCGAAGCCCCTAACAGCCCTTTTAAAGGGGGATGAAGGACGTATGTCCAGAACCCAATACGCAATAGATTCCTTTAACAAAATAAAAAATTCTCTCATTTCCAAAGATCTTATCCTTACATATCCCAATTTTAGCAAACCTTTCGAACTAACAACTGATGCGTCTAACTACGCTATTTGCGCTGTTTTATCCCAAGAGGGAAAGCCGTTAACGTTTATTTCTCGAACACTTATCGTAGTTCAACTGAAGAAAATTACGCAGCCAACGAAAAAGAGATGCTGGCAATCATATGAGCCTTAGCGTCATTGCGTAATTACTTATACGGCTCAACACGTGTTAAAATTTATACTGACCACCAGCCCCTCACTTACGCTCTTAGTAGCAAGAATAACAAGAATAATAAATAGAATAATAGTAAGATGAAGCGATGGAAATAAATTCTTGAGGAACACAATTATTGTAGTATAAGCCAGGCAAAAGTAATGTCGTGTCAGACGCACTCTCCCGATTTCCTCGAACACAAATAAATTCCCTCACTTCCACAGAGCATAGCGACGAAAGTTCGTCCCAGAATCTCATAATAAGCGTGGATGTGCCCATTAACTCTTTTAAAAACCAAATTCTTTTTCAAATTGGTCCAACCCCTAATCACGAATTTGAAATAACCTTCCCTACATATCACCGGCATAAAATTATTGAACCTCAATGTAACAAAGAAAAAATCAAAGTAATCTTAAAGAAAATACTTAATCCCAGTGTCATAAATGCTATAAAAACTGATGAACATACGAGTACCATGGGTATGATTCAAGAAATTTACCCTTCCAATTTCGGTAACTATAAGGTAAGATTCACACAATTACAGGTACGCGACATAACAAATGAATTAGAGCAGGAAGAAAGACTGCGAAAACAAAGCACAACTTTTAGAACAATTTTACAATTACAATTTTTCCAGCAATGCCCATTAAAATCAAAAAAATACGAGGGTTGTCTGAAAAGTTTTCGACCAAACTTTTTTTTCAATTTTTTTTATTTTTCTACATAGTCTCCTTGTAACTCTACACACTTCTCCCAGTGATGCTCCCATCTGTCTAACCCGTCCAAATAGTACTTGGCGTTTTTCTTTGGAAAATAATTGTTCACGAAGGTGATTGCCTCCTCATTTGACGAAAATCTCTGTCCTCCGAGGGCAGTTTTTAGATGAGGGAACAAAATGAAGTCGCTTGGAGCTAGATCTGGTGAATAAGGTGGATGGTCAAGCAGTTCAAACCGTAATTTATGGATTTTCGCCATGGCAACCGCCGAGGTGTGAGACGGCGCGTTGTCTTGGTGAAACAGGATTTTCTTTTTCTGCAAATGTGGCCGTTTTTCCGCAATTTTTGCCTTCAGTTTGGCAAGTAATGATGCATAGTATGCTGCTGTAATGATTTTTCCTTTTTGAAGATAATCAATTAAGATAACTCCTTTACTATCCCAAAAAACAGTCGCCATCACTTTCCCAGCCGAAAAAACAGTTTTTGCTCTTTTTGGAGCCGGCTCGCCCTTTGCACTCCACTGTTTTGACTGAATTTTTGTTTCGGGAGTATAACGGTGTATCCAAGTTTCATCTACAGTAATTAATCGGAGCCAAAACTCGGATTTATTGCGCCTAAACTGCGCCAGCAGAGCGTTGGCAATGTTCATTCGAACACGTTTTTGGTCTAACGTAAGCAAACGCGCGGACAGCTTTCTCATGCCTAAAACTTGATTTAATATGTAACAAACACGTTCTTGGGATATTTTCATAGCCTCTACTATCTCTCTCAATAATTCTAATTCGGCGGTCGTCTAACACCATTTGGTGAACTTTAGCAATGTTATCGTCAGTGAACGAACGTTCATCATTTCCCAAGCTCTTATGGCCATGTTTAAATTCAGCTGTCCAAAATTTCACTGTGGTAAATGATGGTACAAAGTCCCCATACACAGAGTCCAACTCATTTTTGATTTGCGTAAGCGTACTGCCTTTCAAAACCAAGAATTTAATAACAGCTCGATACTCAATTTTTTCAATTTTTACTAAAAACACTCACATCGGCTCACTCAAACGACTGTCAACTAAAAACTGCGCGTCCAAAATGACTGAAACTTCGGTAAGTCAAAAGATGCACAACTAGCATTCACTAGCTTTTATTGACGAGTGCCGCTTTATGTTGCCGTGCCGCTTTACTTTTCAGACAACCCTCGTAATTAAGAGATGTGCAGTATGTAATGAAAATAAATACGACCGTCACTCAAGTAAGCCAGAAATTAAACCTACTCCAATACCACAATATCCAGGACAAATCGTGCATTTGGATATCTTCTCCACTGAAAACAAGCTGGTCCTAACTTACATAGACAAGCTTTCAAAATATGTACAAGCACGAATTCTCAAATGTACGCCAGCCCCTTAGAGAAATCCTGCTTTCATTTGGTCTACCAGAAATAGTGGTAATTGACAATGAGAAATCATTTAATTCTGCATCTATAAATTTCATGCTAGAAGATGAATTGAAGATTAAGGTCTTCACAACCCTCGCTATTCTAGCACGGTCAACGGCCAAATTGACCGTTTCCATGGATCCTTTATGGAACTTCTCGAACGTGCCGTCTACGAATACAATTGCTCTATTCATTCCACTACAGATATGAAACCTATAGAGCAGTCGTTCATACACCTCCACGGAGAGCAGAAGTGTTTTGTGTTTCGGCTTAAAAAGGCAGAAAAATAAGTAGCATACTTTTAGCCACTAAAATTTCAAGTGTTCGGTAGCCCAGGTAGTAAAGACGTGGGCGATATAATACCTAGTGTAACCATCCCGAGGCCTGGGTTCGATTCCCATCGTCAGACAACAATTTTTATTTCAAATTTTTATTAAAGAGAAGTTTACAAAAAAAAAAATAAAAATAATAAGAAAAGCAAAAAAAAGTCCCGTAATGGATTGTGGAGAGCGGTCCGCTATTTCAATAGCGGGACCTGCTGAATTACTATCAGGCGAGGCTTCAAGCGGGTCAAGCCAAACACCCACGGCAAAGAGAAGGAGGAAGCTTAGGCCATCCTCCAACATAGTTCAACGTCCCGCCCAACCAACTTCCACTGTAAAACTGCTTGGTGGAGTGAGGGAAGCGAACAGTTTCGCTACATTGGCACAGAGCGAAACGGAAGATGAAGAGGAGGAAATGATGGCCATAACTAGCAGCATCAAAATGCTGCAACAAAGGATACTGGCCATGAAAGAACGGCAAATGGTCAGAAGGAAGAGAGAAGAGGAAGAATTATCCCAGCAACAACAGCAGACGCTACTTGCTCCAAAGCAGAGCCAACAACAACACCAACAAAAGCGGAAAAAACACCAGCAACAACAACAAGAGCAGCCACAACAACGGCATCAACAAAAACAACAGCAACCACAAAAACAGCAGCAGCAGCAGCAACAACAACAACAACAACAACAAAAACAACAACAACAGCAGCAGCAGCAACAACAACAGCAGCAGCAGAAGAAGAAGGAGAAGGTGCCTCCTATAAACACCTATAAACTAGAGGTAAATGAAACCAAGGACCTATGTAAGTTGGTCATTGGTAACAATTTTAATATTAAGCGATTGGGGAACGATCGCCATGCCATCCACTGTAATACAGTGGAGGGCTACGCGAAAGTGAAAGAGCTCCTAAAGGAAACGACGACGGAGCACTACTACTACATTTACACCAAAATGTGAAAAGCGGCAATCGATGCTGCTAAAGGGGTTGGAACCGTCTTCTGATCCTGAGGGGATCTTGGCACTGCTCAAAGAGAAGGAGTGCGAAGGACTCAAGTTTGTGGGGGTAAAGCCGTTTACCACAGCTAGAGCCAGGCGGGAGAAACGGAGTCTGCCGTTCTTCCTGGTGCAACTCAGTCCCGAAAGCCGTCTGGATAGTCTAAGGAGTATCAATGTCCTAGACTACCAGGTGGTTCACTGGGAAAAACTAAAAAGGAGCGAAGGCGTTATACAATGCGTTCGCTGCCAGAGGTTCGGGCACGACGCGTCGAACTGCCAAATGCAGCCTCGATGCGTGAAGTGCGCAAAGAACCACAGTTCCGAGGAGTGTGCTCTGGGTGTTGACGGAGCATCCGATAGGTCGCAGCTCTCGTGCGTATTATGTGGGAACGTAGGACACACCGCAAACTATCGGGGTTGTCCTAAGTTCACCGACATTAAAAAAGCAAAATTGGCTCGGCAGCAGAAGGTGGAGGTCAAACGTTCACCTGTGAGGTTTCAAACACCAGCCGTCACGCCCCAAATTTCCTACGCCCAAATGGCGTCAGGTAGGGGGGCTACGGTACAGCAAGCGACTGTTGCTTCTCCGGCTCCGATGACGAGAACAACGGAAGCTGCACCCAACATGCTAGCCATCTTGCTCGCAATCCAAGGGCAGATGGCTCAGCTGCAAAAGCAGGTTTAAGAACAGGCCAAGCGGGTGGACCAGATCTACTCGCTGCTGCCGGGCCTAACGCAACACTTGTCGTAATGGGTACGCACATGGTGGAGCAAACTTTGAAGGTCCTTGCGGTGAATGTTAATTCACTGATTAGGATCGAACGAAGAGCCGCGATGTTTAAATTGCTACAAGACCAAACTCCTGATGTGCTTTTCGCTAGCGAAACCAAGCTGACCGATAATCACAAACTGGAGTACAATAATTATATTGTTAGAAGAAGAAATCGGCCCAGATCCAAACGTGGAGGCGGTGTCGCGATCTTCATTAAAGAAGGTATAAAATTTCACAGAGTGTACAAGGGCGTGTTGCGCAGGTTCCGGGTGTTGGAGGCAGTCGTCGTTTACATCCCGCTCCGCAGTGGAAAGCAGCTGTACTTGGCATCTGTTTATGCACCTGAGGCTTCACAATCCACCCTATTCATTACAGAGCTCGACATGCTTTTTTCGACTTCTGAGGCTGGAATCGGGGGAGAATTATTTTATAATCGGCGGGGATTTCAACGCTAGACACAGAGATTGGGGAAATAATTTGCCAAATACTAGGGGGAACCTACTACTTGATTGGTGGGGTCAGCACGATGTCATGTACAGACTCGGTCTTAAAGCGACGGATAACCCGTCGTTTCCCAGAGGCGGGTCTTATTTGGATCTACTGCTCCACCCACCGTCCAATAGGAATTTGTCAAACGAGGAGATCGACAACTACCTGAAACAAATGGACGAGACAATTAAACAAACTATGGACACTACAATACCGCGGTATCGACGCACGACTAACGAAGACCTCTTCCGCAATCCTACTATTGACGCACTGCACCGACAGAAAAGTAGACTTCTGACAAGACTTAAAAACTTGTACAGACAGTTAACTGACCGACGAGACCCGGAGATTAGGACACTGAAGTCGTCGATTAAAAATATTCAAACGCTAATAAAAGAGAATTACAGAATTTCTGTAAGTTTGTATTGGAACAACAAGGTTCGGGCTGTAAACACCAGCAACCCGAATATGTTTCCGCAAATAAATAAACTATTTCGGAGAAAAAATCAAAACGACCTCCAGTGTCTTAAAATAGCCCGGACGACAGACAACGAACGGTTACTGACAATAGCAGGTATTGATCCAAATGAGGCCGCTGATGATGACGACTTTTTTGTGATCGAGGATCCACAGGAGAAGGTTGAGGCTATAGGGGCGACTTTCCAGGATGTATACAAGGCCACTGATACCATTGGCCCTAGTTGCGACCTGGACAGTCGCGTCTTGGTGCACGACTTCTGCATTCGAAATGAAATAGGGAACTGGCGATCCGAGGGCTCTGGTTTCACCCGGTTTAGCGACGAAAATATGGCCAATAATGTCATTGCCAGAGAGGGTGACCTACCCCCACTCATTTCGAGGGAAGAACTCCATGAGATCTTCGACACAATCAGGGCTAAGAAATCAGTGGGGACCGATGGTATTCCGAACATCGTGCTTCGACATCTTCCTCTAGAAGCGGTGGACATTTACACCACCCTGTTTAATAATGCAATGAATAATGCACATTATCCAGCGCATTGGAAAACGGCGGTGGTTCAACCTATCCCCAAAAAGGGAAAGGATATATCCAATCCGGCGAATCTCCGGTCGATAAGTCTCCTTCCGAATATCAGTAAGGTTTTTGAAAAGGTAATCAATAGAGCTCTGTCTAGGTGGGTTGAGGACAAACATATAGTTCCGGATAATCAATTCGGTTTTAAGGCGGGACATGATATCTCACATGCTGCGTCTAAACTGGTGTCCGATATCCAATGGAACAAAGGCAAGAAACATTGCACTGGTGCCTGCCTTGTTGACTTGGAGAAGGCCTTCGACACCGTATGGTTAGAGGGTCTTTTCTATAAGCTGACTAGGCTGGGTATCAGTAAACCACTCTTGTACATTCTTTATAATATGTTAACCAACAGACAGTTCATCGTGAAAAATGGCGATGTGACTTCTGTTGGAATATTTCAAATTAAAAATGGTCTTCAGCAAGGCGCGGTCAATTCGCCGATTCTATTTAACATTTATACAAGCGACTTGATAGGTTCACTTCCCCATACTATTGCGTACGCAGACGATTTGGTAGCGTACAGAACAGGTCCAAAAATCGAGGTCATTAACACCCTCTTGCAGCGTGACTTCGATAAGATAAGACGATTTTGCGATGACTGGAAGTTGAAAATCAACTTTCAGAAGTCGGAAACCATTCTCTTTAGGACGCCGTTGTCTGGAGCCTCTAGGGATACCAGAAAAAATTGGCGTAAGTTCTCGATTATTGGACAACACGGTCAACCTCTTGCCTGTCGAAATGTAGTCAGATACCTTGGAATCTGGCTAGATCAGTTTCTGTATTTTGGCAAAAATGTAGATGCTGCTCTGGCCAGAGCTAAAGGCGCTTTTGCCCTTACAAAGAGACTGTTTTATAGCAGCCAACTCGATGCGAGGGTAAAGGTAATCTGCTACATGGCCCTTACCAGGCCCATGCTGGTATTTGGGTGTCCCGTGTGGTTCAATGTACGAGCAAGCTTAATGGAAAAGATTCGGGTGTTTGAGAGGGCTTGCCTTCGCTTGTACAGAACACCAGAGTCGGAGTACAAAAAATGTTATCCCAATGAGGTCCTTTACAATAGGGCGAACCTAATACGAGTGGACAACTTCGTAATTAAGCTGACTCGAAGGCACATTGCAAGAGCAATGACCTCGACGAATAACCTGATATCTGGGGCTTACTACCCCAATTACCTTTATCACGAGAGTGTGCGCTCTGACGGCTTCGTTCCACCGGAAGCATTCCTCTACCTAGATCAGAAAGGGTTGATCCAGGATAGATCAGCGGTGCCGTTAATCTTCCATGTCACTCGGAAAGCTGGGGACAGGCGACTCAACTACAACAGAGACGTCGCACACGGCAGTGTGGATCGCCTCAGGTTCAGTAAGGCGGTGGGGAATCGCGATAAGAGGGATGTCGTTCGGCAGCACCAGCATTTCTGGTGGTTGAATGATGGAGAAGATGTTTCGTCATCGTTTCCGTCAATTACGGACCAGCCTCACTAATGAGGCAGAGCTGACCGATCCGTTTTCTCTGTGAATAGCGATGGCCAGCTTGCATAGGTTTAGGTTAGCATTTAAGAAACATATACATATATCAGTGTATACAAAGGTGTATACTAATGTATGTATATAATTGTGTATAATGTCTATGTGTGTTTATGTGTGTATTGTGCATTTAGGTTAGGTAGGCTAAGGTTTATTTTAAGTTAGATAATAAGTTTTTATAAAAAATAAAAAATGATGTCCATATGCTAAGTTTTTCTTAACAAATATTTTTTCTTAGCCTTAAGTATTCAAAATAAATAGTTCTAAGTAAAATGTAAATGAAGTCGAAAGACATAGTTATAAGAATTTAGAGTAACTTAGAGCGCCTGTGTGGGGCCAGTAAGTTAGCATAAGATTGTTAAGTAATTGTAAGCTAGCATTTAAGCATTTTTTGTTAGAATGTAAGAATTAGTATTAAGAAAATAAAATGCATTTAAAACTAAAACTAATGAAACCTATAGAGGCATTCTTCTCAAGAAGAGTAAGCTCTGATACTCAGTTATTAGAGAAAGCGCGAAAAGAAAACATACAGAAGATTCAAGATAAGCAAGCAGCTAATCTCGAATATCATAACAAAATATATGTTAGGCAAAACAAAAGAAAAGGTTCAAAATTAACACCCCGTTATTAAAAAGACATAGTGATTGAAAATAGGTCCACAACGGTTCTAACACAGTCAGGCAAAGTCGTCCACAAATCTGATATAAAAAATGAATCCTCTTTTTCAGATCCTTCATTGCAGCCTGCGCTGCCACCACCCAAATTCGACTACTCAAATTCGCAACTGGTTAAGAGTGATATATGAACTGTGAAAATAGAGAATGGATGATTCAAAATCTAATCAATCTAGAAGCTTATCACAATTTAGTCAACAATATAGAAGAAGCACTCAATTCAAGTTCCAGTAAAAAGTCATCCTCTTTTTCCCATCCTATCCCACGAAATTCTTCAGATTAAAAATCATTTGGCAAGATTTAAATTATATAAAAAGAATAAACGGTCATTAGATTTCTTAGGCACCGCTTGGAAATGGATTGCAGGTAGCCCCGACCGACATGACCACGAAATTATAACAGAAAAACTGAACAATGTCTTAAAGAGTAATAATAAACAGGCAATAATAAATCAATTCACTTCACAGAGAATAAACGAAATAACTGATATAACTAATAAAATCACAAAAATTGTAAAAGAAAGTAATAATGAAACAATACTTAAAATTATATATAAATTAAAATTAATTAAAGAAGAAGTAATTAATGCTGCTTATTCAATTCATTGGGCAAAAGCCAATATTGTTAATTCCTATGTATTAAGTAATACGTAAACTAATTTTGTAGAACAATTGTTCGAAACAGGGAATATCCCTTTTATTAATATAGATGAAGCTTTAGCATTCGTCGATGGAAAAATAGCAGCAGATGGCAAAGATATTGTTTATATAATAAGCTTACCAACGTTTAGCGTTGACATTTGTAGTATCATTTTAACAAAAGCTGTCAAGTTCAGTTCAGCCGCAGCTTTAAAGCCTAACGCATCAGACATTTCTAGTGTAATATACATACTTCTGTTATTTCTTCTCCATATTTATATTTCTTACCGGCAGAATTAGCAAACGTTCGCGATCCCCTAAAAAAGAGGACATCTCATTGTCCTCTGAAAAAAGACTTAAATCGTCAATCGCAATGGCAAAAAATATTAAAAACTCCCGGTCCAATTACTGGAGCCCCTTACAATGTTTGCCTGATAACGATAATGAGAGTGATATCGCGGATGTGATTGTATCTCCAAATAACTCGCAAAAAAATGTTCCTCCTCCTATCAAAGTGTTGCAAAAAACGTGCGAATATGTGCATAGTGCAATGAACAATTTAGAAATTACGGATTATCGGCATCAAAATCATGTGTGACGCCTTGGATTCTTATCATTCGGTCCTCAAAAAACTAAAAGAAGACAACTGTCAATTTTTTACACATGATACAAAATGTGAAAAAGTGTTCAAAGCCGTGCTTTATGGCCTGGGTGAAGTAGACATTGTTTCCTTAAAAAACGAACTCATACCACTTGGCCTAAAATGCAAAGACATAAAATCTTTCAATAAAAAATACGATCACTACACCGACACGTTTTATATTATCTTTTTTGAAAATAGAAGTGTAAAACTGAGCCAACTCAGAAAAAATGTTCGCGCCATATTTCACACACAAGTGTCATGGAGCTTTTACAGAAAGCAAAAAAATAAATTAACACAGTACCGAAACTGCCAGATGTTTGGCCATGGAGAGAAGAACTGCAACATCAAGACATACTGCGGTAACTGCGCTCAGTGTCGCCAACATTTGAAAATTTTTCCATCCAAAAGTGATGTCAAAACCCCCTAAATTCAATATAAAACCCCCTAAATTGGCATTTATAAAATTTGTAGGTTTTTTTTAGCGTAAATAAATTAAAATACCTTCATTAAAAACTTAAATAAACTTTAATTTATTTACTTCATTTGGCTAATTATTACACATAGGTAGTATTAAAAGAATTTAAAAATTAATTATTTTATATTTAAGTAAAAAATTACATGTTTTCTAATATTTCTTCCATCACAACATAATCATTTTCAGCTTCAGTGCTATTTTTAAAATCATACATTTTGTAGTTGAACTTTTGTATCATTGCTGGCGTCGGGTTAAAATTAACACAAGAACCTTGTCTTAATAGAGTATATCTTACCATCATTAAACTCTGTAACATTTCTGGTGATAATTTATTTCTCAATTTATTTTTTACTATTGCGTAGATTGAAAGCGCTCGCTCAACATTTGCATTTGAAAAAGGCAAACAAAGTAAGGCTATTGCAAATTTGGCAACATTTTTGAACCGTTTATTTCCCGCTGCATCACAATCTTCGCTAACATCAGCATAAAATTCTTCTATATTTGACAATCTGCTCCACGTTTTATTTTGTAGTTGACACCACTCATTTTCAATGTCTTGCTTTACACCAAAAATATGAGTTCTGGAAATTGTTGAGAGACTTTCTTTAAGTCCAGATTTTACTTGAGACGTTGCAATTTTCGGATCAAGATTCGCCATCATTTTTAAAGTAGATAAATTTTCCGGTAATCTGGTTGGAATTTCTCGAGCCAAGGTAACTAAAAAGGTTTTACATCTTTCTCTCATGTCAAGTAAATCTGTTGGATCGATTTGTCGTGCTACAGATTCAAAATCAAAACCTAAGTAAATCGATGAAGTGTGCATCAAGTAAGAGTTGAAATTAAAATTAACAAGCTCATTGTCATCTACCTTTTGCAACTGAGCTGGAACTACGATTTTCTTAATACGATTAATTAATCCTCGAATAATTTAACTGGTTCCACTTGGTCACTTTGAAATAGCTGATTCAATTGAGTAATAGTTTTCAATTCGTTTTTCAAAAAAGTCAAATAAGCCTTAAATGGTAACGTTATCGTTATATCATGTAATTGGGCAGCCATATAGCATTTGTCTCGATTTTTAGTGATTGAAAATAATTGTTCTAATTCTTCCCATTGATCTAGTATTGTAATTATGGCGCTGATACGACCAAGCCAGCGAGTTCCACTCAGCCCTTGCACTTTTTTAACATTACGGTTATTATTCATTGTTTCGTACAAATTTCTGTACTCTTCAATACGCTTAGAACTATAAGAGAACCAGTTGTAAACTTCTCGAACCAGGAATTCTAATTGTCTCGGCAGTGTCTTGGCTGCATTCTCTGCACATAAATGCAAAGAGTGAGAGACACATTTTACGACAACAAGATCCGGCAAGTCATTTTTCAGAAGAACAGCCACAGATTTACGTACACCTACCATTACACTTGCACCATCCATACCTATTCCAACCAAATTTTGAAGATGTAGGCCATCAAATTCGAATTGAGCTTTTAAAGCACCATATATGGCATTGGCGTTACAATCAGTTAATTTAATAATTCTATAAAAAGTAGTTACTATTTTTTTTTGCGGAACTGAGAAAAAGCGTATCATTACACAAAGAATCTTCAGGGTCGAGACATCTGTACTCTCATCAATAATGATGGAAAAAGCCGAGTCGCTTACCTCTTTTAATAGATCTTCTAGCATACAAGGGCTTAGCACATTTTTTATGATCATTGCACACTTTGATTTATGAAGCTTTAATTTAGATAAAGTTTCAGAATTGTTATCCAAACACGGTAAAAGTTCAGTCAAGTGATTCACAGTTTGTATAGAAGAATGTACTGCAATAAAAGCCGCTATTTTCAATTCTGCAATTTTGGTTTTTTCCGAACAGAATGGTATGAATGTAGATGTTATTTTTTTACATGATTTTGCCGTCGTATCTGCTTCAACTGCTTTTTTATGCTTCTCAGTCTTAGCGTGAGATATCAAGTCCTTTCTGTGAGCTGTTAAATTTGCTCTACAATACTTGCATATTGCCATGGTGTCGATTGTTGGATTTGGCGATATCCAATCTGTAAACAATATACATAGGTACTTCCTTATAAAATAATTTAGTAAAAATGTAAGACAAACCTTTCAATAAATCATCGCACTCCCAAAGTATGGGAGTATGTATTTTTGATAATACGAGGGCGGGTCAATAAGTCCGTGACTTTTTGAATTTCTGACCTCTTTACTGAAACAGCAACACTGCTCCTGTCAACAGGCATCTGTCAGTTGACTCCTGTCAAGATTTAAACTTGCTGCGTCAGTTAGTTTGTGTTTGACAGCTATTTTTATCAGACTACTCACTAATTTGAGGAGAAAATGGAAAAAAGTGAATTTCGTGTGCTTCACTTCACAGGAAGGTTTGACGTTGTTTAATCGCAATATGGAGGAGTTATTGCGCCGTTTTGTAATCGTGGACGAAACATGGATCCATCACAACACACCAGAGAACAAACAACAGTCAAAACAGTGGGTTTCTAAGGGTGAATCGGCGCCAAAGAAGGCCAAGGTGGGTTTGTCAGCCAATAAAGTTATGGCGACTGTTTTTTGGGATGCACGCGGGATAATCCACATTGACTACCTTCAAAAGGGAAGAACAATCAATGGGGAATACTATGCCAACTTATTGGACCGATTCAATGATGATTTGAAAAAAAAACCGACCTCATTTGGCCAAGAAAAAAGTTCTTTTCCACCAAGACAATGCAAGGGTGCACACATGTGCAGTTGCCATGGCAAAAATCCATGAATTGGGCTATGAATTGCTCCCTCATCCACCCTATTCTCCAGATTTGGCTCCGAGCGACTACTTCTTGTTCCCAAACCTGAAGAAATGGCTTGGTGGAAAAAGATTTGACTCCAATGATGAAGTCATCTCGCAAACAAAGGCCTATTTTGAGGACCTCGACAAATAATTTTTTTTGGAAGGGATAAAACAATTGGAGAAGCGTTGGACAAAGTGTATAGAGCTCAAGGGAGACTACGTTGAAAAATAAAATTATTTTTTTATCAAAAAATCTGTGTTTTATTCCAAAAGTCACGGACTTATTGACCCGCCCTCGTACTTTTTTTCTTTTTCTTTCGGCATTTTGTTAATTGGATTTGTTCTGGAAAAATTAATTTATGAGATAATTAGCTGTCAGATCTTCTGGTGTTGCAGTAATTACAGTGCTCACCACCAGATGTTGTAATGTAACTATCATTAAATTTAAGCGAGGTACACACTAAGCAGATCTGTTGGTGTTCAATTTAAAAAAAATATTATACCCCTAAAAAACCCCCTATACACTTTTTTTCACCCTAAATTTAGGGGGAAAACCCCTAAGTTGGCTACACTGATTGCGCTGGTTCTCACAAGACCGAAGTATGCAACGTACACGTCCTCAAATGTGCCAACTGCAAGGGCAATCATAAATCTACCGACAGCGCATGTGCAAGCAGAAATCACTACTCTGAGTTGAAGTAGAAGCTTGCAGCCAAGACGAATCTATCTGCCTCCACCAACGGTAACAAACAAGCGAAGTTGCGTAACAACAACAACAACGTCACCATATCTCTTCACTCAATGAACGATTTCCCAGCTCTACCAAACAAAGGTGCTGCAAATCGTTCGATAAATTGCAACAACAACTTCGCATCTAAAGTCTGGACACCCACTCATCCAGCAGTGTTGCCGTCTTGTAACATCAGTACAAGTATCAATGGTGGTGAGTTATTCTCTATGGAGGAATTAAACGCACTCGTCATGGAAATGATAACAAAATTAGACTCTTGTAAAACTAGAATAGATCAATTTAATGTCATTGCACAATTAGCAACTATGTATTTGTACAATAATGCTAAGTAATATAATGAGCAGTAATTTAAATATTGTAACCTGGAATGCAAGAGGTATTCGGAAAAAGATTGTTGAGTTCATTGATTTTTTAAACAATAATAACATTGATTTTGCATTAGTCACAGAAAGGTGGCTAAATACAACATTACGAATGTCAACCTCAATATATAAATGTTATCGGTTGGATAGAACAAATAGAACGAGTGGTGGTGTAGCGATCCTAATTAAGAGGTCAATTAAACATAAGCTTTTAAGATGTATTCAAACGCAACATGTTGAAAACCTGGGCGTAGAAGTCACCTTACATACTAGCACATCTGTTTAATTTAAGTATTTTAAGTGGTATTTTTCCTGATCAATTGAAATGTGCTAACGTCTTACCTCTTTTTAAAAAGGGCGATCGAAAGGAAAAAAACAATTACAGGCCTATTTCCTTGCTTTCCTCAATTTCGAAAGTTTTTGAAAAAGCTGTAAAAAAACGAGTGTGTGCTCATCTACAAAGAATAAAATTTTTCAGTCCGGTACAGTTTGGGTTTAGGGAAGGGTGTTCTACTGAAGATGCACTTTTGTATTTTTGCTCTTTTATCAGCAAAGCTTTGGACGGTAATAAATCTTGCGCTGGCCTCTTTTTTGATATTACGAAAGCGTTTGACATGGTTGTTCATGACATTCTTTTGGACAAATTGTACGGTGCAGGTTTTCGTGGCTTTATCTACAATTGGTTTGCGTCATATTTAAAGGATCGCAAACAAAGAGTAATAATAGAAGATTCTCTTAGCAGCCCTCAGGAACTTAGCTTAGGTGTACCCCAAGGGTCTATGTTGGATCCCATTTTGTTTTTAATCTTTATAAACTCCTTGTTTGCGCTACCTTTTGCAGGTAGAGTCGCGGCATTTGCAGATGACCTTGGCATCGCATACGGCTCAACAAGCCCTCTAAATCTAATAGCAGAAATTAACCATGATATTCATCTGATGAGAGTGTGGTTTGCTGCACACAGGTTACTTGTAAGTAGCAAAACAAAGTTAATGTTTTTTAGATTGAGTTCGCCCGAGTCGCCAGATGTCGATACCTTTTTCCACTCCTTTGATTGTCCGCGTTTCAACTTAATTAATTGTGTTTGTACTGCAGAATTATCAAGATCAATTTCTAATGAAAATGCCACATGTAACTCGAATTGTTTTAAAATTTAAGTAGTTAGGAACTTTAAATATCTTGGTATTACTATCGACCATAACATGAATTGGACTGATCATATTTTGGTATTGAAGCAGTACTTACGCTCTTCCATTCGGTGTTTTTATCGCCTCAGAAAATGCTGTTCCAATAAAACTCTTAAGACTGTCTATCATGGAATTTTTCACTCGAAACTGCAATATGGGATAAGCTGCTGGGGAGGTGCTTATATGACCAATCTAAAGCCACTCGTAGTCCTGCAAAAGTGTGCCATAAGAAGAATTAGTAATGCTCACCGCCTGACCCATTCCATGGTGCTGTTTAGATCTTTGAAAGTACTGCCAGTAAGACATCAATTCTATTTCAGAGTCTCTAAGATATTTTTTATGAGAGGTGGCTATATGCAGAGTCCAATATCTGATAATCCTAATTTACGTAGCTCTGCACGCCATGTTGTTGAAATTCCAGCCTTTCGCACTACTCACTACAGAAACTCCTACCCAGTTGTATCCTGTAAACTTTTTAATAGTCTTCCTTTCAATATAAGAGTCCTAGAATCCCTTCACAAATTTTTAAATAAAGTTAAATTATGGCTTCTTGATTTTAACCATGATGAGATCGAAGTTTTGCTCACCTACCTTGCATAATTGTTTGAATTTTGTTATTTTTATATTTGTGTGTATTTTTAATCTACATTCATTGTTTTTGAAATAAGAATTTAAATATTGTTACCCCACAATGATATAAAAAAAAAAAAAAAAAAAAAGTGGCATTTAACACTATTTATTGCTATTATCAGCAAAATAAAAAATGTCACCAACTATTCTCCATTATTTATAAGTTTGAACTTAAGAATTATGTAGGTACTCATTTGTAAAAGAGAATAACGAATTAATAAAAAAAAAAAAAAAAAAAAATTTTGTGTTTACTTTCCTGGTGGAAACTCAAGCAATGTTAAGAAGCTGCAACTGAAATCTGATTTAAGAAGATTATTCACTATTAGTGGAGACTTTTTGATTGGAGGTGATCTCAATTCCAGGCACAGAGATTGGGGCTGTTACCGTGCAAATTCATGGGGCAATATTTTATGTGATCTCTTTGCTATGTTACCTGTTCGTGGCTTGTTTCCTTCCAGTCCTACTTATTATCCTGCTGGTTCCCGTGGTCGTCCTTCTGTTATTGAATTTTTCGTTACCAACATGTCCAGTCATATTTCTCAGCCTGTTGCTATTAATGATCTGCCCTCAGATCATAATCCAGTCATTTGCCGGCTTCCTTGGTCAGGCAAGAAACTCGTGCAATATATTCAGAACCTTAAAAAAGCAAATTGGTCTATGTTTCGTTCTGTAATTAACGTAAAACTCAGAAGCCTCCCTACTGCTCTTGAAAGTGTAAACAGCAAGGGAGATGTTGATGAAATAGTCAAACATTTCTCTGAACATGTTCTTAGCTCTGCGGATACTAGCATCCCAAAGATTAAAAAAAAATATTCGTGTGTAAAACTCCCAGGCCACATCTTGGAACTCATAAAAATTCGAAATATGCACAGACGAAACTGGCAGAGATATAGGCAACCCTTTTCTCAAAGTAATGCAAAATACTTTGGCAAATTTATAGGCAAATCCATTCAAGAAATACGGAATGAGGAATGGAACACAAAACTTAGCTCTCTCGATAAGGCATCTAAACCTTTCTGGAACATCACCAAAGTTATCAAAAATAGAAAAAGGCAAATTCCGTATCTTGAGGCCAATGGTGATATTTATACAACTGATGTCGATAAAGCTAATGTTCTCGTTCAGAATTTCGCGCAAAACCACCTTGTCTCACAACAACTGGGAGACAGAAATACTGACGACGGGGTATCTCGAGCCATACAGACCTTGGACGCTTCAGAATCTGATACAACATTAAGTGCATATTATAAAAAAACCTGAGAATAATGAAAACTAGTGGCATTGACAGTATACACAATGTCTATCTTAGGAATTTACGTAAAATTGGCATCCAATTCTTAGCATTTTTAATTAATGCCTGTCTAAAAATGCAGTACTTCCCAACAGTATGGATGGAAGCAAAAGTTGTCCCTATCCCAAAAGCAGGCAAGCCGCTCAACGAGCCTAATAGTTACAGGCCTATTAGTTTGTTAAGTAGCCTGAGTAAAGTCTACGAAAAATGATTGAAAGAAAAAATGCTAAAAATTATTGATGAATGTAGTATCTTCCCGCATGAACAATTTGGCTTTAGACGATACAGAATGATACTTCTGGATATTGAGAAGGCGTTCGATACCGTGTGGCACAACGGCTTGTTATTTAAAATGATTCAATTTAATTTTCCAACTTTTCTTACCAAAATTGTTCAGAGTTTTTTTGTCAAATCGTACGCACAAAGTATTCGTTAATAACAGTCCCTCACGTGTAGTAATTGTTACAGCAGGTGTTCCCCAAGGTTCGGTCCTTGCACCAATCTTGTTCAATTTGTATATGTCTGACATCCCACACTTACCGGATTGTGAATTTGCTCTTTATGCTGATGATTCTATCATATTTTCGTCGCATACGTATGGTCTCAACATTGTGACTAATTTACAGTATGCCACAGAAAAATTTATCGCTCATCTAAGCAAATGGAGAATTAAAGTAAATGCGGAAAAGATACAAGCTATCTTTTTCACAAGAAAAAGAAAGTCTTGTTTTTTACCGCCAAACCAAATTATAATAAGCGGCCAACAAATCAAATGGGAGGCACATGTGAAGTACCTAGGGGTATATCTTGACAAAAGACTTACATTTAAGGAACATATTTCAAAGATGTTACATAAAACTGGTGTAGCGATTAAGATGATTTATCCCTTCATAAATAGAGGGTCCCCACTGTCAAATGAAAATAAAATCTTGATCCACAAAGTCATTTTTCAAGCTATCTTGCTGTATGGTTGTCAAGTATGGGGTGCTTGTGCCAAATGCCATATAAAAAGACTGCAAATACAGCAAAACAAGCTGCTGAAAATGATGCTCAATCTCCCCTGGCATCACTCAACCCATGATCTCCATAAAAAGGCTAATGTTGAATTGATCTCTGATAGAATACGAAAGCTCACTGAAACATTTCTGATCAGATGTAGCCTCCCTGAAAACCCCTTAATAAATGAACTGAGTACTACTCACTTAAATCCAGATTAAACTAAACTCAACTTACTTTTGTTAGTTTTTTGTTGTTTTTTTTTGATTATCTCTTCTGTACTTTTTAGGTATGTATTTTCTTCCTTGTTAAAACTGAAATATTATTATTTATATTTATTTATACACATATATTGTTTTCACGTTTTATTATCTATTGTTTTAGTATTGTTAATCTCTATACAATGAGAGCTTGTTTATTTGTTTGTTATTTATGAATTTACTTATTAATTTGTTGCTTATTTATTCCAAGTTTATTTATCCTTTATTTATTTTACTTATCAAACTATTTATTTATCTATTTATTTATTTTCAATTGATACTATTATTATTAATATTTATTTTTATTTTTATTAATATTTTTTTTTTGACATAAATGAAGGGTTTTATTGTTGTTTCCCTTCGGAAAATTTTTTTGATTGTTCAACCTTTTAATTTATAAATAAATTTATTCCAGTTGAAAGATATATTTAGTACATATCACATCTCTGAACTGTAAATTGTGCGGTGGCATACCATTGTAATATTTAAGAACTAAATAAAAGTATTTGATTTGATTTGAAAAGCTGTCAAGTTTGGCACAAGAATCAATAAAATACCATTTTCAAAAATGCTAAAATGTAAGAACAAATTGTTCGGAATTAAAAATAATTGTAAGGCATTCAATGAACATGTTATCTGTAATAGAAATAACATAATAGACATAAGCAATTCCACATGCATTCCAAACCTTTTAACAAGCAAAGTTCCAACCTGCATCATTACCAACAACCAGCATATTCCATCAGTCGAAGAAATTTTACCAGGCATACTATTCCTAAACCAATTTAAGGGGACAATCTGGGGAAGTTAGAAGCCACATTCGTCATCAAGCACTTCAACACCACTGTCCGAGTGAACGAAGATCTGTTTAGAGAAAAAGAAGTTAACAAATACCAACCGCTACCAGCAATATTAAAACCAACACCTAAATCAGTGGCCACAAACCATAACCACTTAGCTCGAGTTAGGATATAATTAAGTTAAGGGCACCATCCTGTTCAGTATACGTGAAAGCATGAAAGAAGTATTATCCCACGAGACGCTGAAGCAGCTACAAGTCAATGGCACTCAGCACATAGGCTTGCTCAAAATCAAAAACAACATCAACTCGATTATAAACATCACTCTAGTAATACTCCTGATTAGTTTAACGATAGCTTTTCTGTATTATCGGAAATGGCAAAAATCTAAATCTCAGGAAATGATGGAAACCAATAAAGATCACATTCCAACATCAATAACAATAGGTGTGCAAGACATGCCACTTCATGTGACTTGTGTGGTGATGATGGTGACTTAATCAACAAACTTAATTTATATTATCGATAACAGAATAGGAGGTAATATTTTCATTCGATTTTTCAAGGTATGGTAGGCAACCCTTGTTTAGGGACAGCAGAAAATGCTGCCCGTACTGCCGTCTAAGCCTCGTCTTAAGGACTCTGCATGTGTCGACATTTAGTTCCCGAATTCGCCTATCACTAAAGCGAAAATAATGACGGAACTTTTTACATAAAATACTGTGGTTAACCCAGTCGAATGGAGAAGCCTAACAAGCATAAGACCGTTAGGGAGCTTTGAACATACTGTTGCCTTATATCATCAAGATATGTTGATGTTGCCTAAAAGCCGACTGAATTCTATTTTAACATTCTATTTAAATGACCAACTATTCGTTTTGTCAGTATCTTTTCAAAAATTATGGACAAGGTAGGAAGGATATTTATAGGTAGAAAATTAGTTTACAAAATCATAATTAAGCGTGCTTAAAGTTCTTCTTTCAAGGAGAACTGAGGGTTGTTTTCTGTACTTCTTAGCAATGAGCAGTTAATATTAGGATCTAATCAGTAGTCAGAATCAACTTTTTTACCAACAACTATTTTCCGAAAATCTGTCCAGAGCTGTTTGGAAGGAAGCGAATCGTTTAATGTAGACGCAAAATAATCACGCTTAGCACGGCACGTTGCGAGAGTGGAGTGATTACGTGTTAGACAGAAAATTTTCCAGTTTCTTATTATAGGGCTTCGTCTCTATTTGCTGTATTTATTTCGGCGGTTATTTATTGCATCCAAAACATCACAAGTGAACCATGGACATTTAAAGTTTCTTATTTGTGCTATCAGCCGCATGGTTATTAAAAAGACTGACAGTTTAGCTTATTATTGGTATTCTCAAGATACATACAGTGTTCCCATGGTAATGCACATGCTTCCCGATGTAGTGAGTGAACATCATTCTTAAAATCCCTGTGAATGTACGAGTATGTATGCGGGATCGGAACATATAAAAAATCAATGTTGATCAAGTAGGAAAACTTTAGAGGCATCAGAGACTATTAACAAATCTAATTAACTAGCATTGGAGTTTGGATAGCACCAAGTCGATAAGCTTGTGTGATAGAGCATCATGTCTACCAACATCAGTGTTGCAATCATCACAAACAATGATATGTTCATATAACTGAGCAAAATTGGTTACTACCGGGAAAAATGGAACTGGCGAGAATTGTCTGCTTGGATTATATATACAGGATACAGCACATTTCACACAACCATCTCATATTTCCAGCATTAAATATTCAAATCCGTTATCTTCGGACTTACCAACCATATTACGTCTTAATGTTGATTTGCAATAGATTGCTAGCCCACCCCCAGTTGTGTTTGTCGTCCTGTCATTACAATACAACTTGTAACCAATCATGTCGAAGATGTGATCATGAATTTCTGGCTTATCAACATCTGGGCCCTCTAAAATATATTTTAGGTAATTTAGTTTAGCAGAGTTAAGACTACGGGTATTCTGATGACACACCAACAAATCTGAGCGAATGCTAGATAAAGTCCGTATCAGTATGCGCACAGTATTAATACGATCGCCAATGAACATGGACGTTGTTCTACTTGACATAATCAAAAAAAAAAGCTAATTTTGAAAATGAATTAAGCAGCAGAAGATATATGATCATCTTCTGCTGCTTAAAAGTTAAAAGTTATAGGAAAGCAAAATTATATAACTAGTAATAAAAATAAAAATATAAAAAGGGAAAGAAGATATAAAATTAAATCTTTCGTAGGTAAATACGATACTTAAGTCTTTATATTTCTCCTCTACAGCAGCAGCATTCATATCCGCGGTTCAATGATTACTACTTCTTTTGGCGTTAACGATAACTGTTGGAGAAATCATTCAGATCTACTAGGTAGCAATGATTTTACTCTTCCCATTAGCAGCTGATTTCACAAACGCACTGCCGAAAACACAGCTAATTTTCGCTCTTGAGGGTCATTGCACATTGTCATTGGGTCATTGTTTTTCCTTGTCAAGCCGTTCTTGATATACACTAAACCGTCCGCTTCTATTCCAGCATCACAAAAGCAAAGCGGTTTGATGTACTATTTCGGTAATCTGCAACTGAGCCAAAAACGACGTTTTTGGTGAGATGGTTTTGTTACGTTGCCGTGGACGAAAGATTTGTTTTAATGTAGGAGGACCGCAATCAAAAAAATGAAAACAAAATTGATTAAGAATCTCTTTAAGATCTCTTTTCTTATTGTTAGTGTATTATAGGTAGCTTCAACTCTTTCAACACATTAAAGATACGAGTAGTTTTACTAAGTACATGAAATCGGTTCGAATAGGTCTCTTGAAAGGTTTGAATTTTAGAGAAATTCATTGCGAATTATGTTTATTTCCTCTGATATGTGGGAAGTTACAGTTAGAGGCAGTTACAGTTCTTCCAGGCGGTTATCAAGCATTTCGAGTGCCGGAGGAGGATTTGGTCATCATGGATGAAATTGGTTGTGACGGTGTGGATGCCTTGCTCTGGCTCCAATTCTAGCTGCATGCGAATGCGACATAATCAGAGGGACAGTTTAACGGCGAATAAAAATGCTAATGAGCAAGAGAAGAGAAGAATGGCGAAACGATGAAGCATGAACCAACAAAAACAAGAAAATATCGGTAGAAATTTTTGCATTTTTTTATTAATAATTTATACACTGCACACAACAAAAGTAATAATTATGTTTTTACGTAAAATACTTCTGTCTTGCATGTATCGTTAGTGCTCACTTTTATATTATATACTTGAAAAATAAAATATTGTACATTTGGGGACGTACATACATGCTCTGAAATATCGAGACTCTTCCCTAAGCTTTATAATTCGTTCGTGGAATGCCCTGGGAATGTGTTTCTTTACAAGTCTTTATAACTTGCGAATATTCAAAACCAACAACAAAAGCATCCGTAACTCTTATTCTTTTCTCGTTAATTTACCCTCGTGCGCGCAAACTCACTAAGGGTACACCAAAATCCCTTAAGCGGGCTTATAATAAAAAAGAATTACACTGCCTTTTGCACGTGATTGCCTAAACTTCGAAAAGGGTGGTAGTCGGTCAAGGTCAAGTCAGGTGAGTAGGGTGGACTAGGCAGAACTTAGACCTCAACTTTTCTAGCTTTAGGGACAATAACTGCAGCATGAGGACATGTATATGCCAGTGAAACTACTTTTAACACAATTGCACTGCAAAATAAGTCGATTTCCCCACATTAACTCTTCTGTCCTCGTTTTTCCGGACAATCAATAACTTTTTGGCGTGTAGTTCTGCCTTGGCAAGTTTCCTCGAAGAATCAGTCACGTTCAATCATTCCCCTGACCTCTACATGTTATTTTACATGGTAAATTGTTCGCAGGTGGGAATCGAAGGGCAAAATGATCTACCCACTGTTGGAGATAATGCAACTTTCAAACATCGTTGCATGACAAGGAACTGTCATAGATGGACTTAATTGTGTATAACCTATTCTGGTATACTCTTTGGTCCCTTGCGTTCATTTCATTCATTTTTTGTTTCTGAATTGAAAAAGGAAATGTATTGTTGAAAGCGTTCTTCAAGAAATATAACTTTCCGTGCAATAACTATCCGCAACCTCACGCCACAACAATCGCTTTGCGAATAACCAATAAATCTTCAATTTGATTCTCCTATTTGCAAAACGTGGGGATTAAAGGTTAAATACATAATTTTCTGAAAAAAATGGAGTCAAAATCAAAAAAAAAAAAAAAAAAAAAAAAAAACTTTTGATCTCTAATAACTTGTGTTCAGGGTAACATCTACTTTGTAGCACTCATAATAACGAGTTCAACTATAGACCACTTGTTGCAATGCACACATACATTTGAAAGATGTTATTTGCAATAGGAGTCAAAACAGAGCTGCGTAAGGCTTTGGTAAAAACCTGGGGATACTTTTCCGATCCTTCTGCATCTTTTTTTTTCTCAAAATATTGTATGTCAAGGAGTCTCCTCTTAAACTTTTCGACTGTATAATATCCTGGGAATTTTCTCAATAATCATTTAAAACCAATTGCTTTAAATCATTTAAATTTTTTGGGTTTCTTTAATACACTTTCTGTTTGCAATCAGTTCAAATGACATTGAGTGCCTACAGAATATGCAGTTTGTTAGAGAATTTTCACTGAAATCCTGTCAGAAAGGACCGGACTACATACTCGTAGTTTTATGTCCAAAGCTTTCAAAGCGAAATACACAGTTTCACATCAGCCATCTTAAACATGACCGATGGTATTCGCCAGGCACTGGATAAATATCAGGTTACGTTCATAGTGCTCTTAGATTTCTCAAAGTCTTTGACACTGTGCACATACTAAAGGGTCCGCCATCTAACGTTTTTTTTTTTTCAACTAGTGCTTATTTCGTGAATGGTAACACTTAGCTCATGTCTGATTTGACAGATAATTAGTTGTATCCTTCCGCTGAACGAATATGGTTGTGTATACGCTTGAACAACGCTGGGAAATATTGCGACATTACTTTGAAAATCATGGTAATGTTGCAGAATGTGTGCGAAAATTGCGTACGGATTTTGGAAGAAGAGAAGCACCGTCAGCTACGTATGTTCGTTATCTTGTGAAAAAAGTGAAAGAAACTGGCATCCTCATCGATAAACCAAAGCGTGAAAAGCCAAAATCAGTGCGTACACCCGAGAATATTGCTGCTTGTTTTTTTTTTTTTTTTTTTTATAACGAGCGCGCGCTCAAGGGGTTTGAGTACCCTTAAGGTGATTGTACACAGCGCGGGCAAGGGAAATTTAGGGAGGAAGAAAAGAGAGGTACCGATGTACATTGTTTTTAAATGTTTGCAAGTTATAACGACCAGGAAATACAGAGATCGGCAGGGCATTCCATAAGCGAGATGTACGGCTTAGGAACGAATCACGATATTTTAAAGTACGTCCGAAAATGGGCTTGAGGGTATACTGATGAGCATTCATAGCGAGACGGGTGTTACGGTTGAAAGTTTGAATGGGCGGAATGCTACTGGCGATTTCAGTGGAGCACTGGTGGTGGAAGTAGCGATAAAACAAAGTGAGACACGAGACATTTCGTCGGTGTTCGAGTGTGTCCATTGATTGACTGATATTAGTATCGTCAATAAGTTTTATCGCACGGTTTTGAATCCTATCTAGCAGGTGCAGAGATGTTTTAGGAGCACCTGACCAGATGTGGGAGTTGTACTCCAATTTTGGGCGGATGAATGCCTTATATATTGAGGCCAGATCAGAGGGGGTAAAATATTTCTTACATCGCTTGAGGAAACCTAGACATTTCGCAGCATTTTTGGCGACATCAAATGTGTGGTCATTCCAACGTAAGTTGTCATTAACACACATACCGAGAATGGAAAGTTTTTCGGTTTTGACGATGCAAGTGCCATTCATAGATAATGGCTGGGTGTTTAAATTTCGCTTTAAAGACAGCAGACAGCATTGTGTTTTGGAAGCATTAAATTCCACTCTATTGATAGTTCCCCAATTGGTTATGCTGTTGATATCGGAATTTAATGAGCTTAGGATACGCTGCCGTTCTCGTACTACAGCCAAAGAGCAGGGCCGTGAGTCCGGGAACGAATATGAAAAGCAGAGAGTACTGTCATCAGCAAAGGAATATATTGGATTAGAAGTAGCAGACAAGAGATCGTTAATGAAAATTAAAAAGAGTGTCGGTGACAGAACAGAGCCCTGGGGCACACCAGCATTTATTTTGTGAATATCAGACTTGAAACCGTCCAAGACAACTTGAATTGAACGTTCCGAAAGGTAATTTCTAATCCATTGAAGAAGAGAGTCGTCGATCCCAAATGCACGCATTTTCGATAAAAGAGCCTGATGCCAAACTCTGTCAAATGCCTTAGAAATATCAAGTGCAACTATCTTGCTTTCGCCAGATTGATGTACGCTTTGGTTCCACTTTTCGGTGAGACATGCCATCAAATCACCAGTGGACCTGTTGCTACGAAAACCGTACTGCCGGTCATTGAGAAGTTTTCGTGTTTCGAGATATTTCATGAGCTGACGATTTATCAGTGTTTCCATGACCTTGGAAAGAAGGGACGTAAGTGCAATGGGTCTGTAGGAGGAGAGAGAAGATGATTCGCCTTTTTTAGGGACGGGCTGGACAAATGCTGTTTTCCATCTGCTCGGGAAGAGTCCTAAAGTGTAGGATTGATGAAAAAGCTTACGCAGTGGTTTTGCCAGCGAGGAAGAACACCTCTTCAGAAGAAGGGGAGATATACCATCTGGACCAGCGGATTTATGTATGTTGAGATTCTTAAGTACTCTTGCTACTACACGAGTGCGAAAGTAGATTCGTCCCATTGAAGATTCGACGCACTCAAGTGTAGGCGGAGACAAAGCACAATCTGGGAGTGTTGAGCTGGCCGCAAAGTGTGCAGCAAGCAGATTGGCCTTATCCAAAGAGCTGACAGCTGGAATGTCATTGTAAATGAGCGTTGGGATGGAGGATGAGGCGGAATTTCTAATGTTTTTGATGAACGACCAAAAATTTTTACTGCCTTTGGGACATTGCAGTATTTTTTGCCTCAGTTTTTGGTCGTATAGGAATTTCACACGCTTAAGAAAGGCGTTGCAGTCATTTCTGGCTCGTTTGAACTTTTTTCGGTTTTCCTCTGTCGGGTTGGTCTTGTAGGACCGAAAAAACATTTCTCTAACCCTGACGGCCTCTTTACAGCTCGAGTCGTACCATGCCTTTTCTTTTGGCTTGATACTCTTCATCCGATGAGGGATAAAGGATCTCATTCCAAAGAGAATGGTGTCTGTAATCATATCAGCAGCGGCATCCACGTCGTTATCGAGGAAGCATAACGACCAGTTAAAATTCCTAAAGAAGCTGTTAAGACCGCTCCAGTTGGCTTTCTCGTATTGCCATACGGTTTTTTTAGGAATTTTTTCTCTAACTGTGTGGTCGGTGTACGAGAAATTAGCTGATATGACACAATGGTCCGACGAGCCTAGAGGGGAGAGCACATCAATGGTGTACTTATCAGGGTGAGAAGTTAAAAACAAGTCCAGGGTGTTGGCGGTATGACTATCAACGTCTGGTATTCGCGTGGGCTCATTTACAAGCTGCGTTAGGTTGTTTTCCGCAGCGAAGATCTCAACACACCGTCCTTCGGGTGTTGTCTGTCCAGAATGTCGAAGCCACCCAGAATTGTGTATATTGAAGTCGCCCGTAATAACGATTTCAGTATGAGGATACAGGGATACAATTCTTTGAATGGAGTCAGACAGCGCATCAAACTCGTTAAAGGTTGAATTGCTGTCCAGTTTGGGGCTTCTATAAATAAAGCAGTAGTGTATAATTTGCTTACGGAGATGGAATTTTAACCACATGAAGTTGAATTCCGGATTGGAACATGGATCACATTGTGGTGGAGTTTGGTAAGCTACATCACTACGCACATAAATGGCGAGACCGCGGTGAGAGAAGAATAATGGCACTAGTTCGTAGCCAGCTAGCTTCAGATCAGAATGATCTGAGAGGTGTGGGCGGGGATCTACCTGTGTTTCACTAAGTGCCAAAACAGCTGGTCTGTACTTACAGACGTGGACGTACGCAGAAAAGTGATTACTTTTTAGCCCGCGTATATTGGCTACGCCTACCCTGAATTCCCTAGTCATAATCACAGACAAACACAGAAAACACAAACACCGACGATACTAAGCAAGGCTGCGAAGTGGAAATTCTGACGTTGGTTTACCGAATCAAATTGTTGTAGGTGTTATGCCCTTACAACAATATGAAACAGTGCACCAACAAAATTTTCACTCACAACCCCGCTATCCATCAGTTGTTACATACACTCAGCCACTGCCCGTACCGTATGGTAAATACAGTAACGGCAGTGACTGAGTGCAAGCAACAGTACTTCGACAAGGAGCGGGTGAGGTGGGATACCCGCACTGTGTGATATTCACTGTCACTGCACTTTTTTTTGTTTTTGTATATATATATTTTTTTTTTTTTGCACGCGCGCGCTTTTTTTTTTTTTTTGCTGCACAGCACACAACAATATTGCGAGTGCACTGGTGGAGCTGTGCACTCGACGGTGGTCGACTCGGTGTGGCAGAAAGTGTGCGTGAATCGCCATCAACATCAATTCACCGTCGTTCTCAACAATTGAACATTTCGGAGACATCATTGAGATGAATTTTGCATAAAGACCTTGGTATGACGCCATACAAAGTCCAATTGGTTCAGGAGTTGAAGCCAACTGACCATCCAATGCGTTTTCGCTTCGCTAAGAGGGCCTGCGATCGACTTAGAGAAGATGCCGATTTTGCCAAAAAAATCATCTTTTCAGATGAAGCTCATTTTGATCTTGGCGGGTATGTAAACAAGCAAAATTGTAGCATTTGGGGCACAGAAAACCCGCACGCATACATTGAAAAGCCGATACACATAAAACGAGTCATTGTTTGGTGCGGATTTTGGTCCAGAGGCATAATTGAGCCATTTTTCTTCGAAAATGAGCAAGGAGTGGCCGTTACAGTCAATGGCGATCGTTATCGGGCCATGTTGAACGAATTTTTGTTCACGAAAATTTAAGAGGAGGATATTGGCAACATTTGGTTTCAACAGGACGGCGCTACGTGCCACACAGCCGAAGCTACACTCGATGTTTTGCGCCCTGTTTTTGAAGATCGCATTATCAGCCGCAGAGCTGATGTCGTTTGGCCACCTCGGAGCTGCGATTTGACACCGTTGGACTTTTATTTGTGGGGTGCCGTAAAAGATAAGTGTTACGTCGACAAGCCAGACACAATTGACGCTTTAAAGGACAATATTCGTGAAGCCATTGGTGAAATACAGCTGCACACAATCGATAATGTGCTTAAAAATTGGACCGATCGTGTAGGCTACTACATGGCCAGCCGAGGCAGCCATTTGAATGAAGTTATTTTCCATTACCTTTAATTTGTGCAATAAACCATTCCCACTTTATGGGTTTTCTGTTTGTGCAGTAAGATTATAATAGCCGTACAATCATAGGATGTCGGATTTTCTCCCAATCACACGGGGGGTTCCTCAAGGCTCGATACTGTGATCATTTCTATTCTCTATATATCAATGTACTTCCCACCATGATAAGATCATCCACAATAGAAGTGTATGCTGACGATGTCTAAATATTAAATGGCAGTCTATTCCAACGCATAGAATATTGCGCCTATAAGATCAGCAGAGACTTGGAAAAGATTGCCATTAGTTCAGTTCAGTTTTTATGCATTTTTATTTTTTAACTTAAGTTACTCTTATATGCTAAACAAAAAACGCTTAAAAATTAGCTTAAATTACTTAAAAATAATCTTATTCTAACTTAATCGCCCCATGCGGGCACTCTAAGATAAACCTAACACTTAAACTATGTCTTTCGACGAATCTTACAGTCTACTTTTATTTCTATTTTAACATTAATTAATAGTAAAACTAAGAAAATAAAAAGATTGCCATTAGGTCGAATAGAATTGGACTGTTTTTAAATCCATTAAAGTCCAAATGCCTCACCATAAGTAGAACCGATTTAGATCTAACATTTTATTCAACAATGCTGTTAGTAAATGCACTAAAACTACTCTTCAATAACACTTTAACTTGGGACTCCCATATTAATGCAGCGGTAGGTAAGATCCATGGTGATCTTCGTACACTATGGGTTTCGCAGCACTTTATCTCCTTACAAACGCGCATAGTGCTTGCTAAAAGACTAGTAATACTTATTCTTAAGTACGGATGTGAGGTTTTCTACCATTGTAATGCTGTCAGTAGGAGAAAGCTGAATGTTGCCTATAACAACACGCCACGATACATACGGATTAAATAGACCTCAAGGCGAATCTGCAATATCACCCTACACGCTATAGGACCCTAATTTGCTCTTTAATATGACTCAGACAAAAGAGACCACGTAGCCTTTATGAAAGATTACGTTTTGGGTATTTCCACAGGTACAAAAGCTAATGAGTCCGCGCTGCTCCTGTATTTCTTCTAAACGACAGTTTTTTTTTTATCAACACACTACTTTATAAAATTTATTATTTTAATGTGTAGGATGCATATGAAATTATAAATACTAAAAGAAGGAGTGTGCATAATTTTTCCGGTTTAAATGACTGCGAATTAAATACGATACCTTGGCAATTGTGCTGAACAAATTATGCTTCTGTCAAAATTCATACAAAGGCCCTCTGTCAATAGAACAATCAACGCGCCTACCGTAAAAATATCGAAACTTTAGTGTGAATTTTACTAAACAACAGTTCTTACTGATTGACAAGATGCAGTCCATAATATGAATATGGAGGAAAAGTAGCTCGAAATAAACTATTCGGTTAAGTCTAGTGCAAACAGCGGTGCCACATAAAGAACCAACGCATGGACACATAGGTAATTTGATAGCCGTATAGATTTAGCATAAACTCCTACACGGCGGCAAGCCCCATAATGACACAGAACGGCTGAGGAAAAGTACTACCAAAAAAGGGAGTAATGCTCTCCAAGCTGATGAACTATAATGAGGCTGGTAAACACTTTTGCCGACCAAAGGACAGCCACGAGAAACCCTTGTCATTGAGATTTTATAGTTCGGACGCAGGAAACGATTTCTGATGTATTGTAGCTGCTCCCGTACGAGTCGCTCATTCTATTTCGATAAGGAGTTAATCTCCCAGATAGGTATCAGTAAACAGCCACTGCAGACAATTCTGCACAAGATCCCTCAAAAATTGGAAGAGAATGACAACATATTAAATTGCATTTTTATAACTGACGGGGTATATTCTAACCCGAACTGTAATGTCAACAAACATAAATATCGAATAAGGGATGAAATATGCTTAATAAGACGGATTACATCCAGATCGAGTTACAGTTTGGTGTGCAGTTTTATAAAGCTGCATTTTAGAATGTTAATTTTTCGAATAAAAGGGTCACACTGTAACGGTCTCTATTGCCCGTTACTTAATTATTCTTAAAGAGTTTTTCTTTCTAGAGCTACTCCGAAAGAGAATATCTGTCAACAACTTTGTGATACTTTTCACATACTCGTAAGTACTGAGATAGGTGTAAAATCATTATTTTTGGGACTTTTACGAATGGGTAAGATTTTCGCTAACTTTCATTGGTAAGGGAAAACCCCGGTCATCAGGATGATGTTGAAAGTTAATGTTATGAGCGGAAGAATGATGGGTAAGATAGCCTTTACAAAAGCCGCGTGTACCGCGTTTACCGCGTTAGACTTGGTGGAGAGAAAACTTTCAACAACGTTGGTGCTCTCAATACATGAAAAATTAAACGACTCGTCGAAGGAGGTATTAAATACATCTGGTTATTCGTCTATGTCAAGGTTTGTTGTGGGTTTGGGAATAAGTTAATCTCGATATTTTCATTACACTTTTCATTACAATTTTTCCACAACTGTCATCGCTTTATAGTTAAATTCGGTTTGTTGCTGTACATATGTATTTTTGTGGCCCTGATTTTACTCACTACTTGTTTGTGCAATAAACGATATATTCGGTGGTGTACATCAAATCTAAAACATTTACATTCGTTATAGGCCTGATCTCATTGTGACACTAGTTTAGCAAATTTTACTAGTAAACCAATGACGCTGACCATATATTATTGTTTATCTTGTAAGAGAACTATACTGCTAAATATGATCACTATGTTCTGATTCTAGAAGTCAATTTAATTGGAAGGAGAGGCTAAGTAGAAAATACGCGCCCAATCCAAACCTCGTATGCTTTGTTCGAGACAACTGTAGTCAATATTTTTAATATCCTGGAAGTGAGTTGCTCTGGTGGTGTTAACCGATGACAGGTTGAATGATCCCATACCGACTATAATCCTCCCATCATTTAATAAATTACTGTTGATGTCACCTCTATATATAAGGTTGGCAGAAGGGCATACAGAGGAAATCTTTTGTTTGTTTAGTTTTTCGGTTAACTAAACAAGGATAGCAGTTAATCTGGGGATTACTATATTCTAATAAGACCATATTTTGTCGTGAAATACTGAAATGCAAATTTTGAACTTCAACGGATCAGTTGATGTTTGTGTTTTTAACTTTAAATAGAGACATTTTCTTTTTAAACGCTCTTAAATAAACGGACATACTCGTACACTCTCTAGCTACATATTTTCATTCATACAAATCTACCTACACACAGTAAGAGCATACAATACTATGACTTCAGATAAAAATCATTTTCCCTGGAGTCTTATATAATTTGCATACTTTTACCAAAGTTTGTAGGAGTAAGTTTAAAGGGCCTGGGTGCGGAGGTGGCAGTAAATGCGAAAGGGGCATTGACCAACGACTAGTTGTCTGCTGTCATAATAATGCCCTTAGATTTTCAAAAGTTGATAATAAATGGCAAGCATTTTAGCGTAGTAGTAGTAGGAGCATCAAGTCATATCATCAAAAGTGATTCCATGAAAATATGACTACTTGACCAAAGAACTCTGCCCTTAAAGAAAGTCATAGCAGAAGAAAGGACGTTTTTTTTTGTTTTGTTTGACTTTACAAGAATTTGCGGACACCTCGGGCGCATAAAAGAATTCCAAAGGATTCGCTCATCCAATTTGTTTGCACATACATATGTATTTACATGTGGGCATGGATTTTTCCCATCATTGTTAACGAATAGAGATGATTTTCTTATTCATATGTTGTTACTGATAGTGAGGTCATCTTCAGAGAAAATATTTATATTTTTTGAGAGCAATGTATTGTATGTAGAATATGTGTATTTATACATATTTCCATGTGGATATGTACTCGTATGTAGGTATGTTCTAAATGGGATTCAACTTTGGCAAGCAATTTAGAATGATTTCTTTCTGGAGCATAGTTACAAATTTTTTAAAGTTTTCGACAAAAATGTTGATTTCTCTTTTGGTTTTGGTGCAACGTGGACAACGCAAATTAATTAAAACATGTGTAGTTTACATTTCCGTCGGTTCAACTTACTGGATACGAAAAAATTCGTTGTATTTCAGCTTTTTGAAATAATATACTGAGAAGTACCACACTAAATGTCCAATTATCATTTCCAGACCAAGAATTGAGGATCTTTGTCATTTTTTAAGATAAAGTGATGCGGACCATATTCAGATATTCAGAGTTCCTTATCATTTTTAGAGGAATAAATTTGTTGAACTCCTATCGGTAATTCAAATTCGGAGTCTTTTCCTGAATGGCCTTAGACTGGGGCATAATGCGTCTCTAGCAGCGAGAAATATTAGTGAAACATAGCGGTAAACAAACGCACCTCCGTTCAATGTTGATTTGAAAAGTTCATTTTCGGAGATCTCAGGGTCGAAAATGAATCTCGCGGGAAACCAGTTGACGCAAATCCAACGAAATTGGTGGCAGGAAATCTGTGCATCACATAGCCTAAGACAGGAAAGTGAGCCCTTTTTGCACCGTATAATCACCTGCCATCCTCTACAATCGTTACGTTACAAAATACCTGGCCCGTTCTTCATCCATAAAAGGTTGTGGTCAAAATGGTTTATTTCTTCAACTAGGAGAAACGATAAACGCCGTCATGTATGATGACACAGTGCATGCAAAGTTGAATGGTCCAATCTGATTGCATAACAACACCATTCCCAAGCTTTAGGGATTCCGTTGCATCGAAAAAACGCTACTTTTCCAAAAAAATAATATTTGGCCTGAATCACGCATATTGGCTTGAAAATTTTTATTCCAAAGTCGGCCATTTAGTGTGGTGCAACCTTATGCGACATGTTAGTAGAGTAGTAAAGTAGTTTGGTAACAATGTTGTTGTAAGTGAAGTAATATTTGTATTGCATTTAAAAGAAACACACACAAAATAACATTTAAATAAAAAAATACTTTTGAAGGACATATAACAGAAAAAATTCATTCGAACTAATAAGGTTTCAGTAGGAAATTTTACCGCTGCTAACGCAAGTCTGAAAAAGAAGTTCTCTTCATTGGCTGTCTTACGGATTTCTGTTTTTACCAATTAAGTGATATTATCAACGATGTTGGTGATATATTTACGTTTTGAGGTGTCTATAATATTTTTAGACAGGTTTTCAGAAAATATCTCTTTGTTTGTGTACGTTTGAGTGTTTTTGCGCCAAAGGATATGTAATCTTCATAGATATCAGTAGCCCAGACTACCAGAATGCACGATTCGCTAGCCTGATTGTTCGATTCTAGGAATACGCCTACGTACATAGCTAAACCACACCATACGCACTCTCCGTGGGACTGCTGTTAAGTATTATATATTATGCTTTATCTACTACAATTGCTTCATCAGCACGTCTTATTCTCTCAATCCTTCGCAGCTCGTTCTGCACTTTTGTTATGAATTTGCAAATCTTCATCCAATTTTCTTCTGACCGCAACATTTTTGACATTATTGACTGTTGGTTTGGTATGTCAGTTCTCTACCCCAAAAAGTGTATACAATGGAATATTTCAAGTTTGTGTCTTCATCCTGACCTATTCAGTCTGCGAAAAAAGTCGTTCCCAAAGCGTTGTAGATACTTTCGATACCCAATGTGATGGTAGTTACAGTTTCCATGCTTTCGGTTTCAAACGTCTATGGATGGGATCAATCTGTAAGTCCATCTGCCCTTCCTAGTGGTATTCCACTGAGCTTGCCACCTGGTCACTGAAGTCTCTTTAACAAAAGCTGTTTCATCAGAAATCATTCTAAGGCCACTGATGAATCTTAAGGCTCCAAGTCGATAAGTTGATCATAACTTTGTTGCGAGGGCCCCCACTCAAACTGGGGTAGCGTATAACAGGACAGTGTATATTATATTGTATATTAGTATTCCTCTAGCATATCCGGGTCCTGAAAACTTTTCAACCTAGCAAAAACAACAAGAAAAGTGACTGACTGGGACTCATACAAAGAATCCCTCAAAATATATAAAAAAGAACTGAGGAAGGCAAAGCGACAATCCTGGAGATCATTCTGTGACAAAATTACAGAAACCTCTCAGGCATCGAGGCTAAGAAAAATTCTCTCTATAAATCCTATGATGCCTAGCTATTTGAAAAAAACCGATGCCTCTTGGACCACCTCAAGTGATGAATCATTCAACCTCCTACTGGACACCCACTTCCCAGGGAGCTCCCTATCCGCGGCCAGTAGCAACTCAAACAGGACTACTGCAACCGTGACCAAAATTCATGGTCTGATTACGAGAGACAAACTGCTCTGGGCGCTGCATGGCTTCAAACCATACAAGTCTGCTGGTCCGGACGGTATAATACCTGCCGAGCTACAGAGGTCCTCAGATATTATTCTACCAGTGTTAGAAAATATCATGAGGAGCTGTGTAGAACTTATCCACTTTCCACTGTTATGGAGAGAAGTCAATGTAGCATTCATTCCCAAAGCTGGAAAATGTTCTCATGTAGTCCCAAAGGAACTCAGACCTATAAGTCTATCATCATTCCTTCTGAAAACTTTAGAACGACTGATTGATATCCATATTCGAGCTAAAGTTGATCCAAGACTTCTGTCTACGGCTCAACATGCCTACTATAAAGGAAAGTCGGTGGAAACATCTTTGCACTCTCTGACTAGCCACATCGAACGATCCCTACAATATAAGGAGTACACAATGGTTGCTTTCCTAGACATAGAGGGCGCCTTTAACAACGTCAACACATCCGCAATCACGACTGCGCTGTCAACTCTGCAGGCAGACGACTCACTTGGGGAGTTGATCGGTCTAATGCTAAAAAGCAGGATAATCAACTCCAAACTGGATGAGACTTCTGCTAAAAGATATGTCAGCAGAGGTACGCCGCAAGGCGGTGTCCTCTCTCCCCTCCTCTGGAACTTAGTAGTTAACGAACTACTGATATACCTGGAAGCGGGTGGTAGCAGAGTGATTGCCTATGCGGATGACGTTGCCATAGCCGTCTCAGGAAAACATCTTAATACCATTAAAGAACTCCTCCAAGTAAATCTCAACAGATTAACCCGCTGAGCAGATCGCTGTGGATTGATCTTGTCCTCTTTTCTAGGAAATATAAAATTCCAATCATAGGCTCTCCTTCAATAAACGGTACCAGTTTAGTTTTTTCCGTTACAGCAAAATATCTGGGTTTCATTTTTGACAGGAAACTAAACTGGAAACCTAACATTCAAGAAAGAGTTAATAAATCTACGATAGCTTTATTCTCTCCCAAGCCATTGGGAACAAATGGGGCATTCAACCTCGCATAACCCACTGGCTATACATCTCGGTCATAAGACCGATACTTACTTACGGGGTGGTTGTCTGGTGGACGGCCTTGGAAAATGCAGTCAACCGCATTAAACTAAGCAGAGTCCAAAGAACACCATGTCTATGCATAAGCGGAGCCCTACGCTCTACTCCCTCCGCGGCATTGGATATTCTCTGTCACCTGACACCAATCGATATCTTCAGCAGGCAAATAGCTGCGACTACAGCTATCCGAGTTAAAGCGACTACACAGTGGACAAATAATTTATTTGACCACGCTAATATACATGGAATCATCACAGAGAACATCGATTACCACAACCCGAACTTTGGTTTGACAAAGACTTTCATGTAAGCTGCCCCTCTAGATCCTTCTGTGGGGAAGATGGTTTCATGGAAGACAATTCAATCCACTTTTACACATATGGATCTAAAACTGATAGCGAGGTTGGTGGCGGTGTTTTCTCAGATAAGCTAAATCTAAGCCTCTGCTTTCGTCTTCCAAATCACTCTAGCGATTGAAGAAGCTCTGTCCTGGCTGAAGAAAAACGTGATATCCGCAAAGGATATCCACCTAACAGATCTGGCCAAATCTGGATCTGGATCGCCTCGCTCGAAAGACATATCCATTTTTTCTGTTAACGAAAATGATGAGTAGTTGACCAGAAATCAAAAACAAGCCAACATCCACTAAGAATTTAGTCTCCCCATTAATTAATGTTGGATGCCATCCATGGAGCAAAATAACCACTGAGACCAAACATCATTCTTTCTCTCTCTATTACATTTTCCAAAAAACTTAACACGTCCTCAGGCACATTAAGTTTATTCATACCCACTTGAGTGTTAAGTTCTTGGAAAAAAAAACTCTTCTATATAAGCTGCATATGACTGTAAACATTTTGTAGTCGCGAGAAAGGGATACGAGAGTTGTGGGTGACTGTTGCGCGTAGCTGCAATTTTTATACGAGTATGTGTTTGTGTTTATATTTGCGTGCGTTTACAACCCCGCGAGCCTTTCTTATTTCTTGGGGCTGAAATGCCTGCGTCTGATGTCTCAGGCAATATTATTTTCTTCGTCACTTTGCCTTCTTCGGCGCTCAAGTCTTCTCAGTTCAACTATGATGGCCGTCACTAACTGGCCAATTGTACGCCAGTTTTCCTCTGAGAGCGTCATTTCGCTAATAATAACGCTTATATGTGAAAAGTTGTTACCTGGTCTTCTGAAGCGTGGGAAGTGGAAAATTTGCGCAATCTGTGCATGTGTATATGAGAGAGTATTGTATTTATATTTTTTTTGGCCAACGATAATTCGCGAACGAATACTGATATCGATTTGAATTTTTGCAAAATGATGTGTCTTTATGCCAAAAAAATTTTTTGTATTAAAAATAGAGTACTCTTTCGAAATTTGTACAGTACTGTTATAATTAAGTAATATTATTGTATATTAACAAAGCACACATTTAGCGAAAGCTTGAAAATTCGTGTCAGAATTAGCATGGATTTTAGAACCAATAATGCAATACTAACTACTATTGCATAAATACAGGGAGTCTGAAAGGTCAAATTTTTTTGTGGGTGACACGTTTTGGTGAGGAAAAATAAGAAATTGCAAGACAGGGGGTGCACTCCCCTCTGAGTAAGAGGGTAAGTCTTTTATTCCATTTTTTGAAAATTTGTCAGTCAGAAATGTATAGGGTTTTCCAATAAGGGCTTGACAACTTTTTTTTAAATAAAACGCAAACCATTTGCGATATTTCAAAAACTTCATTATCGGCTTGAAGTACAATCAAAACATTTATGAATGGAACTCGATTTCGTTCATATGGCCACCGCATGCACGTTTGCAGTGGTCGATTCTTTGGATCCAATTTTCAACGACTCGGCCACACATTTCGGCCGAAACGGCCACTATTTCACGTTCAATGTTGGCTCTTCCAACGTCGCGTCGTCGGCGTGTTGGCATAAACCAATTACTTAACGTAGTCCCACAGAAAATAGTCAAGCGGGGTTAAATCGCACGAACGAGGCGGCCAATCGACTTTCCAATTTCTTGAGATAACACGCTCACATACTTACTCTTCAATAAATCGATTGTAGCGTGTGCTGTGTGGCTTGTGGCACCATCCTGCTGAAACCACATGTTGTCCAAGTCCATATCTTCCAATCATGGCGCGATAACTCTGACCATTCAAATTAACGTGACGATCGTTATCGTCGACGAAAAAATATGGCCCAATAACGCCGCCGGCATGCAAACCGCCCAAACAGTTATTTTTTGTGGATAAAGTGGAGCCTCATGAAGCACCCGACCAATAACGCATATTTTGCTTATTGACGAACCCATTGAGCCAAAAATGAGCTTCGTTACTGAAGATGATTTTGCGATGAAATTCATCATCTTGGCGCATCTTCTCCAGAACCCAATCGGAGAACGTACTTAGCTTCAATTGGTCCATCGGCTTCAATTCTTGAGTCAGCTTGAGCTTGTATTGTAAACCAAGATTCTTACACAGAATACGCCATAATGTAGTCTGAGCGATGCCAAATTCTTGAGAACGCCGTGGAATTGACTGATTTGGATCGTTTGCTACGGACGCCTGAACGGCAGCGATATTTTCGACACTTCGACTAACACGTTGTCTCACTAACATGGCAACATTACACAACGAATAAGTAGACTCAAATTTTTGCACTAAACTTGCTATTGCCTGTCTACTAGGGCGAGAATTACGACGGAAAATTGGGGTTAACGCTCTTAAAGTTGCAGTTACCGACTCCGAATTTCGGTAGAAAATTTGTATAATTTGCAGACGTTGCTCGTTCGTGTACTTTACCACGATGAAAATGTTAAATTTACTGAATAAATTGACAGTGACAGTTTGATCATTAGTGAAAGAGTGCGTTCACAAATTAAATTCAAAGTTGTCAAGTCCCTATTGGAAAACCCTTTATTTCACTTCATTGGTTTAAACTGGAAGCCTATTCAATCAGTTGAAAAAGAAGTTCTCGCTATTGGCGGCGAGGCGGTGGCGGGCCCTCCCGTTGTCGTAATGAAAGGCTCGCATAAATTTCTCTAATGCAAAGAAGAGTAAAAAAAATTTTAAAGGACACAAACCAAGGGCCAATGTTCCAAAACATACTGAAGTCCGCACATCGATTACACATTGAAAGAAATATATTCAGCTTAGATCAATAGTTGCAGTTTCTGGCTAAAGTCTTGCAACTTTTTTCCAATTCGATTTAAGTATCTATTCAACTCATTCTTGCTGGGCGGAAAGGTGAAATAAATTCACCTGCCACAATTTTTTTTCCTTAGCTTTGCCAAAACCTTTCAAGTTTAACCGGTCAGGCTTAACCTGTTTCTTCACCAATCAATCCATAACAAAACATATTAACTATTAACAACTTACCTGAGATCACATTTCGACGTAGATTTCATAACTACCAACTTGTTTACACCCAATTCTCCAACTATCTTTTATTAACCGCTGAAATATGTAATGGGTATAATTATCTGCATTGTTATTGCGTGAACTATTACCTCTATTGCCTGTATTTTATCTTGCACCAGACTTTCCGACGACCTTCTTTGAACATGGCAAAATCAGCTGATTTGCGCAGCCTGAAGTTTATCTACTACCGATTTCTTAATCTGAAGACTTCCGCAGATGGGCGTACTTCTGTAAGATTCAACACGCTTCGAGTAAACACGACTTCAAACCGCATTGAAATATTCAACACGCATACGTTCATTCCTGCTTACAAAACGCATTGAAAATTTGTAACCGCTTTGAAATATCATATAAACATTTTAAAATCGCATTGAAACATTTTACTACTTATCTCGCGCTCTCATCATTCTTTCATCATCGGGCAGGTATTAGTTGTGTATTTAAAATGTGGGATTGCAAACGAAATATTTGGAAAGACAAAGAAATACGAACAATGTATCAGTGTTAGTGTCAAGTGTCAGTTCAATCAGCTGTTTGTTAAACTTCTCTCAATTTTCTCATTTCGCTCATTTTGGATAATTTCATCATTGCTACGGGTGTTCAACCAATGCGGATTGCTTCAACGCACATTGAGCTGTTGGATAAACTGGGTATATGTTCTGATACACCTGCTGACATTCGTAACATTTCCATTTCGATCGCTGCCATTTTCCCTTTACAATTTTCGTACACCGTTCAACATTGCGATGTTTAGGCCGTATGAAAGACTGTCGAATACACAACACACCCTTAACTTGAAACAGAATTTTTTCGTCACAAGTACAGCGAAATTTTCGCGCCATTTATGTAAGGCTCAATCGAAAATTAAAAAGCAATGAACTTTGTATAATGTTTTGGGGTATTTTAACTTTAGCTTCGAATTCTCCCATTATTCCTGCTGTGCATTTGACTTTCGTTTTAACATCAATGTACATATTGCGTATACTTACTTCTCGTGTATATTTTGGGATCTTAGCGCTGCCCAAATAAGATCTCTGTTAATTCTGTCAAACGCTTTTCTCAAGTCGATGAATACGATATGTAAATCCTTCAAGGCTTCTCAGTGTTTTTCCATAATTATTCGTAGGCTTTGAATCGCGTCATATGTCAATCTGCCTCACACAAAGCCGCATTGCTTGGAATGGAGTTTAATAATCACCTCAATTATGAAATTCGAATTTTGAAGTAGTATTCGTGTCGTATCGTATCGTATCGTATTTTAAAAGCATATTATGAAAGTAGTATGTCGTCTATACGACTCCAGGCTCCGGCCCATAAAATCCGTTGCGTCCGTTACGATGCCGGATAGGTTGACGTCTTTGACGGAAATGGCAGTCCCATAGAATCCGTGGGATACGTTGGCAGAATAACGAACGAAACGAAACAAAAAAAATTAAATGTCATTTAATCTCAATATTTTCTTTTCAAGTTATGACAATTTCTCTTCATTCTCTCAATGTCTCCACCAATGAAAGTGCTTACTCTCAATTTGTGAATGCGTGAATCTCAATATGAGAAAGTATGGTCCTCAATGTGTGAATGTGTGAACTGCCAACGGATTGAAAAGTAGAAATTAAATCTACTTTATTCGTCCGTTCCGTCATAGCCTTTGTTTATGGGCCTGCTTCCATAACAACGTGTATATTCTATCGAGCTGTCAGTCGACGCAATTCACGCAACGGATTCTATGGGCCTTGGCCTTCCATTCAAAATCAACGCATATCAACGCAGCTTGAAATGTCAAAACGGAACAAACAAAATTAATTTTCTTCTCAGTAGGTTTGAATTTTCGTTTCGCCTTCGTACTAGCAATTTTGAGAGATTTAATGTAAAAAATAAATTCAATTGAATTGTTAATTATTGAGAACGACATTGAAGACCGAAAAAAGGAGTTGATTTTGATTCGCCGGTCGATCCGAGACAAAAGTGATCCAATGAATTTAGATTATTCACGGTAGGCAGTTTTTTTTAAAAGTGGTTCAAATTCGAGGGGTGTTCCCATTATCCTTAAGCTTTTGGCTGTTTTACGGTTTTTTGCTGAAGGGAGTTATCAAACCGGTCTTGGCGACGATTTCAACTTAGGAATATCTCAACCAACATTTTGTGTTATTTTGATGGAACTACTATCGATATTTAAACAATCCTGCCCAAAATGGATAACTTTTGAGATGACAAAATTCGAAAAAGAAGAAACAAAACTCAGTTTTTATCAAAAAACAAGATTTCCAGGAGTTATTGGGTGTGTAGATGGCACCCACGTAAGAACAAGATCTCCAAAAAAAACTGATACAGCATCTTTATTACAATAGAAAGGGGTTTTATTCATTGAATGTTATGCTGGTAAAATCAATTTAACCTTAAAAAATATCATGCGTTTTTAAATGCGAATTTTTAGGTATGCGATCATAAACTTCAGATTAGGTATGTTGATGCTAGACATTCTGGATCATGCCATGATTCGTTCATCTGGAATAATAGTGAGTTGCGGAACTTTTTAAACCAAAAATATAATGATGGAGAAAGAAACACTTGGCTTTATTATATTAAGTTTCTAATGGCTATATATTTTCATATTAAGTTTCTACAAATCTTTTTAAAATATCCTTAGGAGACTCTGAGACACCAGAAAATTTTTTTGTAGGAAACAAACAACGATAATGAAAGTGCAAATGAAATCTGAAATTCAATAATGAACTCAATTATAAACTAATTAAAAATTAACCAATAAATAATAAATTAATAATAAAATCACGAGTTGGAGGCCCTATGCTATTAAGTTTCTCGGCCAAAACACTCCAAAACATTTTTGAGTCTTGTTTATACAGACCCCATTTCTACATTTTGTTCCATAGCAGAAACAAGTGCTTCCAGTTGGTTTCTGTTAGTACATTTCCTTTAAATTGATATGTTAAAACTTAACTTTTAAATAAATAGAAAATATGTTCTTACATTTGTTTGCCTTCCATTGCCAAAAAGAATTTCGAACTGCTCAGAATAGATAGTCATACTCAAAATGCCAAGCGACAATAAAACAATGAAAATACGACTAGCGGTGAATTTCATAATAGGGTAAAAATAAAGCCACTGATATGCGATGAGATGCGATAGGTTGAGCATTTGAATCAAATGTCAAAATTTTAATTATGCCTACCACCTACTATGACTGAATGACGTAAAGCGATTTTCATAATCACGATATACGAGAATAGTCGTATGCGACTCCAAAATACGAATTTCATAATTGGGGTGAATATTCCGTTGTCGATATTCTAGATACTCGATTGTATATTGTCATAGTATGTGACATTAGTTTTACCGATTCATAGTTGTTGCAATTTCTACTGTCGCCCTTGCCTGTTTACAGAGGAACGAAATCTCTCACTTAGATCAAATAATTCTGATTGTAGGCCACATAGTCGTTAAAATACGCATTCCATCTATTGTAAATTTCGTTATTGCCGGTTACTAGGTTTCCCTGCTCATCTTTAATACATATACCATATTTCGACAATTGAATCTTGTGCGAGTTTTTTCTTCGTTGTGCTGCAATCTTAAAAATGGTGGCCCGTTTACAGTGCTTCGACTATTTTGTTAAGAACTTAACACCCAAGTGGGTATGAATACACTTATAATGACTCAGCATGTCGCTTGTAGCCTGATTATAGGTTGTGAAGGTAACTCTTCAAATTCCCTATACAATGAACCTATTGTTATCGCAGTGCACTTTCTACCACTTCTTCGCCTCCTTTTGTCGGTATGACCGCTATACTTAGTCTACACTTCAAAGAACTTTCGATTTTTACCACCATTTTAGTGACTTGGTTCCACTACTATGTTCCTGTATTTTTGTAGAGTCGCCCTTTTAAATCACTATATTTAAGTTATTGCAACTGTCTGAATTACAGTTTAATTGTTACAGTTGCAGGTAGCACTTCCACGAAAAACAAGAACATAATCTAAAACAAAAGCAAAATTGTAATGCAAAGGCGACCGTCCGAGTTCATACCAAAACGAACGACACACGATACACGCGTGATCATTGAATCACAATAAAAATGATGACACAATGTCTACAAAATATCCGCTCGTGTCAGTTCTAAGAACTACCGGACGATCACCTATGCAACCACTGCAACTTATGTTTTATTGCACAGGTTACATAAAGGTAACCATACAAACGATAAGTTAGTCTTAAGATAGATTCCAACAAGTAAAGTTTAAAGATAAACTCAATAAAGAACATCGGTTTAAAAAAAAGGTAATTGTTTTTTTTTTTATTTTTAAGCAGATAGTGTCTAAAACTGGCGCAGTCGGTAGGATTGTGTCAAGCTTAAAAAAATCAGAAGTTTTTCTTTGTATACGTGTTTACGTTTAATTGACAATACGAAATATTTGTGATTATTAAATCGCGAACGAAAAGAATCGTCGCGTAATAATAAGAATCAAACAATAAATCGCGAACGAACGAATCGTCGCGTAACCAAACGTAACATCAAATTGTGTATATACGAGTATATAGTGGACCAAAGAAGAAAAAAAGCTGGAAAAAAAATTGTTCGCAGCAATTAGCATATGAGTGTATAATTAATATCAATCGAAATTAATAAAATATATGTATATACGAGTGCAGTAAAACATAAAATATATGTATATACGAGTGCAGTAAAACATAATAGTGACCACTACAACCACCAAGGAAACCCACCATCAAAATCAGCATCAAGATCACCATCAAGACTACCATCAAGACCACCATCAATAACATCCCAATATCAAGGAAACTCAAATACAAAAGCACTAATCTATTCAGCATTGGTAAGAATTAATTTTAAGCAGTTATTAACCTTATGTCCATACCAGAGACACTGGAAGACCAGGTAGAAATTGTTAGACAACAGTCAAGACAATTAACCGACTTAGTGACAAACTTTCTCTACAATACTGATAACACACAAACGACCATGCTTACTCTAAACATCGATCCCCTTAAATACCTCTCAAAGTTACCCGAATTCAGTGGTGATTTCAGGGACTTGCAAAACTTTGTAGACTTAATTGATAAAATACACCCTATTATGATCAAATATGATCCATTAGCCCAGAGTATCTTTTCCGATACTATAAAATCTAAATTAAAAGGCAGAGCTCGCGAAGTGATTGAAATTAACAATCACACTACAAAATGGTCGGAAATCAGACAAATCTTGTACAACAATTTTGGCGACCGTCTTACGCTCGAAGAACTCTTCGACGAACTAAGATCTCTCAGGTTTAGGACGCACGCCATCGATTTTTATAATGATATAAAAGGTATCTTAAGAAGACTGAACGTCAAAACTAAACAAATAATGGGAGAAAATGAAGAAAGCGTCGCAGCAAATATTGCACAAAATAAGACTTCCGCTTTAGCCGTATTTCGAAACAAAATCCCCGAGCCAATGAGGTCTCTCCTATATTGTAGAAATCCCGATAGTCTCGAGGCAGCCGTAAATATCCTGCACGAATCAGGATATGCGTATTTCAACCCATACCCTACAAGTTCTGGATCGTCCAATAAGGTCAAACATAGCCAAAATAGTTCTAGAGAAGAAAGCAATAGGTCTAATAACACTAATCGTAATCAGGGTAATAATAAGAATAGAAATTTTAGACATGATAAAAACAGACAACATTCAAACCGTTTCCATCAACAATCAAGTTCACATACTCTTCCTAATAACCATATAAATCCAAACCTCATAATTATACTCCAGGACAATCTACATCCCAACCATATCATAACCAATCTAGTCGAACATTTGACGGCAACCCTCAATATCAAACTTCCCCAGAACCCATGGAAATTGAAATGGCCCAAAGAAACAGAAGCAAACGCCAAACACAAAGAAAACCAGATGAAGGAAATAAAGGTAATACTTCGGTCACCAACGTCAGTGACAATGAAGAAAATTTTCCTTCAGATGCTTCGCATCAAAACTGCCACATATAGTAGTTGAAGGCAAATTAAGACCACTAAAATTCGTTATAGACACCGGAGCAACGCACTCGATAATCAATCCAGGGCTGTGCTCTCCAGATAAAATAAAACCTATCAAAAACCCAATCACAGTAAAAACCCTTAACACTCACGTCAAAATATCACATAAAGCTATTATACCTATGTTTAAAGAATTAGGAAATCCGCAAGACAAATTCGAGATGTATATCTACCCATTCCATGACCAGTTTGACGGACTCATAGGTAACAATATTCTAATCCCACTAAAAGCAAACATAAATTTAGGAAACAACACCTTGTCTTTAGGGAAAAAGCAAGTGAAGCTGCATTTTAATGAATCATGCGCTCACTATAAAAATAGATCAACTAACGTAACACCTTTAGGTGAAGTTACCTTACCGGTAAATCAACGGGAAGGCCTTCTCTATTTGCCAGAGCAAAAGACGCTGGATGGTAACGCGACCATTGAAGAAGGTATTTACGAGGTGGATGATCATAAAATATTAGCTCAAGTTAATTTTATTAACGGTACTAATAAACACAAAAAAACCGTTCGTTTCGAGCATATCGTAAATCAACCCGTCAACGAGCAAAATTTCAACATAATTGAAAACCATGAAAAACCGCTATTAATAGAACAACTCAGGCTTGATCATCTAAATAGCGAAGAAAACTTAGGATTAAAGAAAATCCTGAGGAACTACAAAGATGTGTTCCATCAAGAAGAAAATAATTTAAGCTTTACTAACGCAATAAAGCACCGAATAAGAACGACCAATGATATTCCAATTCAAACAAAAAGCTATCGGTACCCATACATCCACAAAATAGAAGTGGAAAAGCAGATAAAAGAAATACTTAAAAATAAAAAGATAAGTCGGAGCTTCTTAAGAAAGAAACTGAGTTCGTCGGACACATAATCACACTTGACGGTATAAGACCGAATCCAAAAAAAATTTAATGCATTAAAAATTATCACATACCAAAAACAACTAAACAGATAAAACAGTTTTTAGGTCTTACCGGATATTACCGAAAATGTATCCAAGATTATTCGAAATTAGCGAAACCTATGACGAAATACCTCAAAAAAGACGTCAAAATGAATATCGCAGATCCCGAATATGTACAGTCCTTTAACACTTTGAAAACCCTTTTAATCAACGACCCTATTTTAACCTATCCCGACTTTAATAAGAAATTCGTGTTGTCGACAGATGCAAGCCAGTATGCTTTAGGAGCTGTCCTTTCACAAGACAATCATCCAATAAGCTATGCAAGTCGCACATTAAACGAGCACGAGGTAAACTATAGCACCATAGAGAAGGAACTCCTAGCCATCATTTGGGCCACCGGTTATTTTCGCCCCTACCTTTTCGGTAGAAAATTTAGTATAGAAACAGACCATAAACCACTCACATGGCTCTTTTCTGTAAAAGAACCAAATTCGAAATTAGTGAGGTGGCGTCTGAAACTTTCTGAATTCGACTACGAAATCAAATATAAGAAAGGCACTAAGAACATGAATGCGGATGCTCTTTCCCGTATACCTCATCTCGAAGTAAACATTTTAGAAAACGAAATAATTCCTACGAGCAAATAATCAATTAACGTTTTTAAAACCCAAATCATAATCCGAAAATCCTAGTCCGGTTCCCTTAAGTTAAAAAGAATACCTGTTTTTGACAAGAATCGAGTAATAGTATATGCCAAAACCTTTGATGAAGAAACCGCTTTAACCCTCCTTAAAAATCATTTTAACCCCAAAAATTTGAACGCAATCTTAGTAGAGGATGAAAACATTTTTAATATGATTAAAGAAACTTTCATTAAATACTTCAGAAGAAATGGTAAACTTAAAATTATTAGGTGTTTAAAGTTACTAGAAGACGTAACAGACGAGGAAGAACTTGCCACAATAATTGAAAATGAACATTCGAGAAACAACCACAGGGGAATAGAAAAAGTCTATAAAGAGCGAATACTTAGTTACTACAACCCAAAACTGAAACAAAGAATTACCAAATTCATCAACAACTGTGATGTCTGTAACAGTGAAAAATATGTTAGAAATCCACCCAGACCTCCTTTTAAACTAACCGAAACCCCAACAAGACCTCTTGAAATAATACATGTCGATGTATTTTATAGCCTCGAAAAATCTCTCTTCGTTACAATAATTGATAAATTTTCGAAACATGCATGCGCTATTAAAATTTTAGGAAGAACTTGGACAGAGTTCAAGCGAGCCCTTTCCTTCTACTTTAGTCAATTTGGACCAGTGAAAAAGATAATAGTAGACAACGAACTAGGTTTCAAAGCATTACCTCTAAAAGAATTTATATTACAACAAAACATAGAACTGCATTTTACTGCTAACAGTAATCACACATCAAACGCTGATGTCGAACGATTACACAATACAATAAATGAACATATCAGACTCCTTAAGCATGATGAAGTTAACAATGAAGGCACTGTAGAAGACAAGATATTAAAAATAATCATATTTTACAATAACACGATCCACTCAACGACAAACAAACGGCCAGTAGACTTTGTAAATGGTAAAATTCACGAAGACGAATATAAAGAAATCCATAATCGTATCCTAGAAAAGAAACAAAAGGTGATAAATATGTTAAACATCAATAGGCAGGACATTCCTTTAAAAGATGGAAAGAACTTTGTAAAAGAAATTAGAGGAGGAAAATATCATTCTAAATATAGAAAAATCCAAACAGAAAAAGTCGACGAAGACCATCTAAAAGATTAAAAAACCAAAAAATCTATTACAAAACTCAGATCAAACCACAAAAGAAACATCAAACTAATTGAGACTTAGATTAAAATATATTCGTATACCCTTTTACAGATGGCGACACACCTGACCACATTTATTCTCGCAGTAATTGTGACAACAACTTTGACACAAGAGATGACTCTATACGACATGAACAGCAATAACGGATACATGACATTGGACTTAGGAAAACATAATATTATTACAGACTATACTAAAGTACTACATATAATCAATACTACAGAATTCGAAATAGCAAAAAACCACGTTAGAAACAATATCTTAGTGTTCCGAAATAAATCAAATTTAGTTAGCCCTATGTACAACGCGATAAGCCAAAACCTTCTCTTGCTAGAAGCAAAACTAGAAATTATTAAACCCCATATTAGATCAAAAAGAGGACTAATAGATTTATTAGGTTCAGGTCTTAAGGTTATCGCTGGCACAATGGACTATGAAGACGAGAAACAAATAAAACGAAAATTAGACGAATTATTAGACGATGACAAGACACTAATCAAACAAACTAATACCCAAGTACGGATAAATGAGCAAATTTCTGAGCAGATCCAAAACATAACGACTTATATAAAGAAACAACAAACGATCATAGAAACATACCTTAACTCTCACAATAATGACATAGGGAAGAGAATCATGACCTTAGAAGACGAAGTTCTACTAATGCAGCATATATATCAAGTCAATAATGACATTCTTTTATTAAGAAACCAGATCGAGGGTGTCGAACAATTACTTTTCTCAAGTAAATTAGGTATCCTTACTAAGAACGTTTTAGGCCCAGAAGAAATGAAATTGATTCCTGATATTGAAGCTTACAAAGATGTTAAGTTAGCAGTATCATATTACAAAGACCAAATTATATTGATACTTCTGATACCTAGGATTTCTGAACTACCCTATACCAAAATTCTAATTAAACCTCTACCTGACATTCAAGGCAAAGCCATTCTTATCAACGACAAAAATATTCTAAAAGACGCAGGAAATAATATTTACAAATTTCCAGTCGAAAATAATCTGAAGAGAAATTTGGTTACGATAACAGATAGCTGTATTAAAAATATAATGACTTTTACTGAAGCAACTTGTCCCAAAATACTAGACACCATTAAAGAAATTAAGGAATTTATTCCAGGAACTATTGTACTTAAAAATCTTAACAAAACCCAAATTATACATAATTGGAATAATGTTAATCCTGAAATACAAGGAAACTATTTGATTAAATTTAAAAATTGTGAAATATCAATCCATAATAAAACATTTGTAAATTTCGAGAAGAGAATATATGAAACCATCATTTTACCAAATTTAATGACTAAAACTAAAGAAAGTACTCGTAAATTAGTTAATAATGTAAAATTAGACGAACTTTATGTAAAGCATGTAGAAAATACGAAACTAATTGAGAAAACATCAAATGTCAATAAGTCCTTTAACGCATCTTCCATTACCCTAAATATAATAATAATTGTAACATTAGTATAAATTTTAAGAAAACGAAAAACGACAATTGTAAAGGTTTCGTCGGAGCCTCAAGCTAACGGTGGGGGTGTTACAGTTGCAGGTAACACTTCCACGAAAAACAAGAACATAATCTAAAACAAAAGCAAAATTGTAATGCAAAGGCGACCGTCCGAGTTCCCACCAAAACGAACGACACACGATACCCGCATGATCATTGAATCACAATAAAAATGATGACACAATGTCTACAAAATATCCGCTCGTGTCAGTTCTAAGAACTACCGGACGATCACCTATGCAACCACTGCAACTTATGTTTTATTGCACAGGTTACATAAAGGTAACCATACAAACGATAAGTTAGTCTTAAGATAGATTCCAACAAGTAAAGTTTAAAGATAAACTCAATAAAGAACATCGGTTTAAAAAAAAGGAAATTGTTTTTTTTTATTTTTAAACAGATAGTGTCTAAAACTTTTAATCTCTGATCCTACTTGCATCTGCATCTTCACATTAGAGAGTGCTTGTCGACTAGTGCCATTACCCTAATACAATACAAACTTTTTCGGGTTTGCATTTTTGGATAATTCACATTTTCGATGTTCATATTATTAACGTAGTACTGAGTGGTATTTCTATTTCCAAATTTTTCATTTACCAGTGACATAAGTTAAATGTTTGGCTTACTTATTATGTATGGTTTAAGTTCTTTTTTACGAGCGCATATACGTATATGTATTACTAATGTACTTCTACATTAGATTTTAGTTCCAATATTCTGCTCTAACTATACTAATCGAACCGCAGTCATATGGTGTATCGGCTATAATTTGTTGTGCTTCCGCCTTATTGCTTTGTTATTGCCTTCAGTTGCAATAAAAGATACGACTCTTGAAGCAATCATAGGGAAACATTATAAATTACAACAGAAGCACCAAAAAATTTCTCAATCTACATACGAGTAGTTGAATGCTAGACTCTACTGGCGCCACAATGAAACTTTATCCTATTATTATAAGAACCACCTTCTCCCACGCCCCCTCTACTTGCTGTTACTCCCTTTATTCCTATTATAAGCTAATACTATTCTGCAGAGTATAATAATACTTTTTGGCTTGACTCAAAAATGTTGGCATCCTTTCAACTATGTATATACTTTTTCTTGACAGATTAGTAGTGGCATTGCTGTAGCAATGCATATCTCCATAATTCTCGTATCTGTAGCTTTAATTTCCTTATTAAATTTGAATATATAGCCGACATAGGAGAACAAAGAAACACATATTCGTACAAGCGAAACGATATTGCATTCGCCGGAATAATATCGGCTGCGAATGATTACAACCGGATATGTTTAGTACAATGGTGAGCTGATTTCTTAGGTTAATTCTCATACACGCAGCTTAGATTTTATCACTTATTCCATATAGATATATATGTATGTCTTTATGTATGAATATCTAATAAAATTTTATGTTTTCCGCCTAACACTGGAACAAAATAAAAAAATAAAAACATAGGAAAAAAGTTGTGCTATCTACAATAAGGGGATTCCTAAATGGTTTAGCCTGCGGGAAAAAAATCCTTCATCGTTCATTCAAAGTTCATGTTCATGTTCATGTTCCCATTATGTCATTCAACTCCTCCCCGGCCAAACAAGGCGCAGTGTTTTTTTAGGTTTAGCAATTTATATACACCTAAATTATGATCATTCCTTCCCATCCACACCCGAAGGCCAGAGCCCAATGTTCAGGACCTAAAAGTTGTGCCAATACCATGCCATACGATGCCTTGCCGACGCCTGACGCCCGACGATCCAATAAAACTGAGATTGGCTAAAGTCGGCTCATCCTGTTCAACGAAACGAGCAGTCTGGTGGTGATGGACAAATATGGGTGGTTATGCGAAGCGAGTGGCTGTGGTCAATTCGCCTTGGTGTGTCAGAAGGTTGACCATTTCTATGTGTATTGCCTCAGTTTATGAGTCCTACTCATATTTATATGTTTATGAATACTTTCGATAATATCACAAGAGAATATGAATCGTAAAGTGCTTGGACTGTGGGCCACTCCAGGGTTTTATCGTTGGGCAATAATATGTCATACATATAAAATACAATTTATTTCAAATCAAAATCAAAAATTCATTCGTTTTCGTGCTGGTGTTGTTGTTGTTTCCGATTTAAATCCAAATCCAAATGTGGACGGGCGACAGTTTCTAGAGCAAACATACACACGTGCAAAGTGTCTTAACTGTCTATCGTAGTGTCAGTCAGATAGGTTTTTTTTTTACCAATTTTAATTATTTACTTTACTGGTTAGGTAGTGTGAGGTAAGATAGAGAGGGGGGGGGGGGGGGGAGAAACGGGATGAAAATGTCAAGCTGCAAGTCAGTAGCATGAAAAACCGACAACAATGCAAAGTTTCTCTGTGATTATTTTGGTATCCTGGATGCTGCCACAAAAACTATTCAAGTAAAAGCCACATCGTAATACAAGGTGAAATGCATTTGCGTAATTCCGTAATTATTTTATCATTTCTCACCTATTTGCTTGTCGGTCTGTGTGGCATTCTGTTCGTGGTGGTGAAATACTGCATTAGACGGTCTCTAAATGTGGGTGGGACAGATACGTACATTGGAAAAGCAGTCACATGGGTTACAGAAAAGTCAGAGAAAGTTAAATCTCCGGGTCGATGGCCTGCACACTGCCATTCATCGCACAGTTAGACGGTAGAAACTGAAAAAGAACTAGAACGTATAAATTTGTATGAATATGCCATTCACAGTGTGAAGCAAAAACAACTCGATGGGTATGTGGTAGAGAATTTCGAAGTGCAAAAGTGATTTCGTCAACATTTTTAATATACGAATAGCACTGACATTATTTTTTTTACTTTCAAATTTCACAATTAATGATGGCCAGGAAATGTTCACCATAAAGAGTTTTCAAGTAGCTATCACATTTCAAAGAAACCACATATTTGTATCCTGTATGAAAATTTTGGTTTCTATCATTGGAAAACTGAAGGTGGCAGTTGGATCGCTACTAACAAAACGAAACTATGCGAAAATGACATTCTATGTATACATAGGGGCATTTCTCTATTAGGTAAGCCAAACGCAATGTTGTCGCAAGAGTTCTTGCGGACTTTGTTCTTTGACATTTGACACTTTGCTAGCGAGTGAAGTGGTTATGCTAAATACGGTTTTGAAGTACACGTTTTTCTCCACATTGTAAAAAAATGTTTTTTTTTTGTTTATTGTTAGGCTTTGCTTTAGTGAATGATGGACAAAAAGCAAATACGCGCAATTTTCTTATTCGAGATCAAAAGTTAAATTTTTTTTTCCGAGTCCATAGTACTCCTTGCGTGTTCCTTTTAATGGAATGTATCAGCTTTCTGTATGAAGATGAGCAAACAATTCAGTGATAAAGTGACAGCGTTCACCATATCAAGGGTCGCAAGATGTTGTGTTATTTATGTGCTTGAAAAAGGAGTAGTCCCCCTTTACGACGTCACTAAGCAGTCAATAGGCTTTCCTGCTGGCGAACAGCGATAAAGTCGCTAACTTCTTAAAGACATTGGAAAGCATTCGCTTAGTCCGCCGGCATCCTGAAGAGTCATGCCATTAACAGTTAAGCTTATATAGTCCTATCGTGTTTTGAGAAACTTTGAGGTTGGCCTTGATCATCGGCGATGTCATTGCCTGGGATCCCATTAGCGATCCACATAGGGGTATTCAGAGAAGCTTTGCATACTCAAACAAACTCGGAACTAGTGAGAGGGCTCAGCAAGGCTTTTGGTACAGTTTGGCTATCACTACAGATTCAGACAATACGCCCCCTCCACCGATTCTTCACAATATAGTTCATTGCTATCAGGATTGCTTGTATCTCCAATTGAGAGGAATAAAGAATTTTTCCTATCGAGGAGTAATATCTAAGGTTGTTATCCTACAAAGATACCATATCCTACCAGATACGTAAGTACGGTTTAGAAACAAAGCACGATATTTCAGAGTACGTCCAAAAGTGGGCTTGAGTGTAAACTGATGATGAGCATTCGTAGCGAGACAGGTGCTACGTCTGATGGTTTGAAGGGGAGTAATGCTACTGGCGATTTCAATGGAGCATTGGTGGTGGAAATAGCGATAAAACAAAGTGAGACAGGAGACATTACGTCGGTGTTTGAGGGTGCAAATTGACTGACTGATATTAATATCACCTACGAGTTTAATCGCACTGTTTTGAATCCTATCTAGAAGTTGGAGAGAAGAGACCCGGCCAGATCAGAGGGGGTGAAATATTTCTTACATCGCTTGAGGAAACCTAGACATTTCGCAACATTTTTGACGACATCGAATATGTGGTCATTCTAACGTAAGTTGCCACTGACGCACATTCCGAAAATGACAGTTTAATGGCTGGATATTTGCACTTTAAAGACCGCAGACAGCATTGTTTTGGAAGAATTAGATTCTACTCTGTTGGTAGTTCCGCTATTGGTTATGCTGTTAATATCGGGATTTAATGAGAGTAACATATGCTGCCGTTCCCGTTCTACAGCCAAAGAGCAAGGACGGGAGTCCGGGAACGAATTTGAAAACCACAGAATACTGTCATCGACAAAGAAATGTATTGGATTAGAAGTAGCAAACAAGAGATCATTCATGAAAATTAAAGAGAGTGTCGGAGACAGAACGGAGCCCTGGGGCACACCAGCATTTGTTTTGTGAATATCAGACTTGAAACCAACCAAGATTACTTGAATTGAACGTTCCGAAAGGTAATTTCTAATCCACTGAAGAAGAGAAGAAGAGAAGAAGAGAAGAAGAGAAGAAGAGAAGAAGAGAAGAAGAGAAGAAGAGAAGAAGAGAAAAAGAGAAGAAGAGACGAAGAGAAGAAGAGAAGATAAGAAGAAGAGAGTGCTATTGGATCAGACGGCATGTTTATAATGTGGGTGGCCGTGGAGCAAGTGGTAGTGTATTGATTTCCCATTCGGACGGTTCGGGGTTCAATACCAGCCGTGACCGCAAGACATTTTTTCAGGCAACTATCTTGTGAGGTGAATGGTTGCCTAAATACAACATCAAGTTCATTTTCACTAATAATTTAGTCTCCCCATTAATTGTTGGATGCCACCCATGGAGCCAAATAACCACTGAGCCCAAATATCTTTCTCTTTCTCTCTCTATCCAGTTTTCCGAAAAGTTTAACACATGCTCCGGCATTTTAAGAGTAGTCATACCATCTTGAGTGTTAAGTTCTCTAAAAAATAAATAAATAATGATGATCCGAGTCAAAAGTGCGTGTTGCACTAAAGAACACTTGCTTTACCCGGAAGATGTCTTTGGAAGTGCAGTTCCTGTTATAAATATCAAGGAGAGACTCAAGAGAGAGATATTCATGAGTGCGTCTAGAGTGGAGCCAGGCGTCTTTTGGAAGGCTCCATGGAACCGAGAAAGACCATTCCTTGGAGTTTGGTTAAAGCAGCAGTCACTTATTTTTGTAAATGCTTATTCCATCAGGCAACCGGCGTACAGACAGTACAGCTGCATCATTTGCATATGCCTAAGCGGAGGCATTAGAATTATTGAGAACGGCAAGTATTCAGTCTACTAACGTGAATCAAAGCGATGTATAGCGGACGCTTTTTGTTTGCAACTCCCATTTAACCTCGGCATCACATTGGCTGCAGTTAACATTCGCAGTCGGGATAGGAACCTGTATCCAACAGTATTGCTATTATTCATAAAATTAGTGAGCCGTCTACGCCGTGTTGTCTGTCCGAGTAACACTGGAAATGGTTGCGTTGTTGAAAGCACCTCAATTTCGATGAAAATGGCTTATGCGTTCTTCCTCTCGCAGAGTTTGTCTTCAATTTTGCCCAACAGATTTTGAAACACAGCCTCACACAAGATCATACGCGTTGGTACGTATTTTGCATCTTGGACAGAGGATGCATTCCAAAAGCAGTTGTGCGCATATTAAGTTCGATCATTCTTTCTATGAGCTTCAAAATGATTGAAGTTAGATAATAGATCTGAAGCTCTTGGCGAGCCTGTAGCTCCTACTTGGAATATCAATAGTAAATTGCCTCAAAGTATAGAAAATGAGCGCGCAGTTAAGAAGTTTAGAACATTTCGAGATGGACAATAGATGAGAGCCTCGATTATGAAGACTGTCATGGGCCATCTGTGGTTATTGAAGACGGCCACTGGAAGCTCTTCGGTGTAGATAATTTACTCACAGTGGTTAGTGAAATTCCTAAAGGATTTGGTGTAAGCACATCACGAAGGCTCAACAAATACATGTCACATTATTTAAATGATTTTTTCTGTGTACCTTTTGCGTAACAGAAATAAATTGTTTCAATTGTGACATCCGACAGAAAATGAATTTTAGTTGACAACTGATGCTGCTTGGCGCAGTAGTTGGGTCGAAATAAAAAGTCAGAGCATCACTCTAAGCCTCATTTTGGTGTTCTGAATCCAAGCGAAGCCATCAGAAAATGTAAAACAATTGAACTAGACCTATCATGGGTACATTCGGGATTGGTCAATAGGTCCACTCTTTCTATCAGACAGTTAAACCAACAAGCTCATCGAGCTTTTTGTCAATTTACAATTAATTTTGAAAGTATCTTGACCACTTCTTGAAGAACAAAACCTTCAACAATTAAGTCGATATTTGGAACGCCTTTAAAGAGTTCGCCGACTCCAGAAATCCGTGTTTTTTTAATAAATGTGTTTCTCTTTAGAAAAATGTGTAGACTGCAACGGCTCTTATTTCGATAAACATAATTCTTATCTCAGAATTTGCGGGACAACCGAATATAATATCGTGAGGTTGCACGAAAGTATACCTGGATGTGTACGGATAGAAAAAACCTATCATATAGTGTGATTTTGTTTTTAGGTAATTTGAATAATTTTAATAAAACTCAATCGAACCCTTTGGAATCAGTTTAGTTGCTTCTTGAAAATTATATCTTGCAAATGGGTACCAATGCACCCTTTCTTCGGTATTTTGCATCACTTTTTGATGAGATTCTTGTAAAAACCTTGCGATTTTGTTTCATATGTTGGCCCTTAGCTCCGATTGACTCTGGTTTGTTGGCATAAACCATACTTTTTAAATATTCAATCAATTGCTATCAAACGATTGATTGATATCGTCTTTAATAAATTGATTTCTTCACGTCGACCTGTTGAAACTAGTAACTCTCCATGCAAAAAAAATCGCGTATCAATGCCATATATCGCACTCCATTGACCGTAGCCGTATTGCCCTTAACGTTTTTCAACAAAATTAAGAGCCAATTGTTCATTCAGAGTGTACACCGTGCCAGATCGTAGCTTTTGATGAGAGTAAATTCTAGATTTCGAATGTACTGTAGTAGAGTAGTATGTATTGTAGTATTAACACTTCCATACAGCTTAAAATGAAGGCGACGAGGCTTATCAAGTGATACCGATGGATGCAAGCCAAACTGCTGAGCACGTCAACTGAGTTAGTCAACATCGGTTTATACAGTATCAGTGATCTCATTAATTTGACGATCAAATGATTCTTTTTTATGATTCTTTACATAAAGCGAACTGTTCGGAATTTCTGAAGTGTTCAATTTCAATGAAGTTTAATGAGATAGTATGTACTCGTATTATGTACTATCCAATTTTACGAAAAACTTATGCATTTAAAGAGTAGTCATATCCATGAATAAATATTTTGTTATTGCCTTCAAATTGTTTCTGAGTTTTTATATTTTTACAGGGCTAGCATTTTGATGTAGTGTTGTGGGGTCATTCTTCCTATATTCAGAACTTAGAAGCCGTACGGGTTCTGCAACATTTTTTTTTACTTCTAAATACTCCTTCAAACTACCATATGACGCTTTTTATTTTATTAGATTTATGCATTTTTGTTATAATAAAAAAATTACGTGTATTTTATTTTAACTTTATTTTGGGAAATGTTTTCACTTTACTGTATCGTAATTTTACTACTCCTACTATTACTTGCAGAGAGCATATGTATGCACAGAAGGCTAAGGACTTAAGCGAAGATTTCACAGATTTGCAAGTTTGCCGGATAGATATTAAAGATCCCTTCTTATACTACTCGTATCTCTCCAAGCGGGAGAGACCAAAAAATGAAAGAATAAAGAAGGACTTTTTAAGAACAGATATAGAAAGAGGGCAAGAGCGAGATATAGAAGAAAAAGAACTTATAATTCGTTAAAACGAAAAGTTTTCACTTTAGCAGCTATGTTGACGATAAGTGCGATAAACACTGTTAGAATATGAAAAATGCATTAGAGGCAACGCAAACAAATTTCCTTTTTTTTCTTCTTCTTCTTCCTCGTATTCCTAAACGGATTTGCGAAGTTAACTTCTTTTCGAAGGATTTCAATACTTTGCAGAATGCAATGTAACGCAAAAATTGCCTTATACACTCTTTCAATGCACGAATTTCCTTTGCCCTTAACATCCTCGTATTTAAAGTTTTCCGTGATTTAATCAAGATAACCCATAAATAACCCCGGAGGTCGTTCATCAAATCCATTATGGATGAACCGTACAATTTTAATACAAATTTCAATAGGCGTAGCTTAACTGTTGATAAATCCACCAGTTGATCTTACATACGACGGAAATCACCATACGTATGGATGTACATATATACTCGTACCTTAGTATAGAGACCTTTTCTGATTCCTTTAAAAATGTTGCAAGGCGTTGTTATGTGTATCTCTTTCAAGCACCTAATGGCGATGGGAAACTATTCAACCAGAATTCTTTGGTTGAACCACTGATACTGAAATCTCTTCCTTTGGTTCGCATTTTTGCCTTTGTCTATGTCAGTAAGAGTATTTATACGTACCAACATAATATCCAACCCCAGAGGGGTGAAAAAAAACCGAACTTGCAAGGGAAATCCTGACAACTACTCCTTTTCCTGGGTGAAACTTAATCTTTGCAAACTTACCGTGAATTTGCTGGTATTTTTGTTGCTGTTGTTTTTTTTTTATTTGTTTCTTTTTCTTCCGACTTAGTTTTAGTATTTTTTTTTTGTTCTACCCTTGTTTCCGTTGTTGTTATCTAGTTTGCTAAGAGCAATACCGTCATCATCATCTTTATTGAGCCTTTTTGTCTAATGTACAGAGTATAAATCTTTCTTCTATGGATTGCGAATGATGGGCGGCATGAAGGATAGGCAGACTATCGTCCCAAAAAGTAAAGAGGATTTTGTCAGAAAATCCAGGTGCAAAACGTGATCAAGTTCAAAATCGAATTACACTAGAAGGAAGTTTGTGAAATTCTCTCCTGCTTACGAGTATGTCCTGCACACACACAAATTTGGCAGAACTTAAACTGGATTAGTGGTACCCCATCTGAATAAAGTTTACAAATTTGTAGCCAAGGAGGTTGGAGATGCAAAGAGCGGGAGCGAGAGAGAGAGAGACAGAGAGGGGCAACGATTCGAAGGCGACGTGAATTTTGATCGATTGGAATGATTTGCTTGTTTGTCATTCCTGTGAAAATGCTCCCTTACTTTTAATAAAATTTGTAATTCATACGATCACAATTGAATTTAATAAATTGACAAGATTTGACTCTTCTCTAATTTAATTCAATTGAAGAGTCTCTTTGAATTTGTTTAGATGAGCAGAAAACAAAGGATTGCAAATTAATTCGACATTGTCTGTGTGAACTGTGTGTTGTTTGACGTCGAAACTTAGAAGATGTTGGAGAACAATGCTGTAAAAGATCTTTGAAGTCCTCCAATCTTAGAGTTCAATGAATCAACTAACTGCACAATGCTCTTTTTTTATACCTATGTATAATCAAAAAGTATTCTTAACATTTTAAAGTTATAGTAACAGCAAGTAATACCAAGTGTCGTTTTGAATACAATAATCAATGTAGTTTATATTACATTAATCAAAAGCAAATTGCTACCTCATATTGTGAAAAAGTCTTCAATTGGGACGAGTAGTAATTTTGGAGAAGGTAGATAAATGAGAAACAACAGTTCAAAATGTTTCTTCATGTGGACGAGAGGAAAAGAATCACGAAGTACTCGTCAATGGTGGAATCAATCTCAGTTTTCTTAGCTTCCTTCGCAACCTATCTATCCCTATCTTCGTTTTTATTTTTAGATAGGTAGATGCTTTCAATTGAAGAACAGTCCTGTTGGCATCGCTCTATCGCCTTAAATTAATGATGTATTAAACCGAAGCTAGAGGAGTTCTACTCTGTAATTTCGTACATACAAAGAAGAGATAAATTTTTACTCATTGCTCTTCATTGAAATAAGTGAAAAATAGGGAAAATATTTTGTTGTTGAGCGAGTATCTTTGTAAATGTATATGTATGTAGGTTGCTCATTGTGTAGAGTAGTAGGCATCATCATTCTACCTCAGAATGATGGTGTTTTCTAGTTTTTTTTTATACTGGCAGCAATGAGACGAGATATTGAAGACGATTTTACAAATAGTATATATTTATCTGGTTGAAACTACGAGTACTACCAAAAATTGAGGGTACAAAAGTACACGTATACACGAGTATATAATAAAAAAAATTGAAACGAGAAGTTACCTACATTGAAAAACCGAATACCCAGGAATAGGTATTCAATTTTAATAAATCTTATATTGTAAATCGGGAAACTCGAATGGATCAGATTTGCAATATTGAAATAGCATAATATGGTAAATACTTATGCCCATGTGCGCACACTACAATATATATATATAAAGGGTTTTCCAATAGGGACTTGACAACTTTGAATTTAATTTGTGAACGCACTCTTTCACTAATCATCAAACTGTCAATGTCAATTTATTCAGTAAACTCAGCATTTTCATCATGGTAAAGTACACGAACGAGCAACGTCTGTAAATTATACAAATTTTCTACCGAAATTCGGAGTCGGTAACTGCAACTTTAAGAGCGTTAACCCCAATTTTCGGTCGTAATTCTCGCCCTAGTAGACAGGCAATAACAAGTTTAGTGCAAAAATTTGAGTCTACATATTCGTTGTGTGATGTTGCCGTGTCAGTTAGATAACGGGTTGGTCGAAGTGTCGAAAATATCGCTGCCGTTCAAGCGTCCGTAGCAAACGATCCAAATCAGTCAATTCCACGGCGTTCTCAATAATTGGGCATCGCTTGGTTTACACCCATACAAGATCAAGCTGACTCAAGAATTGAAGCCGATGGATCATTTGAAGCTACGTACGTTCTCCGATTGGGTTTTGGAGAAGATTCGCCAAGATGATGAATTTCATCGCAAAATCATCTTCAGTGACGAAGCTCATTTTTGGTTCAATGGGTTCGTCAATAAGCAAATTAAGAGTTATTGGCCGGGTGAAAATCCACATGTGCTTCATGAATCACCACTTCATCCACAAAAAATAACTGTTTGGTGCGGTTTGCATGCCGGCGGCGTTATTGGGCCACATTTTTTTGTCGACGATAACAATCGTCACGTTACTGTGAATGGTCAGCGTTATCGCACCATGATCACCATGACTATTCTTGGCCCGAATTGAAATATATGGACTTGGATGACATGTGGTTTCAACAGGATGATGCCACAAGCCACACAGCACACGCTACAATCGATTTATTGAAGAGTAAGTATGGTGAGCGTGTTATCTCAAGAAATGGGCCAGTCGATTGGCCGCCTCGTTCGTGCGATTTAACGCCACTTGACTATTTTCTGTGGGGCTGCGTTAAGTCATTGGTTTATGCCAACACGCCGACGACGTTGGAAGAGCTCAGAGACAACATTGAATGCGAAATAGCGGCCGTTTTGGCCGAAAAGTGTGGCCGAGTCGTTGAAAATTGGGTCCAACGAATCGACCGCTGCAAACGTGCCCGCGGTAGCCATATGAACGAAGTCGAGTTCTATTCATAAATGTTTTGGTTGTACTTAAAGCCGATAATAAAGTTTTTCAAATATCTCAAATGCTTTGCGTTTTATTTAAAAAAAATGTTGTCAAGTCCTTATTGGAAAACCCTATATATATGAATTCATATACAGTCATTGGCAAAATTATTTGCACAATGAAATATTTACACCATATCACTGCAATAAAGTTATACAACTTTTGAAAAATGCAATATATCACCTATGTTGTTGTTTATTATTAATCTATTAAGTCTTCTTGAAATTGTTAGTAGCAAAACAAAATCAAATTTCAAACAATAACGGTAAAAACCATGAGAAAGAAAATGGCAAAATTATTGTTACAGCACTAAACGCAGGCAAAATTATTTGCACAAGGGCAATTTAGTTCTGTTTACACTTCTGAAAGCCGAAAATTGAAATATTTCATTGTGTAAATAATTTTGCCAATGACTGTATGTATATGCATGTGAAAAGATCATACGACACAGTTCTAATCAAATATTAGAATGGTTTATATGGCTATTAGCATAGGCGCAATAATACACAAAAAATTCTCATCTCCAAAAGTAATTCAAATATAATCCAGGAAAAGATTGGACAGCACGAGAAACGTAGTGGATTTTTAAGAAAAGACCTAGCAAGGAACAACGACCCGGTTGTTCATCCGAAGTCGAGCCACAAAAAGAGGACCAGTGCTATAAGTCGCAAGTGAAGCATTGTTTGAATTAATTACTATAACAAATGGCACTGCCTCTTCAAATGAACGTTAGCATCGATATTCAAAGTAAAGTTATTGACCCAGATGTTTACCGAGCAGAGTGTCAAAAATAAAATAATATAATATAAAAAAGCAATGTCTGTTGTAGTAAGAGGACTCCATCCGTTTTGTACTAAAGAAACATTATGAATGACCTCCAAGTGACCTAAAAGCTAAAAGAAACGATATTTACGATATAGAAACCATACTTGACATCAAAACCGAGTTTTTACGTGAGAGGATAGGATTGATTCGTCACAGTAACCATAGTCAAGGTTTTAACCATGTACAGACTTACTTTTAAAAAGATCCGCGATGCGTAAAATGCATTTCTAAGAAAATTGAGATTAAGGTAAGCAGGCTCATGCAACTGCATAAAATATGTGAGTTAACAACAGACAAATTACATCCAAATACTCCAAACAATTTTCCCACAAACTTTCTGCTGACACTATGTCGGGATGCATCGAATTGCAGCACGCTCTTGTGGAAAACGCTAAATATGAGAAAAATCAGGAAATCACGTATCCGTCGCATGGGCATACGAGTGGGTACAGGTGTTTTGTTTAACTAAACCTAAAGACTTTTAATTAGTGCCCGACCGTATTACTAAAATAATTTTTTTTAGTGGGCGAAATTCGTAGTGCTAGGATTAAATTTGTAAAGCTTCCAAGTGATGCAAAGAGAATTTTCCGTAGGGCGCGAATGAAAGTGTTTCGTTGAAAACCCTTAAGTAGTGTAATGAAGGCCTTGATCCAGTTAATGAAAATCAAGTAAGTTGAGTAGTTGAGTACAAATGAACAACAAGCCAACTTCCACTAAGAATTTAGTGTCCCCATTAAATGTTGGATGCCACCCATGGAGCGATATAACTACTGAGCCCAAACATCTTTCTTTCTCTCTTTATCCTGTTTTCCAAAAAACTTAATACCATTTGCGGCATTATAAGTGTATTCAAACCCACTTGAGTGTTAAGTTCTTTTTTTTTAAAAAAAAAGCGGATCCCGAGTAATAATCTGGAGGAAATGGAGCATATCCAATCCGTCGTTAGAAATCATCACCTGTAATGTTCCTGATAATAGTTCTGTAAGTGATCCTGTAAATAGTTACCAGAAGTGAAGTGCAAATTCAATTCTTATTTTAGTACTCATATATCGTTAATTTTTAGAAAATATACTAGTATAAGAATATGGCAACTGACCCGAACCTTATCCGACCAGCTGTACTAACCTCAACCACGGCCATAACCACAAGCACAACAGTATCACGTCAATGCTCCACCCGATTTTGTTTAGATGATTTCTAATATTGCCTGTAAGGTTTTGAAAAATGAAGATAGGAACATGGTTAAATCTTCAGGACCAGCAAAACAGAGAGGCAATCTGGCTGACATGGACAAGATTCCAGACTTCGTCAAATGTTTACGGGATTTATACGGAAGTCCTGGAGAATTTAGTTATTAGCGGAAGAGCGTAGATCGTATTCTTAAAATCCATGAACCACAAAAGGGGACAGCTACGTATTATGGTATGTAGAGCTTCATGCGTAATAAGATAATTGTTAACGCGGATACGACATTAGAGTTGTATAATACGCCATTGGATTGGAAAACAATTGCAAGGTGCCTAACTCCACATTACGCAGATTAACGGGATATTGGTACCTTAGAGTATCATATTACGTTCCTTATTCAAGGTAATATGTCGATTCAAGAGTTTTACAAGAAAGTCTTCTAGCATATATCTTAAATAAAATATCAGGTATGGAGGTAAGCGCAGAGTCTCCGCAATTCCTTACAAAAACATACAGAGATAATGCACTGAACATTTTCGGCCGAGGCCTAAGAGGAGACTTGCCAAGGCTCCTTAGTAACCCGTCGATTTTCCTCAAGCTGGACACTTAGGACAAAAGTTAGAAAACCGAAACTTTAGATCGCATTATGCAAATAATAATCAATTTATGAAAATTTATGAAAAAGGTCAAAAAGCTACCATCCGCACAACCCGTAGCAACAATCCTCCTCATCAGCACCAACAAGCAATGCACTCTTAACCAAACTCAAAACCAATTCGATAACCAACAGTATCCGTCAGGCCACAACTGTGCTTGCATCATTCCACGGCGGAAACTCCCCAAGAAGACGTGAATAATTTAAATCAAATTGTAGAATCTGAAGACGCATATTATGAACAGACATTGCAAGACTATTTGCAAAGTCAGGAACACATGGAGGAACCGACAACTTCTGAACAAACATTTGAGAATAGCGATAGGCTGACGAAGAATGACGAATTTATCGATACACTCTATAGCCAAAATTATGTCCAATCGAGACTAATTAAAAATCCTCTTCCAAATGATCAATGTTTCTTTGCTAAATCGATAACTCAATATACCTACAATGCTTAATTTCTTTGGTCAAATAGATTGGACAGAAAATCTACAATTCCTGCTTCCAAGCTTGAAACCCTTTCACTGAATCCTTGGTAATAACAGTCTTAAAGCATTATCAACTGTGATTCGCAATGGGGAGAGCTATACGGAAATTATCAATAAAATAAAGATAAAAATAAAAATTCTGATCAGTAAACTCACTAGGCGTAAAACTCAAACACATGTTAACCAAATAAAAATATTGCAATAGACTCGATTACCCAAAAATTCATTTCTTTGTTTGCCGTTTATCATAAGGTCCGATGATGCCGACTTGGGCCGGACCTTGCATTGGAGCAAGTGGAACAGCCGCACCGGTCGCAAGATTATATAGATTCGTTAAATAGTGTTTTGCAAACATCGTTTTTAAATACATTTCAAAATTAACAGAAAATATTTTTCCCACCAACCTAATCGCAACGCGGCAACACTTCATAGTTTACATCCTCATAATAATAATACTCACATCAAATGTACACTGATACCTAACATCAGCTTACAGCCTTGTCCAGAGCCTGTGTCTGTACTCAGTTGCAGTTCGTCCAAAAAAATATACTTTTTCATCGAACCTATAATTTAATATCCACGGCTTTTTTGGAGTATGTCCTTCTGGAGCAGTTGTATCATGCCGCGCCATACGTCACAAATTCCGCGCCATAACGCCATAGTTTTTCAAGCTGAAATCACAGAAAACACTAACAAATGAAACTTCCTATGGAGCAGAGTTTCGAATCTGCGACAAATGCAAGTAGTTTACAACAAATAAAATTTATTCCAACAAACTAAGGTAGACGTTTTCGATGTTGAAGGTAGAAGAAAACGTGTTGTTAGCTCCAATCGCATTGAGTTGTATATTATACGAGTATGCATGTATATTTCACTGTAGGTACGCGCTTGTTATGTTAAGATTATATTGTGTATGTTAAATCAGAGCATGTTTTTTTTGCACAGATTTGTTTTTGGATAATTTTAGAATTGTGCTTTAATTTTGAGAATTTAGAAAACCCAGTGAGTGCTAAAATAATATATAAATAGATTGTCTCTTTTTTGTAATTATTTATTTCTAAAGTGTAAAAACAAGTTCCTGTATACAACTGAGTCAAGTCGGTTAAAAAATATTTTCAAAAAAAGTGTTGCCTTGTAGTCGGGCCTCAGAAATGTATCCTGAAACTATCAGGTAGTGAGTGTAGGAGCAAACGGAAGGCTATTGAGGTAGACAATACAAAACAGGCGCTGCAGTTCAGGAAATACCTTGCTGTGTGTCCTTCAACATCGGTAAGTCTAAGTTACAATATTTTATTGCCTACAAAAAATATTTCAGAGCCAGTTCACGCAGAATCAGCCTCACATGTGTTAAATTATGTTGAAGAAAGTAGTGCAATTAATGTCTTACCAGCATTTGAAGATCCTAAATTATGGTCAATTTTAAGTGATCAAGTTATTCAATTATTAGTGGAGCAGGGTCCTGTTTAAGTAGAAAATTTTGATTTCCCTGTAACTAAAAGCAGGAAGTTTAGTATCCGTTTTTACCAAAGAGATTTGAAAAATGGTGAGAAAACATCAAGGGCATGGTTAGTTTATTCGAAAGCTTCGGACTCTGTCTTTCGCTTCTGCTGTCTCTTATTTTAGAGAGCGAAAAGGAGTATTGCTTTGTTCAGGACAGGCTATAGTGACTGGAGTCATTTGTCAAGGGCTATTCAAGAGCATGAGACAAGTTCCTTACATATGACAGCTTTTCGTCCTAGGAGAGATTTAGGTTTACAAAAAGGCAAAACAATAGACTCTGGAATGCAAAACCAGATGGCCAATGAAACCGAACATTGGAGAAATATCCTGAAACGGCTTATAATTGTCATGCAATTCCTTACTACACAGTCTTTAGCATTTAGAGGAAGCTCCGATGTTTTATTCGAGCAAGACAACGGCAATTTTCTGCAACTCCTGCAAGCTGTAAGTCAATTCGACATGGTTCTAGCTCATTTTGAATGGCAGGCGAAGATAGAAAAGCTATTTTAGACAAAATAAAACGAGCTAAATATTTTTCGATAATTGCATATGGTACGCCTGATATTACTAGGAAGGGACAGCTAACTTTGGTAGTTAGAATAGTTGACCATATTAAAAAAAAACTATGAAGTTAAGGAATACTTCTCAGGATTTTTAGTTGCAGAAGAGGCAACCAGACATGGGTTAACGGAGCTAGTATTAGGTCAGCTTTCAAAGTTAAATCTTGCTTTATCAAGTTGCCGGGGCCAAGGATATGACAATGGTGCAAACATGAAAGGCAAAAATTGTGGTAAGTTAGAATTAAAGCTCTAGAACCAAGAGCTTTGTTCGTCCCATGCTCCTCGCATTCGCTGAATCTAGTCATCCTTGAAACTGTTCAATGTTCTTTTGACGCAGTGGCATTTTTTGATTGAAATCCCCATAAGGCGAATCAGCTGTAATTTACACACAACTATCATACCTTTCTTTAATGGAGTAGTAAATGTGTTCAATAACACAACTAACTACAGTTGTCATCTTTTAAAGGTTGGGGTGGCGGAAGAGACCATGTGACATGCTATTGTGTATTTTCACTGCTTCAGGTCGGGTGATTTACATGACACATATCCTGTTTGGTCTCAGAAGAATATTCATTGCAAGACTGGCACGGGCCAATATCCAAAACATCTGGCAAACAGTGAAGTAGCTTTTATAAGAACAATTACAAAATATGACTACTGGCATCAGTCGGACAATCCCAAGAAGGCTAGGGTTCAAAATTTATTAGGCAAAACTGAACGTCCATTCGGCATTGAACGCAGTTTTTGATGACATGTTTAATTGTAATTTGACTGGACATGGTGTAGATAAAACACTAGTTTTGTAGATAAAGGAAATTATCTACTTAGATTGCAAATGCTGAATATAAGGTGGTGGTGGGAGTTGATTAGGACAGAAGGATGGGGTCCCGTTTACTCTGCTATGATGCATACTGAGCAACCAGTACTAATGTCTGAGTTAAGTTAAATACATATAATACATGAACAAGCTGTACTCTCTGCCGGATCATGCTCATTGACTCTCTGACAAAGGCTGGGTTAAAAGTAGTCGACAATTTGCACACTATAAATTGACTTTCAGACAATTCCCTTTAATCTAAAACTGTTCTCTTCACAAGCAGAATAAAGCTAACTTGTCTGACCATGCATTGAAGCCAAGTTAGGTGTGTCGAAAACTGTGGAGGCGCTGTAGATTCTCTGGCACTGCAAAGGAGTTTGCGGCAAGATATGGCATATATCAGAGGATGGTCCTTTGGGTAAACAGCCTACGATAAGGCGCATTATGTCTTATGTGGGTTGTTTGGGGAATCAAACTTTCATTTAAATACGGTGCCGTTACTTTCACCAAACAATAAATCTTCGAAATGGCTACATACCATTTCGAACTTCCTGACAGGGAAATTCTTGCATTCACACAGAAAATCAAAAACTAAAATTTGGTGATACTCGTATTTTTACGTTTTGAATTGCCTATGATGTTTTTATACAGTTTTTAAGAAAATGTATCTGAATGTGTGTGCGTATATATATATACATATATCCGAACAAAAAGTGGTACTGATTTTAATTTTTGTCAGATGATGCGTCTTCATTATATTTTTAGTAAAATCTGCCGATGACTTTTAAATTTATTAAAAAAACGTAAACAAAATACAATTATTTCTTAAAAATATAGGACTATTTAGACTATCTGAGTTATTCAAGGAATAGCAAACATTTTAGAACCGTCAGTGCGATTTCTAACTACGATTTCGTAAATATGGGGAGTCTCAGATCTGATCGATCAACAATTTTTTTTATAATGAACGCGCGCTCAAGGGGTGTTTGCACATAGCTCGGGCACTCTTATAGGTGATATATACCTCTGAGTAAGAGAGGGATGAGAACATAAAGCTTCCGCCCACCTGGCCAGAACGAAGTAAGGATAGCAATGTTTAAGCTCAAAGAAGAATGTATGCCTGATAAATGGAATCGCAGGACCGTATGACTGATCCACAAACAAGGAGTCCCCTTAACAGCGCCAACTATACAGATATAAGTCTGCTTAACATCGGATACAAGATCGTATCTGCTATATTGTGTGAACGTGTATGAAACCCTTCGCCAACGACCTGACTTAACCGAGACCTTTGATGTCAAAAAAGATTTTAGACAAGCGGACGCGCTCTCATGTGACTTCTTTAACATCATATTTGAAAGAATTGGGCGGAAATCACAAGTGAACACAGGAGGCACAATCTTTTAAAAGCCTGTGCAACTGCCAGTGTACATCGACAATATTAGCAAGTATCTATTGGTATTGAAACTGAAAATAATGGGCCTAGCGACAAAGGCGGGCAAAACCAAATATGTGTCAACAAGAAGGGACATAGTACAATATTGACCAATTGGACAGAACGTCACAAAGACAGGACGTTGTCTACCTTGGACCTGCTATGAATTCTGCCAATTACACCTCAGCAGTAAATTAACGTGGTGCGCATAAGTAGATACAAGGGTCGGTTGAGGTAACCGACTTGATTTAAATTAAATTTTAAATTTGGCTTAATACAAACTTAAAAACTAGAACTTAAAAACTAAAAGAAAATTAAGGTTTAGCGATATCTAGGACTTATCACCAGCGCTTAAAGCTAGGGATGGTGAAAGAGATCCGATTTGAGGGAGAGAGTGCTGCGATTAAAATCGAAAACGGAGAGGTTGGAGTTTACCTTACGCAGCATACGGGAGATTGGTTCGTTCGAGCCATATGTGGTGTAGTCGATTGGTAGATAAAAAACACTGTGACAGCGTAGTTTTCGAGGTTTAGTGTAAAAGAAAATGGAGTTGTAAAGAGCCTAAGAGGAGTCGGTGAATGAAAAGCATTTCAGCTGCGTCCCTTCGTTCCTCAAGGGTATTCAGGTTAATGAGCTTGAGAAGGTCTCGATAGGGAGGTAAGATCAGAGGATCGTTCCAAGGTAGACCTCGAAGAGAAAATTGAAGAAAACGACGCTGGATGCTCTCAGTACGGGATACATGAACTCGTTGAAAGGGACACGACGATTGGCTAGCGTACTCGAGAAGGGGGCGAACGTGAGTGATGTATAGTGATATGGTCACGTACGGGTTGCAGAATACTTTGGCCCATCTTTTAACGAAGCCAAGTGATGACTTTGCTTTAGTAATTATCTCATCAATATGCGAGCGGAAATTAAGCTCCCTGCCGCATAATATGACAAGGTCGCGGATAAACTCAACAAGGGCTTAGGTTGATCGTGGAGAAGATAAATTCGGGGAGGAGACTTGTTGCACTTATGTGAGAAGGTAATCGATTGACATTGAGTTCTAAGCAGTTTTTGATGCACCAGGTGGAAAAACTATGAAGATCTATTTGAAGTAGGCTGGAGTCATGTTGTGAGGAAATGCGTTTAAAAAATTTGGTATCGTCAGCATGGAGAGAAAGTGCGGAGTGTTGAGGACCTAGGAGACTACCTTGAGGAACACCTGAAGTGGCCAAGAAAGGTACCGATAGGACAGACCTGAAACGAACACTATAGAAACGATTATCCAGGTAAGAAGATATTCATTTTAGCAAGATGGGTTCAAAGCTGAGGACGGACAATTTGAACAGAATTAGTTTATGAGATACCTTGTCAAAAGCATCACCGAAATCAGTTGTTACAACGTCAACTACTTTACCACTTTCTAAATAGAGGAAACGAATTCTATGAGCTCAGTGGTAGTTGATCTACCTTTCAGAAAGCCGTGTTGATTAGGGGAAATTAGAGATTTGCACTGGAAGCTTAAGGCTTCGTACAAAATGCTTTCGAGTAGTTTAGGTATATGTGAAAGTTTTGCTATGGGGCGGTAAATAGTGACTTCGCTCTTTAATCTCTTTTTGTGCATCATTGTTATGAAGGAAGACTTCCATATCTGTGGAAATTCACCATGAGAGAGCAGTAACCGGAAGAGATTTGAAAGTGTGGTGGAACACTTTTTAAGAAATATGGATGGAAGACCATCTGGGCCGGGTAAGTATTCATCATTAAGTTGTTGTAACTTATTTTATATTACCGTATGATCAATACTTTGAGATATAGTGGGGCCAGTGAGGAAGTTAAGTAGGTATTTGAAATAAGAGGGATCCGGTACGAAGAAATTATCGGCAAACGATTGTTTAAAAAAAGTAGCAAAAAAGTTCGCTACGGTATGCGGATCGGTTGATGATATATTTTCGTAGGAGAGGGATGGGGGAAAACCTTTAGATTTTTTTTTTTTAGTTAACGAATTGGTAGAAAGACTTAGGATCGTTTATAAGTCTTGATTGCGCACTACCAAGGTATCGCTGGTAGAGAACGTTATAAAGCTGAGCGAATTGAAGGTATAACTCGAGGTAGTTGGAATAGTCAGCAAAGCAATTGGATCGAAGGAAAACTGCCCATAATTTGTTTCTATTGTTACGTAAAGAGCGAAGTTAACTATTATACCACGGGGGGCTCGTACAAGGGTTTTTCTTGCTCGAAAAGGGGACATTGAGAGTAATAGAATTGATTAATTCTCTGTAGAAGATAGAGATAGCATCACTGAGGGACATATTGGCGAAATTAAAAGAACACTAACAAGTCATAAGAAGATGCAGCTGCAGTTGGAGTATGCTGGATAGGAGAGTGGTGGAAAAGAGAAAGAAGAAGTGGTGGGTGAAAGTTATCAATGGACGATAGTGAAATGGGACAGAGTGAGACAGAGGTCTAATTGCAGACCCATATAGTTGGAGACCCCACTAACTTGGCACAAGCTAGAGTCTGTAAACCTATCCAAGAAGAGGCATTCTTTACTCGAGTGCAGTTGAAGTATTGAAATCGCTGAATACGATGATATCATCGAGAGGATCAGATAAATTAATTATTTGATCAATTGCATCGATAGCGAGTTGGTAGCATTCGATAGGTTACGCCGCTAGGATGTTAAAACACATAACGTACAGGGACCTGCAGGGGAGTGTTATCTTTATCGAAACGCTGTCAAGCTTAGAAGAAGTAGAAACAGCGATTGGAGAAGAGGTTAGGTCATTGTGGACGGCCAGTAGGATACCTCGACATGGGGAATCATCTTTTGGACGGGTAAGATCGTCGTCTCGAAAAATGTTTAAGCTAGGGGGAATAATTCCTGATACTTTATATCGGGAATTAGATTATTTTCGGTCAGAGCGTAGACCTCTTTGGGAGAGCGTGAGACTGGCACAATACAGCACGGGTCTTAGATCGCAGACCTCTTACGTTTTGATAGTAGAAGGTAAGAGGAAGCTTATTTCGAGAGGGCGTAGGAGTGGATGGTTGGAACACTGCCAATGGTAGCACGTTAGGGACGAAAAAATTTGTCGTTGTCAGCTCTGCTTAGTTGAAGGTGTGAGATCCTTTTTGAGTGCACAGAAAGCATACCGAAAACAAGGTCGTCTGAGATTTTTTGGGGAGACATATTGAAAATCTCGTGGAACTTGATATATAAGTTCCTCAGATTTGTAAGGTCAGCAGGGGGACCTTCCTACTGCATGATTTCGTTTCCCTCATAGCAAACTGAGTCGGATTTGTTATGCAGATACGCTAGAAGGAGACGTATATTCTCGTACGTCTTTGTTTCTCTAAGGCAGAAGCAGGTCAAATATGGGGCTAGTGGACGAAGATGATGAAGGCGAAGCAGCGGTAATTATAATATAGGAGTGCGCAACTGGGAACAGGTGTTTAAAGACTGGACTAATTGGAGAGGCTTGTTAGTTGAGGCCCAGGCTGACCTCAACTTTAGCGCCAGCTAACAACAACAGCACATTACTGGTAGTCACATCGCAGGTGTTCATGTGAGGATGTTGAGGACTTTTCTGCTGCTAGATGCTGATGTGATGGGTGCCGCCACTGTAGCCATAAAATCACTACAACGGCAACCTTTTCTACCTTTAAAAGAGCATAAGGACTGGTTATTTGCCATAGTGCACTGCTACTCGTATGTAACTAGGTAACTACAGATAGACATAATTTCTTTTTGAAGAAAGAAGACAAGAAAACGTTTGCATATTCCTGAGATCAGCCATTCATATTTACAGTGACCATATTTTGCAGAACAAAATGAATATGTATGTATAACTTAATCTTCCCTATCTTTTCATAGACTTTTTCATTAATTGAATCAATATTAAATGCCTTCCAAGCTAAAAATAAGTGTTGTGGTGTAAAAATGTCAAATTCTTGTCGATGTACATATTAATGGCCAGTTTCAAAAATAAAAGGACGAAAACAGGCCTTTAGAAGAAAGGTCGAATGGTCACCGTAGAGGTATAGTACATAAAGAATGCTCAAGTCTCTATTGTGTTGAATACTACACTTTTCTTTTTGGTTTAACTCTATACTAGTGTCAACAATGAACCGAAATAAGAACAATGCCTAAAGCAGAAAAAGTCTGGTTTCCATTGTTTCGTCTCGATATACTCGTTAGCAAGCCGATTACCAATGGTATTCTTAATTTCTTTTCAGTACGAGTACCTTTCCCAATTTTTCCCATGTTATCTAATGTCCTAATTGTAAATCTGCAAACGTCCTTAAAGTGAAATTAAGTTTAAAAGCTATGCCATGGTGACATCATCTAATAATTCAAAATAAAAGAGAAAAATCCTAGCCATGGACAGAAAGGCGCCACGTTTGTGACGACAAGGCGGGGACTACCCCAGTTCAGCACAGCATCAGCCAGTCATATAAGTACGGCGTCGAGTCCTTCTCATAGCAATACAGCGTCGCCACACTCTGCGGACGATCTCACAACTGAACAACTTGTGCCAAGTATATGTATATCCTTTTTATAATAGCATAAGCATCAGAAGACGAAGGAACGGGTAATACTGCTTTGGAACTTGTATACGAGTGTGTTCATTTGCCAAGTTGCCATGTTGAGCATAGATGGGGAGCAGATTATTTCTTGTTTTCACTTCGTATTTTGTTCCCTTTTTTTTATCATTTGCTTTGATTTGAATCCTTTTTTTTCTACTGTACGAGTAGTTGCAATCTTATATGGGATGCTGTTTGACCCGCTTGAAAGTGGCGATTGTGTGCTTGTAAGGGTAAATATTAAAATTGATGATTTGGGATTATGCCAGAGCTATGAGCTTTCGAGTTCTAAACAAGGCAAAAAAAAAAAAGAAGGAAACAACTGCCACTCTGCGATTTGTCTGCTTTTATACACACATACATACTCGTAACATTAAGTATTTGCTGGTTTGTAAATTGAGCCAAAAAGTATAGACTTCAAAATGCGGGGACATGCAGTAGTCGTCATAGCAGATACTGCTTACAATGAATGGACAGAATTAGTCAACTGGACAAACAATAAATTGATGGCAAACAATGACAAGTACTGAATCTTCCTGTTTGGCGACAGTAGACTTCGATGGACATTTGTAAAGACCCAACTTACATGTGGCTTTGCAGAATTTGCATAGGTCCCAATTATAATAGCGGAAGATTCTAATTAACTTGTTGAGACGTTTGATTAATGCTGCAGTGATTGAACATTAAGCATTGAGGAGATACTCGTACATACGAGTATATACATACGAGTACTACCACTTAATATGGATTAAGTTCTATAGAATCTTGTTAGTGTTGTGATTTGAATTTACATAAATGCTAAATGCACCGACAGTGGAACGTATCTACGAGTATTCCTTTGCAGAATCTTTTGAAATTCAATTACTATGCAGGAAATTCTTTAAGTTGAGTCTGGCCTTCAACTACGACTGATGAATGGATTCAATCGTATACATTTACAGTGAATGTAATTCGTATTAAAGCAATGAATTGTTGTTAATTGAAGTAATTTCATGGTATTGTATTATAAAATTATTTTATTTTACGTTTAATCATAAGTGCCGTAAATTCAAACATCTGTGTCATATACTCGTATAAGACTAGATTTTCTTAAGGCAAATGTTCAATTGGAATTTGTTTGTAGTTATAGTTTAAGAAGACTCTTACAGGACCTTGGTGGAGTGTAAGCCTTTTTTGTACATCTTTGCTGCTCATCCACCTTGACGGGATGAAAGGGTTTGAATAATCTCTAGCAAGAAGAAAATTAGAGCTAGGTTTGAGTGGCTAAATGGCTCTCAAACTCTTTTTTCAGGCGGGGCCAGCTATATCAATAAAATTATAGGAAAGAGAATGCATAACTCCCGGGGAATGCAGTCGTTTGCTTAAGCCTCACTTACCTGGGAAGCTGCCTTGTAGACACCTTACAATGAGTCCAACAATGATAATACAATAATACAACAACATGGACATGTGCAACTGATTATTGTTAAGATGCTTTCTTTCAATTTTTACTATTCAAAATGTTGTTGTTATAATTAATTGTTTTATAAATATGGAATATCTTTTTACTTTTGGTTGTGTGTATAGATTCAACAGTCAGTCTCTTAACGTGTTTTATGACGAGTTTTCAAATTTTTTGTGCAACCTGAAAGCGCCCAATCTTGTCATTCTAGGGGACTTCGACTTGAATTTATTAACTTCAAGTCCTGCCTCACATTCTTATCTTGCACTTACTCGTATTGGTGAGCATGGGTTAACCTCCTTCGTAAATGAGTTAACTAGACCTATCGGGGTAACTTGTATTGATCATGTTCTTGGTCGTTTTGAGAAAATCTCACCAAATCTTTGTAGTGGTATTAACATTGACTTACGAATTTCTGATCACTGCATGACAGGGCTTCTATTTAATTGTTTAAAACATCAGAAACACGTTAAAAATTCGACCTTACCTATAGTTTCCAAAATTAATTTTCTGGAACTGAATCATTTATTACTTTTTGAGAACTGGATGGACGTCTACGCTGAATAGAATGCTTCCAGTGCTTATGATTTATTTCTGAAAACCTTAAAAAACTACATAAGTTCATCAAGTTCTGTAACTGTTGGCCCGCAGGAATAGTAAGATTTCCTTTCCAAAATAATTATCGCCAAAAACTTGGTACAAATGATTTTATTTCTATAAAAATTAATATTATTAAAATCGTTACAATGCTGTATCAGTAAGTCCACTAACGGGTGGTTCTTTGGAAGTATCGCCGGATTACGTGCAGCGTAAGATAAATTCGCTCCCTGCGCTCTTGAGCTCAGCCGCATGGTTCCTCCTCATCAATAATTGGAGACAATTTTAGAAGTGGGCTCGTGGATCTCAAACCGCGTCCTGCTTCCAGATTCGTTAGCTCAATTGGGAAAGCCACTCCTTGGATTTTTCTGAACAACCAGTTCTCTGCACGAGCGATTTCAGCCGGAGTAGCAAAACCTTCCTTATCAGTCATCCTCCTTCTTAAAATGTCTCTGAAGTATCAGGGCTAGAACTCTGACCGCCGAGAACCATCTTGCGCGAAACCTTGGCCTCATCATATCAAAAATCCCATAAGAACTGTTTTCCTGATGCAAATTCACCAAGAATTTAGGATCTAAATCGAGTTCAGTTTCATTAGTAGTGGTAGCTTTCCTGGTGTAATTGGCCAAACAGTCGGCGAGTGTTTAAGGAAGTCCGGTCCCGTAAACCATCTCCTACTTTCGATGCCGCTTAAAGACTCGGTCCACCTAGGATAACTCGTCCTCGAATAATAAAACAAGAAATGAGACCAAGGGGGTCGAAAATTCTCATGGCAGTCCTTAGAATCTCCCTCTTCGTAACATCTGATCCTGGGTCCAACATCTTCTTTAAAAACTCGTGACGATGGATGCCAATACATTCCCAATATCTTGGTGACATAACTTTCAGACTCATTGGGGTCAATGCTGATGAGTTTTGGTTTAACGTTGGCTTCTGGCATCTTATCTAAGAAGGTTCGACTGTTTGATTGGAAACCCACCAAGTCAAAGTTCATTGACTTGCAGATTTGGATGGCGTCTCTACTCACAGCCACAGCTCTCTCAACCGTGTCGTGGCTGTTAAAGTAGTCGTAACGTAGGTACGGTTAACAAGCCCATCGACTGCTTCCGGGCAACTGTCCCTAAAAAGATTGGCATGGTGATTCTTAACAAACTGCGCGGCTGTGGGGGAGCAGCGAGGACCAAACATCATCACTTGGAATATGTAGACTGACGGCTTCCGAGAAGTATCACCGTCTCTCCAGAGAACTCGCTGGCACTGTTGGTCTGCTTCATTGATCCTGATACGATGAAATATTTCTCGCACGTCTGCATTCACTGCAACTTGTCGCTCCCGGAATTTAAAAAGCCCAGCATGTAGTGGTACGAGGTTATCTGGACCCTTAAGCAAATCCGAGTTCAGACAAACTCCATTGACCTTCGCGGCAAAATGTGCTACATCCCTGGGTTTTGGAGGTGCCTTATTCTGGTTTAGCACAATAAACGTTGGGGCGTACCAAACTCTTGTCCAATCGCGCTTTAACTTCTCCTCTGACGTGATCCTTGCATAGCCCTTGTCAGCCAGTTCACACATATGTCGTCTCTTACACTCAAGCAAGTCAGGATTCTTCAACAGCGACCTCTCTAATATCTCAAGACGTCTTACCGCCGTAGGATAGCTGTCCGGAAGTGTAACTTTATCCGAACTCCACAGCAACCCGATCTCGTACTGATCTACAACTTTACGCAGGTTCTGCTCCATGACATTCTTGGCCCGGATGTCTGCCTGACAAACGAAGTTTCCCTGGGAGGTCGTGTTCAGTTGTGAAATGGCGCTGGACCAGATTGTGTAGTTCTTCAGCCTCCTTAATACTGTCGTGGAAAAATAATCTTGAAAATCCTTTTGGTGGGTTCACACAAGAGACGTTGGACTTAGAACCTGAATTTCCGAAAACGGTCCAGGCGAGAAGAGTCTTAAGAGCATGTGGATTTTCGTCTTTCCCAGACCGTTGGCCTCGTACAACTAAAAACTTGACCTGATCCATCCCTAGCAAAATCTTCGGTTTCGCATCGCGAAGATTCGGCAACGGGAAGCCTCTGAGGTGGGGGAACATCTCCTTTAAAACCGAAGTGCCGATATCCTGGTACGGCAATTCTAGATTTTTCACCGTGTATATGTCCCTTAGCATATGTCGTTTAAGCTTATTCACCGCCGAAATATGTAAGTTGGTACGAACTCAGTCCTCAACCCTCAAGACCCTTTTCGACCACTGGAGAGTCAGCTGTTCCGCCTGTGCCTCTAACTCGAGTTCATCGAAAACCTCTATCTCAATCATCGTAATCGAAGAACCATCGTCCAGAAAAGCGAAGGTGTCCACTATCTTCCCATTATTCCCATGTAAGCGAATAGGAACGACTTTAAAAAGTAATTGGCATCGTAGCTCCTACATGCGCTGAATGAAACTGCGGTTGTGGAACATACGGTTGGGCAGATGAATTCAAAGATGACCTGTAATCTGATGGGTGAAGTAACTTATGATGGCGTTTCGGACAACCTCCAACTCCCCATGACTTGTCTCGGGAACACCCCCTCCAATTACGAGGAGTTGAGTCCAAACATCTGAAACAAATGTCCTTGTCCTTGTCGAAAGTGAGTCTTTGATCTGCAGGCAAGGCCTTAAATTCCCTGCAGTCACTTAAAACATGTTGTGGATCTGAACACTTAATGCAAACACCACTGGAGCTTATTGGATGATGAGTCAGCACCCTACGGGACGAACTGGAGCTGCTAGTAGTCTTTTCACATAATGTGGGTTTTGAAAGCTTCGATAACTTCGGCGGCAAATCAAGAAGCTTGTCGGTGAGAAAAACTGCAAAATCTTCAAGGGTCGTACAAATCTTCATCGATTTGTGCTTCTGCCATTCGTGATACAAACTAGAATATAATTTTCCTGCGAGATCGGTTAAAATATAGTTGTTGACGAGCTCCGCTTCCAATCCCATAGCCTTGATATCTGCAACAAAACCGTTCAAAGTCACAGTTAAACTGGTGCACAGTTCTGCCATAGATTGCGCGCAGTGAATCCGTGATAGGAACAGAATCCGTTGCATACCTTAAGCGATCGCTTACGAGATGATATGCTTCTCCCTTCAGAGCCTTCCGTAAACGTCCAACGTTTTCCATTCCGCTGTATCGCCCCTCCAGCGTGGTCGATTTAAACACATACTCAAAATAAGGCCATTCCCTCTTGTCATTACCAGAAAAGGACGGCAACTCCTGAACCTGGTTGCGATTAAGTATGGTTAGTAAATTCGCCATGTCTGACTGATGGCGCAAATGGTACGGGGGGCTCTTCTGGTGGTCAGGCTTGACGTACATTGGAGTGGAATGAGTAGCGTTAGAAGAACTTACCAAAATTTCCCGTTGTCTGCACTTGATGTTAAGAATAGCTTCCAGTCTGGCGCTAGTGAGCCTCTCTGCTTCTGTCGCCTGAGCATTATCCGTAACTTGCTGAACTGAAGCTGCTGAAGATGCTGCTACCAACTGAGTGCGAAGCCTTTCCATCTGCTCCTTTAGGGTGGCAATGTCCCCGTCTCTTTCCTCTACAGCTAACTGGGCCACATTTGCCGCTTCAATTAGATCGTCAACTGAAGCTAACACATCGGCATCGGTATTCTTGGCGACAGTATCGTCCCATTGACCAACAGGAACGCAATCCTTCAACTGGCAAAACCAGGGGGGGGGGGGCGGTGGCAAACAAAGTAGGGTTAAATCCCACACATGCGTAGTGCCACCAACGCCTACACGTTTCGCACGAAACCATGTCGTCGTCATCGGGCAATTTGCAACTAGCTTGAGCGCAGCTCCGCTCCGCGTCTGTGGGCATTGTTAATACAACACAACCACTCTTCAATAAATAAAATGATGTTGGCCCACAGGAACAGTAAGATTCCCTTTCCAAAATAATTATCGCCAAAAACTTGGTACAAATGATTTTATTTCTATAAAAATTAATATTATTTAAATTGTTACAATGCTTCATTATGAATTTACCTTACATTGGTAAGACTTCAAATCTTGCTGGGGCTCAACGTGGGGGTGGCTTGTGATAAAGAAAAACTTGTTCTTACAAAATTCTAACGTGAACAATTCTGTAATGTAATGAAGAAAAAAAAATTAGCTCAAGCACCACGTTGCTATCACAATTACATTATTATTTGCGCACATGTGCAAAAACGTTCAGAAATAAGACTTAAGCCCTGGGTGAACAAATCTCTTCTTAGTAAAATAAAATATAAAAATAAATTGCATCAAAAATTCTATAGACATCCAATGATTTTCTGGGTTAAAAAAAATATAAACGTATTTGTAAATCAACAAACATGGAAATTCGGATTTGCCGTGATAACTATTACCCCAATCTTATGAGCAGATCCCGACGAAACTTGAAACAAGAGTGGAAAGTTATAAACAGCATTACGAATCGCAGTGTATACGAGTATCTGTAGCACTTAATAGCAGTGATGGTAATATCATTGATCCCATAGAAGTAGCGCATGAGTTCAATGATCACTTTGGAGATAACCACTTTCCGGGAAATTCCACTGTTCATTGTAGCTGCTGCAATAGTACTGCTGATAAGTTTTCTATCGTCGGACAACACGGACAGCCACTTGCTTGTCGAAATGTAGTCAGATACCTTGGGATCTGGCTAGATCAATTTCTGTATTTTAACAAACATATAGATGTTGCTCTGGCCAGAGCCAAAGATGCTTTTGCCCTTACAAAGAGACTGTTTTATAACAGCCAACTCGATGCGAGGGTGAAGGTAATCTGCTACATGGCCCTTATCAGGCCCATGCTTGTATTTGGATGTCCCGTGTGGTTCAACGTGAGAGCAAGTTTATTGGAAAAGATTCGGGTGTTTGAGAGGGCTTGTCTTAGGACTTGTCTTCGCCTATACAGAACACCAGAGTCTGAGTACATAAAATTCTATCCTAATGAGGTCTTGTACAATAGGGCGAACCTAATAAGAGTGGACAATTTCGTCATTAAGTTAACTCGAGGGCACATTGCAAGAGCAATGACCTCATCGAACAACCTGATCTCCGGGGCTTTCTACCCCAATTATATGTATCACGAGAGAGTTCGCTTTGACGGCTTTATTCCTCCAGAAGCGTTCCTCTATTTAAATAGCAAAGGTCTGATCCAGGACAGATTGGCGGTGCCGCTAATCTTCTACGTCGCTCGAACAGCTGCGGACAGGCGACTCAACTACGACAGAGACGTCGCACAGGGCAGTGCGGAGCGTCTCCGGTTCAGTAGGTCGGTAGGGAGTCGCGACATGAGGGATGTTGCTCGACAGCACCAACACTTTTGGTGGCTTGTTGAAGGGGAGGATGCTTCGTCGTCGAACTCCTCCGGTGATATTTAGCTTCATGTGAAGCAAGGTGGGCCAGCCTAATTTGTTTTTGCCCATGGCCGGCTTACATAGTTTTTAGGTAGATTTAAGTTAGATTTTAAGAAAAAAAAAAATATATATAAAATGAAAAAAACAATATATATATATATACATATATTTGTATATTAAGTATATATATATTATGTATATATATTATATATATATATGCATGTAGATGTAAGTAGGTTAAGTAGATTAAGATTTAGTTTTAGGTAGTATGTAGGCTTTTAGTTTTAAGTTTTATAATATAATAAAATTAAAATATTCCGTATACTAAGTTTTTAAACATGTTTTCTTAGTTTAAGCTGTAGTTAAGTCACTGTAGAGTAAGAATAAAATCCATCATAAACGTCGAAAGACATAGTATTTAAGTATTATGTATAACTTAGAGTGCCTGCATAGGGCCAGTAAGTTAGTTTAAGATAAATTTAAGTTATTTAAGCTAATTTTTAAGCGTTTTTTTGTCTAACATGTAAGAGTAAATTAAGTAATATAAATAAAAATGCATATAAACTGAAAACTGATTGTACTGCTGATATCCATTTGTGTGGGAATAGCTTCTTTTTTGCACCAATTACTGGCCTTGAGACCCTAAAAGTTATTAATTCCTTGAAAAATTTATATTCTTGTGGTATTGATGATGTTTCTAACATTGTGCTGTAAAATATTGCCTTCTACATCGTTGACATTTTAGCACATCTCTTTAATCTGAGTGTTATGTCCGGAGTTTCCCCCGAAAAACTTAAATGTGCCCTTGTGATAACACTTTTTAAGAAAGGGGATAGAAAAGAGAAAAATAAAAATAATTACAGGCCGATTTCACTTCTGTCTTAGATTTCTAAAATTTTTGAAAAGTCTGTTAAGAACTTTAATATTTAGGTAAAACCAATTTTTTTAGTCCAATGCAGTTTGGGTTTAGAACAGGCCTAGTAGCTGATATCAACCACGATGCGCATCTACTGAGAACCTGGTTCGACAGAAGCTGGTAGTTAGCAACAAAACAAAGCTCATGTTGTTTGGCCGAAGTCCACAGGAATGTTTCGACATAGATGTCATATTTCATATTCCTAACTGCCGTAGGTATCCATATATTGTTGATGTGCTCTGCTCTAAACGTTGAGAAAATGTTTGATGATAATGCCTCATGTCATACCACATGCTTTAAAGTTGAAACTGTAAATCACTTTAAATATCTTGGAGTGACAATTTATCGAAATTTTCATTGGTCCGAACACATTTCAATCTTAAAGCAATACCTCCTTTCTACCATTCGATGCTTTTATCGCATCAACAACTTTTGCTCCAGCAATATATTAAAAACAATTTATTTATATGGCATAAGCTGTTGGGGGGTGTTTACTTAAATAAAATGCAGCAGTTGAACATCCTGCAAAAGTTTGCCATAAGGAAAGTCTGCAAGTTCACTCGTGGGGCCCATTCTTTAAAACTTTTTAGGCTGATGCAAATTCTACCAGTGAGGCTCTTGTACATAATATAGTATAGGGTACTAAAAATTTTCTATATGAGATGCGGCTGCATGCAGAGTCCAATCTCTGACGCTTATAGCTTGCGTGGGAATCTATTTTCTATCATTTGTATCCCTGCCTTTCGTACCACTAACTTCAGGAACTCGTACAGCATTTTATCTTGTAAGTTGTTTAACAGTCTTCCTGCAGAAATACGATCCATTAGAACTTTATTCGCTTTCTTAAACAAAGTAAAACTGTGGCTTCTTGATTTCGATCATGATGAAATTGAAATTTTGGTTAGCTATACTGTGTAATATTTAAATTGTTCAATTCTTTTATTTTTCTATGTATGCATTCGCTTGTTTTTGCATCCTACAATAATTTTTGTTTTTATATTTTTTTTGGTTTGAATTTTTTTTTTTTTTTTAATATATTCACCCCATAACATAAATAACTATTTGAAGTAGCATTACCACTATTCTTTTATAATCTAAAACCGTCGAAAGTTTGCTTTAAAAATTGTAGGAAGAGATACAAAATCTCTACCATTTACTTGTAAATTATAATTTTCAACATTTCTAACTGAATAGAAACCAGTGTTTTCAAAGATAACAAAAGAGACTAAGATGATAAAGCTGTCTAACCACTTTGTTAAGATACTCTTTGAGATATAATGCATGATTATTCCAATTTAAATTACTTACTTTTGTATCTAAAACAACTCAAAATTATTTAAAATTGTCGACGCACTCAACTTTAAAACAATTATTGCAACAATGGATTGAACTGTTGAAAGAACTATGACTATCATCGTTGTTACGGGTATATAAGAGAAAACCTGTGTAACTTGGAGGATGATATAATATCGGCAAATCATTAAACGTTTTATTTTTAACGTTGAATATTATAAGTTTGATTTTATCGCTGATAATAAGCCTGTGTTTTACAAACCGTTTTCGTAGGTCATAGTTTAAATCTGAATAAACATTAAGCAAACTTTTATTTGAGTATGAAAGGGCAGCATTATATACAAACACTGTGAACAAGAACTGATTTGGGTACCTCACAGCGGCTCAACCCATGATCAAGCGGCGGAGGAAATAGTGAATCGCAGACTAGCGAAAAGAGCGAAATAAACCTAACCGCCGCAAAGAATCAATCGTCCTTGTTTTATCCTAAGGGACCGCCGTAAGGCGTAACTTCGCGAAGTAGGGACGCAGCTTTAAGCTAGAAATGAGGTGCTTGTTTGTCCAAGAACACGTTTTATTGTTGTATTGTATATCTGCTTATGGTTCCACTCGTTGTGTGTATGTGAATATGTGTGGGTGGTAGTATGGGTGTGTTTTTTTTTTCTCGCACTCTACCAGCGGGACTACCGTCAGATTCTTTGTTTCAAGAGAGATGCATTTTTTTTTTGGTTTTTTTAAAGCACTTAACACTTAAGATTTGAGGGGGAGACTAAATTCTTAGTGTAAATTGACTTGATGTTGTATTTAGGCAACAATTTATTTCACAAGATTTTACTATAGTTGCCTGAAATAAGCCTTTCGGTCACGGTTGGTATTGAACCCCGAACCGTACGACGGGGAAGCAAATACACTACCACCTAGCCACGGCTACGGTTTGGTTGGTATCCTTACTCTTTCCAACCATCGATTTTTCTTCATGATTATTGCTGCAATCTGTTTAACGGCATCCCATATTGCACTCGATATTAACATATGCTTCACAATGTTCTTGAGAGTCGGTACTTCTCCATTTCTTTCCTCCAGATCTCTGCGCTCTATACGAAAGCGTGGACACTGACAAAATAGGTGTAGTGAATCCTCTCTGGCCTCTCTACAATTTAAAGACATAGGAGATTCATCAAGGCAAAATCTATTCAGATAAGCTCGGATGCAGCCATGTCCGGTTAGGAGCTGGGTGAGATAGAAATCCACTTCTCCGTGGATATCCATTATAGGATATCCGGTATAAGCCGGTGGGTCCACCTTCCTTTTGAAGACTGATCCCATCTCTCCTGCCTTGTTCTCATGCTTCGCTGTCTTTCTTTCAGCTTAATATCTTTGTCTGAAGATAGGGATTCCTGGATTTTGGCATTAAAGGCCCTTTGTAGTTCGCTAACCAAGATATCAACTGGTAGCATTCCGTTTGTAACAGATATAGCATTACACTGCCAAATTAGCACAGCATACTCTCAGTGCGCATAGACGGTTGACGGAGTAGTTACTTCTTGTATAAAACATAATTTTCACTGCGTTGGCCCATATTGGTGCCGCATACATTACTATGGACTGCCCCACCCTTGACAGAATCAATCTCCTTTGTTGTCTGAGTCCTCCAATATTAGTCATTCTTCTGGATACGTCAGCACCCATCCGAGTAGCTTTGTTGCGCATTCTTTCAAGATGTTCGTAAGCGAGGCTAGCGACGAACATCGCGCCTAGGTACCTGATCACCGGCTTTGACGTTTTATTTTGATCGCCTATGATGATTGTGTCTCTTTTCTTGCGACTGCTTACTAGTGCTACTTCCATTTTGTGTTCGGCGAGCGCTAACCCGTTTCACTTTTCGTATGCATTCGTTCCCAATGCCCTCTATTTCCACCAAGTGTTTCGTCGCCACAATGATTGCAATATCATCGGCAAAGCCTATGATTTTTTCCTCATTTGGGATTTCAAGCCTTAGAAGCGTGTCATACATAATGCTCTACAGGACTGGACCTAGTACTGCTCCTTGTGGTACTTAGCCAGATATATGGTACTGTACTCCATCTCGTCATCGAAGAGCAGGAACGGTTTCTCAAAATAGCTTAATGTTATTTTAACTAAGAACCTTGGCACCATCATTGCTCTAAGTGCACTTGCTATACATCCCCAATTTGCAGAGTTGAACGCATTTTTGACGTCCAGTCTTATTATAGTACACCATATTTCTTTGCACCTCCTCTCCATCTGCTGCCCTGAATAGCTTCTTCCAAGATTGTAGTTACCCTCAGTATACATCTATTATAGAACGAGCTTTTCTAAATTCATACTGCTTCATTAATTGCGATTTCCAGGCGGTTGCATATGATTCGCTTCAGTATTTTACCCATTGTATCTAACAGGCATATGAGACGCTAGGTCGGGGCTCATCTGGTTGTTTTTTCACTTAGTCTGGAAAAATCACTTGTGTTAGAGACTTGTATTACATATCCACAAATGGTTCTGTGTTTGTTTTGATGGTTAGCTTAAAGGCCTTATTTGGTATGCCATTCAATGCAGGTGACTTATTATCATCGACTCGACTGCATACGTCCAGGAGTACTATTTCCGCGACGGTTGCGATCTACATCCTGAGGTGCTTCTGTAAGCTCTGCTGGTGTTTGCGGTACAAATAATGCCGATCCTTTTTTTTGCGTTAGAATAGGGCATGAGTGTGAAGGTGCCCTAGTGCCTTTGAGTTTTGTCATGACTGTAATGTAGCGGTGCCCCAAGGATTTACATCTGCTTGCCCGCAGAGCTTTTTAAAGCTGTTGTTTTAGCTTCTCCGGATGCGTAATTTCAGATCCATACTCATATATTTGTATAGCATCTGTAGATCCTGATGGGAGGACAATCTTCTGGATTGGTGGAATAGATATCTCGCTCTATGCTATCTCTTGGTTTCACCAGTATACTGGTGGCTCCCGATTTGGTGACGTCTTCCGAACCATGGATGCGCCGCAATCCCTTGTTACTTATTTAGTAACCCCAATTGCCATAGCATTTGCTCTTCCTAGGTTTATTGTAGACTCTCCAGAAATAAGGGTAAAGGGCTTAAGAACACTTTGAAATAATATTCTCCTTCACTTTTCCTAGCAGAAGGGGATGTATCAGGAGTGTTAGACGATTACATATCCATATTAAGAGTATTAACTTATAAAATAAGGACGGATATAGGGGGCGGCATTTTCTTTCACTTTTCTTGCAGATCATAGTATATTTACTGTAGCGGAGGCGGTAAAACAAGCGATGAAAAGGATAGTGTCGATTACCATATTTGTTAACAGCCAGGCTGCCAGAAGGGCCTTAGCTGTATTCATGACCTCACAGATTTATCAGATCCGTGAATAGAACAAAGCGGCTGAGACTCATTCAAGCACTTGCATCAACAACAGACTACAATCAGAACCACTGTATGTGTTAGACCCCTTTCAACAAATATTGTTCGAGAAAATAATAACCTCATGCAGCAGTTTTAAATAATAAAAAGTAAACGTAAGCCAGGGATATGAGTTTATTAAACATTTAAAAGATCACTGGCTGTCGTTTGGACAGTCCATTCAGTTCTACTATAAGCGTGCTAAACATGCGATTGCATACGAGTACAATTAAATTGTTCTTTTACCGAACTAAATTTCCATCGTATACATTTAAAGTTAACACCTCGTTATTGGTTTTAAAAATTCATTATGTTGATGCATGACACCCGCGAAAATACAAACATACATAAAGCTACTTGCCCTCGATGAAAAGCTGTGGTTTCAACATTATACGTGCTATTAGATCAACACAAATTGCAGCCTTCAATAAAGGATTTTTGTGTAGAAATCGTGCCCCAACACCTAACATGTGCCACCATTCATACCAAAACGATTATCGTTGATAAACGTAATAACCTTCTCATTGAGGAAGAGAAATCCTTTGCAATTTGCTACCCGCATCGTTTTCCAAACAACCATCACACTATCCTATCACATAATGTTGGAAGGTAAGCTCAAAGTTCCATCATTGGTGCCTGCGTGCTGTCATGGTCAACATTACTGGACTCACCTACTCCAGTAGTCCTCGTGTGCAGTAATTTATGTTAATTTTTTTTTTTTTTTAATATAGTATTATAATCTATCCCCAAGCGGCATAGGCAGGTTTGAAACATTGAAACATTGGTTGTTATGGTAAGGGACGGTGCAAAAGCAGCTCTATGGCAATACTCTGATCTGTGATGCAGTAACGTTTCGGTAGGTAGGTTTCTGGTTTGTTAGCTTACGCGGTACGGGCAGTTAATTACGCGCATATGTAAATTGTTGACTTTTAATAGAGCGTACCATGCAAATCCATAATAAAATACGCTTCATCAACAATCAGGCGTTTTATTGCATTTAAATTGTTATAAGCCCTGGTACGAGTATGTAGTTGCTTGCATTTGTTGCCCTTTGAGCATCGAAAGCTGTTAAGTTGTAGCTCTCAATTTTGATGCTTGATTTATGCTGACTTTCATATTCAATTTTATTTAAATGTGTGCATCAGATTCACGCAACCTTAACTCGAGTTGTTGTTGTTTTTTTTATCCTTTTTTTTCAAAAGGCCCCTTCGATGCGATTAAATAAGAATTGATTAACAATTTACATGGTATGTATTTACTCTGAATAGTAACTTCACAGTGTCAATAAATTCGCTTATGTCCTCCCCCAGTGGATAATTTGCAGACAGAGCCAATACCAGAAATAAGAATGACACTTTACTCGTATTTTGTATTTTTTAAGTTGAACCGAAAACGGAATCTACTCGTATCCATACATCTCGTATCTGTTTGCGGACCGACCATATGCGGTCATACGATCGTATCTGCTATGCAGCAAGAACACGTTCTGGTATGTGTGCTTCACATTTCTATAATGGCTAAAATGCCATTCTAAGCCGGCTACCAGTACCAAGTATAGAACTGCGAGTCAGCTTTCAGTAGCAGTAGCAGTAGCAGTAGCAGCAGCAGCAGCAGCAGCAGCAGCAGCAGCAGCAGCAGCACACACACAGTAAATGTCACCAACATTTATATGGCATTTTTGCCCGTTTATCTGCATTATGACCCCTATCAATCGTTGTTTTATATCCTCGTTTTTTAGTCGCTCGTTATCCTGTGTAGTGATGGCAGATGAGGGAAGTCAGGTTCAAATATGTATCATATAAACCCACAGCCACCTTTGGTGTGCTCTGCCTTCCCAATTTTTAACACCGTCGACAAGCCAGCGAGTGAACAGAAATCGATTGGAGTACGGGGATTTTGGCCCGTTCGGGAATAGTTGTTCAATGTCGGTTCTGTCTCCTGTATATCGTTCGTTATTTTTTTATTTTTCTTTCTAGACACGACCTTTTTCGTTTGTGTCATCGTCATCGTCATATGACAAAGTTAACTTTGAATAAATAAAATGGCATGCCACACACACATATTTGCCTGGCTATAAGTCAAGAGGGAAGAAAAATAGGGAATAAAAAAAAGAAACGAAACAAAAAACAACAATAACAAAACAAAGGGGGTTGCTTCGCTATCGACTTAGCAAACGCCATGGATATTCATGACAATCCTTCAGATGGTTTAAATTTGTTCATATTTCAGATAGATTTCGTTTGGGGTTTAGTTAAGCTTGAGAATCGGGTGTCAGGACGGCACTCAGTAACAGTCCTGCCAGGGCAGGAACTCCGGAGACAATCGTTTGGCTGTGTTTGTATATGTGCAAGTGTTTGTAGAAGTTTAGCTAATATTTGCGAATTAGGTGTGAGTAATGGGGGTGTTGGTGTTTGTATGTGGGATGATGATTCAGGGAGCATGGGATCATTTGTTCATGTTACACAGTTAACATTGTATTGCCATTTGCACGGGTGACAAAATCTCAAACGAGTTTATACTGGCATACAAGCTAAAAATTTGTTTTGCTTCTTTTTTCGTTTTTTTTCCATGTGCTGTGAGTTTTTTGTTTTATTTCCTTGAGGAATATCGTTCGCCTTTTTGATTTGTAGATTTTTATTTTCTCGTGTAATCGTCTTATGCAAAACAATAGGAATATGAATATTTCAAGGAAAGTGCCAACCTTCAAATTTTTTTGCGACACGATAAGAACGAGTGTTTAAAAATATAAACCAATATATGTATTCAAATTATGTACGTGGAACGACCCATCCCTCATAAATAAAACTAAGCCTGGCTACTTTTTGGGCGAAATTCGTCTGTAGGTACTGTATGGTATCTATCTTTCTTCGCTTTTTCAAGTAGATCGCCATATGTGGATATTAGTTCACAAGAAGTTAGCACTAGTAACTTACCATAAGTACTGTTGCATGCACTCGGTCAATGCTGTTGCTCTATTTGTCATACGGCACGGACAGTGACTGAGTGTATGTAACAACTGACGGATAAGTTCTTCACTTCTCTGCATGTCTGTAAATACAGGCCAGATGTTTTGGAACTTAGGGAAAAGCAGGGGGATCCCCACCCACACGCTACCTAGCTACAAACTAGTGCAATTATTCTTCTCTAACCGCGGTCTCGCCATTCACGTGCGTAGTGATGTAGCTTACCAAACTCCACCATAGTGTAACCCCTGTTCCAAGCCGGAATTCAATTTCATGTAGTTAGAATTCCATCTCCGTAAACAAATTATCCACTACTACTTTATTTACAGAAGCCCCAAACTCGATAGCTATTCGACCTCTAACGAGTTTGATGCGCTGTTTGACTCCATTCAAAGAATTATATCCCTGTATCCTCATACTGAAATCGTTATTATGGGCGATTTTAACATATACAATTCTGGGTGGCTTCGACATTCCGAACAGACAACACTCGAAGGACGGTATGTTGAGATCTTCGCTGCGGAAAACAAATTCACCAGCTTGTAAATGAGTCCACGCGAATACCAAACATTGATAGTCATATCGCCGATACCCTGCAACTAGTTTTATCTTCTCGCTCTGATAGGTACTACGTTGAGGTGCTCTCCCCTCTAGGCTCGTCGGACCATTGTGTCATATCAGCTAATTTCTCGTACACTGACCTCCCGGTTAGAGAAAAGAATCCATTTGGCAATACTAGAATGTCAATTAGAGCGCATTTAACACCTTCTTTAGGTAAGTTCAAATACTGGTCGTTATGTTTCCTCGATACCAAGTGGATGCTGCTGCTAATATGATTACAGACAATATTCTCTGTGGAATGAGATCTTTTATCCCTCATCGTATTAAGAGTATCAGACCAAGAGAAAGGTATGATACGACTCGAGCTGTAAAGAGGCTGTCAGGGTTAGAGAAATGTTTTTTTCGATCCTACAAGATTAACCCAACAGAGGAAAACCGAAAGAAGTTCATAGGAGCCAGGAATGACCAATATCGCAAGGGTAATAAAAGGTTTTGGTAGTTCGCCAATAACATCAGAACTGCTGCCTCATCCTCTATCCCAACGCTCATTTACAATGACATTTCAGCTGTAAGCTCTTTAGATAAGGAGAATCTGCTTGCTGCACACCTTGCGGCCAGCTCAACACTTCCAGATTGTGCTTTGTCTCCACCTACACTTGAGTACGTCCAATCTTCAATGGGACGAGCCCACTTTCGCACTCGTGTAGTAGCAAGAATACTTAAAGATCTTAACATAGATAAATCCGCTGTTCCAGATGGCATATCTTCCATTCTTCTGAAGAGGTTTTCTTCCACGCTGGCAAAACCACTCTTTAGGGCTCTTTCCCAGAAGATGGAAAACAGAATTGTTGCAGCACGTCCCCAAAAAAAGGCGAATCTTCTTTTCTTTCCTCCTACAGGCTCATAGCATTTACGTCCCTTCTTTCTAAGGCCATGGAAACGCTGATAAACAGTCAGCTCATGAAATATCTCGAAACACGAAAACTTCCCAATGACCTCAAGTACGGTTTTCGTAGCAGCAAGTTCACTGGTGATTTGATAGCTTACCTCACCAAAAAGGGAAACCAAGGCGTACATCAATCTGGCGAAAACAAGATAGTTGGATATGATATTTCTCAAACATTGCGTGCTCTTGAGATCGATGAATCTCTTCTTCAATGGATTTTAAATTACCGTTTGGAACGTTCGATTGAAGTTGTTTTGGATGATTTCAAGTCTGCTGGTGTTCCCAGGGTTCTCCGTTCTGTTTCCGACACTCTTTTTAATCTTGATTAAATAACATATTAATTTGCTGACGACAGTACTCTCCGCTTTTCATATTCGTTCCCAGACTCTTCGGCTATAGAACGGGAACGGCAGCGTATGTTAAAATCATTAAGTTCATCACTAATTGGGGAACCTCCAACAGAGTGGAATTTAATGCTTCCAAAAAACCATGCTGTCCGCTGTCGTTAAAGCAAAAAGTGATAGTGTATTGGTTACCAAAGCGGACAATTCGGGGTTCAATACCAGCGCTCGAAAGGAACAAGCAAAATTACACCATTAGTTTTGTCTACCATTAAATCTTGGATGACAATTATGGAGCGAAATAACCGCTGATCCCAAAAATCTTTCTTTCTCACTTTTTTCATATAAACTTAGCGCGTGCTCAGGCACTGAGTAATCATACTCAGTGTTAAGTTCTCCGTCCCCCCCCCCCCCCAACACAAAAAAAAAACCCACAGCCATTATCCATTAATGGGACTTGCATCGTTTGAAACCGAAAAATTTTCCATTCTCGGTAGCTGTGTGGATGACAACCTACGTTAGAATGGCCATATATTTGATGTCGCCAAAAATGTGGCGTAATGTCTAGGTTTCCACTAACGATGTAAGACATACTTTTCCCTCTCTGATTTGGTCTCAATATACATCCGCATTCATCCGCCCAAAATTGGAGTAAAATGCGCACATCTGGTCAACTTCTATTAAAACCTCTCTGCACCTTATCCATTTTGTAGAACTATATGTTAAATTACCAATTTCAGTAGAAAGATATTCAATAAGGTATCAAAAATCTGTGTAAGATAATGTGCGGTAACTCAATAAGTTAATTATTGTTTTTTTTACTGAAAAAAAAGAAGAAACTTGTTAGAATAAGTGATTAAAGAAAGATTCGATGACGGACTTTGCTATTGCAATGATGTGAAGGGCTTGTTTTAAGAAATCGGTACTCGGTGTGTTCTTTTTGACTGGCTTAGTTCATTCATAGAGAGTTCCAAAAAAAATTTTTTTTTTTTTTATAAAGTAGCGCGCGCTCAAGATGTTAAGGTACCCTTAAAATGTTTGCACACAGCGCTGCCCTTCTCCACAATGGAAATACATTTTCAGATATACCCTCGGCTTATTTTGTGATACTCAAACAAATTGCAAAAGTGTGAAAATGGTGCTTGAGAGTTTAAAGTGTCATATATAAATGCAGTACATCTGGCTAGCTGTACCGGATTTTACTATGCTTGGCTTTCTGGTGGGAACGCAAGGCAAGTATACCCAATATCTTTGCTACCTTTGTTTATGGGACAGAACGTAGAACAGACAATTCGCATTACCAGCAGCACTCATGGTTTCAACGAACCGAGTTTGGGATCGGAAAACATAATGTTGAATGTGACCTAATTGCTAAGCCTAAACATATATTGATGACTCCATTCTGAAACTTTACAATATCTAAAAACATTGTCTCCTAAGTCATCTGAAGCCACAGTAAAAGCTAGTGTTTTCGTTGGACCACAAATAAAGAAAATAATAGCCAGAAACGAATTTTTACAGCTCGTCAATACGCATAAAAGGCGAGCACGAGACAGCCATAAAGTAGCGGTCCATGGTTTTGTCGGAAACATAAGAACTGATTTCAAATATGCTTGAAGACTTTAAACTCACAGGTTTCAGAATATCCCGTAAAGTGGATAGATACGTTACCAACGAATTTACAGACAATATGGCTGCCTATTCGGAAAAATAAGATTTGATGGATTTTGAACGTCGTTATCAGGACCATTATGAGAGAATGCTGGCAGATTATATTTGGGGGCTAATTTGTACAAGACAGTCCATACAATCCCAAGAGAAGTACATTTTACTAATTTTTAACAATTTTTTTGTATTTTTTATATATTTTGTTGCTAAAGTTATTTGGTTTTAGTTAGTTTTTTAATTATAAAAAAATTAGAATTCGATGCAAAAGATTATTTTCATTTTTAAGTGCAAGGTGAGCCATAATGTATGAACTTTGCTCCGTCCTCCTAAGAACACATGTCCTCTAGTCCCAATTCATCCAATTAAGAGATGAAAAATTTAGTGATCATGGCCCGCCAGTCCACAGTGCTCGTTTGACCTGGACCATTCTAAAACAAAAAAAAAATGGTCCAATGACTCCTCCAATATAAACAGCCCACCATGCAGTGACTTTGAGTGGAACGTTTTTTTTGTTCAAGTATCAACATTGGTGGAATGGGCCTCGTCACTCATGATTATTTTTAGGGAAAAATCGTCCACCTCGTTGTTGAGATTCAGGAGGACGTGAGCATAGGTTAGATGCGATCCACGGTCAACACCCATCAGCCGATGGGCAGGCATTTTCGGTCGAACGAGGCCTTCCAGGGCTTGCTTAGTCCAGTGTTCTTCCAGTCTCTACGAGTCGCTAAACGCCGCATTGAACGAGCAGTGGGAGCCATAAAAACGGGCACAAAATGCATGTTGTGCGAAAATCACTGACAAATTTTTCATCAAAAATATCGTGACGATTATATTATTTCATGTTCTTCAGGAGTATAGCTCTGCTCATTCACACAAATTCTAATTCTGTTTGCTTCATTGACGTTCGACACCATCTACAATACGAGGGGCGTTCAATATAATCTCGGTATCGATATGAAGGAAAATGCGAATTCAATTTAAATTATTTTTATTTTTCAATATAATCTCCCCTAAAATCAATGCATTTGTTACATCTTGAGATAAGCTTTTTTAAACCCTCAAAAAAATAAATTTCCTCTTTCTCTGCAAAATACCCATTTATTGCCGACTTGAGTTCTTCATCATCCGAAAATCTTTTTCCACGAAGACATTTTTTCAAATCCGGAAACAGGAAATAATCACTAGGGGCAAGGTCTGAACTATAGGGTGGGTGTTGGATTTCTTCGAAACTACAATCTCGCGCAGCAGCCTTGGAAACTCGCGCCGTGTGAACAGGAGCGTTGTCATGAAGAAGCAACACACCCGCTGCGAGTTTACCCCGTCTTTTCTTTTTAATTTCCTCCCGCAAATTATGCAAAGTGGAAGCGTAGGATGTGGCGTTGATGGTTTCACCTTTTTTTTTGTACTCAATGAGCAAGATTCCCTTTGAGTCCCAAAAAACTGTGGCCATGAGCTTCCCGGCAGACGGAGTGACTTTGAACTTCTTCGGGGGGTCTGTTCCTTTTTTATGCCACTGCATGGACTCTTGTTTGCTTTCAGGGTCATAGTGGTGGACCCATGTTTCATCCCCAGTAACAATTCGATCCATAGCACCGTCCGCGTTCTCACTACACATCTCCAAAAGCTCTCTACAGCATGCGATTCTCACTTTTTTCTGAGGCGCTGTGAGCATTCGTGGCACCCACCTTGCACTGACCTTTGAAAGGTTAAGATGGTCATGAAGAATGGTGTGAATGGTACCAATTGAAAGCTTGGTGATCTCTGCCATCATTTTCACCTTTATTCGGGCATCCTCAAGAACAAGTTTTTCGACTTCTTTGATGCTTTCTCCCGTACAAGCAGTAGCCGGGGCGCCGGAGCGGGGGTCGTCTTCAATGCTCTCTCTGCCTCTCTTGAACTCACTTGACCACTTTTGCACAGTTGATAATGAAGGTGCGGAACCCTGGTAAACAGCCACCATCTCTTCATGAATAGTTTTTTGACTTTTTCCTTGCTTAGTGAGAAATTTAATTACAGCGCGATGCTCAATTTTCACCATCATCGTCTCAGTTGCCATTATGATTCTGTTTAACTAGAGATAAAACGCGAATTAATAATCACATTTATATGAAATTTTACATGAATGCACTAAAATAATAGTATTACTTGATAAATAAGTAAATTTATATATACAACCACAGCTTCACCCCGATACCGAGAATATGTTGAACGCCCCTCGTATCTATCGTACTTTCCGATAGTCTACATTATGGCTCACCTTGTACAATAGATAGATAAAAAAGAAGGTTTTTTAAAAGCCGTATTTTTATTCTGACAGCTATGTACATAAGCAAACTTTTTTAGTAAGCCTTTTTTGTTTAGTTATTAGGGTTGGAGAAATAAGAGCCAGGCAAGCAAAACCCAGACTTAAAATTTATGTTGACCGGTCGAATGTTATAAGACATTCTTCACAATGAGTTTAGATTTTATTGCTTAAAAAAATGTTCCTTCAAACAACTTTCATATAGACTTTTGCGAATTGGATTGTTTTTTAATTATTATTTCCTTGCTAAGAATGATGTGTATGTTATCTAGTTAAAAAGAGAATGTTCGGTTCGAAAATGTTTGAAATATATATAATTTGTCAGCGCTGTTACTTTCATGAATGACTGGCACTGCAAAAACTCATTTATCTCACTTACATACATACAAGTATGTTGAATTTTTTCCAGGCTCTTTTAGATTTTCCGGATAATTTTGTTCAATACACTTTACAAAAAAAACTGTCTAATATAACATATATTACACTTAAGACTATAATACATAACATAAACACTTTCGAGCACCCCTTTATTGCTGAATTGACAGCATTGTCATAAATCGTTTGTCTATTCCCTACGCCTAATATAGATTGTCAGTCCTTCTGTTAAATCACACTTATCATTGTTTCTAACAACCCTCATTAGCTTGCTCTCCAAATCATTGACAATTAAAAATAAATACACATCCCAGGGGATGTACTATTAAGGTATGTATTTTGTACGTTTTTCTATATCACTTTTGATATCCCATTTTTGAATATGCGTTGTACAATTTCTTTCTGTTTTAGATGAAGACGATGAGGTTTCACATCTTCTCGCTACTTTCATTTATTTTTAGACAAGCTATACATAATTGTGCTGTGGTTGGGATTGGTTTGCCACTTAAAGATAAGTGTGGAAGGTGCTTATAATTGACATATATGTGGTTTTGCGCTTATATCAATTACACTAGCCAAAGGGTAAATATGCCTATGGGAATTTTATAAATACAGTGGTAATTAAAAAAAGCAATAAACCTAAAAGTGTGGGCTTTCATCTGACGTGGGATTACACAAATGAATGCCATAGAATTGTCGTTGATCATGCAACTTACGAGTATGTGCATGTACTCGTATGTACCTATAAATCGGCATCTGCATTTGAAATAAATCGATAATATTGATCTCATCTCGTTTAAATAAAATTTTCAGTCTTAAATCCGTTTTGGTTGTTATATTCCCGATTTGTTATAAGCAATTAAAAAAATAGCAGTGAACCTAAGAAAGTAGCATTTAGCAAAAATATTGAAGTTTGATAGAGTCGACAAGACGGTGGCATCTTTCGGGGAGTATTGATGTCGAAACCAGCTCAAGTGCCGCCCACATCTCGTTATTATTTCTTGATTTCCCAATGGTGATGCAATATCAAGAGAATACTGGTGCAAAATTTGTCAACTAAACCCAGCAATTTTTTTCACGGTTTTCCTTGTCACATGTTGTTTTGGTCGTGATAAAAAGCTACACTTTTTTGTGTCAAATATGGACGTTTGCGCTGTTTAAAATATAAAGCTGAGTACAATAACGATCAGCATTTACCATTTCATGTACACTCTAGCATTACCTTCTCCTGATGCACACCAGTTTTTGTTGTCGAGGGAGGAGTTTCCCACTGTAATATTGTAAAAGTTCCTTTGTTTATTGTAATTTTTGTAAACTATCTACTTTTCATCTCCAGTAACCTGACGGCTTCATTTTATGCCAGGCCTATAATATTTTTTTCGCTAAATTCTTGTGGTACCGTACAGAAAGTTTTGTCACAACAACAAGTGATAAAAGCAGTAGTCTGACGAAATTCAAGCTTGATTTAAGCCCTGGTCAACCCCGGGCAGTTTTGCTAAGTGCTAAGGGGTGGGAGTATTAGTTGAGATGCATGGGAAGAGTAAAGGGTTGACTTGAGGTAGCTTTTACTTAGAAGAGACTCAAAGATACGTTGGATAGAGTTGACTTCGCGTAGTATTCTGGACATGGGTTCATAGTTTTCATAATTCTTTCAGAGATGCAACAGAGCAGGGTGAAACCCGATGAATAAAAAAATGTCACCAACTGTCACGCTTATGGGGTTGTAAGTTAATATTTTTCAGGCGATTGAGATAAGGTGGAAAGTGGAAGCAGTAAGTAAAGGGGCGACCCCTTAAGGCCGCATGGATAAACCTTCATTGTTCAGATTCTATGCGTAGTATGTGGATGATGTAAAGAAGTGACCTGTCCTAACCGACGTAATCGAGAAAAGGCAGAACAAAGGTTATATAAAGGGATTTAATAATAAATAGACTAGCGCTTGACAAAACTGAGAGTAGAGTTGGTTTCTCTTATGAGAACTAGGTTAATTAAGTGTATGTTATATTACAATATATTGTAGTTTGGCATTTTTTTAGCTTAAGCTCGGGAAATTATTTCTGGCACCAAGTGGAAAACTTGCTTGGCCATTTCGCAGCAGAAAACAGTCAGATGGAAATGAAATGTGCCGCAAGATTTTGATGCCATCTGCGTGTATTGAAAAAAAAAATTGACAATGATACAGTTAACACAGTCAATTATCAGGATGAATAAGAAAGGACCGAAATGGCTGTCTTAACGCACCTCGGGGTGCTTTTATGCGCCTGGATACTACGAACTTAAAGAGGTCTTTTTCACTTAGCCTCTTTCATTTGAGTACGAAATAATCCACATCGGAAGAGCTTTGGAATGGAAGGCAGTTTTTTGATGGGCTTATAATTTAGGATTTAGGTCTTTCGGGCCTTTTATACAGGCCTTATTAGTTGTGCGTTTTCCTAGGAATTGGGAAAAATAACCTGTCAAACGGCGAGATGAAAAGGAACTATGAAAGATTGTGCCAAGTCATTCACACATTCTTCCAAAATGAAGCGGGCAGAGTATTCGTTCTTAGGTTTTTCAACCTTTTCTTTCACTAATTCTGGAGTACCGTCTACCGAAATCAATGACGTTTGTGGATAAATTGAGTAATAATTTCTGGATGAAAGACACTTCTATAGAAGTTAATGTAGGATTTTTCTGACATCTGATGGTCTTCCTAATCGGGGTTCATCGTTCAAAGAAAAGTGAAAGAACTACGTATGGCATGTTCGAGCTGTTACCGTGGCGCTTCTAAAGGCTCCAACATATCTTTTTTATCTGTACGTACCGCGATTTTATGCTGGTTGGGAAATATGTTGGCCAATTTGGATAGAGCAAGGTTACTGGATACTTCATAATGATGTCCAGTAGCAAATTTTCCCACTTGTTTGCTCTTTTGCAACCTCAATTACGATGCCGGCTGTTGAAATCACCCCCGAGTAAAAATTGTTCATTATTAGTGATAGGCTTTCTAAGATCACTCTTATAAAAGCCAATCACTTCAGCATTTGAAACTCCCCCGGGAAAGTAAACGGAAACTATTTTAATTTAGTATTGTCATTCAATGTTAATTCAACACCAATTGTTTCAAAAATAACAGTTTTTACATTTGGTAACAATTCTTTTTGACTACGATGGCAACTCCACCCCCTATTTCATTATCACTACGATCAAATCTATGACACTAATAATCATTGTGTGAGACGGAGATGCTACTATTAAGCCACGTTTCAGACACAAGACACACATCGACATCATTATCACAGAGAAAATGTAAAACTCAGTACATTTATAACGAGTACTCCTGGCATTCCAACATACGAGTAATACATTAAGAGAATTTGGTTTGCTGACATGTCGCAAGCTGCTTTATAACATTAAATTGGTCATATTTAGATTTACATGTATCGGGTTTTCCAATAAGGACTTGACACCTTTTTTTTTAAATAAAACGCAAACCATTTGAGATATTTCAAAAACCTTATTATCGGATTGAAGTACAGTCAAAACATTTATGAGTGGAACTCGACTTCGTTCATATGGCCACCGCGGGCACGTTTGCAGCGGTCGATTCCTTGGACCCAATTTTCAACGACACGGCCACACATTTCGGCCACTATTTCGCGTTCAATGTGGGCTCTGAGCTCTTCCAACGTCGTCGGCGTGTTGGCATAAACCAATGACTTAACGTAACCCCACAGAAAATAGTCAAGCGGCGTTAAATCGCACGAACGAGGCGGCCAATCGACTGGCCCATGTCTTGAGATAATACGCTTACTCTTCAATAAATAGATTGTAGCGTGTGCTGTGTGGCTTGTGGCACCATCCTGTTGAAACCACATGTCGTCCAAGTCCATATCTTCCAATTCGGGCCAAAAATAATCGGTGATCATGGCGCAATAACGCTGACCATTCACAGTAACGTGACGATCGTTATCGTCGACGAAAAAATATAGCCCAATAACGCCGCCGGCATGCAAACCGTACCAAACAGTTATTTTTAGTGGATGAAGTGGTGATTCATGAAGCACATATGGATTTTCACCCGACCAAAAACGCATATTTTGCTTGTTGACGAACCCATTGAGCCAAAAATGAGCTTCGTCACTGAAGATGATTTTGCGATGAAATTTATCATCTTGGCGCATTTTCTCCAGAACCCAATCGGGGAACGTACGTCGCTTCAAATGTTCCATCGGCTTTAATTCTTGAGTCAGCTTGATCTTGTATGGGTGTAAACCTTACGCAAAATACGCCATAATGTGGTCTGAGCGATGCCCAATTCTTGAGAACGTCGTGGAATTGACTGATTTGGATCGTTTGCTACGGAAGCCTACGGACCCGTTGTCTCACTGACACGGCAACATCACACAACGAATATGTAGACTCAAATTTTTGCACTAAACTTGTTATTGCCTGTCTACTAGGGCGAGAATTACGACCGAAAATTGGGGTTAACGCTCTTAAAGTTGCAGTCACCGACTCCGAATTTCGGCAGAAAATTTTTATAATTTACAGACGTTGCTCGTTAGTTTACGTTACCGTGATGAAAATGTTGAGTTTACTGAATAAATTGACAGTGACAGTTTGATGATTAGTGAAAGGGTGCGTTAACAAATTAAATTCAAAGTTAACTTAGTTACCATATCCATGGTAAGAGAGCAAAGTTTGTCTTGAGTGAAGAGATCACTCTCATTGACGATAGCATTTTGATTGTATGCGGTTGCATTTTGGGTCCATTGCTGTTGCGGTGCACGTGCTTGGAGAGCGGCTGGCGATGTTGATGGTGTAGGCCCAGAAGGTCTGTTTTGCCTCGGGAGGCTAGGAAAGTCGCTTTTGCTCATGTAGTTAGGTACAGTTCTTTTATGAAGTTTTGGCTGGGCCTAAGTCATTGCTGGATTTTTGTTATGATTTGTTTTACGTCTTATCTCGAGGTATTTTACTCTTTGGGGACTAGTTGGTATCAGTTAATTTGTGATTTCCCTGGCAATTTGCGCATTTAGAAATGCCTGCGGCAGTGCAATCGGCAGTTTTATGGCTTATGGGTTGAGAGCAATTTGCACAGTACGTTTTGATACTGCAGTTTCTCTCACCATGCCCATACATTTGGCAGTTATGGCATTGAGTTATTTTATTTTTTAGTCTTCGTTGAAACTCCCAACGCACTTGAGTATGGAGGACGTACCGAATGTTTTTTTCTTAAGTCCGCAATTTTAACACTTTTTTTTTCAAGGAAAACTATATAGAAAACTACTGGATAGTGATCATAGTTCTTTTTTATCATTTTATTAAGTTTGCATTGTAAACCGTAAAAGCTCTTTCACTTTTGAGGTCGTGAGTGGACTATTGACACAAATTTGACTCTTAATGCCGCGCACACTAAATTATATGAGGTTATGCACTCACAAAAAATTTTTATCCTTATGGATGTTTTTTTAATTGAATAATTTTAAAATTTAAGTTCTTGCATCAAATTGTGAACAAACTCTGCTGATTTTTGAATTAACTTAATGGGAGGGGCAATTGCTTTAGTGACATTTTCCGTCGTGGACATGTCATCATCATTTCCACCGGTGTCACTAGCCTTAAACATTGCAGGGGTTGCCAGTAATTGCTACTGGTTGACATTATTGTATTTTTCTTTTGCACTTTCGCCATTGAAGATCTAAGATCTAACAGAAAGAAAAATACGGCTTACTCATCTAAGTAACGACAATTTTGAAGAACAACTTTGAACTTTGTCTCAGGTGTATCTTTCCTTTTTTATGAAAAAACGACAGAACTTGTTTTTATACCTAATAGATTCATCATGTTTATTGTTTTTGTGGTAAATCTAGGATCATATTCTGTATTAGGTGGACACATAACATCTCTTTCCGCCATTTAGAATGATATCGATCTCATGAGTCCACAATATGTTCATCCATATTTCATTGGATCACTACAGATGATCTCTTGAAAATTGCAGCCTCTTGATTTTCTTGAGAAGCAGAGTTTAAGCGTCTCCTAACGGAATGAGCACCACACTCAAAATTTAGTTCATCAACAACCAGATTAGCTGTTGAAGTTCTTAAAGGATGCCATCATTTTTTTCTCCAACATGATTCAACTTTCTCCTGCCATTATTTCTCCTGCTAATCATTTCGAGCATCCCAGGAATTTTGAATTCTTTCATATCCTTGTCCATTATCTCCAAGCGTTTTGATTAACTCGCATCTCTCTGATGTGCACTGTATACCACGACCCACTTTCATGGGGTAAAAATAAAAAAAATGATTCAAAACATGAAATAGAAGCTTTAAACCCACTCATATACGATTAAAATTAAAAATTAAAGCAAAAACATAATTTTTATAGGACAAACTAAGGGTAACCGCTATTATTTTCCTCGCGTCAAAAAGTCAACAAAAGATGCAGCACAAATTAATATTTTAAAGTTGAAGTGAGGCTTTACCGCCTACAATATGATATCACATAAACGTCTTGTTGTTAATGCATGTACTACATATTCATAAAACAGTCATGAAATTTATGAAAATATTGCCTTTGAGGTAGAGCTGCTTTTGTTTTACTCGCCACTGTATATACTTGTATGTCAATAGATCGAAATTTTTTCCCACATAACATTTCCACCTAAATTCACCTTAAATCCCAAGTCAAGCAAGTAAAAGATAATATTGATTCAATTAGTAAGTGTATGTGTGATATGGATAGTTTTTTGCAAAAGACATGTCCACTTCATTTTTCCTATCCCGAATATCTTTTCTCAATGTCCCGGCTTCAATTAAAACTATTATCAAAGTCAATATTCTTAGGAATCCAAAATAAATGTCAATCACCCTCTTACCATATTCAATCTTCGTACAAGTATCATACTAGAGCGCACGCTACATTCAACCTAAGAGAAATCAATCCTTGGAAAAGTTTTTTTTTTTTAACAAAATAAAGAAGTGAAACATATCTGGTGGTAGGAAAGCAAAAGATAGAAAAAAAAACTTTCACTTTTGTAAGTATTTGGTTTAGTCGTAGATCCCTTATTGGGGAGAGAATGCTGGACGAAAGTTTTCTTCGATCTGTTCACTTCTCCCCTTATGGTGAGGTCTAGCGAGTTCACAATCAGCGATAACACCTATTAGTAACAGCCCACCCTGGTTGCCCCACAAAGTCTACCATCTCCATTTCCCATGGGATAATCTATAAATGTATAAAAATATTGATTGATTGGGTGCACTAGCACTATGTATGTCAATTTGTACCAGATACGAGTACCTGCTATTCATTTAAGGTAAAAACATTTATAAAACTTACGTGACGTGTGCTTAACTTTACTTACACATGGCCAATACATTCATATTTATATCATATCTTTCCAATATATTCTAGTAGATACTCGTATGTATGCATATGAATATTTAAAGACTCGCTTTTGATTGCTCTAAAATGAGTTAATAAGGGATGACTTATTACACGAGTACATTTGTATATACTCGTAGATATGCTCACACATTTTTGTAGCATTGTAACGCACGACCTAACCTAATTACGAATGACAGATAGAGTGGTAGTTTTTAAGACACCACCATCATCATTTTTAAATATTTTATATCTGAATAATTTCTCACCCTCTAATTAGTAATCGCCGAGAGGGGTAAGTGGGCTAAGCCTGTACTATGGTTATATGTATTTGTGTAAACATTTTAGATGCGTTTGACCTTAAGGCGAACAATCAGAAACATGCAAAGTTAATCGCCGCTGTCGTCTTGGTTGTCGCGTCGTCTTAGTCGTCGTCGCCAAGTAAGTAAATCGCTGAACGTATTCGTATGTATTTGCTAGTATTGTAGCTTCTTCCCCATCACTGAGCCCAGACATCTTGGCAACAGTGAGACAACCGCATAATAACAATGGCGTCGAGCGAATATTCTTATATTGATTTCTTTTTCGGATTTTGCTTGTCTTTCAAGATTCTTTTGCTTTGGGCCCCCCTATTCCTTTTGCCTTTCAGTGGTCTGTTCACAACTATAAGGACATAAAAATATTGTGTACGATACCATATAGCAGGGGAAGCACTTGTCGTTTCGTTGTTTCCAATAAAAAGAAAGTATGACTAAAAAAAAAAAAAAAGAGAAAAAACTACGTTATGGATGGTTACCATATCCGAAAGGCAAACAACACTGTAAGTGGAACAGGAATACGAAAAGAAATAGGCGGAATAATATTGACATTAACATATAGTTGATAACTATAATACATACCTATACCTACGAGTACGTAGCGAGCTATAAATGGTAAAATGTGGCAATTAATGGAATATTTTCGTGGGTGGATGGATTAAAAAGAGGCAGACAAATAGGTTTTAATATGTACATACCAGTACACGTAACTGCTGCTTGCTTTCGTATACAGCAATGTAAGACCTTTTGGGGAATTGGTGCGAAATATCTTTGAATTTGAGTTGTTGACACCTCTAACATTTATTATTAAGTGTGTATTCGAAGAAGGTCTAAACAAAAATAGCAACTGCGAAAAAGAAAAATTCCATAAGGATTATATTGTCCATATTCATATTAAAGTTACTTGCTGGAGTTACTTTTAGGAAGGTAACTGTCTAAAAAATGCTAATTTTTGAAGTAAATATTTATACAGCACACACAGCATACTTTTTAGATTAAAAATAATTCAGATAGATACGAGTATATGCAGATAGTCTAATTCGACTCAATATTTGCTTGATGATTTATAATTTTTAATTTCAAAAATCATTTGAACATGGCTAATAATTTTTTTTCGAATTACATTAAATAAAGGAAATAATAATTAGATTTAAAATATAAGAAAATATTGTATTTCTACTTTTTGTGATGGTCAAACGGTTATAATTTGATTTCAATATAATATTTGCGTTTTACACGAATTTTAAAGGAGAGTTTCATTTTAGTTTTTTTCTGTGTTTGTTGAATGTGATACAGAAGTAAGTGAGTCTCCATCTTGTTACCGTCGTTTCGTCCTCCGCGGTATCAGGAAAAAACTTTGCCGACTGCTCGATGGAGTAATAGTCGTGGGTATTTATGATAAGGGCGCCATGCGATTATCCTTTATCCCCAAAAGCTCTACGGCGTCGAATCGCGACTCTGCCAGTAAAATCCGCGATCCCCTTTCCTAGGTCTAAAACAAACGAAAGAAACCCAAAAGCGAGACCATCAAAACATCCCAAAACACCCTATCGCCACACTGAGGAAACGGAAGAAACCCTCCACCGCCGCTTCCAGTTCAAAGGCGCAAGAAGAAGAAAAAAAAACACTATTCGCCTTAACTTGAACAGAAACCCTTTTTATTAAAAAAAGAAAGACAAAGGATAATCGCGTGGCGCCCTTATCATAAATACCCACGACTATTACTCCATCGGCAACATTTGTTCCTGATACCGCGGAGGACAAAACGACGGTAACATTTTGGCGCCCAACATGCGGCTTCAAAACTCCAGTACTGTCAAGATTTATACAGTCGGTTCGTCAAATTTTATTTTTTTTTTTTTCTTTTTGACTCGGTTCGTTTTTTTTTTTTGTTTTTTTTTTATCGGTCGTTTGTAGATTCTTTTCTTAAGTCGGTTTTACGGATCGGTTTAGGGTCTTACTTTTTTAGTTAGGCGAGCAGGGATATCCAGTATGAGTATCAATAGGCTGAGTGCTGACGAGCTAACGTACGAGCTAGACATTAGGGGCATAAGTGCTAAGACGGTGGACGAGATGAGGAAAGTGCCTAGAATAGCTTTGCGTAGGGATTCTAGCTTCCTTCTGAACACATACCCATTTTCCTATGAGGTGGACGTAGCTGCTGTTCAAGCCAAGTTGTATGAGATCGCTAAACTAGTCAAAGCATTTCAGGGCGATTAGAATGCGGGCGAGTATAAGAAGATAGTCGCCGAATCTGAATGGCTAGTAAGGCGTCTAGGAAAAATTGAAGCAGGGAGTGAGGAGGAGAAACAGCATGTGGCTTAGTTCCGTAGGAATGTCATCGATCTCCTTGGGGAGTTAGACGAAAGGGCCAATATTGACCCTCAGTACAAAGCGGGAACAAGTGAAGATGTCCGAAGGCCACCACCTGCACCACTTGTGGAAGGCCCCTCGTCAAACCCACCAGTAGATCCAATTCCCGCACCAACCGACTGTTCGTCTCCGTTTTTTCCTCTTGGTAACCGTGTACCGGTAATGAAGTGAGGACTCAAGTTCAAGGGTGAGTCGCATGAGTTGTTGTGTGGATTTCTCGAAAGAGTTGAGGAGCTTAGGGAAGCTAGGGGCTTTTCAGAGGCCGAATTATTCCAATCGGCTTTGGATTTGTTTGAGGGCAAAGCCATTATTTGGTATCGGGCGAACAAGCCGTTTATCCACAACTGGAAAGGATTGGTGAGGAAGATGAGGGAAGAGTTTCTACCCCTAGACTACACTGACCGTTTGTGGGAGGAAATTCGCCGCAGAACGCAAGGCCAGTCTGAGACGATAGGGATCTACGTCAGCAGTATGCTTGGTCTTTTTTCAAGGCTCAGCGACCCATGTTCCATCGACGTGAGACTTCGGCAGATTCGCAGGAACCTTCTACTTTTCTACCAAACTCAATTGGCTTTGGCGCAAGTTTCTTCCTTGGATGACCTCATCAGAGTAGGCCGTCAACTAGAGGCGACTCGTTACCTTGTGGAGAATTATCACCCACCTCCTTCTGGAAGAAACGCTCCGCTACTTGAGCCAGATCTGGCGTATGTGGATGTTGGTTCAAACGAGGTGAATGCCTTTAACTCTCGCAGGGAGAATTCAACATGCTTCCGCTGCCAACAGAAGGGTCACATGGCCAGAGCATGTCCGCAGCCCGTTCGCTGTTATGGCTGTGGGTTGCAGGGAGTTATACGTAGGCGCTGTCCGCAATGTTCCAAGTCTCCGGGGGTGTCGGGAAACGGAGAATTGACTCAACCGAGGGCGGGACAGTGAGTCAGAAGAGTTTCTCACCCGCAGTCGTTAGAAGTAAGAAGGGAGGGGTAGTAGTAGGGGTGGATTTTTTATTAGCGGAGAAGGAGGGCGATAAACGCCCATATCTTAAGGTCGAGATGTATGGGATTGAGTTGTTAGGGTTGCTGGATTCCGGAGCTTCAAGGTCTATTGTAGGTGGTCTAGGGTGGGACAGACTTGCTTCTCTCCATTGCAAATTAGGCAAAGTAGACTTACCGGAAGTCACTGTAGCGAATGGTGAGGGGGTCGCGGTGCTAGCGTCGATAACGGTGCCGATAAGGGTAGAGGGGAAGGTAAAAATCATAGAGCTGTTGGTCATACCGGCGTTGAAACATTGCTTGATACTGGGCGCAGATTTCTGCGAGAAATTTGCAATCATTCCAAATTTGTGTGTTAGGCAATGGGAATTTCACCAACCGATAGCGGCCATTGAGAGTGTCAGTACCTTAAGTGAGGAGCTGAGGGGGAAACTTGCTAAATTTGTTGATGAGGTATTTGAGGACATGGGGGAAGGGTTGGGGTGTACCAATCGGGTGGAACACGTTATCCGGACGAAGTCCGAGCCCCTTAAACAGAGGTACTACCCAGTCTCACCAGCTGTTCAGACTAACATCAACAGGGAGGATGATGAAATGTTATCATTGGGGGTCATTGAACCCTCAACTAGACCTTGGTCGTCCCCCATCCTCTTAGTGAAGAAGCGAGACGGTAAGTTCTGATTCTGCGTAGACTTTCGCAAGCTTAACAGTGTGACCGAGAAGGATGCATACCCGATTCCCTATGTGTCGGCCACATTGGACAAGTTTACGGCGTTTACGATTCTCGGCAAGAGATTGTACCAGTTCCGACGAATGCCCTTTGGCCTTCACAATGCCCCGGCCACTTGGCAACGTTTTATCGATACTGTCCTTGGACCCGACCTAGAGCCAAACGTTTTCGTCTACCTTGACGACGTTATTATCCTAACAGAGACTTACGATTAGCACCTGGAAGTTCTCGTAGAGGTTCTCGGCAGACTTAGAAGTGCAGGCCTAAAGCTATCCAGGGATAAATGCGAATTCTGAAAGCCGGAACTCCGTTATTTGGGATACATCGTTAGTAGCAAGGGTTTGTCGGTAGATCCAGAGAAAGTTAAGAGCATGGTAGAGTACCCATCACCAAACAGTGTAACCAGTGTTCGGCGATTTGTTGGAATGGTGTCTTGGTACCTTCGTTTTGTGCCCAACTTCTCTGATATCGTTGCCCTGATTACCGAGCTGTTAAAGAAGAGAAGGAAGTTTGTTTGGGGGGGAGAAGTGCGAGCAGGTTTTCTTCACACTGAAAGAGAAGTTGGTCAGTGCTCCGATCTTAACTTGCCCTAATTTTGAGCTACCGTTTGTGATCCACACCGATGCTTCGGGATTTGGCATTGGTGCAGTCCTAACACCGACCCTAGACGACCCTACGGAAGGAGAACAGGTTATTAGTTACCTTAGTCGGACACTTATGAGGACAGAACGTAACTATTCAACCACTGAACGGGAGTGCTTAGCCGTGTTGTGGGCAGTGGGAAAATTGAGACCTTACATAGAGGGGGGTACCTTTACAGTTGTGACGGACCATCATTCGCTTGTCTGGTTGAACAGCTTGAAGGATCCTCAGGGTAGGTTGGCTCGGTAGGCCGTAAAATTACAGCAGCACGACTTTAAGGTTATCCATCGTAAGGGCAAGGAGCTTTTGGTTCCAGACGCTCTTTGTAGAGCAAATGGGGATGTTGCAGAGGTAGGGATAGGAGAGACAGATAAAGGAGTTAGGGATAAGTGGTTGGTAAAGATGCTAGGTGCGGTTGCTGCTTCTCCGGAAAACTATCCTAATTGGAATGTAGAAGGTACCACACTTTTTAAGTTCGTACCGGCAAGGTATCCGAAGTTGCCCAGGAACAAGAACAGTGGAAGCAAGTACCAGCAAAAGAGGAGAGGGGTGCGATTCTCAAAAAGAATCATGACGACATATTGGCGGGTCATGGAGGGGTTCAGAAGACATGCGACCGCATTGCACAAACGTATTTTTGGCCCAAAATGAAAACGCAAGTGGCGCGGTACTTCCGCACTTGCAATATCTGTCAGTCTGTCAAGCCCAATCTACATAAACCAACGGGCCTTATGTGCACCCGGACGAATGTCGCGCGGCCATGGGATATGCTGTGCATCGACCTGATTGGTTCATTGCCGAGATCCACACGGGGGTTTATGTATATCCTCACCGTGGTCGACTACTTCTCAAAGTTCCCACTGTTCTTCCCGCTTCGATCACCGACAGCAAAGGCAGTTACCACCATTGTAGAAGAACAAGTCCTTTTAGTGTTCGGCGTGCCAAAGTGTATTGTGTGTGATAACGGGGTCCAGTTCAGAAGTAAAGAGTTTGGGAGCCTCGCCCGGGATTATGGTATAACCATAGATTTCACGGCCTTCTACCACCCCCAAGCCAACCCGGCGGAGCGTTTCAACCAAACACTCAAGACCAAACTCAGGGCTTACATTTCCGACAACCACCGTGAGTGGGACTCCAACCTGCCCAAGGTGAGCTGTGCGATAAGGGCTTCCACCCACGAAGTGCTAAAATCCACGCCTTTCTTTGTGCTTTTTGGAGATGCCTCTTAAGGGCACTAGCGATACAATCCCTCCCGAAGGTTTTGACGTAGAGCGCCCAGGTGAGGTCGTATTGCGGAATAGGCCCAGAGCCCTGGAAGAGGTCATAAGCGACGTACGTGCGAAGATTTTGGAAGCAGGGAAGAAGAGTTCGCGACAGTACAACCTGGGGAGAAGGGCAGTAGAATTTTTTCCGAGGGAATTGGTGCTACGGAGAAATTTTGTGTTGTTGGATGCGGCGAAGTATTTCAATGCCAAGCTCGCACCGAAATATGTAGGGCCATTCGAGGTTAAGAAGAGGGTGTCCCCATGGACCTATGAGCTGATAGGAAAGGATGGAAAAGTCGGAGCAAAGGACCTCAAAATCTTCAGTAACCCCAAAGAACTCTTGTTGGATAGGTATCATGCGAAAACCTTACCAATGCCATTGTATTAAAACCATAACAATCTATATATATGGACCAGGTGTTTTGGCACTTAGTGCAGTATAGGTAGATCCTCTGTCACACCTCTCAGATCACTCAAATCTAAAACTGCCTGGATATGAATTTGTTTCATTATTTTTGTAAGTGTCTGGATAATAATTCGACCTTCAACGGGGTTGATGTGTTGAGATTTTCGCTTCCGAAATCAACTTGGCACAGCTTGTTGATGAGTCCATGTGAATACCAGACGTTAGTAGTCATACCGCCAACACCCTGAACTTGTTTTTAACTCTTTAGCTTGAAAAGTATACTGTCGAAGATCTCTTACTTTTAAACTTGGGTCATATCTGCTAGTTGTATCATAAACAGATTCTTTATTAATTTAAACTGGCTGTTGCGTTTCATTGATGTTGGATGCCGCTCTTTTATCCCTCAACGGTTGAAAAGAATCAAACCAAAAGAAAAAGTGTGGTACGACTGGTACGACTGGAGCTGTAAATATGGTGTCAGGGTAAGAGCAATATTTTTATCGGTCTTACAAGACCAACCAAACGAGCCAATAATGACTTCAACGTCAACTTAGGGCGTGTGCAATTTCAATATGACAACTCAGATATATAGGATACGCCGAAAATTTCAGGATACGCCGACAATTTCAGGATGTTCCGAAGAATGGGGAACTGGTGAGATTGAAGTCCCTCCTGAGAAATGTAGAGTCGCTCATAGAGCAATAATATCGGAATGCGGCCAATGCTTACTGGAGGCAACGTGCGGAAAAAGTAATGAAGTCTGACTCAAGGAACTTGTTTCCTCAAATCAAGCAGATCTTCAAGCCTCGTAGCATTGTCCAAATTCCAAAACTCAAAGTGCCACTGTTCTCTGAGCGGTTCCTTTCTCAGGCAGGGATTAATCCCCAATACTGTCCCACAATCGACAACCATTACGTGGTTGATAGTGAAATAAAAAAACTCAATCTTATTGGTTCCCATTTTGAGTCAGTCCACAACATCGATCTCCTAAGCCGGAAATCTTTTGAGGTGGCTGAAGAGCTACTGCGGTTTAATAACCAAAGCAGTGACACTTTCATTCCACTCAGGTTTTCTGAGGATCTAAAAACAGACGAACTGATAACAAAACAGACTAGAAGCTGCTACTCAACACTTGACGAGCTCACAGAAATATTCAGAAAACTGAACAACAAAAAGTCATCTGGTTTGCATGGTATCCCAAATGTTGTACTTAACCATATACCGATCGAAATCATAAGGCAATACTGAGTGATTTTTAATAACTGCTACTTCCCAAACTGTTGGAAAATATCGAAGGTATTTCCGATAGTAAAAAAAAGAAGGATCCTTCAGATCTTTCGAGCTATAGGCCAATAAGTCTCCTGCCTAATATTGGGAAGGATTTTGAGGTAGTTGTCAGCAAGTCAATCTTGCTCGCGTGCGAAAATAAGGAGATCATCCCGCGGAATCAATTTCGATTCAAGAGATTTCACTCGTCAGTGCATGTTATAACAAAACTTGTTTCCGATATCAACTTAACGCCAAAAGATGTACAGGTGACAGATGCCTGTCTAGTGGACATCGAAAAAGCCTTCGACACGGTTTGGTTAGACGGGTTAATATATAAACTTATTAAGTATGAATTTCCCCACCACCTTATAAAGATGATCAGTTCAATGATACGCAAGAAGAGATTTGTTGTAACAGATAGAAAATACACGACGACTAGAGTCTTCAAAATCGCCAATGGCCAATGGTCTGGCACAGGGCACAGTAACGGCGCCAATCCTCTTTAACATCTATACCTCTGAAGTACTTATGGACATGGCTTCCTCGATAGCGTTCGCTGAAGATGTCATATTATACTCTCATGGCTCTAAAATCAATGAGATATAGAATAATCTTCAAGTAAAATTCGACAATCTTCAAGTTTACTGTCAAGATTGGAAGCTCAAGATAAATAGCTCCAAATGTCAAACCATACTGTTCCGCACCCCAGTAGGCCAGGGTAATACAGACTTGAGGCGCAATTGGCGAAACCTGGTAATAAAATCCTCGGATGGGCTTCGCATCGAGTCAAAAACTGTCGTGAAGTATCTAGGTGTCCATCTGGATAAATTTTTATATTACAATGAACACATAAACCAACAGCTCAAAAAAGCGAGAGCTGCACTTATGTCGCTTAAAAGCCTTTTTTACTCGAATCATCTGAGATTCGATGTGAAGGTCATTTGCTATTAAGCGTTTGTGCGTCCAATATTGACTTACACGAGTCCTGTATGGTGGAACATAAATCCTTCTTACATGGAGAAATATCGAGCTTTTGAAAGAAAATGTTGTCGAGCTTGTTTACGAATGTACAGAAGAGCTCATTCCGACTTTCGGCATTATGTCAGCAACAATACAATATTGGATGCTTCCGGTGTGTCCAGGATAGACAATGTTATTCTGGAACTTGTCAGAAATCATTTCGCGCGCTCAGTGAAGGTTGTTGAGAACGAGTTCATATCGGGCTTGTTTTATCCTAACCCTGGTTACTTCAGAAACACATTGTCGAGTGGATATATACCACCTGAGGCGTTCTTGTATCTAGATGCACACGGCTATCTATCTGATGCTAGTAATGTTCCGATTATATATCATGCTGCTAGAAGAGCCACAGAAAAAAGAATCCTACATGTGCCGGTACACGCGGGTGATGGGGCTAATGTTTGGAGATACTGCATGAGCGTACCTGAAAGGGATACTCTCGATACATGTACGATCGTAGATCAAATCGGGATAGATACTGGTGGCTTAATTGGGTTTAAGCTGACGCTTAGGTTAGTCTAGTATTAGTTTTTTTTTTGGTATCGTAGGTAGTTTTAAGTAAAAAAAATTAAATACGCAAAAGAATTAGTTTTTTCCACATTTTTTGTTTCTTAAAATAACAAGGTCCATATTTGAACAAAATGTTTCTTCAATGTATTTAATACAGAGCTGTAGCTAGCTTAACACATAAAGATTTAATGTACTACGTACCACTTCTAATGTGGTTTTGTACTTCGTTATTAAGTTAGTTCGTAAGTATTTCGCTTGTTTTTGCTTAGTTTTTACTTTAAGAATATTGTAAATAGTGGAAATAAACAAGTTTAAAAAAAAAACTGAACCGTTAAAGTGCCTACAGTGCCTCATCCTACATTTCAGCGCTCACTTATAATGACACTCCAGCTGTTAGATCTTTGGATAAGACTATCTGTTTCCTGTGCACTTCGCGGCCAGATCTTGTCAAGTCTCCACATACACTTGAGGGCGTCGAATATGCTTTGAGTGCCCACATGAATGAAAAAGCGTATACTCATAGTGTAGTCAAAGATCTCACTATACGCAAATCTGAAGATGTGTTTTTCCAAACTGTGTAAGTTTTTTCAAGAATCCTACTCTTAGGCCCTAAAAAAGGTCAATCTTCATCTTTATCCTTTTACAGACCCATCGCACTTACCTTCCCTTTTTTCCCTTCTTTTTAAGATCATGGCTATGCTAATTAACCATTCCCCCATGAAATATCGCGAAACACAAAACCTTCGTAATGATTGACAGTACGATTTTCGTACCAACAGGGCAATTGGCGATTTTATGGCACATTTCAGCGAAAAGTAGAACCAGAGACTACGCTAATCTGGTGAAAGCAAGATAGTCGCACTTGATATTTTAAAGGCATTTATTTTTAGCATCATGCTATTTTGTCGAAAATGCGTGCAGATCGACGAATCTCGACGATCGATCAACTAAAGTGGTTTTAGTTGGTTTTAAGCCTGACAAGTCCGATATCCACAAATTTATTTTTTCGTAATTGGACCCTTCTGCCCTCTGGCCTCTCTACCCGTTTGTACTTTTTTGTTTTGGTACCATCGTTGTTTGTTGGTTGTTGTTGGTTGGTGATGGTTTTTGCCTGTTTGTTGCCTGTTTGTTGCATGTTTGTTTCTTGTATTTATGTTTTCCTGTTCCCTCGGTGGAGGCTGTCTTAGTGCTACACGCCTTTGCTGCTCCTCCGGTGCTAAAACGGTGGGGTGCTGGCTTAAAAAGGGGTCGTCATCCCTTCACCCATCGAACCTAACTTTTGTTGCGTCGTTGGAGTGTGCCGATTATACTGGCCGTCCACCTGCACACCACTGTTGCTCCTTTGTTGCTCCTTCGTTAGGGTGTTGCTATAAAAGAGATCGTCGTCTCTTCACCCATCGATCAAGTGGTTTGGTTCGTACACCCCTCGGTAGCATAATGGGGTGTACTCTTCGCCTTCTGTAGTTTGGCTTTCGTTGGGGTGTAGGTTCCAGGGATCGTCTTCCCCCACCCGTCATCATCGTGTTGGGGTGTCTGGATTGAAAGGACCGTCCGTCCCCACCCGTCGGCGACTTTCAGACGTCCTGTCTGATGCTGCCCGTTGCGAGTCTCCCGTCTAGTTATGGGCTCCAACAACGGTGTTCCTGGTGGACCTCCTGTCGCACCCTGGGGTTCTTCCCGTGAACCGGACCATGGCTGCCCTCCACCTCCGCCAGAGCTCGGTGTTCCCACTCAAAAAAAAGAGGGACCGAAAGGACTTAAAAAGGAAAAGAGAGCCAAACTTGTTGCGTTAAAATTTACCGCAACAAATTTTCTGGACAGTCTCCCAACATAGGGGAAAGTTGAACTGCTCTTACATCTACGTAAAAGATAATCGGCAGTCAAGGGCGGTTTTATAATTTTGTGAGACTGAGTCTTTTCTCCGAAAAGATGCCGATATCCCTTGCAGATATAGTGATTTTCTTCGGCTAGGACAAGACTTCCTCAATTGCCAAAATGTTTGCCTGGAACACGCTGCAGTGATTTCCAAGGTGGAAGGCGATTAAGATTATCTGACAAAACCCTGCCACTGTGGATTGGCTTGTTATCCATGAAAGCATCACATCCCGAAGGATCTAGAGGGGATGCTTATATGAAAGCCTTGCAACCATTGAACTATGACAGAATCTTGTTGTATAGCTATTTACATCACCGCTGCTCCATCGAAATTTCCAGGAGCATCATCAGTTTACCCTCAAGCCCACTTTAAGAGTACTCTGAAATAGCGTGATTATTTTATAAGGCGCTGATGGAATACCCTGCCGAGCTCCTTATTTCATATTCATTATTACCTGAAAAACGTTCAAAACCAACGAACATTGGTATCTATTATTCATTCTTTCCTATGTGTGTGCCTTGCTGTTTGCTAATATTTTAACGATATATTGTACTTTAAGCGGTTCATAGTAGTAGGCAGTGATTCAATGACGATTAAGAGAAATAAAAACAATCAAGCAATCAAGGATATCGAAGCATACCTCTCCATACCTCATATCCGCATACAAGCTAAGGATAACTCCTTTGAATTCCTGTTTGTATAAGCAATGTAGGAGCCCTTATGATTATGTCAGCTGAGTTGTGCAAATATTCGTTGGCAGGGATGCCATCAAGCTACTAGGACTTGCACTTTCTAAGCGAAATTAATGATTTTATCTTGGCCGAGGATTGAGATGCGAACACGGGCAATTTTCTTTCAAAAGCGAAATGAAATTCTTTTTTTTCTCTCTAAGTCTTTCGCGACTTCAGTTCCTGAATATTTAGAGTTCTTATGATCTTTTCTTCCTTTTTTTAACGTCAGATAAGTCCAAAGATCCAATTGACCACGTTAAGATGTCGAATTTGTTTCGTCCTCTGCAAACATTTCTTAATATATCGGCGTAGAAGAATTGAGTAATTTTCTTTCTTATCCCGAGCGATGTGCCAATTTCCTTCTCAGTGTTTGAAGCTTGCATAGAGGCTTGAATTTAGAATAAGACGACCTTTCTGGTTCCGTTGGAAGCGAAATTCGTGCCGCTAGCGTAACAGTGCTGATATGCATATTTAAATTATCTTCAATATCCTAGAAGTAATAAGGGTTCACTTTTTACTAATTTTATTTATTGCGGATCTGTTTTCTTGGAACGTATAGACGTTTCTACTCATTTTGGCTGAAGTGTTGACATATTTTATATGTATTTGTGAGTTTTTCCTTCATAAGTTGTTACGAGTAGTTTCTTGTAAATGATGTCCTATAACCTATTTGTGTACGTAAAACAAGATTCCTATTCGAAGTATTTGAAAAATGTTTTCCTTTTTCTTTTATTAACAGTAGAATAATGCGCATAATAACATCTACTTAATGCTACACATTTACAATATCTCACGTTCTTCCATTGTTACTACTAAATTCGCGGACTTTAGGACCTTTCTACAGGCCGCTCTGTTTAAGTTTAACTCGTCAGTGAATACAAGAGGTTGCTGGAGTTATTCCATTTTCGTGATCCAATTATTTTTCACTCAGTTACTTCTTCAAACCTCGGTGGAAACATGAGCCTATATTACTTTTTAGACCAGATTTTCTGACGACTTTCATTACAAATGATAAAATCGTCTGATTTAAAATTAATTTATTATGAAACTTCTAATTAACACATTAAAATGGTTACAAGATAATAAAATAGCAAATTGAATTGCATTTGATCAAGTACATGACGCTTGTGCCATGCCACTCCTGAACATATTGAGCAAAGACTAAGATAATACGTGTCCACGACTCAATAGAGAATAAAAACTACGGTTCCAAAGACTGTTTCTACCACCTTGTAGACAAGATTAATTGACCGCATGATCGCCCCACCTCAAAATTTACAAGTATTGGCGGTTTTCTGATAAATTTAACCTGACCTTAATTGTTTACACTGCGCTCAATAGAAGATACGAGTATTCTGGTTTTCAGGATGGCTAAACATTTTATTGCGAATATGCGAAGAGAAGATATCGGCAGAAAATTGTAAGTAAATTGATTGCAATATGTAGAAACCGCTAGAGCTTTTGCCGATAAAGTGTTACTCAATCTCTTAAAAATACCTACGTCATTAGCTTCTGCTGAAGAAAAGTAGTGGTAACTACTTATCGAAAACGTTTATTTTGATACATTGATGATCGTCAAAATAAACAGCAAAAGTTCAACTCGTCAGTAATCTTGGACGTTTAAGTCTTTCGTGAACAAACTCAGTGCTTTAATCAGTTTTAGGTCAGGAATGTCCGTCATTAACTTTTTATTTCCATCAAATTGATAGCAGTCATCTTTTTCAAGGTTCCCGGGAGCATACATTGCGATCGACTACGTTACGCCATGTCCAGTTCTGATTCCAAAACTTGCTTGCAGATGGATATCGGAGAACACATTATGTTACCTTGACTTCATATAGCAAGTTTCAAGTATTGCAACGTTTTTTGACTTCAATATAGATGAATTGAAACCTGACGACATACAAATATTTGGAAAAACACACTGACATGTATGTGATGATATATGCGATCTTCAAACCTGCACAAAAGTAAGGACACATTCCAGTATCATTACGTTATGTTGAAATTTGACTGAAAATTACTTAAAATGCATTTGGAATACACTTTAGGAGTATATAAATTTGTCTGAATTGACGGATTAAACAGAGCCTTTCCTTTAAAGATTGTCTTTGATCTATTCATCCACTGTTTAAGAACAGCTGTTCAAACTTGGATCATATTTTATGTATACAATGTAAATATCTAGACTAAGTTTGTTGTAACGAGAGCTACCGTGTGATAGGCAACATCAAAACTGTGGGAACCAAATTTTCTCTGTACTGACAATTTGTAATACAAGCCCGTGTGGTTTGTACATTTTACCTGGTCCCACGGCTCAAATTAATATTTTTTTATAATTTTAGTCACACGCTAGCTTCTCGCATTAGATGTAATGTTTTATTATAATGAAAAATAAAGTCACTTGTTTGTGAGACATCAGCGAGTCAACATCAATTTAATTTGTTTGTTCAATTTTGGCGACCGTAACAGGACTCGACTAAAAGTATTTTAGTGGCCTGTAAAAGTATTTTAGTGGCCTGTAAATTGTGAAAAATAGAAAAACACTTGTGTTAGTGAAAGTGAAGTTAAAATAATAATAATAAAAAAAAATTTAACATGGTGCAATCACTGGAATAACTAACCAATCTGCAAGAACAGGTTGGAAGGGAAATTTGCACTCTTGCCCGCAACTACGGTAAGGACGGGGAAGAGCGCAGAAGAAAAATTACAACATCGGATAAAGAAGCTGGAAGACTTGTGGGATCATTTCGATTCCAATGACAGTGAAATTCGAGATTATTACGCCGAATCTACAGCGCACGATTACTTCGTCAAGGGATACTATCACCAGATAAAGATAGTTTATGAGTCAATGAAGACGGACATTTCATTGCGCCTTACGAAGAATCTCACACAAGAGGCAGCAGGTCAGGAGCAGGGAAAGCCATCAGCAGCACCATCCTCAGCACCACCGTCCAGGGAAATAGATCCATCAAGTTCACAACATTATAAAATTGCACCTCCAGCACAAAATAGATTTAAAACCCTCGGTAAAATCTTCCAGACATCACTGGAGAAATGCAAACCGAGCCTGAACAAATCGAATCCAAAGTTGTTTAGCATTAAAGTGAAGAGCCTTCAAGAAATATCAAACCAAATGTCAATTTCATTTAAAAGGCTTCATGACGAAGCAACCGAGAGCGATATTGAGATGTATTTCGACCTTCAGGAGCAGCTGGAGCTGCGATTAGCTGAGTTGCCCAAAGATGAAATGCCCAATATGCCTAACAAAACCATATCAAATAGTGCAGCAGTCAAACTTCCGAAGATAGAGCTTCCAAAATTCGATGGCTGTTACCTTAACTGGCGTCAATTTCATGACCTTTTTAAACAGTTAATCCACGACCAACTAATTTCTAACGCTCAGAAATTGTACTTTCTGAGAGCCAACGTAGCAGGCGAAGCGCACAATATAATTCAACATCTTCAGCCCACAGATGACAACTATGAAATCGCATGGAAATCATTGGTTGATCGGTATGACAATAAAAGGCTTTTGTTATCTGCACAATTGACCCGACTCTTGGGATTGCCTACTGCCGCAGGGACGGCATTAGCTATTAAAAAGCTCCATGATACACTCAAAGAAACCATGCAATCTATTCAGAATTTGGGTTTTAAAACCGAGAACTGGGATCCCATCATCGTCCATATCATGCTGCAAAAACTGGATCGTGAAAATCGGACTATTTTCGAGCAGTCTTTGGATGACACAAGGAACAGCCCAACATTGGAACAATTCCTCAAAATTCTGGAAACAAGATTTCTCATCCTAGAGACCATGAAAGACGAGAAAAGGAAGCCAGTCACAGTTGTGGCAACAAATAAGGACGATTGTCCTATGTGCAACTCAGGTAGTCATAAAATATATAAATGTCAAGCATTTTTATCTCTTTCAGATGGCGATCGTGAGAAGGCTGTGCAACGTCTTCGTGTGTGTCGGAATTGTTTAAAATCCGGTCATTTTTCAAATTCGTGTCAGTCTCAGGGCTGCCGAGAATGCAATGGGAAACACAACTCTTTATTGCATCGGAAAAGGGAATCCAAACCCTCAGTTCAGCATAAAAAGGTAATTAAACCAATTGATAGTAGTCAACCAACAGATAGCCCACCACAGCAGTTAGGCCGATGGGTCGAAAGTCGATCGGTTAATGCATCGGTGGGTTCGAAGTCAAAACCGCGACAAATCTATTTAGCTACAGCATTAGTTAATGTGATTTCATCGTGCGGAACACGGGTGCCTTGTCGTGTGTTGCTAGATTCTGGATCCCAGATGCATTTTATAACCACATCGCTAGTGCAGACGTTAGGAATTTCAAAGTATCGCTCGGATACCCCTATAAGTGGAATAGGAGGGCATTGCACACAGGCGCAATTTGCTACATCGTGCACGTTTGAATCAAGGAATTCATCTTATAAGGCAAGTATACACGCAAATATTATACCTCGCATTACAGACTATCAACCGAGCTGTGAATTCGACACGACGAACTGGGACGTTCTAGATTTCATTCGATTGGCCGATCCAGAATTTTCGTCAAATCGAAGAATTGACATATTGTTGGGAGCACAAATATTTTTTGATCTTATTTTGTCAGGAGAAATGAAAGTAGGAGATCATTTACCTACGCTTCGGAATACAACACTGGGGTGGATAGTTGCAGGAGGGGTTCGATCGACAAGTCAACATGCTGTTTGTACTATCGCAACTAAATCTTCTCCATCCTTAGACAAACTGGTTGCGAAATTTTGGGAAACGGAAAGTCATGACGCACCTATCAAGCCAATTAGCTCTGAAGAACATGATTGCGAGGACTTCTTTAAGAAGACAACAGTTTGTAGTAAGTCTACCTTTCAAAGGGAGTCCTCGTAATTTAGGTAATTCTCGGGAAACTGCTAGAAAAAGGTTTCTTTCGCTAGAAAGAAAACTAGAGAGAGATACTAAATTACGAAGTCTTTACACGCAAAATACGAGTCATTGGGTCACATAAGCCCAATAAATAATAACGAGATTCCAGAGCTTCACTTCTACATTCCCCATCACAGTGTTATTAAGCCAGAAAGCTCATCGATTATTCTTCGTGTTGTATTTGATTGCTCAGCCAAAACAACTTCCGGCATTTATCTTAACGATATTCTAAGCGTTGGACCAACAGTTCAACCGGATTTATTTTCAATCGTTGTAAATTTCAGAATGAACAAATATGCCTTTACTGCCGATATTAGCAAAATGTATCGTCAAGTCCTAGTAAGGCCCGAAGACCAAACGTTTCAGTTGATTCTTTGGAGATCTCAGCGCGATGAACAGCTCAGAACCTACAAATTAAACACATTAACATATGGATCAGCTTCTGCGCCTTATTTGGCAACACGGTGCCTTGTACAACTTGCAGATGACACTATCGGTGATAACATGAGGGCATCGGAATTAATAAGGAACCAAATTTACGTAGACGATCTATTGGCAGGAGCAGATACGATGTCTGAAGCGAGAAAGTTGCTTGAAGAAGTCAAGATCGTATTACGAAAAGGTAATTTCGAGTTAAGAAAATTTTGTGCTAGTGATAAGGAAATCTCGAAAAACATTCCGGAGGAACATAAGGAGAGATTAGTCAAATTTCACCAGTCTGAAGTTATTAAGACATTAGGCTTGATCTGGGATCCAACATTAGATGAATTCAAATTTTGCTATAATTCAGAAAAACTCACTCACAACTCACCAGTAACACGAAGGACTGTTTTGTCGGATTTAGCACGATTGTTCGATCCTCTGGGCTTATTAAGTCCGGTAATAATGCTCGGCAAACTATTTATGCAGGATTTATGGAAAACTGAACTCTCTTGGGATGACCATCTTCCTTCAAATTTGGCGAACAAATGGACGAGGTATGTGGAAGAATTTACCAAAATCGAAAATATAGGTATTCCTCGCTTTGTGATGTGTACATCGCCCCAAATAATTGAACTACATGCATTCTCAGACAGTAGTATGGTTGCATTTGGAGCATGTATATACATAAGATGTATTGACAAAACGGGTCGAATCCATTCAACTCTGATGTGTTCTAAGTCCCGTATATGCAAATTGAAGGTTGTAACAATAGCACGTCTCGAACTAGCAGCCGTTGTAATTATGGTTGAGTTGGTGGAACGATTGATTCTTATTCTTAAGAAGGACATTAAAAAGATAACGTATTATACGGATTCAACAGTCGTTCTGGCATGGGTACGCGCTCGTTCATATGTTTGGGAAACATACGTAGCCAATAAAGTGGCAAAAATTCAATCGAAGACCCAGGCACAGCAATGGAACTACGTGAAAGGAGAAATTAACCCTGCTGATTTAATTTCAAGGGAATGTAATCTTGAGGATCTACAGACTTCATCTGCATGGTTTAAAGGCCCAGCTTTTCTTAAAATACGAGTAGACGAAACTTTATGAACCAAGTAAGTACACTGTGCCCGAAATTTTACCTGAGCAACGTAAGACTAGAATAGCATTGACTGGTTCTTCAGATTCAACCATTTTAAGCCGTATAAATCATAGAAATTCATTCTACACTTTACAGAAAATATTTTCATTTTGTGGCAGATTTATAAAAAATTTTCAAATTCCAAAACTTTTACGAAGGAGTGGTATGCTCTCAGTGGTCGAGATGAAAGAAGGCTCTCGTTTGATGATGGTATATACCCAACGGATGGCATTTCCAGAAGATTACAATACGTTGCAAAAGAACAATAGTGTGAGTACCCAATCCAGTTTATTAGCATTACCTCCGTTCTTCGATCAAAAATGTAAATTGATTCGCGTTGGGGGAAGATTAGTAAACTCAAAACTTTTACCGGATGCTAAGAACCAAATATTGTTGCCAAAAAGCAATATTATTACAAATTTACTTCTAACACATTTGCATAGAACAAATTTGCACGTTTCTCATAGAGCGCTTATAGCGATTTCTCAACAACAATACTGGATCTTGAGTGTGGGAAGGGAAGCCAAAATAGTGATAAGAAGTTGCATAAAATGTGTCAGATCAAGGCCAACGTCAATCATGCAGCTTATGGGAAATTTACTAAAGGAGAGGGTTTCGCCATCTAGACCCTTTCACTACACCGGGGTAGACTTTGCTGGTCCGATAAAATCCCACTACAAGGTCCAAGGTAAGATCCCTTCAAAATCTTATTTGGCAATTTTTGTGTGTTTCTCAACGAAGGCTGTACACATGGAGGTGGTTGGTGACCTAACATCAGAAGCATTTATCAATTGTCTTAAAAGATTCATAGGCAGAAGGGGATTGTGTCACACTATTTTCTGCGACAATGCTACGAACTTTGTGGGTGCAAAAAATTAATTGGATAAACTAAAGGCTACACTGTGGTCATGTAAAATGGAAACAGCAATTCAATCATCATGTTGCCAAATAGGAATCAACTGGAAATTTATTCCTCCACGTTCGCCTCACTTTGGAGGACTCTGGGAGTCAGCTGTGAAGTCGGCAAAGAGACTAATGGGACGATACTTAGGCGAAGCTTCCTTGACCTACGAGGAGCTAACGACAATATCAGTTCAGATTGAAGCTATTTTAAACTCGAGGCCCTTGACCCCACTGTCCTCGGATCCAAACGACTTGGAAGCCTTAACACCATGTCATTTTCTAATAGGAACACCACTTCTGGCAATACCAGAGCCTGACATCACCGACAAGCATGTGAGTAGCCTTAATAAGTATCGACAAATCCAGTACGTGCAACAATCCTTTTGAAAAAGGTGGTCTTGTGAGTATTTGCACCTTCTTCAACAAAGATGCAAGTGGAAAACACAGTCCCAAAATTTAACTCCAAACACCCTTGTTCTCTTGAAGGAAGCCAATACCCCACCGACTAAATGGAAATTGGGACGTATAGTTGAGGTTATAAAGGGCAAGGACGGACTAGTTCGTGTGGCCAACATAAAGACTCAAGGAGGGGTCCTTTAACGCGCCATCCATAACTTGTGTCCGTTGCCAAGTGAAGAGACACTCCCTTCCTTTAACAATAATACAAGGGAATCGTTAAATAAAGAAGAGGGTTTCAGCGATAAACAGAAAATCCCACAAACATCAAGAACCTTAAGGAGCAGAAAGTTAACAAAGAGATCATTACTTTCAATGGTTCTTGTTGCATTGTTGGTCATGCCTACTTACGCAACCTTTGCAGACAATCGCCTTGTCTTCGGCAAACTGGATGATGCAGTAGGCATGTATTTTGAAGATGTTGGAAGTCTAAGGATGGTTAATAGTTTTTGGAGCGTTTACGTGTACTACAACTTAACGAACTATTGGCTTGAGCTCAGAGAACTAAAGTCATATCTTCAGCAGATGGAAGGACTCTGTACAAAGGAAGTATCTGAAAGAGTTTATTGCAGACCTACTATCGACAATTTTCGGCACAGAATTCTTGTTATTGATCATAATAATGAGCTGATTGACGGTTTCAATACTTCCAGCCACGAACGAATAAGACTAGCCAGATATCCGTTCGACTTTGTAGGCAACGTAGCTCATAGTTTGTTTGATGTACTTGACCAGGAACATGCTCAGCGTATTCAAGATCAGATTAACCAACAGGAATCTCATTTGGCAAATCTAATTAAAAAACAGAGCTCTATTTCAGATTCAACTTTAAACATCCTTAAACGAAACACGATCGAAATTCACCAACAGTTCCAGGCATTGAACAATTATTTGGCAAAGACGTTTAATGGCATTGAAAAAACACAGAATGCTCTCAGCGTTAACCAACACTTGTCATCTTTGACTTCTTACTTGATCCTAGTTGTGACAAATTTCGAACGCACGCAAGATATTCTTCTTGATGTTATACTTAATCTGAATCACGCTAAGATTAATCCACAACTGATAACGCCGGCGCAGCTCAGTCAACAATTGCAACTCATTCAAGGAAACCTTCCATCGACGTTAAGCCTACCAAGCGTGTCAGTATTAGACATGTTCAAATTGACAACAGTAAAGGGGCGCACCTTAAATGACTCCATCGTATTTGAAATGCTTATACCACTTTCAGGCAATCAAGAATTTCAATTGTTCAATCTCATTTCAGTTCCGATTATTCACAACAGCACAAGCGCCTTGATTAGCATATCAAAGCCCTATTTAGCAGTTACTCTTGCAAGGGAAAAATTCTTTGGACTTACTGAAATGGAGTTATCATCTTGCAATATAGTTTCAGCAAGGAACTCCCTGTGCACGCAGCTGCTTCCAACTCAACTTCACGAGGGAAACGTCAAAACCTGCGAAATGGCTCTTCTAAACCATGAGGATGACGCGTTGACTGCTTGTATTCTAAATGAATCTCCACCACAGGATCGATGGATAGGTCTTAAAAAATCAAATAGTTGGATTTTTTCATTAGTTTCCAACAAAACAGGTCATCTCATTTGCCAAGGAGTAACCAGAAGCATGTCGCTGATAGGCAATGGGGTCATCGAATTCAAAACACCTTGTACTCTGAAAATTGGGAATACAATCATCAATGGTCGAACCGCTTACAATACCACGGTAACAAACTCATTCATTCCAAGCGCTAAACTAAACAGCTGGATTTCAACTCGCAATTCCTCCATTGAAGCTGCTGCTCCACCAAAAATAAAGGGTATCGATGAAACTCAATTCTCTAATCTAAGAAAAAGGGTTGAAGATTTTATAAACGAGTCCGAAGCAAACGGCGAGCGAATGTCAATGAATGTTCATGACTACCACCATTACGGGTTGACTTATTTGCTATTGGCTGCTATCATTGGATTGATTATGTTTTATTTTTACCACTTCAGGAAACCAAGACCATCACCAAGACGCACAGCCGCTCGCTTTGAATCCGCTTTATAAGTTGAGAGTTGGAAACCCTCAAGAAGGAGGAGTATGTTGAAACTTGGATCATATTTTATGTATACAATGTAAATATCTAGACTAAGTTTGTTGTAACGAGAGCTACCGTGTGATAGGCAACATCAAAACTGTGGGAACCAAATTTTCTCTGTACTGACAATTTGTAATACAAGCCCGCGTGGTTTGTACATTTTACCTGGTCCCACGGCTCAAATTAATATTTTTTATAATTTTGGTCACACGCTAGCTTCTCGCATTAGATGTAATGTTTTATTATAATGAAAAATAAAGTCACTTGTTTGTGAGACATCAGCGAGTCAACATCAATTTTGTTTGTTTGTTCAACAGCTAAGCTTTAATATCTCTTGCCACAGTATCTCTGTTTGTAAATTTTCGTACATGAAATTTGTAATAGTGTCATTAACTTATGTTGTTACATACGAGTATGCAAATAGTCTATACTCTGTTTTCAATTCCATGTCATTTCAATACTATGAACTTTTTAAAGTGTGATCCTCTAATCTTACTAAAAGGTAAGATATTGAAGGATAAAACTTGAATTCTTTAACTGCCTCCTTCATAAACACGTCGCCTTGATTATTAAATAAACAAAACGAAGCGAGACACCCTTTTGGCTGAGGTACATACCATCAGCGAGTACTTACTCTCACCACTATGTTTGCACCCTCAATGCCTTCACTTCACTTATCACCTATTAATTCCTTATAAAACCGCACATTATACACTTTGACAAGATACCGATTTTGGGTTTTGCGACTAGAAGCACACAGGAAGTTTTCTAGATAGGGCGCTTAAAAGCATTTCGTAGTAAGAAAATTTTCAGATGAATTTAGAATTCGTGCAAATAGTGGTATTTGGGACGATTTTCGCCGTTTTGGTTGCCCAATTTGCCATAAAATTCGATTTTTATTGAATTTTTATTCAAGCAAAAGAATGATAATGATTGCGTAACGCTTTCTACTGTGGTTCCTATCCAAACCACTTAAGTGCAAATTTGAAGATAAAAACCTTTAAAGATGTGGTTTTTCATAGATGGACAATCAAACATGTATGGTATTGGAAAGAGACAACAACAACAAATAACACGTTGCTGATCAGAAAATGTGCATGTTATTTTAGAGAGATATTCACTAATCACCTCTTGAGGTATCAGATTTTGAAAAAAGGTTTCGCTTAAGTCCTTGGCTACAGAAAAACCCGAACGTTCTAATATACTATGACCTAGTAAGTCTGTCTATGAAACGGCTACAACGGCTCAGTGAGCATAACCTGCGACAAAACAGTAATAGGCTTAATTTGTCAATATCTCATTTCAACCATAACCTGTGTCGCTACTGCTGCTACTAATATACTCGTACATACTCGTACTCACATGCATGTGTCTGATGTTTTCTGCTGGAGTGGATTGGACGTTTTAAAATGAATTTTTCGTGCAGAAAGATACATCAGTACCGGTGTACTCATACAGCAACTGCACTATCCAGCATCCAGTGCGTAAAGGATAAATCCGGTTTGAAATTTTAATAGACTGGGCAAAGTAGGGGCCGCTTTAAAACATATGTGTACGCTCGAGATTAAATTCGGAGTTCATGTTAATAGTTTTCACGTGATAAATTCAACTAATTATGCTAATAGGACTGGTAGCGTAAAAGTGCAGACGGGACGGATCATGAAATATATGGATCAATGAACAGAATTTTATGATTACGATGTGTTGTTGTCTATTGTTTTAATCACCTGTTGGAAATTTCATTTACTTTCAAGCGGATGTACATCAAAAAGGACATTAATAATTTTTCTCCTATGCTGCCATGTGTTAAAATTTATGGATATAAAAAGTAATATGTATCCCTATACAAATGACATCCTCCTCTGGTGCCTTTGTCTGTTGATAAATTTTGTTCCAAATTATGTTTTATCACATATAACTTCGCAAGTGTTACTATGATTAAAGAAGTTAGTTATTAATTAAAGGTTACACACTCTCAGCACGTAACTGACGCCGCTGAAATATTTGTGTGCTTATTTTTGATTTTCAACTGAGAATACGAGGGAAGTAACATTTTTTGCGGAATCCTCTATATCCATGTATCTTTAAACTGCAGTACATTCTAAAGAAATTCCTACAAGAAGTCATGATATCTAACCTTAAATCCCTTACGCCTTTCAGAAACATTTTTTTTTTGTAATTCTTTATTCTCAATTATGTACAATTAATTATAATACCAAACTTAATTAACCAGTAAAGGAGAATAGTTAGTGGCATTTGTATATAAAAAAAAATAGAGCTAATGCCACTTCAGTTAAGAATTCAATGTGGGGTGAGCAATTTATACAATTATGATTAAGAGAATAATGGAAGTAAAGCAAAAGATAATTATTGAAAGCAAATTCATGACAATAAAAAATAGTTACAAAGTAAATAAATAATTAAACCGCATAGCTCATCAAAACTTCAATTTCATTATGGTCGAAGTCAAGAAACCAAAGTTTAACTTTTTTCAAAAATGAGGATAGAGTAACTATGGTTCGTATGTCAACAGGGAGTTGTAGTGCGAAAAGGAGGAACTGGGACATAATATTGGGAATTGCCACGGAAAGCATAACCGTCAGATATTGGACTTTGCAGGTACCCACCTCTCATAAAAAAATTCTAAGTACCTTAAAATAAAATAGATGTCTCAATGGGAGAACCCTCGTGAGCCTAAATAGCTCCATAGAATGAGCTAGCCGGGGAAAATTACAAACTTTTCTTATTGCACATTTTTGCAGGACAGATAGTTGCTGAAGTTTGTTCTGATATGCGCCCCCCCAACAGCTTATTCCATATTGCAATTTAGAATGAAAAATCCCATAATACACTGTTTTTAAAATAGTATTAGAGCACAAAGTTCTAAGACGATAAAAGCAGCGAATATTTGAAAGAAGATATTGTCTCAAACTTAGAATATGCGCAGACCAGCTGAAATTTCTGTCGATTATAGCGCCTAAGTATTTAAAGCAATCAGCATTTTCAATTTTAAAGCAATTGACGCTACAATCGGCCGTCACATCAAAGGAGTCCTTAGCAATAAGAACAGAACACGTATTACTAGACAGGTTATATCTTTGACAGTTTGATGCATGAAACGTAATAGGGAGTGGCCGTGGTGTAGTGGTACTAGCAATCGCTTCTCACCCGAAGGGTCCAGGTTCGAATCCTGCCCATGGCAAGTCAGTTTTTCATTTGTGTAATTGGAACTCAGACAGAAAAATTCTGCGTGTGAAGGCATAACACCCACACGTAGATTTGGCTGTTGTAGGGTTTCAAGCACAGAAAAAATACTGTGAATTATACCTCGAATCACTCTGAGTGAAGAAAAAACTCTCCGTCCTATTCGGACTCCCACCTACTGGAGAGCGAATATCGAAACCAAACACACCTGAGTTTCAAACCACTACAAAAAACAATTTTCCTTTCTCCTCCTTCTACCTTTCCGCCCGCACCCTGGCAACAGTAAAAGGGTATCTAACCCCTTAGGCGCGCGAATATCCGGGGCCACTTCCTTATTAAGGGTAAAGAACATGACTTTAGTTTTTTTACTAACTAATAGTTTATATGTAGCAAACCAAATTCTCAGCAGCTGAACATCATGATTTGTATCAGATGCTAGGTCTAGGGGGCTAGCTGATCTATAGGCGATATCCAAATCATCTGCAAAGGCCTGAGCTTTCCCAGCAAACGGTAATTCAAAAATGGAATTAATGTAAATTAAAAATAGAATAAACCCAAGAACAAATCCTTGGGGAACGCCAATATCAATCGTTTTAGATTTACTAAGACTGATTCCTATTTTGACCTTTTGTTTTCTGTCTTTCAGATAGGAAGCGAACCAATTATGCTTTATACATTTTGTTTAAAAGAATTCTGTGATCAACCATGTCAAAGGCTTTGGTTATATCTACAAAAAGCCCACTGCAGAATCTTTTGTCATATAATCCTTTGTGTATAAAGGTACAAAATTCCAAAAGAGCATCCTCAGTGGCATGATCTAAATCCAAATTGGCTCGAACTAAACAACTTTTTATATTTAAAATATTTCAACATCCTACATTTAACTATTTTCTCAAATACTTTTGAAATAGAAGGCAAAAACGAGATCGGTCTGTAGTTACTTTTTTCCTTTCTACTTCCCTTTTTAAAAAGAGGAAAAATTCCAGTTATAACACTATGTTATGGGCAATTTTTTTCAAGACAAGGTTAGAAATATCATCACAACCACATGAATTCGAATTGTTAAGGGAATTTATAGTTTTTAATAACTCGAGACCCGAAATAGGCTCAAAATATAAGCTATTTTTGTATAGAACACTATCTGTAGTACCATTTCTAGGGTCAGGATAGTAAAAGTTTGGTGAATCGCTCGGAAATAAAATTTGCCCTACTGAAGCAAAGAACTCATTGAATTCGTTTGCTACTTCTGTAGAATCTGAGATATTTACAATACCGTTGATTAGTGTTATAGAAGTATCAATTTTCCTAATATTTTTATTAATTATACTATTAACCACCTTCCATTCTTTTTTAAGGTTACCTTAAGAAATTCTTAAATCGTTTTGGTAGTAACGATCCCTACACATACGGATTCCTTTGACTATATCACGGCACATGCGATTATAGCGATTTTTTAAGCACTCATTACTCATTGCTACATTTTATCCCTAGTTTATGTTTCAGCTTAAGAGAGAAGTTCATCCATGGTCCAATCTCTGATCTTCTCTGTACCAGAAATGCTATTGGAAGCTGCTATGGAGTTTTTTAAGAATTTTGCAAATAAATCGTAAGACTTAGATGCATCTTCTTCGTCATAAACCTCATCCCAATTATTATAGCGCAATAATCTATTCAGGTGTTCAAAATTAATTCTTATCAGACTATATTTTGTAAACACAATCAGTACAGAACTGTTGTCCCTGTTTCAAATGTTAGCCCTCTATTCACACAAATCGAATCCCAATAGGGATTTCGGTGAAATCAATGAGACCAGTTATTTATGCGTACTATCGAAGAATTTAAGTTTGCCACATAATTAAACAGTTTAAAAACCCTCGCATTATCGCCTCTTCGTCAGCCTATAATCATTAAAGTCTATCAATTTGTCAGGTCGTTGATTGAGAAATTCTGACACAAAAGAATGGGAGTCTTCCTTTCAGGAAAAGCAAAATGTGCCAACATTATTGAAATTATCTTCGCTTTACTCGACTTGAATTCAAGTCACGTCGTCTTGAACTGCTTTAAAAAAGGAGGGCAAACGGGCGGAAGAATAGCGGCGACATTTAACCAATACCTATCTGTTAAGTTGAAACTGGATTCCTTTTTCTATGCGATTTGTAAGATGTACGAGTATAGTTTTAACAAAGTCTTGTTGGACGTATTATACGTATATTATCTTACATGGATTTTTGTCATGTGAAATCGGTAGATATGAGGGAAAATGTATATACAAGAAATAAAGTGGCGTATTTTACGAGGAATATGGTATGTACATTGCAATTTAATGGGTTGGGATATAGCGAATAAACTTAAAGTAAAAAGTATAGGTTGTTAGGCAAAACATTTATTTCTTATTTTTAACGAACGTTGTCGACATGTTCTTTTAAAAAAATCCTTTACTTGTGATAAACGCATTCCAGTGTATATTTTCCGCTCATTTGCAAGTATTTATTGCAGACAAAAAGACGCCTTAATTATGATTAATATTCTGTTTTTTGTAGATTTGAGATCTAGATAGCAGTACAGAAGATTGTTTTTTAGCTAGAAGAAGTTATGGGTTTACGGTATGAGAGGTTTCGTTTTGCTTTTGAAATTAGGCAAAATCACTCACTAAAATGGAGGTATCACTTTTTGTGTCATTGCCTTGTTTTGAGCTCAGGCCCAAGGAGGTGAACCCACGTATCGTCGCCAGACAAAATACTTGCTAATGCATGGGTTGGGTATGTTCTTCTCCATTAAATTTTACAAATATGTTTTTGCTAGACATTTACTCTCGTAAATATCTCTCACACCAATCATTATGGCTTAAGGAAGTTTTCCTTGTTATTGTAGTAAATAAATACACCGAGAATCTGTTTGTAGAAAAGTCGACCTAAAGTAGTTAGCGTACTAAATTTTCCACTTAAGCCGACCTAAATTATTTTGAAAAGTGAAAAGAAAAAAGGTATACAAATTAAGAAAAGTTTTATAAATAAGTAAATTAATAAAAAGAGAAAAAGAATAAGAATTTAGAAAAAGTTCTCTGCGAGCTTTCAAAGTCGACGGTCTCGAGTATTATCTTTTCGCCTATAAAGTTTAACGTACTTATAACTATTAAACGCGTTAGATATCTCGACCCTGAGGACATCAACATGTCCTCAATCAAGAAACCCCGCGCCGACTCGGCTTCTCGGAGTGCGAAATTTAAAAAGAATTCACGTGCAAATTATTGGAGTCCACTTCAATGTCATCCAGACAGTGATATGGACGACATTGACTAGAGTGATATTGTTATCGACCCGGATAATGACCCTAAAAAAAAAATTCATGTCCCCCCAATCAAGCTATTACACAAAAATCCCGAGTTTGTGCATACTTTGATGAAATCATCTAACATTAGTGACTACTCTATTAAAAAACTTTCTATCGGTATCAAAATTGCCTGTGAATCGTTAGAGTCATATAGAGAAGTGTTAAACTCTTTAAAGCAAAGGAATTGCCAATATTTTTCGCTTGACGTTAAGAGTGTAAAACTATTTAAAGTGGTCTTATTTGGGCTAGAAAATATTGAAGTTGATACTCTTAAAAATGAATTTTGTACTCGCGGCTTAAAATGTGTTGAAGTAAAGAAAATTATAAAAAAATACGATCACTACGTTGACACTATCTATCTGGTGTCACTACAAATTGGTTCTGTTAAGTTAGCCGAGCTTAAGAAAAACTACCGATCATTGTTCTTTACACAGATAAGTTGGAGCTTCCAAAGAAAATTGAAAGGTAAACTCACTCAATGCTATAATTGCCAAATGTCTGGCCACGGGGAAAAAATTTGTCAGGTTAAGACCTACTGCGCTAATTGCGCCGGCTCTCACAAAACGAGTGAATGTCAAAACTCACTCACCATAAAGTGTGCAAACTGCAATGGAGATCACAAATCTACCGATCTAAGATGCTCTTCAAGAACCAAATATATGGAAATTGGAGAAAAATCCCTTAAGCGAGAAACTTCTACATTGTTCACGCGTAAAAGCTTCTCGAAAATCCCATCTATGGAAAGTTCCCAAAAGTTCAAAGCTTTTACAACAACGCCACGCACGGCTCAAACTAACGGGCCAAACGTTTCAATAAGTTCCATGACGGAGTTTCCCCCCTTGCTGCGGCACGTAGCAATGATTGAAAATGAACAAATTTTGTCTACGTCAGTTCCTCTGAAGAAATGCACAGTGGCGTCGGTCGTAAGCAGCAACTTCATCAATGATTCCAGCAGCAATCTTTTTTCTTTTGAGGAAATCAACGATTTAGTTATGGACTTATTGTCTGATCTATCCAAATGTACTTCGAGAACTGATCAATTCAGGGTTATTGCACATTTAGCTACTAAGTATCTTTATACTAATGTTAAATAATATGACTAATACCAATCTCAGAATTATTAATTGGAATGCTAGGGGTATTAACAGCAAAAGAATTGAATTTTTGAACTTTTTATATGATAATAATATTGATATCGGCCTTATTACTGAAACTGGCCTTAAATCAAATAGTAATAATTTATCTAACTCTGTTTACATAAGTTATCGTGTTGACAGAATTAATAGAAGGGGAGGAGGAGTTGCTATTCTTGTTCGTAGATCAGTTCAACATTCGCTGCTACCAGTCATTCGAACTCGTCTTATTGAAAATGTGGGTATAGAACTCAAATATAATAATAGAACAGTTAAAATCTACTGCGTATATTTTCCTGGCGCAAGTTCATCGGCCGAAAATAAAAGGCTCTTTAAAAGGTACTTGCGTTGCCTTCTATTAACAGGCGATGATGTCATTCTTGCTGGTGATTTTAACTGTCGTCATCGTGAATGGGGATGTATACGCGCAAATACATGGGGTAATATACTCTCTAGTATGTTATCTTATTCAGTGCATTCTATTCTTTTTCCCCCAAACCCTACCTATGTACCTGCCAAAAATAACAAGATGTAATTCTCTAGTTCAGCTTCCAAATTATATCCTTGAACACATAAAAATTCGTAATACCTTAAGACGCAATTGGCAAAGATACCGTCAGCCTAATCTCAAATTACAGCTCCATTACTTAAACATTTTGATCAAAAAACTTATTCTACAGTTTCGTAACCACAGATGGAATCAAAAACTAGAATCTTTAGACAAAAATTGTAAGCCTTTTTGGAATATAGTCAAAGTGATCAAGAATAAAAATAGACTAATACCAACACTCAGAAATGATGATGAATATATTTTTACTGACAAAGAGAAAGCAGATTCTCTCTCTGAATTTTTCTCTAAAAGTCATTCTTTATCTCAAAATTTAGGAGATAATGAAACCAACACCTTGGTTGAACAAAAAATTATGATTTTTAACAACAATATTTGTAACACCCCAACAAACGCCTTTGTTTCTGTAGCCACTGTTACAAACATCATAAAATCTCTTAAAGTTAATAAAACGGGTGGGTTAGATGGAATAAGAAACAATTACCTGAAGCATTTATCCTTTTTGGGTGTAAGACATTTAACTTTTCTAGTCAACGCGGGTCTAAAATTGCAATATTTTCCGCAAAAATGGAAAATGGCTAAAGTTGTCCCTATATTAAAAGCTGGAAAGCCTGCAGAGTCTGTCACCAGTTATAGACCAATAAGTTTACTCAGCAGCCTAAGCAAAATCTTCGAAAAGGTAATAAAAAATCATATTCTAGAGTTCAGTAGTGATAATTATGTATTCCCTAATATTCAGTTTGGATTTAGGCAATTTCATAATACATCGCATCAAGCTCTTAGAATATGTAACCATATTAAATCTAATCGGTCACAAGGGAAATCAACTGGTATGATCCTACTTGATGTTGAGAAGGCGTTTGACACCGTCTGGCGTAACGGCCTAATATATAAAATGATTAACTTCAGCTATCCATTGTATCTAATTAAAATTGTCCAAAGTTTTCTCTCAAGTCGTAGTTTTCTAGTCCATGTTAATACCTGTTTGTCTAAGTCCACTAATTTCAACATGGGCGTCCCACAAGGGTCAGTATTGGGTCCTATCTTATATAATATATTTACATCTGACTTTCCTAGTCTGCCAGATTGTCAAGCTGCAATCTTCGCTGACGATACTGCAATTTACACATCGCATACGTTCGCTCTTAACATCGAGAGGATACTTATAGATGCTAGTGAGATAGTAGGAATGTTTTGCAGTAAATGGGAAATAAAAATTAATAGTGAGAAAACCCAAGCCATCTTTTTCAGTAGAAAAAGAAAAACTTGCTTCCTTCCACAACATCCGATTCTTATTTATGGAAATGAAATAAGTTGGGACCCTTCAGTGAAATATCTTGGCATACACTTAGACTCAAAACTGACATTTAGTGAACACATCACACAGACTTTGAGAAAGATAAACATTGCGACTGCCTTATTATACCCATTTATTAACAGGACATCACATCTATCTAAGGTTAATAAAATAATTATTTTTAAAGTTATTTTCCAAGCGATATTGATCTATGGTTGTCCTGTCTGGGGTGGCGCAGCCAAATGTCACCTAAAAAGGCTGCAAGTGTCACAAAACAAAACTTTGAAAATGATTCTTAAATTACCCTGGCGTTTTTCAACTAGAGATCTGCACTTAAGGGCGGATGTTGAACTGATATGCGAACGTATTTACAAGTTAAACGAAAAATTTATCACTCGTTGTTCTTTTGCTGACAATCCTCTTGTAAACAGTCTTTATACTTAAATAAAGGTAATATAACTGATCTATTTATTTGTTTACTTACTTATTTTTATACATGTCTTTTTGTTTGTTTCTTTCTTTCTTTCTTTATTTATTTATTTATTTATTTATTTATTTATTTATTTATTTATTTATTTATTTATTTATTTATTTATACATTTATACATGTATATATCTACTTAACAATTTTTTGTTATTAATTTATTTGTTAATTTATTTATTTCTCTACTTTCTTATGTGAATATTAATATAATTATGTACGTTTCTGTGATTATGCATCTATGCACACTTTTTAAAAATTTCTTAGTATATAATAATATATATACATAAATATATGCTATGTACCAATAAATATATTGTATATACTCGTATATATATATTTTTTTTTTTTTTTTTTGCATGGAGGTTTTAGTAGCATGTTTCCTCCGCTTGTACTCTTTATGCTTATTCTTTTCCTTCTGTATCAAAAACTGTATCCTTTTTTTAGTAGTAAGGTAACAAATGTACCAAATCTCTAAATGTAAAATGTGTAATACCAAATGTAAGTTATATTATGCAAAAATAAAAATATCTATCTATCTATCTAATTGGTAAATTAATAAGTAAAATAGTAGGAAATAAGATAAGAAATAAAGTGAAATTAGAAATTAATAAACAGTGAATAAGCATAAGATTATTTTAATATTTTCCCCAAAATGTTGAATCCAATCCTACGTCCATTTGTCTTTAATATTACTGACCCAGACCCAGAACAAGATTCTCATTCTAATGCTAATCGTAATGTTAACGCGACCTCAGAGCTCGAAGCTTTAATAACCGGTATAGTTAGTGGAGTCCTTATTAAAGAACGTATGTGCATTCAATCATAAATCCTGATACCTCATTCCATAGGGCAATTGATCAAGAATAGCAGGCGTGGTACTTCGTCTTAGAGAAGTCTCTGATGCAAGAGTATTGGTATAATTCTAAACATTTACAACCATCTTAAAAGAAAGCCAAAATAGTTTAGTATTTTGAATACAGTGAGGAACAAAATTGTGGGAAATACAGATGCTGTACTTGAATCCTACGAATATAGCATCCCATTAAATTGGGAGTGCATATCGAAGGGCTTAACACTTCATTATGCAGGCAAGCAAGCAAGAGTACCAGATGACGACGCTTCTTAAAGAAAACAACGCAATCGGGTCTTATTACCAATCAGTATATTGCGACCTGAGGCGCTACACCATCTGACGTCCTCATACAGAAAAAAAGGCCTAGATACCTTTATAAGGGGCCTAAAAGGCGATAGGCCCTGGCTTTTACGCATAAGGGAACTAGACGATTTGCCGAATGCCCTTAATCTCTGCCTAAAGTTGGAAAACTATAAGTTTAGAGCAAATTACGTCCACCATAATACTGGCAAAATTAGGAGATTATCGCCAGCTCCACCAATGAATCACAAGTGGCATATTTACCACAATTAATCCAATATCATTTACCACAAATCCATATATCCCCACCAGGATATTCAAAAAGCACCCAATATCTCTACACCAAGACCGAAGCCAGGACCGGAACCTATGGACGTAACAACCATCAGGACAAATACTGTAGACTACGCTAATAGACCACAGGGACAGAACTGGTACAATGATTCCTTCACAACAACATTTACTTCCGAATCGAGCTGAAACTTCAAACGTAGCACCTGGGATTCCCAAATGCCAGAAACTTATACCACGATTGAACCCCAAGGTGAAATGAATGACTATAATGTCATGATCTCAGCAATGATGATTCAACCAGGCAACGACCAAACATTTCCAGAATACGTTGAGCAACAAAAAAATGGAAACGAAGTTTCACGATTCGCTCTGAAGTCTTTGACGTACATTTTTTAAGTTAACGAATTCGTTCCTATCATATTTCGAATGTAGGACGAACGGTAACAAAATTCTCAAATTCTTGGTAGACACTGGTTCCAATAAAAATTACGTACAATCAAACCTTATCCTAAATCCCATTCCTAATCATAAAAAGTTGCATACCATCTCAATTTGTGGGAACATTGAAATTACTCACCTTACACTTACGAGTATAAACCTTTTTGGTCTAAACACAAAAACAAAGTATTTCCTTCTATTATCTCTGAAATCAATCCATGCTGCTGATATGATTACAGACACCATTCTCCTTGGAATGAGATCCTTTATTCCTCATCGGATGAAGAGTATCAAACCAAAAGAAAAGACATGGTACGAATCGAGCTGTAAAGAGGCCGTCACGGTTAGAGAAATATTTTTTCGGGCCTTCAAGACCAACCCGACAGAGAACAAAGTCCAAACGAGCCAGAAATGACTGCAACGCCTTTCTTAAACGTGTGAAATTCCTATACGACCAAAAACTGAGGCAAAAAATACTGCAATGTCCCAAAGGCAGTAAAATTTGTTGGTCGTTCGTCAAGAACATTAGAAATTCCGCCTCATCCTCCATCCCAACGCTCATTTACAATGACATTCCAGCTGTCAGCTTTTTGGACAAGGCCAATCTGCTTGCTGCACACTTTGCGTCCAGCTCAACACTCCCAGATTGTGCTTTATCTCCGCCTACACTTGAGTGCGTAGTAGCAAGGGTACTAAAAGACCTCAACATACACAAATCCGCTGGTCCAGATGGTATATCTCCCCTTCTTCTGAATAGGCGTTCTTCCTAGCTGGCAAAACCACTGCGTAAGCTTTTTCATCAATCCTACTCTTTAGGACACTTCCCGAGCAGATGGAAAACAGCATTTGTCCAGCCTGTCCCTAAAAAAGGCGAATCATCTTCTCATGGTCATGGAAACACTGATAAATCGTCAGCTCATGAAATATCTCGAAACACGAACACTTCTCAATGACCGGCAGTACGGTTTTCGTAGCAACAGGTCCACTGGTGATTTGATGGCATGTCTCACCGAAAAGTGGAACCAAAGCGTACATCAATCTGGTGAAAGCAAGATAGTTGCACTTGATATTTCTAAGGCATTTGACAGAGTTTGGCATCAGGCTCTTTTGTCGAAAATGCGTGCATTTGGGATCGACGACTCTCTTCTTCAATGGATTAGAAATTACCTTTCGGAACGTTCAATTCAAGTTGTATTGGACGGTTTCAAGTCTGATATTCACAAAATAAATGCTGGTGTGCCCCAGGGCTCTGTTCTGTCTCCGACACTCTTTTTAATTTTCATTAATGATCTCATGTCTGCTACTTCTAATCCAATATATTCCTCTGCTGATGACTGTACTCTCTGCTTTTCAGATTCGTTCCCTGCTCTTCGGCTGTAGAACGAGAACGGCAGCGTATGCTAAGCTCATTAAATTCCGATATCAACAGCATAACCAATTGGGGAACTATCAACAGAGTGGAATTTAATGCTTCCAAAACACAATGCTGTCTGCTATCATTAAAGCGAAATTTAAACACCCAGCCATTATCCATGCATGGCACTTGCATCGTCGAAACCGAAAAACTTTCCATTCTCGGTATGTGTGTCAATGACAACTTACGTTGGAATGACCACGTATTTGATGTCGCCAAAAATGCTGCGAAATGTCTAGGTTTTCTGAAGCGATGTAAGAAATATTTTACCCCCTCTGATCTGGCCTCAATATATAAGGCATTCATCCGCCCAAAATTGGAGTACAACGCCCACATCTGGTCAGGTGCTCCTAAAACATCTCTGTACCTGCTAAATAGGATTCAAAACCGTGCGATAAAACTTATTGATGATAATAATATCAGTCAATCAATGGACACCATCGAACACCGACGAAATGTCTCGTGTGTCTCACTTTGTTTTATCGCTATTTCCACCACCAGTGCTCCACTGAAATCGCCAGTAGCATTCTGCCCATTCAAACTTTCAACCGTAACACCCATCTCGCTATGAATGCTCATCAGTATACCCTCAAGCCCATTTTCGGACGTACTCTAAAATATCGTGATTCGTTCCTAAGCCGTACAACTCGCTTATGGAATGCCCTGCCGATCTCTGTATTTCCTGGTCGTTATAACTTGCAAACATTTAAAAGCAATGTACACCGGTACCTCTCTTTTCTCCCTCCCTAAATTTCCTTTACCCGCGCTGTGTACAATCACCTTAAGGGTACTCAAACCCCTTGAGCGCACGCTGATTATAAAAAAAAAATGCGATCCTTGCAAACGATAGCCTCAGAGAACTGTCATCAGTAACTTTTGCAAAAGAAAATTACATGCTCATAAGCAATAACATTAAAGTCAAGTTAAAACAGCAAACTTCCGAAGCATTCCATAATGTTAACATCATGTAAATATAACATCAGATGTCTGAAGTGCAAAAGGATAAGTTAAACGTCTTATTTGCCAATCATTGCAGTTAGTTTTGTCAACCAAACTAAAGGCTGACTTTCACAGAGAATGTTAATGGAAGAATTCGCACAACTACAGCAGATCTCATTTATTCAAAGTAACACCCATATCAAATGTCCTTAAAAACGGCAATAGATAAACAAATCAACCAATTACTAGATGATGGAATCATCCGGCCTTCACGGTCATCGTAAAATTCTCCTGTTTGGATTGCACCAAAAAAAAAAAAGCGGAACATCCGGCGATAAGAAGTACCACATATTGATTACAAGAAACGCTACCTCAAATGAAATCCTAGCTCAATTGGGAAGAAATAAATAGTTTTCAGTGATCGATTTTGTAATTCCTCTTCATGAGGGGGACATCTAAAAAAACTTCATTCTCTGTCAATAACGGAAATTATGAGTTCGTAAGACTTCTCTGTCGATTTAAACAAATCTCCGCAAATTTTTCAGCGAACTTTAGACGATATACTACGACAACACATCGGCAATATTGTTTCAAGACTCTCCAACAAGCTAACCTCAGAGTGCAATTAGATAAATGTGAATTTTTGAAGTATAAGTTGAATTCCTGGGTTTCAGTGAATCCTTAACCGGCGTAAAAGCGGATCCTATTAAATTGGAAGCTTTCTAACGACGTTTCCATATTATCTATATCGATTGTTTCTTGGTCAGTCGGGATTTTACCGTAGACTTATGAAAGATTACGCAAAACTGTCAAAACTCCTTTCAGCCCTTTTAATTTCATTTGCATGAAGCAGCAAAAGAGGCATTTAATAAACTTAACAATCCTATCATCTTTAAAGACGATATCCTTACCTACCCAGATTTCAAAAAGGAGTTCCGTCTAACAACCGATGTCTTAGACTATGCCATTGGAGCGGTATTATCGGGAGATATAATAATACGCTAATGACATTCATTTCCAGAACTTTCAATAACGCAGAAGAACATTACGCCGCTAATGAGAAGGAAATGCTGGCCATAGTATAGTCACAGGCACATTGTGACAGAAACCGATTGCACTCAAGAAAAGTCCTCAAGCAGTATCTTAATCCATCGGTTACTACAATACCGAACGCGTTTTGTAAGAAAACGAGTTACTGACCTCACCGAAGAAATAATATAAGAGCACAATCGCAATGCTCGCGAGAACAAAATCCAAATCTTACAAAATTTTTATTTCCCCCCATATGAAACTCAAAATATAGAAAATTACGAAACATACATAAGTACGATAGACATCCGAATAAATCCGATTTACAACCAACCCCCATTCCTGAATACCATTGATATTTACTTTACGACGAACAAATCATTTTAACTACTGTAGATAAATTTTCGAAGTACGCTCTAGCCAAAATATTAAAGTCAAGAGTCAGGGATATTAAAGAAATCCTCTAAGAGGATTGATATTAGCCTTTGGTGCCCCCGAACTATATTTATGGATAACGAGAAATCTTTGTGCTTTGGTTCATTACTTTCATGTTGGAAAACATGTTCAATATAAATGTATTTAAAGCACCTCTTGCGGACTGGTGTAGCAAATGGGCAAGTCGAAGTATTCCATTCGACCCTCTCGGAATTAATTCGGTGCCTTAAACCGGACAACGTTCATAGCTCTTTTTCTAAATTATTGGACAGATGCATTTATGAATACAACTAAACTGTACATTCGCCTACAAATAAAAAACACATTGACAGTTACTTATCAATCCAGAAGTACTTGTACGCGTAAGACAGGAAACCATACAGAAATTTAAAACTAAGCAATAAACCGACTGTACGTTAAGAGCGTTTTCTTAACTTTAATTCGGGAGCTCTACTTGCAAAAAAGTAGTTGGATCTTCGTTGGGATGGTTCGAAGTTTGACGAAAAATGAAACTTTGCAACTTAGCGAGTGGAGCGAAAATAAATTAGAAAATGGCTGCTTTCCAAAATTCAAACTAAATGCGCATTGTGACATGCAAGCATGTGATGCGTATCCCGTTGCATTACGAATCATGATGTTTTCGAATGTTACTCGATGCGGAGTGTTTATTTTTTTTTTAACCTAAATCAATGTGTAATGAATTGATTGAAGTTCATATAATTAATCATTTGCTAAATAATTGTGGTGCTTGTGACAACCGAATATTCAGAAAATATATTTTAAAGCCAAATTCAGCTAGAGTTGAATTTCTTTTCAAACTGCAGCCTCGTTGTAATTAAGTGTAAAATCTCGCTTTTTATTTAAAGGAAAACTTCTCGGAATTCGCCATTATACTTCAGATTGCATAGACCAAACAAACAACTGTCATTTGCATCGTGATAGCTCATGATGAGCTGTTTTTTTTTTTTTTTTTTTTTTATAATTTACGCGCGCCTAAGGAGTTTAGATACCCTTTTACTGTTGCCCTGGGCGCGGGCGGAAAGGTAGAAAGGAGGAGAAAAGAAAATTGTTTTTTGTAGTGGTTTGAAACTCAGGTGTGTTTGGTTTCGATATTCACTCTCCAGGGGGGTGGGAGTCCGAATGGAACGGATAGTTTTTTCTTCACTCAGGGTGGAAGGCTATAATTCGCAGTAATTTTCTGTGCTTGAAACTCTACAACAGCCAAATCTACGTGTCAGTGTTATGCCTTCACACGCTGAATTTTCCTGTCTGAGTTCCAATTACACAATTGAAAAACTTTAAAGGCTTGTCGTGGTCAGGATTCGAACCTTGACCCCTCCGAGTGAGAAGCGATTGCTAGTACCACTACACCACGGCCACCCCCTTGTTTTTCCTTGCGCAGTATATACATTCACAATGAATTTCGGAACGTACTGCGTTCTGTCACCAGTTTGAGTTTGCATTTCGGAATGGTTGTTGATGCAAAAAGCAGGCAATACTGCATTTTGGAAAGCAGCCACTGTCTCCCCTGCGAGTTATTGAACAATTAAACTTTATTTTTACTATCTGACCGGTAAACGGTCATATTGAAGTCAAGTAACACGTTATAATTGTCATAACAATAAAAAATATGGTGGCTGCCAAACGCAAATCTGTTATGGTTTGTACAAAGTGTTATAAAAATACAGAATGTATCTATTGTAGATAACAGATTATTCAATCACTTTATTGACATTGCATAGAATAGAATAATATGTATATTGTAGTTCAATGTTGGCCGATATTTTTGAGACCCCACACCGACCTTGAATACCACAATAAAAAGAAAACTTCTTTAAAGAATTTCAAAACCAACGACCTGCATCGTGCTTGATAGGGAAACTATTGATTGCTCAGAGCAATCAATAGAGCAACAATCAGTCACGATGAAGTGCTTGTTATATCTCCTCATGGTGCTCCCCGGACAACTATTTGCGAATCTCTATATAAGTGAATATTCTATACTTACAAGTGCGAAAGGCCTAGCTTTCTAGGGTAGGTTACGGAGGTTAGCATTCTTCTACACAAAAAGATACGCGTAGGAAATGCAATCATTCAAGATGGTTTTTTTTTGAATAATTGAATGTCAATGAAGATCTGGTCAACAATATCGAAGAAAAAAAACTCATCAAATACCTTAAACCCAGTCACCCCCTATTCCCATTCATTCGTTTTGAAATCCAAAATACAATATTAAAAGTAATTTAAGTATTGTAGATTAGGAATTGGTAAAGCTAAACGAGCATTCAATATTTTTAGGATCTATGTGGAAATGGATCGCGGGAAATCCCGAACACAAGGATTAAGAAATATTAATGGATGCGAAAATCATAATAATCAAATTGGCATTAATAAAGTAACGTTAGAAAAAATAAACGAAATTGCAAATATTACGAATCATATAATGGGTGATTTTTTAAGCTTTTGGTTTTTAATTGTCAAAAAACGTACAGGAAAATTGCAAAAGTGTATAGAATTTTTATTTGAATTGATAAATCAATGCTTGCTATTTACTTTTTAAAGATTATTTCATGTAAATGTTGACCACGACTATGTTTTAACTGGCTATAGGGAAACTGCACTTTTGAATCACTTTTTCGATCATATTGGCTGGTATCTCGCTAATAACACGTGTAATGTTGTCGTCCAAGACCGCAATTGACGTTGGTTTTTCGGCATAGACGAGTGATTTGACGTATCCCCAACAAGAGGTAAATTGATCACCGAACTCAATTCTCAATTGGTCTATGGATTCGCATGTTCTGTGGCATGTAGCGCGGAACCACATTTCGACCAGGTTCAGTTCGTGCATTTTGGGCAAAAACAGTTCGAAATTATTGAATGATATCGGGCGCCATTGATGGTAAAATCGTTCATCTTAGAAAAAATTCGGGCCAATGATTCCGCCGGATCATAAACCGCACCAAACATTGTATTTTTCCGGGTGCTCTTGTATTACCTGAGATTGCTCATCGAACCAAATATAGCATACGGGTAGGTGAAATTGGTGCGAAATTTGGTCACTATAGCGTGAATTGCCGATTATGACGACCGTAAAATGGTCGAAGTGTGCGAAAAACATTTTTCACAGAGCATAAATTTTGATAATAAAATTCAAAAATTTGTAAGCGTCGTTCGTGTGTAAGTCTTTCCATGATTAAATGTCAATGCTAACTTAGCATGTTTGACTTTGATACACGTCACGAATAACGCGTGAGCTATCAAAAATAGAACACTTAAAAAAAAACAGCAAAAAAATCACCCTTTACTAAAAATATTTAAGGAAAAAGAAAACAACAGGAATGATATTATATTCGTATTAGAAATGAAATACAAACTATTGTAGATAGAATTAAAGACGAAATAACTAAATTGCTGTTGCTCTACATTGGTCTAAGGCCAACATTACTAATTATTTTATATTTTGAAACTATACGATCAAAGTAAAGCGAAAAGAGATCAGAACGAGTGCAGTCACCGAATCTTAACCCTTAGCTGCAATTCTTCAACCATCGCAAACACAAGGTCAAATAGAAGAAGTTCTACCTTTGGAAATATTTAAAGGCTTGTCAAAAAAAACGTCAACAGAAAAACTAAAATCAACTTGCTGGATACTAAGCATGAAATAAACTTAACGATAAACGTCATCATATTATTGATCCTTTTGGTCATCGTCCTATTAGCATATCGAAGACATAATGAAAACACATTCGTATAACCAAGGACAACCTGCCATTGAAATGAATCATCAAGTCAATGCCACAATTAGGCTCAAAAATATTCCCCACCTATTAACATTCCCCAAGGTCTAAAAAGTACGTTAGAAATTAAGGGCGGGGGAGTTGAGGCAGAATAAATTAAATCATAATCATTTATCCGCGCCTCTGTGCAATTTCCCACACAATAGTGACACCAAAACCAAAACCTCACAAGCAATGCATGAGAACCCCATTTCGCTGACAATGCGTCTAGAGCGAGGGCTTCATGGAATGTCGTTAGATTTAAGATTTTAGAATTAAGTCAGTCTTTTGTCAACTTTGTAATACGCAATATTAATTGAATAAAAGGAAAACATTTTTTTTATGAAAAAATAATGTAAAATAGTTTAATTTGCATAGGTAAGTGAATTCCATAGATTCAAAAAGTACGGCATCGCATGTGTAATTAAATATTAAATCACATCGAGCACTTGTTTTGAATTAGGAGGTAGTGATCCAAAAGCGAGTCAAAAATTTTGTAGGTAGTCTCTACATAAATTAAGAAATTTGGTAGTAGAATGACAAGGCGAGACGAAAATGGCACGTACGTTTGCCACGAAATTTGAAATATATGAAAAGACTGTTTTAATGCGTCAATTACTGAAGGACTTTGCGAAGAGACCCTTCTCTCTGTCGCCAGGCATTAGAAGGAAACATCAGAGGAGGCAAACAAATTTAAGCTGTGAATCGAAGGAATCAGATGCGTGCAGTCCAAACATCATAAGGATGAAAATTGAAATCCGTAAAACATAGAGAGGCGATTGAGCGTTTTATTATCCTCTGTATAAAGCAAAAGCTATATAGGAAACTGTAACAATTGCCGGTATTAAAGAAAATTATATTCATAAAAAGCCCAACTGTAAATGGAAGCTCTTACCGGGTATGTAGACACTTCTAGAGTGGGCCCATGTCCTAAAAAATTCTTCTGAGCTTTTTCTAGTTCATCGACGTAGATGGAGAAAATTGTTGCGCATTTTGCTTTTTAGATTATACCTAAAATCTTTTCATACCTAATGAAAAATTTAATTAAAAAACACAAAAAGTATATGAACTTCAAAGTAACCTACCGGTTTCCAACCCTCAGTTGTTTTATCTGGAGGACCACATGCATTTAGATGTTCAGATAAAGCATTCCAATTTGGACTTGGTCTTGGCTTGGCTCGTCGGTAAATAATTTTTGGCAGTGCTTGGATTGCTTTCCATAAAAGAAACTAGCAAATCCATTTGTTTGGCATTAGTTGGAGGCCTAGAAATATAAAGCATCTTATTAATTTTTTTACAATTTTATTTATTATTTAACTTACATTTTTTCTTAGCTCACAACTATTTTAGTAACAACGACTCAAATCGAAAGCCTAACGACGTGCTAAAAGCACTCGTTAATAAAATACGAGTATCGTTTTTTTTTAACGATTCTCGTTTCTCGTAATCGCAATTTACAACGGTTCTCGTTTCTTATAATCGCAATTCAACGAGTACGCGATATTAAAACGATAATCGTTTTTCATAATAAGCTCCCAGATTGTGTCTTGTCGCCGCTTACACTTGAGTGTGTCGAATCTGCAATCGGACTAATCCACTTACCCACTCGTTTAGCAGTATAAGCCCTTAAAGACCTTAACATGCACAAATTCGCTGTTCTAGATGCTATATCTCCCCTTCTTCTGAATAGATGTTCTTCCATGCTGGCAAAACCACTGCTTTAGCACACTTTCCGATCAGATAGAAAACAGCATTTGTCCTAAAAAAGGTGAAATTTCTTCTCTCTTCTCCTACAGATCCATTGCACTTATGTCCTTTCTGTCCAATATCATGGAAACGCTGATAAGCCGTCAGCTCATGAAAAATTTACCTCGAATCATGAAAACTTCTCAATGACCGGCAGTAAGGTTTTCGTAGCAACAGATCCACTGATGGCATGTCTTACCGAAAAGAGGAGCCAAAGACTACACCAAGATAGTTGTACTTCATATTTCTAAGACATTTGACAGAGGCTGGTATCGTATCAGGCATGCGTGCATTTGGGATCAACAATTAGAAACTACCTTTCGCAACGTTCAATCCAAGTTGCCTTGGCTGGTTTCAAGCTTGATATTCACAAAATGGGCTCCGTTCTGTTTCCTACACAAAAAATCTCGGTTTCTTCAAGCGATGTAAGAAATATTCCACCCCCTCTAGTTTGCCCACAATATACATATAAGGCATTCATCCGCTCAAAAAGGGAGTACGATGCCAAAATCTAAACAGGTGCACCTAAAACCTCTCTACACCTACTAGATAGGGTTCAAAATCCGTGCGATAAAACTAATAGATGACGTCAATGTTGCATAGTCAATTCACACCCTTGAATACCGACGTAATTTCTCTTGACTCATTTTATTCTATCTCTACTTTCACCATCAGAGCCCCATTGAAATAGTCTGCAGCATTCCGCCCCTTCAACCGAAACACACATCGCAATGAGTGCTCATCAGTTTACCTCAAGCCCACTTTCGAACTTACTCCGTACAACTCGCGTATGAAATGCCCTGTCGAGCTCTTTATTGCCTAGTCATTAAACACTTACCTCTTTTTCTTGCCTCCCTAATTGTTTCTCGCTCGATCGGGGTGTAAACATTTTAAGGGTACTCAAAACCCCTCGATCGCGCTCAAATTGCAACAAAAGTATTATATATTATATAAATATTAAAAGTTCTAATTCTTGGCAAAGTATTTTTTTCTACAGTAGACTCTTGAGATGCGCTAATGGAAATACCCGAAGATGAAGATACGATATGTTCTCAGTGTGGCATCGCATAGTAAAACATTCTGTGGGAGAAATATTTTTGATGGTTCTTATGGTTATATTTCTCATCGTCATTTACCGCAATCCCATTGTAACCTTCCTTCGGCCGGCCTTCCAACCGCGCTCAAACAAGCAGTTCAGTAAGCCAGTAAGTTTTTTAGAGATACGCACGACAATTGAGGATTCGTCAGTTTTTGAGCTATCCGTGAAAATCTGACTATATATTCCTCCAGGCTTTGAGAGCTTAACGCCGTCCATATAACATCTTTAGAAACTTTATCAAATAGTTTTTCCATATCGGTATGCAGATCTTCAAATCGCCGCGATGTTTCTACGTCAGTATCTCAGTAAACTTTGATTCGCCCCATACTCGTATGTGTATTTCGTCCTGCCTCCCGCAAAGCCGCATTGACCGGCATGGAGTTTAACACTAAACCTACCAGTACCGGTCAAATTGACCGTTTTCAAACTTTTGTAATATTTACACATATTTAAACGTTATAACACCGTTATCAAAACATATGACTTTTCTTAAAATATGCTTATAATGTTTTCTTCACTCTTTACTTCTAGCTTTGTTTTCTCTTTTCCAAGAAAAATTTATTATGTGTCCTACCTACCGCCGTCGGTCAATTTGATTGAGAAAATATTTTATGTATTATTTTAAATTTACATAATCTGTACAAACTAATGGTTATCTTAGAGTCGGTTGGAATTGAAAAGAATAGACATCAACAGTATTGAGTACAGTCGCAAGTAGAGCAGTTCTAAAGAGTTTCTTAAGCAATTTTGTTACGATTGTTTATTTGAAGGAGATGATGTAAAGTATCAAAACTTGGATGCAATCTTTTTATTCCTTACATAGTGTAATATTCTGTTGTGGATATTTACCCTAAGAATGTGAAAGTGTTTCAAAATTAGAAAGTACATAAGAAAAATAACAGACAGAGACGAAGAGAAACAGATAAAGAGCTACTTACAACAAGTGAATTGGAGTCAGAGAGCGATAGTGAAGAAGAGAATATAAATAAGCGTCCAGGGCAGAAAAGAAAGAGAGTTTTTTTGACATCCGAAAGTGAGACAGATATAGAGGATCAACGCATCGAAACTGCGGCTGATGGAACAGTTTGGGAAGAAATGGACGGAAGTCCCAAACCTGGCAGGATACCAGTGCATAAACGACATATAATGAAAGGACAAATGAAGACGACATTTTCTCTTATCATTGATCAGCATATAATGCATCATATTATAAAATGTACAGAAGACGAAGCATTTGGGGTGTTGGGGACTAAGTGGGAGCTAAATGCTACGAAACTAGATGCATTTATTGTTTTGATATAAGCCCGCGGCGCATATGAGGCAAACAATTTGGATGCCCCTATTTTGTATTTGTGTTTATTTATTTAAAGATTATATACACACTAACATTACATCTTATAGTTAGTGTAGGCTTTACAAAAATTGTAGGTTCGAAAGCAAATTTAACATTATAAATAGGTGTCTACGTATAATTAATTTAATTGGAAACTACAAAAGTGAATTAATAACAAAAACAATAAAAATATATAACATTTAACAAATTTTTATTTATGTATCACTGGCCAGGTGTTGGAAAAGATAGGTTTTAAATGTGCTTGTGTTTGTGGTTCTCCTTAGTGTAATGGGTAATGAGTTCCATAGGCGAGTGGCATGGACGAAGAATGAGCGTTCGGATTGCAAGCAATGGGATCGGGCCGAATAAGGATGTCTGTTCTTTGTGAACTCGCAGAATTTAATCTGTTATACAAATACTGAGGCTGTTGGGTCTGTATAATACCATGCAAGAGGATCAGCGTTTTAAACTTAATAAGGTTGTCGAAGCTGAGGCCGATTATTTGTAGAGAGTAACTTGATATGTGGTCGAAATATCGTTTACTAATAACATATCTTGCTAGGTTGTTGTAGATGACATTTAGTTTACGCCTAGTATTATAGTCAACAAGGCAGAAAACTTCGCAACTATATAGCAATATAGGTAATAAACGGGACTTAACAAGTAACATCTCAGTTTTGATCGGCAAAGAATTTTGCGTTGCCCATAGCAGTCGGAGACCATTGTATACCTTTCCGATTGTAGTTGCAGCATGATCTGCCCAGATAAGAGTATCGTTGAAAACAATACCCAGATTTCGAGACTTCGTGACGTATTCTATGGATGACTGCCTTAATTTTATTGGCGGAAATGTAGTAGTATCTAGTGACTGTTTATAAATACAGAGTGTTTTGGACTTCGCTGGATTCAGTGATAAATTATGTTTGAGGGCCAACTGCTGTATGATCTCAAGATCTTCGTTCACCATTTCAATGGGAATACTGAGCATATCTAGCGGGCAGCACAAGTATAATTGGGCGTTGTCAGCGAACATGTGGGCAGTACAACGTTTAACAAGTTGTGGGAGTTCGTTCACATAAAGTGAAAATAGTATGGGCCCAAGAATCGAACCCTGTGGAACTCCCCCTCGAACTCCAAGAAACGAAGACATTTGGCTTTCTACTGTCGTCACACATTGCTGACGGCCCCGTGAGGTATGAATTCAAGAGTTTGACTGCCAGAGACGAAAATCCAAATTCATACCGCAGCTTCTTACAGAAGAGAAAGTGGTCCACCGTGTCGAATGCATTCGACAAGTCCAACAACGTCAAGAACGTAGTACAGTTAGTATCCAGGCCATTGCGGATGTCGTCGACAGCAAGTAAGTGCAGTCTTACAACGCCTTTTCGCGCGAAAACCGGATTGGGCGGGATTTAAGAGATTGTTGTCGCTTAGGTGCGCTTGCATCTGCTTTAGCATAGGTTTCTCGAATACTTTGGATAGAAACGGTAAGATTGCGATTGGTCTATACTCAGTGTTAGGTCGGCTTTGCGACTTGGGTATCGGTAATATCCTAGCCAGTTTCCACGAAAGTGGGTATTCACAAGCGGTAAGTACGTGATTAAAAATGTGTGTTATGTACTTGAGTATAAAAGGAAGCAGGAGTTTTAAAAATTAAGTTTAATTTCATCCAAACCTATCGCATCAGATTTGACCGATAGCACGGCTTCAACTACATCTTCATCCGTAAAGCGAATAAAGTTGAAATCTGCTATATTGTCTAAGTCGCTAAACTGATTCGTAAACTGTGCGGAGTCTTGATATTAAATATCGGCTCAGAGACCGACACAAACTGCGAATTGAGAGCATTACAGTCTACATCGTCAGTTGCACCTGAACGCTGCCTCCCATTGCCTAGTTTGCGCAGTTTTTTCCATAGAACTTTCCCAGGCTGGGTTTCAAGGTTGGGGAAATGTTCATAGTGGCGCCGCTTGGCAGTTCTTATACGAAGAACAACTATGTTGCGAAAGGACAGATAAATGTCGTAGAGCACGGGGAGTTTGTATCGTTTCCAACGAGTATTACGATTATGGGTCAGATGTAGTACATCTCTATTGAGCCAAGGGGGAGATCTGGTAACAGGGGCCCTATGTCGTAACGGGACATGCTGATCAAAGAGTGTTTTGATATTTTGCTCCAGCAATGATATTTGCTAATTAATCAAATGGAGTAGAGTAAAAATTGGGGACCTGTTTTTTTCTCAAAAACAATGAGCAGAAACAACTTTACTGAAATTATGAAGTTTGCACGATTTGATAAGAAGAGCGAAAGAAGTCAACGTTTACAAACCAATAAATTTGCTATCTACAATATGTGATCGATTTATTAGGAATTCACAAAATTGTTATAAACCTGGTGAATATATTACTGTTGATGAGCAGTTGTTTCCGTCGAAGACTAGGTGTAGATTTACACAGTATATGCCGAACAAACCAGACAAATTTGGAATAAAGTTCTGGTTGGCGTGCGACGTCAATAGCAAGTATATAATAAATGGGTTTCCATATTTGGGAAAGGATGAAAGAAGAGAATGTTCAATTCCACTTGGGAGTTCGTTGTTCTAAAGCTGATGGAACAATTCACAGGATGCGGAAGGACCGTAACAACAGATAATTTTTTCACGAGTGTATCATTAGCCAAGAAGTTACTTGCCAAAAAAACTACAATTGTTGGAACAATCTGTGGAAACAAAAGAGAGTTGCCAAAGTTAGCCAAAGAAAGAAAAGATAAAATGACTAGATTTTCAAGCAAATTACCGTGTATAAAAGTAAGCCAAAAAGAAAGGCGATTGTCCTAAGTTCCAAACATAAATCAATAGAAATAGAAAAAAGCAACAGATGTACTCGTATACCGGAAACTATAAGATTTTAAAATGACACAAATTTAGTGTAGATGTGGCAGACCAGATGGCAAGGAAATACAGTGTGAGGTCGAAAAGTTGTAGGTCACTTCAGATATTTTTCAACATTTTAGACCTAGCTGGAATAAATGCTTGGGTTTTGTATAAAGAAACGACGGCTGAAAACATTTCGAGGCAAAGAATTTTTATTCCAGTTAGCTTCAGAGCTCGGCGATACATATAAAAAATCACAAGAAAAAAAGCTTTTACCAACATCGTCCACAAGTTCAGATTTGTTCGTACGAAAATCTTGTCAAATAAAATTTTGTAAAGATTATAAAACAATAAAAATCTGTTCGAAGTACATACATGTGCATTTCTAACTAAAATAATTTGTAAACAATGTAAGGAGGCCGAATAAGGTACTCGTATATATATTGGGTTGTTCAATAAGTTCTGCGGTTTTTTTCTTCGAAGTGGCGTTTATCGCTTCAGAAAATCTCTGTGTATAAAACCGTTATGAAAACTTTTCTTTTCCAGTAGAGAGGATTACTCTTTACATTGTTTCGAGAATTTGTTTTGGTCTGACGTGTTTTAAGTGCTTAAATTTTCTTTTAAAAATGGAAGATAAAAAGTGCATTTTAGGCATATTTTGCTTTTTATCTTTAAAAAAGGTCTCAAAGCGACAGAGGCGCAACGTGAGATTTTTAGGGTGTATGGAGATTCGGCAGTTAGCGCTGACACTCGTCAGCGCTGGTTTACACGTTTTCATTCCGGCAATACAGACCTTATTGATGCTGCTCGCTCTGAACGTCCATCCACCACAGACGACGATCAAATCTTAGCTGCAGTTAGCGTTGACAGACATTTGACGACACGAGAGATCAGTCAGAGGTTTACCATTGCCCATACAACCGTTTTACAGAAACTGAAAAGGCTAGGAATGTCGAAAAAAATGGATGTTTGGGTTCTTCACGAACTCAGTGAAAAAAAACGTATGGATCGCATAATGATATGTGAGTCTTTGTTGAGGTGGAACTCGCTGGATACTTTTTTGAAAAGAGAGGTTACGGGAGAGGAGAAATGGGTGGTTTACAACAACATTCGAAGTAAGAGGTCTTGGTGCGGTCCTGGTGAAACACCGGAATCGGTTGGTAAGCAAGAAATGCATCCCAAAAAGGTCATGCATGTTGAGCATTTGGTGGGATTGGCGAGGTGTCCTATACTTCGAGTTGCTTCCACGCAATGAAACAATAAATGATATCAAATATTGCTCTCAGCTCGACAATTTGAAGCAGGCAGTGGAAGGTAAACGGCAGAGTTAGTGAATAGGAAGGGCGTTGTTTTCCACCATGACAATGCCAGACCACACACAGCTTTTGTGACAAAAGAAAAGCTGAATGCCTTTGCGTCGTCTGACTACCACCTATTCCGCTCTCTCCAAAACGATTTGAACGGAAGGCAATTTAATTCCGAGGAGCACATAAAAACGCATCTGGAAAACTTTTTTGGCCAAAAGTCCACTGATTTTTACAAAAGAGGAATAATAGGTGTATTTTATTATGGCCAGATGATCCATACAGATCATTGGTTTACATGTATGACAACAACAACACAAGATCCAAAAACCTATCAGGACCATAACGTGATCGGAAAATTAGTTTATACTACTCTCCACTAGTTTTTAATTTTATGGCTGTAATGTATTTAAACAAAATCAAACAAGTAGAGAAAGTTTCAACCATTGCTTGGCAGAAACGCATTGGATGTCTTACAACCAAGTTGGCGTTCAAATATTTTATCGTCTGAAGTCAGCGTTCAGGTAATTCAGGAAAAAGAACAATTTGATATCATTTCTGAAATTAAAAACAAGTTTGCATGTGTTCATAATATCGATTTATCTGAACCAATAAGAGGGTTTAAAGCTGATATTGTTTTAAAAGCGTGTGTTCCGATATTTCATAAAGCCTATTCAGTTCCTTTTCACCTCCAAGACAAAGTAGCTTCCGAGTTAGAGAACCTTGTTAAAAACAAAATAATAGTGCCTGTAAAACACAGTAATTGGGCTTCACCCATTGTTATTGTTCCCAAACCAGATGGTTCAGTGCGCATTTGCATTGATTGCAAAGTAACCATAAATAAGTTCATTGAAATGGAACATTATCCTTTGGGAAATAGTGAGGAAATTTTTAGCAGTTTGAGTAACTGTCAATACTTTTGTGTAGTCGACTTGAAGGGAGCCTACCAACAGTTGGAAGTTTCTAAAGAGTCTCAATTTTCGATATTTACGCTTGCCATTTGGAGTAGCGAGTGCACCTGCTATTTTTCAAGCTGTAGTTGATCAAATTATAAACGGTATTGACAAAACTTTTAGTTATCTAGACGATATCATCGTAGGTGGTGATACTAAAGATATCTGTAAAAGCCGTCTTATGCAGATATTAACACGGTTGGAAAATTATAACATTAAAGCAAATCTCGGAAAATGTAAATTTCTTCAGAACTCTGTTGAGTATCTAGGGCATATTATTTCTTACAACAAAATTCAGCCAAACCCAGAGAAAATAGAAGCGATTCAGAGTGCGCCGTGTCCTAAAACGAAATTGGAGTTACAAGCATATTTAGGGTTGATAAATTTTTATCGTCGTTTTGTGCCAGGGTTATCGGGTCACTTAAATGAATTGTACAAATTGTTGAAGGCCAATACAAAATTCGAATGGACTTCAATATGTAACCAAGTTTTTGAAAAATCGAAGCAGCTTTTTCTAAAACATAATAAGTTGGAGTTGTTTGACCCCAATAAACCCATTATAGTGGCCACTGACGCAAGTCCTTATGGGGTTGCTGGAGTGATGTCCCATTTAGTAAATGGAGAAGAGCGTCCAATAATGTTTGTGAGTTCAACTTTGTCTCCTGCTGAGCGAAATTATTCGCAACTTCATCGGGAGGGTTTAGCTGTCATTTTCAGTCTCAAGAAGTTTTTTAAATACTTGTATGGTAAAGAATTTATTCTCTATACCGATAACAAAGGCATAAAAGAAATATTTAGTCCCTGTAAGGGCACATCTGCGGTAGCGGCAGCCAGACTACAACGTTGGTCAATTTATTTGTCTCTTTTCCAGTATAAAATTGTGTATAGTTCAAGTAAAAACATGGCAAATGTCGACGCTCTCTCACGATTACCACTAAATTTAAGTACTAAAGTAAAAACACTTTCTATCAATTCAATTAATTTTTTCGATGATTTACCTTTGAAGTTATCTCAAATAAAAGAGGCTCAGAAAGACAATGTTGATCTTCGACAAGTCAAAAAGTTTCTAAAGTACGGCTGGCCTAAGGAAGTCAAGTCAACACTAAATCCATATAAAATGAAAGAAAATCTTCTGACAATTGAAGATGATGTTCTTTTTTATGGCAGTAGAGTGATAATTCAAAAAAACCTGATAGGGGAAGTACTAAGTGTGCTGCACAATAATCACAATGAGATGGTGTTAATGAAAAAAGCGGCTCGATCATATGTATGGTGGCCGAGGATCGATGAAGACATCGAAGATTTTGTAAACAATTGTATGACATGCATGCAAACCTCAAACATACCCAAAGAAAGAGTAGAAACTAAGTGGCCAAAATCTACATTCCCTTTTGAACGTATCCATCTTGACTTTTTTCACTTCCAGGGAAAAAATTACCTTATAAACGTAGATGCTTTTAGCAAATTTATTGAAATAGAACACATGAATAGTATGACCACGAAAGCTTTAATAAATGTCTTAACAAGTTTTATTTGTAAGTACGGATTGCCCGGTGAAATAGTTGTTGATAATGGCACGCCCTTTGCGTCGTATGAATTTAAAAAAATTTGCATGAAAAATGATATCAAATTGTCCTTTAGTCCAGCTTACCATCCCCAAAGCAATGGTCAGGCTGAAAGATCAGTACAGATCATTAAAAAAGTGTTGAAAAAATTTTTACTATCAAAAGAATCAAAATGGACTATTGAAAATCGAATTAAATTGTTTTTAGCGAACTACAGAAATACACCCAACTCGTCAAATTCCTTAAGTCCTAGCGAACTCATATTTAGATATAAGCCAAAAACTTCTTTAGATTTTATAAATCCAAAAAGACAAATGAATTTTAATAAAGAAAGAAAAGAATTATTCAAAAGAAAATCTAAAGAAAAAATCAACCAAAATCATTCAAAAAATTATGTTTGTAATAATTCATTTAGAGAAAAGGATTTTGCATTATATAAAAATCCATTCAAAAGTATAGTAAAATGGTTAAAGTGTCAAATAATGAAAAAAAATAAGTAACTTAAGATACCTAATCAAGGTAAATAATGTTGTAAAAATTGCTCATATGAACCAGCTTAAGAAAATTACAAATTCCAAACATAACTTCTTTAGCTCTAGAATTCCTAGACCGAAAATATCTGAAAACATAAAAATGGAAACAAAATTCTTACCAAGACGTTCGGATAGATTAAAAAAGAAATTTGAAGATATTAAAAATAATCTGACTTCTGTTAAAGAATAAAATATATATATCTAAGTTAAGTTCATGTATCTAAGTTAAGTTGGAGAAAGAATGTAATGTATTTAAACAAAATCAAACAGATCTTAACACAAGCTTAAAGAGTTGTCACTTGGACATTGGGTTCGGTTAGCTCTCTTGTTTCCGGCAGCTGACGAGAAAGGATGTCTTTCCCGCGACACTCAATTGTAACACAACTTAAAATAAATCTTTATGTAATTAAGAAATCTTGTGAAACTATTTTGAATTCCAAATAAATTGAAATATATTACAATGGCATAAACGAAAAACTGACGCTCCGAGTTTCTGCAAGTGAACCTTGGTTGCAGTATCATAAAAGAACGAGATGAGTTAGTAAACTGTATTTTTTGAAGTAGATATGAAGGTTCCTTGTTTAAAATGATTTTGTTCAATGTTTTAAGGGAAAAATACTTGAAATACATGTAGAGATTACAGCCTAGTATGTTACTTGTGTAGTTTGAAATATGATCATATCGTCGGAGATTGTATACATATCGAGTTATATTATTGAACGCCACAGTTAGATTTCTTTTCGTTTCTGAGTTATGGCTAGTAAACAATTGGCACCCATATGTTATCATAGGAAGGATCAAAGTTTTTGCCAACCTAAGTCGAACGTGTTGAGGAGTAAATTGCTTCGAAAGTGAAAGACTCCGTAAGGATCCATATATTTTTCCAACAACAGTTTGAATATGGTCATCATCATATGGTAAGGGTAGAATTAAATAGAATGCCTACGTTCATAGCTTTATCGACATATTCAATTTGTTCGTTTCCGAGATAAACTGCAGGAAAGTAGCTGTTATCAAGTTTATTTTTATAAATTATTAAGCATTTGGACTTTTGTGGATTGAGGTGAAGACTATTTGTATTGGACCAGCAAAGTATTCTTTATAAATCAGAGTTCAATTTCACAACACCATCTTCAATCATGGCTAACTTGCAGCTTATACGAACATGAGCATCGTCAGCATACAAATCGATTGAAGAGTATTCAGATTGGAGTGGAAGATCATTAATAAAGATCGTAAATAAGAGTGGACCAAGTATGCATCCCTGAGGAACCCTACAGAAAAGATTTAAAGGATGGGACGTTTTATTACCAATAACAACAGCTTGGCTTCTTCCACTAATGTATGATAAAATCAGTTTTGCAGCTGTGTATGAAAACCGAAACTGTTGTATTAGTTTTTTAATAAGTATTTTATGATTGATTTTGTCGAATGCCTTCGAGAAATCTAAGAGAACTAAAAATGAAACCAAGTCATTATCCATATATCCAAGCATTTCTAATATCATCTGAAATCTTAAGAGTAGCGGATATACAACTGTGGTTTGGTCTAAAACCGGATTGGTTTTCACTTAAGAGTTCGAATGTCTTTAAAAAGGTTGAAATTTGATTGTGTAAAAATTTTTTCCAGAATCTTTGACAGAAATGACTAAATTGAGATTGGTCTAAACTCTTCTTGAGATAAGCGAGTGGCTGGTTTTTTTAAGCCTGGTATAACTTTAGCCACATTCCAAAGAGATGGAAAAGAAGACGTTGTTATTACAGTATTAAAAACATGTGTTAGCACAGGAAGAATGTGAGGTAGGATCATTTTGATGAAACGTGGATGTATTTCATCAAAGCCAGTAGCTGATGATTTTATTTTAAGTACAGCACTTAACACATCCGCATCATCCACCCTTTGAAATTGAAAGGAATGTCCACTACCGGGGTCCACAACCCGGTAGGTTTCATTTGCTTCATAAGTGCTTTGTACAGGGTCAATAACCGGCAAAATCTCATTCAACGCTCCACTAAAAGTTTGAGAATCATCATTTTCAGGGTTAGTTTTATCTACAAGTGAAGTATTTTGATTACTGCTGCTTTGAACTTTGGAGAAATGTTCATTAAAATAATCGGGACATACATCCAGGGAACAATGTTCTCTTTGTTGACCAACACCAAGCTCACGAATATTTTTCCATAAGGTTTTTGATGGTATGTTTTTGTTTAAGCGTTTTGAATTCAGTCTACATTTTGCTTCTTTTACTTTTTTGCACACATTTTTTCGTAAAGGTAGAGAGCATTTCAGGAACGCGAAAGCGCTTCCATCGCGTATACGCTTGATCCCTTTGTTTAATATAAATAAGTATATCAGCCGTAAACCACGATTTTCTTTCCATACCAGAAAATTTTGTTTTTAGCGGTACATGCATATTAAAAAGTTGGTTTACTGAAGTTTGAATAAAATCAACTTGATCGTCCGGTGATGCCATTGAAAAAATCATTTGCCAGTTTATTTCGTGAATACTATTTTCTAGGGCATTTACATTAATAGCCTTAAAGTCCCTATATTTATAGACTGTTGATTTAACCTGTGGAGTAGAGTAATCGTGATCGAAAAATTAGTTTATACTACTCTCCACTAGTTTTTAATTTTATTCGTATACATTGGTACAACTGAAACCGATTTCTCGTCTACGGTATTGTCTGATAAGTAATACGAAATTTTTTTTTTAACCACATTTTTTTAACAATCATTGTTTTCGAACAAAGGAAAATTTTACGAATAATAACTTAATATTTTCGAATTGATTTAATTTTTCAATATATTTGAGTGAAATCCTAGTATATTATGTTTCTTTGGTGTAAATAAGTAAACGTTTCAATCATGGGCAAACAAAATAAAAGTTCAAATTACGAGTACTGTGCGAGGAATTATTTTCGTTGACATGGAAACTCCACACACAAATGTCAACAAACAACTGTATTTACCTCAATTAGAGCTGCTTTCATTTTTATATTTTTTTTATGAAATGTCATATTTTGAAAGAAATATGTGTCAAACCAAAAAAAAGTGCTCCCACACATTAAAACAAAAAACAGCGGAGTTCTGTGTTGTTTTATTATCTTGATCTAATACAGATCAGATCATGGGGATAATAAAACACGGCTAATGTCTCTTCCAGAACGTTAGAAGAATGTAATAGATCAGAATGGACAATATTTGATTAATTAAATATATGGTTTTAAACAAAAAATGTGTATTTAACTTTAACCAAAAAAAAAAAAACGCAGAACTTATTGAACAGCCCATTATTTGTGTGCATAACACTATATAAAAGTTTAATTTTATTTGAATTTTCATAAATAATTTTAGATATCCATAATAAAGGGTCCGCCATCTAACGTTTTTTTTTCAACTAGTGCTTATTTCGTGAATGGTAACACTTAGCTCATGTCTGATTTGACAGATAATTAGTTTTATCCTTCCGGTTAATAATGGAAAATAATTTCATTCAAATGGCTACCTCGGCTGGCCATGCAGTAGCCTACACGATCGGTCCAATTTTTAAGCACATTATCGATTGTGTGCAGCTGTATTTCACCAATGGCTTCACGAATATTGTCCTTTAAAGAGTCAGTTGTCTCTGGCTTGTCGGCGTAACACTTATCTTTTACAGCACCATACAAATAATAGTCCAACGGTGTCAAATCGCAGCTTCGAGGTGGCCAAACGACATCAGCTCTGCGGCTGATAATGCGATCTTCAAAGACAGGGCGCAAAACATCGAGTGTAGCTTCGGCTGTGTGGCATGTAGCGCCATCCTGTTGAAACCAAATGTTGCCAATATCCTCCTCTTCAATTTTTGTGAACAAAAATTCGTTCAACATGGCCCGATAACGATCGCCATTGACTGTAACGGCCACTTCTTGCTCATTTTCGAAGAAAAATGGCCCAATTATGACTCTGGACCAAAATCCGCACCAAACAGTGACTCGTTTTGGGTGTATCGGCTTTTCAATGTATGCGTGCGGGTTTTCTGTGCCGCAAATGCGACAATTTTGCTTGTTTACATACCCGCCAAGATCAAAATGAGCTTCATCTGAAAAGATGGCACTTAGCGAAGCGTTGTTCAAGAGTGTACACAACCATATTCGTTCAGCGGACTAATATCGGACTAAACTAATTATCTGTCAAATCAGACATGAGCTAAGAGTTACCATTCACGAAATAAGCACTAGTTGAAAAAAAAACGTTAGATGGCGGACCCTTTATTAAATTTGGTATCTGAAGTGGGAAAAATGAAATTTTAGTTTTTTAAGTTTATAATTGAAATTATATAAAAATAAATTTGGACGAAATTTCATGAAAATTCTTCATTTTATATACATTCAGTAATAAATCAGCCATTATCTGAATTGAATAATACAATCGATAACTTTCTTAATTACCGGTCAATTTGACCGATACAAGAACTGTCGGTAGGTTTAGTGTTAATATTAATACTGTCTCGTACATGTTCATAGTATGGTTTCCCCCACTGATTAGGCATCCAATCGCCTCACATAATTTTATTGAAGAAAATCCAGACCCATTTAAATCCGAGACTTCCGATTGTCGCCCATACTTCTTTCTCATTTTTATAAAAAGAACAACCTACTTTTTGAGTGAATTGATTGAAAGCCCATTAATTAAGTATAGATTGCCATCACTTAAGTCCAGCAATTCCTAGGCCTGGTCCAAATGACAGTACATCATGTACATTATCTGCATATGCCTGAGTGTAGATGTTAGGACTGTTAGAACTAAAATCGTTGGATTTTGAAGCGCTATTTCACAAAGTATTTCGCGTTAGTATGGATGTTGCGTCTTAGATAGAGAATGCAGAGGTTCGTACTTTTTAATAAGAAGAAATTTCGACTGATATTAACCTAAAGCCTTGGAATAATTATCTTTGTCTATTATGTCAGGAGTTTGATTTGCAGGCTAAAACTATGCTCTTCAGAATTGACAGCAGTTGATCTATACCTTTTTGAAGTATAACTTGAAAGATGCCGTCAGTGTCAGTCGACTTGAAGCCATCAAAGGAAGCAGTAGCATATTTCTTGGCTTCATTCGTTACCACAGCCGATGTGTGATTTCCACTTTTATTCGCAGTTCCAGTGATATGAGCTGGTTATGAGTCTGTTCAGATCTGTTTACATGGGAAATTAGTTTCAAGCATGAGACTGAAAATTGCTGGTCCCAACTCTAGGTCCTTCTATTTTGTTTTGATTTAATTTGTAAAGATTCCGGTCTTTTTCTAAACTAGTCTTAGACAAGTTGCTTACAAACTTTCCAGTTTCATAAGGTTGTCGCAGCCGATTTGCACTTAACCCTAAAAGACGTGATCTGAAGCAATTATTTCTAAAAGGCCATAAATGTGGTGGGTTCACCGGGCACTTGTTGCCCTACCTTCTGTCTCATTTTTAACTTATTTGGCGTTTTGACGATTCCGCCTTAAATCGTGTTCAGTTTGCTGTACCTATGATCTGGCATAAAAACTTCCAGTTGGCAATCTCAGAGTGTCTTTTGGAAAGAGTTACGAGTAAATATTTTTATTGCTATCTTCCTTTCGTAAGTAGATAACAAGATCAGAGTGTAAACATCGCGCAATATCGGACTGTATTCATTGGCGTGATTTTGTTTTTTCTCGGTCGACTCGGTCGATAAGCAGCGATGTAGGAACCTTCAGGGAATTATTAGAATTGGATGAAGGCGCTTTAAGATGACGGTTTACGAATCAGTCTTACTAAGACAAAATGTCTGTAATGCCATTTTTATGAACTCGTAAGCCCAGTTCTAAACATTTATGTAGAGCGACTTATCATACCAAAGTGAGAGCAAGCAAAATTCTTGAGTTCAGTCATAAGCCATTACGGAAATTGCGACAACGATTTCCCACATAGAGCAATCGTATGGTAGCTTAAGGCCGATACTCTACATTTTTTGTGAGTGGAATTTTTTAACTGGCTTAGACTTAAAGGTTTGGTATATGTGTAAATTGTAGACGGTTTTAATATACGCAACAAAGTTTTAGACATTTCACGTGAAGAAAAAGGAATGATGAAAGTATGATTGTGAAAATATTTCAAATGGCATCTATTTGTACAATAGATGTCTTCTTATTAAGAAAATTGAAAACTGCAGCCTCTTAAGTATTATGTATGTACAATATAATATATGTGCATTGTGAATAGAGTGTCCGAGACGGTTAAGAAAATATTTTTCTGTTTAGGAATTCGTACGACTGGAATTTGAGCCTCATACATATTTGAAGTAAGCATCGTACAGCATTAGGTTAGGTTAGGTTAGGTAAGAGTGGCTGTTGGAAATACCAACCCACTTAGGCCTATTGGCCCATTGTGATGCCACGTGGATCTGTGATCTTCTTACTACTGGAACCAGTTTGAGCTTTTAATAAAGCGTAGGAGACTGTTAACGTCTATTTTTTCTAGATCGTTTAGGTCGTTGTAGAAGAAAGCTCCTAGGTGAAGCTTCCTTCTCTGAGAGAGAGCTGGGCATGTGCAGAGTAAGTGGGGGATTGTCTCCTCCTCTTCCTCGTCCATGCAGCTTCTACAGAAATCGTTAGTAAAAGCGCCAAGCCTTCTTGCGTGCTTGCCTATGAGGCAGTGTCCGGTAATGACACCTATTATGGCGCTGAGATGTTTCCTATCTAAAAGGATCAGACACTTAGATCGACTCAGATCCAGCCTTGGCCAGATCTGTTTGGTTGCTAGACATGTTTGTCCAGCAGTCCATCTAAGGTCCGTTCTTTTATTGGCATCTAGCTTTAGTGTTAATTTGCACGTAGCGATTGGTATACCTATACTAACTTTGTCCGGTAGGATAGGTAGAGTGGTTCCAATTTTGGCGAGTTCATCGGCTCTGCAGTTCCCTGGAATGTCTCTGTGGCCCGGCACCCAACAGAGGTGAATGTTGAACTGCTCTGCCATCTCCATGAGAGATGATCGGCATTCAAGGGCAGTTTTAGAACACAATGAGACCGAGTCCAGGGACTTGATGGCGGCCTGACTATCCGAAAATATGCGGATATCCTTTGCAGATATCACGTTTTTCTTCAGCCAGGACAGAGCTTCTTTAATCGCCAAAATTTCCGCCTGGAACACGCTACAGTGATTTGGAAGGCGGAAAGAGAGGCTTAGATTAAGCTTATCTGAGAAAACACCGCCACCAACTCCGCTGTCGGTTTTAGATCCATCTGTGTAGAGATGGATTGACTTGTCCTCCATGAAAGCATCCTCCTCCCAGAATGATCTAGAGGGGAAGCTTACATGGAAGTTTTTGTCAAACCAAAGTTCAGGTATGGTGTAATCGGTGTTCTCTGTGAGGATTCCTAATGTATTAAGAATGTTGGCGTGGCCAAATGAATTATTTGTCCACTGTTTAGTCGCTTTAAGGCGAATAGCTGCAGTCGCAGCTACTTGCTTGCTAAAAATGTCGAGGGGTGTCAAGTGAAGCAGAATATCTAATGCCGCAGAGGGGGTAGACCCCAAAGCTCCGCTTGTGCATAGACATGCTGTTCTTTGGACTCTGCTTAATTTAATGCGGTTGACTGCATTTTCCAAGGCCGTCCACCAGACAACCACCCCGTAAGTAAGTATCGGTCTTATGACCGAGATGTATAGCCAGTGGGTTATGCGAGGTTGAAGGCCCCATTTGTTCCCAATGGCTTTCTTGCAAGAGAATAAAGCTATTGTAGCTTTATTGACTCTTTCTTGAATGTTAGGTTTCCAGTTTAGTTTCCTGTCAAAAATGAGACCCAGATATTTTGCTGTATCGGAGAAAGCTAAACTGGTACCGTTTATTGAAGGAGGGTCTATGATTGGAATTTTATATTTCCTAGAAAAGAGGACAAGATCAGTTTTATGGGGGTTTATTCCCAATCCACAGCGATCTGCCCAGCAGGTTAATCTGTTAAGATTTACTTGGAGGAGTTCTTTAATGGTATTTAAATGTTTTCCTGAGACGGCTATGGCAACGTCATCCGCATAGGCAATCACTCTGCTACCACCCGCTTCCAGGTATATCAGTAGTTCATTAACCACTAAGTTCCAGAGAAGGGGGGAGAGGACACCGCCTTGCGGCGTACCCCTACTGACATATCTTTTAGCAGAAGTCTCACCCAGTTTGGAGTTGATTATCCTGCTTGTTAGCATTAGATTAATCAGCTCCCCAAGTGAGCCGTCTACCTGCAGAGTTGACAGCGCAGTCGTGATTGCGGATGTGTTGACGTTGTTAAAGGCGCCCTCTATGTCTAGGAAAGCAACCATTGTGTACTCCTTATATCGTAGGGATCGTTCGATGTGGCTAGTCAGAGAGTGCAAAGCCGTTTCCACCGACTTCCCTTTACAGTAGGCATGTTGAGCCGCAGACAGAAGTCTTGGATCAACTTTAGCTCGAATATGGATATCAATCAGTCATTCTGGAGTTTTCAGAAGGAAAGATGATAGACTTATAGGTCTGAGGTCCTTTGGGACCACATGAGAACATTTTCCAGCTTTGGGAATGAATACTACATTGACTTCTCTCCATAACAGTGGAATGTGGATAAGTTCTACACAGCTCCTCATAATATTTTCCAACACTGGTAGAATAATATCTGAGGATCTCTGTAGCTCGGCAGGTATAATACCGTCCGGACCAGCAGACTTGTATGGTTTGAAGCTATGCAGCGCCCAGATCAGTTTGTCTCTCGTAATCAGACGTACAGCATTGCATTTAGGAGATCCCATCATACATTGAATCTGTTAACCAACTTGAAAATGGTTCCATTTTTATTTAAACATAATTTCAAATTTTCAGCTGGTAAGGGATTCTCATAGGGGTACTTGTGTATAACAACATTTTCCAGTTCATTTGCGTCACCAAATTAATACCGATCGATTATTTCACTAATTCCGAACAACATTTTATGTTAATTTCTCAATAACCACTTTATTTTGCACGTTATAGCCATACCATTCCAATTCAACTAGCTGTTGGAAAGTATTCTCCCTCAAATATAGCGAACTGCATTGTACTACGAGTATATTAACTCTCATTCCGGTATTATGTACGAGTACATGAACATATGTTATGTTATGTATCTATGTATACTCATGCTACTTGTATTTTAAGTTAAGGACGTACGGATTCAGGATTATGATAAACCAAAGTCGGTAAATTGACTATTGAGCATGATATCTCGAATTACAACTGTTACTGCTTATGTATACCAGTCAATGAATTTTGCTACTATCGAATTTGTTAATTCAATTCTAACATGATTTTAAAAATGTTCGAAGAAAACTAAATGAAGCATTCGACAGTGTTCAAACATTGTGCTTCTGTAACGTTTCTAATAATTTTTTAATGTAAACCTGGTTTCGACGAATGTTTTATTTTTCTCAATAGCTTCACCTTGGCATATTGCTTACATTATGACATTAATTGCCCCCTTTCAATGAAGAAGGAAACGCTTGGCCTGCAAGCACTTCTGTGACGTTCTCAGGTATATATAGGGTTTTCCAATAAGCACTTGACAAATTTTTTTTTAAATAAAACGCAAACCATTTGAGATATTTCAAAAACTTTATTATCGGCTTGAAGTACAATCAAAACATTTATGCATGGAACTCGACTTCGTTCATATGGCCACCTCGGTCACGTTTGCGGCGGTCGATTCTTTGGACCCAATTTTCAACGACTCGGCCACACATTTCGGCCAAAACGGCCGCTATTTCGCGTTCAATGTTGGCTCTGAGCTCTTCCAACGTCGTCGGCGTGTTGGCATTAACCAATAACTTAACGTAGTCCCACAGAAAATAGTCAAGCGGCGTTAAATCACACGAACGAGGCGGCCAATCGATTGACCCATGGCTTGAGATAACACGATCACAATACTTACTCTTCAATAAATCGATTTTAGCGTGTGCTGTATGGCTTGTGGCACCATCCTGATGAAACCACATGTTGTCCAAGTCCATATCTTCCAATTCGGGCCAAAAATAATCGGTGATCATGGCGCGATAACTCTGACCATTCACAGTAACGTGACGATCGTTATCGTCGACGAAAAAATATAGCCCAATAATGCCGCCGGCATGCAAACCGCACCAAACAGTTATTTTTTGTGGACCAAGTGGTGATTCATGAAGAACATGTGGATTTTCACCCGACCAATAACGCATATTTTGCTTATTGACGAACCCATTGAGCCGAAAATGAGCTTCGTCACTGAAGATGATTTTGCGACGATATTCATCATTTTGGCGCATCTTCTCCAGAACCCAATCGGAGAACGAACGTCACTTTAAATGGTCCATCGGCTTCAATTCTTGAGTCAGCTTGATCTTGTATAGTGTAAACCAAGATCCTTACGCAAAATACGTCATAATGTGGTCTGAGCGATGCCCAATTCTTGAGAACGCCGTGGAATTGTCTGATTTGGATCGTTTGCTACGGACGCCTGAACGGCAGCGATATTTTCGACACGTCGACCAACCCGTTGTGTCACTGACACGGCAACATCACACGACGAATATGTAGACTCCAATTTTTGCACTAAACTTGTTATTGCCTGTCTACTAGGGCGAGATTTACGACCGAAAATTGGAGGTAAAGTTGCAGTCACCGACTCAAAATTTCGGTAGAAAATTTTTATAATTTGCAGACGTTGCTCGTTCGTGTACATTACCATGATGAAAATGTTGAGTTTACTGAATAAATTGACAGTGACAGTTTGATGATTAGTGAAAGAGTGCGTTCACAAATTAAATTCAAAGTTATCAAGTCCCTATTGGAAAACTATTTATATATATATGTATAATTGCATTTTGCAGTAGATTTAAAAAAAAAAACTCAATAGAGACATATTTTGTGCAATAGATTTTGTGATAAGAAAACAGCTCGATGTCGTGACTCTTGACATGACAGGCAACCAATACCGCAAGGTGGTATTCCCTCACTCTTCCTGGAAGCGAACGGCTGTAAAGCCTTCACTTACGAGTATGTTCGCCAGTATTACAGCTAATATCATATGGAAACACCCTTATTCAAAATTGTGGAAATTAAATGCAAAGAGCTCTTCAATTGAACACAGAAGTGTGACTTCAGTATGAATCTTAGAGAAACCATTTTAGAAAATATAGAATTCCATTTATATCTGCTAAAAGTGTATTATTATGCAAAGTAGGTTTTTTGTCATCACTGTACTCTACACTTCTTGTGGGTATATGCTATATGTTATATTCAAGTTTCTTTATATACCTACACATATAGTGATCGCATAATGTACACCTACTTCTTAAAGCAAATGTCATTGTTAATAAAGAACACGCACTTGCTGTCTATCTTTTGAACTAAACGGACCTTTTCCTCTTTGTAAACTTTAACAGGTTATGGGCCCAGTTTTTTTTTTTAAGTTTGCGAGTAATTCTTATACGAAGTTTCACGAAAAATATTTAGTTATTTTAAGATCGTGTTAGATATTTTTTTCTCAAGAATCACATTTAAAATGAATAGTGATAGTGCAAAAATTGAGAAGTTGCAAAAACAATGGAATATTTAGAAGTTCCAAGTGAAAATAATTCTTAACGATAGTAATTTGTTTGAGGTGGTAAATGGAGATGAAGAGATTCCGGCAGAAACCGAAACTCAAAAAATAATAGAAATATGTGTTGGACAGCAGCCATTGATTCACATTTTGTTCGACATCTGGTGAAATGTGGAGTAAACTTTGTTCGGTGTACGAGCAAAAACCAAGCGCAAGCATAAGCCTACTTCAACAACGTTTTTTATAGCTTCCAAAAAGATTCAATAGACGACATGGCAACGCACATGAGCAAATTAGAAAGCTTAGTGCAACAGTTTGAAGTTAAGTGGAGAAGTGGTCTCCCAATCCATGCTGATTGCAAAAATCTTGATGACCCTGTTCAGTCGTTTTTTACATTTCTTTAGTGCTTCGGAGTCTACAGACATCAAAAGCAGGACAATTGAGAATCTAAGATTACGACCAGTTTAAACTCAATGGATCATGTGACATCGACTTCAGCATATAGAGAAGAAAATAGTGCACTTGTCGCACATAAAGCACATCGACAAAAGTCTCACAAAAACACTAGTGGTAAGAAAAAACGTCCAGGTAACTGCTTTGAATGTAATCAATACGGTCATTGGAAGCCCGATTGTCCAAATAAAAATAAACAATTAAATTATACGAACGAATAAGAGAGTAGTGATTGCGATGCTTTGGTTTGCGCTTCAGTAAATTCTAATGTGGTTGTCGGTGCTGATGATTGGGTTTTAGATTCAGGTGAAAGTGACCACATGACTTCAAGGAGAGAATGGTTCAGCGAATATATGCAACTTGAGGAGCCGGTATCGATAACAATAGGAGATGGAAGTAAAATTATGGCATTTGGCAAATGCTCAATTAAAATCTTTTGACTTTGTGCCTGATGTCAAAATAAACCTGTTTTCTTCTGGTAGAGCTCTGGACAAAAATTACAGTATTACATCAACTAGAGACAAGTGTAGAATAGTTTAGCCTAATTGTTGCTGTTGGAAATCGCTCGGGTCGTTTATTTACAATGTTGTTTAGGGTAGTGGAACCATAAACGTTATTTTCCGCTTGCACTTCATTAAAAGCTGAATCGCTGCAAATATGGCATGAGCGGCTTAGACACTTGTGTGTTGGTCAAATAAGAAGCTTTCTGAAATCCAATAAAATTTAATTTAATGACGACTTACAATTTTTCTGTGAAGCATGTGCAGTTTTCAAAATGCATAGATCAGCTTTTCCAAAGAGTAGCTCGCGTGCTACGGAATTGGTACACACAGATCTATGTGGCCTGATGCAAACCTCATCAATTGGCGGATCTAAATATTTTTGTCTTTTTAAATACGATTACTTTAATCTTAGGATCGTTTACTTCGTTAACGAGAAATAGCAAGCATCTGCCATGATTGAAAGGTTCATTAACTTTGTTCATACTCAGTTTCATCACGACGTGAAAACTATCAGATCCGACAATGGCTTAGAATTTAAAAATAAGGAAGTCGCGACCTTACTTCAACGTCATAGAATCTGCCATCAGATCTCCATATCCTACACACCACAGGAAAATGTCACAGAGGAGCGAGACATGAGATTTATAGTTGAGACTGCAAGAACAATGCTTCATGCAAAGAACTGGCCACTTAGACTTTGAGCTGAAGCCATAAATATGGCAGTCTTCATAGTAAGCAGATTTGGGCCAAACCCTGAAAAATCAAAAACTCCTTTTGAATTATTTTGTAATAAAAGAATGACTTAACATAATTTAAAAATATTTGGAAGTGAGGTTTTTGTATACATTCCAAAGGAAAGAAGGCAGAAATTGGATAAAAAGTCAGAAACAGGAATTTTTTGTTGGGTATCCTGAAAATGCAAAAGGTTTTCGTGTATGGTTTCGAAAAACTAACAAAATCGTAATTTCAAGGGATGTTTTGTTCAAAAAATTTTCGTTAGTTGACATAGATTCGAATACAATGAAGGAGAACGGTGTTGAAGGTCTGAAACATGAGGTAATTTTTGAAACAGGAAATTTAAATGTTGTGAAAACGACACATGTCGTTATAATAAGACCAATAAAGATCAAGAAAAACTTCAGAGCCGTTCTGAAAACTATTCAACGCTTGAAGATGCTCTTTCAAATCAAACGACTAGAAACTACAGAGAAAAACTTGGTAGTCATTCTCAAAGTAGCTCAAAACAAAGTTCTGGATTTTACACTAATGCCTTAGAAGGATATGCCTTTATTTGTACGAGTAGATCTTTTGAGCTTTTAAAGATGGTCAAAAATCAGATGAAGCAGCTGAGTGGAAAAAGGCTATGGATGAGGAGATGGAATCTCATCGAGTTAACAAAACATGGGAATTGGTTGACTTATACCCGGACCGGAAAATCATCAAGAACAAATGGGTTTATAAAGCAAAGTTATCATCAACAAATACTGTCGAAAGATACAAAGCACGTCTTGTTGCTAAAGGATTTAATCAACGAGAAGGAATCGATTAAGCTGAAACCTTTAGCCCCGTTGCGAAATTTACATCGATTCGCACATATTTCGCTTTGCAGCCAGTCAATGCCTCACACTTTACCAGTGTGACTTTAAAACTGCCTTTCTCATCGGTCAGCTAAATGAAGAAATCTATATGTGCCAACCCCAGGGGTACAACAATGGTTCTGGTCGAGTTTGTAAACTTATTAAGAGCATATACGGCCTGAAGCAAGCCTCAAGATGTTGGAATACGAGATTGACAAGCATACTGGTCGAATTTGGGTTTATCATCTCTAAAGCTGATCCATGGGTCTTCGTGCTACAACACAACCAAAGATTGATTTATCTTGCAGTGTATATTTCTCATGATTTGCTCGCTGTCCATGTGCTGCTCTTGATATGGAGTACATCAAGAAGTTTTTAACTCAACACTTCGAGGTTAAACTTTTTAAAGCAAATTACCACCTTGGACATCAAATTGTTCATAAAGAAGATGGCGGATGCTTCTTTAATCAGTCGAATTACGTTGACAGATTACTTCGCAAGTTTAAAATGTCAGAATCATGTCCTGCACTTACACCAAGTGAACTTGGAAGCAGGTCTGCAGTTGAATCGGAAAGCTCATCATCTGTAACCCGATTTCCTTATCGTGAAGCAATAGAAGGGTTAATGTATTTAGCTATTGGAACCAGGGCTGACATTTCGTATGCAATGGCAGTAGTTAGCCGTTTTCTAAATAAACCAAATTCTCATGATGTCAAAGCTGTCAAACGAATTTTCAAATGTTTGAATAATTCCAAAAATGTTAGTATATATTTTAAAACAAAAACTTTACTTAATTCTTTTATTTATAGCGATGCAGATTTTGCAGCAGATTGTTCGACAAGACGTTGAACGAGTGGACAAGTTTGTCTTCTTGGAGCTAGCCCTATTTGTTTGACTTCAAAAAGGCAACCATGTACGGCCTTGAACACAATAGAATCAGAGTATGTAGCTGCATCGGAAGCAATCAAAGAATTGATGTGGCTTCATGCACTCATACACTATCTACTAGTTCCTCAAATTATTAAACCAACGCCTTAAATCGACAATCAGAGCGCTCTTAGGCTGTTGAAGAACCCAGAATTCCATGCAAGAACCAAACAGATTGATGTTTGTGTTCATTTCATTCGAGAAAAATTCAACGAGGACCGATTCGATAGCTGACGCTTTCACAAAGCCACTTGCTGCAGTTAAATTTGCATTATTTCGTAAAAATATTAATATTTTGAAGTTGTAAAAACATAGTTTATTTGAGAGATAAGTGGGAGTGTTAAAAGTGTATTATTATGCAAAGTAGTTTTTTTGACATCATTGTACTCTACACTTCTTGTTGGTACATTCTGGAGAGTAAATTGATTGACTATCCGGTTATCCAGTAGCGTTTAAAAAAAGCTCTATCCACATGTAAAAAAAGAGTAAAATTTAGGGCTATGACCACAAATCACTTCAAAGCACTTATTCGCGGTGTTCTATTAAATTTTTTGGACAGCTCTTGAGAAACAGACCCGGTGTAAATATCTATGAAAGGTCTGGCTTTCATGTGCATCAGGAGGGGTTTAAAATTTAAAATTTAAAATAATTTTGTAAGCATATAGCAGCCGATAGTAATATTCGCCTAAAACCTATCACGCAGTGAACCTATTCCAATCTTGAAGTCCAAAAATACAATCAGGTATAATATCTCTCGAGCAAAGAGGATCGGTATGATGCAGAAGGAATCTAACCACTTCTATATGTATGGCTCAAAAACTAATACATGGGTTGGGAGTGATGTATTTTCTGAATAACTGGCACTGAGCTTCACTTTCTGACTCCCGAAATGCGGTTGTTTTCTCTTATTTTAATTGGAATACGATATCTGTTTTTTTTTTATTGAAATCCAAGAAGATGACGCTAACTAAAAACTGGCGAGTTTTCTTAGCAAGTTAATCAATCAGTTCAAAAATCTGATTTACTGGATATTACATCATCTAAACAAAGTTGCACAACCCTAATCATATACATACTCCACTTCTGGAGACATAAAATTGCTATTTTCATGGTCAAACTAAATAGTACAAGTATATGGTAAATGGGTACAGTTAACGACAGCTGCAAGGTTGCAAACATTAACACGCGTCTCACAGTTAGCAGTTATTCGTGAGAACTAATAATTTTCTAAAAGCAACTTAAACCAAAAATGTATTTGTACACTTTTGTTCTCCAATTCAAATGCTTTTGATTTTTTATTGAATAAATGTATTATACAATATATGGAACCTAAGGAAAACTTGTGATCAGAATTAACTTGTTGGTGAATAAAGCAACATTGCTTGCAATAAAATAAATTTTGTAATTCTCCGTTTATAAAAAAAAAAACGTTAACTGTGCAATATGCAATCAGAGTGATCTGGCATTGGCTTGACCTTAGACGTACAAGAATTTTTTTACCCAGGGTGCCCCCTAATACGTCAAGGATAATTTGGGAAATAATTTTTGGGTATATTCTAAGAAGAAAATCGTTCTACAGTAAGGGTATATCCCCAATGTTGCCATTATTTATCGAGGATTTACTTTGGTGTACCCTGACCCAGGTTAATGAAAATTGCTCTGTTAATACTTAGGACGTTGCTTTTAGAAAAAATACTAGCCTTGGTAACTGCGTTTAAATAAAGTCGATATTTTATTTGAGTCTTCAGATATCAAATTTCTTAGACTATTCCATTTTTCTTGCCCATGCTAATTTTTGACTTTGAGGTCACTTTTTTCCAGAAAATGAGTAATAAACATAACATTTTACCATTTTTTTCTTATGAAAGCAAAAAGAATAAAAAACACCATCAAGAAGTTTGGAGAAACCCCATTTATTTTATGATAGCTACTTGGGAAAACCTGCAATAGGTAAAATTAAAAAAAGTTTTTTTTTTGCATTAAACTACTCCAAAGGCTGTGAACAAAAAATTTCTTTCTATCTAACGATTACCGTACTCCTCATCTAGCCAATTCTTAACCTCGCGACCATAGTGTCCTGGATCACCATCCTGTTGGGAATATGATGAAGCTAGTTGAATCAGTGGAATGTCCTCCAATTGACACCCGGTAAAGTGCTTTCAGCACCCCTTGGTGGCATTTTGTTTTACTCACACAGCTAAACTGATTTTTGACAGCTCGTTGCCGGGAGCAAATTCTAATGTAAAGTTTAATTTCGGTGTGGAACGAAATAAATAAATTAGTAAAAGAATTTATTTTTGTCTGATAAGAATAAAGTTGAAATGTCGAAAAAAAATACACAAGTTTCGAAATAAGTGCTTGTGAAGTTTTTAGATTGGACAGTTTATATAGGATCGTGCTTTGAAAAATGTAAACAAAGCACTTGTGAAACACGAAGAAATTGTTGTGTTGTTACTTTTCCGTTAAATATTTAGTGAATACTGTGTAATATAGTGTCTTTTTTTTAAATACATGGTTAAACATGTCAATAGAGATAGTTAAATGCGACTGAAAATTCGCAAAATTGACTATTTCGCTTGGTGGAAGTGAAAAATTACCGGGAGCTGGTACTCTTGCACATAATCCTGCTTCTATTACAACTTAAAAACCAAGCCAATTTCCACCAACTTTTCACTTTCGCGAACGGAAATATCCTTGAACTAATATTGCTCTAATATTAACAGGATTCCATCTATGAAAATTGTAAGTTGCATTTCACTGTCTTTATTGACTTGTTTAACAATATATTAAATAAACAGCCAGCGAACTGTCAGGAATTAACATTGGGGTTTAAGTTCAAAAAATATCCGCCAGAATTTTCGTTCCGTGTGTCAATAGTTCTGGTAAATCATTTCGCAAAAAACTCCAGATAGTTTATAGAATTCAGCCTAGGTGGTAGATTGAATTGGCCGATTAACTTGTCTACAATTACACCTGCTCACATATTGACTCTGAATTTGTGATGAAATGATTTATGTCTCCTTATATATGGATTGTCAAGCAGCCCACGTATGAAGATTATGAAAATTTGTGATCCCATCTCTTGTAAATTGTGATTCGTCCTTCCAAAAGGATTCGGTTAATACTATAAAATCGTTGTCATCCAAACTCCGCTCCAGCAACCAGTTAGAAAACTCAAGTCCCTTTTCCGAATCATCGGGAAGTTGTTCTTGCATATGTGTATAAGATTGATAAAGATTGATTGATAAAGGTGATAAAGATTTCCTCCATGCAGCACATAATTTGCTCGTTCAAAGCATGGGTGGTCGTTGGCTTTTGTTGACATAAAACTTCGACTTCATAAAACCCCAAATCGATGGAAACCGGAAATTACACGACAAGGAAATGACGCCAACAGTGATTGATTTGTTTCTTTTGCTGCATGACATGTGACAACGTCTTGTTAAAACCACACCTCGTCTATATTCATATCATGCAACTTAGGCACATAAAACTGAATTATCATGTCTCTATAGCGAGCACTATTAACTGTTATCGCTAACAATTGTGTGTGGATTTCTAGACCAGAAGTTCGACAATCGACAATTTTGACGATTAAGAAATCCATCAAGATGAAATCGCTGAAGATTTGAATTGTGAACTGTAGCTGCCAAAGCTTCATTACTTTTAAAATAATGCTCAACAATGAAAACGTGTTGTTTTTTCGTTTTGCGCTCCACTTTTATATACCCCTGAACTGTCAGATGTCACTCTGTCTTTGTTTTTTTGTTGGCAGCACTTAAATTCAGCAAATTAAATTCTTTCATGTATTTTGGAATACCCTTCATAATCTTTCTATTTAGTTAGAAATAAAATTGTATTAAATGGTTAAAATAAAGCAACATTTTTCTTAGATAACTTAAGCAATCTGTAATTTAGCCCGTGTTTTTAAAGGTAAAATTAAACTAAATTTTTGTAGTTCAAGATGTAAATATACGAGTAGATATTTATCATAGATAATGTAGAAAGTGCTGTTGATGGTAATCTTTGTATAGTGGCCCAGTAGATCTACTGCAAATGCATTACTGTATGGCTTCTGCTGGAGATTGGTACCTTGTGTTTCTCAGTACATTGGGTAAAATACATATTACGAGCAAATAATATACATGATACATTTGGTTAATAAATAATTTATTTATTTTTATTTTGCCCAAAAAGTTATAATTATAATATAGTAATTTCTATTTCTTGGTAATATAAGTTATTGACATTAATTTTTCCTGGTGGTTGGTTGCGGCATCAACCTAAGGATACTTAGTGCAAAAATCATGACCATTTGTGTAGGTAAAATTTGTATAGTAAAATAGGACTCCTCCTGGTAGACCCCGGGTGCTGGGCTAGTCAAACCGACTTAACTTGCAAAACTTATGATAGCGATACAATAATGTTCTGTCAGTAATGCTTGAACTTGAAACACCGTTTTGATATGAACTCGCTGGACTAAAATCAACTGTGACGTTAACAATCAGCATGCCAAATTACTTAAACGAGCTACTTCAGTGTATTTGGACAATGAGGACTTTTCGTAAATAGTTTAGGGTGCTAAAATGTGCGGCGGATATTGGATCAAATACAGAGCATTACTTACTTCGGAATATCTGGCCCATTTGAGGTCAAATCGTCGACAAAATCGGTCATATTGCGACCAAGACAAAGTACAGCTCCAGTATTAAAGATGTCCGCATATAGATGGAGCCAGTCTACGGATGTTTTATACTGTAGATAATATTGTGTGGGAATTTAATGTTGAACAGCTGCTTTCACAATAAATTGCAAAATCGTGTATACCTCAATCATGAAACCGTTGACTTGATGAAGAGGCCATGCAAGCACATGTTGTAAAAAGACTAGCCTACAAAGCGGTGCTCCATATAAGACTGAGAGTGAATCATGAGCACTACAAACAAAAGAATAGGGAAGAACAAAAATATGTGGAAGTTTAACCCAAAGGTAAAACAAGAGTCAAAAAAGACCTTTATAACATCGATTCTCTGGTTTATACGAAAAGAGACCATCTAAGCTGTGCCAATCATAGCTGCAGCACTTTCCTTAATATCGTACAAGATCTTGTCTTCCGTCTTATACAATTTTGTTTCGAAAATCGGTCTTCGATACGCGATAATAAACCAACTACATACACTCTATACGATGTAAACCAAATAACAGGTCAGAGTAATGTGTATGCAGAAGATTGTGTACCTGTTGACAGAATAGCTTAAGGTTCGGAATTGTCTATTCGGTGTCGATAGTAACAGTTTTCCTTATGTCCATCAAGTTTGTGGAAAATTTTGCAAAAAGATTTCGGTCTAAGATGGTGCAGCAACAAAAGGTACGAGACCATAACTTGCGACGGCAGTTCGCAGATTGGGTTCCTTTTAGCTCAATGAAAATGTTAACAAGCCAAATTACTATTTCTGAAGTGAGGAAAATGCAGAAGAGATTGATGAGGACCAATTGCACCCACAAAAGTGTACGGTTTGGTATGGTATTCACGCTGGTGGCATTAGACTTCCAGGTGCTCGCTTTACATCCAATGGTCAATGTAACCGAACAACGATCAGTGATAATTTCTTTGAATAAATGGACGATTTTTCCAGCGATATGTGGCTCTAACAGGATAGCGACATATTGCTCCTGAAAACATTGAGTTACAAAGGAATCGATTAAGTGACAAAAGTTATTTCACTCCACTCGATTATTTCTTGTGGGGCTATGTAACGTCTTTGAGTTTAGTTTCAATTTAATTGACTATTTACTTCATAAGAAAAATAATGTGTTGGCTTGGCTTAGGGCCAACTGCATATTCCATTAACATTTCAATTCGTTTGTGTTCAATTCAAATTAATTTTTAAAGTTTGGCCTATTATGCATTTTGTGTAGTGTAGAATATTTAGTTTAGGATGTTCATCAGATATTCGATACGTGGCTTCAAGATCTTCAACCGTGAGTACCGTCAGATTCCAAGTTTGCAGTATTCATCCAGTCTGCTGATCATCAGCTGCACGGTCTAAATTGTTTTTATACATAGCTCTTAATACGTTGATGATTTTGGTTGTGATACCGTACCTACAAATTTTTAAAGTCTCTGATGTATGTCAAACTATTCAGGCCTTAGAAGCCAGTACTCGATCCAAAATTGGGCTGACAGGATGAGCTTCGTCAAAAGCAGCCGAAAAAGCTTATGCCTGAAATCATGTCTAAAACATGTTAGAATATGTAGTTATACCATATAGCTCTTAAAAATCACTCTTTGAATTTATTGTTTTTATTTTATGAATGAATGTAAACATCGACATGCCATTTACTCGTATATGTACATACATATGTATATTCAAGAATTACTTAATAATTTTCAGATGTTAGAAATATCCGAGCACATATTTGTGTGCATATACACATGCCCACAAGGACAACTTAAAATATGACATAAGTCAGATCCATTTACTTTTTGAGAAGTAGAAAAATTCCATGGAACCAATATTCCCTCGTTTGGAAGGATTGTGAAAGAAAAAAAAGAAAAAGAAAAAAGAAAAATATTTTAAGAGGATTATACTAGAGGGATAGAGTATCATACAATAACAGTAACAAAACAAGTTCGGTTTCCATGTTCTTTTAGCGGTTATTATGAATGTTGTTCCTAGTGCACTGCACATGCAATAAAACACTGTACTGAGGCTAAAAATTCAATTTCATGCCCTTTTGGGTAAATAGATTCATTCGATGTAAAGCCCTTGGTGGCGCATATGCCCACGTATGATGAGTTTATCGTATCGGGTGCTGAACCAGAAAGTTATTGCGGTTTTATTGTTTTACGTGCAGTAACGTGGACTTCATACAGAGGTCAGAGTCAGTAGTTGTTGTTATTTTCGTGTGTGTGTGTGTGTTGTTTTTTTGTTAATTGGCATACAGCAACGGGAGTTGATTAAATATATAATTACTGTTTCCTGTATGCATTGGGGGAATGATTTAATCCATAGGCATGTTCCAAATAAGGAATTACATAACTCTTTCATGAAGTTTTGTACAATAGTGAACTAAACCAAAAGTTTAGTATGGAATTTCAATAGGTACTTCAAGCTGGGCATTACAAATATTAATTAAAATATGATATATGCATATCTTAAAAAAAGAACGAAAGTATAAGCAGTATGTAATATAGGTAGACTGTTGTCGAGTGTAGATTTGATTAAAGTAATTGAGATGTCCTCATGTTAGGATTTACTGATAAATTTATCTAAATCTATGGGTGAACTGGCAGTAAAGTTTTTTGTCCCAAGGTGAGGTTTAATCATAAAACCTGGATCTGTTCTGCGTAGTCTGTAACAGTGGCAAAGGAAATCTCCTATTCCTTTATCTTCGTTCCACATTCGCCTAACGAGTATACGGTCGTGAGCTATTCCCATATTCAATTAAATGTTTTATTGTCTTAATAATGTAAGAGATACGGTAACTGTGACTTTGGTATTGTCCTTCAGTTTCTGTCGATATATGTATATATTGTATACGTTAACGCAAGTAACACTGAAAACCCAAAAAAAATATCAACAACAGTAACAACAACGACAAAGCAGCATTGACTTCAATTAGTTCAACATAACTCAGTATCAGCACTTTTCAACACACGACTTTTTAATATATTGCAAATTAGAATCAAATATCAAGCGCAGGTGAATCGTGGAAAGTGATGATTTAGCGTCTGGCAAACATCCGTTCTCACGATACAACTTTGCAAGCCGAAGGTGTAAAGAAAAATTGGAAAATTAGATTAAGTTAGTTCTAAGTTAAATGTGAACGAATAAAGATCCTTTTTTTAAATATATCAAATATAATTCGATTTAATTGGCGCCCAACGTATTTTGCCCGGTAACGCGACAGTGCAAGAAATCGAAAAGTTAACCTTAAGAAGCTTAAAAAGTAGATTTCGGTAATCGGTATAGATTCGAGAAAGACCTTAAGTAGCTCTTGTTTGAATTTATTGAAAAGTTCATAACACGAATTTCATTGACCTCAAGTAGCTCGCCCAAATTTGTGTAAGTGCGGTAAAAGACCTTAAATAAGCTCGATCCGCCTTGTGACCTTGTGACCTTGTGAACTTTTACTATGTAGTGCGCTGTGTTTCGGGTCAAAACCGACAGAAGTGTTCGTCGATTGGATCGGTTGATTTAATAAACCACGAGGGAGTGTGGTCAGAGTACCCGAGTAGATAAGCAAAAGGGAAAGATACGAAATCCATCAGCGTGGGATGAACCTTATCATATTTTATTTTAGCGTGAGAATTAGACTTAAGATTAAGGAAAAATTTCCTAAAATGCAAATATATTATAAACAAAGATTTTAATGCATTTCAAACAAAATATTATTTACCTAATTTAAGTGAAACTTAAAAATTACAAATCATTATTATTTTTATTATGTTAATTACAAAAATCATTATCTTTTAAAATCATTTTAAAATTTCATACCCATTTTTGAATTAAGAAGTGAAATTTAAAATAAGGAAGTGGAACTTGAAATTTCAAAGCGAAATTTAGAATTAAGAAGTGAAATTTAATTATTTTTTTGGTTTTTGACAAATCCTTTAAAGTTAAAGTTTTCAAAATTCCGAAACTAAAAAGATCGCGATCCCACATCACAATGAACCCCGCGGATCCTTCAGTTCACCCTTTCAGGAACCTTTCAAATCCTTCTCACAATCCTAATCTACCTAATACACCTAATCCTCCTTCAAATCTTCCTGATCGTTCTAACCCCTCTAACAATTCTCTACCGAGACAAGAAACGAATAATAGCTACCCCAGAATTTGAATCTCTTTAAGCATCCATAGTTGCTAAAGAATGTATTGTAGGAAAATTCTTCAATCCATAATAAACCCAAATGATAACTTCTACAAGGGAGTAGAAGAGGGAATTGAACCTCAATACCTACAAAACCTTACCGATCTTGACAAAGTTCCAAATGTTGTACGAAGCCTGAGAGATTTTTCAGGAAATCCAGGTGAGTACAGCTCATGGAGAAAAAGCATTGAGCGAATACTAACCATATATGAGCCCCTAAAAGGCACCCCAAAATATTTTGAGACAATAAATATAATTCGCAACAAAATAGTCGGACACGCCCATCAAGTGTTGGAGTCCTACAACACCCCACTCAATTGGCAATGTATCTCAATATGCCTGACGGCACAATACGCAGACAAGTGCGATTTAGGTACGTTGGAGTACCAACTCACTACTCTAGTTCAGGGTAATAATACGGTGGAACAATACTATCAATAAGTTTATTCGCATCCTACCCTTATACTGAACAAAATATCTAGCATGGATGTCTCCGCAGATGCCATGCATCTATAGACCGACACCTACAGAAAAAAGGCATTAGGCACCTTTATAAAGGGTCAAAAGGTGATTTACCAAGGTTATTAGGCATTAGGGAAGCAGCAGATCTCCCACAAGCCCCATACCTTTGCCAAAAACTCGAGAACCAGTGCTTCCGAGTACAACATGCTACTCACAGTAATAACGCGCTTAGGAGATCAAATCCTGCTCCACCAGTACCTCCTCGTAGACCAACTAACCAACAATAATTTCAGCCACAATTCTACTACCCGCAGAATTTTAGTGCGCCTAAACCGCAAGGACAAGCTTTCCAACAGAACGCGCAACAATATCCCCGACAAAATTTCCAACCTTCATACCCTCAGTACCCCATACCGCAACAAATTGTTCAGGCAAATAATACCCCCGGTCAAAATCCACAACCACATGCGGAACCAATGGATTCAAGCACAATCAGAACGAACAGACCACAAGGAAAAAATAGGCCACCGGCTCCTAAACGACCAACAAATCCCTCACAACAATTTCCTCCGAATAAAATGCAACATAATTTCCATCTAGACACGACTACTTCCGATACTGACCAGAATACAGACCCAAAATCCATGGATGAATATGAATCTTTAGTCATTAAACGATCAACTTCTCTATGAACCTCCAAGTTTTGAAACTTATCCACAACAGTCTGACTACGTCCATTTTTTAGGCTGACGAAATCGCCCTTGCCTTATTTTGAGTGCAGGACGACAGACAATAACATTTTAAAATTCTTTGTTGACACCGGCTGGAAAAAAATTACCTCCAACTCAGCTTGGTAAAAACACCTATCCCTAATGAACACAATCTTTACTCTAACTCAATTGGCGGAAATTTTGAGATAACACACTACACCATACTTAATCTTTTTGGAATGAAATCAAATTTAACATTTTTCCTCATGCCAACGTTAAAATCGTTTCGTGGCATCCTGGGCAATGACAGCCCTAAGGAGAACTATATGGTTCTTAATAATGGTCTTAAGATTCTTCCTAAACAAATGACATCTGAAACCGTGAATATCGTTAATATTAGAAACGAGCACATGTCACAGAATCAAAGATCCAAATTAAAATCTCTAACTAATACTTTTTCCAATCTATATACTGATCCCAACGAAAAACTTACTTTCTCTACGACTGTCAAAGGCAGAATTCGTACCACAACAGAAGAACCAGTCCTCTCCAAGCATTATCCAATGCAATTAAAAACTGAGTTAGACAACCAGATCAGCCAATTGCTAAATGATGGCATAATTAGACCTTCACGGTCCCCCGATTGTACCTAAGAAGGCTGATGCTTCAAATACAAAAAAGTATTGAATGGTAATAGATTACAGGAAATTTAACTCTGTAACAGTTCCTGATCTTACCCAATTCCTGAGATAAATGAAGTCTTATCTCAACTGGGAAAAAACAAACCTTTTCCGGTGTTGGACCTTAAAAGCGGTTTCCACCAAATACCTCTTCACTAGGCAGACATAGAGAAAACAGCTTTCTCCGTCAACAACGGGAAATACGAGTTCTTAAGACTCCCGTTCGGACTCAAGAATGCTCCTGCCATCTTCCAGAGAACATTAGATGATACGAGTATATTGCAAGAGCATATTGGAAAGAGATGCTATGGCCATATAGACGACATAGTCGTATTCAGCGAAGATACTGAAACGCATTTCCAAAACCTTGCAACAGTTTTCGATACTCTTCAAAAGGCTAACCTTAAAGTCCAACTTGATAAATGCGAATTTCGAAAATCCGAAGTCGAATTTCTCGGATTCATTATCTCCTCGAACGGAATAAAGCAAATCCCAAGAAAGTAGAAGCAATCGACAAATTTCCGCTTCCAAGAACATTAAGAGACCTACGTTCGTTTCATGGTATGTCAAGTTTTTACCGCAGATTTATCAAGGATTGTGCGATGCTTGCGAAACCCCTGACAACCCTTTTAAGGGGGAGGACGGACGTATGTATAAAACAGCCTCAAGCAAGAAACTTATTACTTTGACTGAAGATGCAAAAGAAGCCTTTAATAAAATCAAAAATTCCTTGATTTCAGAAGATGTTGTCAATAGTTTTCCTGATTTAGATAAAAGAATTTAACTTAACAACAGATGCGTCGGACAACGCACTAGGTGCTGTATTGTCTCAAGGGACAAGCCCATAACCTTTATAACAGGAACACTTAGTAAGACCGAAGAGCAATATGCCGCCAACGAGAAAGAGATGCTGTCTATAGTATGGACTTCAAAGACCTTACGGAATTACCTGTACGGTCCCGTAAAACTAAAACTATTCACCGATCACAAACTCCTTACGCATGCTTTAATCAAAAAAAATACCAACAACAAAATGAAGCGTTGGAAGGCTATACTCGAAGAGTATAACTACGAGTTAAACTATAAGCCTGGGAAATCCAACGTTGTTGCTGATGCACTATCGAGATCACCTCGAAATACTCAAGTAAATTCTTTGACAAGAACACAACACAGTGATGGGTGTTCTGGAAAGAATTTAATACAACTGGTTGAAGAACCTCTCAATGTTTTTAAAAACCAAATCATTCTTAACATAGGCAACATTCCATCACACAAATTCGAAATAATTTTCCCAACCTACCACCGGTACGTAATTACAGAAACCAGATACGATCAAGCTAAGGTAATTGAAATTTTAAAAGAATATCTTAATCCTTCTATAACTAACGGTCTAAAAACCGAAGAAAGGATCCTTGAAATAATTCAAGAAGTATTTAATTTCAGTCAGTATAGAGATCGATTTACAAGAAAAATTGTTACAGATCTTACGGATGATTCTCAGCAAGAAGCTGAAATTATAACCGAGTACACCGAAATAGTAGAGAAAATAAAATTCAGATACTACAAAAATTCTATTTTCCGCAAATGAGAGCCAAGATAGAGAAAATCGTAAAGCTTTGCCAAACATGCAAATTGCACAAATACGACAGACACCCTAACAAGCCCATTCTTCAGGCAACACCAATACCCCAATACCCTGACCATATTGTTCATTTAGACATATATTTTACAGACAAACGTATCATCCTAACTGCCATGGATAAATTTCCCAAATACGCTTTAGCTAGAATTCTTAAATCAACCATTGAGGGAACTTATACTATCTTTTGGAGTCCCTGAAACTATTGTCGTAGATAATGAGAAATCGCTAAACTCAAATTCCATTTTATTCACGCTTGAAAACCTTTTTAACATTAAAGTGGTCAAGGCAACACCGTACACCAGTGCCGTAAACGGACAAACCGACAGATTCCACTCTACCCTCTCCGAACTAGTGCGTTGCTTAAAATCCGAAAATAGTTCAACCACCTTTTCCGAACTTCTTGATACTCGTATACCAATTCTCGAATATAATAACTCTATTCATTCAACAACAGGAAGAAAACAAATAGACGTATTCTTTACAAGACACCTATTTAAGGAACCAAAAAAAACTTGAAGAAGAAAAACAAAAAACTATGAGTAAACTCAAAGACAAACAAACAGCTGACTTAGACTATCATAATAAAAAGAAAAACCCTTTAAAGCATTATTCAGTAGGAGACATAATTTAAGTTAAAATCAGTAAAAGATTAAGCAATAAACTCTCACCCAAATTCAAGAAAGAAATAGTATTAGACTCTACTGTTATAACAAAGTCAGGGAAAACCATTCATAAAAGTTTGATTCACTTCTACAGGTTACTCCTGCCTTCGAGCACAGCTTATTTTCAAATTTTGGACTACACTAACTCCCAACTCATTAAAATTAACACCGGAAATGGTAAAATACTCGTAAGAAATGGATCCTTCAAAATAGTTCATATCATTGACATTCAAGCATATGAAGATCCAACCAACAAACTGGAAAGAACAATAATATCCGAAATAAATCCCAATCATCCCATATACGAGTACCATATCCTATCCTACGAAACCCTTCGCATAAATAATCATTTAGACCAACTTAAAGTAAACAACAGAAATAGAAGATCGCTAGACTTTATTGGAAGTGCATGGAAATGGGTCATAACCTTATAAGTTAAAGTAACCATAAAGAAATTACTAATGTAACTAATCATATACTTAAAGTATTCAAAGAAAATGAAGATGTCGGAAACAACTTCATATTGAAAATAAAATATAAATTAGATTTAGTTAAGGAAGGAATTGTTAACATTGCATACGCAATTCATTGGGCTAAGGCCATTATAGTAAACTCATATGTTTTAACAAACAATGAAAGTAATATAACTGAAACCTTATGCAAAAGAGAAAATATTCCATATTTTAATTTAGACGAAGCGTTGGAATTTGCTGACGTTAAAATCGCAAGTAACAATAAAAACATAGTCTATATACTAGATTTACCTATGACCGAAAGTTATATATATGTAACCTTTTGATAATTAAACCTGTTAAACAAAATGACAAAATTAATAAAATTGAATTCGAATCGATCCTAGATTGTAATAATAGAATATACAGCGTAATAAATAAATGTAAGAGTTATAATAAATTATTTTTAAACTCCTTAGACCAGCGCTTGATAAAGCCAAGGGCAGAGTTGGCTTTTTTTATTATACTATCAATATGAGAACGGAAATTGAGTTCCTTATCGCAGATAACACTTAAACCACGCAACTTGATTCGGTAAACCAACGTCAGAATTTCCACTTCACAGCCTTGCTTAGTATCGTCGGTTTTTGTGTTTTCTGTGTTTGTCTGTGATTATGACAAGGGAATTCAGGGTAGACGTAGCCAATATACGCGGGCTAAAAAGTAATCACTTTTCTGCGTACGTCCACGTCTGTAAGTACAGACCAGCTGTTTTGGCACTTAGTGAAACACAGGTAGATCCCCGCCCACACCTCTCAGATCATTCTGATCTGAAGCTACCTGGCTACAAACTAGTGCCATTATTCTTCTCTCACCGCGGTCTCGCCATTTATGTGCGTAGTGATGTAGCTTACCAAACTCCACCACAATGTGATCCATGTTCCAATCCGGAACTCAACTTCATGTGGTTAAAATTCCATCTCCGTAAGCAAATTATTCACTACTGCTTTATTTATAGAAGCCCCAAACTAGACAGCAATTCGACTTTTAACGAGTTTGATACGCTGTCTGATTCCATTCAAAGAATTGTATCCCTGTATCCTCATACTGAAATCGTAATTACGGGCGACTTCAATATTTCAGTTTTCAGTTTTAAATGCATTTTATTTTCTTAACACTAACTCTTACATTCTAACAAAAAATGCTTAAATGCTAGCTTACAATTACATAATAATCTTATGCTAACTTACTGGCCCCACACAGGCGCTCCAAGCTACTCTAAATTCTTATAACTATGTCTTTCGACTTTATTTACATTTTACTTAGAACTATTTATTTTGAATACTTAAGGCTAAGAAAAAATATTTTTTAAGAAAAACTTAGCATATGGACATAATTTTTTATTTTTTATAAAAACTTAATATCTAACTTAGAATAAACCTTGGCCTACCTAACCTATATACACAATACAAACATACACACACATATACATTATACACAATTATATACATATTTTAGTATATACGTTTGTATATACCAATATATATATATATTTCTTAAATGCTACCTAAACCTATGCAAGCTGGCCATCGCTATTCACAGAGAAAACAGATTGGTCAGCTCTGCCTCATTAGTGAGGCTGGTCCGTAATTGACGGAAACGACGACGAAACATCTTCCCCATCATTCAACCACCAGAAATGCTGGTGCTGGCGACTTCAATATATACAATTCTGGGTGGCTTCGACATTCTGGACAGACAACACCCGAAGGACGGTGTGTTGAGATCTTCGCTGCGGAAAACAACCTAACGCAGCTTGTAAATGAGCCCACGCGAATACCAGACGTTGATAGTCATACCGCCAACACCCTGGACTTGTTTTTAACTTCTTACCCTGATAAGTACACCATTGATGTGCTCTCCCCTCTAGGCTCGTCGGACCATTGTGTCATATCAGCTAATTTCTCGTACACCGACCACACAGTTAGAGAAAAAATTCCTAAAAGAACCGTATGGCAATACGAGAAAGCCAACTGGAGCGGTCTTAACAGCTTCTTTAGGAATTTTAACTGGTCGTTATGCTTCCTCAATAACGACGTGGATGCCGCTGCTGATATGATTACAGACACCATTCTCTTTGGAATGAGATCCTTTATTCCTCATCGGATGAAGAGTATCAAACCAAAAGATAAGGCATGGTACGACTCGAGCCGTAAAGTGGCCGTCAGGGTTAGAGAAATGTTTTTTCGGTCCTACAAGACCAACCCGACAGAGGAAAACCGAAAAAAGTTCAAACGAGCCAGAAATGACTGCAACGCCTTTCTTAAGCGTGTGAAATTCCTATACGACCAAAAACTGAGGAAAAAAATACTGCAATGTCCCAAAGGCAGTAAAAATTTTTGGTCGTTCGTCAAAAACATTAGAAATTCCGCCTCATCCTCCATCCCAACGCTCATTTACAATGACATTCCAGCTGTCAGCTCTTTGGATAAGGCCAATCTGCTTGCTGCACACTTTGCGGCCAGCTCAACACTCCCAGATTGTGCTTTGTCTCCGACTACACTTGAGTGCGTCGAATCTTCAATGGGACGAATCTACTTTCGCACTCGTGTAGTAGCAAGAGTACTTAAAGATCTCAACATACATAAATCCGCTGGTCCAGATGGTATATCTCCCCTTTTTTTTCAGTTTTCAATGCATTTTATTTTCTTACTAATTAACTCTTACATACTAACAAAAAATGCTTAAATGCTAGCTTACAATTACTTAACAGTCTTATACTAACTTACTGGCCCCACACAGGCACTCTAAGCTACTCTAAATTCTTATATCTATGTCTTTCGACTTTACTTACATTTTATTTAGAATTATTTATATTGTATACTTAAGGCTAAGAAAAAATATTCGTTAAGAAAAAACTTAGCATATGGACTTTTTTTTATTTTTTTATAAAAACTTAATATCTAACTTAAAATAAACCTTACTCTACTTAACCTAAATACACAAAACACACATAAACACACATAGACAATATACACAATCATATACATATGTCAGTATACACCTTTGTATATACTGACATATGTATATGTTTCTTAGATGCTAACCTAAACCTATGTAAGCTGGCCATCGCTATTTACAAGACAAAACAGATTGGTCAGCTCTGCCTCATTAGTAAGGCTGGTCCGTAATTGACGGAAACGACGACGAAGCATCTTCTCCATCATTCAACCACCAGAAATGCTGGTGCTGCCGAACGACATCCCTCTTATCGCGATTCCCCACCGCCCTGCTGAACCTGAGGCGATCCGCACTGCCGTGTGCGACGTCTCTGTTGTAGTTGAGTCGCCTGTCCCCAGCTGTCCGAGCGACATGGAAGATTAACGGCATCGCTGATCTATCCTGGATCAACCCTTTCTGATCTAGGTAGAGGAATGCTTCCGGTGGAACGAAGCCGTCAAAGCGCACACTCTCGTGGTAAAGGTAATTGGGGTAGTAAGCCCCAGATATCAGGTTATTCGTCGACGTCATTGCTCTTGCAATGTGCCTTCGAGTCAGCTTAATTACGAAGTTGTCCACTCGTATTAGGTTCGCCCTGTTGTAAAGGACCTCATTAGGATAAAAATTTTTGTACTCCGACTCTGGTGTTCTGTACAAGCGAAGACAGGCCCTAAGGCAAGCCCTCTCAAACACCCGAATCTTTTCCATTAAGCTTGCTCGTACATTGAACCACACGGGACAACCAAATACCAGCATGGGCCTGATAAGGGCCATGTAGCAGATTACCTTTACCCTCGCATCGAGTTGGCTGCTATAAAACAGTCTCTTTGTAAGGGCAAAGGCACCTTTAGCTCTGGCCAGAGCAGCATCTACATTTTTGCCAAAATATAGAAACTGATCTAGCCAGATTCCAAGGTATCTGACTACATTTCGACAGGCAAGAGGCTGTCCGTGTTGTCCAATAATCGAGAACTTTCTCCAATTTTTTCTGGTATCCCTTGAGGCTCTAGACAACGGCGTCCTAAAGAGAATGGTTTCCGACTTCTGAAAGTTGATTTTCAACTTCCAGTCATCGCAAAATCGTCTTATCTTATCGAAGTCACGCTGCAAGAGAGTATTAATGACCTCGATTTTTGGACCTGTTCTGTACGCTATCAAATCGTCTGCGTACGCAATAGTATGGGGAAGTGAACCTATCAAGTCGCTTGTAAAAATGTTGAATAGGATCGGCGAATTGACCGCGCCTTGCTGAAGACCATTTTTAATTTGAAATATTCCAACAGAAGTCACATCACCATTCTTCACGATGAACTGTCTGTTGTGTAGCATATTATAAAGAATGTACAAGAGTGGTTTACTGATCCCCAGCCCAGTCAGCTTATAGAAAAGACCCTCTAACCATACGGTGTCGAAGGCCTTCTCCAAGTCAACAAGGCAGGCACCAGTGCATTGTTTTTTGCCTTTATTCCATTGGATATCAGAAACCAGTTTAGACGCGGCATGTGAGATATCATGTCCCGCCTTAAAACCGAATTGATTATCCGGAACTATATGTTTGTCCTCAACCCACCTAGACAGAGCTCTATTGATTACCTTTTCAAAAACCTTACTGATATTCGGAAGGAGACTTATCGACCGGAGATTCGCCGGATTGGATATATCCTTTCCCTTTTTGGGGATAGGTTGAACCACCGCCGTTTTCCAATGCGCTGGATAATGTGCATTATTCATTGCATTATTAAACAGGGTGGTGTAAATGTCCACCGCTTCTAGAGGAAGATGTCGAAGCACGATGTTCGGAATACCATCGGTCCCCACCGATTTCTTAGCCCTGATTGTGTCGAAGATCTCATGGAGTCCTGCCTTCGAAATGAACGGGGGTAGGCCACCCTCTCTGGCAATGACGTTATTTGCCATATTTTCGTCGCTAAACCGGGTGAAACCAGAGCCCTCGGTTCGCCAGTTCCCTATTTCATTTCGAATGCAGAAGTCGTGCACCAAGACGCGGTTGTCCAGATCGCAATTAGGGCCAATGTTATCAATGGCCTTATATACTTCCTGGAAAGTCGCCCCTATGGCCTCAACCTTCTCCTGTGGATCCTCGATCACAAAAAAGTCGTCATCAGCGGCCTCATTTGGATCAATGCCTGCTATTGTCAGTAACCGTTCGTTGTCTGTTGTCCGGGCTATTTTAAGACACTGAAGGTCGTTTTGATTTTTTCTCCGAAATAGTTTATTTATTTGCGGAAACATATTCGGGTTGCTGGTGTTTACAGCCCGAACCTTGTTGTTCCAATACAAACTTACAGAAATTCTGTAATTTTCTTTTATTAGCGTTTGAATATTTTTAATCGACGACTTCAGTGTCCTAATCTCCGGGTCTTGTCGGTCAGTTAACTGTCTGTACAAGTTTTTAAGTCTGGTCAGATGTCTACTTTTCTGTCGGTGCAGTGCGTCAATAGTAGGATTGCGGAACAGGTCTTCGTTAGTTGTACGTCGATACCGCGGTATTGTAGTGTCCATAGTTTGTTTAATTGTCTCGTCCATTTGTTTTAGGTAATTGTCGATCTCCTCGTTTGACAAATTCCTATTGGACGGTGGGTGGATCGTGTTCGAGGAGAGCGCTCTAGTCAAGGTTGCGGAGAAGCGTGTCCATCGAGTCTTACTGTAGTTGTAGGAATATCTTTGGACAAACTCCTCCAATTCCGCAATTTCGTTGGGAACTGTAATTTCGGTGCTAAAACCGCAATGGTCGCTGTCATACACGAATGTGCGTAGACAGTTTAGCGTTTGTAAATTCGTACCTGTTAGTCGTATACGTTCGTCATACAGCAGTAGATCCAAATAAGACCCGCCTCTGGGAAACGACGGGTTATCCGTCGCTTTAAGACCGAGTCTGTACATGACATCGTGCTGACCCCACCAATCGAGTAGTAGGTTCCCTCTAGTATTTGGCAAATTATTTCCCCAATCACTGTGTCTAGCGTTGAAATCCCCGCCGATTATAAAATAATTCTCCCCCGATTCCAGCCTCAGAAGTCGAAAAAGCGTGTCGAGCTCTGTAATGAATAGGGTGGATTGTGAAGCCTCAGGTGCATAAACAGAGGCCAAGTACAGCCGCTTTCCACTGCGGAGCGGGATGTAAACGACGACTGCTTCCAACACCCGGAACCTGCGCAACACGCCCTTGTACACTCTGTGAAATTTTATACCTTCTTTAATGAAGATCGCGACACCGCCTCCACGTTTGGATCTGGGCCGATTTCTTCTTCTAATAATATAATTATTGTACTCCAGTTTGTGCTTATCGGTTAGCTTGGTTTCGCTAGCGAAAAGCACATCAGGAGTTTGGTCTTGTAGCAATTTAAACATCGCGGCTCTTCGTTCGATCCTAATCAGTGAATTCACATTCACCGCAAGGACCTTCAAAGTTTGCTCCACCATGTGCGTACCCATTACGACATGTGTTGCGTTAGGCCCGGCAGCAGCGCGTAGATCTGGTCCACCCGCTTGGCCTGTTCTTGAACCTGCTTTTGCAGCTGAGCCATCTGCCCTTGGATTGCGAGCAAGATGGCTAGCATGTTGGGTGCAGCTTCCGTTGTTCTCGGCATCGGCGCCGGAGAAGCAACAGTCGCTTGCTGTACCGTAGCCCCCCTACCTGACGCCATTTGGGCGTAGGAAATTTGGGGCGTGACGGCTGGTGTTTGAAACCGTACAGGTGAACGTTTGACCTCCACCTTCTGCTGCCGAGCCAATTTTGCTTTTTTAATTTCGGTGAACTTAGGACAACCCCGATAATTTGCGGTGTGTCCCACGTTCCCACATACCACGCACGAGAGCTGCGTCCTATCGGATGCTCCGTCCCTACCCAGAGCACACTCCTCGGAACTGTGGTTCTTTGCGCACTTCACGCATCGAGGCTGCATTTGGCAGTTCGACGCGGCGTGCCCGAACCTCTGGCAGCGAACGCATTGTATAACGCCTTCGCTCCTTTTTAATTTTTCCCAGTGAATCACCTGATAGTCTAGGACATTGATTCTCCTAAGACCATCCAGACGACTTTCGGGACTGAGCTGCACCAGGAAGAACGGCAGACTCCGTTTCTCCCGCCTGGCTCTAGCTGTGGTAAATGGCTTTACCCCCACAAACTTGAGTCCTTCGCACTCCTTCTCTTTGAGCAGTGCAAGGATCTCCCCAGGATCAGAAGACGGTTCCAATCCCTTCAGCAGCATTGATTGCCGCTTTTCACACTTCGGTGTAAATGAATAGTGCTCCGTCGTCGTTTCCTTTAGGAGCTCTTTCACTTTCGCGTAGCCCTCCACTGTATTACAGTGGATGACATGGCGATCATTCCCCAATCGCTTAATACTAAAATTACTACCAATTACCAACTTACATAGGTCCTTGGTTGCATTCACCTCCAATTTATAGGTGTTAATAGGAGGCACCTTCTCCTTCTTCTTCGTCTGCTGCTGCTGCTGTTGTTGTTGTTGGTGTTGTTGGTGTTGTTGTTGTTGTTGTTGTTGTTGTTGTTGTTGTCTCTGCTGCTGCTGTTTTTGTGGCTGCTGCTCTTGTTGTTGTTGCTGGTGTTTATTTTGCATTTGTTGGCGTTGTTGGTGCACTTGTGGTATTGTATTTGTCTTTTGTTTTTGTTTGGGCTGCTTTTGAGAAAGCTGCGACTGCTGTTGTTGGGATTGCTCATGCTCATCCCTCTTCCTTCTGACCATTTGCTGTTCTTTAATGGCCTGTATCCTTTGCTGTAGCATTTTTATGCTGCTACTTATCGACTTTAATTCTTCCTCTTCGTCGTCAGATTCGCTTGCTGCCAATGCAGCGAAGTTGTTTCCTGCCCTCACACCATCAAGCTTTACAGTGGTCGTTTGTAGGGTAGGACGTTCTGCCAAGTTAGAGGTTGACTTTAGCATCCTCTTCCTCTTTGGCTTTGGTGTTTGGTTCGAACCACTCGAAACCTCACCTGCTATCTCAGCCGATCCCGCTATTGGCATAGCGGACCGCTCTCCACAATCCATCACGTGAAGTGAATTTGATCTCTTTTTTTTTTTTTTTTTTACACTTCACTTATTATTTAAATAAATAAAAAAAAAAAAACAAAAAAAAACAATGTCTCCCGTTGGGAATCGAACCCAGGTCTCCGACCAAGTCTGATGTCGTCCGAGTGTTTGCCACTTCGGCTACCGGCCACTTGATACTCTTTTTGTTTCAGAGTTTACTTTACTTATTTTCTTCACTTGTAAAGCCGAACACGAAAATGCGTCTTATCGCCACTAAGGTCTATGAACGACTGGTATATCTCCCCTTCTTCTGAAGAGGTGTTCTTCATCGCTGGCAAAACCACTGCGTAAGCTTTTTCATCAATCCTACACTTTAGGACTCTTCCCGAGCAGATGGAAAACAGCATTTGTCCAGCCCGTCCCTAAAAAAGGCGAATCATCTTCTCTCTCCTCCTACAGACCCATTACACTTACGTCCCTTCTTTCCAAGGTCATGGAAACACTGATAAATCGTCAGCTCATGAAATATCTCGAAACACGAAAACTTCTCAATGACCGGCAGTACGGTTTTCGTAGCAACAGGTCTACTGGTGATTTGATGGCATGTCTCACCGAAAAGTGGAACCAAAGCGTACATCAATCTGGCGAAAGCAAGATAGTTGCACTTGATATTTCTAAGGCATTTGACACAGTTTGGCATCAGGCTCTTTTGTCGAAAATGCGTGCATTTAGGATCGACGACTCTCTTCTTCAATGGATTAGAAATTACCTTTCGGAACGTTCAATTCAAGTTGTCTTGGACGGTTTCAAGTCTGATATTCACAAAATAAATGCTGGTGTGCCCCAGGGCTCTGTTCTGTCACCGACACTCTTTTTAATTTTCATTAACGATCTCTTGTCTGCTACTTCTAATCCAATATATTCCTTTGCTGATGACAGTACTCTCTGCTTTTCATATTCGTTCCCGGACTCACGGACCTGCTCTTCGGCTGTAGTACGAGAACGGCAGCGTATGCTAAGCTCATTAAATTCCGATATTAACAGCATAACCAATTGGGGAACTATCAATAGAGTGGAATTTAATGCTTCCAAAACACAATGCTGTCTGCTGTCTTTAAAGCGAAATTTAAACACCCAGCCATTATCTATGAATGGCACTTGCATCGTCGAAACCGAAAAACTTTCCAGTCTCGGTATGTGTGTCAATGACAACTTACGTAGGAATGACCACATATTTGATGTCGCCAAAAATGCTGCGAAATGTCTAGGTTTCCTCCAGCGATGTAAGAAATATTTTACCCCCTCTGATCTGGCCTCAATATATAAGGCATTCATCCGCCCAAAATTGGAGTAAAACTCCCACATCTGGTCAGGTGCTCCTAAAACATCTCTGCACCTGCTAGATAGGATCCAAAACCGTGCGATAAAACTTATTGACGATACTAATATCAGTCAATCAATGAACACCCTCGAACACCGACGAAATGTCTCGTGTCTCACTTTGTTTTATCGCTACTTCCACCACCAGTGCTCCACTGAAATCGCCAGTAGCATTCCGCCCATTCAAACTTTCAACCGTAACACCCGTTTCGCTATGAATGCTCATCAGTATACCCTCAAGCCCATTTTCGGACGTACTCTAAAATATCGTGATTCGTTCCTAAGCCGTACAACTCGCTTATGGAATGCCCTGCCGATCTCTGTATTTCCTGGTCGTTATAACTTGCAAACATTTAAAAACAATGTACATCGGTACCTCTCTTTTCTTCCTCCCTAAATTTCCCTTGCCCGCGCTGTGTACAATCACTTTAAGGGTACTCAAACCCCTTGAGCGCGCGCTCATTATAAAAAATAAAAAAAAAAACTCATTCACTAAGGGAACAGGCAGATTAAAGATTAGATAGCAACGAGGTGAAGTAGGGAGGCGTTTACGGGTATAAGTTATAGCCTGACACTTATTGACGTTAAGCTCAAGAAAATTCTTCTGACACCAACTACAAAACCTGTTTCGATCTTGCTGCAGAAGTAGGCTGTCTGAGGAAGATGATATATATCTAAATATTTTCATATCATCTGCGTAAACAGATATGTATGAATTTGTAATGATACAAGCAACATCATTGATGGTCAGAATAAATAATAAGGGACCAATGTGGCTGCCTTGAGGGACACCAGAGGAGGATTTAATTGGGTCAGAAACCATGGACCTAAGTAGAACATAGTAAAGTCGTTCACTTAAATATAATTGAACCCAAGTTATAAAGTTTATCTGGAAACCAAGAGCCTTTAATTTTAGAAGGATTATATCATGAGAAATTCTATCAAAGGCTTTGCTGAAATCGGTGGCAATCACATCAACTTCATTTCCAGATTCCAGTGCACATAAAGTGCTTGATACGAATTCCGTTAAGTTGGTGGTCGTAGATGTGCCTTTAAGAAATCCGTGCTCGTTTAGGGAAACAATAGATTTACAATGGAAGAGCATTATGTCATAGATAATGCTCTCAAAAAGCTTAGGTATGCAGGACAACTTAGCAATTGGTCGATAGTTGGAAATATCGTCTTTTCTACCTTTTTTATGTAGGGGAATAATAAACGACCTTTTCCAGGTTGAGGGAAATAATCCCTGGGTGATAGAAAGGTGAAAGAGAGCGAAAGAGAGCGAAAGAGAGCTGTAAGAGGTTGGGATAGATGCATTTGCCATTTCTTTAAAAATATAGGGGGAAGATCATCAGGGCCAGCAGAATAATCATCTTTGAGTTTTAATATTTTATCTCTAACTTGCCCTAAAGTTATAGACACCGATTCCAAAGTTGTTTGTGGGCAGCTGTTTAAGTAGGAAAAGTAAGAATGGTCTGGCTCTTGGGAATGGATGGCGAACGCTTGGCCAAAAAAAATTGCGAAGAGATTTGCAATAATTTGGGGATCGCCCGAGGACCTATTAAGAAAATTTAGAGATGATGGATAGTTATCCGATTTTAAATAAGTATACCAGAGCTTATTTCTCTTGTTACGAAGAGATCGCAGCTCTTTATTATACCAGGGTGGTGACGATGAGGGATTCCTTTTGGGTAAAAAAGGTACAGATTGGGAAAGACATTTTAAAATTTCGGTATAAAAGGATGCAAGATGCATCGTTAACCGTAAGGTTAGGGTTATTGTAGAGAAAGTTAAAATTGACCATACTGAGGAGGTTGTTCAGTTTGGCGTAGTTAGCCCTATGAAAATTAAAACTGTAAGAATATTCATAGGAAACGGTATTAAAACCATTGTCATATGTCAGCGTAAGACAAAGGGGAGGGTGGTAACTATCCAACTTAGAAAGCAGATGTTTACTTTCTAAAACGACACAGTTATCTGTATCAGGGGCGAAGACTAGGTCGAGTTGTCTGCCGATGTTATTGGTGACACCACTTAATTGATATAGACCAGAGTCAGTTAGGCAGTCAATGATAAGATTCTCTTTATCAGAGGTAGGATTTGTTGCAGTATTGTAGAACTGATGAGTCTGAGTCTATAGAAACTTAGGTAGATTAAAATCACCTAAAAAAATAACAACGTCATTGGGATCAGCAGCATTAAAAATGCAGTCGATTGCATCAACAAATATATAGGTTGCGTTTGCATATAGGAATTTTAGCGCAAACGAATTCAAAGAATGCAGTGGACGATTTTTTAAAGGGTCTAGACTCGAGACGAGAGTGTACGGCTAGAAGTACACCACGGCCATATAAATTCTCCTCTAGACTATCGTCACGGTGTAAATCGAAGTCTTGGGAAAATAATTCATTATTCATAATATCAGGGGTGAGATTGGTTTCTGTGAGGGCAAAGATGTCGTAGGGCAGAATCTGCGAATTAAGATATATAGCAGAAATCTTAGTTCGTAATCCTCTTACGTTTTGATAATACAGGGACAGATATTTGGGAGGCTTCGGCAAAGAATTTGTAGCGTCAGCCTTTGAGGACAAATAAATATGTTTAATTGTGATGTTCGATTTGTGTTCCGTCACTGTACCAAGTCCAGTAAATTTACCCCTTGTCAAAAAAAAAAACAGACCTTTTCCCCTACCAATCCATTAATTGATCCTACTAATCTCTCTTTCCCAACTCGTACTCTATTAAACGTCCCTCTATTTTCAAATTCCCTCATTCCACTTTCTTCGTAACTCACTCTCTCCCTGTGTCTTGTTACTATGGTGAATATGTCCCTTTTGTAGTATAGAGAGTTGACTACTTTAAATTCAGAAGGAGGAGGTGGAAAACCTAGCTAAGGAGCTAGAGATCGCGTGAAAGTAAATTTAAGTATAAGTTTAGACAAGAACCCACAATTGAGTGGCAAAAATTAGAGTGGGAAATAGAAATAGGCAAAAGGAAAAAGAAAAGAAATGTGAACTTAAGAATAAAGTCCAAGAAAAGAGTAAGGAAGAAGGTCAATGACATTGAGAGGAAAGTCAGCTGACCATCGTTCGATGCGGTCAGCTGTTGTGTTTTGGTGTGTCTGGGGACACAGCAACAAGGTCGTATTGGGTGGGACTTTTTTCTTTTTCCCTTTTTGGGAGTTAAAAAAGTCGAGACAGTCGATGTCTGAGGATAGAGCGACAAGGTCGCATTTCATTCGGGTCCTTTTTCAGTTTTTTTTAGACTTTGGAGATTTAGTCGGCGCGAAAAGTGGTTACACAAAAAAAAAAAAAAAAAGAATTTATACAGTCTGCGCGAAAAGTGTTGAAACGAAAAAAAAAAGAAAGAAAAGGATTGTACACAGTCGGCGCGCAAAGTGGTGAAAAAAAAAAGAAAAACAAAAAGGATTTAAAAAGGTCGGCGCGAAAAGTATATTCGCGGCCGTGTTCCTTCTCTTTGAAGAAAAAAAAAAAAAACTGGAACCCGTTCGCCAACAGTCGGTGAAACTTCTCCCCGGGCAAAATAAGAAAAAACAAAAAAAAAAATAACGCAAAGTGCCGCGGTGCAGAAAAAGAAAAAGAAAATTGAACTACCCATATCCACCCCCCCCCACCCCCCATTACACCTACGCGGTGTCATTTTTTTTTTGTTAACTGTGCAATAAGGACAACCCACAAATAGGCTGGTGGGCGAAAAGTCCTTGCTGGTGTTGTGCAAAGTGCAAAAACAAAAAAAAAAAAAAATTAATAAATAAAAAAAAATAAAATCGTAGTGCGAAATACGATCCCCCACCCCATAAACTTACAAAGCTACATCGCCTGCAAGAGGTGCTCCGCGGGACAACCTCAACAACTCCAACCAAAACAACAACAACAGAAAAAAAAAAAAAAAAAAACACAAGAAGATAAAATACATACATACTCGTAAATCAAACAAGTGAAAAAAAAAATATATATATATTTTTATTGAAGAAGAAAAAAAAGGTACATTTGTACATATACATACATATATATATAAAAAAAACATGAAATACAAGGATAGTGAATTTAGCGAATAGGTTAAATGATAGATTTGAGTTGTTTTTTTTTATTTATTTAATGTGTAGAGTAAGATTAGGGCTAAGCGAGTTGTTAATTTTTTTTTCTTTTGAATTTTATTTAAATTTAGTTTTGTGCGCAAGAAAAAAAAAATTTTTTTTTGAGATTGCAAAGGTTCTTCAAGTGCTGGCGCCAGAACTACGAGGGACCTGAAATTCGGTAAGTCTTTCATATATGTATTCAAGTTTCTATTTTTTTTGGCTAGAGTAAAAGTAGCCATACAGATTTTTTTTTTTAAATAGAATTCAAAGAGAAAGAAAACTTTCATACATTAGTTTTTAAGTTTTATTTTGTGAATTTTTTTTCTTAATAAACCCAATTATAGTTGTTATGAGTTGAGTTAAGTGTTTTAATTATAATAATGGAGTAGGCTTAACGCAAGTGGTGTGTGGATGGGCGGACCGACCGTCCTTCGATGGGGCGACTGTGACCGGACGTGACGTACACACGAAGACGACATAACGAATATGACGTGACTGACTTCCGCTGATTGTTTTTTTTTACAGGTGGTGACTGGGAGGAATTTCTTTAGGGGCTACCATTCACAGATCTGGCCAGAATGGTAGCAATTGGTCGCATTCAAGTGCGATAAGGGTGGGTTGGCCATCCTCAGCCAACAACACCTGGCTTATTTCAGGTCGTAACGAGCTGTCATCGCTGTGTGATACTGGGACACAAATTATTCGGTGTAGGGTACATAGGGTTAAGTTAGCCTTAGGTTTAGCTATTATTCGCGAAAATTAAGTTCGGTATTTAGGGTTTAGGTTAGTGTAGGATTAGTTAGTTTTAAGCGCGAAAGTCCCGGTCTTGCACAGTGGTGATGGCACACAGAAGTGATCTTGCTTTCTCATTTCCTCTTTCTTCTATCATCTCTCTCTCCTCCTATCTTTTAAGTCCGTCCGTAAAATAACGTAGCTTTCTCCAGGCTATCCTTGTTTTCTTTTTTTTCAATTCGGCAAAATAAAAGGGTGTCGTTGGTTGGCCTCCGTGGCCAACTGACACCTTACAATGGCGCCCAACGTTAACGGCTAGTCCGCTAGTTTTTTCCTTTTTCAAAATTTTTACTTTCCTATCTATCTTTTATTTCTCCAAGATCACATTCTGATTATGCTTTTGGTTTCTGAGCAGATCAACGGTGGCTGTCCGGTCTCCAGGCGAGAAGCCAAGGGACTTAGTGAGGTAACCGGAAGTCTGTAAAGGATCCAAAAGCGGACTAGAAGTGAGAGGTCGATAAGCTGACTGCTGTCCGATACAGTTAGCCTTAGGGTGACTTATCGTGAGGCGTGGGCTTGAGATCACGAACTTCTAGTCGTGTTGAAGTATAACCTGGACATTCTCTGCCAGCCTGGGATGTGGTTCAGCCATATACCCAGTGTGGAGGGAAGATAAGGGTTATGCTTCAGCACTCGTTACGATACTGAAATACCAGTCTCCACAATACGTGACAATACATACTAAACTTGGACCGACTCTAGTACCCATCGAGAGTGACTGGAAAATCGGTTCCCAAATTCCACACACCAACGCAATTTATAAAATTCAAACAATCACCAACAGTCATATACATAACGATACTTTCCTTTTTAAATTATTTAGTTAGCCATTATATATTATGTTATATATATTTCCTTTTTTTTATTTTTATTAGGTGTCCATTTTCCCTTTTTTTGAATTTCTTTCATTTTCTGCATTTTTTTTTTTTTTAATCTTGTTTTGAATTACATATTTTTTTTTTCATACGCAAAATATTAGCTTTAATACTTACATATATACCTACATTGATTAACTTTTTTTTTTAAAAAGAACGTAAGTCGTAGCAATTTTTTTTTCTTCGTTATGAATAACGAAACAGGGGCAGTCCCTAGGGACACTTCTTCAGACGATGTAGCTATTGGAGGTTCCGATAATGAGGATGAGCGGAGAGCTCCAGGGAACAGCACTCCATGGAAAAACGACAGGTGGAGAATGGGGAACCACCTACGCACGCGCCCCAAAGCAAATACCGAACCAGAAGCGGATGTCCTGGACCTCACGACGATCTCGCACGAATTTTTGCGATTTAGCCCAGATCGTCAAAAACACAAACAACAGCCCGAAGCTTCAGAGCCAACAACCCACAAAGCGGTTCCCGTGTTAACAGGGATTCCGGAAATTTCCGGAGAAGAATCTGGCTCTCATCCCTCGGAAGATGAGAACTTCGAGCATCGACAAACACGAGCATCGACAAGCAAACGAGTACCGATGAAACGCCAAGACGCCTACGAAACTTACACTGGACAGTACGAAGCATACGACGAACATAGTGAGAGACGACCAGGAGGGAGGCGCAGAACAGTGTACGAAGACGAAGACCACAACATACGTAGACAAAAACAACTAGAGGACAGCCAAAGGACATACAGACCACAAGACGCCTACCCTAGGAAGATGGAAAGAAAAGAGGACAACGTAATGACGAAGCTCGACGACAGGATGACCGCAATGATGGCAACGTTCGAAAAGAGCATTGCCATCATGAGCGAAAAGATAAGCTGTCTCGAGCTTTCAGTTGCCTCATCTTCCAAGGGTAACATGACGACGACTAACAGTCGCTTAAACAAAACCAGGGAACGACAAGACAGACCGGAATCGCCTCCATACGATAACATGACTTACACCAACAGACCACGACGAAATAATCACTCGACAGGGACGGACAGGTACCAGGACACACCTGGATACTATCGTCGCGATGATGCTCGGAGGGCAGATACGGCGATCCACAAGTGGGGTATCAAATTTGACGGCACATCCAAAACGATGCCGGTAGAGAGTTTCGTCTTCCGTATCGAAACTCTTAAAAAGAAGAATGGGGTGTCTTCTGATCAGCTGCTAGCCCAGTTCCATCACCTAGTTTCAGGCCCGGCTGAAAGATGGTACTGGGAATACCTAGAGGAAATCGGGGGGGATGAGCAGCTCAGCTACCGCGATCTTAAAGCTGAGCTGATCAAACAATTTAGAGACGGACGACGGGACCACGAAATTCTCAGGTCCGTCATGGATAGGAAACAGTTGCCCCATGAGACATTCGACGACTTTTACGCCGACATACGGTCGATGACAATACATATGACCAACCGACCGCACGAACTGGACCTGGTAGACATACTGCGACATAACATTAAGGACCGAGTCGCGACACTTATCTTCGGTTGCTCCATACGGAGCATACAGGACCTCCGCGATGAGTGTAGAAGAGCGGAAAGGTATTTGTCGACCAGAGACCAACGTTATAAACGCCACGTGACCGAGATTGACGAACCACCTTTACGCGAAAGACCGGCAAGATATGACCAACAAGACAGCTCTGACAACGACGACTTCGAGGTAGCGGCTCTACAAAACCAACGGACAAGTAGACCCAACAACTACCCTAAACCTGACCGACCAACAAAAGAAAGAACGAACGTCTACAAAACTGAGCCGACGATAAATTCGACGAATCCACAGGCTTGTCCTTCCGGATTTCATACGCTTACTTGCTTCAGTTGTGGGCAAGGGAACATTAATTTCTACTGTGCTAAGTGTCAGGGAAACCTGCAGATCGGCGGGAATGCCGGGGGTCATCCGTCGAAACCGACCACAACCCCGGCGAACCTCGACAAACCCAGTCAGTAAGCATCCTGCAGCGTGACCCAACGACACCTAGAGCACAGACGTGTCCCGATCCTCCTCAACGGAAGACTCTCCACCAACGGATAGTGGAATACAACGAACCGAGGAAGCGGATTTTCGGAGAAGAAGTGACAGTGCCTGTGGAGAATACTAGAAAATATAAAAAAATACATAGGCTAAGGGAGAAATGTGCAATGAAAAGACGACGACTAAAGAGAATACTCGAAACGGTGATAACAACACGACATGACAACAGACCGTTCGCCCAAGTGAATATCGCGGGAGAGGATGTCCTCGGTCTGCTAGACAGTGGTGCATCCATAACCTGCTTGGGAAAAGGGGCGCTAGACTTTTTGAAGAGACATAACATTACCCTGACAAACATGACGACCGATATACGGACAGCTGATGGCAACCATCAGAAAATACTTGGACGGTTTACTTCTCCTGTCTCATGGCACGGCAAAACCAGGGACTTAGAAATATTCGTGGTCCCGAATTTACAACAACCAGTATACTTAGGGGTAGACTTTTGGAAGAGCTTCGCGGTCGCTCCTAACATTATATCGGGACTAGACTTGCCATCGCCGACCGGAAACGATTCCCCAATCCAAGCGCTCACTCAATCACAAACCGAGCAGTTGGAGAGGGTGAAACAACTTTTTCCGTCGTTCGCAATCCTGGGGTTAGGCAAGACGAAGCTTCTAGAGCATGTGATTGAGGTAGACGACCACCAAGCTCCTATCAAACAACGACATTACCCCATTTCGCCAGCGATACAAAAACTCTTATATGACGAGCTGGATCGAATGGTTGAACTAGGGGTAATTGAAGAAAGCAGTAGTGCTTGGAGTTCACCGGTAGTCTTGGTGAGAAAACCGGGGAAGAATCGCCTATGCCTAGATTCACGAAAGGTCAACGCCGTGACAAAAAAATATGCCTACCCTCTTCCCCACATCGACGGTTTACTAAGCCGCCTCCAAGATACCAGGTACATCTCCGGTATTGATTTAAAAGATGCATTTTGGCAGATTCCTCTGGAGGCCAAATCAAGGGAGAAGACAGCTTTCACAGTCCCTGGTCGGCCACTTTACCAGTTCACGGTCATGCCGTTTGGACTGTGTAATGCTGCCCAGAGAATGTGTCAGCTAATGGACAAAGTCATTCCCCATCGGTTGAAGGACAATGTCTTTGTCTACCTCGATGATCTCTTGGTTTGTTCTCCAGATTTTGAATCTCATGCCAAACTACTATCCGAGGTGGCCAGGTGTTTGAGGGAAGCAGGATTGACGATCAACGTCGAAAAAAGCAAATTTTGCTATCGCGAAATAAAGTATCTGGGATACATAGTTGGCGATGGCAGTCTTAAGACAGACCCAGACAAGGTGTCGGCGGTAGAGAAATTTCCCGTACCGAAGACTCCTAAGCAACTCCGTCGGTTTCTAGGAATGACAGGGTGGTATAGGCGGTTTATTCCAAACTTCTCCGGAATATCCGCGCCTATGACAGACTGCCTTAAGAAAGGACAAGCTTTTACTTTGACAGAAGACGCGCTGAACGCGTTTGACAAGCTTAAGGCGACTTTGGTGTCCGCACCCATACTCTCAAATCCGGACTTTAAGAGACGCTTCTACGTACAGTGCGACGCTTCGACGACTGGAGTGGGTAGTGTGCTATTCCAGGTGGACGCAGAGAAAAACGAACGACCGATAGCATTCATGTCTCAGAAGCTAAATTCTGCGCAACGGACAAACATGACGACCGATATACGGACAGCTGATGGCAACCATCAGAAAATACTTGGACGGTTTACTTCTCCTGTCTCATGGCACGGCAAAACCAGGGACTTAGAAATATTCGTGGTCCCGAATTTACAACAACCAGTATACTTAGGGGTAGACTTTTGGAAGAGCTTCGCGGTCGCTCCTAACATTATATCGGGACTAGACTTGCCATCGCCGACCGGAAACGATTCCCCAATCCAAGCGCTCACTCAATCACAAACCGAGCAGTTGGAGAGGGTGAAACAACTTTTTCCGTCGTTCGCAATCCTGGGGTTAGGCAAGACGAAGCTTCTAGAGCATGTGATTGAGGTAGACGACCACCAAGCTCCTATCAAACAACGACATTACCCCATTTCGCCAGCGATACAAAAACTCTTATATGACGAGCTGGATCGAATGGTTGAACTAGGGGTAATTGAAGAAAGCAGTAGTGCTTGGAGTTCACCGGTAGTCTTGGTGAGAAAACCGGGGAAGAATCGCCTATGCCTAGATTCACGAAAGGTCAACGCCGTGACAAAAAAATATGCCTACCCTCTTCCCCACATCGACGGTTTACTAAGCCGCCTCCAAGATACCAGGTACATCTCCGGTATTGATTTAAAAGATGCATTTTGGCAGATTCCTCTGGAGGCCAAATCAAGGGAGAAGACAGCTTTCACAGTCCCTGGTCGGCCACTTTACCAGTTCACGGTCATGCCGTTTGGACTGTGTAATGCTGCCCAGAGAATGTGTCAGCTAATGGACAAAGTCATTCCCCATCGGTTGAAGGACAATGTCTTTGTCTACCTCGATGATCTCTTGGTTTGTTCTCCAGATTTTGAATCTCATGCCAAACTACTATCCGAGGTGGCCAGGTGTTTGAGGGAAGCAGGATTGACGATCAACGTCGAAAAAAGCAAATTTTGCTATCGCGAAATAAAGTATCTGGGATACATAGTTGGCGATGGCAGTCTTAAGACAGACCCAGACAAGGTGTCGGCGGTAGAGAAATTTCCCGTACCGAAGACTCCTAAGCAACTCCGTCGGTTTCTAGGAATGACAGGGTGGTATAGGCGGTTTATTCCAAACTTCTCCGGAATATCCGCGCCTATGACAGACTGCCTTAAGAAAGGACAAGCTTTTACTTTGACAGAAGACGCGCTGAACGCGTTTGACAAGCTTAAGGCGACTTTGGTGTCCGCACCCATACTCTCAAATCCGGACTTTAAGAGACGCTTCTACGTACAGTGCGACGCTTCGACGACTGGAGTGGGTAGTGTGCTATTCCAGGTGGACGCAGAGAAAAACGAACGACCGATAGCATTCATGTCTCAGAAGCTAAATTCTGCGCAACGGAATTATAGCGTCACAGAGCTTGAATGCTATGCGGCCGTGTTGTCAGTGAAGAAGTTTAGAGCCTATGTTGAGGGCTTGCCCTTTACTATTATAACCGATCACGCTAGTCTGAAGTGGTTGATGACACAAAAGGATCTGTCTGGTCGCTTGGCCAGGTGGAGCCTGAAACTTCAGGGCTTCGACTTCGAGATCGAGCATAGAAAGGGTACCCTAAACGTAGTGCCCGATACTCTCTCACGCGCCCACATGGAAGAGATCAGTACCCAATCCGACATTCTGCAGGTTGATCTCAACTCTCCATATTTTTCGTCAGAGGAATATGAGGAGTTGAAGAAAATCGTAACAGAAAACCAGGACCGACTTCCTGACACATGCGTCTCAGACGGATTTGTGTATAAGCGAACTGACATACGAACAGGAGACCCGGTACAAGACGACTTATCCTGGAAACTCTGGATTCCGAGGGAGTTGCGTGAGAGCTTGGTGGCTGCAGCACATGTTGCACCGGCCGCTGGACATGGCGGGATTCACAAGACTCTTGCTCGCCTGAGGCAGATGTACTTCTGGCCAGGTATGGTATCCGATGTCCAGAATCTCGTCAAGTCTTGCGAGGTCTGCAAGTGCTGCAAGCCACTCAATACGGTATCTAGACCGCCGATGGGACAACAAGTCGTTACGGAGCGAAATTTCCAGAGGCCTTATTCTTGACGCAGTCTACCTGTTTTGTTGGATGTTTTGTTATTTATTTATTATTTTTATACACATTTGTATTTTATTTATTTATTTGATTTATTTATTTATTTTATTTATCTATTTATTTTATTTATTTATTTGTTTTACTTAGTTATATTATATTTATTTATATTTTTATTTATATATAGACTTATTTATTTATTTATTTATCTTTTCTTCTAGTCATTTACATTAACTTATTTATTATATTTTATTTTACTTATTTATTTATTTATTTATTTTAGGTTAGGAATTTAGCTGTGATATTAGTATAAGTTAGATAGGTAGATGTGAGAGGTTTTCTGTAAGCATAGATTGTGATCTTCGTAGGTATAGGTTTGAAATGAAAAGGAGTATCTCAGGGAGTGGGCCCTTGCACCACGTATGAGAGTAATAGGCACGCTCGTCTGAACAATTCTTGTAAAAGGCCGCCTTGGTTTATTTTACGAATTCAGAATGTTCACGACCACTCACACTCTGCTTTCGAGCCTGTAGCGTCAGCCTTTGAGGACAAATAAATATGTTTAATTGTGATGTTCGATTTGTGTTCCGTCACTGTACCAAGTCCAGTAAATTTACCCCTTGTCAAAAAAAAAAAACAGACCTTTTCCCCTACCAATCCATTAATTGATCCTACTAATCTCTCTTTCCCAACTCGTACTCTATTAAACATCCCTCTATTTTCAAATTCCCTCATTCCACTTTCTTCGTAACTCACTCTCTCCCTGTGTCTTGTTACTATGGTGAATATGTCCCTTTTGTAGTATAGAGAGTTGACTACTTTAAATTCAGAAGGAGGAGGTGGAAAACCTAGCTAAGGAGCTAGAGATCGCGTGAAAGTAAATTTAAGTATAAGTTTAGACAAGAACCCACAATTGAGTGGCAAAAATTAGAGTGGGAAATAGAAATAGGCAAAAGGAAAAAGAAAAGAAATGTGAACTTAAGAATAAAGTCCAAGAAAAGAGTAAGGAAGAAGGTCAATGACATTGAGAGGAAAGTCAGCTGACCATCGTTCGATGCGGTCAGCTGTTGTGTTTTGGTGTGTCTGGGGACACAGCAACAAGGTCGTATTGGGTGGGACTTTTTTCTTTTTCCCTTTTTGGGAGTTAAAAAAGTCGAGACAGTCGATGTCTGAGGATAGAGCGACAAGGTCGCATTTCATTCGGGTCCTTTTTCAGTTTTTTTTAGACTTTAGAGATTTAGTCGGCGCGAAAAGTGGTTACACAAAAAAAAAAAAAAAAAAGAATTTATACAGTCTGCGCGAAAAGTGTTGAAACGAAAAAAAAAAGAAAGAAAAGGATTGTACACAGTCGGCGCGCAAAGTGGTGAAAAAAAAAAGAAAAACAAAAAGGATTTAAAAAGGTCGGCGCGAAAAGTATATTCGCGGCCGTGTTCCTTCTCTTTGAAGAAAAAAAAAAAAAAACTGGAACCCGTTCGCCAACAGTCGGTGAAACTTCTCCCCGGGCAAAATAAGAAAAAACAAAAAAAAAAATAACGCAAAGTGCCGCGGTGCAGAAAAAGAAAAAGAAAATTGAACTACCCATATCCACCCCCCCCCCACCCCCCATTACACCTACGCGGTGTCATTTTTTTTTTGTTAACTGTGCAATAAGGACAACCCACAAATAGGCTGGTGGGCGAAAAGTCCTTGCTGGTGTTGTGCAAAGTGCAAAAACAAAAAAAAAAAAAAATTAATAAATAAAAAAAAATAAAATCGTAGTGCGAAATACGATCCCCCACCCCATAAACTTACAAAGCTACATCGCCTGCAAGAGGTGCTCCGCGGGACAACCTCAACAACTCCAACCAAAACAACAACAACAGAAAAAAAAAAAAAAAAAAACACAAGAAGATAAAATACATACATACTCGTAAATCAAACAAGTGAAAAAAAAAATATATATATATTTTTATTGAAGAAGAAAAAAAAGGTACATTTGTACATATACATACATATATATATAAAAAAAACATGAAATACAAGGATAGTGAATTTAGCGAATAGGTTAAATGATAGATTTGAGTTGTTTTTTTTTATTTATTTAATGTGTAGAGTAAGATTAGGGCTAAGCGAGTTGTTAATTTTTTTTTCTTTTGAATTTTATTTAAATTTAGTTTTGTGCGCAAGAAAAAAAAAATTTTTTTTTGAGATTGCAAAGGTTCTTCAAGTGCTGGCGCCAGAACTACGAGGGACCTGAAATTCGGTAAGTCTTTCATATATGTATTCAAGTTTCTATTTTTTTTGGCTAGAGTAAAAGTAGCCATACAGATTTTTTTTTTTAAATAGAATTCAAAGAGAAAGAAAACTTTCATACATTAGTTTTTAAGTTTTATTTTGTGAATTTTTTTTCTTAATAAACCCAATTATAGTTGTTATGAGTTGAGTTAAGTGTTTTAATTATAATAATGGAGTAGGCTTAACGCAAGTGGTGTGTGGATGGGCGGACCGACCGTCCTTCGATGGGGCGACTGTGACCGGACGTGACGTACACACGAAGACGACATAACGAATATGACGTGACTGACTTCCGCTGATTGTTTTTTTTTACAGGTGGTGACTGGGAGGAATTTCTTTAGGGGCTACCATTCACAGATCTGGCCAGAATGGTAGCAATTGGTCGCATTCAAGTGCGATAAGGGTGGGTTGGCCATCCTCAGCCAACAACACCTGGCTTATTTCAGGTCGTAACGAGCTGTCATCGCTGTGTGATACTGGGACACAAATTATTCGGTGTAGGGTACATAGGGTTAAGTTAGCCTTAGGTTTAGCTATTATTCGCGAAAATTAAGTTCGGTATTTAGGGTTTAGGTTAGTGTAGGATTAGTTAGTTTTAAGCGCGAAAGTCCCGGTCTTGCACAGTGGTGATGGCACACAGAAGTGATCTTGCTTTCTCATTTCCTCTTTCTTCTATCATCTCTCTCTCCTCCTATCTTTTAAGTCCGTCCGTAAAATAACGTAGCTTTCTCCAGGCTATCTTTGTTTTCTCTTTTTTTATAACTCGGCACGAAAACAAAAAGGTAAGTTGAGTTGCGATGCACGGGGTAGTGGCAAGAACCAACCCAATCCGACGAGCTAGAGCCGAGCAACCGCGAGCGTGCCACTGCCAACTACTCCTGCATCATGGATGCCTCCGTGGCCAACTGACTCCTTACAAATTGAGTGGTGGGTTAGGAGCGATGGTAGTTTTTGAAACTAGACCGTGTTCTCTGGAGGTATAGTATGCGTTTGGAGCTAACATGAGACGCAAAAGAAGAGAGACCATTAGCCACGTCATCAGGAGTCATATCTAATTGCTCATGCAAATGTATAAAAAGTTGCAGCAGATCATTATGCATAGTAGGGAGGTCTTCTTGCAGCATGGTCCCGTAAAAACCAAAAATTAAACACTGGAACTTAGTGGAACATATTCGTACGTTATTCGACACACAAATGCTACGATTCAGATCCAAGGAAAAGAGATAAGAAACAATGAAGTAATTTTCCACCAACCGATGCCTGCTGTCCTTCAACCCGCAACTCTTATAACAAGAACAGAAGAAGTCCTTTCGCTAGAAATGCTTAAGCAGCTTTACGCCAAAGGCACATCAAAAATAGAATTACTTGAAAGCAAAAACAAATTTAGTACAACGCAATTTTGGAATTATTTCAATCATACTAATTTCGGCATCAATTTTTGTAAGAAAAAAACTCTAACATTCAATCAAAGGCAGTAAACATGAAGCAGAGTGCAATACATCTCCAATTCCTGCTGAAAGAACTCCAATATCCACCACCACTACTACCATAGGAATCGATGACATTCCAAAGTTCCTAAAGTCGAGATCATCGAACGAGGACGTCCGAATTTAAGGGCGGAGCAGTTAACGCAAGTTACACTGAAAAAAAGCAGAAAAAACATTAACAACAGCAACAATAACGAAAAGGCAGCATTGACTTCAATAAGTTCAACATAACTCAGTATCAGCACTTTTCAAAACACGACTTTAATAAATTGCAAATTAGAATCAAATATCAAGCACAGGTGAATAGTGGCAACTGATGATTTAGCGTCTGGTAAACATCCGTTCTCACGATACAACTTTGCAAGCCGAAGGTGTAAAGAAAAATTGGAAAATTAGATTAAGTTAGTTCTAAGTTAAATGTGAACGAATAAAGATATATTTTTTTAAATAAATCAAATATGATTTGATTTAATTTATATAATAAGCCAGTTATTAATACAACTTTATATGCGCTAATCGGCGTCCTGCAGAATTGAAATTGAGTCCTTAATACTAAGACAGATCTATCCATCTTTTGGGATCAAGATTAAATGAACTTGTTTGGGTTCCCGATATGGCTGAAGTGAGATACACAAGGTACAGGGATTCTACGAGCTTAATCAATCAGTTCATGACATTTTTGAATTTTCCGCCTTGTAACTTGAAAACCTATCAATCAATTTTCAGCCAGCCACGTCATTGAGTTTATGTATGACAACCGTATGAATTTTGGCGAAAATGAAAAAATTAGGATTTAGTGTAAAAATTTCGAAGGAGTTGTTTGGCGTCCTGAGTTTCTGCATCATTTCACAGCTGTGGATGAAATACGGATCAACCACAATACATCGGAGTCCAAGTAGCACTCGAGAAAATGATTTTCTCTGGGCTAAACCTCACCGAAAAAGACCAAGGTGAGTCTGTGGGGCATGAATGCAATGACGATAATTTTTTGGGATGCACGCGGCTTAATCCACATTTATTGCTTTCAAAATCAATCGAAAATATTACGCATACTTATTGAACCGGTATGGCATCAATACAATGCCATACAATATTCCTCCGTTTTAGCCTAGTTAAACCTGCAGAAACGGCTTGGCGGAAAGAGATTTACCTCCAACGATGAAATCATTGCTCAAACAAACGTATGTTTTAGGAACTCGCAAAATCATATTATTTGGAAGGGATCAACAAACTGGAGAAACGTTGGACGAAATGTAGTGACCTCAAAGGATATTATGGCGAGAAATAAAACTATTTTTTTGCAAAGCACTTTCTTGTTTTCAAAAGGTAACTTAACATTTGACCGAGTTTGGCATGAGGCTCTTTTGTCGAAAATGCGTGCTTTTGGGATCGAGGACTCTCTTCTTTAATGGATTAGAAATTACCTTTCGAAACGTTCAATGCAAGTTGTCTTAGATGGTTTCAGGTCTGATACTTAGAAAATAAATGCTGGTGTGCCACGGAGCTCCGTTCTGTTTCCGACAATCCTTTTAATTTTCATCAATGATATCTTGTCTTGTCTACTATTTCTAATCCAATATATCCAGTACTCTCTGCTTTTCATATTCGTTCCCGGACTTTGGCTGTAGATCGGGAACGCCAGCGTATGTTAAGCTCATTCAATTCCGATATTAACAGCATAACCAATTTGGGGGTGGCCGTGGTGTAGTGGTAGTAGCAAACGCTTCTCAGTCGGAGGGTCCAGGTTCGAATCTTGCCCATGGCAAGTCAGTTTTTCATTGTGTAATTGGAACTCAGACAGAAAAATTCTGCGTGTGAAGGCAAAACACTGACACGTAGATTGGGCTGTTGTAGAGTTTCAAGCACAGAAAACTCCCACCCCTGGAGAGCAAACATAGAAACCAAACACACCTGAGTTTCAAACCACTACAGAAACAATTTTCCTTTCTCCTCCTTCTATCTTTCCGCCTGCGCCCAGGCAACAGTAAAAGGGTATCTAGCCCCTTAAGCGCGCGTAAATTATAAAAAAAAAATTCTGTCTGCTGTCGTTAAAGCGAAATTTAAATACCTAACCATCATCTATGAATGGCACTTGCATCGTCGAAATCGAAAAACTTTCCATTCTCGGTATGTGTGTCAGTGACAACTTACGTTAGAATGACCACATTTTCGATGTCGTCAAAAATGCTGCGAATTATCTTACATCAAGCGATGTAAGAAATATTTCACCCCCTCTGATCTGGCGTCAATATATGAGTATAAGGCATTCATCTGCCCAAACTTGGAGTACAATGCTCACACCTGGTCAGGTGCGCCTAAAACATCTCTGCACCTGTTAGATAGGATTCATAGGTGATACTAATATCAGTCAGTCAATTGACACCGATGTAATGTCTCCTATCTCACTTTGTTTTATCGCTATTTCCACCACTGGAGTTCCATAGAAATCGCCAGTAGCATTTCGTCCCTGCAAACCTTCAACCGTAACACCCGCTTTGCTATGAATGCTCATCATCATCCACTTTCGGATGTGTACTCTGAAATATCGTGATTCGTTCCTAAGCGGTACAACTCGCTTATGGAATGCCCTGCGGAGCCCTCTAGTTCCTATTCATTATAACTTGCAAACATTTAAGACCAATGTACATCGGTATTTCTCTTTTCTACTTCCCTAGCTTTACATTTTAAGGGTACTGAAATCCCTTTAACGTGTGTTCTTGAAGCACAATCTCTCAAAAGTCCGTCCAATTACTCGCATATGTCGATGATATTGACTTAATTGGAAGAAAGTAACTTCCGCGACTATTGAGGCGGAGGCAGTGAAGTTGGGTTTAACGGTCAATGAGCGCAAGACCAAATATATGCTGCCAACAAGAAAGGGCACCCAAAACCGACGTCTCGAACAGAACGTCGCCCTTGAGAAATATAACTGTGAGGTACTTAGATTTTTTCTATCTAGGCTCCGCTATTAAATCAGACAACGACAGCAGTGCTGAGATCAAAAAAAGAATAATTCTTGCCAATCGTTGCTTCTTTGGGCTAATAAGGTAATTGATTGGCAAATCCCTCTTTCGAACAACAAAAGTAACTCTATATTAGAGCTTAATGATCCCATTCTTGCCTTATGATGCAGAGGTATGGACTTTATCAAATATGGATGAGGGTGCTCTTTGGTGCTTTGAAAGAATTTGCGGTCGCATCTGCAAGACAGTGAGTGGAGGAGGAGATACAACGACGAAATGGACTGCCAGAAGTGTGAAGGTCTAACGACTGAGGTGACTGACTCATGTAGGGCGGATGGACACCAATGTTCCGGTCTGAAAGTCTTTGAAACCGCCCCCGAGGGGCAGCGCTGTAGGGGACGACCGCAATTCATGGGACCACCTCAATCAACTTAGCGTGCGAATTTGGACGCAGCTAGATAAATATCGAGCTAACTGGAGACGATTATTAGTTCAGGCGCAGGTCCACAGCAAACTGTAGCGCCACCTTAAGTAAGTAAGTCAGATTAAACGCTGAAGGCCGAGTGTGGTTAGTATAATTGTTCCTTGTTGGTGAGCCTAGTGTTTCATCCAATGGGAATTAATTTTCCTAGAATTAGATCTATAGATTTTCTAAAGAAATCCGAGTGATGTAGGAGGATGGGAAATGCATTTCGATTATAAGTTTCAGGGTCTAGAAATCGCCTTCTATGTACATAAGTACCGTCCGTCCTTTTTAACAGACCAACTTGATTTATTTAATGTGGGGATCAAATTTCGTGGATAAATCCGCCGCTGAGGATTTCGTACAGTTTGTTTTTACAATTCCCTAATTGTGTTTAATAAAAGCCTAGTGACTAAGGCATCATAAAGCGACAGTTATATGCAGTTATGTTCACAAGTTGTAACCGGCGACTTAGGCAAATCTAACGCAGGCTTAGCTCTTGTGAATTCGTCCTCCGAAATTAACAATTTCTTTCGGATATCTCATTTCTTGTTTTATCATTGTTTCATGGATCACGGATAAGATTCAATAAATTCAGACTTCCGATTTCATTTAGATAATTCCCGAAAGTATGTAGTAAGTGAAGAAATGATATGGCCCTACAGTTCCGCTGATTTTTCCACATATAAATGTGCCAGCAATATAAATGAAAGAACTTGTTTATTGAAACGAAATAGCAATTTTAATTGAATTGTTAGAGCGTATTCTCGAAGCTGCATCAAAAGTGAGGCAGCAAAACGGGTTCTAGTGTGCATAAAAAACCAAGGAGGACACTTTGAGTACCTGTTATAATTAATAAAAATTACCTAAAACCACACAAAATCATTTTTTATCCATAGCCTGTGCAAAAAAAAACCTTTTTTTATAAATTTTTCCAAGTATCATAAAATCTGTGGGTTTTTCTACAGACTTATAGATGATTTTTTTTTATTATTGTTACTTTCATAAGAAAAAGATAGTAAAACGTTATGTTAATTAGGCATTTTCTGGAGAAAAGTGACCTCAAAGCCAAAAAATAGCATAGGCAATGAAAATTGAACAGGCTTAGATATTTAATATCTTGTAACGCCGTTACAAGGCTTTGCACTCTCTGACTAGCCACATCGAACGATCCCTACAATATAAGGAGTACACAATGGTTGCTTTCCTAGACATAGAGGGCGCCTTTAACAACGTCAACACATCCGCAATCACGACTGCGCTGTCAACTCTGCAGGTAGACGGCTCACTTGGGTAGCTGATTAATCTAATGCTAACAAGCAGGATAATCAACTCCAAACTGGGTGAGACTTCTGCTAAAAGATATGTCAGTAGGGGTACGCCGCAAGGCGGTGTCCTCTCTCCCCTTCTCTGGAACTTAGTAGTTAACGAACTACTGATATACCTGGAAGCGGGTGGTAGCAGAGTGATTGCCTATGCAGATGACGTTGCCATAGCCGTCTCAGGAAAACATCTAAATACCATTAAAGAACTCCTCCAAGTAAATCTTAACAGATTAACCCGCTGGGCAGATCGCTGTGGATTGGGAATAAACCCCCATAAAACTGATCTTGTCCTCTTTTCTAGGAAATATAAAATTCCAATCATAGACCCTCCTTCAATAAACGGTACCAGTTTAGCTTTCTCCGATACAGCAAAATATCTGGGTCTCATTTTTGACAGGAAACTAAACTGGAAACCTATCATTCAAGAAAGAGTCAATAAAGCTACAATAGCTTTATTCTCTTGCAAGAAAGCCATTGGGAACAAATGGGGCCTTCAACCTCGCATAACCCACTGGCTATACATCTCGGTCATAAGACCGATACTTACTTACGGGGTGGTTGTCCGGTGGACGGCCTTGGAAAATGCAGTCAACCGCATTAAATTAAGCAGAGTCCGAAGAACAGCATGTCTATGCACAAGCGGAGCCTTGCGGTCTACCCCCTCTGCGGCATTAGATATTCGGCTTCACTTGACACCCCTCGACATTTTTTAGCAAGCAGTGGACAAATAATTCATTTGGCCACGCCAACATTCTTAATACATTAGGAATCCTCACAGAGAACACCGATTACACCATACCTGAACTTTGGTTTGACAAAAACTTCCATGTAAGCTTCCCCTCTAGATCATTCTGGGAGGAGGATGCTTTCATGGAGGACAAGTCAATCCATCTCTACACAGATGGATCTAAAACCGACAGAGGAGTTGGTGGCGGTGTTTTCTCAGATAAGCTAAATCTAAGCCTCTCTTTCCGCCTTCCAAATCAATGTAGCGTGTTCCAGGCGGAAATTTTGGCGACTAAAGAAGCTCTGTCCTGGCTGAAGAAAAACGTGATATCTGCAAAGGATATCCGCATATTTTCGGATAGTCAGGCCGCCATCAAGTCTCTGGACTCGGTCTCATTGTGTTCTGAAACTGCCCTTGAATGCCGATCATCTCTCATGGAGATGACAGAGCAGTTCAACATTCACCTCTGTTGGGTGCCGGGCCACAGAGACATTCCAGGGAACTGCAGAGCCGATGAACTCGCCAAAATTGGAACCACTCTACCTATCCTACCTGACAAAGGTAGTATAGGTATACCAATCGCTACGTGCAAACTAACACTAAAGCTAGATGCCAATAAAAGAACGGACCAGGTGGACTGCTGGACAAACATGTCTAGCGCCCAAACAGATCTGGCCAAGGCTGGATCTGAGTCGATCTAAGTGTCTGATACTTTTAGATAGGAAACATCTCAGCGCCATAATAGGTGTCATTACCGGACACTGCCTCATAGACAAGCACGCAAGAAGGCTTGGCGCCTTTACTAACGATTTCTGTAGAAGCTGCATGGACGAGGAAGAGGAGGAGACAATCCCCCACCTACTCTGCACATGCCCAGCTCTCTCTCAGAGAAGGAAGCTTCATCTAGGAGCTTTCTTTTACAACGACCTAAACGATCTAGAAAAAATAGACGTTAACAGTCTCCTACGCTTTATTATAAGCTCAAACTGGTTCCAGTAGTAAGAAGATCATAGATCCACGTGGCATCACAATGGGCCAATAGGCCTAAGTGGGTTGGTATTTCCAACAGCCACTCTTACCTAACCTAACCTAACCTAACGCCGTTACAAAGGCTAGTTTCTACCATTAGTACTAACAGAGCAATTTCGGTTAACATGGATCAAGGTACACCAAAATAAGCCATTTCTTAAATCCGCGATAAATGATGTCAACATTGGAGAAAGACCCTCACTGTAGAACGACTTTTTTCAGGAATAATTTCCCAAATTATCATTGACGAATTAGGGGACACCCTGTATCATGGAAAGTCTTTAGGTATTTTTAGGTTTTATTCAACTGAAAGGAAACTGAATGTAATCTTTCTGCATGCAAATTTTTCATAAGCGATGGACCACACAAGGCCTATAGCAAAATTTTTGTAGAAAATTATTTTTCGTGTTCAAGTATTTTGAACAAAAATGTATAGTTTATATCGTTATTACAAATAACATTAAAGTTATAATAGAAATCTTTTATTAATTCTTTCTCCTAAAACAAGCCCCGATCCATGATCAAGACATTCCATCTTCTTTAATCCCGAGCACGTTGTTTCAGATTTCTTTGTATTCAGGTTAATCGCTTTGGAGTCTGCAATGGCTTAATCCTCAAAACGGATATTCGGTCTTGTTAATTCTTATACAATATAAAACCAATAAATATCTTTCTCTTTGTAGCATGCGTTTCCTTTGAGCTATTGAACGCTGCACCCTCTCACATGTCTTCTTCCTCAAAATCATTACTTTTTAATGGACACCTACGAGTATCTACATATGAACACAAAAATAATCGTTCATGGATACGCTCAATAATTAATTTCGAATCACTTTTACTCGAATAGTATCACCGCAATTAAATGTATTCCAGTCCACATGTGCGAGTGATGACGACGATACAGATCTTAATTCACTTGTCGTCGCTGTCGCCTTGTCACCCGACACTTTGATATCCCAGTTTTCGTGTTTCTTCCTACACAAAAACATGTATTTAGGTATATACGAGTACGAGTAATATGTACATATATATACATATATGGAATAGTCGTATGTACACGAATTTACTCGTATTCGTTATCGTACGTCCTACGGACAGGTGTGAAAGCTGCGACCTGATTTAGCTCCAAAGATAAGCTATGAATAATAGAAAATAAAACCAAAGCCCATCACACAAACTAGTACTTTTATTGCATAAGATTGGAGTGCTGTATTCGATGTGTTGGGTAATTTCGGTTCATTTATGATCAGGATGGTGATAGCGATTTTAGTAGAAGCAGTTAACGCTTCTTCAATGCTAACCGCAAATGTTCGCTTATGGTTTTAAGGACTCAACTACAAATTATCAGAGACGAGTATCTTTGAAAATACCTATGTATGTATGTACATATGCTGGAGGTACGTTATATAGTATATACCGAAACAGAAATATCTGTGTGTAATGAAATGTTAAAAGAAAAGCTTCTTGTGGTCATCCACATAAACAAAACACCAATGCTGACACTGATAAGGATATTTTCAAAAAAATACCGTCACACAAGTCACCCATTCTGTTAACTGTGTGTCCATGAATTTGCTTTAATACTCTGTAGATTGAATGCCACCACAGAAGAAGGCAAGCATTTCCTGATCTTACCAAACTTACCGACAACACCACTTAACAATAGACAACACTCGCGATATCCCCATTTTCGTTGCTTGTAAATCCGAAAATGTTTCAAACGGATTATGAAATAATTGGATTGGTTTTTCGGTCCTTGGCACATAATAGCAAATAGTCGTAGTGGTGCGAGTACTACGACCTAATGTATGTATGTATCTATTCGACGAAAATCCCCCCTTCCCGGAATGTAACTCTGTTAAAGAATACGAATAGACTGGGTTACTATTGGAAAGTTAGAATTTGCAGCAATATTTGTAAATATTGATGTTTGACAATGCTGTACTTTATTTGAGTTTAGCGGTATTGAGTTCTTTGCATCTTTCTTTGTAGGTAGGATTATTTGTGTACATCAAAACCACTAACGCGTTTATTAATAAGCGTTATCGAAAAATAAAACAAAAACCGAAACCAAAAACGAAAACGAAAAGTCCTCAAATAACATAAATTTGTCCTTGTTTTGCTGCTACTCGTAAGGAATGGAGCTAAGAAATGTTTCAACTGTTATGTCTGGTAGTGTTCATAAATCTTTAGCGAAAATCCTTTCGAAATTTCGTGTGTAATTTCTTTATATGTATGTACATAGCCCTTAATGAAATCCTATCGCATGTTAACGCGGTGATTTTTTTTTTTCGTCTTTTATAAGTATAACATACATATGTACGAGTATACAGGGAACCTTCGCGCACACCACATCGTGGGATAACATTTGTTCCAAAAATTTTGTAACAAGTATTTGTAATTTATCAGGATTTCATATTGGGGGATTTGGATTTAGAAAAATTTCTTCTTTAGTTGTTTTTTGACCCAAAGGGGCAGAAGAACAAAGGGACTTCGTTTTTCTTTTATGGATTATTAGTGGTGATGATGTCTTGCTTTGTTGTATAGTATTGTCTTTTATTCCATGAGATACAGATCTGTGCTCTTATGTGTACGATGGTGTACGAGTAAGGTTCTATTGTATTTATATATTGTATATGTTTTTTTGTAAAATTTCTAATGCTTTTGGTTCCATAATCCAATTGAAGAATGAAGAAACGAAAGATTCGGATTCGGATTTGGTTTCATTTTACTTTGTGGCATTGAGCTGACCGACTACGCACAGTTAGACCACCATTGTCAGTGTAAATTGATATTTATGACTTGCATCTGAAGATAATAAAAGTGCTGAATCGGTGGCATTTTGGGAAAGCAATAAAAATTTGTCACCGGTCAGTGTTTTGAGGTTGGGATCATTGAAACAGAATTATAGAGTCATAGGAAACATCAATGTTTATTATCATCTACTACCTCCCCATCGACGATTAAAAACCAAAGTGATGAATAGATGAAGACCAAATGGAATGAGGTTATCAGAGAAAACATTTACCATCGGATTGCTCATTCGGATTTTTATGTCAATTCTTAGGTGGTATCTCTGGCCTAGTGCTCAAAGAAGGTATGTTAAGGCGTTAAAAGATCACTGGCTGTCGATCATTAATCAGAAGGTTGGAGTAGGTATTCAATTTCATTTAAATGGGTGCGATAATGGTGGCATTTATCATTGGTCTAACATGAAGTTAGAGATTTCCAGGAGGAAACATTTTCTAAAAAGCTAATAAAAAAGCGGAGCTGTTGAAAAGTGAAAAAAGTTGTTCTAGAGCAATAAATATGTAAAAATGTAAATAATTCACCTTTTAATTTTGAAAACAGCGAGTAACCAGAAATAACCGTTGATTAATATCAATTCAATTCAATTCAATTTATTCAATTAGGGATGTACAAATAAGACTTAGTCTTTTATAGTACTTAATATTATGGATAATATGGTACACAATATTACTTTAGTATTTATATTTAACATTAAGATATACTTAGTAGGAAAAGGGATACGAAAGGAGGGATAGTGTGGAGGAGGGGAATAGTAAGGAACAAGAAATAGTCTGCTGTTGCATTTTTAAAGAATGTGCTCCAAAATAGCATTTTTAAATTGTATGGCCCCAATTATTTGTTTTGCTGTTGTGGGCAGAGAATTCAAAAGTCTGGTGGCAAAGAGTTCAAATAAATCGAGGATGGAGTTATAAGGCTGTATGTTCTAGGCGAATGAGCGAACTGAAGTTTCTCAAAAAGGTATGGTGGCGACTTGTTCTGAATAATTTTGTGCATGAAGATATAGCACCTAACATGCAAGAATTGCTGGAGCGTACAACCAAGGATATTAGTATGAGAATTGGATATGTGGTCGTGTCGACGTAGCCCATACATATACATACCTTACCATGTCATTGAATGCCACGGTAAGTTTTTGCTGAGATAAGGAGTCGAGTTTGCAGTACACTACTGATGAGTAATCAATATACGGAACAAGTAAGGTTTTAACAAGTCTAAGCCTCGTGTTAATAGGAGTAAAACTAGAGAGCAGCCAAAGTTTGCGTAGACCTCCGTAAATTCGTCCCACAGTGTAATTGATGTGGCTTACACAGGAAATAGATCGGTTTATCTTAAAACCCAGGTTGGTTACGGTCTCCACGAACTGCAATTGCGTGTCGTTGAGGTAAATGGGCGGCAGTAGTTCAGTATTATGAAGTTTTTTAGATATTAAAATCAGCTGCGACTTTTTTGGGTTGAGGGTCAAACAATTACGTACGGACCATTGGTAGATAGCGGATAAATCCTCATTCATCCTGCAAACAAGATCCTCGACTAGAAGAATAGGTCTAGATAAGTATATTTGCACATCATCCGCATAGAAGTGAAGACTAACTTTGGGGAGGTCATTAATAAACATGCAGAACAATAGTGGACCTAGTATTGAGCCCTGTGGTACTCCTGCTTGTATATTCCTAATACGAGAGGATTTGTCACCAACCACGACTCTTTGACAACGATTACTTAAGTAATTTGTTATGAGACGCGCCGAATTTTCACTGAAACCAAAATATCTTCGTAGTTTCTCAGAAAGGATTGAGTGGTTGACTGTGTCGAAAGCTTTTGAAAAAGGCAAAGTATAGTGAGGAAGTCCAAGTCATAGCTGATCCTTATGTCATCGAGAATTTTAACCATAGCTGTAGAACAACTATGGTTGGCTCGAAAACCAGACTGGACCGAAGCAAGTAGCTTATGATGATTTAGATGACTTGAGACTTGCTTGGCAAGGACTTTTTCCAAAACTTTTGAAAGGCAAGGTAATATACTGATGGATCGAAAATCTGCAGCCAAAGTAGGTTGAGGTTTTTTCGGGACAGGAATTAGTTTAGCCAGCGTCCAACTAGATGGAAATGATGATGACGTAATGCAGAAATTAATTACGTGAGTAATTACACGAATAATGTGGGTTAATACCATTTTGACAAACCGTTCCCAACCTAGATAAAAAATATCTTTTCTTAGAGAGTCTCGTGATAGAAGTTGAGAAATTACGTGCTCGACAGGAGTTTACCCAATTCAGATTTGTTGAATTTCGCTTCCATTTCGAAAAGAGTTTCCTACGAACTTTAATGGCATTATGAACCTCAGACGTAAACCATGGACAAATTCTATTGCGCACCACCACTGTTTTTAAAGGCACATGGTTATTGTATAGCTGAAGTACATGCGATTGCAATAGGTCAACTTTATCACATACATCTGAGACAAAATAACATCTATGCCAGGGGATTAAACTCGCCTCCACTTGCAGTGCACAGTTATCTACTGAAGCGAAATCTCTGAATTGGAAAGTTGATGGTATAGAGGTACGAGATAAGTCAATGTTATAGGTGCAGAAAATTAGATCATGGCCAGTGACACCTTCCAATGACAACTGGTCCTGTGGTAACACATTTGACCGATCAGATACCAGCAAAAGGTCCAGAAGACTTGGAGAGCAGTTAGGTGCAAAGCAGATAACATATGCCTTAACAACAGCTAGCGCGGAACTTGCAGCTAAATCTAAGAGTTGGTGAGATCTACTATCAGTTTGAAATTTAAAATTTATTGATTTTAAATGTATCAAATATAAATCTTTTAATATAGGACAGGACATAGCAGTGTACTGTGACAGAAGCACTGTTTCTTCATTCGCAGATGCTATACTTTCTGATATTCATTTCGAAATAATACGTACGGATATGCATGTCACTAGGATTAATCTCTTCTTTCTTAATTCAGTAATAATCATGGAATATCACTGCCAAACAACCAGGTGCACAATTTTACATGCAACACCTTGTACAAAGTGTTTGCGGAATAACCAATGTTGTATGTTCAAAACTGTCCTCGAAATTCTTACCAAATGTTAGCGTCATAGTATGACGTAAAAGGTACATCGATGATTTTTCTTTTCGACAGTTTTCAAAATGGATACAAAAACTGGAAAATGAATATGCATTAAGTTCTGCGTTAAAAATTAAACTAATGATACAAAGCCATCGAAAATGTTGAGAAACTGTTTTGCCAATAATATTCTACAACAAGAAATGGTTTAAGGGTCAGAGATTTTAGACTTCGAACCCTTGTTCTTCTATCGCTCTTATTTCTTTCTTTTTTTTTTTGTTTTTTTTCTGTTATCAAAATTTATAAACGCCCATTACCGAGGACAATAATATGTCCTCGACAAAATACTGGAGTCCGGTCCAATATTTACCCGATACTGATAATGACAGTGAAGAAATTGTAATTCTCAAAGCAAAGTGCATGTGCCACCACCAATAAGACTGTTGAAAAAGTGCTGTGACTATGACCATAATCTGATGAAAAACCTAAATGTTTCTGATTATTCAATCAAAAAAATCTCTCTCGGCATTAAAATCATGTGTGAGACAATAAATTCCTACAACACCGTGCTGAATAAATTAAAAGAAGAAAACTGCTAATTCCTCTACCACGAACTGAAAGGTGAAAAAGCTTTTAAAGTTATTTTGTTTGGCTTAGGTGAGCTCGATGTCAATGCGTTGAAAAATGAATTAATTAATCGCGGTCTTAAGTGCAGAGAAGTAAAAATGATTAATAAAAAATACGACCATTATTCAAACACTTTATGCATTGTCTCACTTGAAAATGGATCCATAAAAATATTTGACCTCAAAAAAAATATACGGTCGGTTTTCCATACTCAAGTGAACTGGAGCTTCCAGAGAAAACAAAAGAATAAATTAACGCAGTGTAGAAACTGTCAAATGTTCAGTCATGGCGGGAGGAACTGCCATATCAAAACATATTGCTCAAACTGTGCTGGTCCTCATAAGACAGATGAGTGCAGCAATTCTGATGTCATCAAGTGCGTGAGTTGCAGTGAGAAATACAAATCCTCCTATATAATGATTTTCCCGCCTTACCTCAGAGAAGTGCACCGGCGCGTATAGAGATCATCATTTCTTCGAGACCAAATGTATGGGAAATACTAGCTGACGTGCCATCAAGCAACAACAACAATATGTCTACTCCGAGCGGAGATATATTTAAGATGGAGGAGCTCTTGTTATGGAAATCATCACAAAGCTAGGTTCATGCAATCCTAAGGTAGAACAATTTAATGTCGTCACGCAATTAGCTACTAAATTTTTGCACTCTAATGTTAAGGAATATGTCAGTTAACTATTGTTGAATAAATACTAATGAATAAAGCACACCCAATAAACAGTTTTCAAAATAGAAGGATCCTTGAAAATGAACAATATTTTATTTTTGGTCTTATCCGTCGTAATTCAAAATCGCAACTGACTGTACAAGAAAGAAAAAAGGAAATATAAAGGCAAAGAAAGAAATCAAGATAGAGATAACAATAGTGTTCTTAATTTAAAAAATCTAGTCCTCTTATTTTTCAACACTCTCCGCCGCATCGAGTTCCAAAGGATAAAGCAGCTGAATGGGTCTTCTGAATTCCTTTCCGTCTCCGGATCTAAGTTCACAAGAACGAACTCGTCCGTCTCGTCCAGGGAAGGCCTTGGTGATGATACCCAACTTCCAATATACTCGAGGCTTAGAGTTGGCAAATAGTAAGACAACGTCCCCTTGTTTCATATGAACAGCTTATTTTGTAATATTTGTGCGAAATAACCTTAATGTTCGCAAATATTCGACACGCCATCGCCGCCAGAGTTTATTAGTATATTTAATACAGTGTCTCCAAACCTCCTGTATCTCCGCACTGGTCTCCGTAGTTATGTTACCGGCATGTGGTCGATATATGATGGTCAGAAATTTTGAGGGCGTTATCGGTGTTAAGTCAACAGGATCACTGGAAACGTGGATTATTGGTCGGTCATTAACCATGTCCATAATATCACCAGCTTGGTTCAGCTCCAAAGCAGCTCGGCGAAAAGTTTTGGCGTTGATGAAGGTACACCCCCCCGTGCAATGAAGCGTCTTATTCACAGTCGTTCATAGCCCTCCGCGGAGATTAGACGTGTTTCGGCTTGTTTGAGAAGTGATTTGATTAAGTAAGACATTTGACGGAAGCTATATAGGCTCCAATTACCATAGTGGCAGTGTAGCAGTGTATTCGCATAAGGCGACAAAGTTTGTGGGTTCGACTCCGAGTTGGACAGACATTATTTTTTTTTTTACTAGTGATGTTGACTACAACCTCACGCGATGGATTGTGGAGAGCGGTCTGCTATGCCAATAGCGGGATCAGCTGACAAATCAGGCGAAGCATCAAGTGGTTCCAGCCAAACACCAGTAGAGGCAGAACCAAAGACGAAGAAAAGGAGGAAGCTAAGGCCAACTTCTAACTTGTTACAACGTCCCACCCTACCAACTTCCACTGTAAAACTGCTTGGTGGATTGAGGAAGGGAACAACTTCGCTTCATTGGCACCGACCGAATCGGAAGATGAAGAGGAAGAAATGAAGTCAATACGTAGAAGCATCAAAATGCTGCAACAAAGAGTACTGGCCACAAAAGAAAAGCAAATGGTAAGAAGGAAGAGGAAAGAGCAAGAGCAATCCCAGCAACAACAGCAGATGCAGCTTGAGCAATAGCAACAACAACAAGAGCAGCCACAACAACGGCAACAGCAAAAACAACAGCAGTGTATTTTACCACCAGTGTTCCACAGAAATTGCCAGTAGCATTCCATCCCTTCTAACTTTTAGCCGTAACACCAGTCTCGCTATGAATGCTCATCAGTATACCCTCAAGCTCACTTTCGTACGTATTCTGAAATATTGCGATTCGCTCCTAAGCGGCACAACTCGCTTATGGAATGCCCTGCCGAGCTCTTTATTTCCTAGTCACTACAACTTGCAAACATTTGAAACTAACGCACATCGGTATCTCTCTTTTTTCCCTCCTTAATTTCCCCTTGCCACCGCTATGTGCAAACATCTTATGGGTACACAAAATCCCTTGTGCGCGCGCCAATTATAAAAAAAAAAGCCACAAAAACAGCAGCAGCAGCAACAACAACAGCAGTAGCAGCAGCAGAAGAAGAGGGAGAAAGTGCCTCATGTTAACACCTAGAGGTAAATATAACCAAGGACCTGTGTAAATTGGTCATTGGTAATAATTTTAAAATTATGAGATTGGGGAACGATCGTCATGCCATCCACTGTAATACAGTGGAGGACTAGGCGAAAGTTAAAGAGCTCCTAAGGGAAACGACGACGGAGCACTACTCATTCACACCGAAGTGTGAAAAGCGGCAATCTATGCTGCTGAAGAGGTTGGAACCGTCTTCTGATCCTGAGGAGATGCTGGCACTGCTCAAAGAGAAGGAGTGTGAAGGACTCAAGTTTGTGGGGGTAAAGCCATTTACCACAGCTAGAGCCAAGAGGAAGAAACGGAGTCTGCCGTTCTTCCTGGTGCAGTTTAGTCCCGAAAGCCGTCTGGATAGTCTAACGAGTATCAGTGTCCTAGACCACCAGGTGGTTCACTGGGAAAAATTGAAAAGGAGCGAACGCGTTATACAATGCGTTCGCTGCCATAGGTTCGGGCACGCCGCGTCGAACTGCCAAATGCAGACTCGATGCATGAAGTGCGCAAAGAACCACAGTTCCGAGGAGTGAGCTCTGGGTAGGAACCGAGCATCCGATAGGATGCAGCTCTCGTGCGTGGTATGTGGGAACGTGGGACACACCGCAAACTGTCGGGGTTGTCCTAAGGTCGCTGATATTAAAACACCGTTCAAACACCAGCCGTCACGTCCCAAGACCAAACTCCTGATGTGCTTTTCGCTAGCGAAACCAAGCTAACCGATAAGCACAAACTGGAGTACAATAATTATATTGTTAGAAGAAGAAGCCGGCCCAGATCCAAAGGTGGAGGCGGTGTCGCGATCTTCATTAAACAAGGTATACAATTTCACAGAGTGTACAAGGGTGTGTTGCGAAGGTTCCGGGTATTGGAGGCAGTCGTCATTTACATACCGCTCCGCAGTGGAAAGCGACTGTACTTGGCCTCTGTTTATGCATCTGAGGCTTCACAATCCACTTTATTCATTACAGAGTTCAAAACGCTTTTTCGACTTCTGAGGCTGGAATCGGGGGAGAATTATTTTATAATCGGCGGGGATTTCAACGCTAAACACAGAGATTAGGGAAATAATTTGCCAAATACTAGAGGGAACCTACTACTCGATTGGTGGGGTCAGAACGATTTCATGTACAGACTCAGTCTTAAAGCGACGGATAATCCGTCGTATCCCAGAGGCGGGTCTTATTTGGATCCACTGCTGTACGACGAACGTATACGACTGACAGGCTAAACTGTCTCCGCACACTCGTGTATGACAGTGTTCCCAACGAAATTGCGGAATTGGAGGAGTTTGTCCAAAGATATTCTTACAACTACAGTAAAACTCGATGGACACGCTTCTCCGCAACCTTGACAAGAGCACTCTCCTCGAACACGCTCTACCCACACTACAACACCGCGGTATCGACGGACGACTAACGAAGATTTGTTCCGCAATCCTACTATTGACGCACTGCACCGACAGAAAAGTAAACTTTTCTGAAGGCTCAAGAACTTGTACAGACAGTTAACTGACAGACAAGACCCGGAGATTAGGACACTGAAGTCGTCGATTAAAAATCTTCAAACGTTGATAAAAGAGAATTACAGAATTTCTGTAAGTTTGTATTAGAACAACAAGGTTCGAGCTATAAATACCAGCAAACCGAATATGTTCCCTCAAATAAATAAACTATTTCGGAGAAAAAATCAAAACAACCTTCGGTGTCTTAAAATAGCCCAGACAACAGACAACGAACAGTTACTGACAACAGCAGGTATTGATCCAAATGAAGCCGCTGACGATGACGACTTCTTTGTGATCGAAGATCCACAGGAGAAGGTTGATGCCATAGAGGCGACTTTCCAGAAAGTATACAAGGCCACAGATACCATTGGCCCTAATTATGACCTGGACAATCGCGTCTTGGTGGACAACTGCTACATTCGAAATGAAATAGAGAATTGGCGATCCAACGGCTCTGGTTTCACCCGGTTTAGCGACGAAAATATGGCAAATAATGTCATTGCCAGAGAGGGTGATCTACCCCCGTTCGTTTCGAATGAAGAGCTCCATGAGATCTTCGACACAATCAGGGCTAAGAAGTCAGTGGGGACCGCTGATATTCCGAACATCGTGCTTCGACATCTTCCTTTAGAAACGGTGGACATTCACACCATGCTGTTTAATAATGCAATGAATAATGCACATTATCCAGCGCATTGGAAAACGGCGGTGGTTCAACCTATCCCCAAAAAGGGAAATGATATATCCAATCCCGCGAATCTCCGGTCGATAAGTCTCCTTCCGAATATCTGTAAGGTGTTTGAAAAAGTAATCAATTGAGCTCCGACTAGGTGGGTTGAGGACAGACATATAGTTCCGAATAATCAATTCGGCTTTAAGGCGGGACGTGATATCTCACATGCCGCGTCTAAACTGGTGTCCGATATCCAATGGAATAAAGGCAAAAAACAATGTACTGGTGCCTGCCTTGTTGAATTGGAGAAGGCCTTCGACTCCGTATGGTTAGAGGGTCTTTTCTATAGGCTAAGTGGGCTGGGGATCAGTAAACCTATCTTGTACATTATTTATAATATGCTAACCAACAGACAGTTCATCGTGAAAAATGGTGATGTAACTTCTGTTGGAATATTTCAAATTAAAAATGGTCTTCAGCAAGGCGCGGTCAACTCGCCGATCCTATTCAATATTTATACAAGCGACTTGATAGGTTCACTTCCCCATACTATTGCGTACGCAGACGAGTTGATATCGTACACAACAGGTCCAAAAATCGAGGTCATTAATACTCTCTTGCAGCGTGACTTCGATAAGATAAGACGATTTTGCGATGACTGGAATTTGAAAATCAACCATTCTCTTTAGGACGCCATTGTCTGGAGCCTCTAGGGATACCAGAAAAAATTGGCGTTAGTTCTCGATCATTGGGCAACAAGGGCAGCCTCTTACCTGTCGAAATGTGGTCAGATACCTTAATGAGGTCCTTTACAACAGGGTCAACCTGATACGAGTGGACAACTTCATAATCAAGCTGACTCGAACGCACATTGCCAGAGCAATGGCCTCGACGAATAACCTGATATCTGGGGCTTGCTACCCCAATTACCTTTACCACGAAAATGTGCGCTCTGACCGCATCGTTCCACCGGAAGCATTCCTCTACCTAGATCAGATCCAGGTTAGATAAGCAGTCCCGTTAATCGTCGATGTCGCTCGGACAGCTGGGGACAGGCGTCTCAACTACAGCAGGGACATCGCACACGGCGTGTCAGGTTCAGTAGGACGGTGGGGAATCGCGATAGGAGGGATGTCGTTCGGCAGCACCAGCATTTCTGATGCATTTCTGGAGAAGGTGTTTCATCGTCGTTTCCGTCAGTTATGGACCAACATCGCTAATGAGGCAGAGCGGATCAATCTATTTGCTCTGAATTGTAACTTATTTCTCATATATATTTAATAAATTTTATCACAATTCGTAAAAGCTAAAATTAATATTTTACGAGTACAAAATACATATTGACGTTTTGAATGGAATATCCTGATTTTAAAAGAGTTGTCAAGCTGATATTTCGTGAGTAGAAGAAATGTCTAAGAGCGGATTGGAAATACTTTTTCAGAGATTCAGTGTGGTTTGATAAGCTCATCTTCGAGTCGACATATAAAGATATATAAATTCATCTACTTCCCAAATAAGAAGCACTTATCGCTGCAATTTACACTGCCATAAAAACTAAGGGTAATTGTACAGTGATTAAAAAAGCAATAAATCAATCTGCTTACTGGACAAGCCGAAAATAATGTACATTTTAGTTTTAGGGCTTGTAACCACTATATGGGTAGAAAACCAATTTCTCAACCAAAGGTCCAAGGGACTATTCAGACCATATGAAAAACCTATGTCATCTACAAAACCAGTAGACGAATAGTGCGAAAAGTGAGAAGAAAAAAAACTGGTCGAAAAAGCCAGGATTGGGGCTCAGCTAATTGGAAGTTTTAACAATACTCCTCACATCGTCTATCTTCGCTCTTTGTGACCTATTTTCAAGGTATGACTTAAACCAATCAATAAATCCGCGAAAATCAGTCAATAAATTAATAAACCAGCCGACTTTTTTTTACAATCAAGGCTGCACGTAATATGGGAATAAAATCGCAGTACCTCAGTTGATACTTTATGCGATACTTTAATCGTATTGTGTGTATAGTTTATAAAATAATGCACTTTCATATTACTTCAAATCATATTTCTTACGCCGAATCTTAATCATTAAATTCCGCTTTTTCCTGTGAATGTTGCATTATGAAACACCAACGATATACATATTCTTAAAATTTCCTATTAAATATGAATATAAATTTTTCCAGTAGATTCCAGCGTAGAGAAAAACTAAAAGAGAAAAAAGAAATTCCACAACTTGACCAAAAAAAAAACTGGGTTAGGTTTATTAGCACTTTAAATGTTTCCTATAATACATCTCTCGAGCCACAATGATGGCTGCTATATCTTACACATGTTTGTATATATCTTACAAGCACACTTACGTACAGGTATTCTGTTGGCTAGGTCGGAGTTTACACACTGGGTGTATTCGTATGTGGCGAAACAGTCAATTATGTTTCACTGAACAGCAGAAAAAGGAGTAAAAGCAGTAAAGATCAACCTTTTTGTAAGCCACCCACCAACCTACGAGTACCTACATCTAATGAAAGGCTCGTTTTTATCGGTATGTCAGCTTGCAAGGGTACGCGTTTGCCCGACAAATAAACGAAATAGTGAAGTATGCAAAAGAATACCATGCTAGTTGCATCATGGGACTTATGAGGAAACAAAAGGCATAAAACCCGACTGCCCTCAGAAATCTCTCTCAACAATACTCAATAGATCCAACTAAGCGCATTTCACTATCATTCTATGTCCATGTTTTCGTCCATCGTAGGTAGGTACTCATACGTGAACTACTCGTATGAATGTCTAAACGTCTAATAGCTGTATGAATGCGACCCACATCCAACACACTTACGTGTACTTGACTTTGCTCTGCCTTTTACCGCAGTTGTTCCCCAAAAAACGAAAACCATCCCTTTATGAAATATTGAGATAGTTCGTGCATTCAATTATTGTATTTTGAAATAGGGTTAGGTGCGGAAGCAGGGTCGCGCCAATTCTCCTGATAGCCGTATTCAGCTAATGCGCTTATACAGACGTTAGTATGTAGCAGGTTCAAAACCGTTTAATTGACTAATAGAGCAAGTGGGCAAAGGCAAAAAAAAATTAGAACCACAGAACGAGCATATCAGCCAAATACAGTATTCCAAGTTGTGTGAAGTTGAGTTGGTGCATTTTTATTCGCTGGCGAAGTGGTTATGGGGTGCTGATATTAATGCACTTGCTCTCCATGAAGGAAGGCATCCATATTTATTGTGGCCCAGAGAACGTACGTACGCACATATATCGACTACGTTATCTGTTTTTTTGTTTTTTGTTAAAATTTCGCTTCAGTACAGAGCGAAATAAAAGACTTTCTGAGGCATGGTCGATTTCGATTAGTCGCCAGTTGTCAATTGAACGAATGAGTAATTGGAAATTGTTGCTGATACACTGGTACGTATAGTTTTTTTGTTTTCCATTTTTTTCAGTGGTTGAAGCGGTGATACTTGAAAGAAGGATTATTTAACTAATTTATATTTTGCATGTCGTTTTTCGGGCTCAAATTAGATAGCTATATTTGGACAGACTAGAAGAGACCAGGAAGTTTCAAGTAAAAGTATGTCTCTGTACTTGTTGATTAATTTATTGGGAAAAATTACCCTCACCTTCTCACCGGGAAACAGCTGCAGTTGTGGTACCAACAACTTGTCGACCATTCGACAATACACCACAGTGGTGGCTGTCTACCGCTGGTTAAAAAAATAAGGGTCAATAATCCCTCGGGCAGAAATTGCACAGCACACTGCAGTTTTTGAACAATACAAACGTTTTTGATGGCGTTCCCTAATATGAAGCCATTAATATGAAAATGTGCTTCGTCAGCAAACAATATGTTTCCAAGCATTCGTGCTGTTCGAAAACCAGCATCGTACTCGCTAGGTTTGTAAAGAATAGTAATTTTCGTCGAGAAACTGCATGATTTGCATTTTGTATGGGTGTATCATTTTCGAAATAAAGTGCAGTATTGATTTTTTTATTCCAGTACAGGCAGTAATCTTCCTTATCGATTTACGCAGATTGCATTGGCGTCGCTGCCGACATTGATGGTCCCGGAGGATTTTGGTTAACCATTGTCCCTCCTTGTCTAAACTTTGGAACCCACGATGAAATAAGTTACATTCTCGGCCCATAACTTACTCGTCGAATATTGAAGGCAGTACAAAACGCACGACGTGGACGAAATAACTAATCACTTCACTTTAAATATTGCCCAACCGTGAACACGGGTGCATTAATACCACCAGATATACTACCAGTTCTTCTACCGCGAGCATCGAACTTGTCGAGTTGTAGAGGCTGAGTAGGGTCAATGGATTCATGAAGAAATTTTCTAGACGAGTCCTGAAACCAAAGGATACTCCCCCCCCCACCACCTACAACCCAACCACTCCTTTTTCCCCTGTGCTTGATCAAGGTGTCACAGACCAACCTGGCTGAAGGCCCAGCATTTCCAAAAATAGATCAGTCACGAACGGAGTATCCGGATAACCTGGCGACCTTCGGAATAGCTAGCCTTATCTGTATACAGCGGATCTCTGTACAGATGGACCACCCTTTCTCCGCTACTCGTGGGACAACATTATGGAAAACCCAATAAACAAAACAAAACCCGAGGCCGGTACTCCTTTAATACCGGGCGGTAGAACGGTGACTGCACCCACTACCGGCAAGGCTCCTGCATTGTCGAGAGGAGGTAAAACTGTGGCAGGCCATGGTGCACCATCCTCTAAAGGCAAGCGCAAGGAGCGTAAAAAGAAAGCTTCAGGCAGTGTTAAGACTGTGGCAAGCCATGGTCCCATCGCTTCCTTCATCCCTAGCAGCAGCAAGTTTGTGGCAGGCCACGGACTTGTTGCTGCTACCAAGACTCCTCCCCCCCAGGAGGAATCTGGAGCTCCGCTAGTGAAACGTAACCTTAATGTATTCTTACTTCCCAACCTCTGCGACCCCGACTTAACCGTTTCCAGACTAGAGTCTACCAAAGGATCCCACTGGCTGGCATCTGCTTACCTTGGCCACGATTATTCCTGTTTGAGAACCTAGAAAGGGTGGTACTGGAAGCTAGAAAGCAAAACCCTGGCCTCATCATCGGATGCGACGCTAACGCTCATCACACGGTATGGGGCAGTACCGACATCAGTGATAGAGCTGAGTCACTTTTTGACTATATTTTAAGTACTAACCCCTTTATTTGCAACATTGGCAATGAGCCCACTTTTATAACTAGAAACCGACAGGAAGTGCTGGATATCACTCTTGTCTCCGACAGCATCACTCAAAGGCTAACGAACTGGATGGTATCGTCTGAACACTCTTTTTCAGCCCACAGTTACATCCAGTTCAGCCTGAGTGATGCTCCCCCCAGCCAACCAGCTTTCCGCAACTACCGGAAAACTGATTGGCCAAAATACAGAGGAATACTGTCAGAAACGCTATTCTCTAAACTATCAAGTCCCCCGAGTGACATCAATGAGCTTGACATGAAAGTCAAGGAATTTACTCTGGCTCTCAATCAGGCTATGGCCGCTTCCAGCCTTCTTATTCAACCACATTGGTGGACATCAGCACTGGGACTGCTCAGAAACACTTGTACAAAACTTTTCAACGTAGCGAAAAGCACAAGAAAAGTGACTGACTGGAACTCATAAAAAGAATCCCTCAAATTATACAAAACAGAACTGAGGAAGGCAAGGCGACAATCCTGGGGGTCATTCTGTGACAAAATCACAGAAACGTCTGAGGCATCGCGGCTAAGAAAAATCCTCTCTACAAATCCTATGATGCCTAGCTGTTTGAAAAAAACTGACGGCTCCTGGACAACTTCAAGTGATGAATCACTCAACCTGCTACTGGACAGACACTTTCCAGCTAGCTCCCAATCCGCGGCCAATAGCAGCCCAAACAGGCCTACTGCAACCGGGACCAAAATTCATGGCATTACAAGAGACAAACTGCTCTGAGCGCTGCATAGCTTCAAACCATACAAATCTGCTTGTCCGGACGGTATAATACCCGCCGAGCTACAGAGGTCCTCAGATATTATTCTGCCTGCGCTAGAAAATATTATGAGAAGCTGTGTATAACTTATCCACATTCCACTGTTATGGAGAGAAGTAAATGTAGTATTGTAGTATAGTATCTCAAAGCCGGAAAATGTTCTCATGTTGTCCCAAAGGACTTCAGACCTATAAGTCTACCATCTTTCCTTCTGAAAACTCTAGAACGACTGATTAATATCCATATACGAGCTAAAATTGATCCAAGACCTCTGTCAATAGCTCAACATGCCTATTGTAAAGGAAAGTCGGTGGAAACGGCTCTGCACTCTTTGAATAGCCACATCGAATGATCCCTACAATATAAAGAGTACACAATGGTTGCTTTCCTGGACATAGAGGGCGCCTTTAACAACGTCGACACATCCACAATCACGACTGCGCTGTCAATTCTGCAGGTGATGACTCACTTGGGGAGTTGATCAGTCTCATGAGACTTCTACTAAAAGATGTGTCAGCAGAGGTACGCCGCAATGCGGTGTCCTCTCTCCCCTTCTCTGGAACTTAGTAGTTAATGAACTACTGGAAGAAGGGGGTAGCAGGGTGACTGCCTATGTCGTCTCAGGTAAGCATCTCGTTACCATTAAAGTACTCCTTCAAGTAAATCTCAATAGATTAGCCCGCTGGGCAGATCGCTGTGAATAGGGAATAAACCCCGATAAAACTGATCTTGTCTTCTTTTCCAGGAAATACATAATTCCAAATATAGACCCTCCTTCAATAGACGGTACCAGTTTAGTATTTGCCGATACAGCAAAGTATCTGGGTCTCATTTTTGACAGGAAACTGAACTGGAAACCAAACATTCAAGAAAGAGTCAATAAAGCTTTATTCTCTTCCAAAAAATCCATTGGGAATAAATGGGGCCTTCAACCTTGCATAACCCACTGGCTATACATCTCGGTCATAAGACCGGTACTTACTTACGGGGTGGTCGTCTGGTGGACGGCCTTAGAAAATGCAGTCAACTCCATTAAACTAAGCAGAGTAGAAATAACAGCATGTCTATGCATAAGCGGAGACTTGACACCCCTCGATATTTAAAAAAAAAGCAGGCAAGGAGCTGCGACTGCAGCTATTCGCCTTAAAGCGACTAAACAATGGACAAATAATTCACATGGCCACGCCAACATTCTTAGTACATTAGGAATGCTCACAGAGAACACCGATTAATCCATACTTGAACTTTGGTTTGTCAAAAACTTCCATGTAAGCTTCCATTCTAGATCTTTCTTTGAGGAATATGTTTTCATGGAAGACAAGTCAATCCACTTTTACACAAATGGATCTAAAACTGATAGCGGGGTTGGTGGCGATATTTTCTCAGATAAGCTAAATCGAAGCCTCTGCTTTCGTCTTCCAAATCACTGTAGCGTGTTCCAGGCGGAAATTTTGGCGTTTAAAGCAGCTCTGTCCTGGCTGAAGAAAAACATGATATCTGCAAAGGATATCCGCATTTGTTCGGATAGTCAGACCGCTAACAAGTCCCTGGACTCGGTCTCATTATATTCTAAAACTGGAGGAGGAGACACCTACTCTGTACATATCCAGCTCTCTCTCAGAGAAGAAAGTTTCTCGTAGGAGCTTTCTTCTACAACGACCTAAACGATCTAAAAAAATATAGACGTAAACAGTCTCCTAAGCTTCATCATAAGCTCAAACTCGTTCCATAAATAAGATGATCTTAGATCCACGTGTCATCACAATGGGCCAATAGGCCTAAGTGGGTTGGTATTTCCAACAGCCAGGCTTACCTACCTACTACCAGTTATCAACAACGCGGCTCAAACACAGCGACCCTCGTCTATGGAATCTTTTTCCAGAGAGCGAGTACTAAATATAACTAACCTTTGTTTTGGCACTGATAAATAAGCTTCTGAAGTTTATCTAACAATGATGTAGGCTTAGATTCTCCACTTATACTAAAAGCTATAAATGATATTAATAAATTTCCATTACTTTGTTATTTTCAACTACTTTTAATAGTCATTATGGTCCAACATGGAACTTTCTAGCTCAATGTTTGGCAGGAATTAGTTCCAATCAAATCAAAGTACGAATCTAGATATATACCAAGACTATACATACCAACGCGCGAAGGGCAATACTTATTTATAGCGATGATCGCTACAAATCCCTAAACATTATTGCGGTGTTCACCAATGTACGAGTATAAAAAGTTTGTACTAGTGGTGAGGTTTGAGGTACACTTAGACCAGTTGCACGTGCTAGATTAATGTGATAGGTAGTCCTGAATCCACTGAGATTTACTGACAAATTTGTCAACGTCGTTGATTCTCACAGAGCAGATATCATTTAGGTCTAGGAAGTGGTAATTGTTTAAAGCATGGCAGGTGCAAAGAAAATGCAGCCAGATTAGTCTTCCTCTTCACCACTGTAGTAACTATAGAAATCGTTGTGGTCAGTACTCAATTGATGAAGGTGTTTTCAAATGTCGCAGGTTTAAAATAAAATAAAACACATAAAATTCTTTGTAAATCCATGGCAAAAATAATCTTCTGACATTAGATCTTAAACATGATTTCGGACACATAAGCTCCGCGGCTTTCTTGAATACAGCGCAATCTGGAAGTCAAATTTTCAACGACTTTTTCCCAGTTCCGTATATAACAGTTGATCCCATATATTGTTTTCGGCCAATTTGCTGGAAGTACGACGCTCACGATGGTATAACAACTAAATTCTTTCGTGAGTTAAATCTTGAAAGCCGCAAGCTAAGATCTTTCTGCAAAATCTTCGGTAAAATGAATGGGCAAAGCTCAAATTGCTGAGCACGATGGCGAATCGACTCATTCGGATTTTCCTCAATACTTCCCCCCAGCAACAGTACGCGAACGAAAACGATCTATGGCAATTCGAATTACTTATTCAGATGGACGATTATGTCAACCGTAATATGGATGTAACGCATGGTAAATTTAGCGAACTTGATCATGATTTTCAAAATAAGTTTGCCCAATATGTTATTTGTTATTCTGGCGTAAGTCTTTTCATGGTGAAACTGTAAACCAAACTGAGCATATGTCAGCTGAAAAATTGGCTGTCACTGGAAAAAGTCTTGATGAAAACACCCATTACTTGATCATCAGCTCTCTTGATCGTTTGGGATTGTGTATGGGTAATATTAGTCTAGATGACTCACTGTTATACCTGTTCACCTATGACTGGCCTAGAGAGCATTTGATGTGCGTCATTTGTTTGTCATAGTACATTGGTGGCTTGGTGTTGTTAAGTGGCAAACGACTTGTTCCTAGGGGTCCGAGTCTCACCAGTTCGTCAGCGTATCCGGGAACCCTACGGATTATGGCGGGTAGTCTCGTGCTGCTTAGCCATCCCGTTGAGAAATAAGCAGCAGTGTCTAATCACCATTGAATTTATGATGATTGAAGTAAGTGATAGCTGCTTACTGCTATGTACATATATTGTATATATTGGAACTGGTACTGGAGCTAGGCAGCGGCCTGGCGAATACCTGAAACTTTGGCCTTGAAAAGTATGTGGATAGACTCAAAGATTGGAGTATGCAAAGGTCCTCACAGAAGGCTTTTATTTTCTTAATCACTAACTGTTACATACTAACAAAAAATGCTTAAATGCTAGCTTAAAATTACTTACAATCTTATACTAACTTACTGGCCCCACACAGGCACTCTAAGCTAATCTAAAAACTTATATCTACTCGTATGTCTTTCGACTTTACTTACTTTTATTTAGAATTATTTATATTGTATACTTAAGGCTAAGAAAAAATATTCGGTAAGAAAAAACTTAGCATATGGACTTTTTTTTTATTTTTTTATAAAAACTTAATATCTAACTTAAAATTAACCTTAGTCTACTTAACCTACATACACAAAACACACATACACACACATAGACATTATACACAATTATATACATATATTAGTATATACCTTTGTATACACTAATACATGTATATATTTCTTAAGTGCTAACCTAAACCTATGTAAGCTGGCCATCGCCATTCACAGAGCAAATAGATTGGTCAGCTCTGCCTCATTAGTGAGGCTGGTCCGTAATTGACGGAAACGACGACGAAGCATTTTCTCTATCATTCAACCACCAGAAATGCTGGTGCTGCCGAACGACATCCCTCTTATCGCGATTCCCCACTGCCCTACTGAACCTGAGACGATCCACACTGCCATGTGCGACGTATCTGTTGTAGTTGAGTCGCCTGTCCCCAGCTGTCCGAGCGACATGGAAGATTAACGGGACCGCTGATATATCCTGGATCAACCCTTTCTGATCTAGGTAGAGGAATGCTTCTGGTGGAACGAAGCCGTCAGAGCGTACACTCTCGTGGTAAAGGTAATTGGGGTAGTAAGCCCCAGATATCAGGTTATTCGTCGAGGTCATTGCTCTTGCAATGTGCCTTCGAGTCAGCTTAATTAGGAAGTTGTCCACTCGTATTAGGTTCGCCCTGTTGTAAAGGACCTCATTAGGATAAAATTTCCTGTACTCCGACTCTGGTGTTCTGTACAAGCGAAGGCAAGCCCTCTCAAACACCCGAATCTTTTCCATTAAGCTTGCTCGTACATTGAACCACACGGGACAACCAAATACCAGCATGGGCCTGATAAGGGCCATGTAGCAGATTACCTTTACTCTCGCATCAAGTTAGCTGCTATAAAACAGTCTCTTTGTAAGGGCAAAAGCGCCTTTAGCTCTGGCCAGAGCAGCATCTACATTTTTACCAAAATACAGAAACTGATCTAGCCAGATTCCAAGGTATCTGACTACATTTCGACAGGCAAGAGGCTGCCCGTGCTGTCCAATGATCGAGAACTTACGCCAATTTTTTCTGGTATCCCTAGAGGCTCCAGACAACGGCGTCCTAAAGAGAATGGTTTTCAACTTCCAGTCATCGCAAAATCGCCTTATCTTATCGAAGTCACTCTGCAAGAGAGTGTTAATAACCTAGACTTTTGGACCTGATCTGTACGCTACCAAATAGTCTGCGTACGCAATAGTATGGGGAAGTGAACCTATCAAGTCGCTTGTATAAATGTTGAATAGGATCGGCGAATTGACCGCGCCTTGCTGAAGACCATTTTTAATTTGAAATATTCCAACAGAAGTCACATCACCATTTTTCACGATGATCTGTCTGTTAGTTAGCATATTATAAATAATGTACAAGAGTGGCTTACTGATCCCCAGCCTAGTCAGCTTATAGAAAAGACCCTATAACCATACGGTGTCGAAGGCCTTTTCCAAGTCAACAAGGCAGGCTCCAGTGCACTGTTTCTTGCCTTTGTTCCATTGGATATCGGACACCAGTTTAGACGCGGCATGTGAGATATCATGTCCCGCCTTAAAACCGAATTGATTATCCAGAACTATATGTTTGTCCTCAACCCACCTAGACAGAGCTCTATTGATTACTTTTTCAAAAACCTTACTGATATTCGGAAGGAGACTTATCGACCGGAGATTCGCCGGATTGGATATGTCCTTCCCTTTTTGGGAATAGGTTGAACCACCGCCGTTTTCAATGCGCTGGATAATGTGCATTATTCATTGCATTATTAAAAAGGGTGGTATAAATGTCCACCGCTTCTAGAGGAAGATATCGAAGCACGATGTTCGGAATACCATCGGTCCCCACTGATTTCTTAGCCCCGATTGTGTCGAAGATCTCATGGAGTTCCTCCTTCGAAATGAACGGGGGTAGGTCACCCTCTCTGGCAATGACATTATTTGCCATATTTTCGTCGCTAAACCGGATGAAACCAGAGCCGTTGAATCGCCAATTCTCTATTTCATTTCGAATGTAGCAGTTGTCCACCAAGACGCGATTGTCCAGGTCATAATTAGGGCCAATGATCTCAATGGCCTTGTATACTCGTACTTCCTGGAAAGTCGCCCCTATGGCCTCAACCTTCTCCTGTGGATCCTCGATCACAAAGAAGTTGTCATCATCAGCGGCCACATTTGGATCAATACCTGCTATTGTCAGTAACCGTTCGTTGTCTGTTGTCCGGTCTATTTTAAGACACTGAAGGTCGTTTTGATTTTTTCTCCGAAATAGTTTATTGATTTGCGGAAACATATTCGGGTTGCTGGTGTTTATAGCTCGAACCTTGTTGTTCCAATATGAGCTTACAGAAATTCTTTAATTCTCTTTTATTAGCGTTTGAATATTTTTAGTCGACGACTTCAGTGTCCTAATCTCCGGGTCTTGTCGGTCAGTTAACTGTCTGTACAAGTTTTTGAGTCTTGTCAGAAGTCTACTTTTCTGTCGGTGCAGTGCGTCAATAGTAGGATTGCGGAACAGGTCTTCGTTAGTCGTAAGTCGATACCGCGGTATTGTAGTGTCCATAGTATGTTTAATTGTCTCGTCCACTTGTTTTAGGTAATTGTCGATCTCCTCGTTTGACAAATTCCTATTGGACGGTGGGTGGAGCGTGTTCGAGGAGGGTACTCTTTTCAAGGTTGCGGAGAAGCGTGTCCATCGTGTCTTACTGTAGTTGTAAGAATATCTTTGGACATACTCCTCCAACCACTCACAGAAGGCTTCTGCGTGAATGAATTCCGCTGACAAGAAGAATAGTTACATAAAAAACTTTTGAGTCAATTGAATTCTCAAGGTCCTTAGTTGTGCACTTACGGAACATAACTTTAAATTTATTATTATTATTATTATAGTTACAAACTAACTGCTAACTTAAATTAATGAGCTACAATCGACTATCAGCTCTAATAGTTTATACATTTAGTTTACATGACTTCATATAATCTGGTATACGGTTTATATTTTCTGTTGAAATATCACGAAGTATTTCATATGGATTAGTGTTTGTTTTGAGGAATTTGTTCAATTGACCTCTTGTTGGGCAGTTAGCTGAGCCAAGAAGGTGGTTGATTTCATATGGTGAGTTGCAGAGAGGGCAGGTCGGAGCGTTTTCCTTTTTTAAAAGGTGATGGTGGGTCATGCTTGTGTGACCTAGTCTCAAACGGATAAAAGGAGATATGGATGATATTGTTACCGTTTTGTAATTTGGTGTGGTTCTATTTGTGTTAACTATGAAGTAGTGATGTCTATATGATGTCCATTCGTCAAGTCGTTGTTCTTTTATTTTGCTCACAATGTCTTTAGATATGTCGAACTTATTGAGGTAGTTGAAGAGAACGGCAGGGTTGTTTCTGGCGAAGTTAGCTGCGGCATCTGCATATTCGTTACCCATAATCACAACATGGCTGGGAATCCACATAATTTTGAGACGAAGCCTTATAAGAAAATCTCTAATTCTCTCGATTAGATCAGTTCTGTGGTTGGGGTTCATTATAGCTTTTAATACGGAGAGGCTATCTGAGCATATTAAAAATCTTCCTTTTTTTTGTTGAGATATAGGCTGCTGTTTCTAGTATGGCTACTGCTTCGGCTGTGAAGATGGAGGAAGATGGTGGAAGGATGCCTATTTTAATGAGGTTCCCGTTTTCATCTGTGGAGGCAAAAGAGGATTCAGATGTTGTTTTAGAGCCATCAGTGAAGATGAGATCTCAACCATTGCTGTTAGCTTCTGAGGAGACATCAAGAAACAGTTTTTGAAATAGCCTGTCTGGAGTTGATGCTTTGTCATATGAAGTGAGAGTCATATTCAAAGAGCCATCTTTGATAGACCATGGTGGGAATTTGGGTTTATATTGTTTTTGTTTGCTGGTGGTAATTTGCAACTCTTTTGCTGAGCGTAGAGAGCGTGCAATAGGTGAGTCAGTTCGTCTAGGGCTGTTTTGTTTTACAAGTGATGCAACATCTTTGTCGATTATTAAGCCGTAGGAACAAATTAATTTAACAGACAGTTTGGCAATTGCTTGAGTAAATCGTTCTTCAATACTTGGGAGACCAGCTTCTACTAGGATGTTTTTAATCGGGGTCGTTGGAAAGGTATTGAGACTGCGTCTGATGGCGTGGTGGTAAGGTGGTTTGATGATGTTGAGGGTGGTTTTAGGAGAATTGTCAAATATAAATAAGTCGTACTTAGTTAAATTACATAGAGTTGAAATGTGGATGTTAAACTTTCTTGGGCTAGATATTTTACAAGATTTGTTCTTGTAGCTAGGGCTTTTCTTAATTCTATACTATGGTCCTTCCAAGTAAATCTATTATTAAAAACAAGTTTTAATATTGATAATGATCTAACATTTTCTATAACATTATTAGATATACTTACGTATACACATATGAATGGTTTAACACTTATCAGGTGCTAAAGTAGCTCCCGAGCAGTTAGACCAGTCTTGAATATCTTGGACAACATCATTGTGCTTGCACAAGATGTACAGGTCACCGGCATATATGTATGCAGTGTTTTAGTTTAGGATGTGAGTTGATGATGCGACTTAGGTCATCAAAAGCGATTATAAATAAGACAACTGACAAAGGAGAGTCTTGTGGAATACCGATGTAGAGTGGGACTGTTGAGGAGAAATAGTTATTGCTCCTTACACTTATTTTCCTATTCGTTAGGGAGGATTTAATGAAATAGAAAATTTTGGGTCCAATATTCCAAGATGACCACTTATTGAGGACTAAATGAATCCCGATTTTATCGAAGGCTTTTTCAAAGTCTAAAGAGAGAATGGAGATGTGATTACGATTAGATTAACTACATCCTTTGTTAGGTCTAAATCCGACTTGATTAGGGCTTATCAGATTAATTTTCTCGATAAACCAAAGTAAACGTTTGGCGACAATTTTTTCTAGGACTTTGGATAAGCAGGCGATAAGGGATATAGGACGAAAAGAGTTTATCGAGTTTGAGTTTTTGTTGGGTTTTCGGATTGGTAGGACAGTTGCAATTTTCCATTGCTGAGGGATGATGCCTTTATCTAGGATGTTGTTATAAAGTTGTATGAGTCTCAATTTAGCAGAATAACAAAGGTTTCTTATCATTGGATATGAAACTCTGTCTCTGGAAGGGACTGTGCCTTTTAAATTGCCTATATAGTTTGAAAAAGCAGTGTGTGACGGTTTTTCAAAGAACAAATTCATCTGTCACTAAAACTTCGTACCCCCTCCTGTACTCTTTGCAATATCGCAGGATTTTAAAATATCCTTGTTGTCTTCTTCCTGTATTGAAATTATATTGGGCTTAAGTTTCATCTGGTTGCTAATAATAAAATATATGTTGTCAGTCGTACGTATGCTGTCCTGGGCTTTCTAGGTAAATGATTTTGTGGATTCTTATATTCTCATTCTCATATCGTAGATGAGATCCCACTAGTCTAAACTAATATTGTCGTAAAATAAGTTGATGAGAGAAACAAGTCTACGAGTATGCTGATTATCGAGGGTTTGTCTCAGTGGCTGTATAGTAATTGTAGTAGATGATGACACCCTGATATTTATACGTGGGTGTATTTTCTAAAGTCATTTCGCATCAGTCATCTTTTTGAAGTTACAATTAATTCCCCTTTATATGGAAGCAGATTATATCATACATTTTTATTCATGTCCTGTAACACCATACTGCTTTAGCCAAGTGCATTGAATTTCATCATTTTGTTTGCTGCCGCCGTGCATCTGCGGCTGACAATAATTGCCGTAAGCATATCTCGTACTAGGTTGAATAACAGAATAAAGGTCATTCAACAATATTATGAAAGAAGTGGCCCTAGGTCTGATCCTTACGGTATTGTAACTTTGAAGTTTCGATTATTTAGGAAGTTTTCAAACTACGAAAGAATGTCTTCGCCAATGCCATCTGACATTGTCTGATTTTCGACTGATTGTCGGAGTGCAAGATATTCAAAACATGGGTTTATGTTGTACCAAAGTCTCCTTCTCTTTAACTAGAAGATGGCTTGTTCCCTCAGGCTATACGACTATCGAGGATAGAAAAATTCATATGCAGCCAAGGCGAACCGTTCCTTGAAGTCTTGTAAAAATACCAGTGACTTTTAAAGTGAAAGCTTATTCAATCAAATAATTTATACATAACAAGGAATGATTTCTAATTTAACCGTACAGGTGCGACAGTTCTCTTCGGGACATGTTTAAAGAAGTCTGCTTCTTCCCACTAGTGAAGAGCACATTATTGGGGCTGTCTGCAAACCCATTTTTGGTACATCATAGTTAGTTCAAGAGCTGTTTGCACTCCAGAATACAATACGGACTTTTATCTCTGTAATCAGTATAAAGGACCTTACTGGTTTCTTTCGATACAGCTTCAGTTGTGAGATTTACTATGAAACAGCCGATAAGCGGGTGAATGTGTTTATTTTAATATGTACGAGTAGATCATATCCATTTGTAGGTTATTTACGAGTAAGTGAAGAAGCAACAAAATTAATAAAATCACGTTTCGTCAAGAAGTCTAACTGCTGTTGGTTAATACTCATATGCATGCAGATTTTATTGAATCATTTGTGAAGTCCAACATCCTTTGTTGGGAATAATAAAAATTAAACGATTTTGCACGTTATCAACAATTTTCAGTGTGCTCTTATTTGGTCACTTCTTATGACGAATATTTTCTTAAACACGAGTATGTGGAAATGTATACATGTAATTGATTCAAAGCAAAGGGACCTTGCAGATTCAGCAACAACAGCAGCAGCAGAAACAGCAGGATTTTTTTCTTAACCGTTTATCCATACGAGTATGTATCCGTGCATGCACATATGTTTGATGTAGCAACTTGAGGGAGAAAATTTAATAATTTCCTCAAATATTTGCCAATTTCTTGATAGCTCTAAGCTAACAAGACACATGGTAGGGGAACGAGTATGCATAAAGATTTGGCGCATGTTAATAGAAATTTGCAAGATCCCAGCTAGGATGCACATAGTGTTGGCGTCCTTTCTTGTGCCAGTGCCAGTGCCATTGCCAGTCCTAGTGCCAGTCAGAAAAGGCCCATTTCTTATGCAATCATTATTCCCCCTTCAAGTGAAGATTTCATATGATGAACTGAATGGTATGTACGAGTATGTAAGCAGGATTATGACTGATTGCGTTAGCTACGACAAGAAAAATAAAAATTATATTTATAAAAATAAAAATAAAAATTCAAGAACGAATAAAATGAAACAAACTGGAATGCTTCTTGGTCCTTGTACGGTAGTCAACAGAGTAAGTACACATAGAATAATTTCGCATCTACTCGTATATATATATGTATGTATCCGTATATGCACGTGTATTATATATAGGACAAAGTCATACGAAAGGGACTTTTGGTAAGAAAGCAGCATGCACGCACCGCTTGCGAAATTACATGTGTCATAAAATATTACGAGATGATTATGATATTCTTTTACGATGCAAGAGCCCATGAAAGAAGTCCTCCTGAAAACGGTCGTCGTCGTAATACCAGGAGTACATGCGAGTATGTGTGTGGGCATGCTGCCACAACCTTTGCCGTCGGCATCTATCCCAATGCCGCCACTTTATAAATTTAACATTTTTATTGATATTAGGTGGGAAATTTAACTCAATTTCGGATTTGAAAACGATCCACCAAAATCCCGGCCCACAGTAACTTTACGCGGTTCGCAATGAAAAGTTGTTATTGTATCTTTGTTTTTTTGTTTTTTTTCTCCACTTGGCATTAGTTTAATATGTCACTGAGGTAATTGAAGTGTGAATTTGTTATAATGTTAGGGGAGGTGGAATTTTTTTTTTTTTCGGCGCGTTACGTATGAGTATGTGGCCGATTATATTATGCAAATTGAAAAGTGAATTTTTTTTCAACACGTAAAGGAATTCATATTTTACGTAACTTAATTTTTTTTTCTGTGTACGAACAATACCTTTACACGTAATGGCGCAGGGTGAATTTTTGGGAAATGAAGTCATTTGTGGGAAGGAAAGTCACCTATGAAAACAAAGTTGAGTAGAAATTTTCATAAATTATAGTCTTTGGTAAAACTCAACTGAAGTTGATAATTTTATAAACCGTTCTCAAGGGTATTATCGTATTTAATAAATAGGTTCAATATCTATGGGAACATATACATGGCATGCATGGTTGTTTATTGATGTACGAATTGGGTAACAACAGCATGACTTTGAAAGTTTAACTTTGTCAACATATGATTACTTAGAAATGGACGTGAGAGTTCGGTTTTAATAGAAAGTCTGTATATACATGAGGTCATGAGTAAATATTTATGAAATTCAAAAGTTTACGTTTAAAAATGAGACCTTCATTACAAATCATATTTCAACTGTTATTACACAAAGCTTTTTCAGCCACTTTACATATGTACATGTGTGTACTCTTGTCTCAAGTTCTTATGTAAAATGATATTTTAAGGCTGAAGCTTAAGTTCAACAGAAATTGATATGTCGGGATTCGTCACAATTATTCTTTTTTAAATTGTTCATTATAATAAAATTGGTTTTCCGGCGCTTAAGACCAGTGGTGGGGCAAAAGAAAAATCAAATGTACAATTCATACATTACGCATATCAGCGGCACTTCTGTGAAAGAACAATAGTACAAAAGGCGCATCAAGGAATAGAACATATACGAATATACAATGCTTCTGGCAACTTCTTCTGGATAACGGAGAAGTGCTCCCGGGGTAAATAGAAACAGAGATCGCAAGTTTGAACGTCGGGTCGGCACAATGAAGGTTAAAAGTTTCGAATTAGAAAACATATTACGGACACGAAAAATACTTATAAATGTATGTACTTACTCGATGGCACCACAATAGTGATGAACCTGGGCCGCAGCCAACATCCCTCTATAGCAGCAGGGAAGAACTGCTGTTTCCAGTTTGCATCTCAGCCAGGTTATGCGAGCCTTTCTCATGGGGCCAGCACCGCCGTGCAGCTAGCTCAGTTTATTATTGAAACGTCTTCTTCTTTCTCTGATTCAAACGCAACCAAAAATTACACGAACAACTTTTTTCTCTTATCACATCAGAGCATTTTCATCTGCTTTCGGGTGCTCGAGAGAGCCTTTGAAGACAAATAAAAAGCGATTAGCGAGAGTTAATCTTCGCATGATTTCTGCGCTGATGTCGTTTCGGAGTTATTATGAGGTATTGTAGATGAAGTCATTTACAACCTCGAAATTGTAGCTGATGTTTTTTTCTAGGCGTTGATGTTGTTCGTCCCTCTTTGTTAACGGCATATTCTTTGTTTTTCCTTCAATGACCGCAAAATCCATTTTTGTCTCTTGTTGTGAGTTGTGAGTTTCGCACAATTCTTTCAAGAACGATGTTGAAAAAATCATAAGACAAGGCCATGCTTGTTTAAGTCATTTTCTGACATTGAAGGTCTCGGTTTTGTCATTATCAACAAACGGAGTTCGTCTCTATAAATGCTGTCATATGCAACTTAGAAATCGATAAGTAGGTTATTTGCATTTAGAATTCTTGGATCTTTTCTAAGATCTGATATGATCTAGAAATTTGATCTATGGTAGACTTTTCTGGCCTATATCCACACTCATAAGCCTTCACATAATACAGCATCCAGGATTTTATATGCGATGTTGAGGAAACTGATTTTCCTGTAGTTGGGGCAACTCAGAGGATCTCCTTTATTTAGGATCGGACAAACAATGCTTATGTTCCATTCGTCGAGTATACTTTGGTCGACCCAGATTTTAGAGATTAGGTGATCTATGCTCCATATCAAATCATAACATTTAATTAGCTCAGCAGGTAAGTCATCGGGTCCAGCAGCTTACTGGATTTAGGCTTGGAAATTGCTGTCCTGACTTCATCTTGGTCGGGCGGACGGAAATATTGACTGTCTTCGTTAAATGTCTGGTTAAATGGCGCATTCTGCTTGACAGTGGGATGTTTTTCTTCATCACCGTTGTTTAACTGTCTGCAGAAATAACAGTGCTAGATTCTCATCACCGACTGCAGTTTAACTATGAGGTTTGCTTTACCATATTTCCAGATTTATCGTTCTTTTCAGCAGAGCCCCTCTGTAGGTTCGCTATTTTTCTTAGATTTGGTTCTCTACATTTGACATCGAACCAGGGTTTTTTTTTTGTTGTGGAGGGGTGGAATTGAAACCCAGTGAATCAGAGAAACTGCCTCTGATTATTCTTTAGCAATGATTTCACCATGTCTTCTATTCTTCTACACTCACTTCTGGCGGCACCGGACTCCTCGAGAGGTTAAGGGAGACTCCCTCTGAAAAGAATTCGGTGATATTTTGCGACTGCAGCCATTTTTCGTCTGCTAAGTCGGGGCGTAGGTGTTTATGAGACTTGCATTGGCGAAATGAACCTTTATGAGAATCCTAGTCAGGCGTTCGCTTACATGTGTGAAACTCAGGAATTGTTTCCTATGCCCTCTCATGATGGGGAACCCGCATCGCGACCGCTGTTCTTGTCGCGTCGGGTATCTGTAATATTCTCCATAGTAGATATCTCAGTTTTGTGTACTCTTATTCTCCGGTCCACACAATCGTATTTTTTGGATGGCGGGTATGTCTGCTTTGTCGAGGATCTCTGTCTGTTATGTGTCCGAATATATAACGTGCGGATCCGAGTATCATTGTCCTTTAATCGTTTGCCCAGGTCGTCTACAGAGAATCGTCAGATTGTTGTTATCTGAAGCCAAGCAGCGAGACCTTTTATGGGAAAACAACTCAAAATTCGATTCACAATCGACTTCACTCCATTGTCGTTGAGTTGAGTGTTTGTCGAACGTACCTGTGCGGTATCAATTGGCTATAGTATAGGTTCACATAACATCGTATTGACCAAAGAGCCACACAGCGCGTGCCACAGTCGACTTAATAAGAACACAGCTCGGTAATTGTCTGATCATCGGCTGACAGGGAACTGGTCGGCCCGTTCTTTCGAGAATCAGCCTTTAGACTCTTTTCAATGGGGTTACAAAAAGTCACTGGTCAAGCCAGACATTTAGACGACTTAGACCGATGCAAGCGGTTACATGGAAGACATTTTTGTTAAGATCGGATACCTGCTGTTCTGTTTTTCGGAACGCACAAACCTAATTTCTCATACCTATTTAGAAGGAATCTTTTGCCCGAGTAGGTACAATAATTTTAAAAACTTGACCTCTGTCATTTGTATGCAAGAAAATTCCGATGCCGTACATCGAGCTAGCGGGAGTGGCCTTAATGCGCTCGAAATCATCGCAGTGTTTTGTGAATCAAAAATGTCAATTAAATTTAAAGGTTTGTTATACACGACAGTCATATCCGGCTTTAGCATCGCTGTATGATATACGAGTAGTATAACGAGAGATTGATAGTGAAATTCAAATGTTACGAGTTTCAGTGGTTGTGACAAAATTTGCGCCAATGCAATAGACGCTCATGTTTCTGGAAAAGTTCAAAGTTAAGAGCAAAAACATTAGCAGACTCTTCACGGGGTGGTTCAAAATAGAATGGTCTTATAACCACCATTTAGCCAATTTATCCATCCCCATAAGCGTTACGTTATACGAGGGCAGGTCAATAAGTCCGTGACTTTTTGAATTTCTGACCTCTTTACTGAAACAGCAACACTGCTCCTGTCAACAGGCATCTGTCAGTTGACTCCTGTCAAAATTTAAACTTGCTGTGTCAGTTAGTTTGTGTTTGACAGCTATTTTTATCAGACTACTCACTAATTTGAGGAGAAAATTTGAGGAGAAAAAAGACAATGCAAGGGTGCACACATGTGCAGTTGCCATGGCAAAAATCCATGAACTGGGCTATGAATTGCTCCCTCATCCACCCTATTCTCCAGATTTGGCTCCGAGTGACTACTTCTTGTTCCCAAACCTGAAGAAATGGCTTGGTGGAAAAAGATTTGACTCGAATGATGAAGTCATCTCGCAAACAAAGGCCTATTTTGAGGACCTCGACAAATCATTTTTTTGGAAGGGATAAAAAAATTGGAGAAGCGTTGGACAAAGTGTATAGAGCTCAAGGGAGACTACGTTGAAAAATAAAATTATTTTTTTATCAAAAAGTCTGTGTTTTATTCCAAAAGTCACGGACTTATTGACCCGCCCTCGTATATTGAACGAACGGCTTATAAAATAAGTAGGAAACTGTGGAAATAAAACTCCCAATTAAAAGTTATACTGAGCGTAGTTTAACTGCTTCGTACGATTTCTTTAAAGCTGATTATAAAACTAATAGTCATTTTATAGTGCCTGGTTCGTGGTTCTGTAAATGACACTGATACCTATTGAGTCTGAATCAGTATAAAAGAGAATAATATGTAGGAGAATTCAAGTATTTGCGGACATTACAATCCCTTTCCATTTCCCTCCAACAGTCATAGTGTTCAAATTTTTCATTTCTATTTTTTGCAATGAAAAAAAAAACAGGAAAGGAGCATCAACTTTTTCTTCAAACTTGCCTTCATTGTTCCGACGTCAGTTTCCTCTTCACTTAGTCCTTCTAGTTTCAATCCACCTTTTCTCTTGTTGACTTTTTTTTGTTGTTTGTCCCTTTGCAACACCTTCAGCGGTAACATAATAAAGTGAAAACCCTTTTGTTTTATTCTGTATTGATTTGACTTTGCTTGTCACTAGTGTTAAATGTATCGAGAGCTATTTTTTTATACCTGCTCAATATATTTGGATTTAGATCAAGCTATGCATGAAAGCCAGCAGAGAAACTACATATACCTGTTATGATAGGTATTCGTAAAAGGAAAACCTCTTCTTGCGTTAAAAAAAAAATAAAAAAAAACGATTTCTCGTCAAATTCCTTCATTCGCATTGTTAGCCAAAAAAGGGGTCAAGATAACTGATTGTTCCGGAATCTTTAGTTCAAAGTTTTTTTCCAATGCGTTGGAAAAATTCCCGAGAGGCTCTCATTGAAAGTGGAATTTCATATATGATATGTAGTGTACGGCCGACGACGTGGGGTGCATCAAAGCTAAAATCACCAGCAGCTACGAGTACTCGTGCATACATACGAGTATGTATATAAGGCTTTTGTTCATATTGTATCATCAGGCAGTGGCGACAAGTAATGCAGACGATAAATGTACGAACGTGATGGAGCGTTAACTTGCTAACAATGGTTACCAAGCCTCTTACAGTTTCAGACTCACGATCTTCTGCAAATGATGTTGAATCCACTAATGGCGCTTGACCTTTGCACACATCAAAGGTAAATCGCGATATCGAAATGTTGATTCTCTTTCTTAGTTCGCCTCCCACCATTCAATTGATTAATCGGTATTTATTGTACATGAGTTAGTTGCCCGACCCAAACAAGATGCATCAAGAGTCTTATATTTGAAGCTAAATATGTAGGTACTCGTATAATACTTGCAGGTTGAGTTGAAACTATAATTATCTTCTTCTTTGTATTTTATTAAGCACTGTAATGCAAATTTCTAATACATAGCAGTGTATCTGCATTAGTATTGCGCAGTTTGTGGGATCGACTTAGTTTGTGAACTTTAGTAATATATATTTTTCGATTAGTGTTTTGAGGGTTTATTAACTTTTTAGAATTTTAGTGATTTAATTATATTTCCTTCGACAAAATCTTTGAACTTCAATTAGAACTTGAATATCAGTCGCTTTTCTGACAGAATTCTCTGACGATCTCTTTCGCACATTGCAATAACTTCTGATGCCCTCAAACTTGAGGTTTTGCACTATACTTTTTTTTAATCAATCAGAATTGCTGATTCTGCATACGTTCGAAACATTTTCATTTCCGCCACTTTTTACATTATTTCCACATCGAGCGGACACGGTCGTCATGTACATCAGACCTCTAAGTTTAATAGAAATTTTTCAGTCATTGCGATTTTTTCGCTAAAAAGCTAAAAAGTTGCTCGATTTTATAAATCAAATTGATAATATACAGGCCATAAGCTTTGTACTGGCACGAAGATTAGTTGTTTTGTTCTGTAGGTTGTATAGAATTCTCTCACAAGTTTTAGGTTTCTGAGTATCTCGTACGGATTTCCATTTATACAGTGAAATGAGAACGATCTGCTCTTACCTGTTAGACGTTCAATCTTTTCACATAACTTTATTGAATAAAAGAGTCAGTTTTAATGTTTAACGTCGATGCCTGATTGAACAGCATAGTGGCTGGCTTAATTTTATGGATGGACCCTAAAATTACTTGAGTTGAGAAATAAGTGGCAGGGCGTCTTCGGTGTTTCTAAAATAGATTCGGAATGTGTCTTATTTGAGACGATGTGTGTTGGATGAGCGGGATGAGAATTAGTTAGGAAAACTCTTAGACACAAGTATGAACTTTGTTTATTGCAAGGAAGCCTTTTGTTCTAGTTTTTTTTTTTGAAACCTTTCCACATCTTAGGTCAATTTGTTCACTCTAGAAAGAAAGTATTTCTTTTGTTCCCATTGTTTTAGGTGAATATTTATTGGTTCAATCAATAATATGTGAGCACTCGCTCTAGCAAGTTCTGCAGCAACTTCACTTTTAAGTAAGTCCTTTGGATTCAGGAATCGAAATTAGTATTATTTTAATAAATAATAAATGCATGAAAAGATTGAGGTCATCTGACAGTATACTATTGATGTGTGACCTTTGGAGGTGATGCATTGCTGGCATAGTAAAGGGTTTTTCAATAGGGACTTGACAACTTTGCATTTCATTTGTGATCGCACTCTTTCACTAATCATCAAACTGTCACTGTCAATTTATTCAGTAAACTCAACATTTTCAGCATGGTAAAGTAAACGATCGAGCAACGTCTGCAAATTATAAAAATTTTCTACCGAAGAGCGTTAACTCCAATTTTCGGTCGCAATTCTCGCCCTAGTAGACAGGCAATAACAAGTTTAGTGCAAAAATTTGAGTCTACATATTTGTTGTGTGATGTTGCCGTGTCAGTGAGATAATGGGTTGGTCGAAGTGTCGAAAATATCGCTGCCGTTCAGGCGTCCGTAGCAAACGATCCAAATCAGTCAATTCCACATCGTTCTCAAGAATTGGGCATCGCTCAGACCACATTATGGCGTATTTTGCGTAAAGATCTTGGTTTACACCCATACAAGATTAAGCTGACTCAAGAATTGAAGCCGATGGACCATTTGAAGCGACGTACGTTCTCCGATTGAGTTCTGGAGAAGATGCACCAAGATGATGAATTTCATCGCAAAATCATCTTCAGTGACGAAGCTCATTTTTGGCTCAATGGTTCGTCAATAAGCAAAATATGCGTTTTTGGTCGGGTGACAATCCACATGTGCTTCATGAATCACCACTTCATCCACAAAAAATAATTGTTTGGTGCGGTTTGCATGCCGGCGGCGTTATTGGACCATATTTTTTCGTCGACGATAACGATCGTCAAGTTACTGTGAATGGTCAGCGTTATCGCGCCATGATCACCGATTATTTTTAGCCCGAATTAGAAGATATGGACTTGTACGACATGTGGTTTCAACAGGATAATGCCACAAGCCACACAGCACACGCTACAATCGATTTATTGAAGAGTAAGTATGGTGAGCGTGTTATCTCAAGAAATGGGCCAGTCGATTGGCCGCCTCGTTGGATTTAACGCCGCTTGACTATTTTCTGTGGGGCTACGTTAAGTCATTGGTTTATGCCAACACGTCGACGACGTTGGAAGAGCTCAGAGCCAACATTGAACGCGAAATAGCGGCCGTTTCGGCCAAAATGTGTGGCCGAGTCGTTGAAAATTGGGTCCAACGAATCGACCGCTGCAAACGTGCTCGCGGTGGCCATATGAACGAAGTCGAGTTCCATTCATAAATGTTTTGATTGTACTTCAAGCCGATAATAAAGTTTTTGAAATATCTCAAATGGTTTGCGTTTTATTTAAAAAAAAAGTTGTCAAGTCCTTATTGGAAAACCCTATACAAGCCTCTGATTGGAAGATAGAAGTAGAATATCCTAATACTTACTTACTTACTAGATGGCACTACCGTACAAGATATTGTGATCTTTGGATAACTGCATCCAGGTAATTTCTCTTTTCTTCTACTGCGTTGACTTGGAATCGAAGTCTCTTTGAGCTGAAACGTTAGTCCCTGATTTTGCACCATAAAGCAGCACTGGAATAATGAAGGTCTTATATAGAGTCTCCACAATGTCTCTTGAAAGCCCTTATTACTGATTTGCTTTCTTAGGCCAAAGAAACAACGATTGGTAAAAATCACGTTTCATTTGAAATCTGATATGCATCATATTTATTATAGTTTTGCCTTATTCATTTTTGCAGCTTCGGTTCCAATGCAACAGCTCGTTGATTCCTGCCAATAATATCAGTTTCAGTGTCATCAGTGTATGTAAGTAGTTGTACAGACTTTTGAAAATTGTGCCTCAGGTGTTGATTTGCACGTTTCACAGAATTTTCTCAACGATGATGTTGAAAATATTATATAAAAGCACTTCATTTTGCCAGGCCTCGGTGAGAGATTGTTTGCGATCTTTACGGAGCAGCGGAAATTCTCCGTCGTCATCCTACACAATCTGACGAGTTTAGCTGAGCTACCAATATGGTATGGTACTAGACATGGCTCTGTATACCTCGTTTCTATAAATGCTGTCATATGCGGTAAGATAAAGAGGTGGTCCGTATCGATTTGAACTTTTTGGTTTTTTTCCAGGATTTGCTATAGTATGAATATTTGGTCTAGTGTAGACTTACCGGTTCTTAAACCGCATAATAGAAGTTAATCACATAAGATCTTATATACGACTAATGCCTCTATAATTCGCACGGCTAATTTCCTAAGTTCCTTTCTTGTTGAAGGGGCAAATGGTGCTAAGGTTCCATTCTTCAGGCATGCCTCAATGTCCTAATGGTATAGAGAATTTTTACAATAGACCGAAATTCTGGCTTTTACACAATTTAATATTTTCAAACCGTCAGTGATTGTTAAAAGAATTTGGGGATGTTAGAATCGGTGAGGTGAGGATAAAATCAGGATTTTTTTAATGTTTTTTTATGTTTCCGAAACGATTGATGTTATTGTTGTTGCATGGAATCTAATGCTTTAGTGCACATATAACAGCAGTCTTCTTATGCTTTTATGCTGCAGTGGTGAGAGCTCAAGGAGTACTTACAGTAGAGCCCTAGGACAGGTACGATACGACGGTATTGTTTCCTTCTCCAGTTTAGTTAGTCTAAAATGAACCCAAGATATTTTGATTCCTTTGAGAAATCAATTTGTACGCCATTTAATGATAACGTGTGGAGGTTTATTCGTGTTGAAGGGAATAGTGGAAGTTTCCATTGGTTAACCACAAATCACATTTAAGGTAACATTCACTTATTTCGTCTAGGACATATTTTCATTTGTAGAATTAATTGTTTAAAAGCTAACACACTTTATAAATGTAGAAGCGCAACCGAACAAATTACTGGTGTATTTTGAACCGTACCACACACTTGTTTCAGAACATCTGGGTATGTCGCAGCCGCCCGAAACTGCCTTCGTTGATACTCGTACTTAAGTCGTGCTAGCTTATTTTTCCCATGATTAGTATAGTATTCTTCACGAGTTGAAAGTTGATAATGATAAATTTTACCACAGCGCGGATTTTTCAGATGGCATAGTTCATTTGATTAGTTTTTATTCTGTTGACTAAAAGTCTTACTAACGCCTTAAAGTGTCGTAAGAGTAGCATTGTCTACAATGAACAGATGATTTTTTTTATAATTTATTAGCACAAACAAATTATCAGAAAGACGTGCACAAAATTTCTTGAGGGCGCGCTAATTATCCAAAAAATTAATGTATGTTTGAGTATGGTTGACTATTAATAGTAGATCGATCTGGATCTAAGCACCTTTGCAACTTTACATCACTTACCATCAACTACGCTGCGGTAGTTTATTTTTCTTAATTTCTTCCACACATTTTTGATTTTTCTCTTTTTTTTTCTCGTTGAACTTTGTCCGCATAGATCGGTTCTGAATTGTTTATGATTCGCCCAAACACACTTTTCTATATTTATTCTCCGTTTCGGGTTAGTTCGGCATGGATGATATCTGCATTTTGTTTCCGTCTTTGCACGTCATGTAATTAAATACTCGTATGTGAATGTCACTTGCAGATTGAACTTGCAATATGCCAGCAAATATTCAATGCATTGTGCCAAATAAGGATACGGAATTATTGCTAATTTACCGACCGATGGTTGAACATTTTCTGTAATGAAATACCATATACCAAGAGGTGTCAGAACTTGGCAAGTATACAATTAGAAACATCGAAGCGATCATGGATTGTCAGCCACTCAATGTAGCAATCGATAATATATATATGTATGTTCCATTTTTATGAAATAAATTATGCATGTATTTTTCTTTTAATACAGTGAGTTCTGAAAAAATGCTATGCACATATTCTATTAGAATATGAATCATTACATCGAGCCGTCTAAATCCTAACCTGCAGTCTCAAGATAACCCACTTCGAATTTTCCAGCCTAATAACACATAATTGTAAGCTAAGAACTTATGCTTTTATTTAACAGAATGTTTTTTTTTATTGATAACTAATTATAAACAGGTCCATTCGTGGGCAACTTGGAGGGTGTGGAATATCTGCTATTATGTATCCCGATGGCGTATACTCCAATTAAAATTAATAGCATCTCCCTCTGATGTGGAATAATTTTCAATTTTTGGTTTGACCTCAAAGAGCTATTAGCAGATCATTGAGGTTTAAAATTACATGATATGAACCGTGATTCATTATTTGTTGATACTAATCACACGTGAAGAGGATAACTCTACTATGTAGCTCAATACCGACCGAATGGACTTTTATTTATTGGGAAAGCTTACCATTCGTTTTTAATACACTAAGTGCATCTTGATATCCTTATAAATTTATGTGAATGTAGTTAAAACACAAAAATTCCATTTAACAGCTCCCACTGACAGAGCACAAATAATTAGCTGATAGGTAAATTGACCACTCCTGTGAATTTGTTAGTACTCGTATCTTCAAAACTGATTTAAAAGCTTCTAAGAGCAGTCACATGTGTATGAATTAAGTTGAAGTGTCAAAAATTAATTCGATTCAAACTTATCCGCTCATACTCCTCCACACTCGTGAGATTAAACCCAAGACAGATTCTTTTCCATTTGGAGGCATCTTATTCAGAATTATTTCATTTAACTGCATTGCCAATGATAAAAGTGAGTGAGGTCAGTATTAACAAACACTTTCAAACTTTTCAATATATCCATGTGATAAAAGAACATCCATACGCACAATGCAACATGTTGCCTATACATCTCTGGTGAGTTGCGCATTAGAATATCACTCAAAAATGTTGCTAGATAATTATGCCGAACACATTCTAATGGTAAGACATCTAAGTTCATTCTCCAACGGATAGTTCGAAAGGAGACAGGTCTATCGTCGGCGCCATTGGATAACCTTTGAAAAATATCATTTCTTTCGAGAAAACGTGCATGTGGTGAATTTCTTTTACGGCGCACTCAAACAAAAAAAAAACAAGAAACTTACCATTTTACCATCCACCTACCATCTTGGACTTGAGTGGAGTACGATTCATGTTTGTCCAATCGTTTGTCGTTGTCGGTGCGGTGTTGTGGATGTGATGAGGATGACAGTGTATCCGAATTCCAACTGAATCCGAAATTCTACTGAAGTTGGAGCCATAAAGTGCGTGAGGGTTGTTCGTCAGTGTTGAAGTGACTTTTACGCGAATCGGCGTCGTTTGAATAGGACTCGGTTCATCGTTTTTTCTAATATACATTCTTGCTTGATGGAAAAAAATTGTAATAATGAAAAAAAATAGAAAAATAAATAAATAAACAGTAATAGTAAGTCAGTTATTTAATCAATTGATTTCGAAATAAGAATAAGGATAACGCGAGCTCATCTCTTATAATATAAAAGTACAAAAAATAAGAAGACAGAAATGCTTCTCTTTAAGAGGGTAATAAAAAATGTGGAAAAATAGTTGTGTGTTAACCTCTTTTCGTTTAGGCCGTTACAATTGAACGTGACTTGAAACTCAATTGAATATCTTCTTTCTTAGTGAAGAAGAGGTATTGAAGTGGCGCTTATGTGTCGCGAATTTAACCTAGCTACCAGCAACCACGCTAATATAATCCTTCTAACAATTGAACTTATCTTATTGTTGTTTTTATAATTTTTGAGAAAATTATCTACGTTTGTTGGGTGCCAACAGACAAGTGTCAGAGCTTTTACTTTTAGTTTTACAGTGCGGTGGTAAAAAAAAATTGCATTTGCATGTAGTTACAAAAAGCAAATCAAGTTGAAAAGTGATAAAGTTACAAAATCTCATCTTCGTACACATATTGTAGAACATACTGCTGTATGGCACACTGTTTCTAAGGATTATTGGATCTTGTTGTATATGGATACAATTGTATATTCAAGTCGATGATACTGTAAGTTTATAAAAATGAAAATATTGTAAGAACTATACATACCATATTCTTTTAAGGGCGAGTTCTCATAATGTGTGAGAACGAGTGTGCAGGGTGCAGGGTGCAGGGTGAAGTTGTTCGTTCTTTGAGATTCCTATTCAAAAATTTCAGAACACTTGCCTGCCACTCACTGTCATTGTCACATGGCTATAGGACTCTTACAAGACATCAGCCGCCACTTAGAAGGTGCCGGTTGAGCGGCGCGGCAAATGTACCCAGTCTGGAAAAGTGTCACACCTCACATTATGAATATCCGCAATCCCAGTCCTTAAGGTGTCACACGGTAGACACATAAGTGCTCCTTTCTAGACAGAACATCTTGGAAAATACATACATTGAAATATGACTAAGGGCAATAAACTGCCAACCTATTCGTAAAATATGTTTCTAGCTTTTTACATTTGTTTTTAGGTTCAACTGCTGTTTTGAGGGAAATTATGATTACGAGTTTATACGCAGTCCAAATTGTGTAACTCTATTTACCGACGCCAATTAATTTGCCAGTACAAAAATCTCAACGACCAATCAATGTTTGACTGAATACTGAAGTATTCAGATTTTTATATACAAAAAGCGTATAGATATATCTCAAAATTGCTCACTGATCAAAAATAGGTTGGGAAAATCTTGCCAAGTTTTCAATTTTGAAATAACCTCATTCCAAAATGTAATCAAATCGGAAAAACGGTGCTAGGAGATATTAAGAAAATAGGTTCCTTTACAAACTACTAAGTTTCAACTCCCAATTTGTACGAGTATTTATTTTACAACGATTCTCTGTCGGTATGATATACGGGACCAAATGGAAAGTGCATACGTTTTACCAGTATGGGACGAACTATATATGTATGTATGCACGTATATCCCATTATTCTGTAAGGAAATAACTCTCCAACTACTGCAAAAGTTTTCGGTCATGTTTACACTTAAGAATATAAACTTTGCCATCCATTCTCATTCTACAACTACTCGTACAAGTGTCTGAGATATTTTGATTCGATTTCTGTCGACCACAATGCAAGCCTAAATTTGAATATTGCATCCGTTTTCCAGTGATGCCATTAGAACAAGATTCACAGATTTAGATATCTGTTTTCTTTGCAAAACCGGGTATCTTTGTAAGTTCGAGTACTACGATTGTATTGTTTGTATTTTCAAAACAGATGAAGGATGGATATTTGGATATTCGCATCATCGTCATCGTCATCGAATCGATCTTCTTGTGTTTGCACAGTTGTTATTGCGGTGCATTGCGGGCGCATACAAAAAGGGTTAGTGGACGCAAACTTAACAACTTTTAATTTGTTTTCGAATAGCAGGAAAGACATGAACCAAAGGCGAACTTTTAACTTTCGAACTACTGAATAAAGTTTTTCAATTAAATTTCTGTACAAATTCAATTCTCGTAGTTGTCTGGCATTCGAGGTATTCACTCGTTTATTCCAAGTGCATGGATAATTTTGGATATATTTATTTTCTCTTTATCGCTATCTGTGAGCATTTATCTCATCGAAATTGGTGAGATTAATTAGTCACGTGGCACTTGAGAAACATATAATTCAATGTATATGGTATTTCTCTTTTATTTCTAAATCATCCTCATTGTGGCATCGTTCAATAAAGGAAAGCAAAAACGTACATCGATATGTAGAACAATATAAAAATCTTTAGAATTCTTATTTATTTGTACATTATACTAACAATATAACATACAATGAGGAATTTCAAAATAGTAAAAACGTATCCCTACCATCTAATGTCTTAACAACCACATTTAACCTAAATAAAACACATATTAGTGTCACATAAATGTTACAGAGAATCAAACTTTTCTGAAGCAAGTCTAAAAAGCTTTATGGGTTCTATGCCATGATCCTTTTATTGTGACCAGTGATGCAATTTAATAATAGTTTTTTCTCCTTCTTTTGCTTAAAATTTTCCAGAATTATGTATGTTGATGTAAACGGCGTTTATTTAAGAGCTCTAGAATTGTTTTATAAGCGAAACTGTATCATTATGAAGAATTAAACATGCAAGCTTCCTCAGCTTTTTTGACGAATTCCTTCCTGTCGATCCAATTTTAGGCAATTTTTTCCGGAATTTGTAGTCCTATTCCACCAATAACGCTTTGAATATTGGCTTCAAAAGCTTCCTGTATAGTTTTGTTTTACCAGAACACACAGAAGACTTTACATGAACCTGCATGAAGCAATCTAGTGGCGTTACAATTGCACTAACTCAGTGGATAGTTCACCGGTTCATTTTGCAATACACGTAATATTACCATTGAATTGAGTCTTCAGTAAATCAATGGTTTCATGGCCAGTATTACACGTAGTACCATCCTGTAGAAACCTAAACTTGTCCGCAGCAATACCGTTTTTCAAAGAAATATTCACAGATCATTGTCCGGTTCGATCTTAACTGTACCGCGAGATCCGGCTTATTTTGAAAAAAGAAGCACCGATGATGCCATCAGTGAAGACTACACCAAATGCTGCTTATTTAATGGCATAATTTAGTACCATGAGTCTCTTTTGGATTTACCTCACTCCAGAAATGGCAATTTTGTTTCTCCACTATCCCATTCAACTAAAAGTGCGCTCATCACTAAAGGCCCACTTCGCGATCTCGTACCGCGAGCCATGGTCCCGTGGCTTTCGTTCCTGTACAAGCTGGATCTACACGAGTGTTGACGAGGATCTTGTCGCAAAGTTATCCGTTTATTCGTCGACCAAAACTAAATTGTTGTAATCACGACGAATTGTAAATTCCGTATTTTTCGTCATATTCTTATTCATATCTGCTACAATATTCCTGTGTTGTCGATTTATTAGCTTTACGTCATATGGAGTATATGTATTGTAGTATGAAATTTATCCACAACACAATGAATAGCGATCTTAGCTTGTGGATTATAGGGACCAAAATATCATGAAATCTTCACGCTTCGTAAATTGATGGTATGAATCTATTCATGATGATATGTCAAACAATTATAAACATAAATGTAAACTGTCATACAATATATGACTTGAAATTTACCTCTATTGGAAGTTCTATCAATCAAAACCAATGCTCTTTATCTATATACTATAATTTAGAGCTTTAACTGAATGTATTGTACAAAAACAAGCTAACAATTTTTCAGGGATTTTTTTAACAGTTTATAAGAATTCTGTTAAAAAAATTTTTATATAAAAAAATAAAAAATGTACCCAATGGTCGCGATCGATTTTTTGACAGTGGACAATTTGCAAACATAATTTCCAACGATAAGATAGGAATACGAGTAAGTTTTACACAAAATTGAAAAAAAGATTATACAAAAATGGTTTCTCATTAAACAGCCATGTTTAAATTGAAACAGTAGGAAAATATCGTTATAATTTTGTATTATTTAGATAGATATGTATATGGAAATTGAAAATTTAAATGAAAATTGAGTATCATGCATAGGAGTACACCTTATTTTATAACTCTATCATCTTTAATCTAAATGGGCTTTATTACCGCGGCTATCTTAGAATAGTTTAAACTTTTTGGGATAAAAAACATTGCTGGCCGAAATAATCCAATGGAATAATTTAATTTCCGGTATAAGTCTCATCGCAGTCATTTCAACTAATCACTTACCTGCTCAAGACAGACAAGCAGACAACAATCTTAATAATGGTTCAATAGGGTGTATGATACCATAAGAAGGAATCATATCATTATTATCATTATAATTATTATTTTATTATTATTATTCTTACTATTATAATATTAATATTTTAATTATAATTATAATTATAATTACCACTATTCTTATTGTTATAAGAATTAGTATTATAATTTGTAGTTTACGATAGTTATTGATTAATTTTCAAGGATGCTTTGCAATTCTTTGGATAAAAAAATCCTTTTTTACGGCCTTACCAATAAGCGACTTTATTAGATAAACAGGCCGATAGCCAGATCGAAATAATTCTGAAAAAGATCCGTGTAAAAAAGGTTCTTCAATTTATTTTTATAAATTAAAATAGATTTCCAATGAAACCTCTCATTTTCACTAGTTCGCTACGAGTATTTTGCCAATGTTACATTGTGTAAATTATTAATATTCACTACAAAAATTGTGATAATTCTATGAAAGAGTTCGAACATTTAAATTCTTTCGATCATGAAGCATCTTCTCACCCACCAATTTCAAAATTGTTTCAGAAATTAGAATTGTTGGGACCGAAGTGACGTGAAGGATCGAAATTCTGCTCGTCGCGCCTGAACAACTCAAAATGTTGCTTTTCTAGCTCAAAGTGTGGCCGAAAAGCTGGGTTTGTCGATTCCACGTCCATCTCAGGAATCATATATTTCACACAAACACTCCACCGAATTAGGCCCAGTGGATGTAAGAATTTAAGCCAGCCGATCTTAAAGAATGTCGTAACTTTGTCAAATCGGTGTTGAAAATATATGGAAATAATCAAGAATTTAACCAAAAAATCATCTGTGGCTTTGAAAATAATTATCGAGAAGTTTTTCTCTTCAAAATGGGCTACTGGTTCTTGAGTGTGGTTATTGCCGTGAATGGATGGCTCTATCGAACTATGATCAATGAATTTTAACGGCCGGAACTTGAAAATATGGATGAGAGATGGTTATTTAAAATAAAACTGTGCTTCGTGACACATAAGTTTCATGACCGTGTTATATATATTGGTCGCTGAGATCATGTGATTTAACTTACGATTTTTATTTTAGAGCCATGTTCTCCAGTCAATTAAATCAATTAATATCCGTGCTGTTATCGATAAAATATAGCAGTAATTATGTGAAAATTACATGAACCTTTTTTTTGTAAAGAGCCTGGATGTGCAACAGCCTACGTGGGCGTCAATTGCCTTATATTGTATTTCTTTATTAATAGAAAATGATATAGAACTACTTGGTTTACGAGACTTTTTTGAAGCCTGCTTTGCGATGCATTTATCTGTGCAATGCAATTATCGATTGCTAAAAATATGATAATACCTGTTTATGTTATGTTATGTTATATATAACGTCAATAAAAAAAATGGTCTGAAAAGCCATAACTAAATAACTTTTAAGCCGATCCTAGTATAACTTTCAGCTGCTCTATCGGAAAATGATTTTAATTGTGGACAAGCCCGATAAAGTTATTCCGTGTACAATTTGTTTTTCCGTAATATTTATACACTGAACAAAATGTGTCTCTTAGGTATGATACAAATTGTATCGATGATTTTAATTTTTCCTTAGAATCTCTCAATTAATTATTGTCGCGTTACAGTGCTAAAGTAACGAGAGACTTAACGCCAGAATTTTTTTTAATTTTCATATCATTTCATTCGAAACAAAATAGAAATTAAAAATGATGATAAATTATCCAGAAAGCTCGCTCTTATAGCAAAAATGACATGGAATTGGTTGTCTTTACTAGTTAGCAACAATTCTCAGTTGTTTGAGCTTATAATGACGTATGCAGCTTTTATATACAATAGATTCATTTTTGATTCTGTGCAAAAAAATATTTTTTCAAAATTGTTTAATCTAAGTTAGAGAGTACACAATGGACTAGTGATTTGTCTGAGCGCCCTGTTTTAACAGAACAAAAATGTAAAAAAATCTAACATTTGAGCGGATTGTACTTAATACCTAGGTGTACGACCTATTGATGTTTAGAGAAAATAGTGTAAGTAGACCGCTTCTTTTTTATTTCAGGGGCTGATTTTTGAAGATCATATATTATCTTTATTTTAATATTTTTTTATGTTTAGATTTCCGTTACTACAACTTCACATCACTGGTTCATATTATAAGTTCTGGCAGGTTGAAGTCAGTTTCAAATCCCGGGTGTGGATTAATATACTCTTTCGCGCTTCTATTTATTCTGGTTTATTGCATAATACGAGTACTATATATTACAAATGGCTTCCTTGCTATTTTAAGTTCCATTGATGAGCAGATATTTTTATTTAGATTTAAATTTGGGCTCTTTTTCTTCGAAGTATTTTTCCACATCAATGTAGAAATAAAAACAAAAAAAATTGCTTGATAAATATTGTTGCTCTATCAAAAGTACATATATTATACAGTCTTTAATTTCAAGGTATAAGTATAAGTATAAATAATGATTTGAGCATAGTGCTGTTGAAAATATAAATCTCCAAGGCCCGAAGAGATCTAGTACGCAAGACCCTAATTCGTCTTGTAGAACCTGCAGATAAATTTCTGCTATTACTCTATTTACCCAAATCATTGCACCTTCAGATCTCGGGGGCATCCTTTGGAGATATTCACCACTGAACACTCTTCTATGTTCCCTAACTACTAAAATTCTTTTATCTACAACATGCAACTTAAACTTAGACTCATCTTTTTCCTGACTCTCAGTGAAAATCCTGGTTTGTTTATTTTTTAAGTGGAGGCAGTCAACTTTGAATCAGTCCTTTTCTCACTAGGTTTGCCGCCCGTTGATGGTCGTTCTTGTATTAATTGAGGTTTAAACTCGATGCCAACGTCTTTGGAGTTTGCCGCCCATTGATGGTCGTTCTTGTATTAAATGAGGTTTAAACTCGATGCCGACGTCTTTGGAGTACTAAACATTTTGTTATGCAATAGGTACATTCCATGCTACAATTTGCTGAGGCACGTTCAAACTGTCTGATATTTCGGGGCTATTTTAATTTTTCATGCGATCAATACGTTCAATTTACAATACAATACATAATTTTTTAATTCATACTTCGTTCTGTTTGTGTAGTTATTGCCAGCTAAATGTACCTTTTTTACATAATTCGAACTGTGTATGTTATTTGGATATATGTGTATGATAAAACATATTTTGATACGTTATCGAAAAAAATATTGATATGCTTGCTTATTCAAAGAACTGCAACTCTGAAAAAAAGAAAGAGGCTTTGATAATTTGATTTTGCTCAGGATCGTATAAACACAAAGATATTAATGAGTATACTAGTTTTCTGGTATTTCAATTCATTCCAAACCATAGGAAGGTGAACGGGTGTAAGTCATAATAAACATGTCGCCAGGAAATTCAGATTATCTTCTAGGTAAGAAAGATGAAGAATTCACATCCAACTCACTTCAACTTGCTAAACTGTTCAGTTTCTAGAAGAACATTTTTTTATTAATATCTTTGGAATATTTAAAAATAAATCCGAATTGTTAGCTACTTTTCATATTTCAAAAAATCATAAAAATTCCAGAGAAAGCTGTTAACCATCCATAATACAGAGTCTATAGGGAGGAAATATTTGTTTCGAATTGCCCGATGGACATAAATCGATAGAATGATTGATGAAAAATGCCCACACTTATGTACCTATGTATGTTTGTTAATGCCTTAGGTGTTAAAATTCAAAAACAATTTTCCTCTTTTAAGAAAATATAGCCCGTTAATTTCTCAATTCTTTCGAAGCATCTACCATTAGCTAGACATTTCCAAGTCTCCGGTCATTCCATTTTATGTACATAGAGGTGCTAATTAAGCGCCGTCAAGCGATCTGCATAATAATTTGACACCGTATAACACCTTACAGCAGACAATCAAATAATCATTAAACTTATTTTTCAGAAAAGTTTTTTTTTTTAATTTTATTTTTTGTCGGTACTCTTACTTTATCATCTTTTCGCTCAAAGATGATTTTTCCATTTAAATAATTATTTGCATTGATAACAAATGGTGTAATCAAATTACACAACCTAATTTACCATGAAAGATACAGTGGAACGAAGGAAGTCGAAAAAGGAGGAAAATTCTTCAAATCAGTGTGTCGGTCGTATATTTTTATGTTAAGAGATATGTATATTTGTGAAATATCTAGGTACATAATGTTTCATAGACATGCAGATAAAGTTTTTAAAGAACTGGTGAAGGAAAATTTTAACGGACGGAGAATTTGGTCGATCGTGCAAAAGCTGATGAAACCGTGTTCAATAATAAAGTGGTAACTGTAGATCCACTAAATAGCTTTATTTACTAGTCATCCTTACAGAGATAAGATCATATTGGGGTGAATCTGGGGTGTGTGAAAAAATATATATTTTATTTCATTTAAACCGACAATGGTGTAAGTTTGTGATAGAGTTCATTTCTGTACACTTCTAAAATGCGTTTATCAGATTAGCTCAGCGTAGTACGATTAAATGAAATTTGCTTGATATATAATCAAAGCAACAGCTGACCGAAAGTACTCCAACAGAATATCGAGTTTTACAATTTTAATGTGCAGAAAATCGTTAGCTACCTTGAATTTCTTGAATTATCATTGTCTTTAATTTGATTTAATTTTTACAATTTAATGCCAAATTAGGTATTTTTTATACACTTCACAGATGTAAGGCGAATACATATTAATATTGGAAGAATATAAAATATACGAGTACTGAGTCAAAAAATCTAAAACCAGGTGCTTCACCAATTCCAAGTATTTTTTATTTTAATTAAATCTACACAACAATAGAAATTCTGTGGAATTCTGTGAAATCGATGATTCGAACGGGAACACAATAATTTTTTTATTTATATGTATTGACATAGACTTTAGCAAAACTTGAGCTACATTTCTTTCAATCTTCTTCCTTTTTTATGAACTTTTCTAATTCTTTTAAATTTAAAAGAATATAGCAGATCTGCCAAATTGACTTTGGATTTGAAATTACGTCGATTAACTAAGTCGTCTGAAAGACTCTGGTTTGTTACGAAAAAGTCAGGAGAATTCAAATCAGGTGATCGTAGTGGCAAGTCGAAATCACTATTTTTTAAAGTCAATCGATAAGGAGACATCGCCTTCAATAAATCGATTGTTTTAAGAGCAGTATGGCATGTTGTGCCATCCTGTTGAAACCAATAACTCTCTTAGCCACTTCGTCCAGTCCAGTTCGACCGTAGCCATCTGGCGATTACCGTCTTCGGAAAAGGATAATAGGCAACTGACTTATTCCGAGCCTACAACGCAACAGTTCTTGGTGGAAGCAAACGCGCTTCAAATTATTTTTGAGCGTCCCAGTACCGAATATTTTGCGAATATTATCGCTTTAGCACAGCGTGAAATGAGCTTGGTCGGTCATAAGTACATGGCCCATGATCAATCAGGTTTTTCAGCAAGGATATATTGCATACTTCAGGCGTATGGAAGACGGCGTGGCCTATCAAGCGGCAATATTTAATGACCTATTTGCATCTTATGTGGGAAATTGTGCAAATCAACCTTAAACACCGTCCACATAATCAGTGTATGGAAGCAAATTGTTACAGAGCTGGGCGACATACTGAAGTTTCTGGATTTTGGTTAACATCGGCTTTCTCATTACTTCGATCTAGACGGGGCTTAATCTTTGGCCACTTTGAGTAAATCGTTTAATTGTTTTGACTTGGCAGTTAAATCGCGATATTTTCTTCCATACGCACGTTACGTTAACACAATAGAGGACTGATTTTTAAATTAAAATGTCAGCTTTCTCTTGGTGTGTAGTTTTCTGTGGTACAAATTGTACTGGAGTTAAGTCCTTGACACGAGCTGTCAAATGTCGATTTTATAGTTCCTGTCATTTTGATTCTATTTCAGCATCAGATACGCAAAAAAAAACAAACTCTGTATTTCAAAACACTTATCTTCTTATGGTAGTAATGGTAATTTGAATACAATAACAACAATCCAGGAAGTACGAGTACATTTTCTACTATGCTTTTCTCTGAACAATACCTTTGCGGTTTCATCTGCCTTGATATCTTTATTTCATTATGTTGATGTCTTGAGCAAATTGTTTGTCTTATCATCTTACCAGAGAATCTATCCAAATGCCAATGTACAAAATGTATTTTGAAACCCATATAAGTTGCCAGTTTTTCAAAATCGTTAAGCATTTTTCCGACTATTTCGACACATATTCTGCTTGCGGTTATGCAACTCTGGTATCTTTTCTTATGCCTTATCCAAGGTTATTTGTTTTCGTTTTGTAGTTTTAAGATGTAAAGCTCAGAAATATTGTTACCGTATACAAGATTAGTGAAACGCGACCGATGTAACACTATACAGATGCGGAATAATTGCAATTCAAACAAAATAATTAATAACGCAATTCATTTAAAAAAACTAATGCCACAGAAAATAGCTTTTTTTTTATTCCACAATGCAAAAATAAACTTTGAACATTGGAACTCTGAAACCCTAAACTAAAACTCTAGTCTAAAACTAAGAAATTGTTGACAGCTGAAGTATTTCTTTTTTGAAAGCATTAATTTACAAACATCCTTTGGGAACTGTATTCCTAAATAGATTTGAGTAAGTTAAAATAAATCAAATTTATCCTTTTATATCCAAAATTGATACAGTCTGTCTTATGTTTGCCTTTCTGATATAATTTTATAAATAGCACATGCAAAATTATAATAAAAATGTGTCTTGTAAATATATCTTGTGCGAATACGATGGTTAAATAACAAATTAGTTAAATAAATTTATAATGATTATAGAGCGATTTTGTGCAAAAAAATAAAAATAAATGCAACGTGAAATTGAATTTGGTTTGATCGTTACATTGAAGCCAATACAGGTCTGTCTTTCTGTCCATTGCTGTCTTATGTAATCCAAACAAGGTGTTGGTGTTGGTATGCGCATAAATTTAAAATTTCATGAAGTACCAGATTTTACTTAACATGGTATACGCCAATTTTACCAACGAATTATCGTTATTATTTGAATCAACTATTTTAAAAAGCTCAATAGTCATACTTTTTTCAGGCACGACCTTTAAATGGGAAACGGTTTGAATGGTCCGAAAATGTCTAATGGAGAGCAGAAATCTAAAAAGCCCTTGCCATTCTGTACAGAACATCAGTCAATCTGCTGACTCCAGGTTATTCGATTACTTTTCTTATCAACATCAGGTTAAATTCAGTGAAAAGACCTGTTATCTCTTCTCTACTATTATAAAAATGTTATGAAGCCGTATCTGTACATTGAAGATATTTAAAAAAAAAACACTTGGTTGTGTCTAAGGATGTGTCTGTCCTTTTGTCTGCTTGTCCGAGCATCAAAAAAAACTGGTGCACCGGATCTAATGGGGCTTCCATTTCTCGACAGCACATTTCTCGATCGAATAGATCCGAAGTTACAATTAAAAAAAAAAAAACATTTAAAAATAAGAATTTTTTAAAAGTTCGAACTACAGCGAAACATAAACATCAAATATCATATAACGGGTGGTCCAACATACATATGTTATTTTGACACTGATATCTTTTTCCCGCTCGAAATTTTAACTATCAATCAGTATTATAGCTCCGCAGAACGAAATGAATTACTTTACGCTTGAACAATGTTGGGAAGTTCTGAGTTACCCAAACAGTGCGTTTATTAAAAAGAAGTTTTGTCCGAAATGAAGAACCCACTGCGGCTGCTGTACGCAGGTTTGTGAGACTGGTATGCTTGCAAACAACACTCACCGTCCCCGCTCAAGTGGTAGTGGACTGTCTTCCAAATCGGAAGGTTCGGTGTTCTAATCCCAGCCTTTCGGGCGAGTAAGAAAAAGATGAGTAGTTGACTAGAAACCAACAACAAGCCAACCTCCACTAAGCATTTAGTCTCCCCATTAAATGTTGGTAGCCACCTATGGAGCGAAATAACCTCTGAGCCCAAACAACTTTCTCTCTCTCTCTATCCCATTTTCCAAAAAACTTAACACGTGCTCAGGCACTTTAAGTGTATCCATACCCACATTAGTGTTAAGTTCTCTTTAAAAAAAAATCCAGGAACATCGACTCACCATCGTCTCGCCATCGATCAAAACGCATTCACCCACCAGCCTTAGGAGAGTTTTGCACAAAGATCTCGGATTATTCCCAGAAGTCCAATTGACTCAGCGATTGAAGGTATTCGCTTCGTTATTGCTTCTCAGTTTTGGCCTTACAGCAGCTCGAATTGGTTGTGAAATTTACTGAAAAATATTTTTGTCTGACGAGGCGCATCTAATCTCGGCTGCTATGTTAATAAACAGAATTGTGGGCATAAATTGAAGACTTGGACTTGGACGATGTTTGGTTTTAGCACGACAGCCAAGCACGAGCCAAAAAATAGTCAACAAGGTCTTAGAAAATTGGGTTGACATGATCACTACTGCGAAGTTAGCTGAGGCAGCCACATGAATGAAATCGTATTCCATAGCTAATGGGAATGTTCGCTTTTTCTAATATATTTTATTTTATTTTTGAAAAGAAAGTGTTCGTACCACACTGCATATAACATATATACATGTGCACGCTCTCTCTAAAAAACAAAAAAAGTTTTTGTTTTCACTGCTAACCGGCTCATCGGTTTCAATTATCTTCGCTAGGTTATAATTAGATTTTGTAATGTAAATAAATCTACTAATATTAATCGTTTGGGATAATATAGAGAAATAAGTGATATCTTAAAAATTATTGTTTGGTCTAGCTCTTTACAATTAAATCGGATACCCTGATGTCCAAATGTAAAAAAAAAAATTCAAATTATTTAATTTAATAGTTTATGAATCTGGTCGAACCCGTCCAACTTCCCTGCGCATGAGCTGGAGTTAAAAGTTGAAACGGGTCTATGCAGTGGGACTCTGTGTCGAAAAAACAACTAAGGCACGTCAAAGAAGTCACAATCTTAAACGGATGTGGCCACTTATATTATGATTTCATCTCGTGAATTCATCTAATTCGCTCTATGTAACATAATTTCCCTTTCCACCTCAAACTCCGATTTCCAGTCGCCCTCTGCTTCGCCATGACCATCAAAAGGTCACAGGGGCAGACGCTAAAGAGGGTCGGCAAAGACCCCGGAGTACCTTGCTTCTCCCACGGTCAAGCCTAGGTCGCCTGTTTGAAGGTCAGTGGCTCTTCGAGTTTCATTATTTACGCTCCCGAGGACCAAACAAGTTAGGTTTGTTTTGATTTCCTCCGGTAAGCAGAGGAGTGAATTCACTGTTCACTGAACACTGTAAATTGGCTGTTAGTGACGCAAAACCTGGAACCAGCGAATTAAAAATACTAATGTAAATTCATCAAAAATTAGTTAAACACTTATTCTGGATTTACCTTTGTAAAACAAGCGGCAATTAAGAACTTAACTCTTAAGAGGATATGAGGCATCTTTATACTAAAACTAATCACCTTACATGATTTTAGTTCACTGCACAAATTTTTGTCCTTCGGGCCTCCGTCCGCATTGTACGCCGGACCGTCCGATTGAGAAACCAATACACTGCCACTTGCGCCACGGCCATCTATTAAAAGTCTTATTCATTATAAACCTATATAATATTCTGTGTAATATTCAAGCGTCAGAGACCTTTTATTAATTATTCACTATAATATAATATAAGCTAGTTCTTAATGAAATTTTAAAAATCATCATCGATCAGATTGCAGCTTAAAATTTTTATTAAACAATTTTTAGCTAAGGAAATTTCATAAAAAAAAATATTATGACTATATTATAGTGTAAGTCGTACATTATTACATGTATGTATGTACTTCTTTACTACGATGAATCGAATAGCATTAAACTGAAACCTGGTGATAGAGTAGTTCCGCTTTTAATTCTGATGAGGTATATGAAAGTTCATAATGAATTAATACCTATTGATTCTTTATAACTAATATTTCATGACATGATTATTATAAATAGAATAGACAGCTAAACTTACGAATTTTGAAGAGTATTAGCTAGGTAAAATGAATATAAAACTCTACTCTCCATTAATAGTGAATTAGTAAGAATGAAATGTATTCTATTTATACAGATAACGCTTCCAATCAGTAAATGTTGAGTTCAATGTAGGTACTACATACAACCGTATACTCGGAATAAATAAAAAAAAAACTATTGATACACTTTTTAATGCAAATGTCTGTTATATACTTGACCATTTTAGTCATTATTTCATAATTAAATTCGATGTCAATAACAATAATGAAAAACATATTAAAACTGCAGAGCAGCGTCGTCGATATGCTTGAATTTCTCCATCCACTGATATTCTCTTTGATAAATACATGATTTCTCCAACAAGTTAAGAAAAACTCATAGAAAGAAGCACTAATTCCTTTCTTTATTGTATACAACATTTTTAGCTGCTAATGACAAACAGATTAGTAAAATTGTATATATGAAGATATATTGTTGTAGCTAAATAGGTAGGCTTACCGAATTATCATCATTTACTTTGTGATATCCTGAAAAAATATAAAAAAGATGTATTAACTTATATATTTTTAAGATAAAGATTAAACTTATATTCCAAAAATGACGTATGACAAGTTCGGACTCTTCGTCAGCATTTTTTTTTTTTTAATAAACATGCCGATATTTTTACTATGGCAGGGTGATTTTTAGCACTGGGCTTCATTTTATCCAATCTACTGAGTAGTCTCTACTGATACTCACAGATATTCAAAGTTTGGAAAATCAGTACATCTCAGAAAACCGTTCAATTAGCTATTTTCTCCCATCATCTAGTGCTGGTTATCACCTTTAATTTATTTCCATGCTAGATAAACAGATACAAAATAATAGGAAAATAGATATACATAGATGTAACTCCAGGAGACTACGAATTGAAGGGATAACATAATTCGAATACTACTACCACCTGCTTAAGATATACTGCTGAATCGTTTGAATATAATTCTCTTGTTTTTTCACTAAGGACTGGAGCATAAATTGCGGCTGCAAAAAAGTAGGTTTATATTGGCCATCTGGTAGTGGTAACTGTGAGGCTTAGACTTGTTTGAATACTAGTATAACACCCAATATAATTGCCTATGGAAATTCAGGAAATAACACAAGGACAAGAAGAAGACAAAAATTAAGAAAAAACAAACAGATAACATAAGGTTAATAAACATAAGGTCAATAAAAATAATATTAGCAAACGAATTCATAAAAAAAAAATTATGAGAAATGTACGTGGATGTTAGTATGCCTAATAACTCCATGTAAAACCAACACCTTGTGCTATACTTCGAACCTGATATGAAGAGCAGTGGCCCTTAGTTAAGTTAATTTTTTCGAAGAAATTCAAGCACAAATCTTAGCCATTAATTTGATATGTAATATCAACAACTGTCCGTTAACGAAATATTCATGAAAAAATGGGGGCCTTTGAGCCTTTGAGCCCATGAACAATTTAAATTAAAATTTTTGACATTTTTTTCAGAATCGCAACATCAATCGTAAATTATAATCAACTTGTTAATTTCGGCTAATTTCTATAGACAAATGGAAAACAATGAAGCTATTCCAGTTAAAATACACGGTATGAAATAAATGCACAAGATAGAAGTGTTTTCCTGTCATTTGACTTCCTTCATATTTGTGCGAATTTTACGAACCTTGTAAGCCAATTGCAGAGAGACAAAATTACATACCCTGATGACATTGACTAGCTGGCGACAAAAATGGGTTTAGTTTCTTCTGGGATCAATATGATATAAGTATGCTGTCAACGCACAATGTAGAATATTAAATGAACAGCTACAAATTTGGAGCATTTTGTCTACCTCCGCATCGCTTTTAAGTCTGATAATAGCATATCATCAGAAATCAAGCAAAGATTTTCATTTGATAAGAAAGTTCAATGCTTTTTTTTTCTCTCAACACCTACAAAAACAAACTTTTTTTCCTTAATTGTGTAATACGTTATTTATTGAAATACGACTAACTGAATTGTTTTTAAACTATGTTGTAGGAGTTCAAATGTTACAAAAATTTGCTGAAAAACTATAATTTCGATTTCTCTTAGATGAAGGTAGTGTACTACATATCTGAACGTATCTGATACAGTTTCACTTTATAATAGTAAAACAAGTATTATACATAATAACCGAAAAAATATTCGAAAAAGTCAAAGTCAAAAGTTAAAAATGACTCACATTTAACTAGAGCACCCTTTTGTACGAGTAATTATGAAGCCAGACGAAAAAATTTATGCAAACGTATTTTACTAGCATAGCCAATTAAGGAAAGGGAGAAATCATTTGGTTGATTGCAAAGAATATATTGTACAATAGATACATATATTTTATTTTTTTCTTCATCCAATCTACCATTTCTACTTTTTCTCTGTGGAAACAAAAATAAATTGAAAGAAGCTAAAAGAGCTTCTTAGAGGAAAATATTGAGTGATAAGGACATAAGAACCAATCAGGTTAATTGATTTAACGGCTAAATCCTCATTCATCAAAAATACTTCCTTTGCTTTTAGTGTGATAGTGTATCCTTAGCCAATTCATCATAAATACATCACAATGGAATACAATATTGCCAGTTGCGCGTCCTTTACGCTTTTACTTTGTAGTTGCAATTTTGCTGTGAACCTCTGGGGACAGAAGAGAATATGCGAATTAAATAGTTCATTGCAACTAATTTTGGGCAACATACGAATTAACATACAGCGAAAAAAAGTTAGACAGAAGTTTTTCGATGTGATTATTCTTAAAAGCCTGTTATCGATTGGACCGACATGCGTGGCGTAGTGTGATAAATGATTTCATTTAACGAAAATGTACGAGTACATACGAGTATTTGAGTGTAGAATTGGCGTCAGCAAAGCATAAGAATTTTTTGGGAATATAATATAAAACATTTTTGGAACTTAAATTAAAATCGTGGCATTTTTTTATGCAATATTATAAATTAAACGTTAGTTATTGTACAATGATATCTAAGTAATTTACTATTTCAAAAATTTAGTCAGAGGAGGAATCTCAATTTAATCCCTTCAGAGTTTCATATGTAGGTTTAACTTTATGCCGTTTATGAGCGTCAGCGTCATTTTTCCAAACTAGCAAAAATCGACAATTTCAAACACAACTCATACCAATTTCATTTATTTTTATTCTGCCAAATTTAAGAATTCAATCAGCTTTAACCGTAAACTTGGTTATTGTATAATTTATTGAATCGTCAAATTATTAGCCGCTCTTTCGAGCATTTAGTATAGAAGTCTGTCTCAGAAATATCGCGTTGATCATTGTATTCCAAAGCCTGCCAGAGTAATCGTAATCGAGTGGCGTGAAATAGCCAATCCACTAGTCCATTTCGCAATATAATGTTGTTGTTGAGTCGAGTCCTCAGTAAATCAATGGTTTCGTGAGCAGTATGGTCTTCCTGCTGGATATTGTTTAGATCTATGTCGTCCATGTTTTCGGAGAAATAATACCCGTCATTGCACAGAAATGTCATTGACTTAACCGGAGCCCTAGCCTCATATTTGCAATAACAAGAACCTATGTTACCATCAATGTACATCTGTATAGACCACACTAAACAAAGCACTTCTCTGGGTGTTATTTAGTCTCTTATGGATTTGCCTCACCTTAGAAACTGTGGTTTTGCTTATTCTCAAATCCATTGAGCCAAATTCGCGAACTTCGGCGTTAAGTTTCTGCACCAGGTGGATCTTAGAGCGATATACCACCTTGATCAATAAGTTCGGAATAACCACAGTGTGGCACTCCCATTGTTCCGATTTGAGTTCTGTTTTTTTTTTGTTAAGTTGGTACATCTGTTGTTGACATCCCCTCTAAATCATAACTTGACATTTGCAAAAGTTACGTAGCCAAGAGTACATCTATATCTGTGTGTGTTGGCGATTTTTAACAATTTTAGAAATGGTTTTAAATTTGCAACAACGAACTTGTATTAAATTTTGCGGATTTAATAGTGCGCGAACGGTGGAAATGTTGGAAATGTGTTTCGGCAACGATCTCTAAAGAAAACGGTCGTTTACCAGTGGCACGAGCGGTTCAAAAGTGGTCGTGAGTCAATCGTAGATGATGAACGCAGTGGCAGACCATCGACACCGAAAAACGACGAAAACATTGATGGATTAAAAGAAATGTTGGTCAATACCCGCAAATTAACCATCAGAGACATACGAGTAGCAGAGGACTTGAACATTGCCTATGGATCCGTCCAAGACATTTTGGTTAATGATTTGGGTTTCCGTCGTGTAGCAGCAAAGTTGGTGCCAAAAGACCTCAATTTCAAAAAAAGACCGTGTTGACGTCGCAAAAGATCATCTCTTTGCGAGGCTGAATCCGATCCCACATTCATCAAAACGATCATTATACGGCTCATATAGTCGTGGGTTTATGAGTACGACACGCAATACAGACATCAGGTAAGTGAATGGTGTTCACCAAATGAGCCGAGACCAGCCATTTACCACAGCTAGAGCTAGGCGGGAGAAACGGAGTCTGCCGTTCTTCCTGGTGCAGCTCAGTCCCGAAAGTCGTCTGGATAGTCTAAGGAGTATCAATGTCCTAGACTACCAGGTGGTTCACTGGGAAAAACTAAAAAGGAGCGAAGGCGTTATACAATGCGTTCGCTGCCAGAGGTTCGGGCACGCCGCGTCGAACTGCCAAATGCAGCCTCGATGCGTGAAGTGCGCTAAGAACCACAGTTCCGAGGAGTGTGCTCTGGGTGTTGACGGAGCATCCGATAGATCGAAGTTCTCGTGCGTGTTATGTGGAAACGTGGGACCCGCAAACTATCGGGGTTGTCCTAAGTTCGCTGACATTAAGAAAGCAAAACTGGCTCGGCAGCAGAAGGTGGAGGTCAAACGTTCACCTCTTAGATTTCAAACACCAGCCGTCACGTCCCAAATTTCCTACGCCCAAATGGCGTCAGGTAGGGGGGCTACGGTACAGCAAGCGACTGTTGCTTCTCCGGCGCCAATGCCGAGAACAACGGAAGCTGCACCTAACATGCTAGCCATCTTGCTCGCAATCCAAGGGCAGATGGCTCAGCTGCAAAAACAGGTGCAAGAACAGGCCAAGCGGGTGGACCAGATTTACGCGCTGCTGCCAGGCCTAACGCAACACATGTCATAATGGGTACGCACATGGTGGAGCAAACTTTGAAGGTCCTTGCGGTGAATGTTAATTCACTGATTAGGATCGAACGAAGAGCCGCGATGTTTAAATTGCTACAAGACCAAACTTCTGATGTGCTTTTCGCTAGCGAAACCAAGCTAACCGATAATCACAAACTGGAGTACAATAATTATATTATTAGAAGAAGAAACCGGCCCAGATCCAAACGTGGAGGTGGTGTCGCGATCTTCATTAAAGAAGGTATAAAATTTCACAGAGTGTACAAGGGAGTGTTGCGCAGGTTCCGGGTGTTGGAGGCAGTTGTCATTTACATTCCGCTTCGCAGTGGAAAGCGGCTGTACTTGGCCTCTGTTTATGCACCTGAGGCTTCACAATCCACCCTATTTATTACAGAGCTCGACACGCTTTTTCGACTTCTGAGGCTGGAATCGGGGGAGAATTATTTTATAATCGGCGGGGATTTCAACGCTAGACACAGAGATTGGGGAAATAATTTGCCAAATACTAGAGGGAACCTACTACTCGATTGGTGGGGTCAGCACGATGTCATGTACAGACTCGGTCTTAAAGCGACGGATAACCCGTCGTTTCCCAGAGGCGGGTCTTATTTGGATCTACTGCTGTACGACGAACGTATACGACTGACAGGTACGAATTTACAGACGCTAAACTGTCTGCGCATATTCGTGTATGACAGCGACCATTGCGGTTTTAGCACCGAAATTACAGTTCCCAACGAAATTGCGGAATTGGAGGAGTTTGTCCAAAGATATTCTTACAACTACAGTAGGACTCGATGGACGCGCTTCTCCGCAACCTTGAACAGAGCGCTCTCCTCGTACACGCGCCACCCACCGTCCAATAGGAATTTGTCAAACGAGGAGATCGACAATTACCTAAACCAGATGGACGAGACAATTAAACAAACTATGGACACTACAATACCGCGGTGTCGACGTACGACTAACGAAGACCTGTTCCGCAATCCTACTATTGACGCACTGCACCGACAGAAGAGTAGACTTCTGTCAAGACTCAAAAACTTGTACAGACAGTTAACTGACAGACAAGATCCGGAGATTAGGACGCTGAAGTCGTCGATTAAAAATGTGCAAAAGTTAATAAAAGAAAATTACAGAATTGCTGTAAACTCATATTGGAACAACAAGGTTCGGGCTGTAAACACCAGCAACCCGAACATGTTTCCGCAAATCAATAAACTATTTCGGAGAAAAAAACAAAACGACATTCAGTGTCTTAAAATAGCCCGGACATCAGAAAACGAACGGTTACTGACAATAGCAGGTATTGATCCAAATGAAGCCGCTGACGATGACGACTTCTTTGTGATCGAGGATCCGCAGGAGAAGGTTGAGACCATAGGGGCGACTTTCCAGGAAGTATACAAGGCCATTGATACCATTGGCCCTAATTGCGACCTGGACAGTCGCGTCTTGGTACACGACTTCTGCATTCGAAATGAAATAGGGAACTGGCGATCCGAGGGCTCTGGTTTCACCCGGTTTAGCGACGAAAATATGGCAAATAATGTCATTGCCAGAGAAGGTGACCTACCCCCGTTCATTTCGAAGCAAAAACTCCGTGAGATCTTCGACACAATCAGGGCTAAGAAGTCAGTGGGGACCGATGGTATTCCGAACATCGTGCTTCGACATCTTCCTTTAGAAACGGTGGACATTCACACCATGCTGTTTAATAATGCAATGAATAATGCACATTATCCAGCGCATTGGAAAACGGCGGTGGTTCAACCTATCCCCAAAAAGGGAAAGGATATATCCAATCCGGCGAATCTCCGGTCGATAAGTCTCCTTTCGAATATCAGTAAGGTTTTTGAAAAGGTAATCAATAGAGCTCTGTCTAGGTGGGTTGAGGACAAACATATAGTTCCGGATAATCAATTCCGTTTTAAGGCCGGACATGATATCTCACATGCCGCGTCTAAACTGGTTTCTGATATCCAATGGAATAAAGGCAAAAAACAATGCACTGGTGCCTGCCTTGTTGACTTGGAGAAGGCCTTCGACACCGTATGGTTAGAGGGTCTTTTCTATAAGCTGACTAGGCTGGGGATCAGTAAACCACTCTTGTACATTCTCTATAATATGCTAACCAACAGACAGTTCATCGTGAAAAATGGCGATGTGACTTCTGTTGGAATATTTCAAATTAAAAATGGTCTTCAGCAAGGCGCGGTCAATTCGCCGATCCTATTTAACATTTATACAAGCGACTTGATAGGTTCACTTCCCCATACTATTGCGTACGCAGACGATGTGATAGTGTACAGAACAGGTTCAAAAATCGAGGTCATTAATACTCTCTTGCAGCGTGACTTCGATAAGATAAGAGGATTTTGCGATGACTGGAAGTTGAAAATCAACTTTCAGAAGTCGGAAACCATTCTCTTTAGGACGCCGTTGTCTGGAGCCTCTAGGGATACCAGAAAAAATTGGCGAAAGTTCTCAATCATTGGACAGCACGGACAGCCTCTTGCCTGTCGAAATGTAGTCAGATACCTTGGGATCTGGCTAGATCAGTTTCTGTATTTTGGCAAAAATGTAGATGCTGCTCTGGCCAGAGCTAAAGCTGCTTTTGCCCTTACAAAGAGACTGTTTTATAGCAGCCAACTCGATGTGAGGGTAAAGGTAATCTGTTACATGGCCCTTATTAGACCCATGCTGGTATTTGGTTGTCCCGTGTGGTTCAATGTACGAGCAAGCTTAATGGAAAAGATTCGGGTGTTTGAGAGGGCTTGCCTTAGGGCTTGTCTTCGCTTGTACAGAACACCAGAGTCGGAGTACAAGAAATTTTATCCTAATGAGGTCCTTTACAATAGGGCGAACCTAATACGAGTGGACAACTTCGTAATTAAGCTGACTCGAAGGCACATTGCAAGAGCAATGACCTCGATGAATAACCTGATATCTGGGGCTTACTACCCCAATTACCTTTACCACGAGAGTGTGCGATCTGACGGCTTCGTTCCACCGGAAGCATTCCTCTACCTAGATCAGAAAGGGTTGATCCAGGATATATCAGCGGTCCCGTGAATCTTCCATGTCGCTCGGATAGCTGGGGACAGGCGACTCAACTACAACAGAGACGTCGCACATGGCAGTGTGGATCGACTCAGGTTCAGTAGGGCGGTGGGGAATCGTGATAAGAGGGATGTCGTTCGGCAGCACCAGCATTTCTGGTGGTTGAATGACGGAGAAGATGTTTCGTCGTCGTTTCCGTCAATTACGGGCCAGCCTCACTTATGAGGCAGAGCTGACCAATCTATTTGCTCAGTAAATAGCGATGGCCAGCTTACATAGGTTTAGGTTAGCATTTAAGTAATATATGCATGTGTTAGTGTATATAAAGGTATATCCTAACATATGTATATTATTCTGTATAATGTCTAAGTGTGTTTATGTGTATTTTGTGTATGTAGGTTAAGTAGTCTAAGGTTGTTTTTAAGTTAGATATTAAGTTTTTATAAAAAATAAAAAATTGTTCATATGCTAAGTTTTTGTAATCAATTTTTTTTTCTTAGCCCTAAGTATATAAAATAAATATTTCGAAATAAAATGTAAATGAAGTCGAAATACATAGATATAAGAATTTAGAGTAGCTTAGAGTGCCTGTGTGGGGCCAGTAAGTTAGTATAAGGTTGTTAAGTAATTTTAAGCTAGCATTTAAGCATTTTTTGTTAGTATGTAAGAGTTATTGATTAAAAAATAAAATGCGTTTAAAACTAAACTAAAAAAATGAGCCAAGACCAAAAAAATCACGTCGTTTTCAGTCAAAAAAGAAGACAATGCTCACGGTTTTCATGGATTACAACGATGAAGTGCATCATTAATTTTTGCCAGAAGGCCAGACAGTAAACAAAGTGTATTATTTGGGCGTTATGAGACGTTTGCGTGAAGCAATTCGCCGAAAGAGACCAGAATTGTGGGCAGAAAACTCGTGGATTTTGCACCATGAAAACGCATCGTCGCACAATGCCATCATTATTCGTAATTTTTTGACGAAAAACGTAAAAAAATACCATCCAGCAGCCACCGAATTCACCGGCTTTGGCTCCCTGTGACTTTTTTCTGTTCAATCGAGTTAAAAAACCATTATGGGGAACGCGTTTTAGCAGCCGAGAGGAAGTAATGGAAAAATCGCAGGAAGCACTGATGGACATACCGAAAACCGAATATAAAAAATGTTTCGAGGATTAGATCAAGGCATAAGTGTGTTGCAGTCGATGGGGATTACTTTGAAGGGGACAATATAGATTTAGATGAATAAACTTGTATTTTTAATTTTCTGAATAGATTACGGGAACTTTTTGATCAATGTGGTAAGCCAATATCTTTTTGCAAAGCATAATGGACAGACGATGGTCTAATTGTAGCGATTGACACTGAATTGACAATCCAGACTCACAGGGGGTACAGTCTCATCTGCATATATATACATTAAATTAATGTTTTTCTGACTTTACGTTATATAGAGTGAATGTTGTATGAAATTTATCCTCATAATGAAGATAAAAATAATCATATAATCTTCCACACATTTTGCAAATTGAAGACCGATTTTCAAAATAAGTTTGGGTGGTGTAGAAGCATTTGTCTGGTGTTTGTTTACTCATGATGATGTTTGCTACATAATAAAGAACATAAGTGTCAAAGAACTGTCAAAAACGACAGCATGACTTCAACATAATCCCTATTATAAGATCTATCAGGAGAAAAAAAATGAGGAAACTCCTTTATATACAATACAATCACACAAAGACCCTGAAATATCTAGCTATTTACTTAGCAAAATATTTGAACTCAAAAATGTACTACGGCATCGTCAAATCAATAAAATATACATTCAAGAAACCAAGAAGCGACATGCCAGGAACAGCGCATGCGCTACTTACATGGAATGAAGTTCCCACCGCATTGACCGCTGTACTCCTATATAGGACCGTAAGGGCATGAACAATTATCAGTTGGCTAATAACTATAAACTGCTATAACAATTTAACATTCCAATTTGAGTATCGTTAGCGCTGCACTTAATCACATATTGCAGCGGTGGACACCAAACCCAGATGAAATACCTTCTATGCTAGAATAACGCGAAATGGTGAGCAAGAGATTCAAAAGTGAATTAACAAGTCAGCACCGAATTTTTCGTGAAAAAATCTAACGAACGCCGGGATCAGTCGAGAAAACAGACTAGCACAACTTGAATACGCAAAATGTAAAGGTTGTAAACAAGGAGGTGTTCTTTCACCGCTCTTGTGGTCACAGGTCATCAATGACCTACTGGTAAAACTTAGTAATCTGGACAATCAAACAATACGATATGCCGACGACTTAGTCATAATACGTTTGCTATAAGATGCAGACGCCTCTAAAGGGAGTAAACGACTGAAGTGTTGGACAAAATCTATCAATCAACCCCAAGAAAGCTATACTTGTTTTCTTTACTCGTAAGAGAAATCTGAGTCTTGACCAGATCTCACTTAACGATACAATGATTGTGTACTCCAATGAAGTAGAATATCTAGGAATAGTTCTCAATAAAAAAATAAATAAATTGTAACTCAGATATTATTAATAAAGCCACGTGGACTTGCCGTCGTATGTATTGCAAGACAATAACCTCAAAGGTCGCCCATTGGATATATACTATGATGATGTGACGTACTCATCAGTAGATCAAATGAATCTTCTCTCCGAAATCCCCGAATTTTAAGTGATCTGCGCGATAAACGACCGCTTATCTAAGACTCTGTGCTTCGGCAGAAGGAGAGGGTTCAATATACGAGTATTGTAATCCCAAGCCGAGAAACATGGAACTACAAAAACCCAACCTTTAGGATATTAAGTGGTATACAGACGGACCAAATGTGGACACCGCAGTGGATGTTGGTATATTTGGTCCAAACACAGTGTATTCCTAGCGAAAGTCTTATCCTCGATAAGAATGAAGGGGCGGACATCCTTCAACGGTTCGGCTGTTTCTTTCATCGGCCTTTAGCCGTTCTGTAATGTTCCGAATTCAGGGATTAACTCAACAATAAGGAGTTAGGAGAACAAAATATGTATATCCCATTAGGAAAACATCCAGCCATCTTACGCTTCCACAATAAATGTAAAGAATCCCTACAATTACAAAGGGATGATAAGACTGGTTGGATTTCTAACCGGCACTACCACCTTCGATATCAACTACACAAAATTGGCCTTATTCACGAAACTGAGCAAAGACAACGCATGGGAGACTACGAAACTTCCGAAAATATTGTATGTGAATGCATGGCTTTAAGTACCTTAAAGATATAACACTTCGTTAGAGAAATTTTAATCCCTGGGAAATTCTCAAAATATCCACCTGCAAGATTCTAAATTTCATCAAAAGAATCGAGCCTCTCTTAATACTGACTTTGAGGTAAAATTAAAAAATTAAATAAAAAATATAGTACAATAGAGTATATAATAGAAAGCCTATATTATGGTATGTACCTGTGTATTGTCTATTATTGTAGTGGTTTATTCATAAAGGTATATGATATCAGAATACTCGTAAATAATACAGAATAATACTTCAACACTTCCCCCTTTCGAGAGACATAGAAGGTTACATATATTCATAGCTCCCCGAAATTTAACAAATCGTTCTATCGGTAGGGCTTTAGTGAAAATATCTGCTATCAACAGTTTAATATTTTAAGTCAGAACACTTTTCATTATATTTTTCCCGAATAAAACGAAGTCTTACGTCAATGTGTTTGGTTCTATCATGAAATTCTGGATTGCTAGCTTGATTATTATCCGCGTACAAAGTTAGTTAGGAAATAAATCTTAGAAAAAGGATGGACATCATATCAGTTGTGGTGGTGGTAGATAAAGTTGTGCAGTGCTGCTCTTTTGACGACCAAGATACGGGATTTTCATCTAAGCACAACACATATCCACCGTCTTGTCGCAACATCACCAGCATTGCATCATTGCCTCACTAATGCAAGACAAAGAGAATACTGTATTCCTTTGTCGGTTTAAGGTACCTAAAAATTCGCTGTACTGTTTTGATGTGTTGATTTGTTGGTTTGTTGGTTTGTTGGTTTGTTAGTTTATCCAAATATCTACTGACGATACTAATTGAAAAAGCTATGTCTGGCTTTGTTGCAAACGTCATATACATGAGGTTTCCTACTGCTTCACGAACAGGGGAAAATGGTGAGCAATGTGTATCATCAGAAGAAGAGTCCAACTTAATATTGACTTCATATGTGTAGAAACTTGACATAATTCCGAAATTCTAAACTTATTGAGCATCTACATAACTAGATTGGTTTAACAATATCAATCCATCTGCATTGAATGTTATCTGAAGACCCAATTTTCATCTCGAAGATTCTTTGAAGTTCAGCAATCAGTTGCTTCGCGTCCTTTACCTCACTTATGGCTATTAAACCATCATCAATGCACAAAGCAAGAAGAATTCTTGTATTACCCGGATGAAACTCGGATATGCATGGATCTGCTTTACACTCACTGAACCCCAGTTTTTGAGAATGGAAAGAAAATTGTTAACTCCATCATCCGTGTAAACTTTTGAGTAATTTACACACTCTTTAACAGTTGTCGTCGTGCGAAGGAGGTTGAGAGTCATGTCAAACTGTTTAAATGAATTTTTTTGTTGCAGCTATTGATAGATTCGCACGAATTGAAATGCCTCTTTCTAGTTATCTGCTCATTTTGACTCCAACACATTAACGTCGCTCAATGGTTTTTAGCTTGCATGCAAGCAAGCTATTTTCAGAATCCCTTGATTGGCTTCGAAGTCTTTGCATCTTCTGACGTCTGCATATTAATACCCGCAAGGCGTTCTTTATCGCTTTAAGTTGTTCACATTTTAAGCCATTAGCTACGTTTTCCTCGGCACTTGCATCATTTTCCTTATAATGAACATTTGGGTTTGTAAATTCACGAGGAACTAAACTCAGTTGAATATAACATCTCTTGACTCTTTGATTCATTGAGCTGTTTATGCCAAGTACGAAACCCCTTCTAGGCCTTGACTTGTTGTCCCACTTTCTTCGATTTTTCTTCGGTATATCGACGAACACCTCACAGCCAAAAGTTCTAGGACCGCTCTTGTTCGCTGCTTCTGGATACTACAGATCAAAGGGAATCTTTTCTTTACAGGGCTAGGGCCCGAAACGATTTATAAATAGTGTTTACTGCATCAGACCATAGTCGAATAGAAAGATTCTTCGCGTGAAGTAAAGTCCTAGCTATCCCAGTAATAAATCGGATATCTCTCTGTGCATCCCTTTTATTCTGGAGTATAGAAAACAGTAGTCTGGTTTTGGATTCCTTGTTGGTCGAGTATTGCTTCCACCTGCTCGTTTTTATATTCAAGGCCGTTGTCTGATCTAAAAACTCTCACATTGAAATTCAATTCAATTTTAACACTATTCAGGTATTTCTCGATTAGCGATGGCGCTCTAGATTTTTCTTTGATGAAGAACACTTTTCTGAAATTAGAAGAATTATCTTTGAATAGTCAGAAATACCTTGATCCGCCAATGGACTTTTCCTGCATTGGCAGCATCCATGTCCCATGCTTTCGGCTCTTGATGAGCTTGTTTCAAAGCATAATCCATCCATTTTTTCATGAGCACACGCGTCACAGAAAATATATTGATTATCAATAAAATTTATGCCGTTCACCTTAAGAACACTTGCTTGCTGAACAAAAAGATAACCCAGCCTTTGATGCCACGTTTCAATAGTTTCTTCTTCTGTTGCGAAGTTTGTATAATTACTCGTCACTTCATTTGCTTCAAAAATTAATTATACACAAAAGATTGTTTATACCAATCTTGGTGATTAATGGCACGATTAATCCATTCATCGAAATTTCACATTTACTGCTGTCTGAGAACAGCCTGTAGTTTTATCCAGAGTACTACCTGACGACAACATGTTGACTTCTATCTCCGGAACATAATAAACATCTGTCAAGCGCTTCTGTTTCTAAGAATTTCTGTTAAATGGCATAATCTTAATTTCACCTTTTCGGGTACGCCATTACCGCTGTATTTTTATCGATAGTTACTGCCATCGGAGTGGCCATCTTTTCATATAAACTGAACCCCTCGCGATCAAATGTCTTGTGCTGTGTCGCACCTGAGTTCAAGAGCTATATATTTGCACCAGCCACTTTTTCAATGATGAATGCCGAGTCACAAAGCGTCAGTTTTTTCTCCAGTGTCCGAAATGGTTGCACTGAAAACATTTACTGTTTTTCTTAATTTTCTGATGACTGTTTTTATTAAGATTGGCTCTAGCTTACCCCTCTGCATGATTAAAGATATCTCACTATTATCATTGTTAGAAGAAGAGAAGCATAGAAGGCTAATTGCTGCGTGTTTCTTCCACGATTAAACGGGATGTAAGATATTGCATTTTCTGCAGATCTCCTGAGGTGAATTCCCATGCGCTGAAAACATATGAGAAGTCTTTCGGTGATGTCATTAATATCCTCGTAGTATTCATGGTATGGATTTCGAAACTGTTTCTGCTGTGCAAGACTTTCGCTCTGCTACCAAAATTGGCGAAGAAAACTTCTATTTGGAACTTCATATAACATACAATGCAGATGGACCTGCATGGCGATTGATCGGGAAACTACTAACTGCCTATATCATGGATTGGGCCAGTAGTGCAACAGTCAAGTTCGTAATGTAGTGCTTGCTTTACCTCCTCGTGGTGGCCCCGAGCAACTGCATGTATAAATCCTTATACATGTAGGCTAAAATTGCAAGTGCGAGATCGTTTAGAGTATTACGTCTAGACTAAGTAACCTGGGCCAGCAATCCGCATTACCGAAATTCGCCCGCTACGGAAACCGAAACAATGCCTCCGATAAGGACTGATAACTCGTTGACGACTTTTGGCTATTGTACCCGAACAAAGATTGGTTTCTGGAATGTGAAGACGCTCCTTGACTCACAGAATGAAGGACCTCAGAACGCCAGATTCCTTCAACTTGAACAAGAGTTCATGCGATATAGGCTGGACATATTGGGAATATGCGAGATAAGTTGGTTAGATGCGGGTGAGTACCAGTCCCCAACGCGTAACACTGTACTACTCGGGAGACCAACCGGAAGCCCCCGTGGATATGGAGTTGGACTGCCGTTAACACCCACAGCACGAAGTGGCCTAATCTCCTGGCAACCTCACGGTGATAGGATTTTATCGGCCAGTTTCCGAACTAGAGTACGTCGCGTCACATTTATACAATGTTAATTACGAGCCTACGGATGGTTCGTCTGAGGAAGAAAAGGAGACCTTCTACAACGAGTTGGGAGCTGTATTTAATGCACCACCCAACGGCGAGATGGTCATAGTTATAGGGAACCTGAATGCCAAGGTAGGCAGCGACAACGAAGGGCTCAAACATGTGATGGGACGTCACGGACTAGGCAACCGCAATGATAACGGCGAAAGATTCGTTGACTTTTGCAACGCAAATCACCTTGTCATAGGTGGCATCATGTTTGAACAAAAAGCCTGCCATAAAATCAGTTAGGTGTTAACTGGCAGGCAAGCAACCTCCAACTAAATTGACCATTCTGCCATCAGTCGCCGTTTTACAAGCTGTCTTCTAGACGTCCGAAACAGAAGAGGAGCGGACATAGAGTTGGTACGAGATCACCATCTTATGATAGCGACTGTCCAATTACGCACTGTTGCCGTTCGACGATCTAACGAGACGAGAATGCCCAGGTTCAACACCGACCGATTAAGAGATCCCACAGTGCGCCAAGAACTAAGGGACCATATCTCACGTGGAGTGGAAACAATCAGCAGCTCACTGCCCACCACCATACAATATTATTAGTATGCTGTGAAAACTGTTTTCACATCAGGTGCAGAAAGGATTGCCGGTCGATGGCAGGGAAGGCATAGGGCGTGGCTTTCCGAGGATACCTAGAGAAGGATCGACGAACGTAAACAGCTTAGAATTCGTATTGCAGCAACTCCAACAGCAGGGAGGATCGAGCCAGAGTCCCTATATCGCATGAAGATGAGAGAAGTGCAGCGTAGAGTGCTTGCTATAGAAGCAGAAGAAGCAGCAGCTAGGTGCGACAGCAGAACCGTTTACAGAATCACCAAATAGCTAATAGGTGGCCGAAACTCTACTCAACACTCAGTAAAAGGCCTAGACGGTTCGTTGGTCATATCGTATGAGGATCAGCTCAAGAGATGGAAGGAGCATTTTGCTTCGGTTTTGAACCGAGTATTCGCCAGCAATATGCACCAAAGTCAGACTGAGGAGTCCGTGGAAAGAAATGCCCGAATTCGCATCACTACCTCCAGTAAGGAAGAGATCATTACCGCGATCAAAGCACTGAAAACCAATGATTCGGTAGGACTTGATGGCATACCCGCAGAGCTTTCTCGAGTTGCGCCAACTGCATCGGCTGAGCTACTGCTCCCACTTGTTGGGAGAACCTGGGAGGCCGAGAGTTTTCCGGATAAGTGGAAGAAGGGAATGATCGTCAAGCTCCCTAAAAAAAAGCAACCTAATGCAGTGCGAAAACTGGAGAGGTATCTGCGTGCTACCTGCTGTGGCTAAGATAATAGCTAGAATTATTTTGGAGCGAATTAAAGAACACCTTGAAGACACACTCGACGCCGAAGAATCAGGTTTCCGCTCTGGATCCTCTTGTGTCGACCACATCAACACCCTGCGGATCATCATCGAGCAGTGCGTTGAATATCGATCGCCACTCCACCTGTTGTTCATCGATTTCGAAAAGGCGTTTGATAGTGTCAATCGGGAATTTATTTGGCGTGCATTGCGCAGGAGAGGTATCCCAGATAAATTATTAAGGCTACGTACGATGGGTCCACATGTCAGGAAAGTTGTCTGAGGAATTCGAAGTCCCAAGTGGAGTTCGGCAAGGCTGCATTCTTTCACCAATATTGTTTTTATTAGTGATCAGCGATATGCTAAATGTGGCTTTACCGATGAGAAATGGAGGAATTCGATGGACTCTTACATCTGAACTCAAACACCTTGACAACACTCACGATGTATGCCTACTATCTTGCAGAATAATGAACCTTCACTAAATGACAGCAAATGTGGAGAGGGAAGCAGACGTCGTTGGGCTAACTCGGCAAAAATAAAAATGATCAGCCTCGGACCGAATTCACCAACTCATACTCGTATATGCATTGCTGGACAAACGGTTAAGAGAGTAGAGAGTTTCCAATACCTTGGAAGTATTGTCTCAGCCTATGGTGGAATCGAACTGGATATAACCGGCCGAATAGGTGAAACGAAATCTGCGTTTGGGATGCTATCTAAAATTTGGCGAATTAATGCAATTAGCTTAAACACCAAGCTACGACTGTTTCGTTTCTACTTTGAGTCCGTGCTGCTATATGGATGTGGTACTTAGACACTACTATCACAAGAAAGCTGCAAACGTTCGTTAATAGGTGCCTGAGTAATATCTTAAGAATTTTCTGGCCAAACCGTATCTCGAATGAACAGCTTTATGAGAGAACCGGCCATGAACCTATTGGCACAACCATACAACGACGAAAGTGGCAGTGCATTGGACACACTTTCCGAAAAGGTGACGGGTCCATAGCGAACCACGCGATGCAATGGAATCCGCTTACTCAAGATGGCAGGATACGCGGCGGTCCTAGAAGTACATGGCGTAGAAGAGTCGAGAGGGAAGCACGGCAACTGAGAAAGAGTTGGGCAGAGCTGAGGCACATTGCCAGAAACCGCACACAATGGCGCGTAGGCGTTGTAGAGGTCCTAGCACCCACAAGGGGATATAGGACATAAGAAAGTTTCTACTCCATGTGAAGCCAATATTAGCTTGGACTGTTCTTCAGATGATACACATAGCTCAGCATTTTTTCCTGTTCGTTAGGCAGTAGGAAACCAGACATAACTAATTTGGGTGGATGTATCATCTTGTGAATCTTTTTCAAAATTGCAAAACCTTTGCCGTAGCATATTAACACAAGTGCTGCTTTTTTGCTCGTACATAGACATAAGTTTAGTTCAAGTTGCTTTCGCAAATGTACACTTAAAGAGCTTGGCCTCCACCTGACCATTGATTAACTTTTGTATCTTCTTGAGTCATGCTGTATTCACCATTAATGATTTCAAATAAATCACTTGCAATTAAAAGATTTTTCACCTGGAACTTGCAAGTAGCCCGCTGGCCTGCGGATTGTAGCTTGTCAATTTTGATAAGCTCACTCTCCATATTCCATCGAAATAGTTTCATGGTGGAAACACACATAAAATAAATAACAAATTCGAATGCGGAACTTAGCAACTTAAACAGTAGATATTTAATGGGTCCCGACTGGCTGGTAGTCGCCATATTGAATTTTGTTATTAATTAATTATTAACTAATATCATGTCTTCAGTGACACTCGCCAGGTTATTTCACAAAATGGTGGCTGGTAGTCGCCATATTGAATTTTGATTAATATCGTGTCTTCAGTGAGACGCGCAAGATTACGACAAATCGATAGATGTAAGAACCATCAAAATTGTCCCACGCGTTTGGTCTCTAGAGTGCCACAAAGGATCAAACATACGTACATATATAGGCTGATAAACACATTACCCTTCCTTTTACATAGCACAGGCGGGTAAAAAGATGGCAGGCTAGTAAAGATGGATTTTAATTGCTGCTCAACCAAAGGATTCGGAGGAGATTGAATCAACCAAAAATGTTAATGACGTCAGAGATGGAAAAGTACGTAATTAGAAATAGGTGCAAAGAATATTTTAATACTTTCCTGAACGAAGAATTTTTGCGAAGAAACGTATGTGTCTCCTACTACAACTCATGAGGAGAAAACATCAGACGAATTTACTGAAGCTAATGCAACGAACAATCGGGGACGTGGAGTCGAATGGGATCACACAATTTCAGAGGTATGGATGAAAATAGGACAATATGGATTTAAAGAAATCGCGATTTCGTGTGAGATGTAAAGTGGTGAGATGTAATCGAATGCCTTCCCATTTCACGGAATAATGGCAAAGGCGACACGTTTTTACATTTACCGGTGGGATAGGTATTTGCTCATTTTAGTAGCTATATAATGTTGACAACGCAACATTATCAATGACCATTTTCAATGAAGTTTTGTGGAAGATTTGCAGAAGATCTGAATATCGTGTACGCGTGAATCAATTTGAATAAAGCTTCCGACTGAATTTGCAGGGATCTGATATAGGGCACTTTGAACTTAAAAAAACGATACGCGCTTACAGATGTGTACAAAAATGTGTCGCAATATGCACGATGATGTTACGAGTAATATAAAAGCACAATTCGCAGGGAAAATGACTGGTGAGCTCGAATTTAAGGATGGAGAAAACCAAAGCAAGGTGCAATGTTACCTTTTAGTATCGTACAAGATTGTTATTGACTTTGACGCAAACGACAAGAAAGCTCATCAAATAACTCTTGATAATTGGATAAAGGTACTATAAGGTAATGGTTTACGAATCAATCATGCAAAGATCGAATTCGAAAACCTAAATTGAGAAGGAGATACGGTGCGCAAAAAAAAAAAAAAATATGTATTTAAGTTCAATGTAATTAGCTCAATGAAAGTGCAAAAAATTTAAAACCTTAAGCTCAATGAAATTACAATGATGATATGGCACGTAGAAATTTTTTTAAAGATCTTGAGAAGAGGGTATGAACACTCGTACAATGCCTTGAACGCGCAAAAACTTTAAAGCCTTTTATGGCAGAAAGTGAGTGAGAGAGCAGTGACTACGCCTTTAACATACATATGTTATACAGTGCTGTGATATATGGAAAGCATAAAGCCAAAATGAAATCGGTGGATATTACAAAACGTGAACTAATAAAAAGTATGCTCATTTACAGAGGTTTGCGTGTTAAGAAACTGAAAATGAAAAAAAATTCAGAATGGGCAATCCGAAAATAAGTTGAAAAGTCGGTTCGAAAAGCGATATAAGGTCCCTATACTCCGCGAAGAGTTCGAAGGAAAAACAATTGAATCATTCAAATGGAAAAACACCACAAAATGTTCGGTTTCTCTCCAGTTAGGATGGTCTCTGGCTTGCCATATCCGGCAAATTTAAGCAAGAAGTCTTGAGCTTTCGACACATTAGGGAGCATTATATGATAACCCACATCAGGGTTAAATTCGCTAACATAAGCCTAATATGCGCCCACGCCCCTACGCATGACAAGGACGACACCACCAAAGAATGTTTCTACGAGCTCCTCGACAAGACATATGAGCAATGTCCGAAGTATGACGCCATGACAGGAAAAGAGGACATCTTTTGTAGGTCAGTTAGTAAGCATAGCCTACACGACACTACGTCTGGCAACGGACTTAGGCTTATTGACTTTGCGGCGGGACGAAATACTACTATAGAAAGCACGCGGTTTCCTCATCTTAATATACACAAGGGTGCATGGTGGTCTACGAATCATCAAACGCTAAATTAAATTGATCGTATTGCGATAGGGATAAGGCATCTTCCAGTATTCTGTATATTCGAGCGTCCCTCCAGGAAACCAGCACGAGAATCGCGTCTTCGACGATATTAAGAGATTGTATTCCAAGAATAATTTACGGAAGTTTTACCCACAGGTAAAATGAACTTGTCAAAACAAGAAGACTCGTACTGAAGCCTGTAGAGATGAAGAGGGAAATCTTGTAGTAGAGTCACAGTTGGAACTGAGAATATTTAAGAACTTTTTCTGCAGACTGTATAGCTTCGAAGAAGGCCAATATTGCGCCATCAGTCACGCTGATAGACACTGATAGCTAAAATGAAGTAAGGATAGCAATATCTAAATTGAAATACAACAAGGCTTATAGGCCGAGGTATTCAGAGCTGCTGGAAATGACTTTATGGAGAAGATACACCAACTAATTTCTCAGAACTTGTCAGAAGAGTATTTGCTTAATGAATAGAATCTCAAGAACATATGCCCGATCCACGAAAAAGGAGACCCCTTCAACTGCGCCAACTATAGAGGTATAAGTCTACTCAACATCTTATCCGCCATATTGTGTGAAAGTCTAAAAACCTCCGTCAACAACCTGATTGGCCATATCAGTGCTGTTTCAGACAAGGAAAGAACACAAAAATGGCTATAACTCCTTAAATAAGCGTCCTAGAGGGTCCAAAGTTGAACACAAAAATGGCTATAACTCCTTAAATAAGCGTCCTAGAGGGTCCAAAGTTAAACACAAAAATGGCTATAACTCCTTAAATAAGCGTCTTAGAGGGTCCAAAGTTGAACACAAAAATGGCTATAACTCCTTAAATAAGCGTCCTAGAGGGTTCAAAGTTGAACACAAAAATTGCTATAACTCCTTAAATAAGCGTCCTAGAGGGTCCAAAGTTAAACACAAAAATGGCTATAACTCCTTAAATAAGCGTCCTAGAGGGTCCAAAGTTGAACACAAAAATGGCTATAACTCCTTAAATAAGCGTCGTAGAGGGTCCAAAGTTGAACACAAAAATGGCTATAACTCGTTAAATAAGCGTCCTAGAGGGTCCAAAGTTAAACACAAAAATGGCTATAACTCCTTAAATAAGCGTCCTAGAGGGTCCAAAGTTGAACACAAAAATGGCTATAACTCCTTAAATAAGCGTCCTAGAGCGTCCAAAGTTGAACACAAAAATGGCTATAACTCCTTAAATAAGCGTCCTAGAGGGTCCAAAGTTAAACACAAAAATGGCTATAACTCCTTAAATAAGCGTCCTAGAGGGTCCAAAGTTGAACACAAAAATGGCTATAACTCCTTAAATAAGCGTCCTAGAGGGTCCAAAGTTAAACACAAAAATGACTATAACTCCTTAAATAAGCGTCCTAGAGAGTCCAAAGTTAAACACAAAAATGGCTATAACTCCTTAAATAAGCGTCCTAGAGGGTCCAAAGTTAAACACAAAAATGGCTATAACTCCTTAAATAAGCGTCCTAGAGGGTCCAAAGTTGAACACAAAAATGGCTATAACTCCTTAAATAAGCGTCCTAGAGCGTCCAAAGTTGAACACAAAAATGGCTATAACTCCTTAAATAAGCGTCCTAGAGGGTCCAAAGTTAAACACAAAAATGGCTATAACTCCTTAAATAAGCGTCCTAGAGGGTCCAAAGTTGAACACAAAAATGGCTATAACTCCTTAAATAAGCGTCCTAGAGGGTCCAAAGTTAAACACAAAAATGACTATAACTCCTTAAATAAGCGTCCTAGAGAGTCCAAAGTTAAACACAAAAATGGCTATAACTCCTTAAATAAGCGTCCTAGAGGGTCCAAAGTTGAACACAAAAATGGCTATAACTCCTTAAATAAGCGTCCTAGAGGGTCCAAAGTTAAACACAAAAATGGCTATAACTCCTTAAATAAGCGTCCTAGAGAGTCCAAAGTTAAACACAAAAATGGCTATAACTCCTTAAATAAGCGTCCTAGAGGGTCCAAAGTTGAACACAAAAATGGCTATAACTCCTTAAATAAGCGTCCTAGAGAGTCCAAAGTTAAACACAAAAATGGCTATAACTCTTTAAATATGCGTCCTAGAGGGTCCAAAGTTGAACACAAAAATGGCTATAACTCCTTAAATAAGCGTCTATCCATCTTCATATCTTCAAACTCCGATAGATCTTGGAAAAAAGTCAACAATCTTTTCAGAGATATTAAGGCCGCATATGACAGCATTTAAAGAGACGAGCTAAATAGAGGCTACCAGACTCGTCCGTTTGTGCGGAATAACGATGGAGAACGCTTGCTGCTCCGTCAAGGTCAGTAACGACTTAACTGAGACTTTTTAGACAAGGTGACAGGGTGTCATGTAACTTCTTTAATATCATAATTGAAAAAATTGTGCGGAACTCATAAGCGAACACTGGAGGTACAATCTTCCAAAAGTTTTTATAACTACTCGCGTAGGCCGCCGGTCATGTCGATAGAATTGGGAGGGCACAGCGGACTGTCACTGATGCTTTCGCTAGTATTAAAAGGGAAGCTGCCAAAATTGGTTTAAAGGTAAATGAGGGCAAAACCAATTATATGCTGTCAACAAAAAGGAACACACAATATCTACGAATTGGACAAAACGTCTCAGTCGACGGCTTTAATTTCGAGGTATTAAAATATTTTGTCTACCTTGGCTCTGCTATAAATTCAGCCAACGAACGAATTTCTGTCTGTTTCTTTAGACTAAGAAGGCAATTGAGTAGTAGGAGCCTATCCCGAAAAAATAAAGAGGATCTATATATGACCTTGATCATCTCAGTCCTACTTTATGGCGCTGAAAAATAGATGAGGATGAAGATATCCTAAGTTGTTTCAGAAGAAAATCCTTCGGGAAATGTGCCGCGCCATTTGCATTGACGAGCTTTGGAGGAGCAGATTCAACGACAAACTATGCGAGCTGTACAGCGACATCGACCTAGTCAGAAGCCTGAGATGGCGAGGACATGCAGAGCGATTGGACACTAATGCTTCGGCTCACAGGCTGTTCGAATCTAATCCGGAGGGACGACACAGTAGAGGGAGATCTCATCTTTGGTGGTGCACACAAGCAGAGGTGGACAAGGAGTGCGCAACTGGAGACAGTTAGCTAAAGACCGGGCTAACAGGAGAGGTTTGTTAGTTGAGGAACAGGTTCACCTAGAACTGTAGTACCACCAAAGTAAGTAAGTAACGAAGTCTTCCTTTACTGCGTTGTCCCTTTGGGCTGGAGGCTTCATATTCATTTGCTCTACATGTCCTATCGCCATCCATCCATAACCTATCACCAGGTCCTTGTCGTAAGGCCGAAGAAACACAGTTTGTCAAGAGAAACTCTTGATTTGATTCCAGATGAGAAGTCATTATCAGATTTAATAGCGGAGTCGATCTATACAAATTCCTTGACTACCTCAAAATTATAGCTGTTTACGAGTATTGTGATGTTCTGATCGATTCGTCAATGATGTGTGTTCCTTCTTGTTGACACGATATACTTTATTTTGGCCTCACGTACCTACTCGTATATATATGTGTATTTAATACAGGACTGACTTAAGCATGCACTTTCCAAACCAACAGGCTGAACTTTTTTGATATTGCATCGAAGTAGGCAAAATTCCAGACCGTTCTGTAACTAATTAGCTTTGCAATGCTGAACGAAAACTGGGATAAGATCGTTTTAGTTGCATTGCATGAGTAATAGTTCCTGTGGAAGGCCATTTAAAAAAAAAAAAAATAACCACATTGCTAGACTTTAATACTCCGTCGAGTATGTTCCCTCTTCTGTTCTTGAATTTTGAACCGCCTCTGGGACGTGTGTTCGTTGTACGTTAACCTTTCCTATCTCCTTTATTTTGTGAAAAATTATCTCAACTGCCAAAAAGGATAGACTGGAGAAAAGGAAATAACTTTCGATAGTTCCCATGTGTTAAAAAAAATCCTTCTATAGAATCTATACTTAATCAGCTTTGATACAGTAAAACATATTGTCTGGTCGGCTTCTTATCAAATCATCCCATCACAGATAAGAATGCCATTTTCGTTTTATTCACTCGTATCTCTTCCTTCAATCCCTTTGAAACTTATTTCTATTTTCTTTCAATTTCTTTTGACAGCATGACACAAAAGCAATTACTCGTACTATTGCCCGACAAGATAGTTGATTGTACTCGTACTACTACTACCTACTACTACCTACTACTGCTACTATTATCACTACCCCAATGCGAGGACATCATCACAAGCACTTAACATAAAAAAACAATTTGTCAATCTGTCATTCAGTTGGAATTTACTTAGGCCATATATCACAGGCCTCCGCGAGGGCATTTACTCGTATCTTTCTCGGTTCCCTTTTGTCATATTTGTGCAGGAAACCAACTCGCAAAAGACCAAAAGCTAACAGCCACCAGATACTACCATCATTTGTTTTCCTGGCAGTCCCTTCGTGCGTCTAAAAAGTAACAGAAATGTCGATTCCCGTAAATACAATATTGTATATATGTACATATTTACAATAGTTTGAAAAAAGGAAAAAAAAAATTAAGAAATAACCAAAAATACCTACGGTAAGGCACGGTACAAAACAATATCTCAGCTCCATTTCGTAGCGACTTATTTTAGAACCATTGGGACAAAGTGCTCCAAAGCAAGGCATTCAACTAGGGAATGTAGAAACAATCAAGGGTGATATTTATTTTTTCAAAATGATGTCACCATCAATGTTTCAGATTGAAGTGCATTCAATATCGGTGGGTCATTTGGAAAATGTGTGAACGTGATTTTTCGTTTACTCTGAATCATACTCGTACATGCTGTGATACTCTTTAGGATCGTGCCTTATAAGGGGATTTTGACATTTATATAATTTAACGATGAGTTCTGTCAAATTACATAAGTGTAGATATGCAGGTGTTTTATAAATCGTTAGAGATCTAATATAATACCAAAAACCTGATGTGTTATATCCCCAAACTGATTGCTATGTCTAAGAAATCTATTAAGGAACTATTACGAGTGTTTTCAATTTTCTTTTCCCTGAATAACTCCATCTTTGTGTGTGTATGTAAACGACCAGTTTCTTTCCTAGAACAGATTGAGATCCATTTCTATGAGTGACTTGAATTCGATGGATTTAATGGTGTACCATAGTCGAAGCGGTGAATGTTCAATGGTGGTAGATAGAAGCATGCGATGATACTCGTATTTATTTTCCATTATCCATATTCAATCTTAAATAAATCATTAAAATCTTCCGCATCTGAATCCTTTACAATTGAAGAAAATTTTATTTGCATACAAATTCAAACATTAATAGTCCTTTAATTTTCTTGCTTTTAATAGGACCGTTTTTCCTTTTCATCTATCTCTCTCTTTCTCTTTCTCTGCCCCTCTTTCCATAGGAACCCATCATTTTTAACTGAAATACCAAGATAGCATATTTCACTTGAAAACCATTTGTGTTGTAGTTGTTAGTATTATTCAAGGAGGAACGATGATATTGAATGCATTTCATCTTCATGGGCAATCAGTTTAATTATTGAAAATTGTGAGCTTTTTATTTTGCATAAATAAAAATAAGGATTTTTCGGTATAATGCTCAAGAACATACAAGTAGTCTGGCTTCAATTTTCCTCCATTCCTTTGTAGAATTGAGTAGTTTTCGGAAAATTTGGTTTATATTACATATATTGTGGTTGTCTATACAGAAAATGATATACGAGTACACATAATACCTTAATATTTGCAGGATCTGAAAAGCTCCTGGGTTCGAATATGATAAATATTTTTGCTATGCTAACCAGTTGACTACTACTCTAACCAGTTTAAAGTGCTACTCGTACATACTTGTCATATCATTTAGAAGTTTCTCGAATACGTCAATCTGGAATTATTTAATAATCTACCACTCACTCCATCAAAATCGGTGTGTAATTTTCCAAGAGTGTTGGCATAATTTCTATTACATAATTTCAATGATAGTTTCGTTCCTTTTATCCAAAAATTTACATTGATTAGTTAGATCGAAGTTTTGAAGTCACTAAAACTACTAGGAATACTAGGAATGTATGGCTTTTCCTGGACTATTGATCGCCTCAGACCAAAGACCAGCCGTCCTTACCAGTGTAATTGCAAAGGCATTACGTTAACCTGTAAGCAAAAATTCCTTGCGAAAGTATTGTGAAAAGTCTTGTATAGAGAACAGTCTTGTCTATAATATGCCTTCATATCACACAACCCAGAAACATGTCTAGGCTAAACCAGGTTGACCTTCATTTGGAAACCTGTCATCGATTGAGGAACAACTTTAGTTCCAAATTAGAACAATTCTACAGGCCAATCTATCATATTTTGTATCACCTCAGTAGTGAGGCCAAGAGTCTACGGATGTTTTCACGTGTGACTGATCCGATTATTTTTCTTTCGGCTCTTCTTTGAACCTCGGCTGGAACTTGAGCCTCTACTCCTTGTTGGCCTAAATTTTTCGGCGGCCTTTGTTGAACATGGCAAAAACAGCTGTTTTTCTCAGGCTGAAGTTTCTACTAAAAATTTTGTAATTAGGAAACTTCCACGGATGGGCGTTCTACGAAAAAATGTGTTATCGAATATTTGAAAAATATCATTCTAAATGAAGAGAGTTGAATCTTCAAAAAAAATTGTCTTCGGCAAAGCTAAATTCATTTAGAAAATTTTAGAAGACCTAATAACCCCTGCAGCATCAAAAATATACAAAGAAACCATGCGTACTGCTATATCTTAATGCTACAACTTTTAAAAGAAGGTGTTCATGTACAAAAAAATCAGTCACTTTAAGTAAAACCCAATAAGCCTTACTTATTTACCCGCTAAAAACTTATGCCTCCATCAACGTATCCCTTCTCATAGCCCTGTTATTTCTTAGCTGTTTCCAATTCCAAGATGGTTAATGCCTTTTATTCTTCTAGGCGCTATCTGAGATGGAGTCTTCCTCTGTTGTGTTTTCCATTGGTGATGGATTCGAAGACTTTCCAAGCTGGAGTACTAGTGCCCATCTGTTGAACATGTCTGAGACATTTTAACCGATTATTCTTTCTACGAAGTTCAGTTCTTCTCTTTTAGCTGCTTTCCGTCGATGGAGAAACTGCAGTAGATCACTCGAAGTCCTTTTCTTTCGAAACGACTAAGTCCCCTCTCATTCTGTTTTTATAAAGTCCATGCCCCTGCGCCATAGGTTATAGAGTGCTATTTTGGTTGTCCGATAGAGCGCGCTTCTACTCAAGAGCCTTTTGAGGGCGAAAAAAGAGTAACTCTGATAAGAATTGGTCGACATTGTATGTCCTTTCTTAGTTTTCACTTGTTTACCACCAGACCCATCTTCATCGCTTCTGCTTCGACACTTGCAAGTGCCTCTTAAAAAGCTCGCTATATCTTATCGACAATGTCTGTGTCGTCGGCTTAGTCAAATAGTTCTACGGACATCTTAAGTTTGTGCTACTGGTGTTGAGATGCGAGTTTCACAAAAGACTCTCAAATTTTAGTTGGAGAAATGTCATGACAATAAAAGTAGAAGGTCTCGGTAAAATTATTACGCACCAAGCACGTAGCTAGAGAAAAAGAAAAAGAAAATATTTGAATTCAGTTCAGGTTATTAATTATATCCTTGAATACATTTCGAATACAGTATCCAAACGCCAGATATGTTCACTGTGCAGGTCATCGCTTGAACCTGGCTCTGTCTAATGCCATGTCAACACCCTCGATTCGCAATTGTCTTGGTGTAGTAAGCGAAATAGCAAATTTCTTCCGAAACCATTCAAATGCAAATAAGACTTTCCAAAACGTCACACAAAACACGCACCAGAGAGCAGAAAAAAACGACTTTTGCGCCTTTGTAAAACAAGGTTTATTAATAGGCATTACAGCATTATCTCATTAGTTGAGCTCTTCAAATGTATTGCGATTAGTCTTGAAGAAATATCCACCAAGACGTGGGCGATGTCTTCAAAAGCATCAACTCTCTTGGCAGCAATTCAAAGAAGTGATTTCCTGGTAAGCCTCACTGTACGCGAAAAACTTTTTAGTTTAACGCTACTCTTATCAATTTTCCTACAAAATGAATTTTTGAATTTCGTGTCTGCAATAAATCACACAAAACAAGTCTTAAAATCTCTTAAAAACATAAAAGAAAATGCCGGGCATTTTTTCAGAGACGCTTTTCAATCCGCATCACAACTTGCCGAGGATTTATTTGAAGTTAACATAACAGCTCCGAGGATTTCTTTGAAACAAACAACACGCTCCAATCCAAAAACATCATGTCCTGAATATTATTTTAGAGTTTATATACTTATTCCCTGTCTAGATTCTCCAATACAAAGTCTTACTGACAGATTTATGGTCAACGAGGATGGTCTACCATCGTTTCAAGCTCTGCTTCCAAGTGAAATGGAAAATCTAACTTTTTACTTCGATAACGCAATATCCTTGTCAGCTGTTACAGCGGAGTACATACTCTGGTGCGAAAAAATTTCATCGATTGATCCCTCTACCGCTGTTCTGAAACTGACAGATATACGTATGTGACATGACCTACTTCAGGAGTATAAGCTACTTGCTTACAATTTCAGCCACACCACCTGTTACAACAGCTAGCGTTGAAAGATCCTTTTTAACGATACCGAAGCGTCGTGGGCCATCCACGACTTAGCGCACTTGCAATGCTGTCTGTTCACTCAGGCTGTGATCTGTGGATCCAGATAAAGTGATCGATAGTATGTTTAGAAACAAGACAATACGTTTATTGCTGTAAAAAAACAATATTAAAAGAATTATTATTTATTAATTTAATTTATAAAAACAAAATACAAACCGAAATAAAATATTCCTGTAGTTTTCTAATTTTTGTATACAGAATTACTTCTTCGAAATTGAACAAAATCCTGGCTACAGGACTGTTACCCATCCTTACGTATTAGCGTGCTCCACAGTCATCTAGCAAAGCCGGAAAATGGATGTCAAAAACGGAAATGGTTCTTAATTTTTCTCAATAAATGTGAGCAGTCATAGGCGGCCTTTAAATCAACAAATACATAGCTAGTAAGCGTCAATTTTATATTAAAAGTTCTGTCGTCATGTAAAAATCTTGTCGATTGTGAACTTTACAGGCCTGAAACCATATTGACAAAAACAAATTAGTTTATTGGCAAAAGGTTTTGGGTGGTTACATAGTACGGGTAAGAAGACTGATGCTTTGATGGTTGACTTTTTCAGAATCGGGCTCATCCTGCCTGTCTCAATATGTCTGTTTGTTTTTATTCATGGCGATTTACATATCTTTGTAGCATTACTAATATTTTAGATTTAGTTTTTAAGGGTTTTTTCTCTTCGCCTATGAGCCTGTTATGACCTTTGATCTTGACCTAACAAACGATGAATTCAGTTTCTTAGTCTTTTCTAGAACACAGTTTGGTCAGACTTAAGTTTGCCTATTTGTGGAAGCTTTTATTTTGTAAATGACATAGTTTATCACTAGGTAATACCAAACAGAGTCTACATGTTGATAGATGTCAAGATAGATCTACGAGTGTGTTCAATTTAAGTAATACGTGCATTAACGTTATTTATTTCAAAACCAATACCAGCAAATAACTGAAGGATTTTGTTTTTGCCATAGTAAATCCATAAAGCTCATTTAGTGTTCATTTGGTGTTACTAGAGATAACGTTCAAAATTTTATTACGACTGTGTACTTGGGCCTTTGTTTTAGTCCTTTAAAAAAAAAAATATTTGGCATTTCATGTTTCATCAATGAATAAACCGATAACTGAAAAACATTAAAGTTTTCAGAAACATGATAAGAAATGATAAGTGGCAATCAAAAAGACCACTCAAGATTTATAGCTAGAATATATAGATAGATATTATAGATAATATCTATCTGAAATTGGTACGTTTGACACATCCATACAAGGGTAACTGTAAAAGACCCGTAGCCAAACGAACATAATGAGAAATTAACTATAAAATTAAATGATTGTTATGTCTTTTGTGCAATTATAGCGATTCGTTTTGGATTTCAGAGGAATAGAAAACATTGTAACGTTTACTTGTATATTAAGAATATTGAGTTTTTTTTTACCAAATGTTATAAAAGAAATACTGATCAATATTTTTGAAGGTTATTGTGTGAATTGTTAAAGGGATTAGATTTTCCGATTAGCTATGGAATCTTAATGCTTTCAAAAGGTTGCTTTGGGTGCCTTTGCGGTGGCCCATGATATGCAAATCGATAGACAACTTAACGTAATGATATTCACATCGTTTAAAACTTCCTAACCTAATGTTTTATATATCATCCCAATCCTCATCTTCAGTCACCTCAATACTAGACTGACTTGGTAGTGATCTGTAATAGAAAATTCAATATCTGTACTTTTATTGATCTCATGCCTAGACCGGGTTCATTTGAAGTTTCATATCTAAAAACCGCCCAAATCTGTTGTCTGGAATTGGTCGACCGAGAAGGGAAAAATTTCTAATAATTTTGAGATGTTCGTCTCCGAGGTAACAAGAGTTTGTTTTAAGAAAAAATACAACAGTATTGATCAATGGACACAACTTTTTTGCTACGTAACGAAAAAATAAAAAAAATAAATAAAAATCCACTCAAACTGCTCTATCTTCTGATCTTACTTACTTACTTAACAGGCTCCCGATCCGTGGAGAATCTCTGCCTGAGACACTTCAGCCTTCCATCCTCTACGATCCCTGGCACGCTGCTTCCAGTTATCCAGACCAAGCGCTCTGGCGTCCGCGATAGCTTGGTCTTTGAAACGTAGGTTCGGTCTTCCTTGTCATTTCGAACCTAAGGGCTGAGATTCGAAGATTCTCTTAGCTGGAGCATTATTGTCCATTGGCTCGATGTTGCCGAGCCAATGTAGTCGACGTATTTTGGCTTTTTGGACTACATCCACGTCTTGGTAAAGCTCATAGAGTTCGCGGTTGTAAATTCTTCCCCATTCGCCCTCCTCGCACAACGGACCAAAAAGCCGTCGAAGAATTTTTCTTTCAAAGGAGCCCAGAATTAGCTCTTCCTTCCTGCTTATCGTCCAGCACTCGGTGCCATACAGTAGAGCTGGCAGGATAAGGGTTTTGTAAAGCGTACATTTCGTCCTTCGAGTAAGGAGTTTTGAACCCAATTGCTTTGCCAATCCGAAATAGCAGCGGTTTCCTATGATAATTCTTTGTCAGATCATGTTTACTCCGAGGTAGATGAACTCCTTAACTACCTCGAAATTGTTGCTATCAATAGCGACGTTTTGTCCTAGGCTGTGGACAGATGATTCTTTGTTTGTTGATAGCATGTACTTGGTCTTGTCCTCGTTTACTTCCAGGCAAACGAATTTCGCCTGTTCTTCAATTGCCGTGAAAGCCTCTATTACGGAACACTGCGAGCGCCCGATGATATCAATATCGTCCGCATATCCCAGGAGCTGGACGGACTTGTTGAAGATAGTGTCTTCCGTCTTGACACCTGCCCTGCGCACTATCTTAAAGAAATCACATGATAGCGCATCACCTTGCCAGAATCCGGTGCATGTTTGAAATAGTTCGGAGGAGCTACTTCCAAACTGCACGTTGCAGTGCGTGTTTTCCAGTGTCACGCGACACAACTGGATCAGTTTTGCCGGGATCCCGTATTCAGCCATCGCCATATAAAGCTCCTGACGATTAATGCTATCATATGGGGCATTGAAGTCGATGAAAAGGTGGTGAGCCTCCACTTGAAATTCGTTGGTCTTTTCCAGGATTTGTATCAGTGTGAAAATTTGGTCTGTAGTCGATCTGCCGGGCCGGAAGCCACACTGGTACGTGCCGTTTAGTGTGTTGCAGAACGGTTTGAGACGTTCACACAGTACGTTGGATAGGATTTTATATGCGACATTAAACAGGGATATGCCTCGATAGTTCTTGCAAGACATAGGATCGCCTTTTTTGTAGATGGGGCATATGGAGCTGATAGTCCAGTCGTCGGGCATGCTTTCTTCCACCCATACTTGGTTGATAATTTGGTGCATGCGCCCTACCAAAACATCGTCACCGTATTTGAAGAGCTCGGCTGGTAAACTTTTTTATAGCTAAGCCAACTTCTTCTTTACTGGGTGGTGGAACTGGTTCTTCATTGACTGAACGTGGGTTCTCTTCTTGCACTATCACTCTCTCTACATGATGCCCATTTAGCAACTGCTGGAAATGCTGCTTAAACACATCTACTATTCCCTGTGACTAGGTTTCCTTCGGTGTTTCGAAGAGCTTGTGTTCCGGTTTTGAAGCCAGTAGCCAGTTGCTCAGGATCTTCTTCTCTTCCCTCCTCCTGGCTCGATACTCTTCCTTTGCTGCCCTTGATTTGCCCTGGAGTATTTTCTTGTGTGCATCTTCGGTCACCTTTTTCCTGTAAACGCATTCATCATCATACCACGGGCTCTTTCTCTGGGGTGGCTGGTACCCTAAGGTGGTTTCGGATACCTCCTCGATGATGTCGCGATACTGGCACCACTGATGGTTGGCGTCTGTGGTAGGTGAGTGCACCGTAGAGAGTTTCTCACTCAGGCGCTCTCTGTAGTCTCTGGCTACTCCAGGTGTGCTAAGGCGTCCAACGTTGAATTTCTTTTTCTGGGCGGTTCGCAGCTTCTTCTCGTTGGACAGTCGAGCTCTGAATTTAGTCGCAACAAGAAAGTGGTCAGGATGGTCACGATGTTGGATGCGTGTCTCGCATCAATTAGCACATGGTCGATTTGGTTGGCGGTTCGACGGCCTGGAGAGAGCCAGGTTGCTGTGCGGATCCTTAACCTTGGAAACCTAGTGCTACTTATCACCGCATTACGAGCTGCTGCAAAATCGATTAGTCAGTAGCCGTTGTCTGTTGTCGTTTCGTGCTTCTGTGCTTTCCAACTAACCCGCCAAAGATGTTTTCCTTTCCGACTTTAGCATTCAAGTCCCCGAGTACAACTTTGACATCATACTCCGGACAGGCTCCATAGACTACATCCAAGACGAATCCGCACCCTAATCTTTTATGGCAGCTGTAATAAATATCGAAATTTTTTCTTTCATCATACCTGATCCTATCCATCGTATCTCCTGGATGGAGGCAATATCTGCCTTATATCACTCGAGGACAGACTCAAGTTTTTGAGTAGCACCTGGGCTGTACAGCGTTCGCACATTCCAGGTACATGTGTACTCTCATATCGTAGTCCATTGACGTTCCGGGTCTATTTGCCATTTGAGGAGTTCCATTGTCCGAGGCTGGTTGTGTCTCTCTCATAACTATTTTTTTTTTCCATGGTCGGAAAGTTACCCCGCCGGCACAACCCCAAACTTGGTGGGCCAGCCCCTAGATTTGACCTTAGGACAGCAGGCCGGATATTCCGGTGCCAGTAACCCACTTCGGGATAGGAGCGCTGCCGTTGACCCATTAAGGCTTCATCCGCCACCAACTCTTTTCCAACGCCCTGTCTCAGTATTGGAGATCCTTATAGACCTGGTATCCGAATACGTCGAAGCAGCTCATATAGGGATTACACTTAATAGTTCAGCCTGACTGGAATTGTGGACGCCACCGTTGATTCCTCCGCTGCCGCCTGGAACAAGAGGAAGTGCATTAGTGAGAGGCCACTTCTTTCCCCTCTCTCGTCCGCTGCCCCCAACGACCTTCCAAAGGGGTTGGTTAACCAATCTCCAGTCGAGGTACTAGGCATCCACCAGTCACCAACGTGGAGGTGAGAGTAGGAGTTGGTAGTGAGAGGCTAAAATGAAAACGCTTGTACTCTCGTGTAATCGCATCACTACCCTTTAACTGGCATCTTCTGATCAACCAGCTCTTAACCGGCAACATTCCTGCCATGTTTTTAGCGAGACATTGTGTCTAATGCAAAATGAAGCTCCATTGAAGGCATCATGAATTTATTCCCATTCAATCAGAAATACTCCAAGGAACTCCCTCAACAATAATCTGGCCCGACCCTGAACTTCTCCGACATTTAATTTTAGCTTTAGTTTCAGGTTGACCTAGGCCTGTTGTCTTGTTGTCATCGTCATCCTGTCAAACGAATTATGCAGTATAGTCGATGGTGTTAGCTTGTACTTCAAGAGCAGATCGGTCGATATTGCGCTCAATTACCTGTGTCGTACTTGGATAATCTAAAATATTCCGGGAAAGAAAATCCAAAGGCGTGGCGTTAAATCGCAGCTCGGCGGGGGCTAAGCTACATCACCAAATCCGTTAAACAACCAGCAGCTGTCCCATCCCTAACTATTCATATGACACAGACAAATATTAATGTACTATTTCTTATTATATTGTATTGTTGCTTGTTGCAATTTAACTAGGCAGTTGTAATTAACATGGATATATTTGTACATACGAGTAGGTATATCTTCTCAAAAGTTAAAAAAGCCCAAATGCACCAAGTGTCGATAATGTCTCTTTACGTTGATAGGCATACCAAGATATATGTAATCCTACTTATGGGATACGATTGAATAGCAAATGCATATGCAGTTCAGAATGCAAGGTGTACGAATTTCTGTTTTGAAGCTCTTGGTGACTGAGTATCCCCTCTATCACTTTTCAAGCAAACTAGAACCAGATTAATGGAAGATTTTTCGTAATATACTCGTACTCGTGTCCGTTTTGATTTTGATACAGCATAGTTAATGTTCAAATCGAATGAAGTTTCAAAGTGAAGGGAGTGGGTGGCCGTGGCTCAAGTGGTAGTGTATTGGCTTCCCAATCGGATGGTTCGGGGTTCAATACCAGCCGTGTGCGAAAGACTTTTTTTCAGGTAACTAAAATCTCTTGAGATGAATGGTTGTCTAAAATACAACATCAAGTCAATTTACACTAAGAATTTAGTCTCCCCCTCAAATGTTGGATGCCACCCAAGGAGCGGAATAACCACTGAGCCCGAACATCTTTCTTTCCCTCTCTATCCCATTTTCTAAAACACTTAACACATGCTGAGGCATTATAAGTGTATTCATACCCACTTGAGTTTTAAGTTCTTAAAAAAAAAATAAAAAATTCGCCTGTACTTTCCCAAGCAGAGAGACATGGAAGAAGAACTAAATTGTAAAAAAATCGATATTCATTTTCACGGATTGGTCAAAGATTGGGTTTACGAACAGGCGCTGGGATCTTCTATAAACAATTGAACTTAATATCCTCATGTTGCCTGCCCGACTACACTAGCGTCTTCCAGGCTAAGATTAAATCAAACCTTTTGAAGCGCTTTCGTGAAGAGTTTAAGCCTTTTTGGGTTCAGCATAAGTTTAAACTCTGCTGGGTTCCTGACCACAAGGGAGCAACAGGCAATGAACCTGCAAACGAGTTAGCTCGCAAAAGACTCCCTCTTGATCAGATTAAAGTATTAAACATCTAAGAACAGAAAGACCATTCAACTTCAAGGCAATTGTTATGACGGAAACTCAGCAAATGACCAGAAGAAGTCAGATTCTCCTGAGATATATACGCTTTGTTTGATTACTCACAGGCCATAATCATCATGAAGCGAATTCAATAAAGATATGCCTTACCGACAGTGACCTCTGCAGTGGCTGTGGGCACATTGGCTCACGGGAGGATACCTTCCAGTGGTTTGAGGCAGACAACTTGAAGCAGTTTGATCTTTCGAAGCTATCTACTGTTTCATTTACATTTCTTTTCAAATTTGCGGATGCAATAAGGTGGCTTAGATCCGCTCATGCACCAAACGACAAACAATGCAAGACGGAAAACGGAAACCAAAATTAACACCCGCAATCCAGTTCCCATTCTCTCCCAATTCCCCCACCCGAGCATCACAACCGGTCTACGCACACCTAAGAATGAATTGGTATAGGGTTTTTTCGGCTCCAGATACCATATCAATCCGCAAACATAACCCAACCTAACTGGCCATTAGGCACTGATATCCTGGACACAAGTGACTTACCTTCTGAAATTCTTTCAAACTATGGAAACATCACTGAACACTTCCCGCTGCATGGGAATGATATGTGCTTATATCGTGAGTCTTGTTACCGGAGGCACTTTATATCTAAAATGATTCTTCATCTTACTGGAAAACTATAATACATTAAAAAGGTCGTGTGTATAAGGCTTATAATTGGCTATAGTGTTCTGTTCTGCCAGAAAAAATCATACCAGCTAATCAAATTCGAATACTGCAAGTGCCTGCACCATATAAAGCGAATTAATTAATTAACGAAATCACATCAAAACAGAAGCTCTAAAGAGGAACCCGGTTTTAGTAGGAAGTAATTGAACAAAGGCTTAAATCTAACCAGGTCTATTGCGCCGTGTCACGAGTAATAAATAAAAAGTTTTGTAAGAAAAGTCCTGTTCCATTTAGGCACGTGCTATGTACTTTCGACTTGTCACTCTAATATCGCAAACGGCCATGAAAAGAAATTGGGGAAAATCCTAACTTATTGATAACTTAAAACTTCAACTTAAGTTAGGCGACACGTAAATGTTCTAGCTAGCTAGAAGAACTTATGAAAAAAAAAAAACGGTTTCATAAAAATAATCAAAGTAAGGCAACCAATTAAGAATATTTCAACATTAGAGTACAAAATGGAAATGGTAAATAAAACCAAAGTTGTTATACGAGTATGTCCGAAATATTTTACCTGGAACTTTGACAAATTACTTGACCCACTAGCCATCAACCTAACCTCAGCAATGTCACCTGGTTTGATTTAATAACTTCCATACTCTCACTAACTCGACTACACATTATTTCTCGCATAATTCATAATTGAAACTATTAAATCGAAACGTTGATTTGCGTGTGTGATACCAGTGTCCAATTACATAAATCTGTTTGATCATTTCATTAGGAGTTTCCGTGTGCGTGTGAGGGTTAGTGTTTCATATCCTGTGAACTAATCCTTAGATAACCCAACAACGACTTGTTCGTCCTATGTATTATACATTATATTTGTAGTTAGGTGCACATACATACGTATGTACAGTGGTCTAGAATAAACCGCTAAGCATAGGTGTGACTTTACTTTTATTGAAACCCCCCACCCCGCCACACAAAAAAATTTGCCAGAAATGTCATAAAATCAGGCCATATAATTAGTTGTTGGGTTGTGTGTTGCGTTATCCTTAATTAGTGTATGAATTGCCGGTCAAAGATATTCTCCTGCACATTTTTTTCAAGCTTATGTTTCTATCTTAAGGTGTTGTAAGTTTTTATATGTTATGTTTGAGATGAATAAATGTAGGATGTCACTGTACTCGTATGTGCCATGTTGAATACATGTGTTTGCACTTCTAACATGGTGAATGAAAGCTGCCTGCCAAGGTTTATCTTAACGTATACAGTTTCGTGTTTTATTATATGTTATGGCATGAGAATAGAGACTAGAATCATATTCATAATCAAGGACACTTATAATAGGTTTGCCTGCCTAAGAACGTAGACGTTTTCTTGAAATTTCCTTACCATTGGGATATGAAGCTGAAGTGGGGGACGAATGAAATTATAGCAATAATTACTAAACAGTACCAAGAAAAATTATTGGACTAAAATGACTTTTTATGAGTTTATTTATTTATCGGAGCTAACATTTCTTTATCCCAATCTTGTTGGTGATGTGTTTAAGCTATAATGAACTGTTGCCCTTTGTTTTTTTTTTTTTTTTGTGTAAGTTTTGATAAGATAAGGCAATAGAATTTTGCCGCAGGTCGTTAAGCTACTCTTGTCAAAGCAGACTATTGCATATGTATTGTATATGTATGTATGTAAATGGGGAAAATGTACATATATTCAAGTACTGTAATGCCTGGGATGAGCCTGAGGCGCACCAACTCTGCACGGATGATAGGATAATACCAGTTTCCAGCGATATGACGGCTGGTACATCGGTGCAATGACGAGCAAAACTTTTGAACTGCAATATGTATTACATCAATCAAAAATCGATAAAATGTATGTACATGCAAGAAACCAAGTGGCAAAATGTTGGAAACGCCGCCACCTTCATAAACTTATAAACGTTAGCGTACAAAATGTATTATTACGGCAGGGACAAAATCACAACGGTATTTGTCATTGTCTTGACTGACACTTGAATTCCCAGATAAGATCGTAAGCGAATCAAAAATAATCGACCGACTAATGGCAATAAAAGTGATAATTGAACATGAAATTTGGAATGCTGTTAGTGCCTACCAACCACACTGGGAAGTGGAAGCAAAATAAATATTTTGTCGTGAGTTTGATGAGCCTTTAAATGCAGTACCAAGGTGGAGATTTGAACGAACTCAGCGTGGAATGGAATAGCAAATGCGAAGACTCACATGGATGAAATGGATTCGGAACGAAAAAGCTCAACGGATAAGTTTATGCAAATCACATGATTTAATTGGACTGAATACGCTATTTAATAAGCAATATCGGCACTTGATTATGTTCAGCAGCACTTTTGCAGACGGAATTTCGAATTGTGAAGAACTGGAGAAAACTCAGTGAAATTCGGCTTTAGTTGAGAAAATAAACTTGCACAACTTAATAATGAAATGTGCTAGCTCTGTGTTCTAAACTTCGAAGAAAAACGTAAAAAGACCGTTTTCATATAAATTAAGAAAAGTGGTAGTAGAAAGGTGAAACGAAAATGCCGGTAAGGCAGAAAGGGTAAGCTTTCAGGTGTGGACTATGCAAAAATAGCGAAACCAATAGCGATAGCCAGTGGCCAGAATGCGCTGCTACTGCAAAAAAGGTTATGGCGCCTTGAAGTCAGTTCATATTTTGGTAGACATGCCAAATTTCTGTTTTGACAGCTGATTGTTGTTGACGTGTTTGGCATCATGTTGAGTATGGACAAAAACGATTTTCGTTCTCTCATAAAATATTATTTTTTGAGAGGCAAAACGGCGAAGGAAACAAAAGAAAAGTTAGATAAATATTATGGGGCTAATGCTCCGTCAGATTACACCGTCAAATATTGGTTTCGAGAGTTTCGTGGTGCGGCCACCACAACTCCACTACCGATCAAGTCCGCAGCGGACAATGTTAAAAAAATACATGAAATGGTTGTTGCTGACCGGAAACTGAAGGTGCGCGAGCTAGCAGATACCACAAAGATTAGTACTGAGCGCACACGCCATATTTTGGGCAATATTCTGCATATGAAAAAGTTATCCTGCCGCTGGGTGCCGCGCATGCTTACTCCTGACCAAAAACACGAACGCGAGAGCACTTCGAAAGAGTGTTTGGACTGAAGGCGGCACAAGTGCTCCGAAGCGGCCGAGGGACGCTCGATGGGTCGGAAAGGTTATGGCGTCGGTTTTCTGGGATTGTCATGGCATACTCTTCGTGGACTACCTCGAAAAAGGAAAAACCATCAACAGCGCATCGGTGCAATTGGAGCGATTGAAGGCCGAAATCGCTGCAAAACGACCTCACATGAAGCGACAAAAAATTTTGTTTTTGCAAGACAATGCGCCGGCGCACAAGAGCATCCCAACCACGGCTAAAATCAATGACTTACGGCTCCAATTGCTGTCGCATCCATCGTATTCGCTCGATTTGGCTCTCTCGGACTATTATCTCTTCCCAAACCTCAAAAGATGGGTTGTAATAAAAATTACAGCTGACGCGAGGAAATCATCGACGCCACGTGAGGAGTATTTTGCAGACCTTCCGGAAAATTACTTTTTGGACGGGATCAAGAAGTTTAAAAATCGCTGGAATAAGTGTATCAAGCTACAATTAAAGGGGACTACATTTTAAAAAAAATTTTTCATTCCCAAGGAGGTTACTTTTCACCCCACCTACAACACTCACAACCAATAAACAGACGAAAGGCAATAGAAGATGTGCACGGCAAACGAGCTAATATTGTTAAGATTGTGGCCTTACGGAGAAAAAACTCGTAAGAGATTAAACAACCGAAATATATTGAAGAGGAAGCAGGGACACCCACTAACAGGGGACAGCGAAAGATGGAATGATTACATTAACGTGTAACGTAACGTGCTGTATTACTTCCTCGACAGTGACAAGCAAAGGAGAAATCCAGATTCTACGGAAGTGAACAAAATGAATAGGGGCGTATAGTCGGGTGAATTATCTATCATCCGAAGTATGAGCCACAATCAAAAATCTTGTATTTGGATAGCTCGCGATTATTTTCAATAAAATGATGAGAGACGATCGAATGCTTTACCAGTGACTGGTGAGTCTTTTTGTTCCACTTTAAAAAGGCAAAATCTACAGATAGGGTTTCCCAATAAGGACTTGACAACTTTTTTTTTAAATAAAACGCAAACCATTTGAGATATTTCAAAAACTTTATTATCGGATTGAAGTACAATCAATGGAACTCGACTTCGTTCATATGGCCACCGCGGGCACGTTTGCAGCGGTCGATTCTTTAGACCCAATTTTCAACGACTCCCCCACACATTTCTGCAAAAACGGCCGCTATTTCGCGTCCAATGTTGGCTCTGAGCTCTTCCAACGTCGTCGGCGTGTTGGCATAAACCAATGACTTGACGTAGTCCCACAGAAAATAGTCAAGCGGCGTTAAATCGCACGAACGAGGCGGCCAATCGACTGGCCCATTTCTTGAGATAACACGCTCACCATACTTACTCTTCAATAAATCGATTGTAGCGTGTGCTGTGTGGCTTGTGTCATCATCCTGTGGAAACCACATGTCGTCTATGTCCATATCTTCCAATTCGGACCAAAAATAATCGGTGATCATGGCGCGATAGCGCTGACCAATCACAGTAACGTGACGATAGTTATCGTCGACGGAAAAATATTGCCCAGTAACGCCGCCGGCATGCAAACCGCACCAAACAGTTATTTTTTGTGGATGAAGTGGTGATTCATGAAGCACATGTGGATTTTCACCCGACCAATAACGCATATTTTGCTTATTGACGAACCCATTTAGCCAAAAATGAGCTTCGTCACTGAAGATGATTTTGCGATGAAATTCATCATCTTGGCGCATTTTCTCCAGAACCCAATCGGGGAACATACGTCGCTTCAAATGGTCCATCGGCTTCAATTCTTGAGTCAGCTTGATCTTGTATGGGTGTAAAGCAAGATCTTTACGCAAAATATGCCATAATGTGGTCTGAGCGATGCCCAATTCTTGAGAACGCCGTGGAATTGACTGATTTGGATCGTTTGCTACGGACGCCTGAACGGCAGCGATATTTTCGACACTTCGACCAACCCGTTGTCTCACTGACACGGCAACATTACACAACGAATATGTAGACTCAAATGTTTGCACTAACCTTGTTATTGCCTGCCTACTAGGGCGAGAATTGCGACCGAAAATTGGATTTAACGCCCTTAAAGTTGCAGTCACCGACTCCGAATTTCGGTAGAAAATTTTTATAATTTGCAGACGTAGCTCGCTCGTGTAGTTTGCCATGATGAAAATTTTGAGTTTACTGAATAAATTGAAAGTGACAGTTTGATGATTAGTGAAAGAGTGCGTTCACAAATTAAATTCAAAGTTGTCAAGTCCCTATTGGAAAACCCTTTATATGTGGTGTTCATCGATTAGGAAAAACCGTTCTTAATGTTATGGATGATGTTGTATGGGCGTCCAGTCCAGAATAACTTCTTTTCATTTTGCCGGTAATATAGCTTAATAAGTAAGCAAATATCAGTCCTTAGGCAACTTTTAATAATTAGATAAAGGCGCTAGAAGATAACAAGTTAGAAGAATAAAGCGTTCCAAGACGACAAAATATTTGAATTACCATTTTTCATAACCCACAAACCCAATTTCTGGCATCTATTCGCATTAAGAATGTGCAATTGTGCCTATAAAATTAAAATACTACCGATCCGTCGTTATTGGTTTGCGTGGGTAGGCTCAGGTGATGCCAATACTCTCCAGTATTTTGTGCCAAAAAAAATGCCGCTGGACGGTTTTTCGTTCAGCTTAAACATATACATCACAATGTTGGACGATGACGTGAAGTACATATAAAGAAAACATAATAGCCACAAAAGTTCAAATAGGTATTCGAATGTCAGCGCACCCCCAGAATTCTCTACGGGAATAAGCCTATTGTTGAAATTCAGCTGATTGCTGACTTTGCTGTGTTCAACCCTTAAAAGCCGGTCCAAAAAACAAAAATCAAAAAGCAATGGAGATTAGATCGTTCAAATGCAAAAGCATCAGTTACTAGGTGATCTAAAATAGAACGACCTGTAGAATAGGTCCGCAAATTTAGCTACCCCACAAGTGGCATAGTAACAGTGCAGAAATGTTTGAGAAACATATAGTATTAGATGAAGTGATACGCCTTACATATTTCAACGCTTCTCAAAAAGAGAAAACAAATCTTTGTCAGCTTATTCAGTAAAGTTTACTTAAAGTCAACTTGATTCGGTTTCGATGCGTTGACTCATTTTAAGCTTGTACATAACATATGTACATCTCAGCCATGCATATTTGGATCAAATTTCAAAATGGTCTTTCAATTGGTTAATTACCATTGGTGCAAGTAGCTCGCAACAAATTAAAACGAACTTTCTGAATACATATACGAGTATGGTATTAGAATACATTAGATTTAATTTCCGAAATAATTTGCCTAAATGTAGGTAACACTTTATAGGAATGGTTTCTTGTCACACTGTTTAATAAAAAATAAAAGACGGAAATAAGCTCGGACCATATGTCAAAGCTGATTCAAGGCAGCACCTGCGTACCCCCGTAGGCAAAAGCCAGCTCGTGCAATACGAATCTGTATCACTCTTCTTCACCTTTACGGCAGTGACAAATTAAAGTTATTTATAAACATTTTCATTTATATCCATTTGCACGATGAATAAAATGAGTAAATATGTACGAGTACATGTCGGTAATACATTTAAAAGTGTAAGTATAATGTTTATGTTTCATACATACTCGTACATATATGTACCTAAACCCCCTGGTGTGTTAAACTCGTCTTGTCAAACAAACAAGGCAAAGTGGAAAAGTTGAAAATTTAAATCTGTCATGTGTCTCCTGAACATCTTGAAAAAAAAAAAGAAAATAAAGAAAAAAAAAAACGAACAAACAAATGAATGCTTCAGACTGAAGCACCTGATACTGCAGAGTACCTGCCACAAAGATGCTGTTTCCGCCTTCATCTTAAGGGTGCAAATAATACCTGAGCTTGAAGGTAGGTAGGGTTGAAGCTTAAGTAAGCACATTTGATATTAATTAATTTCCACAATTAGCTAAGGTAAATATTTTACACAAGTATATTTACCAGCAATAAATATTATCCTGACAATTTTGATGGCACATTTTCTATTTCCCCAAAAACCCCATCTCCCTATCCGTATCCATATCTGTATCCATCATCCCATTCTGAATGGTGCTGGGCTCTACCATGGGATTTTGAATTTTCTTCTTGTTTTTACGAGTATTCCCTAGATTTTTTCTCCTCGTTCCGTTCTGGGTACGGATTTTTGGTTTTTTTGTTTTTTCCTTTTTTTTATTTTCTCCTAGCATTTCAGGCGAACTGGCTAGTAGATGGTGCTTCGGCCTTTCAATGAATGAGTTTTAGTCGTCCTTGGGTTCGGGTGTATGGAGCCCGTTTAACATTTCACACTGTTATCTAAGAAGGCATTTAAGAATCTCCGACTGAGAGAGAATGCGGTGCCTTTGGCACTTAGCAGTCAGTCCTTTTTGATTTATTGAAATTTATAAGTCCGTACTCCGTGTAGAGGGGTATGTTCTCGATGGGCCCATCGCTATCCACAGACATAATAAGGAAAAGTAAAGCCATCTAACTCGAGCCAACGAATACAGGAAGAGCGCAGACTTAGTGTAACGACACGTTTGTGACAAGGACCAGGTAAATACTTGATGTAGGAGTACCACCACAACCCGTAGACGCCAACGATGACGATATGACGACGATGACGACGACGACGAACTATGGAATTAATAGTTGAGAAGGGTGCACGAGAGGAGAAATATTGTCTTTTGATGTTGTTTGTTGTCATCCTTCTAACAGAGTTGAAAATTATGTGAACGAGGGTTAATGTTAGTTGTCGTGTGATGCATTGCTTTTTGCTTGTTTTGGATGTTGGAACGCTTTAAACTTTATTATGTAGATGTTGTATTTGCCGTGTGATGTGATGACGATGCCGATGATCAAGAGCTTTGTATGTACTTTCGATGTTGTTATGATAATTAAAAATGGGTCTTTGTGCTGTCTTAAGTGTTTAACGAGGGCCTTGTTAAATATTCTTGTAAATTAAATAAATTGGCTTGGTTTCAATGGAAAGTGGTTGTATGTATATACATTAGGGTGTCCCAAAAAAATCAAGTTTAAATTTTTGTAACGCATACCCTCTTATTTTATTCGAATACTGTCAAAACAATAGTAAATAAAGTTTCATGTACTTTGAACCAGAGGAACCCGTGCCGACTTGCATCTAAACATGTCAGTACTTGCAAGGCATGGCACGCGAGTAATAACATATCGATAACTTGTTATTGCATGTTTATTTTATTAGTAAACACATTGTTCTCGTTCTGTTAACATGTCGGTGGAGTTACGCAGTTGTAGAAAGGAGATATTTTTAATAGGGAACGTTAAACATCAAATTACTGGTTCAAAACTTCCCTCTAATGGGCAAGTACTGGCAGTTTTGTTCTATAATATTCGTGAAGTGAATTTAAGTGTCAATGAGAGCGCAAATCTTACTATTCGTGAGTGCATTATTTATTGGGAAAAGGCCCGTATCCCGACAAGATCTCTACCTAATTGTGTTAAAAAATTAATTACATTGTATCAAGTTTGGAGAAATTTGCAAAAAAATGCAAACAAAACAAAAAACGTGTTTGAGCAGCGTCGACATGAGTTTGTTACAAACTTAAACAATTTGTTTGACATTGCACATGCGGATGCACTTCAATTAATAAAGATAGATGAAGATAGGATTTTTTTGCAGCGCCAAAGAGAACCAGGCCGACCTGGTCATTTAGCCGGAGTTGACCAAAAACAAACACACAAAGAAGAAAGAGCGCACCTTAGAAACGTCGAGGAGCAAAAACGACGTGCTAAATATTTTTCATCCTTAGCTCCTTCAACATCATCTTATGACCCGCTACAAGAAAGTTTGTCGTCTGATTCAGAATTGATGGATTTACAGGAAATTTTGCCAAACCTAACCAAAACAGAATCCAGTATAAATAAAACTGTTATGAGGAAGAATTTTATCACTCCAAAATTAGTGGCAGCATTAGATCGGTGTCAATTGAGTGTGAGAGATGCTGTGTTTATTATTGAAGCAACTATTGAAGCTCTTGGACATAACACAGACGAATTTCCTATAAGCAAGTCCACTATTCAAAGGGTTCGTACGGAAAAGCGAAAAGAGCGAGCGGAAGCCATAAAGGTTAATTTTCAAAACCAGGTTCCGGATATTGTAACACTCCACTGGGATGGTAAACTTTTGCCGGCTTTAGATTCACGCAAATCTAAGTAAGAACGTCTGCCGATAGTTATAACGTTTGACGATAAAGAACAACTTATCGCTGTACCAAAGTTGGATAACTCTACAGGAAAGGAACAGGCCCAGGTACTTTGGAATGCTATAATTGATTGGAATCTTGAGGATAAAGTGCAGATTTTGTGTTGTGATACGACTGCTTCAAATACTGGTCGAATCAATGGTACTTGTGTACTTCTCGAACAGAAACTAGGCAGGGAAATGATTATTTTTGCTTGCCGCCATCACGTCTACGAATTAGTACTAAAAAGCATGTTTGAAGCAAAAATCTGCCAAGTTACCACAAGCCCAGACATTCCAATGTTCAAGAAATTTCGAGAGAACTGGAAGAATGTCGATCCCGAGAAAATACAGAGCTGTACAGAAAAGCTATCATGTTTGAATGTTTCTGAGATCAACAGACTTATCGATTTTTACCAAATTGAATTAACTAAAGAAATTAGTGGGGATGATTACAGAGAGTTAATCGAACTTTCAATAATATTTCTTGGCGGCGATGCAGAAAAAAAATTTAAGATCCGGCCTCCAGGTGCCATGCACCAAGCTCGATGGATGGCGAGAGCGATTTACTCATTAAAAATATCGTTACTTGGTGATCAATTAAGAATTTCTAACAAAGATAAAGAAGCTCTGTTAGACGTCTGCCTGTTCATCGTGACAATATACGTTAGGCCTTGGTTGCAATGCATTTTAGCAGTAAAAGCACCTTACCAAGATTTGTGTTTTCTGAAAGCTATAAAATCTTATGAAACAATAGATGAAAGCATCTCGAAAGCAGCATTACAGAAGTTTTGCTTGCATTTGTGGTATTTGACAGACGAAGTGTCTATCTTGTCTCTATTTGATGATGATGTAAGCCAAGAAACGAAAGTCAAAATGGTTGCTAACTTAGCCAAAGAATATCCATCTGCCTATGGTAAATGCTACATTCCATCGAAAGAAGAACTTTGTGGCAGACTTTATGGTAAGTTTGAAAATTAAGTTTGTTTTTTTAACTTTTTTATTTACATAACTAAAAAATTATATCAATAATCCTCCTTTTTTTGTTTTCAGAAAAAAACATCGATGACTTTGTTTCAGTCAAAAGCAAGTCCTTATTTAGTCGATTGAAAATTGATGGTGCTTTTCTCCACGAGTGCCCCTCTTTGTGGCTTAAAAATGCTTCGTACCAACATGCTAAAAGCAAGCTATTAAAACTGAAAGCAGTTAATGACTCTGCTGAAAGAGCAGTCAAGTTGATGCAAGATTTTCACGGCCTGTTCAAGAGGAGCAAAAGCAATTTTTATTTCGTTGCGTACAAGAACATCGACAAAAGTATCCTGACTGTGAAAAACAAACATTAAAAAGAAAATTAATAAATAATTAACCTACTTTCAACAATTAATATAATAATAAAGTCCAATACCGGATGCCTTATTTCAAAAATAAATGAGTTTTGCTTTTCCCTCCATTGCTCGATACTAATTTTTATGTTTAGATTTTGGCGTTAAGTCGGCACGGGTTATCGTCATCCGATCGCAATAATATTTGATATTTCACTTATCTGGGTCAAATAGAAAAAAAAAAAAAGGTATGCGTATCTCTATCTAAAAAAAAAAATTTAACCCTTATAGCCTGGGACACCCTAATATACATATATAAAATCTTGGATTATACATACCACACATACACATATAATACTGCCATAATCAATATCATATATAATTGACATGAAGAACCAGCAAATGACAAAGGCAATGCATAGATTTTATTTGCCTAAATTGAAAGTTGAACTTCTACAATTGCAAAAACTTTGTCCAAGACCTTTCACAAGTACCCATAATTTTGTTTTCATAGAATATATATTTGATCTGAGGTTTTTTAGAAAGCACACATGCACTTCAGAGAATCCATGACATATTGGTATGACAGGAAGTTTCCTCCCAAGCTTAGATAAATATAGACACATCAACATTATTTTAGGAAGTTTCATTGCAAAAATTACTTATCTCTAGTCCTCTGAACTTAAAAAAAAAACAAATCTGGTAATAACAATAGGTATTTCCATTTGCATATGTATTATATGTATGTCTTCCTTTTTATCAACTACTAAATTTAATTACTTATCACATAAAGTTGTCATGAGGCAAAAACTAAAATTAAAAAAAAAATAATTGTTTAACTAGCACAACTATACAAACTAATCTCCGAAGTGTTTTATGTCAGTAAAACCTGTATTTCATATGTTTATTTGTATTAACAAAAACTGTAAAACATTTCTGTGTGTTTTTCATTTTCAGAACAAACCATGATTCTCCGAACATGCAGATAAAAATTATGGACCGAAAAACCTCCATCTGGACTACAATCCTATTGGTAAGTAAATTACCAAAACTGGAACAAAAAACTCCCCAACAAATACAGCTGTATGTACATATACATATGTATGATACAACTGAATTGGAAAAAGAAAAAATATAAAAAACATCCTTTTACACAAAAAACAATAGCTACAAAATTTAGAAGGAAAATGGAAAAGCATACAAAAAAAGAAGAGAAAAAAAAAACACTAACCAAAGTTCTATAACGCCTGAGGATCTGTGTTCCCTACCCACACAATAAGTTGAAACTTTTATTGGCCCAAAATGTCCTAGCTTCACATAGAACATGAATTGCTCTCGTCCGACACAGCCACAGGACGTTTCAGCAAACAAACGTCATTATGACCCTCAACGTGTAGTGCACGTAATTGAGCCCATTGCACATAGTATATAGAGTATGATGTAGAACAAAAAGTGAAAAAGTTGAACCTTTGATTACCTGGGAGGGTTTTTACTCTCTCTCTAATACAAAGTCAATATCTTTTTTGTATAAAGCTTAAAGTAGAGCTTTAAGTTGATAATATTAATATGAACTGATATTAACCCCTTTTTTTAGTAAGTCTAGGACTCAGATTTCATTTCTTATGGAATAGGTTGATTCGTGTACTTATTGAAGAAACGTTTTTTCCACCTGCGTCTGCCTGTGTGGGCTTATTGCGAACCCACTAGTTACCCTGCCTGACCTGCTTATGCGGCGAACAAGGTGAGAGGTGAATCAATCAATTCACTTACATTCCCATCAATTATTAATGTGAAAGCTTTTATGGCAATTGAATGGACTATCACATTTGCAACTATTTTTCATTGAACCTCGTCGTATTTCCCTATATCCATACGAGTGTTCAGTATCTATTCATGTTAGCATTCCGTTCTTTTCAACGGTCATCTAAAGGATCTTCCGGTTCAAAAGAGTCGCCTCTTCCTCCTCCAAAAACAAAAAAGAAAAAAACGAAAAGTACGAGTACGAGTACGAGTACTAGTATAGTGCTACATACGTAATACCGAAACGTTTTAGTGTCTGCCTATCAAAAAGCAGCAGCAGCATCAGTAGTGGCAGCAGCTAGTGAATGTCCATCAAACAATTTACAGATTTTCCACACAGACAGCTCGACAAGGGGATGTGTTTGTGGACCAATGAATTCGGATTGCGGTGTGGGTCCGTTTTTTTGTTTTTTTTTTTTACTCTAATATTCCGTATAGCATCAATCGTAGTAGGCAATGTAATAAAATAGGGTGGTAGATATGTATATGTACGTATGTATTTGCTTACTCACAGTTAGAGTGACAGAAGTACCGAGTAATCGAGTAATCTCATCAAACGCCACTCACTCTGTCTATGCATTAAAAGGTCACTTTTTGGAAGGATTTTTCGGGTTGCAACAGAATTTCGCAGCAACGAAAAATGAGTAGAAAAAGAAATCATATCTGCTTGTAGTTACTCTGCTCTGCTTTAGGCGATAAATTGAGGTGGAAATAAAGAGGGATAACAACAGAAAAACTGAAAAAAAAAAACAATTACTCTGGCGAGTGGCGACGAAAGTGGGCATTTTCAATTTGTCATTTGATTTGAGTGGACAAGAGACAAAGTAAAAAAACAAAAAAAAACATCACGAACGCAGCACATAGCCACAGGCGGAAAGCTCTGGAAACAGTACCAATAGCAGCCATAGTCAGAAGAAGCAAGCAACAGCAGAAGCAGAAGCACAGTAGCTTGAAGTTGGTTGTGAATAATGCATGCTACGAATTCAGTCGAGTGGATTAACAACCCGAATAAAATGTTCGTCCTTTGAGTGGACGTCTGTCGGAAGTGAACAAACAGGGTGACACCAGCCTAGTGTTAATATTCTTAAAATGATAGAAATTGAGAATGAAAATAATTTAAAGCGTGCCTAGTTGTATCATGAAGGAGGCCTACTCGATGATATACTCGTATCACCTAAACTTGGTTAATTTGTATTTTTCACGATTTTGAAAAAAATCTATTTAAAAAATTAATTGAATGTTGTCTATATTTTGATTAAAAATTATTTGCTCAAATCAGATACTCACAATATATTGACAAAATTTTACGTAATTCTTTATAACTATAAGGTTGGAGAAAAAGGTCCGGCCTTTTTTTGGTTTACTTGACTGTAAAGTATTCTAACTTGAAAATTTATTTGAATTCAAAATTAAGTGAAAGGGAAGAATGCGGCGCAGGCGTATGAAAAAATATGTACTGTTTACTGTGAAGGTACTCCAGCGAAAACTACTGCCAAGGAAATTAAGATCGGCCACAAAACAGTTTTAAGCCATTTGGACAAAGCTAGTTTTAAAAAGCAGTTCAATGACCGAATTTTCTTATGCAAACCGATTTGAAGCGGAACGAAATTCGGCCATTGTTGAAGCGAATGGTAAATAGTGACGAAAAATGGGTTACATACGACAATGTTGCGCGAAAGCGGTCTTAGTCGATATAAGATGATGAAGCCCCAACATCGTTCCAAGGAGACGCCGAGGAAGAGTGTGCAAACTGTTTAAAGGTAGAAAGAACTCCTTGAGGGCGCTCTAATTATGAAAAATAAAAATCCATCATGAGGTAACTGGTCAAACGATCAGCCAGCAATTAATGCGGTTGAAGCAAGCAATTAAAAGAGGCCGGAATTGATCAACAGGAAAGACGAAAGATGTTGTATTTCATCATGACAATGCCAGACAACACACATTTTTGCTTACTCGGCAAAAATTGAAAGACCTTGACTGGGAAGTTTTGATGCATCCAACACATAATACTGACATTGCTCTGCAACACCCTCTTGTTGGCGTAAAATTTGCTTCAAAAGAGGCATGTGTAAGTAACGTGGATCAGTTTTTCAACAAGAAACCCTAGAAATTCTACACTGATGGAATAATGGCTCTGGCCCAAAACTGGCAGAACGTATTATTAATTTTCTCAATAAAATTAATTTTAATTATAATAAAAAAAATTTAATTTGTAGTAAAAAGACCCATTTTTCTCCAATCAATATTTTGTCAAAAACTTTAAAAAATCGCCATTCGCTGCCAGGCAGTAATTTAGGTGTAAACAAAAGCGGATATTTAGACGGATCTGTGTGTTGTTTGCTTATATCTAACCTTGCGAGTGATCATCTATAACCATTCTTAACATTAGTGGTCCAAGTATTGATCCTTGAGGTATTTCATATATTAGATCAAAAACTGACTTAAAAAGCGAAAATGATTTCTTGTATTGTGATCCAACTTCTCTCGCGGGCTTTGGAGAAGTCCAAGAGTACCAGAAACGACACAATATCTTCACAGAATAGGCGAGGTATAGTTACGATTCTTTTTGAAACTTGATTGATGTCCACTAAATTGGTTGCTTTGTAACAAAAAGATCCAGATTGTGCAGAAACATCGATATTAGTATAAATTCAGGTTGTTATAAACGAGTTAAGTTTCCAAAATCGAAACCTCTTCAGCTTTCTCGTTCATTTCTATGTATACGGCCTTAATAAATATTACTAACAAAACTAATTTCTACTATAATCCATTTTAATTTCGTATCCTAATTGATATCGATATCGTTGGTGATTTCCGACCTGCTTTCGACTTCGTTTGAAGCCATTTATTCGCAAAAGCACTGATTTTACTAAAATAAAAATATGCTAGTGTGCTCTTATCTTAAAGAATATTGTAATTTCTATAAGCTCTTGAGACAAGTGCAGTAAGGCCTCGTGTGTCTCTCCTCGAGTTACTCGCAGTTTAACAATCCCGTTTCGATGTTTTTGATTATGAAGGGTTGTATGCAGACAGTATTAGTCCACATTAGTCTGTTAACTTAAGTATCCAACAAAACTGGTGGATCTGTCGGTTTACTGGCGACTCTGTGGGGAGATCTGGCCAGAAAAGTATACGAGAATGCCTTACTAATGGAATCTCAGCACCGTATGCCTGATCCACAAAATTGGAGATTCTTTCAGCTGCACCAACTACATAAGTATAAGTCTCCTCAACACTGCGTACCGGATCTTATCTGTCATATTATACGAACGTCTGAAACCCCTCGTCATCAACAAAGCGTCGTTTCAGGCCAGAAAAGTCAACCAAAAAGACCAAATTTTCACACTCCAGCAGATCCTGGAAAAATCTCAAGAAATTCAAAAGCTTGTGCAATCACTAGCGTACTAGCATACGCCGATGATATTGACATAACTGGCAGAACTATTGCGGGATAACGCTATAAGGGAAGACCTCGATTTAGGTGACGCCGCTCACAAGTAAGAGGAGACCTCAACTGAATTGAGGTGCCCAACTGGGAGGAGCTAACTGGAGAAGTTTTTTAATCGAATCCCAGATATACCCCGAACTGTAGCATTGCCGAGGTATGTCGACTAGAATTTAGCTCCCACAACCGAAGTAAAATGCATCGTACTTAACGGCCAAGGGGGGTCTATCACATGATACAATCATATTGATTAGCTACGATAAAATGACGTAGTGTAGTGACAATATTTCACGTTGTTGTAACCTTGTACCCTCAGAAAAGTTTTCACGTCATTCGGCATTTGCAAATTTTTATGAGTTCAAGTTCAAGAAGTACTGTTGAAGCTTTTCAAATTTACGGTTCCCTGAATATTGTTGTGACCTAGGATTGGACAATATGTTAAATATGCAAGCAAGTTATTTTGAGGTTTGTTCGGCTAAGAATCTTTGTTTAAAAAATATAGTGACCCCTAGTGCTTATATGTATAATTTAAGCTCGATTTATTGCTTTTGAGGATGATAATTAAATGTCCATGGCCTATGTAGTCAAAAAAGGGTCAAAAAGTCCACAAAAACACACATGCTACACATTTATGGAAAAAAAAAGTTCCAGACGTTCCTCAATTCGTCTGTCTTTATGTTATGGCATTAACTTATCTACACTTTTTGAGGCACCCTGTGTGCACGAAATATACAACGTCTCTCTTAGTTTCTGCATTCGATTTTTAATATTCACTTGTATTTTGCTTTTGCCAAACTCCCTGCCAACTTGCTCCGTTCGGGTACAAGTAATCCAAAAAAGTTCTCTCCCCATGTGATCGGGTGCCTCCTGTGGCAAAGTGCTACTAGTGCAGAGTGGGTCATTTTCCGTGATTAGGTAATTGGCGCGGGATAGGAGGGAGACGAAACGAAGACAGCCCTCTTAAATATATATTACAGTAATGCACTGGTCATACTCAATTGGTCTGCGGCTATGAAGGAAGAACACACAAAACGATGGAGAGGTAAAACAGAACAAAGTCCTTCAGCCTGATTGCCTGAGTCTATCTGAATGAGATTGAGGAGCATAAAAGAACCTAAGAGTATACGTGTGGTGTACATACTCGTATACAAGTTAATGTAGAGTACATACGAATTCCGACCCAATGTCGCATGATGTAAGCATACTAATTATTTACAGAGGACCAAGTTTAGTTGTGGAATTTTCTCAATCACCCCCATTCCAAGCATTTTATCCGCTCATTCGTTTTGTTATGTTTCTGTTGTATGTGTTTTTTTTTCCCCCCCTCTTACAATTTTCTTTATTGCTTTACTATGAGAAAATCCATTCATCGTGTGTTTCAGGATAACTACTTAATACTCTTATGTTTTTGTACGTGAAAGGATGGATAGCCATAACAGTGTAATGTAATAATGAAATCAGGGAAACAATTCCAATTTGTTGCAGGAAGATCTTAAGTCCAATTAAAATTATTTTGAAAGGCTTCGATGGCGCTCAATAACAAAGTTGTAGTACAAGGTGTTTGTATTTTTTTTTTGTTTTTTTGTTTTTGTGAAAGTTAATTTTTCAAAATGATAAATTAATTTTCGAACGAACCAAGGAAAACTTTTGAAGTGTTGGCCACAAAGTGGAGTTCGTGAGCCGAGCAGAATCGATGACAAACCCCTAAACTTGTTGGATGGGTGGACTTCGCCCCAAGCTAGCCTAAGCATTAGATGATTAATCACTGACCAAAATAATGAGCCAAATCCCAATTAATTTAGCTTCTTTCATACTTTCGTACTTTTGGGTCAACATTTTAAGGGTAACAGGGAAAGAATGGGTAAACTATTCAGCAAGTTACAAAGGAGACAAGAGCTGATAGGATTAGCCTTTGAAGGGCTACTTGGTGATCAACCTCAACCTTGGATGTATTGTTGGCAAGTACTTTGAATAAGATGGTGTGAAGAATTTGCGGACAGTCGTCAGTGGTAATTTACCCTTCCAAGCAATTAAACGTAACAGCATGGAATTTTGGGTTGTTTGCTGAATTCGAGTATAATCATTTTTGTTTTTGACAGTAGAAATTAGAAAGTCCAACAGATTGTTTTATTGTCTTGAATTGAAAATAATGTATCGCTTTGTTGGAACTTAAAACGCTGTCAAGACTTTACGCAATCAAATTGTATGAAGTTTGTTTGTAGTTTGTAATCGTTGTCCCATAGTCTTTATTACTATGTTGAAATTATTTAAAATAGAACGCTAGTGTCTGATTTTAATTCAAATTAATTAGCTTCAACTATTCAATGTCCCATTCAAGCCACTTGTTAACCTTGATTAAGGTAAATACACTCCAACAAAGGTCACTCTGATGTCCATTAGTTTCGCCAAGCCAACCAACTAATCCATTCAACCCCACTTTTGATTAAATGTGTATTTCAGCAGAGTGACATGATTCTTTTCGATTGCGAGACTCTGATAACAATCATTCTTCCGTCCACCTTCAACTTCATTTTATCGGTCTTCGTGTTTCGTACGATCCCTACCCAACCATACTAATGTTTTCAATAGTGAACAGTTTAATTTTACAAAAGTAAATACTTCCCGCGTTCTGTGTCCTATTCGACAGCCGACATTTATTTCAATTTCCTTGGAGCAACAACGTTAAGACTTAATGACTTGCCAACATGCAAAGGTGCCCTAAATAAATATTCATGCAAAGAACCAAGAGAAAGAATCATCCCAAACTTAATTCCGATACCGTTCCATGGAGAAATTGAAACTTAAGCTAGACCTTAGTACGAATATGTACATGTGTAGGTGTGTGCATATATATATACATAAATAGATGCAGTATGAACGTCAAGTATCTGCACTTGTATTCTTACTTCCAATCAGAAGTAGATTGTGTGGGATTAGTAAGATAATAGTGCATTGCTACCACATGCTAAAAGTTAATATTGTGGCGCCGCCCACTGTCTTCTTAAAATCAATAAACTGTGAAGAAACCATAGAAGGCAAGCTCGACGGTAAGTACTCTTCAGTAGTGTATCTATTCAGCATTTGTCTTCTAAGAAGATATCGTTTAAGTTTTTATTTAGCTTTTAAGCATCATTTAAGTCGGTAAAATCCAGTTAGAATGAAGGAGCATTCGGAAAGGTAACATAATATAGTCGTGCGTCTTCATATCTGTTTGCCCTTCATGAAAGATTTCTCAGTGTCTGCTAGCCACACAACACAGATAATAAATTCATAAAAGTAACATTTCCGATCAATAACAAGTGAGAGATACTCGTATTTATAAGATTAAAAATCAAGTTAAAGATGAATGATATATCGAAGAAGGCTAAAAATAATGGATGACTGCACGATATAGCATCTGTTATATTCGGTGGTAGAAAAGTAGGTTGACTGAACATTATAAGCTTAGCTACTTGTACCTATGTACGAATATGTATCTACATACATAATTGACATTTTACAGGTTAGAATTGGGGAGATAGTATGCGATTCACACCCTTTATCCGCTTTCTGCGTATAATGTGATGACTGACATTGAGGGGGTTCTTCCCTGTTTTTCAAGACCTTTCATTGGTACTAGGGGTATAAAAGTGTTCTTCCTCCTCCCCGAACAAATGCTACACTTCGAATCACGTAGATTAATGACAAAATAATGTCAGACCCATTTTCATCCCTCATCAAAGATATTTCCGTTTTATATATTTTTTCCACTCTCTTCTTTATGCCATTCTGTGCTGTACTGTATTCTGTTCTATCTTTTCCTCGTCTTTGTTTTTAGCTTGCCTTTAGCTCTAGAGTTTTTTTTTTCCCTTAAAGGTGAATTATTGAAACGGTTTCATCTCATAAATAAATAATTAAGGTTATGTGGAGAATCTCTATTTTTGTTTTATGTGTAGGTACCTACACTTGGCCCAAAGCTAGCATAACCAAGAGGTAAAGTTCGGTGTAGTCAGCTATGTAATAGATACACATTGAATAGAAAAAAATAAACAACATCAGATCAGAACTCAAAACACAGAACACAGAACACACAACGCAGAACATAGGGCTGCGGGATACGTGCTGCCAGTTTTGTTTTTTTCTTCTTTTTTTTTTTTGTCTATTTTGTTTCTTTGCCTATTTTGTCCTTTTTGGCTGTAGATACTCGTTCACCAACTAGAAACTGGCCTTTGTGCTCTTCGCCTAATGGGGCAGCTTGTCTTCAGTTTCATGCTTACCGCAACTTGGAGCATATGCGGTGAAATGTTAATGTATTATCACTGTAACGCAGGCGACAGGCAGCAATTGACATGAATCACTTATTTAAATGCGTCTTACGTGTGGTTAGACGTGTGACAGTGTGATACAGTTCGAAGATATGTACCCCACAGCATATACGAATACGGTTGTACTGTACCCGCAGCTTTTGCCATTGGGGTAGGTTTTTTTTTTTTTTTTTTTTTTCCTCCTGTTTCTACATACTCGTACATATCATGTGCGATGAGTTCAAGTATGTCTGGATCAGGAATCACTTAAAGTAGGGTTTTTGTACGAACGTACGAGTACATTTGAAGTTGAAGTACTTTATGCGTTCTATACGTCAAGGGATCCACTAAAAAGTTGAAGTATATCATGGCCACCACTTACCTTGACAATAAAATGGGAACTTTATTGAGTTGGCAATGCATATGCTTAGTATGGTACCTTATTTTGTTTAGTTTGTTGAGATTTATGGCAAGTAGCTCCTGTGCCCTTACTAAAAATTACACTCGATTGTCTAACTTTTTTTTTTTTGGCTACTATGTACGAATATGTAAAACGTGCACCTTGAGTAGAGCGGATGTTAATACAGACGATTACGAGGCTGTTCAAAATTAAATTATTCCCTGGATTGTCAACATTAAGTCTCGTTTCCTTTATTCCTTATAAACTTCTATAAATTTATCTTAAGCGGACTGATTGTTGCGATCTTTTCGTTTCTAGTTCCGAATAACTTGTATTATTGCATCCAGCCATGAATTGCTCGTTTGCAAGAATTTGATACATAAAATAGACGGATTATAGACTGCATTCACCCCACTTTCAGTTGTAATGTGCGCTATTTTGTTCTTCTCGTTGGGCATTGGATGAGGAGTTCCTCTAGGTGCTCCAAAGTAGCTCAGCGTAGTCAATTGGCGTAGTTGTTTCTGCAGTGACTTATTATGATTAGTCATTTAATTTTAAATTAATATCATTTACCAATGCAGACATAATACTCTGAAAGAAATCCTTTAGGGCGTTTGTCCTCATGTTTACGACTGATGTAGCCTGGGCATTCATTCTTTGGCTAGGCTTTAGTTTCGGTGAGGTTTCTGTCGCGAGATTGATATTGTTGTTTTTTCTGAATGGTACCCTTTGCATTTCTTCGGTATCGCATAAATTGGTTTTCAGTTTAAAATAGAATCATACTCAAACTAAAAGGAGCTGATCTCGACAGCGTATCTGCTTCTAACCTCTTCAACTCTTAGTCTGTCGTGCTCTCTATCTTCGATCTAACACTCCATATTCGTATGCTTAAACACTCAAACTATTCCCACCTACACAAAAAAGTTTCTATTGACACGATTAGCACTAAATCACGCAGGTATGCAAAATGTCTAATTTAAGCAGAAATCTGTGGGATGGTGTGCAACCTAGATAGCGATAGAATCTGATCATGGTGTCTTTGAGGCAAACTATGTTGAAGAAGTATCGAGAGCTGCACACCGGCCTACCTACTACCTACAGTCAATTAAAATTTCTACGACAAAACTGCAATATATTCCTCATAGGAAAAATCTAACAATAGTTTGGAGTAAGTGCAACTTCGTTGGGAGAGAAGATGTCCTGCAATTCGTACATCCATGGAAATGATTTTCTGATCGATTGAAAAGTATTAGATTTACTTTATAAATTAAGTGTTACCAATTTATTTAAATACAGTAAAACAGCACTTTCTTATCTAGATGTGAAGTGATGTGATGACGAAAACTTTTAAGAACCAACTACTCGTACATATTCGGAAATATTGAATACAAAATGAATGAATTTAAAATTAAATTGTCAATCAGGCAGACAGCGAAGTTATATTCTTACTGATTTTTTTTTATAAAAAAGGATCTAGAATGTAAAAGAAAGATACTACAAAATATTTAGAAAAATTTTCTGCCTATGAGAAAGACCCTCCGCCCACAGACTGCCGCGCCAACAATTAATTCATTAAGTCTCGAAAATTTATTCATTAAGACTTATTTTTGATTTGTACTTGTTTTACAAAATGAATACACTTGTACTTGCTACTTAGGTACAATATGATAACAAAATAAACACAATTCAAAAATCGGAGCGACAAAACTATGGAACGTATACGTCATGAAATGTTTTATTTCGAGAAACAAATTATATTTTGCTAATATTTTTCAGCAATGCCGTTATTTCGTTCAATTGCTGCATATCTGGTCGGAATAGGTTTTACAACGCTGCCCATATTTTCTGATTCACGTCAAAATCCCTGGTTTACAACTTCCAGTTACGGGTCTATTCACGACAAATTCTTCCAGCAGAAGTCGGTGCAGGCTCACTAGAAGTTTGCCTAAGAAGACTTTAAAATCTTTCACTCGCCACTTCGAGTTATTTCAGCATAGATGCTAATCTATTACATTTAGGTTTGGTGTCCATCGCAGCACAGTATTTAATCAAATCTCTATATTCCTTAAAAAAAAAATACGTATATTGGTATTGGACCGTGCGATTTGCATGAGTTTAGTATACTTCCTCTCGCTGAATTCAGACCAGCAGTCTTCGTATTCGTAGTTCGATTTGACGACGTATCCGTTTATATCTGCGCCGATGTACAGCATTTCCTCCCTTAATATTCCGCTTGAAAGCTCATCAAAGTCCTTCAAAATATTTAAATTTTTTTTGACGGGTCACTGCCTACTTGACCGTATTCAATTATTATAAAAGGCTTTCCAATAGGGACTTGACAACTTTGAATTTAATTTATGAACGCACTCTTTCACTAATCATCAAACTGTCACTGTCAATTTATTCAGTAAACTCAGCATTTTCATCATGGCAAACTACACGAGCGAGCAACGTCTGCAAATTATAAAAATTTTCTACCAAAATTCGGAGTCGGTGACTGCAACTTTAAGAGCGTTAAATCCAATTTTCGGTCGCAATTCTCGCCCTAGTAGACAGGCAATAACAAGGTTAGTGCAAAAATTTGAGTCTACATATTCGTTGTGTGGTGTTGCCGTATCAGTGAGACAACGGGTTGGTCGAAGTGTCGAAAATATCGCTGCCGTTCAGGCGTCCGTAGCAGACGATCCAAATCAGTCAATTCCACGGCGTTCTCAAGAATTGGGCATCGCTCAGACCACATTATGGCATATTTTGCGTAAGAATCTTAGTTTGCACCCATACAAGATCAAGCTGACTCAAGAATTGAAGTCGATGGACCATTTGAAGCGACGTACGTTCTTCGACTGAGTTCTGAAGAAGATGCGCCAAGATGATGAATTTCATCGCAAAATCATCTTCAGTGACGAAGCTCATTTTTGGCTAAATGGGTTCGTCAATAAGCAAAATATGCGTTATTGGTCGGGTGAAAATCCACATGTACTTCATGAATCACCACTTCATCCACAAAAAATAACTGTTTGGTGCGGTTTGCATGCCGGCGGCGGTATTGGGCTATATTTTTTCGTCGACGATAATGATAGTCACGTTACTGGTCAGCGTGAATGGTCAGCGTATTCGCACCATGATCACCATGATTATTTTTGACCCGAATTGGAAGTTATGGACTTGGACGACATGTGGTTTCAACAGGCTAATGCCACAAGCCACACAGCACACGCTACAATCGATTTATTGAAGAGTAAGTATAGTGAGCGTGTTATCTCAAGACATGGGCCACTCGACTGGCCGCCTCGTTCGTGCGGTTTAACGCCGCTTGACTATTTTCTGTGGGGCTACGTTAAGTCATTGGTTTATGTCAACACGCCGACGATGTTGGAAGAGCTCAGAGCCAACATTGAATACGAAATAGCGGCCGTTTCGGCCGAAATGTGTGGCCGAGTCGTTGAAAATTGGGTCCAACGAATCGACCGCTGCAAGGTTAGTTGTCTGTCTTTTCTTGTACATAGCGAGTACCGAGTTGACCACCGACGAGTGCACATGTGAACTAGTGCACTCGCTAATTATCGTGTGCTTTGCAAAAAAAAAAAGAAACAAAAGAAAAAAAAAAACAACGCACGCGTGTGCAAAACAAAAAAGTGCAGTGCAGTGGAAAAAAAAAATCACACAGTGCTGGTATCCCACCTCTCCCGCTCCTGGTCGAAGTACTGTTGCTTGCACTCAACCACTGCCATTACTGTATTTACCATACGGTACGGGCAGTGGCTGAGTGTATGTAACAACTGATGGATAGCGGGTTGTGAGTGAAAATTTTGTTGGTGCACTGTTTCATATTGTTGTAAGGGCATAACACCTACGGCAATTTGATCCGGTAAATCAATGTCAGAATTTTCACTGCGCAGCCTTGTTTGTTGTTTGTTGTAGATTATGACTAGGGAATTCAGAGTGGACGTTGCCAATATACGCGGGATAAAAAATAATCACTTTTCTGCGTACGACCACGTCTGTAAGTACAGACCAGCTGTTTTGGCACTTAGTGAAACACAGGTGGATCCCCGCCCACACCTCTCAGATCATTCTGATCTGAAGCTACCTGGCTACGAACTAGTGCCATTATTCTTCTCTCACCGCGGTCTCGTCATTTACGTGCCTAGTGATGTAGCTTACCAAACTCCACCACAATGTGATCCATGTTCCAATCCGGAATTCAACTTCATGTGGTTAAAATTCCATCTCCGTAAGCAAATTATCCACTACTGCTTTATTTACAGAAGCCCCAATCTGGACAGCAATTCGACTTTTAGCGAGTTTGATGTGCTGTCTGACTCCAATCAAAGAATTGTATCCCTGTATCCTCATACTGAAATCGTTATTACGGGCGACTTCAATATACACAATTCTGGGTGGTTTCGACATTCTGGACAGACAACACCCGAAGGACGATGTGTTGAGATCTTCGCTGCGGAAAACAACCTAACGCAGCTTGTAAATGAGCCCACGCGAATACCAGACGTTGATAGTCATACCGCCAACACCCTGGACTTGTTTTTAACTTCTCACCCTGATAAGTACACCATTGATGGGCTCTCCCCTCTAGGCTCGTCGGACCATTGTGTCATATCAGCTAATTTCTCGTACACCGACCACACAGTTAGAGAAAAAATTCCTAAAAGAACCGTATGGCAATACGAGAAAGCCAACTGGAGCGGTCTTAACAGCTTCTTTAGGAATTTTAACTGGTCGTTATGCTTCCTCGATAACGACGTGGATGCCGCTGCTGATATGATTACAGACACCATTCTCTTTGGAATGAGATCCTTTATTCCTCATCGGATGAAGAGTATCAAACCAAACGAAAAGGCATGGTAAGACTCGAGCTGTAAAGAGGCCGTCAGTGTTAGAGAAATGTTTTTTCGGTCCTACAAGACCAACCCGACAGAGGAAAACCGAAAAAAGTTCAAACGAGCCAGAAATGACTGCAACGCCTTTCTTAAACGTGTAAAATTCCTATACGACCAAAAACTGAGGCAAAAAATACTGCAATGTCCCAAAGGCAGTAACAATTTTTGGTCGTTCGTCAAAAACATTAGAAATTCCGCCTCATCCTCCATCCCAACGCTCATTTACAATGACATTCCAGCTGTCAGCTCTTTGGATAAGGCCAATCTGCTTGCTGCACACTTTGCGGCCAGCTCAACACTCCCAGATTGTGCTTTGTCTCCGCCTACACTTGAGTGCGTCGAATCTTCAATGGGACGAATCTACTTTCGCACTCGTGTAGTAGCAAGAGTACTTAAAGATCTCAACATACATAAATCCGCTGGTCCAGATGGTATATCTCCCCTTCTTCTGAAGAGGTGTTCTTCCTCGCTGGCAAAACCACTGCGTAAGCTTTTTCATCAATCCTACCCTTTAGGACTCTTCCCGAGCAGATAGAAAACAGCATTTGTCCAGCCCGTCCCTAAAAGAGGCGAATCATCTTCTCTCTCCTCCTACAGACCCATTGCACTTGCGTCAATTCTTTCCAAGGTCATGGAAACGCTGATAAACCGTCAGCTCATGAAATATCCCGAAACACGAAAAAGTGGAACCAAAGCGTACATCAATCTGGCGAAAGCAAGATAGTTGCACTTGATATTTCTAAGGCATTTGACAGAGTTTGGCATCAGGCTCTATTGTCGAAAATTCGTGCATTTGGGATCGACGACTCTCTTCTTCAATGGATTAGAAATTACGTTTAGGAACGTTCAATTCAAGTTGTTTTGGACGGTTTCAAGTACTCTCTGTTTTTCATATTCGGTCCCGGACTCACGGCCTGCTCTTCGGCTGTAGAACGAGAACGGCAGCGTATGCTAAGCTCATTAAATTCCGATATCAACAGCATAACCAATTGGGGAACTATCAATAGAGTGGAATTTAATGCTTCCAAAACACAATGCTGTCTGCTGTCGTTAAAGCGAAATTTAAACACCCAGCCATTATCCATGAACGGCACTTGCATCGTCGAAACCGAAAAACTTTCCATTCTCGGTATGTGTGTCAATGACAACTTACGTTGAAATGACCACATATTTGATGTCGCCAAAAATGCTGCGAAATGTCTAGGTTTTCTCAAGCGATGTAAGAAATATTTTACCCCCTCTGATCTGGCCTCAATATATAAGGCATTCATCCGCCCAAAATTGGAGTACAACTCCCACATCTGGTCAGGTGCTCCTAAAACATCTCTGCACCTGCTAGATAGGATTCAAAACCGTGCGATAAAACTTATTGACGATACTAATATCAGTCAATCAATGGACACCCTCGAACACCGACGAAATGTCTCGTGTCTCACTTTGTTTTATCGCTACTTCCACCACCAGTGCTCCACTGAAATCGCCAGTAGCATTCTGCCCATTCAAACTTTCAACCGTAACACCCGTTTCGCTATGAATGCTCATCAGTATACCCTCAAGCCCATTTTCGGACGTACTCTAAAATATCATGATTCGTTCCTAAGCCGTACAACTCGCTTATGGAATGCCCTGCCGATTCTGTATTTCCTGGTCATTATAACTTGCAAACATTTAAAAACAATGTACATCGGTACCTCTCTTTTCTTCCTCCCTAAATTTCCTTTGCCGCGCTGGGTACAATCACTTTAAGGGTACTTAAATCCCTTGAGCGTCTTGTTTAGAAAAAGGAATCATTTGCCTCAGCAATTCACAAATTAATTTTATTCTTATTATTCTTCTAACTTGATCATTCCTTTGATGTCTTCACTTGCAGTGGTTCACCGGAGTATAGTTACCAGAACATCTCAATTCCAGTATCAGTGGACTATTCGGAAAATAGCAAAATAGTGTATCCCGTAGTTTTTAACTTATAATTGAATTGAATGTAGTTACGCGCCATCTGTTGTTAATTTACCAGCAATAAACCTATGAAAGTCCTTCTTCGTTTTTAATGTTACCTTTTCATTGTCTCACGTGTTTTTTTTTCAATTCAAACTCAGGTTTATAACACTTGTGTGGAATGTGCTTCAGTTTTGACTCAGCATGTTCTTAAATTTTCTTGACTTCGTTTTGTTATTGCGTTTTCAGTATCTCATAATTATTAAAAGAACAAATAAAAATTAAAAATGTTACCATCTACTCCTATGAGCTTTTTTCCCCAACACTCTGTATACACACGTACAATCAGCGAAGTTGGGGGTAGTACTACATCCGATATAAACTATTTTTATTAGCAAGAATGAAGTCTTGGTAGATTTTGAACAATTTGCCATTTAATCGTATCCCCTAAATCTAATCAAGGAATATTAACTTATTGATATTAAGGTTTCGGATATCTCCATCGTCATCAGGTACATCTGCACTTGTCCAGATGGTACATCTTCCCTTCTACTGGATCTAGGGATGTTCTCCTACTACACTACACTTTCCGAGAAGATGGAAGTTAGGTTTGTTAGTTCATTTGTAATGCCATCATTCATTAGTAATGCCATCTGTCAGTGTGAATACCGGCTGCTCCTTTTTGGTTTTTTTTCGGTTTTGAGGACTGATATTCTTATTTTTTGCTTTAGGCACCTGCTCGTGTTCGTCGTGTTGGTGTCTCCATCATATTTTTCCAATATACTTAAGAATTATTAATAAAGGATGAAAATAAATAACTTGAAGTCTTTTCCTGGAGATAAGATCTAACACAGCGTGTCACTAAGAAACCCTAATCTTCTCTAAACTGAGTGAAATTTTAGGTTCCAAGGCACACTCCATTTTCCATGAATGGAACCTGCGTTATCGATTCTGAAAAACTCTCTACTTTCGGTATATGTGGGTGGCCGTGGCTCGAGTGGTAGTGTATTGGCTTCCCATTTGGACGGTTCGGGGTTCAATACCAGCCGTGAAGGAAAGATTTTTTTCATGCAACTAAAATCTCGTAAAATTACTGATTGCCTAAATACAACATCAAGTCAATTTACACTAATAATTTTGTCTCCCCATTAAATGTTGGATGCCACCCATGGAGCGAAATAACCACAGAGCCCAAACATCTTTCTTTCTCTTTCTTCCCATTTTCCAACAAATTTAACACATGCTTTGGCATCATAAGTGTAGTCATATCCACTTGAGTGTTAAGTTCTTTAAAAAAAAATATTTCATGGCGCAAAAATCCTGTGAAATGTCTAGGTGTCCTCAAGTGATGTAAGAACTATTATACTTCGTCAGATCTGGGATATGTATAAAGCATTTATTTGTCCTGGTTGGAAGTGCAATATCCATATATGGTTAGGTGCTCACCCTAAAGCTCACTATTCCCTATTCCCTGTTCCCTATTCCCACGGCCGTACCCTAAAATATCGTGCAATAAGCAGCTAAACTCTGTTATGGCATGCACTGCTGAACTCTTTATTTTCTTGTCATTATAACGTACAAACATTCAAGACCAACGTATTTCAAGTATATAATCCGCTGATCTGTGTGCAGAAATTTTATATGCAATGTACAGAAAACTCTATTGTACAACAATTTTACAATCGCCTGGGCTAACTATATATTTTAATATTTCATCACTCAAGCCATTATTGCTAGCGGCTTGGTTGGGTACGGGCTTTTCTATATTATCAACTATGACTCTAATCGTACTTCGAAGATTTCTCTTTCTTTCTACAAGTTCCTGTACAGATTTAGCGGCACTAGTAGCTGTAAGCTGTGGTAGCTAGTGCCAATACAAGATCAATTAAGTTATAATAATAATAATATGTAATAGTGGTACCAATCAACTTCTGTTCGTCGCTTCGGGGTTAAATGCCATTTTAACGCCGCTTTTAATAACACAAGTTTCTCTGGATTACATACATCACAGCCAGTAATCCTTGGCAGTTAGCGCCAGTGGTGTTGAATTTCATGAAAGATTTTCGGTTGGTTATTTTATTAATTTATGTATTTACTCGTATAAATGGCCTGCCGGTCAAATGAGATTGATTGAAGCCCGCGTTGACAAAAAGCTTACACTTTTTTTTCTACCGGAACAGATTGCTTGAAATTAATCAGTTTTTTTTTAAGAAGCCTTGCTTGCGATTCCAGTGTTTCTTAGGACCCAAACAAAACTCAATGAATTCAGTCTTTCGACTGCGTTCAGCATAGTCTTGCATTCTCGAGCTAGCTTGGAGGTCGTTAGCAGGAACAACAAGGCTTTAAGTGCAGATTGGCTGTCACTACAGATACAATAACTTCGTCTCCTCCACAGATTCTTCACAATATAATTATGTTTTTTTTTTTTTTTTTTTCTTGGTTGCGCCAATGGATGTGGTAATCTTCATAGATGCGGTAGCCCGTGCCACCAACATGCACGATTCGCAACACCCGAATGTTCGATGCCAGGAGTGCGCCTGCGTACTAATCCACACCACTACGTCCTTCAACCATTCTCCCCGCGGGACTGCCGTTAGGTATTACTTCGCAGGGCTTGTTAGCAGATCATGCTATTCTTCTTGTATTTGCTTCTTCAGCTCTTCTAATTTTTTCAATTCTTCTTAGCTCATTTTGCACAATTGTCACAAATGTGCCGATTTCCATCCAATTTTCCTCCGACTGCAACATTTGGTCTATGAGTAGTATTGGACTGGGCAGATTAATTCTCCACTGCGAAAAACGTCGGCAATGAAATATGGCGTGCTCCGTATCTTCCTCCTCGTTTGAGCATTCTGGGCACAAAGGGGAGCTATCGTGTCCGAATCGGTGCAAGTATTTACGATAGCCGCCGTGACCAGATAGGAACTGCGTAAGGTGGTAGTTGTTATCCCCATGTGCTCGTTTTGTCCAGGTCTCGATGTCCGGGATCAACTTGTAGGTCCATCTGCCTTTTGTACTATTATCCCACCTGGCTTGCCAGAGGGCTGCTGAGACCGCTCACTCTTCTCCTTTTATTCTTGCAATTTCACCTGCATCTTGTCGCCCTGGGGTTCTTCTATTATAAATTCTCAACATCTCGTCCGCGAGAATGTCGATCGGAATCATTCCTGCTATCACGAAGGCTGCTTCATCTGAGATTGTTCGAAATCCACAGATCGCTCTTAATGCACTGAGCCTGTATGTGGACAACAGATTTCTCTTGTTTGCTTTTATGGCGAGTGCTCCCGCCCAGACCGGAGCAGCGTATAAGAGGACTGAGCTGACTACTCTAGATAGGAGAATCCTCCTGGCATATCCAGGTCCACCAATGTTTGGTAGTATTCTAGAGAGAGCTCCTTGCAGCAGTAAAGCCTTGTTACTGGAGTACTCTATATGTGCTTTGAACTGTAATCTGTTATCAAGTATTACTCCCAGGTATTTGATTGATTCTTTCGATCGGATTATTTGATGTCCCACCCGTATATTGGTGTATTCCACAATTCTTCTACTGGTAATTAAGACGGCTTCCGTTTTATGGTCCGCTAATTCTAGACCGGCGGATACTAGCCAGTCTTTGATGCGAGTAATCGCTACATTTGTGGCAGCCTCTATCTCCTTTATTTCTTTTGCCACCGTAACGACGGCAATGTCGTCTGCAAATCCGATTACTTGAACTCCTCTCGGCAACATAAGCCTTAGCACTCCGTCATACATAATGTTCCATAGGAGTGGACCGAGTACTGATCCTTGTGGAACCCCAACTGAAACGCTGTAGTATTTCAACCCTTCGTCAGTTTCATACCTCAGTTTTCTGTTGGTAAAGTAGTTTTCTATTATCCTCAGTAAGTAGTATGGCGTATTCATACTGGCTAGTGATTTTCTGATGAACGCCCAGTTTGCCGAGTTAAAGGCATTTTTGATGTCTAGAGTCACCACTAAGCAATATTTCTTTGTACCATACCGCCATCTTTCTCCTTGTATCGCTTCGGCCGCAATGTCGACCACAGTTTTTATGGCTTGAACAGTAGACCGCGATTTTCTAAACCCAAACTGCAAGTCTGATAGTGCTCCTCTCTCTTCTGCTACCGCGAGCAGTCTAGCATATATTATCCGTTCCAATATCTTTCCCATTGTGTCTAAAAGGCATATTGGACGATACGAGGACGGTTCCCCAGGTGGCTTGTTTCCCTTTGGAAGCAAGACTAGGTGTTGTAGTTTCCAAGCATCCGGGAAAACTCCTTCTTCAAGACATTTTTGAATTGTTTCCATAAACATGTCTGGGCGCTTATGGATAGCTGCTTTTAGTGCCTTATTTGGTATGCCATCAGGTCCCGGCGCTTTATTGTCGCCTATCTTCCTGCATGCGTTCATGAGTTCATCCGCTGTGACTATTGGAATGTCCTCCGTGTTGGACTCCCTAACGATATGGTACATAGTAGATGTACTTCGGGGGAAAAGGTGTTCTACTATGGAGCTTAGGATTGCTGGACATGTTATTTGCGGCGACCTGCTGCCCTTTATCTTTGTCATGACGATCTGTACTGTACGGCTTCTTCACAAAGTTTTTTAAAACATCTTGTCTTGCTCTCCCTGATTGCCTTTTTTAAGTCGCGTCTTGCTTTTTTAAAGACAATAAGGTGTTCTTCAAAGCGATCTCTTCCCCTAGATCTTTGGACTTTGCGTCGGGCTTTTAAGCACTTTGCTCTAAGCTTTTTTATTTCCTCATTCCACCAGTAGCATGGTGTTCCTCCTCTAGTACCCGTTCTTCTGGGCATTGATGCATCGCACGCAATAGTGAGAATGCGGACGAGTTGTTGTATACAGGCTTCAGCTGTTCCGCTTTGAATTATGTTTCCGGTATTTATCATTTCTTCGAACGCCTCCAGGTCGAAGTTTGTGTCCTTCCATCTTGGGCCCTTTCGTTTAGCGCGTTGCACGGTACTCTTCTCCTTCGTTTCAAATATTATTGCTTGATGATCACTGTGCGTGTATTCTTCGCTGACTCGCCATTTTATGTTTCGTAAGAGGGAGTTGCTAACGAGCGTAATGTCGATAATCGAGCCCGTTCCTGCCTTACGATATGTGTTTGCACGACCTTGGTTTGCAATGCCTATGTTAAGGGTTGCAAAACTTTCTAGCAGACTACGGCCTCTGGCGTTTGTAAGTCTGCTACCCCACTCCGTTGACAATATAATTATGTGCAATTAGGATTGCGTGTATCTCTGCTTGCAAGACAGACCTAAGTTTTCCTAACGAGGTGTGGAATATGAAGTTCTGTTCCTCCATAAATACACCAGCGCCGCATCCTAAATCCGTGAAGACCCGACTACATTCATTTTCTGGCACAGATTCTGCTTGGAAATTATCCTGAGCACAAGGAAGTCTATTCCGTATTTTCTCAACAACAGGAGTTCTGGTGTCAAGGCGAGCGAATTATAAAAAAAAATATTATAAAAAAGGTCATCAAAGCTTAGTCTGCGTGTAGGGTAGGTGTCATCACTGGACACTGCCTCATAGGCAATAACGCAAGAAGGCTTGGCGATTTTACAAACAATTTCTGTAGAAGCTGCATGGACGAGGAGGAAGAGGAGACAATCGTCCACCTACTCTGTACATGTCCAGCTGTCTCCCAGAGAAGAAAACTTCATTCGGAGCTTTCTTCTATAATGACCTAAACGATCCAAAAAATATAGACGTAAACAGTCTCCTACGCTTCATCGTAAGCTCAAACTGATTCCACTAGTAAGAGGATCATAGATCCTCGTAGCACCACAATGAACCAATAAGTGTGTTGGTTTTTCCAACAACCACTCTTACTTACCTACCTGCCTACCTTCGTGGGCGTGTTGCATTAAAGACCTCGTGATATGAAAATCAAGGAAACGGAGATCCATCAGTGGGACTAGAGTAGAAACAGGCGTGCTAAGGAAAGCCTCCACGCACTCAATATTATTGGCCTTATCATAGACATGTAGATCCAAAGGATCCCGGTGCAAGGCCTTGGAGGCTTTGACCTAATATGTTTAGCCTTGAGAAGTTTATTACATATACTTATTTACGTTTTCAAACTTCTAAAAGGTTTATTAAGTAGGAAATTAATTTATAAGAATCTGCCCAAGAAAGACCACAATGCAAACGAATGAATCTACGTTGAACTTCTTCAATCCGGGACGAGTAACTATCAGGGCTTAGGACTTTTATGACAGGATCGCTTAAGATTCAAACCCAACGCAGAAAGAAGTAAGAGAGTAAGAAGTAAGAAGTAAGAGAGATTATGATCTACTACAAATGAAATATGTTAACTTAACTTAACCTTAAGTTCCAACAAATTTTGTTGGCACTAAGTTGAAAAGCAATAGAAGTGACCTTGTTATGTAGGAGAGTTAGATGAAAATGAGATATGCTTAGATACGGAGATCTCCATAGACCAAAATGTAAGGTTCACATTATTGATTGCCGAGATGAATATCGGACCGAGTTGACTTCCCTGAGGTGGTTCAGTTGTATTTGTAATGAGATCTGATACAGACGACTTACACATTACTTTGTCATTCTTTTTAATAAGATGTGATCCACATAATTTATATTTTCTTATATCCTTTTATAACAAATTTATATATATATTTATAGTAATAATTTTTGTTTTTTTGTTTTAATGACAGTTAACAATCTTTATTGAGAATGGATCGATTGCGAAAAAGTTGAATGCGAGTCAAGCATTCGACAACACCTGGCACTCAGACGTCGATTTAGAAAACGAATTAGAAGTAAGACAAAGTCATAGACTTATTAATTGTTACTATATCACTATTGAAAGTATATTAATTTAGTGTATGTTGCAGCAAAAAAGAGCAAAAGGTGGTTCAGGCAGTTCTGGTGTATGGTCCGGTTGGTCGGAATGGTCAACATGTTCACGGACGTGCGATGGTGGTGTTGCTCAACAAATAAGACGATGTCATAATCCAAATGGCTGTAAAGGAGACACAATACGCTTTAGAATTTGCAACATGCAACCATGTCCAGAGCAACAGGATTTTCGATCACATCAGTGTGCAGCTTATAATGATGTACCCTACGATGGTACACTCTATACATGGACGACGCATTATGATTATGTGGAGCCGTGTGCGCTAACGTGTAGGTGAGTAGAACATATGGGGTGGGTTCTATAGAGTGCAGAGTTCCCGCAAAAATTTCACACGAACAGCGGACACACAATAAACAAGCGTCTAAATGTAATGGGTAGTAATTACATTGTATCGAGAGTTGTTGGCAAACGGTGAAAGTCATCCTCAATGTTCGCTTTTTAAGTATACTGTTGTTGGATATTTCTTTGTTGAGTAGACCTGCTGTGGGGTAGTTTCATTTCACTCGGTGAGACGTTGCCTGCAGACGTAAAGTGATATAAGCAGCACGCTACGGATGTTGCATGTCATATCCTGTTTGCCTTGAAAAATTCAACAACGCGTTGGGCGCGTAGTCTGACATACAGAAAAAAAAACAAACTATATAGTTCCTTATGAAAAGGAGAACAAAAGCGAGTACATTGAGGATGAAAGTATTATACCAACAGCCCTTTTGGAAATTTCGCCGCGTATCGTTAACTCAATGTCCTGGTTTACGTTTTACTTGACAACTTTTGTTCGCTAGTGTGCTCTTAAATAATTTCACTGTATAAAATCTTTGACTCGCTACTGAATGGTTTTATCCATTAAATGTTAAATCGGATTGTTTTTTTGTTTTTCTTTTTTTTTTGTGACACCACAACACAGGGGGAGACCTGCACATCTTTCGGATGACGTTTCGTTACCAGAGGGTGATGGTGGCAGTGTTGCTGCGCCAGATGATTCAGAACACTATGATGAGCCGAGTGTCATTGTGCAACTCTCTGGAAGAGTACAAGATGGAACTCGGTGTCGTGCCGGAAGTCTTGATATGTGCATACAGGGCAAATGTCAGGTGAGGTTTAAAAAGTGTTTTTATTATTGTAAGTTTTTTTAAGAGTGTTGTACATATATGTATACGTACACCCGCATCAGATATATGTACATACATATATTAAATGTAAATGACTTAATTGGTATTATAGCGGTTATTTGATTTTAAGTAAATTAGCTGCCTAATGGATGATCTCTGTATTGCAGAAACATTTGCAACTAACAACTGGAAAGTGGATAAGAATTGAACGTAGTACGAGTAGTTTAGTTAATGAATACCGGCGAGATTGTTTAATTATAAGGGTACTTATGTGTACATCCATTTGTAGATAAAACGAAACAAATTTTCCGTGATATACATATGTACATATAAGACGGATATCAATTATCGCTATAACTATGAATTCTAAAATTATTGCTTTCCTATTCATGTTTTTTCGGATTTAAACTTTTCTTTCTAAAACATTTTCTTACAATATGACTTATTTAGGAAAAACCAAATCATGTTGGATCACGTCAACTTTGAAGTTTGATCTTAAAAAGACAGTTATCCCACATTTGCCATTGACTTTTTAGGTATCGTCCATGCGTTTAGTACCACCTTGAACATACCTATTTTTTTTCAACCCCTTCTTAGTTAGAAAAATAGCAATAGATTCGTGTTTTTTTTACCTGAAGCCTAGAAAGCAAATAGTAAGTAAACAGAGAAAGTAAACAAAGAAAATAAATAGCTAGGATACCCTATTCCATAATCGAGTTGTACGGCTTAGGAACGAATAACGATATTTTAGATTACGTCAAAAAGTGGGCTTAAGGGTGTACTGATAAGCGAGACGGGTGTTACGCTTAAAAGTTTGAAGGGGCGGAATGCTACTAGCGATTTCTATGGAGCACTGGTGGTGGAAATAGCGATGAAACAGAGTGAGAAACGTGATATTGCGTCGGTGTTCGAGGGTGTCAATTATCTGAGTGATATAAGTATCAGCTATGGGTTTTATCGCACGATTTTGAATCCTATCTAGCAGGTGCAAGGGCGTTTTGAGCGCACCCGACCAGATGTGGGTATTGTACCACAATTTCGGGCGAATAAATGCCTTATACGAGTAAATTGAGGCCAGTTTAGAGGTGGTGGATTAATTCTTACATCGCTTGAATATTGACTCAGAATGGAAAGTTTTTCGGTTACGACGATGCAAGGGCTATTCATCGACAATGGCTTGGTGTTTAAATTTATATTTAACGACAACAGACACTATTGTGTTTTGGAAGCCTACTCTGCAGCCGAAGAGCCGGGATCGAATATGAAAAAGTACTGTCGTCAGCAAGTGAATATATTATGTAACAGACAAGGGATCGTTGATGAAAACTAGAAATAGTTTCGAAGATAGAACGGAGCCTTGGGGCACACCAGCATTTATTTTATGACTTGAAACCATCCAAGACAACTTCAATTGAATGCTGCGAAAGTTAATTTCTAATCCATTGAAGTCGAGAATCCACGATACTCTTCATGCGATGAGGGAGAAAGGATCTCATTCCAAATAGAGTAGTGTCTGTGATATCAACAGCGGCATCCACTCGAGAAAACATAACGACCAGTTAAAATTCCTAAAGAAGCTGTTAAGTCCGCTCGTATTGCGGTTCTTTTAGGAACCTAGAGGGGATAGCACATTGACCTTGTATTTGTCAGGATGAGAAGTTAAAACCAAGTCCAGGGTGTTGGCGGTATGACTATCAACGTCTGGTATTCGTGTGGGCTCATTTCTCATTATCATTTTTTTTTTTTAATCTAAAACTGATTTATTAATATATTTGCATATACAGTATTGCATTTGACCGTAGAGCGCTAGTAAGTATCTGTGTCTGGTGTTTAAAGTGTGTTAAGTCATAAAATAGTATTCAGATAGAAACCAAATAGGGGTCAAGCTTTCTAGTGTGTAAGATTTGCCTCATATCAAACATTCAACAGTGTTTCCTGAAAAATTACTTTTTCCTGACTCAACACACTTTGCTCACCAGACACAAATATATATTGTGGCAAGTTTTTTGATTTCCAAGTGTGATGAATACATTTTTCAGAGCTTCAATTTATCTTCAATTCCTTGCTGATAAATGCTTCCATTCTCAGAGTATGTATTGGTCGGGAAAAAAGTTCGTCGTTTGGTTTAAATTAGGTTTTTTTAAATCAAATATGCTCCATTATTATTGAAAATGTTTTCCCATTTTCCGGGTAAAGTCATGATGTCGTTGTTTAAGAACTTCTGTGGTTTGATCCCATTGAGAGAGTTCTTCAACGTGTCGTATTCGCGCTCATTTCATGAGGAAACCTTTACGTATCCAGCTTTCTGTAAAATAATTATGTGGTCAACGCCTGTTAAATACCAATACCAACCATCTTAATATGACTGCTTTGATCGCGTTTTTAAGAATTTCATCTGCTTCTTCGGTAATGAGACGCCGCTCAGGATTCAAATAAAGTTCCTTCCCCATAAACAATAAAAAAAATATTACAAGTCTGTGCAGCGTTCTGCTCTGATCAAAGTTGTATTGAAAAATTAAGCGAAATTTATCATTATTTTTCTCCGTTTTTTAATGAGAATAACTTTACAACCACTGCAAACAAAAAAACATCGTGTGTATACACAAATTCAAAATTATAATGTTACCTTTAAAACGCAATCAGCATTTCTTAAGCCGCTTGGATTAAACCTTGTACATACATATATCGAAACTGGTATCATGCAGGGCTTAAATTTGTCTCCTAGAACCGGCTGTGAGTCTTCAACTCAAAAAACACATTTGAACTCATTCCTCAGTACAAAATATACCTAGACTATTTAATTGTGAAATTTTGGGGGCATCTCCGTCACCAACACTCATCTTGAACTTATACTGACTGCGGAAGTGGCAATGCTCTTGAACCCAAGAATAAACATTTTATCATGATTCGTAGTGAAAAATAAGACTTCTGTGCAGGTTTGAACCGGCTTTCTTCTCACTGTGCTTGCCGAATTTTTCCACTCGTTAGAAATCATTCGACATTCATAATACTCTTATTGTATCGTATATGTCGATAACTTTGTTGTCTTGGCGTTCCAACTGGATAGTTTTTGGGTGCACCCATTTATCAGCTAGATGAAGCTTTCTTCTCTGGGAGAGATCTGGACATGTACAGTGTAGGTGGAGGATTGTCTCCTCCTCTTCCTCGTCCATGCAGCTTCTACAGAAGTCATTTGTGAAAGCGCCAAGCCTTCTTGCGTGCTTGCCTATGAGGCAGTGTCCAGTTATGACACCTATTATGACGCTGAGATGTTTCCTATTTAAAAGGATCAGACACTTAGAGCGTTTCAGATCCAGCTTTGGCGAGATCTCTAAGGTCTCTAGACATGTATACCCAGCAGTCCACCTGAGGTGTGTTCTTTTATTGGCATCCAGCTTTAATGCTAGTTTGCAGGTAGCGATTGGTGTACCTATACTACCCTTTCCCGGTATAATAGGTAGAGTGGTTCCAATTTTGGCAAGTTCATCGGCTCTGCAGTTCCCTGGAATGTCTCTGTGGCCCGGCACCCAGCATAGGTGAATGTTGAACTGCTCTGCCATCTCCATGAGAAATGATCGGCATTCAAAGGCGATTTTGGAATATAATGAGACCGAGTCCAGGGACTTGATGGCGGCCTGACTATCCGAAAAGATGCGGATATCCTTTGCAGATACCACGTTTTTCTTTAGCCAGGACAGAGCTTCTTTAATCGCCGAAAATTTCCGCCTAGAACCCTCTACAGTGATTTGGAAGACAGAAAGAGAGGCTCAGATTTAGCTTATCAGAGAAAACACCGCCACCAACTCCGCTATCGGTTTTAGATCCATCTGTGTAGAGATGAATTGACTTGTCCTCCATGAAAGCATCTTCTTCCCAGAATGATCTAGAGAGGAAGCTTACATGGAAGTTTTTGTCAAACCAAAGTTCAGGTATGGTGTAATCGATGTTCTCTGTGAGGATTCCTAAGGTGTTAAGGATATTGGCGTGGCCAAATGAATTATTTATCCACTGTTTAGTCGCTTTAAGGCGAATAGCTGCTACTTGCCTGCTGAAGATATCTAGGGGTGTCAAATGAAACAGAATATCTAATGTCGCAGAAGGGGTAGACATGCTGTTCTTTGGGCTCTGATTAGTTTAATGCAGTTGACTGCATTTTCTAAGGCCGTCCACCAGACGACCACCCCGTAAGTAAGTATCTTATGACCGAGATGTATTGCCAGTGGGTTATGCGAGGTTAAAGGCCCCTTTATTTCCAATGGATTTTTTGGAAGAGAATAAAGCTTTATTGACTCTTTCTTGAATGTTTGGTTTCCAGTTTAGTTTCCTGTCAAAAATTAGACCCATATCGGAAAATACTAAACTAGTACCGTTTATTGAAGGAGGGTCTATAATTGGAACTTTGTATTTCCTGGAAAAGAGGTCAAGATTAGTTTTATGGTTGTTTATTCCCAAGCGGGTTAATCTATTGAGATTTACTTGGAGGAGTTCTTTAATGGTATTGAGATGCTTACCTGAGACGACATAGGCAATCACCCTGCTACCCCCCGCTTCCTGGTATATCAGTAGTTCATTAGCTACTAAGTTTAAGAGTAGGGGAGAGAGGACACCGCATTGCGGGGTACCTCTGCTGACACGTTTCTAGTCTCACCCAGTTTGGAGTTGATTATCCTGCTTTTTAGCATGAGACTGATCAACTCCCCAAGTGAGTCGTCTACCTGCAGAGTTGACAGCGCAGACGTGATTGCGGATGTGTCGACGTTGTTAAAGGCGCCCTCTATGTCCAGGAAAGCAACCATTGTGTACTCTTTATATTGTAGGGATCGTTCGATGTGGCTAGTCAAAGAGTGCAGAGCCGTTTCCACCGAATTTCCTTTACAGCAGACATGTTGAGCCGCTGACAGAAGTCTTGGATCAATTTTAGCTCGTATATGGATATCAATCAGTCGTTCTAGAGTTTTCAGAAGGAAAGATGATAGACTTATATATCTGAGGTCCTTTGGGACAGCATGAGAGTATTTTCCGGCTTTGGGAATGAATAGTACATTGACTTCTCTCCATGACAGTGGAATGTTAATAAGTTTTACAAAGCTCCTCATAATATTTTCTAGCACTGGCAGAATAATATCTGAGGACCTCTGTAGCTCGGCAGATATTATACCGTCCGGACCAGCAGACTTGTATGGTTTGAAGCTATGCAGCGCTCAGAGCACTTTGTGTCTCGTAAACAGACCATGAATTTTGGTCGCTGTTGCAGTAGGCCTGTTCGTGGTGCTGCTGCCCGCGAGTTGGGAGTTACCTGAAAAGTAGCAAATTGAGTGATTTATCACTTGAAGTTGTCCAGGAGCCGTCGGTTTTTTTCAAACAGCTAGGCATCATAGGATTTGTAGAGAGGATTTTTCTTAGCCGCGATGCCTCAGAGGTTTCTGTGATTTTGTCACAGAATGACCTCCTGGATTGTTGCTTTGCTTTCCTCAGTTCTTTTTTGTATAGTTTAAGGGATTCTTTGTATTAGTCCCAGTCAGTCACTTTTCTTGTATTTTTTGCTACATTGAAAAGTTTTCTGCAAGTGTTTCTGGGACTGCAGTGCTGATGTCCACCAATGTGGCTTTTTCTTGCCTCTAGGTTGAATAAGAGGGCAGAAAGCGGTCATAACCTGATTGAGAGCCAGAGTGATTGACTTTCATGTCAAGCTCATTGGTGTCACGCGGAGGACTTGATAGTTTTGAGGATGGCGTTTCTGACAGTATTCCTCTGTATTTTGGCCAATCCATTTTCCAGTAGTTCCGGAATGCTGGTTGGCTGAATTGGATGTATCTGTGGTCTAAAAAAGAGTGTTCAGACGATACCATCCGGTTCGTTAGCTTTTGAGTGATGCTGTCGGAGACAAGAATCAGATCTAGCACTTCCTGTCGGTTTCTAGTTTTAAAAGTGGGCTCATTGTCAATATTGCAAATAAAGAGATTAGTACTTAAAATATAGTCAAAAAGTGACTCACCTCTATTATTGATATCGGTACTGCCCCATACCTTGTGATGTGCGTTAGCGTCGCATCCGATGATGAGGCCAGTTTTTTGCCTTCCAGCCATTGGCAGTCTCTAGTCTGGCAACGGTGAAGTCGGAGTCGCTGAGTTTAGGAAGTAAAAATACATTAAAACTACGTTTCACTATTATACAAGTTCTAATCTTACCTTGGTCTCTCGTATAGAGCGGAGCGTATGCGGGTGTCCTAAGTCCACGGACCATGCCTTATACAATCCATGATTCCTGGACTAGGATAATGTCTTCCGCGTTTTTTGAAAGACGCAGAATGAGTGCGGCCGAAGCCTTTTTTGAGTGAAGGAGATTAAACTGGAGAAACCGTATCATTGCTACAGTTCTCCAGAGTAGCCTCCACCACGGTGCTATTGAGGTCCTCCGATTCTGAAGATGTGCTCAAGAGCTCATCTTCTTCCTCTGATCGTATAGGACATCTTTTCATCGGTTTCCACATCCGACAGGGTGTCAGAAGAGGAGACCGACGGCTTAATTGTCACCTCGGATAGATTGGAGTCGTCGCTATCCATTTCTAGAAAGGATATCGACACTCCAAGACCCAAGGTTGTGTTTTCTGGTATCTCCGTTAAAGGAGGAGCAGGTTGCTTATCAGCATCCAGCTCATCCTTTTTGAAGACCCTTAAGTGTATATACTCAAAACCGAACCGAATCATGCTTTTCGTCTGCGCCAGAGTATTAAGGGATTCGTTATTGATCGCGATCAACGCGTATCTATAAGAGCCCCTTAGTTCCTCTAGTTTCGCAACTTTCCAGTCATGAGTCGGAAGAGTTGGGTTACCGAGTCTGATGATTTTCAGAATACTTTCTGGGGAGGAGGGTTCGGCTGGGATCCAGGTACGAGTTCGAGGTCTGCTACATAGCAATGTCTTCCTTAGACAGGACCTCGAGTTTTGCACCTGGCCAAATTTCTCCTAAACCATCTGTGGCCTTAGTGAAGAGATCAAGAGATCTCTGGTTGGCACTCGCGATAAGTTTGACACGGCCTTGGTTTTCCCGCATCATGGCCAAGAAGTTATTCGAAAGCTTCAGCTTGACCAGCTGCTACCGTTCAGGTGTTATGGAACCGTCGGTATCGTTTCTATCGATCACCGCGATCACTATTGCGTCCTTTAGGAATTCACTGAAAGACCTCAGAGATGTGCTGTTGGATGGCCCAGGCGTTTTGGTACTATGCGTTTTGTGCCTCTTGGAAACCGGCACGGATTTCTCCAACGATCTCTGGCGCTTGGAAGAGTCTTTTGTAAGTGCAAGCAGTGGGTGAACCGTCTTTTAGCATGTTTTTAGCCCACTCAATCTTGCTCTTCACCTCCGCACTTCTCTCAACCTCAGGAATGGATCCTAAGGTTTTGATGATGCGTGAAGCACTTCGGCGTCTGCCGTAGAACGCCTTAGATGGAGCTTGCCAATGCGGCTGAGCTCCAGATTCCTCCTAGGGGGGAGGAGTTTTGGTAGCAGCGACAAGTCCGTGGCCTGACACAAATTTTTCTGCGGCTAGGGGTGGAGGAAGTGATAAGACCATGGCTTGCCACAGTCTTAACACTCCCTGAAGCTTTCTTTTTAGGCTCGTTGCGCTTGCCATGGATTTATCTCCTCTCGACAATGTAGGAGCCTTGCCGGTAGTTGGTGCAGTCACCGTTCTACCGTCCGGTATTAAAGGAGTACCGGGCTGGGTTTTTTTTTGTATTTTGGAGGAGTTGTCCATAATATGTTCCCACGAGTAGTGGAGAAAGGGTGATCCATCTATATAGAGATCCGCAATATACAGGTAAGACTATCTAATCCGGAGGTCGCCAGGTATCCGGATACGCCGTTCGCGACTGAGCTATTTTTGGAGATGCTGGGCCCTCAGCTAGGTTGATCTTCGTCACGGGTCGTATGACACCTTGATCCAGTCCAGGGGAAAATGGAGACGTTTGTTTCGACATCCTTTGGTTTCAGGTGTCGTCTGGAGAATTTCTTCTCGAGATTCATTGACCCTACTCAGCTTCTACAACTCGACAAGTTCGATGCTCGCTGTAGAAGGTGTTAGCGATGTTCATTTCCAAAACGATGGCAACACGTTCCATATAAGTGGCGAAACCATTGCTCGTTTGCGCAACAAATTTTTATATTCAAGTCACATATTGAAATGGTGACCACAATTGGCCGCTGAGATCATGCAACTATTTGGTTTGGGGCCATGGGAAAGGGAAATTTTATACCAAGTAATCCCTAGTTATTGCCGTTATTGCTGTTTTCGATGAAATAGAGCTGCAAATGTGCGAAAATGTGATACAATTTTATTAAAAGAGGCTGGACGAGCAGTATCGTGGATATCATTTGCCTGATATTGTTTTATTATTGGTAGCAACCCTTCTTCTATCGACTATATTATTTCATAAAAAGCATAAAGGAAATCCTTACTATAAAGCGTTTTCCATATCACACATTGCCTCTCATTGAGCTTACGGGTCTCAAGTCGTGAAGAGATGACCACGTGCAAAAACAGGAAGCGCAATCAGAGTAACTACCTTTTGGTCGTTAACGCTGACTGTGTTGTTTCTTATGTCGCCCGACCAAATGGAGGCGCATCGCAGGTAGCTCGTGTGTTAAAGGTCTAAAACTCAAAAAAAGGGTCGTGCAATTACTTTTATATTCTACCTACATATGTATTGGTAACGCTATCCTTAATCGCATATATTATCAGCTTGCCTACAACTGATTTACTTAAAAAGATTCCTTGCTTACGATAAATGTTATAGTTACCTAACTAACAAGAACAAATCAAATTAAGTAAAATAATAAAAGAAATGTGAAACACCATTATTTGTTTTCATAAAATGAGTGTGATAAATCCGAAAGAGGCCATCTTCCATGAACTTGATATTTTTAAACGTGAAGTCCATTATATCGTCAATCAATTTAGTGGAAGATCACGGTGAAGCAGTGATACAAAATGTCCAGGAAAATGTGTAACTACAATAGATTGTGATTACTAGGAACCGTGATGGAAAGCATGCGGCGCCAGAAATGATGGTGTTATGGAAATAACAACACGAATAAATGAGTCTCCATTACAACATCCAAAGCCTTTAGAAGTAAATTTGCTTAGACGTGTTGCCAGAAAAGACAATTGCTTCGGGTGATAAATAAGAAGGAACGACTATTTTTTTTTTTAAAGAACTTAACACTCAAGTCTGTATTATTACCTTTAAAATGCCTTAGCACGTGCTAAGTTTTCAGAAAAATGTGACAGAGAGAGAAAGAAAGATTTTTAGGCTCAGTGGTTATTTTGTATTATGGGTGGCATCCAATATTTAATAGGGAGACTAAATTAGTAGTGTAATTAGACATTTTGTTGTATTCTAGGGAACTACTTATCTTACGTGAATTTAGTTGCCTGTCTTTCGGGCCCGGCTGATATTGAACCCCAAACCGTCCGATTTGGAAGCCAATACACTACTTGAGGCACGGCGTGTAGGCTAAGCAAATTGGGACATTGAGTATTACCAAAAAAATAAATATTAAGAAATAAATATTCCAAGTTTGAGATGTTTAAGACGAACAAAGCTAGAGCGCCTTGCGTAATGTATTATGCCTACTGTAAAACATGGACGTGCGCTGCGAGAACCTTTAGGATATGTAACTACTTTCTTATTCATATCCATTGAAGGCATTTGGAAATAAGAGGACCATAGAACAATTCGAGATGAGAATGTAAAAATATCCAAGTCGTCTTCGACAAATTAGAGATGAGTTCGTCTTTATAAGATAACAGCTTTAAACACGCGTAATCAATTGGATTGGTCACCACAATTGCTGTGTTTGAACTAAATATTTAGATTATTGCAAATCCTTATTTTTAGAAACAATTTATGTGATTAATTCACTTTTACTAATTTCACTGAAAAATACGAGGTGGAGCTGACACTGCCCTCATTTCCTGCAACATATTTTCTGATAACTAGTCTGCCTCATTGCACTATGCGGACAAGAAGAACCCTGGAACACAAGCTTAGTTTACTTGTACAAGGAAGGTCAAACATAGATGAGTATTATGCCGGTGTGAATTACCAAATACTCATCATCCAGAATTAACAAACCTTACCCGAAGCATATTCCTCATGCTTAGGTCCAGAGCTCGAACTATATGATCATGACCATACACATTAAAAATAACTTTAACATGAAAGCCCCATGAACCACATACCAATACCATCCAGACAGGACCGATACAAAACACCACCTATGCAGAGACCACCGTCACTGCCGCAAAGAAATGCTGCATACAAAATCCAGCATACACCGCATCAACAAAATCAGCATCGCCGAAACCAATCTCGGCAAAATCAGCATCATTAGGGGTGGCCGTGGTGTAGTGGTAGTAGCAAACGCTTCTCACTCGGAGGGTCCAGGTTCGAATCCTGCCCATGGCAAATCAGTTTTTCATTGTGTAATTGGAACTCAGACAAAATAATTCTGCGTGTGAAGGCATAACACTGGCACGTAAATTTGGCTGTTATAAGAGTTTCAAGCAATGAAAAAAATACTGGGAATTATATCTCGAATCACTCTGAGTGAATAAAAACTCTCCTTCCTATTCGGACTCCCACCCCTGGAGAGCAAAACATAGAAACCAAACACACCTGAGTTTCACAAACCACTACAAAAACAATTTTCCTTTCTCCTCCTTCTATCTTTCCGCCCGCGCCCTGGCAACAGTAAAAGGGTATCTAACCCCTTAGGCGCGCGTAAATTATAAAAAAAAAAAAAAAAAAAAAATCATCAAAGTGAAAATCGACCACTAGGGATTATTCTTCACTACCGCATCCAACCACGCCAAAAACCCGCCACGCCAATGTCCGTTGACCTGTCTATGCAAACGAAACCGGCTAATTATGGCACATATGGCAATTACCAGGCACATAATTAGGCCAGGAACCGATCGGACAAGCGGCGAAGTCTATTTAACACTGAAACACAGGAAATAGAAGAGTACTTCGAGAAATATGAACAAGAAGTCGTGGAAGAAGATTACAATACATAACTCCAGCCTACCCTACTGAATTATTTCACCAAAGACGTTTTGAAATTTCTAATCAACACAGAAGCCAATAAAAATTTTGTGAGACTCAAACTTGCTACCAACACAAAACCGGCTAACAAACCCTTCAAAATTCAATCAGCGCGGGAGGTGAAATTCGAGTTCAAAGGAAAATCTCCGGTCCATTTTTCAAGAATGTAGCAAATGACATCATTTTGGAATCCTTCATTTTACCTGGCTTAAAAACATTTGATGGGATTACTAGCGATGGCACTCTCAAACAGCTATCAGAATCCCTCTGGAGAAAATGAAATTGTTTCAAGTTAATAACATCGAAATTAAGAACGAACACCCATCCAATGTGACAGGGAAACTTCTTCAAAACATAATTAATAGATATGAGAAAGTATTTGGCCCAACCAGCAATCATGAGCTGGTTAGATATACATAGATACCAACATAAGAGCAGAAATCAAAACGACCACAGCCATAAATCTGAGGTCGGGAGCGACAACTCTCCGCTGTGGATAGTACCCAAGAAGTAAGACGCCACTGGTGAGAGGAAATATTGAGTGGTAATACACTTCAAGAGACTAAGCATAGTCACAGTATCTGACACATACCCTATTCCCGATATAAATAACATGACTGACTGGCTAGGAAAATCAGAGTTTTTAACAACCCTTGACCTAACATCAGGCTTCCACCAAATAAGAATAAAGGAAGCAGACATCCCGAAGATAGCCTTCGCTACAATGAATGGGAAGAATGAATACGCTAGGCTCCCATTCGGACTCAAAAACACACCGGCTATATTCCAAAGAACTATAGACGACGTTTTGAAACTTTACATCGGCCTAATACGAGTATCTTATGTCTACATCGACGACATAATATTTTGCAAAAATGATTAAGAACACCGTCGAAAGGGTGTTATTCGCATTGAAAGCGGCAAACCTCAAAGTAAACTTGGGGAAAACCGAATTTCTGCGGCACCTTATAACTAACAAAGGTATAGAACCCGATAAGAAGAAGTGCAAGCCACTAACAACCTAAAGCCATCAGAAAACTTCTAATAACTAATATGATTTCTTGGACTCACCTCCTACTAAAGACGATTTGCCAAGATTGCAAAGCCTTTGACGAATCTTACGAGAGGAAAGGGCCCAGGTAAAAGCTTTTGAAAATCTAAAAGAACTCTTAACATCTACCGAAATTCTGATATTTTCTGACTTCGAAAAGCCCTTTATATTGACAACGGACGCTTCAAACATTGCGTTAGGTGCAGTACTCTTACAGGGTGAACTCAGTAGGGACAGACCAATAACTTACATATGCAGATCGCTTAGTAGGGCTAAAGAAACCTATGCCACTAACAAAATGGAGATGCTGGCAATTGATTAGACTCTTGACAACCTGCGAAACTATTTATATGGAGCCAAGAAAATACGAATTTCGACGGACCATCAGCCACTGATTTTGCTTTAAGAATCCGTAATACAGATGCCAGGATCAAGAGATGGAAAGCAAGAATAAAAATATATATCTATGAGTTAGTCTGCAAGTCAGGAAAAACACATATCTAGCGGACGACTTGTCCAGACTCACCTCAGAAGCCAGCAATGAGGAAACTAAAATCAGGATGATTCAAGAAGAGCACAACAGAGCACATCGGAACCTTCGGGAGAATAAGGAACAGATACAAGTAAAATAAAAAAAATGAACGCCACTGAAATAATACGCATGGATACTCTCCAAATAGACCGAGAAAAATTTATAACGTGTATTGACAAATTCTCTAAGTTCCGTCATAACAAAGAAAAGTCGGCCCTTTATTTAAGGAAAAAAATGATAAAGATTCTTCACTATTTTTCAGTGCTTAAACTCATAATAAAAGCAGCTTCGTAAGTCCCTCATCTAAAATAATATTAAGGCACTTGGCATATAAACCTACTCAACTCTTCCCCAAAAAAGCAAAGCTAATGGAACTATAGAAAGGCTTCATTAACGAGATGTCTATGGAAAAATGTCAAGGTCTTACAATGAAGGAAATTATTTAAATAGCCGTAAACCGATACAAAAATTCAATCCATTCAGTTACCAAGAAGAAACCTAGTGATGTATTTTTCATAAGAAGCCAACCAAAATCTTATTGATTTCCAAGATAAAGTGAACAAGAATCTTAGCAAACTTATCAAAAAGAACCAAAAAAGGAAAATCAGCTGAGAAAACAAAAAAATGAACATTCCAAAAACATATAATATACGTAGCGCTTGAAATCCACTTTACAAACTGGTAGAAAAGTCCACAAATCCCAAATCGAAATATGAAGAAATATGAACAGATGTTGTACAACAATTTAAGTCTCCGCGGCTCAACAAGCAAAGAAATAAATTGTTAACACTAATCTGCTGAATAAGAAGAAATTCAGGACGTAGCCTCTAAAATAGAATACGCAAAACCTAACATGCTACAAAAAGAATCTCTCTTGATCTATATTATATCGCTACCAAAAACTAGCTTAAAAGATTTTAACTATTTACTGAGCAGGGCTACAATTCAGAACAACAAGGACAAATGAACTCCTGTTAGCTCGTCACGAGATGTACGGTATTACTATATAACTTTTTGCAGCGACAGTCAGCTCGAGAAATTACCAACAGAGTATTGCATTAGTCAAGTGCTAAGCGGAAGAAACGCAATTTGCGATTTCCAATTATACAAAAAACCTATTACTGAACTCTAAGGCATGGAAACGAAACCAAGATGTTTAGTGAAACGTTTGTAGTACACTTTGACTATGGTACTCGTACAATAGCCATCAACGATAAAAACTATACTAACTGAGAAATTAGAACCTTCCAGATGTTGCCTTCTATAATTATTAGATTTAAAATTTTTACACGATTTGAACAACATTAAGAAATTAAAGAATTTTTTAATCATTAAATAATCATCCTTAATTTCAAATACATTTGTATACTTAATAATCATTATAACTATCTTAGTCATAATGCAAAAAATTAAGAATTCAACGAAAAAGGAACCCATTCAGGCTCAATTATCCGAAATCAACGATCTCTTCTCTCAACCTATGAAGCTGAACTTTTGACCTGCGCGTCATGATTTAAGGAGGAAGGAGTTATATCGCTTCTCAGTTTGGACCTTATAGCAGCTTGGACGTCGAATTTGGCCGAAAAATCATTTTCTATCACAAGGCGCATTTTCATCTCGGCGGCTTTGTTAACAAACAAAATTACTGCATCTGGGGATTGGAAAACCCACACGTGATTTTCAAGAAACCAATGCATCTACAGAGAATGACAATTTGGTGCGGATTTTGGAGTGGTGGCATCATTGGCAAATTTTATTTAAAAAATGCTGCTGGAAATGCCATTTCGGTCGACCGTGAATGCTACAGAGCCATGGATACCGAATTTTTGTGAGCTTAAATTGAAGACATAGACTTGGACGATCTTTGGTTTCAGCACAGTGGTGCATCATACCACATAGCCCATCAAACAATCGATCTTTTGCGCGCTAAGTTCGGTAATTGCATTGGTGATGTCAATAGGCTGCTTGGATCTGCGTTTAAACCCGTCAGATTTTTTTTATGGGGTGCCCTTAAAGATTTTTATTATGCGGACAATCGAGAAATATTTCAAGCCCTTAAAGCGAATATTGTGGGAACCTTTCGTGAGATAGAGCCAAAAATAGTCCATAAGTTCTCGGATGATTGGGTTGACATGATGCGCTACTGTGTATTTTATTTATTTTTGTTCATTTTTTTTTTATTTTTAACAAAAAACTTGCATTTGAACCACCCCGTATAAGTGTTCACATTTTTTTTTAATAATTATACATATGTAAAATATACTTACGTAAGTTGCAGTGCCTCATTCTTTTTTTCTTAATGATGATCGTCAATTCTTTTAGTCTTCAATCAGTCGCTTGTTTTCATCTTTGACATCATTGCCCAACTTTTTTTATGGCCATTGATCCAGGTTACTGTCGTTGAGGATTTTGCTCTTTTTGTCAATAACTTTGACGTTTCTAAGAAAAACATCTCGTTTTCCACTTTCACAGTGAGTTATTCAGAATTCTCATACTAACCATATTGTTCTTCGGTGTCTTTAAAGTCATCATACAATGTACAGTCTAAAATCCTTCTTATTCTCCAGCTCCATAAAACAGATTCAGTGTTTTCCATGACCACCTTCTACTTCCGCACAAACAATTGTTTTCGAGTATGGTTGTAAGACTTCGTCTCGGTAGATGACGGTTTTTAGACCTGAGGTTAGAATTTTGTTATTCAATTGGTATCCCCATGTTTTAATATACTTAGTTGGCAATTAGTCCATATTCTTTTATGAAATCCGTTTTACACGTACACCACTTAAACTGCAACTGTGTCAACCTCTGGCATATCCTCTTTAGTATTAAATTCTTTAAAAAAGGAAAGACGATGTTTTCTTTTACCGCATTGTCCTTACGAGATGGATTCGAAGGCCTTTCTACCCAAAAATTGGATGTTCATTCGTTTAACATTTTTTAGCCATTTAAGTTTAAGTCACTGGTATAGCCCGTAGAATTAATTGTCTTATTTCGTTTACTATGCAAATATGACCATATACTCGTAATTCGAAGAATTCTATACTTCCAGACAGACTAACAGATAACTAAAATTAGCAAGGCGTTATTCAGAAAGAACTAGTTGTTCATGAGAGAGCTCCCATTTTGGTTGCCTTTTTAGTCAAACAATCTGTAATTGACAAGAATGAGTATTTAGTTGTTTATTTGTATGATTGTTTGATATAATTCTCTTAAATATAATTACATGACATCCCATCATTTTGCCAAAATCCTTGTTTATACATCAAGGATTTCGGCTGTGCAACAACAAAGATTCTCGGACTAGATAAATAAACATGTAAATTCTAAATATTTTTTGTTCAAAATTTGTGGTCAATCGTGGACTTAGCAAGCTTAAAACTCCAGCGATAAGACGCTATTTGGTTGTTGACATAAGGCCTTAAGAGTTCACAGAATGAGGCCAAACTCCTTTTCGAAAGTTCAGATATACAGAATGTAGAGTCTTATTTTACGTTGGTCGCTTTGTCGCGATTTAATCTATCCAGTTGATGGATTTTTAATCATTGGCCTGCTATGTCAATATATGTTTCGATGTGCTAGGATTACAATCAGTATTTTTTCGAAAGACTAAGTATACAGACTAAAGGTTTGACTTTAAGGCCAACCATTTAAGTGCTTGGAAATATTTAGTCGAAGAGATCGTAGAAGCAGACTTTTGCTAGGCCATCTTTCTTCTCTTTGGACATGGATGTTTATTAGTGCTATTTTGTCAAATTGTCCTTCGAAATTTTCAGCTCTCAGTTTCAGAAGAGAAGTGTATTTTCTATAGGTGATATTTTAAGACACAATGTCCGGAGAGGATTCTGTGCATTTTTTGGTATCATCCCAGTATAAAAGCTTATTTAAGGAATTAACGGTTCTCTTAGTCTGCCTAATTTCTTGAATACTACTTCAGTAGGCCGTTGAGCTAAGAGTTAAGAGGGATCCGGCACCTATGCAGTTCTCGGTAGAGCCCTCATCAACTATTTTTTTACGTTTAATTCCTCGATGACCTGGTACGTTATCCATCTGATTCTTGTTGCTATAGGCTAGATTATGGAGGGCATTAAACTAGTCTCCTACGGTTTTACAGTTTATGCATAACTCAGAGGTTCTAGTTATACGAGAAATAGTGAATTTATTGACGGTAGCATTTTTATGCTTGACGCGAATTGATATGGCACACAACTCGAAAGAAATTTCCATTCAACACTTTGTAGTTTGGAGTATCATCAATTTTAGATTTTAATTTTGACCTATCAGTTTACCACAACAGGGGATTCTTACTTTCCCAGTCTACAACATTTGGAATCTTTATCCCAAGTTCTCTACCAAAATATACTGTATGAAGTCGATTACCGTGTTGACTATTTTTTGCTTAGTAAGACTGGAAGAATGAGTTTCACCGCATTGAGTGATGCTACTTTTTTTTAACAAAAATTTGCAATAGAACCAGTTCAGTTACAGCTTTTACAGCTCTTGAAACGACAAGAGATCCTAATCTTTGAAAATTATGGAGTTTCTTGAGGAATGTTTCTTGGTGGACGCAAGTAACCCCACTATTAAGCATGTATAACTAAAAAATGATTTTCGGCTGCAAACTCCAGGTTTTGCCATACATTCGACGACATACCCATAAAGCATTGCTTGCTCTACTGCATTTTATTGTAGATAAGCGAGCCCCACCTCAGTTTTTTATCTAAAATAACACTAGGGTATATGACTGCAACTTAAAATTGTACCATTGAGTCTAGGTTAAGTTTTCTTCTGCTGATGAATGGTAATAAGCCTTATTTTGGTTTATAGTCAGGGGCATAATGAAATGAGTGTTATATATGTTTGCATGCATAGTATTTAGTTAGTTTTTCTCTTATGAAAGATAAGGCTGCTTCTTGTCTTTATAGCATTTAGTATAGTTGATGTCACAGTTTTGTATCCGTCTTTTACCCTATCCTTCCTGAGGGTAACTACAAGAAGCTATTCAGGGCAGCAGATATTGAGGAGGTGCAAAGAAATATGGTGCTGTAAAAACACTGGACGTCAAAAATGCATTTAACTCTACAAACTGGAGACGTATAGTGGCACTACCTTAAAGAAATGATGGTGACAAGGTTCCTAATTAAAATAATACTAAGTTATTATTACTAAGATGGACTCGACTTATACCAAAAATGGACGGGCCGGCACCACGGAGAAGTGGTTTTCTATTTCATCCAGCTCCTAACCGGACAAGGCTACTTCCGAGCTTATCTGACTTGGGCTTGATGAATCTCCTATCTGCATAAATTGTGAAACATATGTTGAACATTATATATGAACAAGAACTGGCAAACAGTGAAGGACAATCATAAATTGCTAACCAGTCCAGCAAAGTAATATTGTACATAACGCTAGTCCCGCGGGGAGAGTGGTGGAAGTGTTTAATGTGGATGTATACATTCTCACACTACCACCCACACAATTCTTACACCCACAAGGAGACATACCGATAGTTTTCGGTCGAATAAGTTAATAATATGACAACAAATCGAGTTCTTGAACAAATAAGTCCTTAATTTCCAGCTTAAAGCTACTTCCCTACACGACGAAGTTATACCGTATGGCAATACGAGAAAGCCAACTGGAGCGGTCTTAACAGCTTCTTTAGGAATTTTAACTGGTCGTTATGCTTCCTCGATAACGACGTGGATGCCGCTGCTGATATGATTACAGACACCATTCTCTTTGGAATGAGATCCTTTATTCCTCATCGGATGAAGAGTATCAAACCAACAGATAAGGCATGGTACGACTCGAGCCGTAAAGTGGCCGTCAGGGTTAGAGAAATGTTTTTTCGGTCCTACAAGACCAACCCGACAGAGGAAAACCGAAAAAAGTTCAAACGAGCCAGAAATGACTGCAACGCCTTTCTTAAGCGTGTGAAATTCCTATACGACCAAAAACTGAGGAAAAAAATACTGCAATGTCCCAAAGGAAGTAACAATTTTTGGTCGTTCGTCAAAAACATTAGAAATTCCGCCTCATCCTCCATCCCAACGCTCATTTACAATGACATTCCAGCTGTCAGCTCTTTGGATAAGGCCAATCTGCTTGCTGCACACTTTGCGGCCAGCTCAACACTCCCAGATTGTGCTTTGTCTCCGCCTACACTTGAGTGCGTCGAATCTTCAATGGGACGAATCTACTTTCGCACTCGTGTAGTAGCAAGAGTACTTAAAGATCTCAACATATATAAATCCGCTGGTCCAGATGGTATATCTCCCCTTCTTCTGAAGATGTGTTCTTCCTCGCTGGCAAAACCACTGCGTAAGCTTTTTCATCAATCCTACACTTTAGGACTCTTCCCGAGCAGATGAAAAACAGCATTTGTCCAGCCCGTCCCTAAAAAAGGCGAATCATCTTCTCTCTCCTCCTATATACCCATTGCACTTACGTCCCTTCTTTCCAAGGTCATGGAAACACTGATAAATCGTCAGCTCATGAAATATCTCGAAACACGAAAACTTCTCAATGACCGGCAGTACGGTTTTCGTAGCAACAGGACCACTGGTGATTTGATGGCATGTCTCACCGAAAAGTGGAACCAAAGCGTACATCAATCTGGCGAAAGCAAGATAGTTGCACTTGATATTTCTAAGGCATTTGACAGAGTTTGGCATCAGGCTCTTTTGTCGAAAATGCGTGCATTTGGGATCGACGACTCTCTTCTTCAATGGATTAGAAATTACCTTTCGGAACGTTCAATTCAAGTTGTTTTGGACGGTTTCAAGTACTCTCTGTTTTTCATATTCGGTCCCGGACTCACGGCCTGCTCTTCGGCTGTAGAACGAGAACGGCAGCGTATGCTAAGCTCATTAAATTCCGATATCAACAGCATAACCAATTGGGGAACTATCAACAGAGTGGAATTTAATGCTTCCAAAAAACAATGCTGTCTGCTGTCATTAAAGCGAAATTTAAACACCCAGCCATTATCCATGCATGTCACTTGCATCGTCGAAACTGAAAAACTTTCCATTCTCGGTATGTGTGTCAATGACAACTTACGTTGGAATGACCACATATTTGATGTCGCCAAAAATGCTGCGAAATGTCTAAGTTTCCTGAAGCGATGTAAGAAATATTTTACCCCCTCTGATCTGGCCTCAATATATAAGGCATTCATCCGCCCAAAATTGGAGTACAACGCCCACATCTGGTCAGGTACTCCTAAAACACCTCTGCACCTGCTAGATAGGATTCAAAACCGTGCGATAAAACTTACTGATGATACTAATATCAGTCAATCAATGGACACCCTCGAACACCGACGAAATGTCTCGTGTCTCACTTTGTTTTATCGCTATTTCCATCACCAGTGCTCCACTGAAATCGCCAGTAGCATTCCGCCCATTCAAACTTTCAACCGTAACACCCGTCTCGCTATGAATGCTCATCAGTATACCCTCAAGCCCATTTTCGGACGTACTCTAAAATATCGTGATTCGTTCCTAAGCCGTACAACTCGCTTATGGAATGCCCTGCCGATCTCTGTATTTCCTGGTCATTATAACTTGCAAACATTTAAAAACAATGTACATCGGTACCTCTCTTTTCTTCCTCCCTAAATTTCCTTTGCCCGCGCTGTGTACAATCACCTTAAGGGTACTCAAACCCCTTGAGCGCGGGCTCATTATAAAAAAAAAAAAAAAAAAATGCATAGTTCTTGCCCTTTCTTTGTCTTTTTGTTTGAAGCTTGAGATTCTTTGCTAACTAGAGTGACAGTAGGTGGTATTAGTAATACATTGCTGGAATCACAAGCACAGGATGTGTAAGGATTAAACTAACAAACCTACACTTTTCATTTAGATATATACACAAATATGACGCCGCGTATGGGGAAATTACATGTCATATGTAATTGATTCGCTCTCGAGTAACGATTAAAAAGAGGTTTTCACTGCAACTGCTAAATTTTCTTAATTTACTGAGACTCGTGGACATCTACGTGCGCTTTTTCGTTTCATGCACGATAATTTTCAGTGTAACATTCTCCAACATGTCTACTCATACATGACTACATATTCGCACGAATATCTCAAGATAATCTCATTTGCTCATTGTCAAATAAATTTATGCATTTTCATATTAAAGCCGCAAGCTTTAATTAAACTTTTCCTTTGAAAAACAAATTCGTCAAGAAAGCAAGCAAACAGTTACATACATTTTATAAGGGTGAATAATAATCCTTATGTCGTCCCAAGTAAATAATGTATTGTACGACTACGTGCACATGTTTAAAGTAAAACAAATCGCAGAAAACCGAAGTGGGAATTTTAATTTACACTCTTTTGTATCGAATTGTCTAGCAATATGCAAACCTCATCCAAATCAAGATCCCAAGACTGAATGTCGTAACCTCAATAGAACAAAAAAATACAATTTCACAACGATGCCGTGATTGGGTGCTATTTATTTTAAGCAGTTTGTACGATTTTTATGCTGCTGTTCCTCTTGTTTTGCCGTTTTGCTTTTGGCCAAAATGTCACATTGCCACTCTACCACAGTCAGTGGCATGACCCTCAACGACATACTCGTATCAATCGATTGCAGAAAGGCGAATAGCAGAGGTAAACTGCACAATGAGGCGCATAAATCAAACCGCAATTTGGCAAATAATTTGGCCGAAGTTATTAATAACCGAACGTGAATTTAAATAATGACAACGTGTCTCCGGTAAAACAAAACACTTTTGTCAAATGGTCGCATACCACCACCACCAATGAGCACCAATAACAGTGGCATGGTATGGTAGTGGCATAGTACTCGTACTAGTACCCGTACTCGTACCTTTGCGCAGTTTGCCAAAATAAGTGGTGAACTGGAGGACACGAAACCGTTTACCTGAATTTTAGTTATTGGTTCTATTGGTGGTGGTTTTCTTTTGGTGGTAGTTCTATGAAAGCCTGTGCTAAAGAGCAATTCATCTAATTCATGTTCGACGCAAAATAATTTTTCAAGTAACCTATTTGTTATAAATTATTTGTTACCTTATCCCGCTGAACGACAACCTCGTTGACTAGGCTATTACAGGTAAAACAACTTCGAAAACGCGTTATTTATTCAAATGTTTTCGCTTGTTTTATATACCGATTTGGAAATATAAAAGTACGAATAATAACAGCTCTTCGAACGGATGTGCTCGTACTCGTACATCCAAACTTTTGAAGTGTTATCCTTTATATGATATTTAGTAGCTTCGTTTTATTTTGTGTTTTTTGTTTCTTTTTCGTTTTTCTTTTAGCGAGTTGGCTGCGACCTGAAGATTGGCTCAACGAAGAAGATCGACGCGTGTGGGGTTTGTGGGGGTGATGGGAAATCATGCTCGCAACCACTCTATCAATGGGAGACGGCACCGATGTCACTGTGTTCAGTCACCTGTGGAGGGGGTAAGTAGTACTCGTATACCATGGTAACGTAACATGCAAAAAATAGAAGAGAATATTTTTTTTACGGGCATTGTGTCGTTGGGATTTCGTGCTCATCTGTTATCACGAAGACGATCTGCAGCCATTGGCGTAAATTGACTACAGTCAGACAGTTCGGTAGTCAGCCAATTGTGACGAAAGTCTCTTAGTCACTCCATTTCAAATGAATGGTTACCCTTAGGATCGAATTTGAATTGGTTTCATTGTATTTATTCGTACTTGTTTATTTATACCAACATTTGAGTATCATAAAGAATTCACTGCAGACACACAAATGTAGTATGAATATTTTCTTTGATAATTAATGTAGTTTACTATTTTTTATATGGTTCGATGTGAAGTTTTATTACATAGACGGGTGTAATACTCAAGGTCATATTGTTATGTATCTACATTACTTCTGCATTGTATCCGTACATTAGCAGCGAGTTTGTATTCTTCCAGATGTTCACAACTAATTTTCTAATGCCTTAAACAAGGAATCGCCAGTCACTATTGACTATGAAAGGCAAAAAACATAAAAGATATTAAAAAAGTAAGTCACGAATTCATATATCACCTTGAGATAGGTTTTCTGGATCTAAAAGATACACAAGTAATACTTGTAATGAATTTTCTTAGAATATCAGTTTAAAGACGTTAGAAAGTTGAAAATTGGAGCCTTTTTTATCAGTTGAACTGATTTCCTCAGAAGAAATGGTTTTTCGCAGTGTTGAGTAGATTTACTCGGCTGGTTCGATGAAATAAAAATGCGATAATTTAGCTGAATATGATTTTATGTGCTCGACCGCACTCTGCTAATAAATTCAGTGATATGATGGTATAAATGATTTTGTTATTGTAGGTAGGCGGCAAGTTTGAATTTCGAATAACCACCAAATGTTTCCACTTGTACCTACCTTTTATGAAGCTCGGCTAAATATTCATGTTTCCACCGAAGACAGAATTCTTGGTACGGATACTTCAACCTTTTAGAATTATTGATTATTGATAAGGGTGTATTTTGAATTTCAGGTTCAGGATCAGTGAGCAACGGCGCTCCCCGGATAAAGTGTCCTGGTGTCAAGGCGAGCAAATCCGTTGGGTCGTCGGACACCCGTGAAAGGGGTCTAGAATTTAGACAGACTTCAATGCGGCTCAATTAAGTCGCAAACTCTTCGAAAGTAAGTCTGGTATTAGAGGTAGTTTTGCGGTGGAATAAAAACCTAGCTGAAGCCCTGTACTCTTTTACTAGAAATATTTACTATTTCTTACAAGTGAGGGATGGCATTAATGCATAAAGGCATTTAAATTCCTTGATACCTTGATACCGTGATCCGAGAAGACCTACTTGGTTAAACCTCGTCTGGCGACAAATCGAGTTAATGCTGCGAGAAAGCTGGCAAGAGAGTTCGTTAGCAGTATCCAAGTGGATAGCTTTGATCACAAGACACACAAATAGTCAGACATAGCCTTTTGTAATACGACAGTTCCTACCACTGAAGCTCTTAATTTCGAATGGACCTGCGAAATCAACCCCCGTGTAGGTGAATGGGGGTGACAAGGAACACCTCTCTGTTGAAAGTGCCGCCATAATTTGCTGTCGCGTTGACGATGCACATGGTTTATATGGTTCACAGTTCCTAATACACGATTTTATAAGATTTTTCCCATTAGGGATCCAGAAGGTTTGACGTATCAAGCGTAACATCAACGCATTACCTCAATGAATTGAAATGTCATGAATGAAGTGTACAATCAGATGCGATAAGTGTGATGAATAAGGAAGAATAATTGGGTGACGTTATAAGGTAAAATGGAACGTGCCAGGCGCCCATTGGCTCGAAGAAGCTTATCAGGATCCAAAGATGGGTTTAATTTATAGGTCCTTTTCTGGAACTAAGGCTGGTGAACTTACCGACCATTGATCCTCTGCCTCTCGTAGCCACGATGGACCCTTCCACCAATGAGAACTGGCCTTTACATCTTGCGGAGTATGCCACGAATCGTGAGATCGGCTCGCAGGACTCTCCGCTGAGCGAACTTGCTGCCAATTGCTACTGTCAGCTCCAATATTATCGGCTATTTTAACCGTACGGTTGGCTACAAACGTTTTCCACATCCGGGGTGGTACTGCAACCATACCAACACGATAGCTGAGTCGGTCCAAAGAAAAAGTCCGAAGTTGTTGATGGGGAAAGTTGGTAGATAAAGTTTGATGAGTTCTGAGAGGAGAACCGCACTACATAACTCTAACTACTGGCTTAATCGGGACCACCTTTGTTTTTGAGCAAACGAGATGAATCTGCACTATTCCGTCTTGACTTGTGGCAAAATGAAAGTCTGTCAAGTGTGCTATCTGAATAGGATTGAAGGAAGCAACTGGTAGATTATAAGTAAGCCTCTTTAAAACAACCGTTTCAACGGCAATAGGTGAATATGACTCTTCACGATTCACTAAATGAAAAGAACAAAGCTTATTAGCGCTAGCAGCGTGTGAAGCGGTTATACCGGAAATTATGGTGTTTATCGGTGAAACAGGAAGGCGCAGCCGTGATTGTACGGAGGATGAGATAAACGATGCAGTAAGGCAGTAGCGAGAAGCATTGATTTTTGGATGGATGTGACAAAAGAAAGGTTGTTAGATTCTATGATTGTGTAGTGGACTGCAGTTGTGAGTGATTGAAGGATGTCGTGTGGTTATTGATGTTTGCTGTTCATGGAGCGATAGAATCATTGGCTAATGGTTGATGTAGATGAGGAGTATGCTGCTTAGCTTCCGGGTGTAGCATTGAATGGTATTTACCCTTACAAATCGTGCACGTAAATTTGCTGGTACTGTCCCCAGCTAAATGATTGTAGGCTAAGCAGTTAAGGCAAACACGGTGTTTTAATAGGAACTCCCTTCGCGATATGGCATTCATTCTTCTGAATTCAGGATAGTTGCGGAGTGAATGGCGTAACCCACAAAGCTTGGAAGAAAAAAATTTGGATTTGATGCGGTAGGTACTCACACCCTTGTTGATCCTAGATGGTGTGTTGTGATTGGGTTGCTGACGGGAAGGAGTAGGTATTACTGATGCTGACATATCAGCTATTGATTCCAACGTTTGGTATATACAGTTTAGAAACAAGTCCAACTGACTGCACTTTGGTACTTCTGTTGGATCATTAAGAGATTGTTCCCAAAGGGCTAAAGTGAGAGGGACAATCTACTAGAGCAGGCGTACACAAGAATTGGATCCCAACTAGTCGTGCCGATTTTGTGGGTATGTAAAGCTGTTAAGCAGTGATTGATGCTACGGTGCAAGGCTTTGATGGTCTTAGCAGACCCTTCACTCCTTAGCGGTAGGGTACAAAGAAGTCTGATTTGGCTGTTTACGAAGAGACGAGTGTTTTCATGCGTGGAACGCAGATATTCCCAAGCGAGTTCGAAACTCGTATTGGTAAGTGGAAATTTGGACACAATATTTTACGCGTATCCTGCTGTCTTAGCCCGTAGGTGAAAGAGCTTTTGTACATCACCTAACTTGGCGTATTGCCGATAAACCAAATCGAACATATCCCGACAGGAAGGACATGAAAGATAGTCGCCATGAAAAGTTTCAGTGTCGCACGGTGGCACTTTAATACGAGTAAAATGATTGTAGGCCGTTTCATTGGTACCCTTTACAGCGGCTTGGGGGTGTGAGGTGGTTACGGTCTGAGTCTGGTTCTCCAATCGTGGCTTAAGCCTGTTCTCATGATCAAAGGAAAGCGTTGAACACGCGACGAAGGTCTCATTCGACAGACGATACCTTGCATCGATAATGCTCTTTTATAAACTCTGGCTACCTTCCTCTGTATCTGCAGAACGAGCACAACTTGCATGCGCGACCTTCACTGAAGCCCACAGTGACTTTAATTCCTGCTTACGTGTCTCTAAAGCAGATAAAGTATGCGAAGAGTCGAATAATTCCTTGGCGGCCGCATAATACTTGACCAATTGGTCCGCCGCGTAAATGAATTCAAGTAACAGAGACATTGTGACGCAATCGTGAACGGAACTACAACACTTTGAAGTGAGAGAAATGGCCTTCTTGACAAAAGAACGATTTGTTATGCTGTTCGCGATATGGACGTGGTTTCTCAATATACTGTCTTCCTTATTTGATTTGAGCAAATATCCGAGTAAATAGTTAGGTCGGTGAAACGAAAAATCCGTAAAAAAAACTCGAAAGGTTTATCTGACGAAATAAGTTTCGTCAATATTTCGTAGGATACACAATTGTTTGAGCTCTTTACTTAAAAATAATGTATCCAGAAAAAGTCATAAGGCCATCCAAAACCGAGTATAACAAAGCGTTCAAAAGACCTTCATATTTTACTCCCATTTTCTGTTCAATTCAGCCAAACACAATATTTTTTTTCTTACAATTGCTTTTACCTTTTTATTGATACATACCATGGTTGATCAGTTTGAAAAAAAGTACTTTTTGTGTCTATGATATATTGTCTATTGTGATGTGTAAGCAGATGCATGATATTGATACAATTGCGATAAATGACGAGGGTGGGTTAATGAGTCCGATAAATGGGCATTCTGCACCTTTCTTTGCCTGGTGGTCCGCCTTTTCCACCATCGTGACCCTCATTCCAATGGTACCCATACTAGTGAGACTTTGTTCAGGGTGGCGGGGCAGTTGAGTGTCTTATGATACTCTAGGAGGTTCTTCTATGATTATGAGTAGAAACTCGTCTTTAATGCCAAGCAAAAAGTACCCATTGCCTATCTAGTGATTTTGACTTTTTCATATCGTTTACTTAGTAGAATGCATACATTTCCCATATATACCTGCAGTAGTAAGTTCCTCCTGAAAGATGGTGGCATCCTCATTTAATGCAAATAAGAGGTGGGTTCAACATCTTATCATTCATCCTCCTATGCCTTGAGAAGTTAATAAGTCAATAATCATTCAGCCATATAGGATTTGTGTTTCATTCCTCCCTTGTGGGTAAGTAGACCCGATACCTCTTTGAAAAGCTAAGTATGGGCTCCAATTGGTCTAGATTTGCAAAGATGCTTTCTATCTTCGTTAATATGTATTTGCAGATTACCTTGTTTAAGTGGTTTACGCGATGATACTTGAATGCTTGTATGGCTGCTTCCTCTTGAAATGTTACATGAACCGGGTATCGGATTTTGGGATTTAGTCTTCATGATTTGCTCAATAGTTGTTTTGTGGTTCATCGATATTTCGTAGCTTTTTTCTTATGTAGTTAAAATATGGATTTATTTATCTGGAGTTACACTAAAGGAGGTACTTAAACTCTTCCTTCTAGTACACAACAGTCTTATTTAGTAACAAGTCGGAGAAGTTTATCTCTTGTGAATGAGATAATTATTGTTTTGTTGGAATTACTTGTGAGCCTCTCTTTTCTGCACGAGTTCCAGGTATTAGCAAATGCATCTTGTATGAGATGACTGGTGGTAATCATATAGTTGCTCTTTCATATTCTGAAGTTTTATATCCTAGATTATATATTGGTACGGACCACAAATGAGGCACAATACGTCACCCTGGAGACAGGTCTTTACGGTAGTGATATTGAATTCCTCATTTGTTTTTATTATCTTTAGGTGTAGCATTTTTTCATCCCACTTTGTAATATTTGGATTTGGACCTCTTCTTAGTATTTTCCATGGATCTAAAATTCACATTCTCAAAAGCACCCTCAATGTCTATAAAAGTGCACAGGGCAACGCTTTTAGAGTCTAATGTACATCCTACATATGCCTCCGATCATTTTGCAACACTCCGTCCTGTGCTTCTTTGTCCGGAGAAGGAGATCTACAGATTGCCTGAAAGTTCTTCTGGACTTATGGGAGTTGTATATCGATAGTATTGTATTTCGATAGGAACTTACTTAACCTAACAGTAGCCAAAATGTCCCTTAAGTTATCGCAACCGTTCCTCCAAGATTCCCTCTTGGATTTCCTTAGTTTTTTGTTATACCTTGTGAGAGACATTCTGTAGTCCCCCAATTTTATTTGTTCTGTTGGCCTTATTGAATTCCTTCCTGCACTAGGGAACCCTTTTCGTAGAGGATTTCATCTTCGATGGACAGCATTCATAGTATGAAGATACACAGCATTCATAGTATAAGGATACGTCAGTCAAGTCGGAGATTCGCTCTGAATAACCCACTGCTTGCTGCAGCCTGCTAAAAATATGACAGATTTAGAAGTTGCATACAACGAGGGAAATTCAAAAAGGCATGGACTTACTAATTCACACTCGTATATCGCAACAAACCCGGCTAAAACTTTCACAAAATTGCTTGCCGTGAGCCAAATGATATGCTTACAGCAACTTCTTTTATAGTGGTTCAATGATTGTTCTTAATTTTTTCGGCGTTGCCATTGTTGTGCCGCGACATGCAGGGCGCTTCTACGTCTTCACGGGTCATTTAGAAACGTTTGTATTACTTGTAACATAAAAGCTTGTTTCCGATATTTTCAATACGGTGCTACACTTTATTGAATTCTTAAAGGAAATTTCATTACAAATTTGTTCCAATTTCTACAAGTTCAAAATCGCGGCAGCCAACAAAAAGTAAGCCACCAATTTAATTAAAAGAAATGTATCAAATCTGGGCCATTGGACTTATACAGTCTGGGAAATTTCAAAATGCTGCGTATTTTTAATCAATCAAATGCAACTCAAAGATGTTTCGATATTTTCATAACGATTGGGAATATCCTTTACCCAAGGGTGTGCCTTATATAATATACCTCTTAAGGTATTCCACATTTTCTTTTAGTAATGTAGGTTTATATAAATTGCATAATCTGATATTTTTAACTTCAATTCTTGAGTTAGATGATGAAACAAAAATGTATTTTCCACAAAGCCACCGATTTAATAATTTCTTCTGGTAGGTCATTTCCAGGAACCCTTCTTTTACCCCATAAATCTATGTGATTCAAGGAGCTCTACAATCTACCAGTCGCTTAGAATTGATTTTTTTTCTCAAAATCTCAACTAATGAACTCCTTGTTATGTATCCCAAACAAGAGACAACAGAACAACGTGATACTCATATTTTAAGAAAATAAATCCAGCGAGGCGTGTTTTTTTCTTTCTTTTTTGTCTTGGTTCAATTTTCATCAGATTTGTCGAATACGTTAGCTTAATTCCTCCCCAAATGTACATATATATATGTATAAACGTGTTCGTATGTATATTTACTTAGAGCTTTCTGCCTGCAGCCTTCCCTTCCCCTTGGTTAACAGAATGATATCATTACAATAGGCGTATTTGTATTTCAACCCCCGCTTGTCTCTATCGATGATCCAAATACCAAACATCGGGAAAAGCCAAACAGAAAGAAATACGATAGCAAGAAAAAAAATGTCAAGTACTGGTACCGTCACCACCACAACACCACCCACTCCTTTGGTAATCCCTAAACAACACGCCACCAATATTGCCGAGTTTATTTATTCTTTGACTCCGTTTTTCCGAGGAAGATTTTATCTCTTAGTGTCGCTGCCGTCTCTTGGTTTTATTGCGTGAAAAGTAAAAAAAAAAAAAAAAAAAAAATAATGAAACAAAACTGCACACAACCACCGCAGAGGGTGGTAAGGGATTTTTTAGTGTTTTACTGTAAGATACACGGAAACAGTATGTAATGGGTATAACACGATTAAAACCAGAGACAAATTTCAGATAGGGAATAACGTTAGGCACCCCTGACTCCATTTAGTTAAACTCCTAGACCACACCGTCGCTAATCGATTAAACGTGCTTTGGTGAACAATAAAGGGAAAACCAAAAACGCAAAAAATAAAAAAACAAATGTCCTTAAAAAAAATCAAAGAAAAAAACCACTAAGGACTTGAAGTTTTGCCACAATTCACCGTAGTTTGGGAACCAAAAGTATGGAAATACTCGTACTCGTAGTCACCCTTCAAATTCATGGGCTTTGTTATTTGAAATTTCTTTTCCTATTGTCACTCCGGTCTGCCCGTACGCCCATTTCTCGAGTAAAAAATTATAGGTTCCAAAAACAGAATCGATCAATCGATACCTTCTAGTGAGCCATGTGGTAGTATGATAAAAAAAATTGATGTATGTTGCCTTCTCTTTCTTTTCATTTAAACAAAAAACAAAAACCAAAAAAGGATACAAAATGTCCAGGCCAACATGCAAGAATCGTGTTACCGGTATCGAGGTAGAAGATTCTCTGTGCAGTGCAACTAATCGGCCCGAACCATCTGTGGTACTCTGCAATACTCATACCTGCCCGCCTAAGTAAGTACTCTGTAAAGTCCACATTGTTTTTTTTTTTTTTCCTTACCAAACACAGTATGTTCAGCAAGAGGGGGATAACCAAGAAAAATGTCTTTATCGTACCCTTGAAACCAAGTTCAACTATGTGTGAGGTACTCGTAATGCTTTCTGAATCCCAAGCAGCCAGTCAAACCCGTACCTGCTGAACGTATTGTTAAAGACTTTTCCTGGCTTATCTCCGAAATCCACTTTCCCATCCGAAGAGGAGTCACTTCAATGGGACTTCTGGAAAATCCACGATAATGATAACTACGGTAACGAGCATAGATAAAAGTGGATTGAGGAAGATCGAGAAGGAAAAGAGTCATTTTAGTTGTTTTACATAATTTTTATGGCATTTTCCTTTTGTCCTCTCCTTATTCTTATTGTTTTTTTGCTTTTCTTATTCTTCGTGTTCGACATTTAGGTGGGTTGCTGATGAATGGAGCCCTTGTAGTCGTCTTTGCGGACCCGGATATCGAGAGCGTATGGTTGTGTGCGCCGAGGAAACAAATGGCATTAAAACCAGGGTGAGTTATCATCCCAGCTACCTACTATTTACTTAATTGCACTATGCACTCTACGAACGCTTTTATTATTTCCCAACAGGTTCCAGACGTCGTGTGCCGAACTCCTAAACCACTAACTCAAGAGTCTTGTATGTTGCAGGAGTGCCCCAAGTGGGAAGTCGAGGAATGGTCTGGCGTAAGTTTTTTTCTTCTGTTTTTGCTTTTTTTTTTTGTTCCATCTTTTTTGAATGTGTACATAGTTATAGTCGTACATAACATAGATAAATATTTAGTTAGTTTTTGGGTGCTACAGTGCTTGCACACCCATGATATGAGAGCATGTTTTACGAGAATGGCATGGCATGCACAAGACTTTGTACGACGGGATGGGATAGGATGTTAGATTACACTTTTTGGAGAAAGCCTGGTTATAATATAATATGTGTAACTTCGTGTGTGTTCTTTCTGGAGAGCTTTTTCGTCGTCTTAAGTGCACATTCACATTGCACATGCTCGCTCGCGCGTTCATGAAAAGTAAATGTCTCTTTGAATTATACAATTCTTTTCATACTCCCCTTCACAGAAGAACATGTGTTACAGCAGGCACATGGCGGGCTTCCGTTCGCATAGCTCCTTCATTTCATACCATATGAATATGAAAAAAAGTTCAAACAGTAGAGAAAGAGTATCGAGTGCATGTAGTACGAATAAGATGTTTATGAGGTGGGAAGTGTTTGAAGAAAGCATTTTCTTTTTAAATGAAAGCCTTTCGCAATTCGTTACTTCAGCGCGCAAAGCACACGATTTTTCAGAACCTAATTTAACAGTAATTCAGTTTTTCAGTTTTTCCGTTTTTGTTTGTGCCGTTTTTTGTTTCTTCCTTTGGCCGGTTGCTACTTATTTGAAACGAAATAATATTTTTGAAGTCTTTTGAAAGATTTTGCCAAGTAAGTACACACATATCTGCATTTACATATGTAACTTATTTAACAAATGAGTTAATTTATAATATGTTGAGTACCTGTTAAAGAATGTGAAGTAAGTATTATTACGATATATTTTTTTTTCATTGGGAGTGAACTCATTACGGAAAACACTTCTTTCGAGAACTCTTCACCGAGTCACTTCGTCCTTGCTCTGAAAATAAGCAACAACCTTAACCAGATAACTGGTTGCTTAGAATTCATAAACAGGAGTTTAAAGGGAGCAACTGCCTAGGCGAACGTTTGAACTATTTCTTTTCTTTAAGTGTTTTGGGATAATATCGTTCTAATGACTAATTTTAGTAATTTTTCTTTTCTAAGCAGAATAATCACAAATATCTATGTTATATATTGACAAATGTATATAGTAAAAACGATAATCATTTTAACGTGAAAAAGAAAATGCATATAACAATGATTTTTATGTTGAAGCGATTTTAGAAGTGAAGCCAAATAAACATTGCTTAAAAATTTGCTATTTGTCTGCTAACTAAATAACTAACTCTAGTCTAAAGTGAAAGGCTTGGATGACAATTGATGACTGACTTTTATTATGACAACGAAAATCTTAACAACTGTAAAACAATTGACATACAGTATAATATAGGGTCCGCCAAAAAAAATATTTTTTTGAAAATGCTATACAAAAAAACGGCTGAATATTTTCTCAAATTTATTTTTTTATTTGAAAGTACAATCCTTCCGGTTAATAATGGAAAATAATTTCATTCAAATGGCTGCCTCGGCTGGCCATGCAGTAGCCTACACGATCGATCCAATTTTTAAGCACATTATCGATTGTGTGCAGCTGTATTTCACCAATGGCTTCACGAATATTGTCCTTTAAAGCGTCAATTGTCTCTGGCTTGTCGGCGTAACACTTATCTTTTACGGCACCCCACAAATAATAGTCCAACGGTGTCAAATCGCAGCTCCGAGGTGGCCAAACGACATCAGCTCTGCGGCTGATAATGCGATCTTCAAAAACAGGGCGCAAAACATCGAGTGTAGCTTCGGCTGTGTGGCACGTAGCGCCGTCCTGTTGAAACCAAATGTTGCCAATATACTCCTCTTCAATTTTTGTGAATAAAAATTCGTTCAACATGGCCCGATAACGATCGCCATTGACTGTAACGGCCACTTCTTGCTCATTTTCGAAGAAAAATGGCCCAATTATGCCTCTGGACCAAAATCCGCACCAAACAGTGACTCGTTTTGGGTGTATCGGCTTTTCAATGTATGCGTGCGGGTTTTCTGTGCCCCAAATGCGACAGTTTTGCTTGTTTACATACCCGCCAAGATCAAAATGAGCTTCATCTGAAAAGATGTTTTTTTTGGCAAAATCGGCATCTTCTCTAAGTCGATCGCAGGCCCACTTAGCGAAGCGAAAACGCATTAGATGGTCAGTTGGCTTCAACTCCTGAACCATTTGGACTTTGTATGACGTCATACCAAGGTCTTTATGCAAAATTCGTCTCAATGATGTCTCCGAAATGTTCAATTGTTGAGAACGACGGTGAATTGATGTTGATGGCGCTTCACGCACACTTTCTGCCACCGCAGCAATATTCTCGGGTGTACGCACTGTTTTTGGCTTTTCAAGCTTTGGTTTATCGATGAGGATGCCAGTTTCTTTCACTTTTTTTACAAGATAACGAACATACGGAGCTGACGGTGCTTCTCTTCTTCCAAAATCCGTACGCAATTTTCGCTCACATTCTGCAACATTACCATGATTTTCAAAGTAATGTCGCAATATTTCCCAGCGTTGTTCAAGCGTATACACAACCATATTCGTTCAGCGGAAGCGTAAAAGTAATTATCTGTCAAATCAGACATGAGCTAAGTATTACCATACACGAAATAAGCACTAGTTGAAAAAAAAAAGTTAGATGGTGGACCTTTTACAATACATAGTGTAACATCCTCTTTTTTATATAATATTATTTTTAATTAATATTGTATGTAAAAATGATACAAGACATTTTTTCTCAATTTTTTTTTTCCAAATAGTCTCCTTGCAACTCTACACACTTCTCCCAGCGATGCTCCCATCTCTCCAACCCGTCCAAATAGTACTTGGCGTTTTTCTCTGAAAAATAATTCTTCACCAAGGTGATTGCCTCCTCATTTGACGAAAATCTCTGTCCTCCGAGCGCAGTTTTCAGATAAGGGAACAAAAAGAAATCGCTTGGGGCTAGATCTGGTGAATAAGGCTGATGGTCAAGCAGTTCAAACCGTAATTCATGGATTTTCGCCTTGGCAACCTCACACCTAGCGGTTGTATTGGTGAAACATTTTTATTTCGGGCGTGTAATGGTGTATCCAAGTTTCATCTACAGTAATTAATCGGGGCCAAAACTCGGATTTATTGCGCCTAAACTGCGCCAACAGAGCGTTGAAAATGTTCATTCGAACACGTTTTTGGTCTAACGTCGCCAAAAATGCTGCGAAATGTCTAGGTTTCCTCAAGCGATTTAAGAAATATTTTACCCCCTCTGATCTGGCCTCAATATATAAGGCATTCATACGCCCACAATTGGAGTACAATGCCCACATCTGGTCAGGTGCCCCTAAAACATCTCTGCACCTGCTAGATAGGATTCAAAATCGTGCGATAAAGCTCATTGATGATACTAATATCAGTCAGTCAATTGATACCCTCGAACACCGACGTAATGTCTCCTGTCTCACTTTGTTTTATCGCTATTTCCACCACCAGTGCTCCACTGAAATCGCCAGTAACATTCCGCCCATTCAAACTTTCAACCGTAACACCCGTCTCGCTATGAATGCTCATCAGTATACCCTCAAACCCATTTTCGGACGTACTCTAAAATGTCGTGATTCGTTCCTAAGCCGTACAACTCGCTTATGGAATGCCCTGCCGATCTCTGTATTTCCTGGTCGTTATAACTTGCAAACATTTAAAAGCAATGTACATCGGTGCCTCTCTTTTCTTCCTCCCTAAATTTCCTTTGCCCGCGCTGTGAACAATCACCTTAAGGGTATACAAACCCCTTGAGCGCGCGCCCATTATGAAAAAAAAAACGCCGCACCCAACGCGTGGACAGCTTTCTCATGCCTAAAACTTGATTTAATATGTAACAAACACGTTCTTTGGACATTTCCATAACCTCTACTATCTCTCTCACTTTAATTCGGCGGTCGTCTAACACCATTTGGTGAACTTAAGCAATGTTATCGTCAGTGGTTGCAGTTTTTGGGCGTCCCGAACGTTCATCATCTCCCAAGTTTTTACGGCCACGTTTAAATTCAGCTGCCCAAAATTTCACTGTGGTTATTGATGGTGCAGAGTCCCCATACACAGAGTTCAACTCATTTTTGATTTGCGTAGGCGTATTGCCTTTCAAAAACAAGAATTTAATAACAGCTCGATACTAAATTTTTTCCATTTTCACAAAAAAACACTCACATCGACTCACTCAAACGACTGTCAACTAAAAACTGCGCGTCCAAAATGACTGAAACTTCGGCAAGTAACTGTCAAAAGATGCACAACTAGCATTCAATTGACGAGTGCCGCTATCTTTACGTTGCGGTCGGAAACTTTTCAGACAACCCTCGTACATAATTCATATAATTTGTTTTAAGTGAAATCTCCATGACTACTACTCCTTAATGGACCGTAATTCAGTATACTTCAGCTGTTATAAATTCATGTTAACTTCAAATTGATGTAACTATATACATATCTTTGTATGTGCCTACTATGATCTCTTACACTTAAAGAAGTGCCAATTAGTTTTCGAATGTAAATCGATTTGGTTGTCGAATCTCCCGTCCTGATCTGGTAGTAGTACCTTTGGTTTTATTCAGTCAGACTCAACTTTTCATAATTATCGCCAGAACTCAAAGCAGGATCCATCTGCGCAGGATAGATGTTGTTCATTAAGATCGAGCTATGCTTTTTGTTGTGGTTTTGAAGGTATTTTTATAACATGTTGTCTATTGCGGCGATATACCTGTTCATTTTCCCCTTGAATTAAATATGACCGTGGCTCAGACCACTTTTCAAGGACAGTACCCGGGTACCAAACTGATTTTGGAAATTTTTGATAATGAATTTGTTCAGCAGTTGCAAATCCTTACAGGAGTTTTGTTGAACGATCGAAATTTCTTTTCATTTTTCTGTATTATTTTTGAAAGAAAAATTAACAATGATAGATGAATCAACCAAAGCAGATTTTAAATTTTCGAAATTTGTTGTCCTTAGTTTTGGATTCATCAAAAGTTCTGCTCGTGAGTATGAGGCAAAATTCGGAGTTGCCTTATAATTTAAAACTGCAATATATGGTTCGGAATTACTATCTAAACTTTTTGTTAATAGCCGTTTTACAGTTTGTATCGACAAAATTGATTAAATTTGGACGACGAAAAAGGTGGACCGTTATCGCTTACCAATATTTTTGTAATAGCATGTCGCGCGGGGTGGCCGTGGGGTAGTGGTACTAGCAATCGCTTCTCAATCGGAGGGATGTAGGTTCGAATCCTGCCCATGAACAAGTCTTTCAAGTTTTTCAGTTGTGTAATTGGAACTCAGACAGAAAAATTCTGCGTGTGAAGGCATAACACTGACACGTAGATTTGGCTGTTGTAGAGTTTCAAGCACAAATAATTACTGCGAATTATAACCTTCCCCTCTGAGTGAAGAAAAAACTCTCCGTCCTATTCGATTTTGTATTTGACGCCTTATACTTCAAACGTATTTCATAATTGTCTACTACATTCTTAATATTCGTATTAATATTCAGCCAGTAAATCCAAGTTGTATGCATTTCTCAAAACCCATATGTCTCTCATGTACAAGACTTAATATTTCAGAACGCATTGTTTTTGGTATGACAATCCTATTATTCATAAAGACAATATCGTTGACAATATGTAATTCGTTCATAATTTTTAGATAGGACATAACTAAAGGATCAATAACAGTTGCCTGATCGCAGATAATTCACCATCCCCCAAAAAACCCTGGAGATCTTTGACACCACTCGGACGCGGCATTTTTATAATTGCCTCAATTTTAGTTTCATGAGGACGAGCTCCAACTCCCGACTCATTAAAAATATGACCGATTTATTTAATCGTACTAACGCATATGCGCGATTTAGTTTTATTAAATTATCATGTTCGCCTTTAAAACGAGCATACACATATCAAAAAATCGTCTATATAAATAATCAAGTTTTGAATATGAGAAAAATGGTTTACCATCCCAGAATGAAATATTTCGGGTGCTGCGTTGACACCAAAAGGAAGGCGTTACAACCGATATCTTTCAAAAGGCGTATTGAAAGTACATAGTTTTGACGATAGTTCATCCAAAGATATCATCCAAAAACCACTATTAGCATCTAACCTGCTAAAATATTTTGATTTTGATAGTCGACATTTGACTTCATCAACATATGGAAAGGAAAATGGGGTCGTATTATTGCCTTACTCAAATGCCGGGGGTCAAGACAAAGTCTTAAACTTCCGTTCGATGGAATTCACCCACTGTACAATACTACCAGTACAACTTGTGAATTCTCCATGCAATTAGGCTCTGCCTTGAGTTTGGTTTGTAGGTGAAAATGTATTTTTCGCGGTGGTTCCACTATAGTTTGAATCGACACTTGCTATTAAGGCACCTTAGTCCATTAAAAACCTCTTTATATTGTTCCATTAGCTTATTTAAATTATTTACTCCTTAATGCTTCGTATGAAATTAACATTTTTGATAAAAATTCAATTCATTTTTACCGAAGAGTCTAACGCAGTAACAATCTTACAATTCATATTAATAATGTAAAACTCTTACCAAAAACTCTTATTTTCAAACTTGCAATTGAATATACATTTTCCTATATCCTGCAGTTTTTCACCAGAAAAAGTTAATAAGTTTGTGTTAGTGTTTTTATTACATATTACATATTAAATTTGTATATAGACATAATATTTCCTTCTGCACCTGTGTCCACTTGTGCATCTACTTCATGCTTGTTAGTTAGTATTTTCACATTCCACGTCTTGGTATGTTTTGATCTGCTTACATAGCCAATGAAAGGATCCTCTTCTGATGACTGGGACACGGTATCAGCTTCAACGTTGCTAACTTTTTTATTCCTGCCTGTCTTGCACATTTCCGCAGAATGATTTCTTTTTCACATTTCCACATTTTGACCACATCTATTGCATGCATGCGTCTCCCTTTCCCAAATCCACTAACTAATCCACTAATTGTGTATATGGCGTAAAAAAAAAGAAAGTAGCCAACAATAATAATGTTTGTCGGCATCTCCATCACCCACTTTGATTGCTCTTTTGCAATTTCCATAGATTTAGCTATTTTAATAATTTTATCTAGCCTTTTTGTATGATAGATTCATTTATTAATTTTTCTCTTACAAAATTATGATCCTGATTTAATCCATATACACATACATACTCGTATATAAAGAGCTCTCGCACTAATTCATCTTAAAGTGTTAAAATCGCAAGTTTTACGTGAATTCGAGTGTTGTTAAAAATTCGTCCATCTATTCCATCTGACTGGCTTTGGCGTCCAGGAACAAATTAAATCGAACTCACAACTGTGAGTTCCACACAACTCTTTCAAGCATGATATTAAACAGGTCACATGATAGCGCGTCAACTTGCCTAGAACCTTTTTCGAAATCAAAGGTCTCTGTTAAGTCATTACCAACCTTAACGGAGTAGCGAGTGTTCTCAATCATCATTCTGCACAGACAGGCAAGTTTGGCAGGGATGCATAAACTAGACATGCTTGCTCGTCTCTATAAATTCTGTCATCTGCGCCCTTAAAATCGATGAAGAGTTAGCAACGATTTGGACTTCTTGGGTTTTTTCCAAGATCGGCCAGGGTGTGAAGATTCAGTCGATTATGGACTTTAATGGTCTGAAATCGCACTAATAGAGACCAATCAGGTTGTCGTGGAAGGATTTCAGACATTCACATAATATAGCATGCGATGATGAGGAGGCGTATGACTCTATAGTTGGCGCCGTTGAGGGGGCTTCCTTTTCTGTGGTCGGGGCAGACGATGCCGAGATTTCATTCATCAAGCGTGCACTCTTCTGAACAAAGTCATTTGCATACCTTGGCCGGTAAGCCGTCAGGGCCAGCAACTTGCGTACCAAACTTTTATTGACACAACAGTCTGAGTTCCTGGAACAAGTGAGGACAAGCCATAGTTACTTACTTTCAATTTAACATACCATATTGGATAAGATACCTGTATACAATACTTTTTACCACCTAAGATAGTTTTCCTCTGTTGTCTTTTACATAGGGGTCGATTCTGAAAATCGCCCACTTACCATATTCACAGTATCTTCAAACTTCGTCGGTACATACAAACTTTATCAAATACTAAATGAAGATCCTTAACGAGGTACATGCTTTTGCACTGAGATGATGAGGATTTGAAGCTGTTTTGTTTATATGTACTTCTTTGGGCATATGGCATGCCCAAAATTATATGTAAATATACAACTAGTTTTCCAATACGGTGATTTTTATGTGTTCTAATTCATCATGAATTTCTATACTTCGAGAGAACCGTTTACCTATATAGCACTCATCAACTGTACCTTGTTTCCATCAAATTTATTTAGATGATTTGACATTTATTTACCTGCAGACAAATGTTTTATTTTTTAATGGATTTTATTGCACGTTTTTTTTTTGTACTCGTTTTTCTTCTCTGCATAAGCTTTTGTTCAATACCCAAGCTTCAACTTTTCGTGAAAAACTCCTGCCTTCCGATGCAGCAAATCTTAAAAGGCTAATTTTTTGGCCTTGTACCTATCGGTATTTTTTGTTCGAGTTTCCTTGCGGTGAATTCCAGCACACTATGTTGTTAAAAACCAGTGACATCGTTGATATGGTTTATTACTTTGAAATTTAGGAAAAAGACGTCCAATTAGTTGTATTACCAAGTATACACACTAACCAAGTTTAAATAATAAACAAGGGAATGCTATCACGACATCTTGGCTTACATAAAAGTTAGGAAAATAAATAAACATAAGTATTGAAAATAAGAAATTTGTAACATAATCACTTGCCGCACTTAAATAAGACCAGGCCTGAGAAAAGTTCTGCTACACTATGAGAGTAGGTACTTACTTATATGGGGCGCTACAGTAGACCGTGGTAGACCTGGGCCTCAACCAATAAACTTATTCAGTCAAGACGGTATTTTGCCTACGGCAACTCCAAGATGGTTGAGGCCACCAAGAATCAAAGACTTTGAGCCTTAAAATTCGCTTCACACTAGGAATATCTTAAGCAAAAGGTGCGTATTTTGCACTGTTATATCTTCTCTTTCAAATCTCATAAACGTTAGCGGGAACAAAATCTGTGTTCAACACGTTCAAGGGTGGCATCTAATTCCGACTTCGCTAATATTCATATTGGTTCTTCGTTCCTTCTAAAATTTCAGAATTGAGAATATCTAGAGAGTGTCAAAAGTTTAAGAAGTTGTTATCTAAAAGTAAGTTATTTGCTGTTTTCTGGTTCCTTTAGGTCCGAATAACAGACAAAGGGAGGCTTTAGTTCTTTAGTGACTGGAGAAGTAAACAGCTGAATTCTGCTACACAGAGTCTAAAACAGATTTGGGGGGAAACAATATTGACCAATATTGACATCCATAGAAAATCTGAACCTTCATTTCAATCCCCCGCTCACCGCTTTCAATCCCCCAAAAAATGTTGATTTATTCGATCAGACAGCATCGATGTGATCACAGTACTCGTACATAGAAAGTGGAAATTTTTTTTAAATGTACCTGATGGAAACATAATTGACTCCTGGTACATTAAAAATGGGCTTTCAGTTAGTCCTTTCAAAGGAAGATGACTTTTTTAGCTTGTCTTATTTTAACAGGCGTCAGATCCATTACTCCAATGAAACTAAGTATCTGAACGTCATCCTGGTTAACAAATTTAATTGAACTTAAAATGTTGCGTCGAAAACTGATAAAAAACTGTCGGTTTTCTGGCAGCGTAAGAGAGCTTTGCTCCCACACAACGGTTAATAGAATCAACACAGTGATGCATCCTATGCCTCAGTCTCTCGTTTGAACGTGCATTCACTTAAATATGCCCTAGCTGGGAGGTGAATGCAATTAAGTGAGTAGTAATTCGGAGATTAATGTATGATACTTCCTATTCCATTGGAGTAAATATTAATTGTTATTAATGTAATATTTTGTTATAACTCTGGCTAAAGCATTGCTATCCATGTGTTCGATATATCCCAGCTAATAAGCAATGTCAATTGCTTAGTTAAGTTGGAATCGAATGTAAGCTACACAGCAGGTGGTAAACCATTGCCATTTTCGGGTACAGTGTGGACCTCTATACTGGAACCATTTAGTCGGATGATATCCACCTTATTATCGAGCCATACGTTAAAAAAGGTACACAGCTAGTTTAAGGCCCCAGGCTACACATGTTTTCCGATACGATTACCAATGTTTTCTTTTCAAGTTAGTATATAATATAAGTTTACTCCAAAGTAGCATGATTTGAAAGATTTAATACAGCTCAAAGAAATTTTCCTGAAAGCCTTCACGCTGAAGCCATTACCAGCAAGCGTTTTCATCCACTACTTTTATTGGTGAAAGGACGCCGGCATGAAATGTTATTCTGTTGACTATATTTCCGTAAGTCATTAAATATTAGCATTAGACCGATCCAATCACGCAAGATGAAACCGAGTTCAGCTCTATAAAAACTGCTTGTAGTGGCGTCAGAAGTTGAGGGGTCTATTGATATCAAGAAACTTCTTGAAAGTATACATTGCAATGAAGGATACTATTGTATTTCTTTTAAAATAGGTTAGTTATCACCAGCCACACTTCTGATATACGCGTATACCATATTTCTTATAAGCTAGTCTTTTCAGTAGGAAAAGTGGAAAACTGATAGGTTTAAATTCGTTTCAAAAGATGTGACTAGTTTTTCAGCTGTGGGAATGAAATTGACACGGACCTTCTGCCAAACTTTTGGAAATTAGCCAGGCCATTTTCTTTACATACAATAAATATGTAAAATATAAACTATAATTGTAATTTCGAACGTTTTCTATCTGATTGTAGACTCCTTAGGGTCTGTACTGACTTTTGAAAAGTAAGTGCAGCCAGTGAAGTAGTGATTTGTTAGGCGGTGACATCTCTCCTAGAGTCAACCTAGGCGCCATCGCATCTGTAAGTTGACCATCCGATGAAGCGCCAAATTTTGACTATTTTATCAAGACAAATAATTCTTACGATGGGCAGAATTTCTTCAAATGATCTCTTAAGAGCACTTGTGAATTCTTCAACGACGCCGTCGACTACTACAACTGAGATGAGCTTCTCATTTGAATATCCCCCATTGGCTGGAAAATTTTGCACCACATCGATTTCGAGGATTTCTGAATTCATTTGAAGACTAAAACTGATCCGAAGATAGTTAAATAGAGACGCCTTGCCAGACACTCTTGATTACAGTCTTATACAGGGAGTTATAATGAGAAACAAATGATATTTTCCGTCGCAAATGTAGAGTCATAACCCATACTGCAAATAAGAAAGTTTGATACTAGTACAAGAAACAAGAATATTTTTTCTTTTTCTTGATTCCCGTTTTTCTTAATTGTTTTAAATCATAATCATCCAATGAAATCCTACCAACCCCAAACTCCAATCTCTCCTCCAGCCACAGCGACACTTATCCATCAAGACTTCATTCGTTGATGTAAATGCGGCACTCCGATCCATTACAATCTTGGCTGGTATTCCGAAGTATGCCTGCAATTCCCTCTAAAACCTCCGAATACACTTCATTACCACAAACTTGATTTAACCATCCACCGTAACCAGAAAATGAATGTTACCGGAACGACTCTTTATAAATGGCACCGGCAAATGGAAATGGCTCGCGATGAATTGGATGTAATTCGAATTCCTTCTGTCCAGTGTAGTCCTTTGAATAAGCACACCTTATAAATGAAGAGGTATACTTTTTTACAAAGTCCTTTATTCGAGCAAACCACAAATCGTTTTGTAATAAATCCAGAGTTTTTCCCACACTTCATCATGTGTGTTATTTAATTCAATACCTCAATGCGTCTTGGATATACCACCTCAATTTATTTCTCACCTTCCAATATAGCTTGATCCTTCTGTATATAATCTTGGTGAACTTTTATTTGCATCTTCAGAATTCTGTGAACTATTTAGGATATCTATATTATCTATATTGGCCGTGGCGACCAATCAGCTGTCATGTAACGACACTCGCATAAAATACAATTCCCACATTTTTATTACGACAAAAAAGGGAAATGCTGCGTTTTGTTAAATCAGTTGTCCAAAAAGAGGCTGTCGGCAACACGGCAATCAGACAATTCTCCGTAACCCCCAAGCGCTTGTCCAACAAGGAGGTTAACACGAACCCCGACGAATCTGTGAACATACCCAATCCCTTTGAAAAGGAGAAACAGCAATGCATTCTCTGTCGCCTCAACATCACTCCTAGCTACAAAAACGTGAAGCTTCTCTCGCAATTCCAGAGTCCATACACCAGTCGCATCTACGGCCGACACATATGGATGAGATAATCCTCAAAGCCAACTCTGCACTAGGTTTTATAAAACGGTGGTCCAAAGAATTCACCAACCCATACGTGACCAGGTCCCTCTATATTACCTTTGTTCGCCCCCTCCTAGAGTACGCCAGTCAAGTATGGTCGCCATATCATCGTGTTCATATCTCGAGAATTGAAGGCATTCAGCGCCGTTTTCTTCGAATTGCTCTTCGAGGTATGCCCTGGGACGATCCTTTTAATCTGCCCCCCTATCAAAACTGTCTCAACCTTATCAACTTAAACACCCTTGAAGATCGCAGAGATGCAGCAGACTTTCTCTTCATTCATAGACTCCTTTCAGGTCACGTTGAATGCGCGTCCCTTCACAACTTCATTTTCCTCAACACTAACCCTCGTAATCTACGTACCCCTCGACTCTTCTATCTACCAACCCACCACACCTCCTATGGCGCGAACGAACCAATCTCCCGTATGCTACGTCAAATCAACTCAAACCCTACCGTCTTTGACTTCCACCGCACCACTTCCTACCACAAATCCGTTCTCCTTCACCACTCCAACCAACCTTAGTTTTAAGTTTTAGTTTAAGTTTAATTTGTAAGTTATAGCTTGTATTAAGCCGAATAAATGGGGGCGTTCGCCCCCACCAAAATTAAATTAAATTAAATATGGTTTACCTGACGTTGCAATGTAACTATCCAATCTTCTATGTTCACGCTCAATACATAAAGCTCTTTAGTCCGCTGATTCTCCTTCACACGAGTTCCGACTGAGACTGTCTGCATGGCACATTTCTGTCGGTGAATGAAATTAGTGTCAAACTTTTGTAACTTCAAGACCAATCGTGCCACGCGACCAGTAACCTTCGTCGTATCCTTAAAATCGACGATAGGTCTGCAGTCTGTCACCACAGTAAATGACTTACCAAGTAGATAAATTCGAAACCGGCTTACGCTTTCCGTAATCCCAAATAGCTCTAACTCGTAGCTGTGGTAGTGGTACCCAACATCAGATGTTCGACGACATAAATGGCTTAGAATTCGCACAACCATCTGTATGCAACTCGTGTTCCATTTTTGCATAATATGTACATCGCCAACATAAGATTCTTGATTAAATGAATCTTCAGCAGGTTGAATGCTGATCGGCTTCCTTCTTCTGAAAGACGTTCAGTGGCGCGGCAACTTTCACATACTCAGAAATAAATTTTCTGAAGTATCCAGGAAATCCGAGAAATTGTCTGATTTTCCGGACATTTCGAGGCTCTGAAAACTCTTCTATAGCTTTCGTTTTACGCTTCCCAGGCATTATACCAGCTTCCACGAACTCATGCCCAACGTAACATACTCGACTTCTCTTTAAAAGGATTCACATCTCTCTAACATAAGTAGTGTTAGTCCATTCTCATGCAAAAACTGCAGAAACTTTGTCAGTCTTTTTAGTCTCTCAGCTTTGGTTCTACTGGAAATGATATCGTCCAAAAAGACCAAAGCTTCGTCATTATCCAGGTGATACGAGTACTCCACTCTGTCCAGCATCCTCTACAATACAGCATATAACAAAATTCAAGTTGTTTATTTTATATGGAACGCTTAGAGATGTCTAGACTCCGTTGTTAGCGGAATCTGAAAATAGGCAGAGAAAAATACCCGTTCCCACTTAGACGATTAACTTATTCCTTCACTACATGCATCGGATACTTCTCCTTTTTTGTAATCAAATTGAGCTGTCCAAAGTCTATACACTTCCTAGGCTTCCCTTTTTTTTTGGCTCAATGATTAGTGGCGATGTGTAGTTGGAGGTTGTTTCATGTACATTCCTTTTACTAGCAACTCATTCATCAATGTTGTAACAGCATTTCTTATGCGAAAAAATTCTGGTACCCCGCTTACCTTCAGGTTACGGCACATTTAGCTCGATTGACATTGAAACGTTTTTACCTCCAACATCTTTCTTGAGAAACAACATCGGTAATCGTTGACAATAGTTACCAGCTTCTGCAGTTCATCTTTGTCGATGTCTAGTCCACGTTTAAAACTTCGGCGACGATTTCATCCAATCCTTTGGAAATACTTTGGATATACGAGTATACTAGCACTTCTTCCACATTATGCGAAAAGGTAACACTACCTGCAGCAGACGCCACTTTTATATGCGTTTAACATAGAAACGCTCGACAAGTGATAACATCTACACCTTGAGCTTCACCCGGAACAACCAAAATATCTACGATAGTTTTCACTCCTTCGATTAACTACAAAGCGACCAATTGCACTTCCCACCACCAAAACCCTGTAAGAGAATTCGCTCCTCGCCTATTTGGAATTCATTATATCCACAGGTTAGGTTAGGTTAGGTAATAGTGGCTGTTGGAAATACCAACCTACTTAGGCCTATTGGCTCATTGTGATGCCACGTGGATATATGATCCTCTTACCAATGGAACCAGTTTGAGCTTATAATAAAGCGTAGCAGACTGTTAACGTCTATGTTTTCTAGATCGTCTAAGTCGTTGTAGAAGAAAGCTCCTAGATGAAGCTGGGAGAGAGCTGGACATGTACAGAGTAGGTGGAGGATTGTCTCCTCCTCTTCCTCGTCCATACAGCTTCTACAGAAATCTTAGAGCGACTCAGATCCAGCCTTGGCCAGATCTGTTTGGTCGCTAGACATGTTTGCCCAGCAGTCCACCTAAGGTCTGTTCTTTTATTGGCATCCAGCTTTAGTGTTAGTTTGCACGTAGCGATTGGTATACCTATACTGACTTTATCCGGTAGAATAGGTAGAGTGGTTCCAATTTTGGCGAGTTTATCGACTCTGCAGCTCCCACAGTTATAGAATGTTTTATATTATGCACTCGCTTCCCTATGTTTTATTTTACCTCGTTGATTATAGCCACCTTATAACATTCATCTCCCCTTGGTGGCTGTTGAAAATATGCAACCGGCATCTGATTTCCTTGGACAGTTCCAAAAAACTTAACACCTGGTTTGACATCATAAGTGTAGATAAGTTCTTTGTGTTCATAAGCGTTAAATTCTCCTTTTTAAAAAAAAAAAAAAAGTTCCTTGCACGATGATCCTTGCTGATGGCATTTGGAACAACGCTTACAATCGACTAATAACCTCACCGCGTTGGTATATGCAGCTCTCGAGTCCGCTCTTATCGATGGTGATTGTACTGTTACTACATCTGTACTGTCTGAAATTCTTTACGTTTACTCATCCGTTCATGTTTCTTCAAGGCCTTTGTCCATTTTATTCTTTGCAGAAATTCCAACGATGAATCAAATTGATGACTCGCAAGTTGATTGATAAATTTTTCGTCGGTCAACCACGAAATCTTTATCGTCTCCCCTGCCAATTCTCCACGCTTTTCAATCATGCTCACTTCAAAGAAATATTCTTCGATGGTCTGAATATGCTTCCGTTGACAAAACATAAATTGAATTTGAATATCGGCTGAATCAACACTCGATGGAAACACTGTTTGGAACTCCTCCTTAAAGCTATCATAGCGTCTCAGCCGCTCCCATCCAGCTTTCAACCTTCAACTTAATTATTGCCGCGCACAGTATGAGAGACTCCGGCCATCCGAACAATGCTGTTATTTGATCCATTTTACGGATCCATTGCGTAGTGGTTGTAAATTTTTGGGAAATCCAACACTGTCTGTGTTTCTGTCTTCAGACATCAGGCGGAGCAACCAGCTTCTCGTGATGCAACATCTCTCTTTCATGATGCAAATCAGTCAGTTCCTTATTTTCCATCACGGTTTGTTCGGCTTCATTCCTCTCGAAGTCATTGTCATCGGCACCTGCACTCAGAACTCCGACTTTCGTCTCATTAACCGATACAGATCCTTTCTTATCATCCAAAAATTTACACAGCCTATTTACCAGCTCCCACTTGTTTACTTTAATGCTCAGTGTAATGCTCTTTAGTACTTCAGTTCGCCAGTTTCATCGACGCCGGCATCGAATTCGCCTCCACTTGCAGTTCCCTTTTCAACGAGTCCTCCACAAGATTTTCAGCAGAATTCACTGATTCTTCACGCTTTTTTTTTCATCCAACCCAAAACGCCAATCTGTCCCAGCCACAGTTGTTTATGTGTCGGCTACACCAATTGTTACATTAGTCTGAGCCAAATTAGATTGACTATGTATTCATTACCTGCTGATATACATACGAGGGGCGTTCAATATATTCTCGGTATCGATATGAAGGAAAATGCGAATTCCATTTAAATTGTTTTTATTTTTCAATATAATCTCCCCTAACATCAATGCATTTGTTACATCTTGAGATAAGCTTTTTTAAACCCTCAAAAAAATAAATTTCCTCTTTCTCTGCAAAATACCCATTTATTGCCGACTTGAGTTCTTCATCATCCGAAAATCTTTTTCCACGAAGACATTTTTTCAAATCCGGAAACTGGAAATAATCACTAGGGACAAGGTCTGGACTATAGGGTGTGTGTTGGATTTCTTCGAAACCACAATCTCGCGCAGCAGCCTTGGAAACTCGCGCCGTGTGAACAGGAGCGTTGTCATGAAGAAGCAACACACCCGCTGCGAGCTTACCCCGTCTTTTCTTTTTAATTTCCTCCCGCAAATTATGCAAAGTGGAAGCGTAGGATGTGGCGTTGATGGTTTCACCTTTGTTTTTGTACTCAATGAGCAAGATTCCCTTTGAGTCCCAAAAAACTGTGGCCATGAGCTTCCCGGCAGACGGAGTGACTTTGAACTTCTTTGGGGGGTCTGTTCCTTTTTTATGCCACTGCATGAACTCTTGTTTGCTTTCAGGGTCATAGTGGTGGACCCATGTTTCGTCCCCAGTAACAATTCGATCCATAACACCGTCCGCGATCTCACTACACATCTCCAAAAGCTCTCTACAGCATGCGATTCTCACTTTTTTCTGAGGCGCTGTGAGCATTCGTGGCACCCACCTTGCACTGACCTTTGAAAGGTTAAGATGATCATGAAGAATGGTGTGAATGGTACCAATTGAAAGCTTGGTGATCTCTGCCATCATTTTCACCTTTATTCGGGCATCCTCAAGAACAAGTTTTTCGACTTCTTTGATGCTTTCTCCCGTACAAGCAGTAGCCGGGGCGCCGGAGCGGGGGTCGTCTTCAATGCTCTCTCTGCCTCTCTTGAACTCACTTGACCACTTTTGCACAGTTGATAATGAAGGTGCAGAACCCTGGTAAACAGCCACCATCTCTTCATGAATAGTTTTTTGACTTTTTCCTTGCTTAGTGAGAAATTTAATTACAGCACGATGCTCAATTTTCACCATCATTGTCTCAGTTGCCATTATGATTCTGTTTAACTAGAGATAAAACGCGAATTAATAATCACATTTATATGAAATTTTACATGAATGCACTAAAATAATAGTATTACTTGATAAATAAGTCAATTTATATATACAACCACAGCTTCACCCCGATACCGAGAATATGTTGAACGCCCCTCGTAAGTTCTTTGAATTACTCCAAGAAAAGTTGCTATAAATCATCATCGTACAAGTAGATACGTGGATATGATATGCATCTTTTGCTATTATTGTCAGATCGTGTGTGAAGAGTTTTCTTGACGATTAGGTGTCTATATAAGCTCTTACTTTACCCGCGTTGCTATAGTAGGACCCTATTTCAAACACGTGACCGTTATAGAACCCCGATTCCGAAAGTTGGGCTAAGTCTAAAGACTTCTCTGTTAGAAGCAACTCCGTAAGAAGCGACTAAGCTGTGATGTGCACTAGTGGTTGTAGCCTTCACAATCAAAGCTACAATCATCTCCCACACAGGTTTATGGTTACAGAAACATCTTTGACGTTTTTTATCGCTATTGCGATATACTATCAATTGCAACAACATCGTATAAGCCACGTCCTCTTTTAAAGTTTATTTTTGACATCAAACAACGAATGCCCTCAATGGGTCTTCATTTTGTACGAGAAATGTTAAAACTATGAACGGGAACTTCCCACCGATAAACGTTGTTACTCGTATAAAAGGCTTTAAAATCGATCTGTAGGCAATCTGTAATATACGAGTAAGGTTGCATAATGTTTTACAAGATACGTGAGATATTTGTTACAAGATAGGATGCTTAAAAGCTGCTTAATTCACATAATGAGCTCCAATACTAACTGCATGCATACCATAGGTCCACTAAAAAATAATATATTTTGAAAGAAGTGCACACCAAACACAATTTTAGAGTCAGATATCACTATACAGTGATGTGTTTGCATTGTCCTGTCAAAACCCAAGAGCAAGCTTGTGAGAAAGTGGGCATAATGCAGAGTGCACCAGGGCTTCCTCATATATTTTATTACTTTTAAAGTCGTTCCTTTTTTTAACGCCGATCCATACCGCAATAAACGGAAACATTTTCGTTTTAATTTGATGTCCTAAATGTACGTATGTACGAGTACATATAGTTATTTCTTGAATATGCTACAATTCTTTCGATATTTCCAAGCATATTGAATGCATGGATTTGTGCACAAACTCTAGTTTATACTTACGTTCTTTTACATTTTTGAAGATGTCCTCTAAATGTATCACTTTTATGTTCTTATAACTCCTTTGCTTTAGTTTTATGGTACTCTGTGTTTTGTTTTTTTTTTAGTTTTTGTGTTTGTTTTGTAATTTTTTCTTTGGTGATGTTTTAATGCATTTTATAGTGCTCGGTATCATGTGGACATGGAATCCAAATACGTGGTGTTGAATGCAAGTCTGCGGATGGTAGTTTAAGTGCGAAGTGCGATCCGCATACAAAACCCCCAGGAGCAGAGCAATGTACTACCGACATATCATGCAGTGGTGATCAAATGGATGTGAGTCTGTATAAGTAAAAAAAAAAAACCAAAAAACTCTTCTCATCCTTAAATTGTATTAATTTTTAATTTTCTTTAATTATTCTTTGGTTTTATTTTTATTTTATATTATTATGTTTTTATTTGGCTTGTTGAATGTACTTGTACGAATTGGTGTTTGTTTGGCAACATAAATCGAATCAAACATTTAAGAAAACAGATACATATGTGTGTATGTACAAAGCAAAAGAAAATGTATTTAATGGAATCTTTCTTCTTTTTTTTCCAATAGGAACAAAGTCCGGGTGAAGCAAGCCAAAGCGATGAAGATGATGAGGAAATCGCTGACGAAGAGGGTGAAGAAGTCGAGGATGTTGATATGGAAGACTCTGAGCAGGTATCGTACAACGATCAACCTATCTATGCCCATCAGCAATCGAATCGGCTTCATCACGAGGAACAACCCCCAAGAGCAGAGTCACTTATTGGAGCTGGTGGTGGCAGTGAACCCGAACATCCCTCTTCGGATCCGACGTAAGTATTCTTGAGTATTTCTAGTTTATTTTATTCTCTTATTTTTTCTGTGAAATGTTGCGTTGAAATGTTGACCATTGAATAAGGGCCACAGAACAATATGCTGTAAAAGTGATTTATGTATACGGATTTCTCCGTTTGTCCGTTTCTCCGGCAAAATCATTTTTAAGGAGCTGTCTCGCATTAGATTTAGAGAATTTACATGTTTGTTGATTTGAAGTTGAATGCTTTTCAATCGTACTGTATAAAATGCTTTGGGGGTGATTGTTGTGTGGTCTGTTGACTTAGGATTGTACTCGTATTACATTTAAGGCTTAGGATTAGAGAAAATTGTATCTTTTACTTTCGCACAGCTTAAATGCGAAACTTGTCACTTGCATGCCTACGGGATTTGTGAAGATTAGAGGCACTGAAGAGTTACAAATTGCAAATTCAGTTAGCACATACTCGTATGTACTAAGGAGTACCTACATACTCGTAGGTACATATACAAGGAGAGGTAAAAATGATGTTTTAAAGTGAATTGGCTGCCATTTTGTTAGAAATGAAAAATGTAGGTGTAAAATGAATGACAATAAGTTGAAAAAATGATATTGGTCAAATGAGAAACTCCTGAGGGATCTGACTGCCACCGGTTCAAATCGCAAATTTCACCCTGGAAATTGGTGATTCAAAATCTACATTGTTGCTCGAGCTGTGTGAACGGTTGTTTCGTCGTACTGGAACCAACAATGCTGGAGACAAAATTTAGAAACTTGCGGCAAAAAAAAACTCGTTTAACATCTACTCGTATCTGTAGCGCTCACCAGTTACGGTTACAGTGATGCCGTCGGCGTCCTCAAAAAAATAAAGGCCAATCACTTTTCCACTGCAAATGCCACACCAAATAGTCACTTTAAGGTGATGCAATGGGTCTTCATGCATTTCATTCTCCGTGCCCCACAAACGCACATTTTGCTTATTCACATAACCACTTAAGTGGAAATGGGCTTTCTTTTCTTGCACCAAGTTCAACACAGCATGGAAGTAAGTTAACCCCACTTGACGGTCAGCAGGCAGGAATTTAGAACCGTTTGCACTTTATAATTGAATCTTCAGGTCTCTCACCAAAATTCGATACAACGAACGTCTGCTGAAGCCTAATTGTGTGCATCGTTGAACCGTTGATGTTTGTGGACTCTGTTGGAAGACCTCGACCACAGAAGTGATATTCTCGGTCGAACGAGCAATACGAGGCCGTCGACTTCTTGTGATATGTCTAGTGGACCCAGTTTACACGGGACGCTCAGTCTTAATTGTTCGCGCACATGGTGCAGGACGATGAGGAAAACGACGACGAAATTCACGCTGCGTTAGAACAACAGGCCGGAAATTGGTCAAACAAGCAGTAACAACAATTCCGTGTTTCTTGTTGTCAACGAAATCTATATCTGTCTACAACATACTATGTAAATGTTAAGCACAATGACACTTGACGCCATTTGCAAAAATGAGTGAATGTGCACTTTTGCCCCACCTTGTATTTAAAATCAGTGCTTATGTAAAAGTATCTATCATAATATGAAATAGCATCTACAACTTAATCAAAATATTTATATTAAAACGATTCTTACATGTCTACTGTACTCGTAATACAGTTCATAAAGCATAACTTACTTGACACTCAGTCAAGTTGAAAGTGAAGGGCCCTCGGAGCAGTACATTCCTTTAAAAGAACACACCAAACCCTTTCATTTGTGAATCTGAAGTGCAGTGAATGTATATACATATGTACGACTAGGACAATTTGTATTCAAATGTGTTAAAATGAACAAAGAAAATGTCCTTGGATGATGTATAATTAACTTTGAGTGTGAATGCGCAATGGGTGGTCAGGGACATAAAGAAGTATTCATGTTTATACGAATAATTCGATATACAGAACACGATGGAAGTATGTGGAGCTCCTTTTGATTGAGGGTTTTTACGGAGATTGGTATTTTTTTTATTACTTTTTAACTTTAACAATATTGAACGACATAAGATTGGCAGCTCTCTTGGGTGGAAACCTACATATATCCAGGGAAAAAAGAAAGAAAATTCCAATTCAATTAAAGAGGACCAAACAAAACAACACACTTCCTAGTTGTTGTTTTGTTTTGTGCTATTAATGCCAATGTGTATTCTTTGTTACTTAGATTCGAGAATGGTTTTTGTTATTAATTATTCACTGCCTATGCCTGCGATAGGCAAACATTTAAATTGTAATTTTATTGATTGCTCCCCTCCACATATAAGGTATGGACATTTGGCCATGGAGGAGCTGCTTTTTTCGTTCAGGCTAATCAATAGAAAAAAAAATCCTCGTCTCAAGCCTATTGAAAATCGGACTTGTCGTTAGTTATTATCCGCTTGGTTCCTAGTTTATTTTTCTTCTTTTATTATGATTATGATTTTTTCATGAAGCTTTATTTGTGCTAGACATATTTACTGACTGTGAAACATCACAACCATTGCCTGCGTACTGTGCACAAAAAATAAACAATATTGTTATGGGATTTGGAAACGAAAATCTGAAATAACTATTTAGAAGGAATATACAATGTGCGTTCCAAAGTAAGCAGGACTTTTTAAAAATAAGAACAACAAAGCAAAGCCGATTTATTTTATTCAAAATAGTCACCTTCCGACTCAATACAGCGATTTGGACGGTCTAAGAGCATGTCGTCGGCCGAAAAGTCCTTCAAGATGTCGATACACGCCTTTTGGATGGCTTTTACATCCACAAAAGATTTTCCTTTCATCGGCAAACGCATTTTTCCGAAAAGATAAAAATCGCACGGTGCCAAATCAGTCGAGTACGGGTAGCGCTTGATAGTTAAAGTGAGATTTTTCGACAAAAAATTGATCACAATTGTCGGCCCATTATCGTGCAAAAAATGCCAACTTCCTTCTTCCCGAATTCGACGAATACGATGCACCAAACGTTTCCAAACACCAAGATATGATTTCGCAGTAACTGCTTGACCCATTGTAACGAACTCTTTATGGACAATGCCGTTGGAATTATAAAAACGTACCAACATTCTCTTCACTTCTGATTTTTTAAGGTTTGGTTGTTTTGGTTAGTTAGGCGCCTACCATTCTGCAAATTGCCGCTTGGTTTCTGTATCTTATTGAAAACACCACGTTTCATCACCAATCACAATGGTGTAAGAGGTTTTTGATCTTTTTGGCCTTCATGATAATTTCCTGCAAATGTTGAATTCTGAGCAATTTTTGCTCGATGCTCAGTTTTGTGCCGATTATACAAACATACTGTCACTTCAGACGCAATAACTCCACTTTGCCCGAATGTCATGAAATTTACAGTACATCAGTGAATGATGTACCTTTCCGATAGATGTCCTCACTAGAAATACCTATTTGTGAAAAGTCCTGTTTATTTCGGAACAGTATTTGTATAATAATATAATCATTGGGAAAAAGACTAGACAATACATATAATTATAAAGTATGTTTAAAAAATGAACCCAGGTCCACACCTGGTATACTCGTACTTTCTGGTTTTAGAATTGTATAATTTCTGAAAAGTCCAATCTCTCATCCGTATTAAATCTGGTTTGAATATTTTATTTAATTTTTTATTTCGGTTTGCGTATTTCGACTTACGAGGGGCGTTCAATGTATTCTCGGTATCGATATGAAGGAAAATGCGAATTAAATTTAAATTATTTTTGTTTTTCAATATAATCTCCCCTAACATCAATGCATTTGTTACATCTTGAGATAAGCTTTTTTTAAACCCTCAAAAAAATAAATTTCCTCTTTCTCTGCAAAATACCCATTTATTGCCGACTTGAGTTCTTCATCATCCGAAAATCTTTTTCCACGAAGACATTTTTTCAAATCCGGAAACAGGAAATAATCACTAGGCGCAAGGTCTGGACTATAGGGTGGGTGTTGGATTTCTTCGAAACCACAATCTCGCGCAGCAGCCTTGGAAACTTGCGCCGTGTGAACAGGAGCGTTGTCATGAAGAAGCAACACACCCGCTGCGAGTTTACCCCGTCTTTTCTTTTTAATTTCCTCCCGCAAATTATGCAAAGTGGAAGCGTAGGATGTGGCGTTGATGGTTTCACCTTTTTTTTGTACTCAATGAGCAAGATTCCCTTTGAGTCCCAAAAAACTGTGGCCATGAGCTTCCCGGCAGACGGAGTGACTTTGAACTTCTTCGGGGGGTCTGTTCCTTTTTATGCCACTGCATGGACTCTTGTTTGCTTTCAGGGTCATAGTGGTGGACCCATGTTTCGTCCCCAGTAACAATTCGATCCATAACACCGTCCCCGTTCTCACTACACATCTCCAAAAGCTCTCTACAGCATGCGATTCTCACTTTTTTCTGAGGCGCTGTGAGCATTCGTGGCACCCACCTTGCACTGACCTTTGAAAGGTTAAGATGGTCATGAAGAATGGTGTGAATGGTACCAATTGAAAGCTTGGTGATCTCTGCCATCATTTTCACCTTTATTCGGGCATCCTCAAGAACAAGTTTTTCGACTTCTTTGATGCTTTCTCCCGTACAAGCAGTAGCCGAGGCGCCGGAGCGGGGGTCGTCTTCAATGCTCTCTCTGCCTCTCTTGAACTCACTTGACCACTTTTGCACTTTTGAACCCTGGTGAACAGCCACCATCTCTTCATGAATAGTTTTTTGACTTTTTCCTTGCTTAGTGAGAAATTTAATTACAGCGCGATGCTCAATTTTCACCATCATCGTCTCAGTTGCCATTATGATTCTGTTTAACTAGAGATAAAACGCGAATTAATAATCACATTTATATGAAATTTTACATGAATGCACTAAAATAATAGTATTACTTGATAATTAAGTCAATTTACGAGTATATACACTGCTGTGCAAAATAATAAGAACAGCGTTGTACTATAATTGAATTTTAAATTTAAGAAAGACACAAGTTTAAATTAAATTCAGAAATTCATTTATATTATTTTAAGTAAATGCAGGTTTACAACTAAATAAATAAACACTGATTTTCACAAACATTAATAAACGAAAAAAATAATTTAACAAAAAATCATTGATCTCGGCTGTGCAAAAAAAAGAACACTAAAGAAAAGCAATCCTTTTTTTTTATTTATATAAAATAATAATTAATAAAACGAAACATTGCATTGCACAAGTTTTTGGCAAAGTTGTGGTGAGATCTCGTACCAAATTTTTTTAATATTTTCCCACAATTCCGTCTTGTTTTTTGGTTTTGACGTCTTACTAAGCTGCCTTTTAAGATGACCCCAAATATTTTCAATTGGATTAAGATCTGGGGATTGAGCTGGCCATTCAAGAAGCTGGACCTTTTTCTCAGAAAACCATTTTTTTGTTACCTTGGCTGTGTGTTTAGGATCGTTGTCCTGTTGAAACAGCCAAAGTAACGGCAAATTATCACCTGCAAAGGGATACATAAATGTATTCAAGATCTCTATGTACCTCTCCTTCGTTAGAGTCTCCTGTATCCAATGAAGCCAATGAAGCAGCCCCAGACCATGATATTACCACCACCGTGTTTTACTGTCTTAACGGTATATTTAGGATCGAATTCTTTCCCTGTCGGCCTTCTTACATACTAGTTTATTGTGTCTGCTCCAAATAAATTAATTTTGGTTTCATCAGACCAAAGTATGTTACGCCATTTCTCAGCTGGCTTTTGCAGATGACGTTCGGCGAAATTTAATCGGTCCTTTATATTCTTTTTTGATAAGAGAGGACATTTCTTTGGGTGGCAAGCTTTAAGATTGTTTTCAATAAGTCTTCTTCTTATCAGAGAACTGTCTACTTTTAAATTTAAATCGGTTTTGATTTCAGCCGAAGTTATAAACGGGTTCTTTTTTGCGCATCGAACAATGCGTAGGACAGTGTGGAATGATGTTTTGCGTTTTCGACCACGTGTTTCTTCATTGTTTTTTTCTTTTAGAGCATTCACGACCATTCCCAAGGAGCAAGAAAGAATTTTGGTGATTGCTCTTAGAGATTTCTTCTCCTTATCTAAACCTTGAATAATGCTTCTAAGCTCTGCAGAACAATGTTTATTACGACCCATTTTTCTCTAAAATAATCAAAACTTTTGTTGGAACCTCATCACAGATACTCATTTTTTATGCTTACCTCTAAAAATAATAAAAATTAACACCGCCTAAATAAATAGTAACCCGGCTTTATTTCTGTTCTTATTATTTTGCACAGTCAAAAATGACCTTCTTCCTTGCAAAGTGTCTGGGCTAATGCAGCACACACAATTGACGAAGCAAAAACATGAATAATTTACCGCTAACCCAACGTGGAGTAAAGAAAAAGAAAACAACAAATTGTGAATGAATCAAAAACTGTAAATATTTAAGAAAACTTTTTCGGCAATAGCTGTTCTTATTATTTTGCACAGCAGTGTATACAACCACAGCTTCACCCCGATACCGAGAATATGTTGAACGCCCCTCGTATGTATATAATTTCAAAAATACTATTTAAGAACTTGGAGTGCTCGTGCTGGCTAGCGGTTCAGTTACGTGCATCCAGTTGGTTTTGGTCCAAGTTGCTTTCTCGTGCGACCTCCCGTCTGAGACTCATTTTAACATTAAAAGATTCAGTGATGTTTCTTGCGACTTTAACAAAGCAGCATGCATTCTCTATCATCATCCTGCATATTCGAAACGAATTTGGCAAGGTGGCCAAGACCAGACGTGGTTCTGTATAGCCGTCTCTATACACGCTTTCCTATGCAAGCTTAAGGTCGATGAAGAGGTGGTGAGTATCGATTTGGTTTTCTCTAAGATCTGCCATAAAATGAACATTTGGTCGTTGGGGGATTTACTAGATTTAAAGCCGCACTGATATGGACCTATCACCAGGAATGCGTTCCTTCGACCGAACTATACATATGAGCTGGCGTACGCTCCTTACCAGGTCATTTCCTCCAGATTTTCTATTGAGAAATCCACAGAAGGGGTTTTTCAAAATTGTGAGTACGGATTACTTTCTTTGGCTGGGATCGCTATTGGCCTGATACGTCCTTTTTAACTTCTGGTAATACTTTTATATCTGATCTGTTCAACTTCGTGCTTTTCACTATTTTTTTGTTTTCGGAGACGGTTGTGCTCGAGTTCCCTCCTCTGCTGGCACGCCTCGAAAGCCGCTCTCAATTCAGCCTGATTGGTTGAACTTTCACGTTGGAATTTATTATGGAACAATTTGTTTGTGGTCGCCTTGCGAAATATAGCACGTCAGATGCGTTGAAACGTCATTTTAAGAAGGCCATTCGGGGTTAAAATTCCTCATAGTGTTCTCCCGGTACTGCATTGCATTTGATATCCGCATTCGTACTTTGACAACTACTAAGTCATGGTCCGAGTCAATTTTGACATCTCGGAATGTCTAAAAAACTGGATGCGTGTCTTCCGTCTACCGCAAAGTGACCATTTTTACTTATCGTATGCTTAATACAAACACCAGATATTGATAGTAATGTTTCTATACCTTTTTTTAACTGTTTTTTTTTTTAACTGGTCTCTCGAATAAATACGCCGTTTAAGTGTTCTTCCCTTTAGCCTCATAGGACTACTGTATCATATTAGCTATCAGCTTTACGTACAAATAACACACTGCTAGCCGAAAGGTTCCTAAACGAACTTCATTACAATACGAGAAAGATAATTGAATCGAAATTAACACCTGCTTTGGGAACTTTATTCGATAGCAACGTGGATGTCCACAAGCACTATTGTCCGTGGAGTGGCATCCTTCACTTCTCATCAGATCATAATAATAAAACAGAAAAAACCCAAAGTAGCTCTAACGACTTTCTAAAATATGTAAACTTGGAGTATGATCAAAAACTGAAACAAAAACAGCTCAACACTTTCGTGTTTCATCAAGTGTCTCCAACTAGCCTAGAGCGTATCGAATATTCAATGGGATAAATCCACTGTCGCACTTGTGTAGTGCTTAGAATACTGACGAATCTCAATATACACAAATCCACTGATCCAGATGGTACATTTTCCTTTCTTCTGAATATTTGTTCTTCTACGCTGGCCAAACCCCTACGGCCTATGTAAGCTTTTCATCAGTCCTACTTTTTAGGACTTTTCCGAAAAGAAAGAAAAAAGAATTTGTACATGCCATTCCTAAAAAAGCCGAACTTTATTCTCGCAGGCCCATTGAATTTACGTCCCTTCTTTCGTAGGTCATGGAAACGCTGGTAAATCATCAGCTCAAGAAATATCTCGAAAACGTTGTTTAATATCAACAGATGATTATCAGTGGTGATTTAAATGCATCGATAAGTGGAACTTAGCTTTCGAGAAGTTCCATCCAAGTATTGTTGGACTCGTTCAAGTCTGATATCAACAAAATAAATAATCGTGTACCCGATGGTTCCGTTCTGTCTCTCAGTCTTTTCCTCATTTTCATAACAATCTCTGCCCTGCTGCTTCTAATCCAGTATATGACGACACTAGTCCCTGCTTCTCATATTCATTCCTGAACTCACGTCCCTGTTCTTCACCTTAAAACGGGAAGCACAACTTATACTAAGCTCATCAAATCTCAAAGCTGGATAACTAACTTGAAAACTACCAATAGAATGGAATTTAATGTTTCAGAAACACAAAGCTGTCTTCTGTCATTATAAATAAATGTGACTTGCATCGTAGAAACCAAAGAGCTTCTATTGAGGGTATGTGTGTCAAGGCACGTTGCAAGAAATTTCTTAGTCCATTTGCTCTGGTCACAATATTAAAGGATTTTATTCGTTCACTATCGGAGTACAGTGTCCAATGGCCAGGTGCTCCAAAAACGTCTCTGCACTTGCTAAATAGGATTCAAAACTGTGCCATAAAACCAAAAGGTGATTTGATAGCAAATTGATAGCCTCCAACACTACCGAAATTTATTTTGCCTCACATTAATATATTTTCTTAATAAGAGTATTTCCACATCACCAGTGCTCCTATGAAATTGCCAACGCCATAGCGATTCTCCAAACTTTCTGCTGTAACGCTATGAATGCTCGTCAGTTTTACCCATATTTGGACGTACTCTAAGCCCTGCATTTCGTTTATGGAATGGTAAGCTCTTTATTTCTATGCAAACATTCAAAGCAACGTATGTATTATACATCGATGCTTCTCTATTGTTGTTTTTTATTTTTAATTCTCCCTTCGCCCGCGACACAAACATATTAAGGGTATCCAAAATCTCTTGTGCGTTATTACGGAGATTCTCACGAACGTCAACAACTATTGTGATATTTAGTTGTTTTTTTACGGGATTTTGGAGATGCACTTTCCTCACTTGATTCTTCTTTTCTTTTTACCATTGCGCCTCTTGTGGGGCTAGTCAACTTTGCAATCCTTCATACAGTTTTACAAACCCATGATTCCTTCAAAATGTGATAGATGTCTGAAGTTGGGTTTCCGGGTGCACTGTTTCGTGGGCTCTTAACCTCTAATACCCGATTGTAGTTACACTATAATATTATTAAGTTATTGAGAATCGTCTCAGATTAATTATAGTGAAATATTTGTCGGCTCTAATACCTTCTACCAAATTCAATTTCTCTCCGTTCACCATAAGTACGAGTTACGACGAATAAAAAACTTTTCTCTTTTCATAAATAAAAAGTATCGTTTAGAACCAAAAAAAACAAAGAGTTCGCTTTGATGTCACTTCGACTCACGAATTTTCATTGGGAAAATTCCTTGGTTTTCTTGTTTATGATGATAAATTGCATAGTGCTGTCAGATCGTTGGATGCTCTGGTGTTCCAAATAACCGACTGACAAATCTCGCCAGCATCCCCATCAAGCCATCAACTCGATTAAATGACATTTATCAGGAAATCTGGGGGAAAAAATTGCTTATACCTACATACGTAGTACTCGTACTCATTGATGAAAAAAAAAGTTCATTTTTCAAATATTTTCACTACTCTTTGGTATTTTGCTTTTCTTATTCTAGATTCATTAAGGACACCGAATGGTCAGCATGCAGCGTCACCTGTGGCGAGGGTATTCGCCGTCGCCCATACAAATGCAAGATCTTCCTTGAATACAGCCGTACCATTGCTACCGTTAATGACAGCCTTTGCGAAGGTCCAAAACCACACGACGAAGTTGAGAGATGCGTCGAAGAGCCATGTATGCTACCATCGCATGGCTATGACGAACAGTACCCTAGGGATTCGATAAAAGTTGGTGTATCCGAACCCGGGAAAACATATGTTTGGCGAGAACAAGGCTACACCAGTTGTAGTGCATCATGTCTAGGTGGGGTGGAGGAGCTTATCATTAATTGCGTCCGAGAAGACAACGGACGAGTGGTGTCACCATTCCTGTGCTCACCAGAAACTAAACCTGAAGCTCGGGTGCGAACATGCAATGACCGTCCATGCCCACCACGTTGGAACTACTCTGACTACACGCCATGCTCTAAGTCATGTGGCATTGGCATCAAAACCCGTGAAGTCCAATGCATTCACGAAGTGACACGGGGGGGCGAAAATACAATGGTTGTGCCAAATAGTATGTGTCCCCAGCCACCGCCGGCAGATCGTCAGTATTGCAATGTCCTAGATTGCCCAGTACGATGGGAAGTGGGCGAATGGTCAAAGTGCTCACACACATGCGGCTATGGAATAAAGGAACGTAAGGTTGAGTGCAAGCAAATAATGGCACAGGAGCACAAAATCGAACGTCCCGAATCTATGTGTCCAAGTGCTAAGCCAGCCGATAAGAAGCCATGTAACGTAAAGCCATGTCCGCCCGAGGACCCCAAGCCCATAATATCAATCAATAATAGTACACACATTCAGCATGACCCGAAGAAAAGCAAAATAACATTGAAAGTGGGCGGTGCTGCTGTGGTGTTCTTCGGAACACAAGTGAAAATCAAATGTCCCGTGAAGAGGTACAATCGGACAAAGATACGTTGGACAAAAGACCATAAGCCACTGGCCAAATCAAGGAAGTTCAAAGTCTCAAAGAAAGGTGCACTTCGTATACTGGACATAACATTCAGGGATGCTGGGGTGTATTCATGTCATGCCGGACTGAGTACGGCTGAGATTAATATCGAAGTGAAGGCGAAACCTGGAACCCAACCAGAGGACTATGAAAAACACGAATCAGGTAATTGAGACGGAAGGAATTGCGAATTGTGCAGTACATTAATAGAAAGGATGAACATCATTTTTTCATGGTTCTCCTTGTGTTTTTATTTTTATTTATATAATTTCTTTTTTTTTTTGTGCATTCTTGGCAGAACGTCTGGTCCGTGAAAGAAGTGGTACGGAGCCTCTTACCTCTGCCGATATGACAACATCTGACGTGGGGTAAGTGCACGGGTAGTAGTAGTAGCGATACAAGAAACACATAATTCGATATCAGAGATGATGTATCTGTACCTTTTTCTAGCTTAATCCAATTTGGAGGTTCAATTTTCTCGTCCTTATTACGTTCAGTTCGTTTTTTTTTTAGAAAAAAACTTGCAAAATTTTCAATATTGCATTACAATGTCATTTCTGAAAATCTAGTCGTTGTTAGGTTTTTATCAGTTACATAGCGACATAAAAGTATTTCTAAATATGTTACAACATTTTTACAGATCCGCATTAATTCGTTAAGATACTCGTATGCTTGTACATACGATATGTGTGTCTATATACAGACACCCTTTGACTGTTTCTCTTCTCATGTATATCTTTTTTTTCAAATTTAATCTTATCCTCTTTTCTACAGGCCACAAAATACTCAAAGACGCCAGAAACAACAGGGAAATGGCAGAGAGAGAAACCGAAGACCAAAATCTGATGGAGTTCAGCATGCAGATAGTAGCATAATGGAGGATGGGGTAAGCTGTTGCCCTAATTTACATATTCATATACTCGTATATAAATTCCAGAAAATAATATTAAGTTGTAGCTTATCTACTAAAATAGCTTACAGATTGTTTACCTGAACATTAAAAACTTATATTTTTCAATTTATTTACCATGGATGACTGTTTCATCAATATTTTGGAAGAAATCTTTTGCATTTTCCGAGGACATGTGTCAATCTTTATTTTCTTTTACGATAAAACTTTTTACGCTCAATCGATTAATTGATTTCCTTAAATTATATATAAAAAACCAGTGTTCCTTTAAAATGACAGTTTGATTTTTGTAGTATAAAATTTTTATATTTATCGAAAAAAGCTTATTCATTTGTCTATATCGATATTATCTCATTAAAAAAGTCTATAGTATATATATAGGTATATCATAGCGCAATTCATGTGTTTTTTTTTTTAGAGGTATCGAATTTTAAAATAAAATAATGCACATAAAAATCGTGAAAAGGAGTATAAAATTGGCTTTATTGGAGGGAAAGACAATTGAATGCCATTTGTGCCTAAATATGATTTTGGGGACATGGCCGCCGCCTGATAAGTCGAATAAAGCACAATCTGAATGTCCAATATTGGATCTCATTTTTGAGAAGCTTGGGCCGTTCATCGTTTCATTGTCCATTGTCTCTCTTTTATCGCTGTAGACTAGAGCCTTCACATATTTCCATAGAAACTCACAAGTCCATTAGGTGAAATTATGAGTTTATTGAATGTTTCCTTCAATAAATTTAGTGTGGCATGCGCTGTGCGGTATGTTGCTTCTTCTTTTAATTGTGGAATGAAAAACTTAGTAATCATATTTCGAAGAAATATTTAGCAATGATTCCATCATCCATCCAGTGAACTTTTGTGAATGCAACAGCTCCTCAAATGACTTGTGAATTTTCTTCAGCCCACAAATGTAAAAATCGTTTTTTACTTACATAGTCATTCAATCAAACATGAGCCTCATCGCTGAACAAGATTTTGCGGTGCAAAAGACGATTAACAACAATCTCGTTTTTGGTCCATTCATCGAAAATACGACGTACATGGTTTTCAAGCGGTTTCAATTTGTTCACTACCTAGATCTAGCAAACTCGTAAACCAAGATCTTTCCGTAAAATCTTCCATAAAGTGGATGAACAAATATGATTTTTTGTCCAAAATGCGGAACTCCCGCCAACATTTCCAGCGCCCAATTAACGAACTTACGGCAATTTACGAACTTATAGTTGCCCGGCCTCAATTTTTGCGTCAGCACAATCCAATACGGATGTAGGCCCAAATCTAACCGCAAATTAAGCCGGGTTGACTCTCTGGCGATGCCAAATTCAGCTGATTGGCGCCGAATCGACATTTCTGTGTCTTCTTCGATACTGGCGGCTATGTTGTCTTCATTTCGCACCAATTTCTATCTGTTTGGTGGCTTAAGATCCAAAAGAGTGTACTGACGCTCTAACTTTTCCACGGTGAGACAATTTAACCTGCACACTGACGACCGACCTCTCGACGAAATTCACGTTGTGTATTTACAACTGAGCCAGAATTTCGATAATATTTTTTTAATAATATCTGCACTTCCGGCTAACGTAAAACGATGCATGATGAAATAGCAAACCTTACTGAATAGTTTGACAGCTGGATGGCATTGGCAACTTTGACAGCTGCTGAAATATAACACTGGAAAAGCTACCATAGCTACCTGGTTACCCTTTATGTAAATTCATTTATGACCAAACTTAGCATAAGTCAGCTGTCAACTAGCATATTGGTCACTGTCGCTTGAAAAGGAGTTGTCGATTCAAAACAAAAACTTCTAAGGGAACGCCCCACTTCGTACAGTATATTCTTCATTATTTTTGAATTACAATTTCATTCTTTATCTGCTTCAATACGAGTCTTTTTCATAAAAAAATCTGCCAAGTTTAACACTATTGTTCTTACAGTTTGTATACAAACCCTTAATAGTAAAATAGTTTTTAGTTTAAAAAACTGATTTACCCGTTTTTTTAATTTATTCTTGGCGTTGACGTAAAACTTTTAAACTCGTATAATATTTATTTTAAAAGTATATTTGGAAGAAAAATATGAACACATGTATGGACTCGTGTATATGTGTGTATGTATGTTTTCCGTTTTCAGGCTTTTATTATGATACATTTTGAATTAATTTAAAAATTTTTCTCATTAATCTTGTGTTTGATAGGTGCCCTTAATTTCCGTTTTGAAATACCTTTCTGTGGATAATCTGTTTTGTTATTTTTTTTCTTTTGCTCTTCCTAACAGTCACACCTGATTCAGCAGGCACAGGATGGTGTGCCTCAAACAGCTGCCAGTAGCTCTGGCAACCGAGCAGTGACACTTTTGTCAATGCCATACTTTCAAGCACTTTTAGCCAATCTACAGGTGAGGAGTCAACTTGCTTTTATCTATTTGGTGTTGTTGTTGTTACAATTTGACCACCCTTGTTTTGAGATTCGTTTTTGTTTGCACTGTGCAATTGTTTAACTTTTTTTTCGTTTATATTTGTAAAAACCTCAACAAATTCACAACTTTGCGCTTCTGTGTGCTGGTTTAACACATCCGTTTCTGTTTTTTTTCAAAACTTCTTTGAACTTTTTGTTTTTTCTATTTTTGTTTCTTTTTGTTCCTGGTTGTGTTTTGGTATTATTTAATTCCAATCAATTTATAACTGAAATCTGCAAATTTTTTTCGCTGAAGCTTTCCCGTTTTTTTATTTCTTATTTTTCTCTTGTTTCTTCACAATCAACATCACAATCCAATTAAACGTCGTCCTCAAAGAATAATTCAACAATTCGCACTTAAATAAAAATAAAAATAAAAACTTAATCAATATCCAATTTAAAAAAAATAACAATATTAAAAAAAAAACACCGCAGGTGAGCGATGCAAAATATAACATTACCTGTGTACAAGCAAATTTATATTTTATTTTATTTATTGCATGTCTCAGTGTTAAAAATAAAGATGTTCCCTTTAAAAAAAAAGAAAACAAGAAAAAAACATTTTACAGGGCAGAAACTAGTTATCTGTGCTTTAGCATAATTTTTCTTTTAAATTTTGCATTTTCGTTCGAAATTATTATCTAAGTTATTCCGTAAAAACAAAAAAAAAACAACAACACTCTTTTCTCTAACTAAACACATGAAAAACAACGAAAAAAAAAACATTTTTTTCACAAAATAAAATGACAACACATGCGCGCGGACATCCTTCATTTTCCAAATGGACACTATTTTTCTATAGGTAATGATTTGATTTTATAAAAAAAAAGAAGTATATATAGAAATCTTTGATAATAGCACTTTGGCACATAACTATAATACATATTTTCAATAATTTTCCATACTAGCGCGCATTTATTTATTTTTTTTAAATGCATTCTACCTTTTAGATTAATTTGTTTTGCATGAAATCAATTTGTACATAATTACAGGATAAATCAAAGACCAACGTATCCACAAATCGCAATTCGAATTATTTGACCATGAATTTAACCAGTTTAATCTTTAAGTTGATTTTTTACGATTCGCTTATTTTGTATTGCTGATTTCGGAGAAAATCCATAAAAAATTAAATATTCTGGTCGAAACAAACGTTACTCATTAAGCCTGTCAGATAGGATTTTTTACTGAATGTTTGAATTGGCAATTTAATCCTTACACTACGAGTATTCGTATGTATTAATTTGAAGAGATATACCATACTTCTGCAATTTCAAATATTGGTTCAATGTTGAATTTATTGACTTAGAGGGTTATATGTATGTATTGTATATACCATATGTTCACATGTAAGCATTTCTATTTCTGTTTCTGTTAATAATCAAGCCTAACAAAATTTAAAAAAAAAAACCTGCTTAGTTATTTCTTACGACAGCAAAAGCAAGCAATTTTCATATAATCAGCGGCTTTATAAATATATTTAGCACATTTTATGACATAAATCTGATCGGCCCACTTCGTCTCAAATATCGACGAATTTTCCTGAACTTTCCGGGCTTCCCTTGAAAAAGTCGTAGAAAAAATTTAAGAAATAGCATTTCCGCCCTTCATCCTTTGAAAAAATAAGTGAGAATTCAAATTTGTACTGCCTGCGATGCTCGGCATAATTTTTCTGTGGTCAAAAAATATTGTATTATTGAAGAAAGTGGCGGAATATTTTGGCACGATTGCGATGACGTGTTTCTTCGAGTGAGCTTTAAATACAGAAAAGGTAACGGAAATCAATATGCATAAATAGAACGCTTTCGAAAAAAATGCAATAGCAGTGCAGAAACACTCTACGATGTTTGAAACCTAGTGGCTTCACAAAAATAAAGGAATTTGCTGATGGAACGACGAAATAAAAAAAGCCGGTAAGGGACAAAAGACTTCTCAAGCGTGGACGAATAATGGCATACTCGTATGCATAAAGAGTATTTAAACGCATTGCGAAGAGTAGACGCCTAAAATTTTACAAAAGATGAGATAAACGAAGTATATAGAAGAAAATATAGAAACTAGTTCTAAACAATCCACACTGCAATAAAATTAAACTTGTGGGAAGCAGATCGACATACGATATGACTTAAAGTTCATTTGATAAACTTCCCTGAGATCTTATATGGACAGCTCTAAAATATCAAAAATAAGTGAGATGTACAAGAATGTTAATTGATATCTACACTACTACACCCATGTCCGTTGCTGTGCAAGATTTCCGACTAAAGGAAAACATCAATGCATGTGAAAAGACTTCTCTACTTTGCGCCGATAATAGAAATGACGTGGCAGCTCTTCAGACGATCCTAAATACTTGGATAAAGACGCTGGAAGTAAATGGTTTACGAATCTTTCGTCAAAGTCCAAATATTTAAAATACCATTATTTAAAACTCACAAATCTTAATACTGGGAGGAAATTCACACCAAAGGCTGATAAATTGCAATATCATATTACACATGGATATGACTTTAAGGCGACAGTTTTTTAAGAACAGAAAATGCCCCTTAAACTTAACGGTTTGCCATACTTGACAGTCGTGCATTCGGTTTATCATATCGCAGTTTTTAACGATGTATGGAAACTATAATAATATCGACGAGAAAGATGAAAATATGATACTACAAATGGCAGCGGGTGTAACAAAACGTAATCTAATAAGAAGTTTGCATATTCACTTTTATAAAAACATTCAAGAAAATATTTACATATTTCCATTTTTTACAGATTGAATGCTTAAGCACCATATCAGCCTGCATACGATAACATGTAAACTTCTTTTATAAATCCTTGGAAAACATATACGAGGGGCGTTCAATATATTCTCGGTATCGATATGAAGGAAAATGCGAATTCAATTTAAATTGTTTATATTTTTCAATATAATCTCCCCTAACATCAATGCATTTGTTACATCTTGAGATAAGCTTTTTTAAACCCTCAAAAAATAAATTTCCTCTTTCTCTGCAAAATACCCATTTATTGCCGGCTTGAGTTCTTCATCATCCGAAAATCTTTTTCAACGAAGACATTTTTTTCAAATTCGGAAACAGGAAATAATCACTAGGGGCAAGGTCTGGACTATAGGGTGGGTGTTGGATTTCTTCGAAACCACAATCTCGCGTAGCAGCCTTGGAAACTCGCGCCATGTGAACAGGAGCGTTGTCATGAAGAAGCAACACACCCGCTGAGAGTTTACCCCGTCTTTTCTTTTTAATTTCCTCCCGCAAATTATGCAAAGTGGAAGCGTAGGATGTGGCGTTGATGGTTTCACCTTTTTTTTGTACTCAATGAGCAAGATTCCCTTTGAGTCCCAAAAAACTGTGGCCATGAGCTTCCCGACAGACGAAGTGACTTTGAACTTCTTCGGGGGGTCTGTTCCTTTTTTATGCCACTGCATGGACTCTTGTTTGCTTTCAGGGTCATAGTGGTGGACCCATGTTTCGTCCCCAGTAACAATTCGATCCATAACACCGTCCGCGTTCTCACTACACATCTCCAAAAACTCTCTACAGCATGCGATTCTCACTTTTTTTCTGAGGCGCTGTGAGCATTCGTGGCACCCACCTTGCACTGACCTTTGAAAGGTTAAGATGGTCATGAAGAATGGTGTGAATGGTACCAATTGAAAGCTTGGTGATCTCTGCCATCATTTTCACCTTTATTCGGGCATCCTCAAGAACAAGTTTTTCGACTTCTTTGATGCTTCCTCCCGTACAAGCAGTAACCGGGGCGCCGGAGCGGGGGTCGTCTTCAATGCTCTCTCTGCCTCTCTTGAACTCACTTGACCACTTTTGCACAGTTGATAATGAAGGTGCGGAACCCTGGTAAACAGCCACCATCTCTTCATGAATAGTTTTTTGACTTTTTCCTTGCTTAGTGAGAAATTTAATTACAGCGCGATGCTCAATTTTCACCATCATCGTCTCAGTTGCCATTATGATTCTGTTTAACTAGAGATAAAACGCGAATTAATAATCACATTTATATGAAATTTTACATGAATGCACTAAAATAATAGTATTACTTGATAAATAAGTCAATTCATATATACAACCACAGTTTCACCCCGATACCGAGTATATGTTGAACGCCTCTCGTATAACAGGTGCTACATTGTACATTCAATCGGTTCGACTTTATTTTGGATCTTGGATCTTCCCATCAATAAAACCCAAGATTTGCTGACATGTTTGCACTATAGTCATTATCTTCTGGCCTCCTAAATATTTTCATCATTGCAATGCGATTGTTATTATCAGACCAACCACTATTATGTACTTCAAGCAAACTTTTGAACGTAAATAATATCATATATCATAAAAGACTTCGGAATAGTCCAGCCATCTTCACTACCATGTGACCCACACAGACCCGATGTTTAAATGTCTACTTAAGTTCAACCGCCTTGAATCAATTCAACTAAAATTTGTTTATCAAGTGTATTGCCAAATTGTGTAGTTCATTTCAGAAAATCCAACTTGGTGCACCAGATCTAAAATACTCAACTAAATATACTCGTAAGTCAGGTTATCTATATCCTCTCTCATTTTGATATATGTCATAGGCCTCATTCTTATTAGGTATTTGTCATAACTCAGTTCTTGGCACTATAGGCAAATATTCGAAGAAGCTCTAACTTCTTATAATGGCTTAAATGGTGGTATATCTGGCCTATATTTAGTATTTTTGTTAAATCTTTATTCTCTAGGACTCTACACTGTCGACAAAAAGAAGTGAAGTTAGTTAGTTGAATCGTATTGGGGATATAAAAGCTTCGAATTCTGTCTTTGTGAATTCCAAATTCTTATACAATCCTAAGCAAAAGGCGTAATAGTCAGAGGCATACTGCACAGACATATTCCCACCTAGAAATGTTTTAAATCAGAAACTCAAATTATTGTTATATCTGCCAAATCTAACCAGTTTTCTAAAAGAAGGAAGTACTTTTTGTCACTCACATTTTAACAGAAAGGTCGTACGGCTATTTGCACTAATAATATGTACCTTATATTTTCTCATCACTCCTTATGCCGTGAATATTTCAGGAATACAAATTGAATATCTATATGTTTACAAATTGAAAAGGATTTGAAAACGGAATAGCATTAAGCGAAACACTAAAGGCAAAATCACTCAAAATTCAATAATACCAAAGTAGAGGTACGAGTATATACAAGTACACTCTGTCACACAATAATAAGCGCTTTCTTATTAAATACGTTTCCTTCATTTTCGAGCTTCTTTATCTTATAATATTTGGTTCCAGAGCGTTCCAATCTGGAAGTTAGGAAGATTAAAACAAAATCTACAATGCTGGCGCAAGGAAACAATGAAAAAGTATATTTTAAGCTTGTTTCACAAATTATTTTGGGAAATTTGGGGCATCTAGAAGGTGTTAGTTGACATATTTTTAGTGTAATCTTCTTTAATTTGCAGTTAAGAACATTACGTAGCACAACATAATTGCATTAAATAAGAGTGCGAAATAGACAACACACCCCTTTGACTAAAGACGGCAGTATTGTATTTCTATTCGATCCTTTTTGAAGTTTTACCTCTGCCACATGAGATTTCTGGGAGCTCTATCAAAAGTTCTCAGCAGACTGATAAGTATGATGTGCGGTATAGGTGGTATTTTTCCATATTTATGCTTAATTTAAATCTCTTTGTATTTACCTTTACACAAAACCTATCGCGTCGACTGCTAAGAAATCGCTTATTAGTGCCATTGATATGACATTAGCTTTACCGACCGTATGTTGTTACAGGTTTTCGTGTCGAATTTTACAAAAGACCAATAAATTTCACCTTTTACCGATAAGGCATTATTGCACCTTTCATTATTCTATTGACTAAAATTCCTAACTTTTTACTATAAACGCAAAGTTTTCTTATTGCTTCCAAAGATAAGTAGTCCGGTCCTACAACCCGTCCTGCATTCACACTTCACAACGAAAATAGTCCAGGAGTGTAAAATCGCATACATAACTACGGAGGGCAAAGTGACAGGTCGATTTCTCGAAACGGGTTTCTGGCCAAATCGTGATTTCAATAAATTGATAGTTACTGTATGTTCATGCAGTGTCATTTTCTTCAAAACACATCTTGTCTGGATTAATATCACCCACATTTTGAACAAAATGTTTATGGTCGATGTACCGCTAGTGTATTTATCGTATATATTTTGTCGGTTTTGCAAAAACGAGGACATATTGGTTTCGGGTTTCGTTTGCTAGCACAAACGGGGATGATAACTGACGAATAGCTTGTTTTGACCGACTAGTATTTAAAAAAATAGACGAAGTGCTCTCTGGGTTTGCAAACAATTTCTACAACACTCGAACCATCAGCCCCTTCTTGATGATTTACTAAAATATTTTGAACCAAAATGTCATTTACATCCGTCAAATTCGACAGCTGGTCTTACAGTTAAACCCATCGAAAGTTATATTGCTCTAAAACAAATATCCTTTACAAGCATAACTCTTAGTTTTATTAAAGGAAAAGAAAAGGAAGCACTGTTACAGCCTAATTTCCATATTCCTAGGTACTTATACATACATACATATTCATGTCACATTTTAATTAAAGAACAAATGCCTTATTCGACTTAGACGACATTGCAACAAGTCGCCAAATGTTTCCTCCAAAATAATTCAAACTCATTAACAGAATAAGTCGGTGCAAATTTTTTTGAAAACGTTTATGCCATCCTTAACACCTCACACTAGGCCGGCACATACGTACTATATCTACAATACACACAGTCACATAGCAACGACAGATGAAATCCTTCCAATCTGCAGCAATTTACCCAGCAACAATATCTGCAAAGGGGACCAAAGTCACCAGGAAAAATGGTTTCTCCCATAAAAATAATAAAAAGTTATCGCAACAACATGTTGACCTTTTGCTCGTTTCGTTTTCGTTGTTGTTGGTTGTATTTTTCTTTTGCAAAAAAGTGGTTTACATTAACTACCTTTAAATGAGCTCTCATTATGCTGGGGAATTTTTATCTAAATGGGACGAACGTAATATCCACTTATGTAAAATTAAATGCGAAATATTAATATAAATTATGCAAAAAAAGAGTAAAGAAGTAAAACCCTTAAAGGATTTCGTTTGGTCTCTTTGTTGGTTGTGTGGCTGGATTTCCCTCGCAAAAAAGAAAACCTTTTTTTTTTCTTTTTGATTATTCTTGTGTAATTTAATGTTTAATTGGTGGGCAAATAAGAGCATACTTCATACCTACAAACCTACTTACATACGCACTTTATGCTTCATCGGAGATACGAATATTTCATTTGTCCGATTTTTGAAATAGGCCCCAGAGTGTTTCCATAAATGTGTTGCATATCTTGAAGTTCAATCTTATAGGCTCGTTTTGAACAGCATACAACCAAACATTTGCTAACAGCTTCGCATCGAGAACTACTCGTATGTATACACAAGAGATAATCCCTTAAATACCTCAATTTTTAACATATTCTGAAAATTTTTGATTTTTCCGCCGAGATTTTTTGTTAAAGCAGACCCACATTAGATGGTTTCTATTTTGTTTTATATATTTTATGATATTTTTTTATTGCTTTGCATGAAGTGCCTGAATGGTTTATATTATAGTGAATTGCATGTGTAAGGTATTAAATATCAAATTTTAAATCAAATAAATCACTGACTGCTATTCAAATAGCTAGGCTGCTAAAAATTATTATCGTAGAAATTAAATAATTGCCATTAAAGTTATTTTGTCTGTAACAAACCTAACTGGGTTGTCTGGGATGAAAGAGGGTTGGTTATTTTATGATATTGAGTATTCATTGTGTTAAGCGCGTTACTGGCAAACTAGGTATATTAAAATGCAATTTAATGGTTGTCAGAGAGGTCAGGAATCCTAGTATAATACATGAACATATTTTCAGTTTTATTTTATTACAGGTGTGCAAATGAAAAGTAAACACGTGAACAGGAAGTTGTATAATTAATGCAGACATTCACACTTTGAATTGAAAAAATAAAAAATTAATAAATAAAGTAGTGTAAAACAAATGAATTTGATACCCTTGGTACATGGTGGTGTATTGTAGCTTAATTATATCATAGTATTGCTCTATTGAGTTTGCCTATTGTAATCGTATAGCGTTGATGTTTTGCAGCGGAAACAAATAATTATTCTATGTATTGATCACAATCCCGTCCATTTAAAATAGGTTAAGCTGGTGATACACGTTTATAAAAAAAAATTCATATTCAGTTGCAAATTTCACTTGACAAATTGCTTTTCCATTTGTTTCGTTTCACTTTCGAATGAATTTTCTACAAATAGTCATTCATACACTGCATTCAATATATTCTTAGAAGTAAATTTCATATCATACTAGAATCATATGATAAGATGATATGTACTTACTTAGACCTCTTTACCACCCATCTGTGTTTTGTTAAACAATGACGATATCGAAAGAAGCTTTTATAAATTGTACAGCATTAAATGATTTTACAGATGATCTACCCAAAATGCGACACAAATTACACGTCAATTTTAATTAATTAAAACCTTTACCACCACACCATCCAACGCAAGAATAATTCATAAAAATACCCAACGAATACTAGATTTACTCATTAATAATTGAAATCTGTAAAAATTATAATTACCTTAATCAATATTCGCATTAAACTGTTTACTTCGTTTGCAATAATAGTCAACTGAAGAGTCGTCAATGTGAGAGTTACCAACAGCGTGGAAAGGAATGCGAAAAAAATCCATCAATAAATTATTGGTGCATTGGGCACTAGTGAAATCGACCGCATAATGTGTGTCCATCATCTGTTAAGTGCACAAATTAATTAATTAATAAATGTCTATAGTTCTTTTTGATGATAGTGATCAAGTGTTTGACTGCGATTTCTTTTAAAATTACGAATAATTTGCTATTTGCCAGTAGACCATTCAACCAATGAAATAGCAATCATGCAATCGGCCTAAAATTAATTGAGTAAATTTTATCTCGTATTTATGCAAAACATTCATCAATTGAAATCAAATTGTTTTATTGAATAATTGTTTTTCTTTTTTTTATATTAATTTATTACTTTGTTACTTTAAAATATAGATAAGATTTAAGATACATACGAGTACATAAGTCTGTCGAGGGCTGACATTTTTCTGTATTTAATTTAGAACGTGAAAAATAAAAAACGTTCACGAAATTACCCTTGTGAGTTAATTACAAAATTATTGCAGCACGGTAGCTAAAGAGATAAAACATCCGAGCTGTGAGTATTTTTAGTTTCTTCTACTGAAACAGTGCTCTTGAAGAACGTATTTCCATCGATCTTGACTAAATGCTCGTATCCAAGAGGTACATACATGTATATCGTCGATATCGTTTTGAGTATAAAAGCTGTTAAGTGATTCAACACCTTGTCGATGTGGCATTGTCGTGGTGGAACAGCACCTTTTTCTTGGCCAAATGGGGCGCGTCTTTGTCAATTTCTTTTGAAGTCGGTCGAATAATTCACTTTAGTACTGCCCTGTGTGCTTCCTTTTTTAAAAAGTCCATGAGTCTAGCGGATTTCACTTTAAGAGCTCAAAACACTGCTTCGAAGTTAACAGCTGTATCTGCTCCGTCCACTATGAGCAATTGCGGCACCCATTGCACCGACAGCTTTCTCATGCTTATCTTATCATATAAAATGGCATGACACCTGCTACATCGCGCTAATTCAATTATTCAATTATTTTCTCAGTAAAAACGTTTGTCAGACGGCCTGGGCACTCATCACCAAAAATAGGTTTACCGCCATGTTTAAATTCGTTTAACCAATATCCTTCGGTTGTCATAGATGGTGAAGTATCCCCATAAACAGAACCCAATTTCGCTTTTATTTCTTCGCAGGTTTTCTCGTTCAAAAATATCAACCGAATATTACGGATCGATATTGCTCTTTATACATAGTATCACGAAATACTAAACACTTTTAATACAAATGGCTGTCAAATCAAAAGTAACTAATTAATCGATCTGAAATTGTGTATTGTGTCGTTTCAAAGATGGTAGTACTCGATGGTTATTTGGTTAGTGTAGTTAATGTATTTCTAGTTGCAATGAATAGCCTGAGCGGGCCTTTGTTCGCGAATAAATCGTGCGGTTCGGTGTGCCTCTGTGACCTTCATTTGAATATGAGGAAGGAGATCTAAGCTAAATGAGGTAAAAAATCGTTAATATTTAAATTGTTTAACCAACTTTCCTATAATACTTTCGCTTAATACCTCATTAGCATATATCAATATCCATACCTCATATCCACCAAAATCTACACAACATTATTCCTTCGCTTTGTTTGAAAGCAAATTTGGTGAAACGAAGACTAAATAAGTAATCTTCTGCCGAGGATATAATCCAAGTACATACGAGTATAGACTGATGACTCAAAAATGAATCAAGTGGTGGGCGACGGTATGTTATCCGAAAAACTCGATCTGGGTACCTTTATTTGTCTCTTAAGCCATTGTAGTGTATAGTGCTGAAATTTTGGAGATCGAAATGGTGATCTTGCCTAAGATGGGTTGTCTTGTCTCTAAGCTGAGGTATAAAACTGTCGAAGGTAATTAAATACAGTCGCCGTTTTCTCAACGAAATGGCTAAACAGTTCATAATTCACACCAGGGTACCGATATACGAGTACATATTTGGGAAAGTAAAATGATGACATTTCGGTACTTTAATGGACATCATCACAGCCTTTAGCCGATTTCTGCAGAAGAAGATGTAACCACTCTTTGTCATCTGGCGTGGAATTAGAAGTAAAACTCATCTGGGTGATTTATTCTTCACCTACAATGGAGAAACCGGTCACTGGGTTTTAAAATCATAAAATAAAGGGTGACCAGACACGAACGATAGGAAAATAAATTTAAATAAAACAACAACGGTGTGAGATATAAAATTGATTCTGGCTTTATTTTGAAGCTACGTTCATGCCATTATGTGTGAAATAGGGCGGTCCAATTTTTGATGACTCGGTCCAATATGTTCGGCGCTTTTCCGGTAATAGTGTGTCGAATATTGGCCTCGAGCTCGCCCAAAATGGTTGGCTTGTTAGCGTGGACTAAGCACTTGACGTAGCCCCAGAAAAAATAATCGAATGGTGTCAAATCGCATAATCACGGGGGCCAATTGATGAACGCTCGCCGTGAGATGACCCAGTCGCAAAATTTCGCCTTCACAACTTTGAGCGTTGAGTTGCTTGTAGCGCAGTCTTGTTGGAACCACATCGCGGATATATCGATGTCGTCTAGCTCTGACCACAGAAAGTCGGTTAACATCGCTCTATACCTGAGACCATTGAAGGTAACGGTGTCTCCTTGCTCATTTCGAAAGAAATAAGTTCCGATGATGCCACTATGCCATAAACCGCACCAAACAGTCAATTTTTATGGATGCATTGATGCTTGTGGATTGTGTTCGGTCCAATAAAGGCAATTTTGCTTCTTGACATAGCCGCTGAGCCAAAAATGGGCCTCGTCCGAGAAGATGATTTGTTAGTCAAAATCCGAATCTCCAGCCAACAATTGCAACGCACAGCACGTCAGCACAATCTTGTATAGAGGTAGGCCCAAATCCAACAGCAAAATAAGCCGGGTTTCTGGGTCTTCTTTGATAAAGGCCACTACGGTGGCTATGTTGTCTTAATTTCGCCCCAATTTCCGTCTGGTTGATGGCTTAATATCCGAAAGAGTGTACTCACGCTCAAACTTTTGAGTGAGACGATTTGTTTTCACAAAGAAGTAATGATGGCGGCCGCCCTAATGACGAAATCCACGTTGCGTATTTACAACTGAGCCGGAATTTCGATAATATTTTTAATAATTTCCGCACGTTGCGGAAGCGTAAAACGATGCATAATGAAACGGCAAACCTTACTGAATTTAATAACTAGATGTCATTGGTAACTTTGACTACTGCTGAAATATAACTATTGGAAAAACTATTGCATCAATGCACTCTGCTTCGACTTATGGCCAGGAAAGATGTCTGCAAACATGAATTTCTTTCATCCGCATTAATGTATGAGCATACCTTTGGATATATTTGATGCAGAGAACCACTTAATCGTTCCATTACTCCATCAGTTTTTACACCATCATGGGATATAAGTGAAATCGTCAATGAAAAGCATAAATAAGTTTCTATAAAAAATATTTTCCAATCTGCTATTTGGTTTGTGGTACATAAGTAACTTATACTCGTAAACTTGTATAATAAGTTATACAGTTCCTCTTCTTCTTATTTAGGATATCATCCTGTTTTTTAACTTATTTATTGTATATGGGAATGTAGCACGTGATAGGTAAATATGTATATTAGCGAGTAGCGTTACTCAATGTTCTTCGGCCGAGCCTGATGTTCAACATTCGTGCAAACTTTTCTGTGGACGTCCTTGTGGTCGCCAATGCCAGTTTTGCCAAGCTATTTTCAAGCATTCTTTGGACGTGATCTCTCCACATCCTTCTTCTTGTTCTCATCTATCGTGTGATATCGTCTGCTTTGCAGATTGCTCGTATTTCGGTGTTCGTTTTTCTATCTAGGCGTGTATATTCATCAATAGATATTAAGGTGTTTATATCAACTGTGGACGACATCTATTGAGTTTTGCTGGTGTCTGCACGAGTTTCTGCTGCCTATGCTATTATAACATATTCTCATTTTACTTTCGTCATTTCTTAGGCAGCCTGAGATCGTAGCGGCTTTGTTCGCTTATGTTTTTGTCTCTTTTTTTAGATCTCTGCTGCTTGTTATGTGGGAGCCTAGGTAGGTGAATTCTAGGACTTGATCTATTGGTTAATGGTTTACTGCTAATTTGTATCTTTTTGGATCTTTTGGTATGACTATTGATTTGGTTTTGTGTACCGATATCTTCATGTTGTAAGAGATTACTGTTTTTTCGAATTTATATTCCGTTTCAGCAATGGGAACTACGTCATCTGCATAGCATATCACCTAAAATTCGCCAGTTAACATACGATAACCAGGTGCAGCTGATTTAACTTTTTCGATGATAGCTTCTGCGATAATGTTGAAGAGGGTCGGGTTCAAACTGTAACCTTGTCGGATTCCTGAAGTAATTGGGATCATATCGGACCTTCTTAGCGTTAACACTGATTGATGTTCTATTATTAGTGTTAAGTTATTTAATGATATTTATAGCTAGTACATTAGGTGGAATGTCCTTCGCTTTCAAAAGCGTGATAAAGTCGTGTAGTCTAACACGGGCAAAAACTTTTTTTAGGTCGACGAAGCACATGCACACAGGTTTGTTGAATTCTAGAGAATTTTCACATATTTCTCGTACCACAAATATGGCGTCGACTGTTGATCTGTTCTGTTCTTCTCATATGCCTTTTTTTTAGTAATTTCGAAGGCGAACATTTTTGTAAGGAGCTTAGGGATGGAACCAAGTGGAGAGATACCCCGGTATTTCTTGGGCTCTTTCTTATCAGCTTTTTTTAAACACGGGAATGGTGATACAGTCTCTCCATTGTTGTGGTATTGAGCAGCTATCATAGATTTTTGGGAATAGCTTGTAGATTTCCTCCTATGTAGATGTTAGTTCGTTGGGGATGCTGTTGATACCGGGAGACTTGCGGTTTTTCAGCTTATGTATTGCCGTCTCGATATCTTGGGGGGGGGGGGGGGGGGTGGATGCGGTGTATACTGGATCATCCGTGCTCATTTCAGTTGATGGTAAGGTTGTTCGTCATTGCACAGTAGTGTCAAGAAGTAGCTTATCCAGCTTTCGTCTGGTATTCTGGATATGCTGCTAAGTTCGTTCGCTGGTTTTTTTAAAAAGTCTGACCACCATTTATATCGTGTTCCATATCGGATGACAATTTATGCCCATATCGTTGTTCAATTTGGCCGATATTAGTGTTAACAGAACCACTGTTTCGTGTGCCGTCTATTGTTGCTAATATCGATATTTCTTGTGCCTATTGCTTCTTTAGCCGCTGTTATGATGTTTGGTGTTATCTTTGACCATGTCATTAAAGTCAGTGATTTTGTTGGATTCAATAATGTTGTCTATTATCAAACTCTATTGTGGAGTTATTTTTGGGTGATTCGATTTTGAGCTTTTCTGTTATTGCTGGTGTGGATTTTTTATGCCTGTTATGTGTTGTAGTTAAAGTTTCGCTAGCACTAAGTTGTGGTCTGTTCCGGTGTTTGTGGAGCTTAGTACTGTGACGTCGAAGATCGCCGATGTATTTATTGCTCTGTTGGATATTATATAGTCAATGATTGACTTTTGTTCCCTAAAGTTTGAAAAGGTATATCTGTGCTGTTGTTTATGCAGATTTTATGTGTGGTTTACCCTGAATTCATTTTACATACAGAGACTTAGAAGTAAGTTGCCATTTTCGTTGAGAGGTTCTTCGTTATAGTGATTTTTGACGCTTGAAGTTGTTGGTTTCGATTTTTCTAGCTGGAGTTGTATTCGGAACAGTCTGTCGTTTACATAGTCGATATGCTCGATGTTTTTAAGGTACCTTTCATGTATGAGCATGCCTGCTCCCGCAGCTCGCTCGTATCTGTTTTTACCGCTATAAAACCGGACGTATGGGTTTTTTTTGCTTCCCTTGCCCTTTGGTTTGGTTTCCCATATTGCTCAGAAGTCAATTTTGTGATTCTCTAGTTCTATGACTATTTTTTCATCCTTGCTGTCAAATGATGTTATGTTTCAACATACGATTAGCATGTATTGTAGTATGGTTATTAACTCGTTTTTTTTTTTCTTTTTCGTGCCGGGTCGGCAACGGTGTTGTGGTATTATCCGAGACTTGTGTTGCCTTTCTGTGAGTGGAATTCGTATATCAATTGAGCATGTTACTCGCCTCACTCATTATTATTATTAATTTATTATCGACCTTCTATTGTCTAGATCCATTATGTTTGTTATGTGACAGTCACCTCGCGTAGGGTGTGATTTTTCATTACGCATGATAGTCTTGAAATGGGAGAAGCTGGATGCCAAGAGCATTGTTTTGCATTGCTCCATTTTCTAAGCTTTCGCTCTCGACCCCCAAGTTATACGCTTGTACAATAGAATTTGAATTGCTGAAAATTGTATCAATCAAAAAGGAATCTTCTTCCATAAAAATTTGTAGGTATTCGTACATCTCCCAACTAAACTCGTTATGTAAATATGCGAAATATTGTATGTACTCGTATGTACAATGTATGTATGTATGTATAAATTAAAAAAAACACATTTTTAAACAATTCTATACTTAAGTTTCAATTGATATTGGGTTCTTAAAGAAACATTTACTATTGCTAATCGGCGTCTGTCGGTAGTTTGGCATATTATTTATAACATAATTCAAGTTTTGGTTATTAAAATTTATAATTGTTAAAAATTGTATCTAATACTAAAGTACTGACAATAGATTTTAGTTCTATTAATAATTAATTAATTAATTTCTATATTTAAAAAGATAACGAAATTACTACGAGTTGTTTTCTTAAGATATTTGTACCTAAATTCGTTTAAAATCGGGCATTCAACAATAATATTTGACTGTTTCTATTTCCGTCATATTACACAGTGAGCACACTTTGCAATCACGATGGCTAAATCCGCTTCCATTAAGCCAAATCAGGTTTCAGCGTGCTTTAAAGATCCATGTGATATATTGTTGAGAAACCTGAGTCGCCAATTTTTCGGTACCCACTGTGTTAGTCGTAGCTATTGTATGTGGGTAAAAGTCTTCCTTAACCCATATATGCCAGCCGTGCCCAAACGAGGATACCTAAACAAATACTGTTCGTTTTTTATTATTTCTGTTTTCACTTCATTTCTTTGTTTATATTTGACGTTTAAGAAGCTGTTGACTTATAATTAGACAAAACAGTAATCAGAAATATTTTAAAGTGAATTTTCCACGCATCTTGTGGAGTTGTTTCAGCGATCAGTTAATACAAATAATAAGTAATTTTTATTTGTAAGTTTTACCACAAAGTTTGTTAGTTTTTTTACAAAATTAATATAAATATATTGTAGACTATAAAATAAAATTGATTTATCCCAGGAAATTTGAACATCGTTGATAGAAGGTATGGTTTTATAACGGTGTCCCCAATTGGGGCCAGTGGGAACATCAGGGGTAAAAATTATTCTTATTTTGCAGAGGTAATTGTTGTATAAACAATGGCTAAACGAATTTTCTGCAGTCATAACGACTACCTTGGGCTTCAAGAAGCACTCGATGCTGTAATGATTGAGGACGACGATGGAACAGAGCTAGATTTAGTTGCACTTCCTCCAGAACCAAGTGTGTTAACCGATGAAGAAGAAGGTGATGAGGACCAAATTCAGAGCAATGCTTTTCCGCGAGACATACCGGGTAGGGTCGAAGTATTCACGAATCGAGGTGAAGACGAATGGGACAGTAGCGATGACGAACCCCTCGCTGAAATCAAGAGACGAAGAAATAATTTGGAGGGACCTCGCTGGCGTAAAACAGAGCCTATCTATGAGCCTATAGTTTCCACTGAAGGTAATGTGAAAGCGCGTCTCGATAAATTAGTGGATGAAATGAGAAATCAAAATCCATTGCAAATTTTTGAAAAAATATTTGACGAGGAAGTTTTTGCCATGATTGTTCAATACAAGCACGACTTCAAAGTATCCGTCGGTGAACTCAAAACATTCTTCGGCATTCTTTTATTGACTGGGTACCATTCATTGCCTCGAGAACGTTTGTACTGGTGCCTGGACGAAGACTGTAATGTGTCTATTGTTTCTAAAGCTATGCCAAGGAATCAATTTGAGGAAATAAAAAAATTTCTTCATTTCTGTGACAATCTTTTCGCAGTCGAATCATCCGACAAAATGTGTAAGGTGCGACCGCTTGCAGATATACTTATGAAGAAATTTTTGCAGTGGGGTGTTTTTCACCAAAATTTATCTATAGATGAGTCAATGGTGAAGTACTTTGGGCGGCATCCGGCGAAACAATTCATTCGAGGCAAGCCAGTGCGATTCGGCTACAAAAATTGGATGGTCACAAGCTCGGACGGATACTGTTACGCCTTCGACGTATATTGCGGAAAATCTCCAGGAGCCAATCCTAAAGAGCCATTGGGTACAAGAGTGGTAAAGCTATTGCTTGACAAACTGGGCACAATTGCTACAGCCCATGTGGTATTTTTCGACAATTTCTTCACTAGTTTTGAATTGCTCCGAGACTTACGAAAAGCTGGTTTTCGTGCAACAGGTACCGTTCGCGAAGGTAGAACCAAGAGGTGCCCTCTAGTTGGAGTGAAGGAAATGAAAAAGAAAAACCGTGCTGATTTTGACTATCGTTTCGACCAAGTCAACCAAATTTTATTAGTCCGTTGGCTGGACAACAGTGTGTGCACCATGGGGTCGAACTATGATAGTGTACTCCCTTTGGGGAAAATAAAGAGATGGAGCACAGTAGAGAAGAAAAAAGTAGACGTTGGCATCCCGCATGTTTTTCAAAACTACAACAAGGGTATGGGTGGAGTAGACCAAGCTGATCAATCAATTTCATTATACTGCACTGCTATACGTGGCAAAAAATGGTGGTGGGTTTTGTTCACGTACATGCTGGATCTAGCCATGGCAAACGCATGACGCCTTCACGTTCTAACGAATGCTGAGGAGTTAGATCAGCTTCAATTTCGTCGCTACATTGCTCGTCACTATTTGAGACACACAAAAAGTGGAAATTTGCGTCCAACAGCTTCAGTGATGCCAAGTTTGCAATATGATGGGATCAGTCACTATCCAAAAAAACTACACCAGCAGCTAAGATGTTCCGTGTGTCATAAAAAAGCACGTTGGCAATGCAAAAAGTGTTTGAAAACTTTGTGCATTGAAAGAGAATGTTTTGAAATTTTTCATACTGCATAACCCCAGTGTCCTCATTTGAGGACGCCTTTTTTTTCCAATGAAGGATATATTTTTTTTTGTTTATTTATTATTTTTTTATAACATTAACATTTTTCACCAATTAATAAAGAAATTTTGTTATTTCCACTGCGAAGTTTTATTTGGGCTCAAATAAATTTGCTCACTTAGCAAACAAGTGAAATACTTTCTAATTTTTCGGAAAACTTCTACCGTAATAAACTATTGATCTTCAAAAATTAATAGGAATAAGAAAATCTTCGGAATAAATTTTTTTAAATAATTTATTAAATAATTAATAATTTAATAATTTATTAAACTATTAAAAGGCTCATGAAAAACAGGTCCATTTCAGCTTTTGTACAATACCATCAACACCAGGTTCTTGTTTTTCATACAGGGATTTCATTAAACTCGCCCATTATTTTTCAAATACGATACTTCTAAATTAATAGATGGTATTTTTGACACATGTCATATTTTTGTTCCAGATTGTCTAACAATCATCCAGCGGTCAGTTACGACTACGTTATGCGCATTAATTTAAAAGTTCAGCCGTTATAATCGTCTCAATGAAATGAAAAATTTGAATCGATTTATTCGCACCATAAATTATTGGTGCCAGCGAAACAGCGAAACGCTAGAAGTGAAGAGAATATTGCGGCTGTACGTGAGTCGGTTAATCAAGACCGCGATCAATCTATTACGTTCCGTTCTCCGTTCGCGAGATCTTGGAACTCACGAACGTCCTTGTGACATATTTGAGGGAAGAGACTTGGCTATATGTCCGTATGAGATCCTACTGACAACAATGCTACAGCAAAATGACCATCGTGCGCATCTAACTTTCGCTGAATGCGCTCTATTGAAGATTGAAGTCGATCTGGATTTTCAGCAAAAAATAATCCTCAGTGACGAATAGGAGAAGGTGTTAAAATAGAATATACGAAGTTTGGTGTGGTTTTCATGCCAAAAATATCATTGAGCTGTAGTACTTCCTAGACGATTCTGTCGATTCGGTTACAGACAATACGAAAATTAATTTTTTTTTGATAAATTGGAACTTAGAAACGCTGGAGATTATGTGGTATCCCACAATGGATGCCACAATAGATCGGTGATCATATTATCCCCAAAAATGGCCTGATAATTGTCCACCCCGCTCATGCGATTTAACAGCTTTAGGTGCATTGTTCTTGGGTTACATCTATATCAGAAATTTTAGACGACCTGGAGATGAACATTATACGATAAATTGCCAGAGCAAAGGTTCATTTATGCGAATAGGTCATGTAAAATTGAGTTCAAGCACTCATGCAAACGGTTCCGTCTTGATTTTCCAATATCTGGAAAGTTTGATATCTAGGTATAGTTAGTCTATGGCATAGACTAATTATACCGGTTTTCTACTGATCGCCCCTAACGGTGTGACTCTGTCTGTGAATACATGTGAATTATGATCAATGGCAATTTCCCTCCTTCTTTATACAAACCACGCCCATTTTAACCAAAAAACGTCGTCCACATTACACACCCTCGTGCATATCGCTCTCACTCTAGCAATTTTACTTGTAAATTTTGACAAAGTTATAGAGATGCAAAAGTGTTGGATTTCTCTTACAGTGTGTCTGTGCGAAAGTTAAGGGTTTGCAAAAGTATTAGTAGAGTTTGACATCTAGGTTAGTTTATCTATGGTCTATGCTCAACATTTTCATCATGGTAAAGTACACTAACGAGCAACATCTGTAAATTATAAAAATGTTCTACCGAAATTCGGAGTCGGTGACTGCAACTTTAAGAGCGTTAACTCCAATTTTCGGTCGCAATTCTCGCCCTAGTAGGCAGGCAATAACAAGGTTAGTGCAAAAATTTGAGTCTACATATTCGTTGTGTGATGTTGCCGTGTCAGTGAGACAACGGGTTGGTCGAAGTGTCGAAAATATCACTGCCGTTCAGGCGTCCGTAGCAAACGATCCAAATCAATCAATTCCACGACGTTCTCAAGAATTGGGCATCGCTCACACCACATTATGGTGTATTTTGCGTAAGGATCTTGGTTTACACCCACACAAGATCAAGCTGACTCAAGAAATGAATCCGATCGACCTTTTGAAGCGAGGTACGTTCTCCGATTGGGTTCTGAAGAAGATGCGCCAAGATGATGAATTTCATCGCAAAATCATCTTCAGTGACGAAGCTCATTTTTGGCTCAATGGGTTCGTCAATATGCAAAATATGCGTTATTGGTCGGGTGAAAATCCACATGTGCTTCATGAATCACCCCTTCATTAACAAAAAAAAAACTGTTTGGTGCGGTTTGCATGCCGGCGGCGTTATTGGGTCATATTTTTTCGTCGACGATAATGATCGTCACGTTACTGTGAATGGTCAGCGTTATCGCGCCATGATCACCGATTATTTTTGGCCCGAATTGGAAGATATAGACTTGGACGACATGTGGTTTCAACAGGATGATGCCACAAGCCACACAACACACGCTAAAATCGATTTATTGAAGAGTAAGTATGGTGAGCGTGTCATCTCAAGACATGGGCCAGTCAATTGGCCGCCTCGTTTGTGCGATTTAACGGCGCTTGACTATTTTCTGTGGGGCTACGTTAATTGATTGGTTTATGCCAACACGCCGACGACGTTGCAAGAGCTCAGAGCCAACATTGAACGCGAAATAGCTGCCGTTTCGGCCGAAATGTTTGGTCGAGTCGTTGAAAATTGGGTCCAAAGAATCGACCGCTGCAAACGTGCCCGCGGTGGCCATATGAACGAAGTTGAGTTCCATTCATAAATTTTTTGATTATACTTAAAGCCGATAATAAAGTTTTTGAAATATCTCAAATGGTTTGCGTTTTATTTAAAAAAAAAGTTGTCAAGTCCTTATTGGAAAAAGTAAAAGGTTTTCAGTACTCACAAACAACCCAAGTAACTGAGTCGTTCAACCTATTAAATCGCAGCCCGACTTATGCCTTGGTAAAGAATATCTATTGAATGTTAAGATGACTGACAAGACGATCAACTCTGCTTTCAAAAGCTGGTACACTTCTATCTGTATTTAAAGATAAATGTTAGTTCGCATTTTCTATCACTTTTAGTCATGCCTCAACTGGATATGATTTCGACCACTTTGGGCCATTTGTTTTTTGTTCAAGGACCCTCTCCGCCTCGTTATGGTGCCACACTTTTAACGATGCATTTTCAAAACTGCCTATCCTCCTATTTAGAACTCCATTTATTTTAGATTAATCATGCAGAAGAGTTATACAATTTGTATGTTTGGTTTTTGTTTTGGGATTCCAAACAAAAGCTTATATCCAGCCGTTGATATGCTATTTAGAATATATTTCTAATAGAACCTTGTATCAATTTTTTACCAAGACTTGGATTGTACTGACTTGATATAAATGTTAGCACATATTCATAAACTGCAAAGGATTATTCCATAAAAACTTTCTATCGTATATTTTTTACTGGTGTTATCTCTGCACTTGATTAAATAACCATTGTGCTTACACCGTTCCGTTAAATTTAACCCCATTCACGTTCCTAAGGTACAATCTCCACTATTCATTGATGCATCAACACAAAACCACTCATGCAGATAAACCTAGCTGAATTGATCCCTAATATAGATTTCATCTTCACATCCTCTATTGAATACATGCTTTTTTTATCGCTCACAAATTTGATTTATGTAGATATATCATACATACGCTATGTATTTAAATTTTGGCATATTCGAACAGCTAAATCGAGTGATTTCTAATTAAGATTAATAAGAATGCATTATAATTAGTTGAAAGCACATGGTTTAATCTGTGCGAACCATTTCCTTTCAAATTTTTGAGGCTATAATTGGCAATATTTTAGAAAGCAGTTCTTAAATGATATGTTTCGGAATTGTTCCCGTCCCTTATTGCGCTGTGAGATGCTTTGTAGGAGATCACGTATAAAATTCTACTCTTGTAAATCAGTCTCAGTCACTTATTTCAACAAAAAATTAAACAATTAACAATCACTGCCGCCATAGCACCCCTCTTTTTTAGACTTCTTGGTAGAGTCTGCTGCTTCTGAACTGGTTAAAAAAAATTACTTTTCTGGATTAAACTACGAGTATTTCTAATGCATTTCTACGAGTATGTAGTTGGCTCTCTATTTTGGACACAAAACCTCACATAAAATATTGTACGTACGAGTATATGTATCAGAAACATATGGTATGAGTGGATAAACCATTCTATATTCAACGAACGGTCGATATTGTGATATTGTGACTCCAGGAAATCAGACTTATCATATGTTGCGATGCTAGGTTTTGGAATTTATTCTGCGGCCCTTTCGATTTTTCGTATTTATGTGTGGTCTTTGAAACCGCGAGAGAGTTTTTCCACTTTTTTCTCTTTTTTCATGCAAATAATCCTACAAAGCAATTTTCTAAAATTTTTCGTCCCCAATTGGCCTATTTATTTACTTTAATTTTAAAAGTAGAAGATATTCAGCATATGCGTAATTCGAGTGATTTTCCGCTACTTAAAGGGTCCGCCATTTAACTTTTTTTTTTCAACTAGTGCTTATTTCGTGAATGGTAACACTTAGCTCATGTCTGATTTGACAGATAATTAGTTTTATCCTTCCGGTTAATAATGGAAAATAATTTTATTCCAATGGCTGCCTCGACTGGCCATGCAGTAGCCTACACGATCGGTCCAATTTTTAAGCACATTATCGATTGTGTGCAGCTGTATTTCACCAATGGCTTCACGAATATTGTCCTTTAAAGCGTTAATTGTCTCTGGCTTGTCGGCGTAACACTTATCTTTTACGGCACCCCACAAATAATAGTCCAACGGTGTCAAATCGCAGCTCCGAGGTGGCCAAACGACATCAGCTCTGCGACTGATAATGCGATCTTCAAAAACAGGGCGCAAAACATCAAGTGTAGCTTCGGCTGTGTGGCACATAGCGCCATCCTGTTGAAACCAAATGTTGCCAATATCCTCTTCTTCAATTTTTGTGAACAAAAATTCGTTCAACATGGCCCGATAACGATCGCCATTGACTGTAACGGCCACTCCTTGCTCATTTTCGAAAAAAAAATGGCCCAATTATGCCTCTGGACCAAAAACCGCACCAAACAGTGACTCGTTTTGGGTGTATCGGCTTTTCAATGTATGCGTGCGGGTTTTCTGTGCCCCAAATGCGACAATTTTGCTAGTTTACATACCCGCCAAGATCAAAATGAGCTTCATCTGAAAAGATGATTTTTTTGGCAAAATCGGCATCTTCTCTAAGTCGATCGCAGGCCCACTTAGCGAAGCGAAAACGCATTGGATGGTCAGTTGGCTTCAACTCCTGAACCAATTGGAATTTGTATGGCGTCATACCAAGGTCTTTATGCAAAATTCGTCTCAATGATGTCTCCGAAATGTTCAATTGTTGAGAACGACGGTGAATTGATGTTGATGGCGCTTCACGCACACTTTCTGCCACAGCAGCAATATTCTCGGGTGTACGCACTGTTTTTGGCTTTTTACGCTTTGGTTTATCGATGAGGATGCCAGTTTCTTTCACCTTTTTCACAAGATAACGAACATACGGAGCTGACGGTGCTTCTCTTCTTCCAAAATCCGTACGCAATTTTCGCACACATTCTGCAACATTACCATGATTTTCAAAGTAATGTCGCAATATTTCCCAGCATTGTTCAAGTATATACACAACCATATTCGTTCAGCGGAAGGATAAAACTAATTATCTGTCAAATCAGACATGAGCTAAGTGTTACCATTCACGAAATAAGCACTAGTTGAAAAAATAGAACGTTAGATGGCGGACCCTTTATTTTAAAAGAATATTTTAAAAGAAAATGCTCTTTGCTGGCATGCAAGTGTCCGTCCAAGATCACTATGTAGTCTTTTATACTTTTATAATAATCAATCTGGATTTGGTGTTAGCTGCAGTACGTAAATAGATGCCATTATTGCCTCAAATCACGTGAGTTGCAAGAGTTAAATATGTCTTCTACCCTCAAATTCCCTTTCCAAAACTTTTGTCAATGATAAAACTACGTGTCTTTTCAAAAATTACGCCACTTTGTTTCTTTGACATAAAACGTTACCTAGTTCGAAACTTTTACTCATCATTATGCCGATGTGCTAGCTTGCAATAAGCCATCAACTTTTAAATACATAATACGATTATTCGTTGTCCGCTTATTTAAATGCGTTCACTTTTATGATATCGCACTTTCGTACTGTTCTGGTTTCTTTTGATGCGTGAATTTATGAATGTGTACACGACTTTTATTTTACTCACCATATAGCTTCCAAACTTGACATTCCAATGACGCATGCATACTTAAGATAATCGTGTTACATATTATAGCGCCTTTTTCTCATCTTTGGTCTTTAAGTGACATATGATTTTTATCCATTAAGTCACCTTTTACAACGAGAAGCGAAATTAATACGTTAGTAATATAAACTTTGTGATGCACGACGTTTGCAAACTAAGCCTAAGCGAATACAAATGACTTAATTCGATTGCAAAAGCCGGTGCCTATAAATACACTTGTGAAAGACTGAAACCAGCAGACCAGCCAAAGTGATTGAGCGGATCTGCCACAGCCGCCGCGCCTCCTGTTGCCGTCATATTTTTTTGTGGACATTGATATTGCAGATGACTTATTTTATGAGTATTCGACTTCATTTCGCACAACGTAACAAATAATAACAGCTGATGTGATGGCACTTTAAATAATTGTCCTTTTGCGAAAGGCAGAGAATCAACATTCAAATAAACCTACATAACTATCCTCATTTCTCAATTGGTCTTGGAACCATGAATAATCTGTAGTTGCGTATATTCAATATTTGAATCTATAAACCTTCTGATATTTCAAAGAGGTTTATTATATTTTAGAAGAGTATATATTCTTTTGAGTCTTCGATGACATCCTAGAATGACATCGAGAATAAGCAAACCGACGTATTCAAACTTACTGCTTGAAAACCCTTTTGACCCACATCTTCTTGATAATTATATTTCGAATACTTCAAAATCAACTTACTTATTAGAGTGCATAGGCGTACATACTTAATTTCAAGTCGAAAGCTCACAGACAAACGTATATCCAAAACCTGAAAAAAAAACAACAACAAAAAAAATAGAAAACTAAATCACGTAGCGGAAAAACGTTTGCCACGATAAAATGATAGCAACCACCTTTCACCGACTCACAAAATTGAAGATGTTTTTACTCATAATTCCACGTTAAAAAAACCACCCCACACCACCTCCGTATGACGTGTAAAAAAGATTTGAGTAATTAAAAATATAGCAAAAAGTTTCTCACTAAAGTAGAAGCATGTTAAAAAAAAAGTGTAACCCTTTAGCGACAATCATGCTCATCGTCATCATGGTTTTCCTATCGGAACGACGACATTTAGTCACTTCTTAACCTTAGGTTTGAGTCATTAAAAATTATTCAGCAGAGAATTATGGTAGCATGATGACGATTTTTGACTCCGGTGAATTAAGTCCACGACAGCTTACCACAGGATGTTTGCTAGTGCGCTAGCTATCATTCAATATTGAATAAGCCATCCCCCATTTCTGTTTCTTCATAAAACAGTGCACAGCATAGAAAAGAACCACCATCAACAGCAGCGGCAAGAGCTGAAGCAGGAGCTACTTGTACATAACTCCACTCGTTCATTGAAAAATGAAAAACGTTTCGCGATTGAAAATCGCTTTAGCGAAAAAGTAGTTTTCCGGAGATTTTAACGCGCAAGAAAGCTTTCTCATGATTTCGCTTTTGAATTTTATGTTTTTATTTTTGCGATTTTCACTCGCTAATTTAAGCAAAAGGATAAAGATGGAGATGAGCAAGCAGCAGTTGAGAAAAAGGAACAATCAGTAATTAACAAAAAAACGTAAAAATAAAAAATAAATAGAAATGAGAGATAATACAGGATGAAAAAACTACTAGAAAATAGATAGGAAGAAGTGAGAAAATCTAAAAATCAGAAAATCATTCATGTAAATTTTCTTCTTTGCTTCTTAGTTTAAATTTATATCTTTTTGGTAGTTATGTATGTATAGGTAATGGGTAAATATAAACATAAAAAAAACATAGATAGATAGAAAAGGTATTAGCTAAATATAAACATATTTAACAAATCTTTTTTTTTTTTTTGTTTTTTCTCTCTCTCTTTTCCCAAAATTATCCTTGCAGTACCTGTGGCCCTTACAGAAATTCAGCAACTCAAAAGGACATCATTTATTAATGGAAAAGGGCCTGCAATTCGGTATCGATTTGGACCGTTTTGAAAAGGATGAACCAGCTAAGCCACAAATGATAACAAAGAACTTATTATTAGACAATGGAAAAGTTGCTAGTTACCACCATGACGAATTCAATCGACTAGCAGAGGTTGGACATGAAAAAAAACTACATAAAAATATGGATAAAGTCAAATTTGAGTGGATAACAAGTGATTGGTCGGAATGTTCCGAAAAATGCGGCAGCGAAACTGGATTAAAGGTGAGAAGTGAATATTAATTAACCCCCCACATTTACATAACTAAAAAACCAAAACAAATTGAAAAATAATTTTATAACTCTAAAAATAAAAAATATATAAGTTGCAGGATTTTTCGAATCAAATTCCTACTAGAAAAATTCGAAACTTCCTTCGAGATCTTTCGCCCGACAACTAACAATCAAAAAAATCAACTCTCCATAAATATGAAACATCTTTTTTTAGAATAAAGCTGAAAAGTGAATGCACTATATCTACTATTCGTTTGTTAGTCAACAATTAAATTAGTTCACCATGATATTATAAAAGAAGGTGGACGGAATTGTATTGACTGATGTATTATTTTAATTCTCTGATTTTACATGAAAGTGTATTCGGATAAATTTTCCTGGTTTTTGCACTAATTAAGTGACCTCTATTTTCTTGCTAACAAATAATTGCTCTCTCTAAAGCATTTTGCATTACACCACGCATCATTTCCAGCTTGAAATTTTTTTTTATACCCCAATTTATTGCTTTAGCTCCTAAATTGTTTAGGCTTATTCCTGTAAGCCCGTTCTTTAAGTATACCGACAAGAAAAAATCAGGCCCCGTCATATCTAGAGAACGGAATTTAGAATAATATATTACAGTTATACTGAACTAGCTTAAGTTAAAAATTATAGTTTGTAAACGTTCATCATCATCTTCTAAAAAATCTGGATCGATGACTCTATCGGCCATACAACATCAGAATACAACACATTTGTATTCTCCGTATCCCAAATTCGTTTATTTGGATCTTGATTTAAATAGAAACGTATTTCGTCGCTTGTAATTAAGTTGTTATAAGAGCTAGCTTTCTATTGGCGCTGCCCTTCCAACTATCGCGGTCTTTTACCATCTGCTTCCAATTGGTTGAAGTTCCCTTCCACTTGTATGCGCTACCTGAGATGAGAACGTCCTCTACTGCGTTGTCTTTCTGTGTTGAAATCGAAAACTTTTGGGTCCGGGACGCAGCCACCTGAGCCGTATTATCCGAGCTTTCCTGACAAGGTCGGCATTGCTGGACAGGCCGAACAGTTTGCTGTTGAAACATTTCCATTCTCTATTAACCCTGGGCTTTCTCTCTAAGCGCTTGAGAACATTTTCGTCCGTTCATCAGTGTCCAAGCTTCTGCTCCGTAAAGAACTATTGTGATTATTAGTGTCTTGTATAAAGTCTCTTCAGTTGCTCGAGAGAGGGCTTTGCTTTTATTGCCTTCTAAGTTCAAGGAAGCCGCGATTGCCAGAAGTCATTTTTCGCTTGATGTCCGCTGTGGTGTCATTGTCGAGTTGATAGCTAAGCAGAGCTAGATAAAGTCCCTCCTACCTCAAGGTGTAGCTGCCTATCGTCTCGTCCTAGGTGGCGATTTTGTGTGTCTCTGTTTGTTTACAGCAGATACTTTGTTTTTCTTTTATTGACCGCTAAACCCATTTTTACTGCTTTTAGTTAAATATTCGCAGTTGTTCCATTGGCAGCAAGCTGTATTCATCCCATTATGTCAATATCGTATCCTTATCCAAGTAACTGAACAGACTTTAGAAATATGAAGCCCCTGAAGTTGACTTTTGCACTTATCAACCCTTTAGCACTTTTGACAACACTTCGCCCTGTTAGGTTCTTTTCTGACATTAAAGGTTTCGGTTTTGTCATTACCGACCCTTACGAAGCAGCGTACATTCCCCATCATCATTCTGCATAGTTGAATAGACACAGCTCTATACAGTTCGTCTCTAGAGACGCTGTCATATGCAGCTTTGAAATAGATGAAGAAGTGATGTGCATCGAATTGGAACTCTTGGGTTTTTTTCCAAGGTCCTAATAATTCACATAATATGGCAGACAAGATTTTATATAAGATTCCTCTACAGTTGTCGTAGTTCAAAGGATTTTCCTTCTTTAGGATCAGACAAACAATACTGCGGATTCATTCTCCGGGCATACTTTCATCGACATATTTTAGAACTGAATTGATGTATACACAGTATCCAATCATCCCTTGCTGCTTTAAACAGTTCGGCAGTTAAGTCATGAAAATCAGCAGCTTTGTTAGTCGTGAGCTTAGAAATTGTTTTCCTGACTTTTTTTGCTCGGGTAGAAGGAAATGTTGTCTGCCTTCATCCAGGTTGAATGGTTCATTCTGTCTGACGGTGGGATGTTGTTCGGAATCACAGTTTAACAGTTTGCTGAAATAATCTTTCTAAATCCACAGCATCGACTACTATGAGGTTTCCTTCTCCATCCTTGCAGAGTTCGGTTTTACACATTTTGCATGTCAAAAACATTAGAAATTCCACCTCATCCTCCATCCCAACGCTCATTTACAATGACATTCCAGCTGTCGGCTCTTTGGACAAGGCCAATCTGCCTGCTTCACATTTTGCGGCCAGCTCAACACTCCCAGATTGTGCTTTGTCTCCGCCTACACTTGAGTGCGTCGAATCTTCAATAGGACGAATCTACTTTCGCACTCGTGTAGTAGCAAGCATACTTAGAGATCTCAACATAATTAAATCCGCTGGTCCAGATGGTATATCTCCCCTTCTTCTGAAGAGGTGTTCTTTCACGCTGGCAAAACCACTGTGTAAGCTTTTTCATCAATCCTACTCTTTAGGACTCTTCCCGAGAATCATCTTCTCTCTCCTCCTACAGACCCATTGCACTTACGTCCCTTCTTTCCAAGGTCATGGAATAGCTGATAAATCAACTTTTCAATGACCGGCAATATGATTTTCGTAGCAACAGGTCCACTGTTGATTTGATGGCATGTCTCACCGAAAAGTGGAACCAAAGCGTACATCAATCTGGCGAAAGCAAGATAGTTACACTTGATATTTCTAAGGCATTTGACAGAGTTTGGCATCAGGCTCTTTTGTCGAAAATGCGTGCATTTAGGATCGACGACTCTCTTCTTCAATGGATTAGAAATTAACTTTGGGAGCGTTCAATTCAAGTTATCTAGGACGGTTACAAGTCTGATATTCACAAAATAAATGCTGGTATGCCCCAGGGCTCTGTTCTGTCTCCGAAACTCTTTTTAATTTTCATTAAAGATCTCTTGTCTGTTACTTCTAATCCAATATATTCCTTTTGCTGATTACAGTACTCTCTGCTTTTCTTATTCGTTCCCGGACTCACGGCCCTACTCTTCGGCTGTAGAACGAGAACGGCAGCGTATGCTAAGCTCATTAAATTCCGATATCTACAGCATAACCAATTGGGGAACTATCAACAGAGTAGAATCTAATACTTCCAAAACACAATGCTGTCTGCTGTCGTTAAAGCGAAATTTAAACACCCAGCCATTATCCATGAATGGCACTTGCATCATCGAAACCGAAAAACTTTCCATTCTCTGTATGTGTGTCAATGAAAACTTTCGTTGGAATGACCACATATTCGATGTCGCCAAAAATGCTGCGAAACGTCTAGGTTTCCTCAAGCGATGTAAGATATATTTTACCCCCTCTGATCTGGCCTCAATATATGAGGCATTCATGCGCCCAAAATTGGAGTATGTTACAATGCCCACATCTGGGCAGGTGCTCCTAAAACATCTCTGCACCTGCTAGATAGGATTCAAAACCGTGCGATAAAACTTATTGATGATACTAATACTAGTCAATCAATTGACACTGTCGAACACCGAAGTAATGTCTCCTGTCTCACTTTGTTTTATCACTATTTCCACCACCAATGCTCCACTAAAATCGCCATTAGCATTCCGCCCATTCAAACTTTCATCCTTAACACCCGTCTCGCTATGAATGCTCATCAGTATACCCTCAAGCCCATTTTCGGACGTACTCTAAAATATCGTGATTCGTTCCTAAGCCGTACACTTACTCGCTTATGGAATGCCCTGCCGATCTCTGGTCGTTATAACTTGCAAACATTTAAAAACAATGTACATCGGTACCTTTGCCCTCGCTGTGAACAATCACCTTAAGGGTACACAAACCCCTTGAACGCATGCTAATAAACCAAACATTCGTTTTATTTTTTGGTAAAACTTCCGAACTTCATTTTTCTATTAATAGCACCTCTCTTATGTTTCGATCGAGCGCTTCTCATGTTGCTTCTTTTTTCTTCTGAAAAGCCTATGTTCTTCCCTTCTTCTGTGCTCGTAAAACCCTTTTCTTTCTTTTATGCAAAGTCGCTCTCTACATCCGCTATTTTTCTAGATTTGCATTCGTCATCAAATCATGGGTTTCTTTTGTTTGACGGGTTCAAATCCAGTACATTAGAGGTAGCCTCTCTGACTACCTTTTGGCAGTGATGCCTCTAGTCTCCTAAGTTTATTGCTAGCCGCATCAGACCCCTCGATAAGTTGAGGGAAACTCGGTAGGAAATGGTCCTGGAGTCTTACGATTGTAGCCGTTCGGTGAGTTTGGTCTGTTACGGATATACGCATCCGTATCTTGGCTACAACAAGATGCTTGTCCGGGTCGATGTTAACTGCTCGAAAAGTTCACACATTCAAAACACTGGAGGAGTGCCTTGCATCCACCGCAATATGATCGATTTGGTTGATAGTTTGTGTAAACCGTGTGCCGGTTAAAGTTATATTACGTCCAACCGCAAAATCAATAAGCCTGTGTCCTTTTCCGGCGGCTGTGCTTTTCCACTGTGTTACCAAAGCTGACCACCTTGCTTAGCCATAGATCACAATCGCCAGGGATGATTTTCACGTCACATTTAGGACGTTTCTCTTAGATTTTGTTGAGGAGCTCGTAAAGGGTTTTCCAATAGGGACTTGACAAGTTTGAATTTAATTTGTGAACACACTCTTTCACTAATCATCAAACTGTCACTGTCAATTTATTCAGTAAACTCAACATTTTCATCATGGTAAAGTACACGCACGAGCAAAGTCTGCAAATTATAACAATTTTCTACCGAAATTCGGAGTCGGTGACTGCAACTTTAAGAGCGTTAACTCCAATTTTCGGTCGTAATTCTCGCCCTAGTAGACAATAACAAGTTTAGTGCAGTCTACATATTCGTTGTGTGATGTTGCCGTGTTAGTGAGACAACGGGTTGGTCGAAGTGTCGAAAATATCGCTGCCGTTCAGGCGTCCGTAGCAAACAATCCAAATCAGTTAATTCAACGGCGTTCTCAAGAATTGGGCATCGCTCAGACCACATTATGGCGTATTTTGCGTGAGGATCTTGGTTTAAACTCACACAAGATCAAGCTGACTCAAGAATTGAAGCCGATGGACCATTTGAAGCGACGTACGTTCTCCGATTGGGTTCTGGAGAAGATGCGCCAAGATGATGAATTTCATCGCAAAATCATCTTCAGTGACGAAGCTCAATTTTGGCTCAATGGGTTCGTCAATAAGCAAAATATGCGTTATTGGTCGGGTGAAAATCCACATATTCTTCATGAACCACCATTTCATCCACAAAAAATAACAGTTTGGTGCGGTTTGCATGCCGGCGGCGTTATTGGGCCATATTCTTTCGTCGACGATAACGACCGCCACGTTAATGTGAATGGTCAGCGTTATCACGCTATGATCACCGATAATTTTTGGCCCGAATTGAAAGATATGGACTTGGACGACATGTGGTTTCAACAGGATGATGCCACAAGCCACACAGCACACGCTACAATCGATTTATTGAAGAGTAAGTATGGTGAGCGTGTTATCTCAAGAAATGGGATAGTCGATTGGCCACCTCGTTCGTGCGATTTAACGCCGCTTGACTATTTTCTGTGGGGCTACGTTAAGTCATTGGTTTATGCCAACACGCCGACGACGTTGGAAGAGCTCAGAGCCAACATTGAACGCGTGATAGCGGCCGTTTCGGCCAAAATGTCTGGCCGAGTCGTTGAAAATTGGATCCAACGAATCGACTGCTGCAAACGTGCCCGCGGTGGCCATATGAACGAAGTCGAGTTCCATTCATAAATTTTTTGATTGTACTTCAAGCCGATAATAAAGTTTTTGAGATATCTCAAATGGTTTGCGTTTTATTTAAAAAAAAAAGTTGTCAAGTCCTTATTGGAAAACCCTATATAAGCAGTCTTTGTTAAGGTCGTTCTTCTCCTATGTCAGGGGATGGGTGTTTCTGAAGCTTATTCAGCCTTTATGCGAATCGTTGTCAGGCGTTCGCTTACATGCCTGAAGCTCAAGATTTGTTCCCTTAGACATCTCCTGACGGCGAATCCGCATCCGAATAAACACGCCGGTTGTCTGTAACACTCACCATAGTGGATACTACAGTGTTTCTTCCTCTTCTTTGTCCAGTCGCACTTCCTTAATGGCGGTTATGCCTACTTTGGAGCAGCCGAGGATCTCCGCCAGTTGTCCTGTTAAGGGTCCGAACATTCCAACAGATCCCACGTTCTAGTCCGTTGCTCTATAATCGATTACCAGGGTCGTCAACAGTGAATCCGTTGTCATCCGAGGCTGTTAGCTGATTCTCCTCCGTACAAGGTTGTGAGTCCGATGATTGCGAAAGCCGGTATTATGCTACTGGTTAAGCCATAATTTACAATTTTAACCTGCATGAGAAAAAATCTACATAAATTCTCTAATTTTGATCCGTTTTAGCCATTATGCATTCTCATAAAATTCTTTATAATCTGCAAAAAAACAAATAATAATAATTCAACCCTGCAAAAGTTATATATTTTTGAACACAATCAGTCAAAGTTGGCCCATACTTAAGCTGAACATACGTCCCGCTTTCGGCAGGACAGTCCCGCTGTCACCAAAGAGCCCAAAATGTGCCGCTTTGAAAAAAGGCCACCCCATATGGATGCATATTTCGTTCATTACACTCATTGTCAATAAATAAATAAATAAATAAATAAATTGTCAATAAATGTATATACGAGGTCGGGTCAATAAGTCCGTGACTTTTGGAATAAAACACAGATTTTTTGATAAAAAAATAATTTTATTTTTCAACGTAGTCTCCCTTGAGCTCTATACACTTTGTCCAATGCTTCTCCAATTTTTTTATCCCTTCCAAAAAAAATGATTTGTCGAGGTCCTCAAAATAGGCCTTTGTTTGCGAGATGACTTCATCATTGGAGTCAAATCTTTTTCCACCAAGCCATTTCTTCAGGTTTGGGAACAAGAAGTAGTCGTTCGGAGCCAAATCTGGAGAATAGGGTGGATGAGGGAGCAATTCATAGCCCAATTCATGGATTTTTGCCATGGCAACTGCACATGTGTGCACCCTTGCATTGTCTTGGTGGAAAAGAACTTTTTTCTTGGCCAAATGAGGTCGGTTTTTTTCAAATCGTCATTGAATCGGTCCAATAAGTTGGCATAATATTCCCCATTGATTGTTCTTCCCTTTTGAAGGTAGTCAATGTGGATTATCCCGCGTGCATCCCAAAAAACAGTCGCCATAACTTTATTGGCTGACAAACCCACCTTGGCCTTCTTTGGCGCCGATTCACCCTTAGAAACCCACTGTTTTGACTGTTGTTTGTTCTCTGGTGTGTTGTGATGGATCCATGTTTCGTCCACGGTTACAAAACGGCGCAAAAACTCCTCCATATTGCGATTAAACAACGCCAAACCTTCCTGTGAAGTGAAGCACACGAAATTCACTTTTTTCCATTTTCTCCTCAAATTAGTGAGTAGTCTGATAAAAATAGCTGTCAAACACAAACTAACTGACGCAGCAAGTTTAAATTTTGACAGGAGTCAACTGACAGATGCCTGTTGACAGGAGCAGTGTTGCTGTTTTAGTAAAGAGGTCAGAAATTCAAAACGGACTTATTGACCCGCCCTCGTACTAAAAATAATATTGCTCACAGATAGACTTCCAGACAAAGAAAACTAAAAACAAAAACAGCAAAAAAAAATATATGTATGTACATATGTAGGTACTTTGTGCTGTGTCACTCCGTGTACCGTACCTGTATCGACTATGGATCTCTAATGTATCGTTTGTTTGAGAATGAGAAAAATGGTGAACGAACGAAGCACACTTTGATCGTTTTAAAACTGAAACCGTTAGATTCGGTTTGAGAGGAATATAGAATGAGCGAAAACTACTTATAATTTCTCTTTATTGATTGCGGTTTAGTATTCGTATTCGCATGCATGTTTGTTTATTTCTATGGCTAGTGCCTATAAACGTAATATTTTTGAATCATTGAAAATGCATAAACGAAAGTTTCCTTTTTGTATTAACTTACAAATTAAGTATCTGTTCATAAAACAAAGGAGTGTCCCGACAGATGTCACGTGTAGAAAGTGCCGTACAGATTTCAGTGTTTCGCATGGTTGTGCTAGTAATATCGAGAAACATTTACGGTCCGAAAAACACGATCTATCCGATAATGCTGCCGCTTCAAGTTCATCGATGCTCAATTTTTTTAAGAAAACAGATTCACCATCTTCCAAGGATTTTGAAGTTGCTGCAGCGAAGGAAGCCTGGGCGTATCACACTATACAGGAGATCATAGCTTTCGCTCGAACGATTGTGCGTCTAGCTTAATACAGACATATTTCAAGCAAAAATTTAAGTGTGCCCGTACAAAATCTAAGGTTATTGTTCTGAATGTTCTGGCGCCTATGGAAACAAATGAATTAAAAAAACAATTGTACTCATATAACTTTATTAACGGATGCTTCAAACCATGACTCTATAAAATTATTCCCTGTTTTAGTACGCTACTTTTTACCATACGAAAGAGTACAAGTAAAAGTCTTGGAGTTCCAAGAGCAACCAGGCGAAACATCGGATATAATAGTTGATTATTTGAAACAAGTGTTGACAAAAAATGAGCTAAAATCAAAAATGGTGGCATTTTATGGAGATAATACCAACTGTAATTTTGGAGGCAAAAATAGAAAAGGAGATAATAATGTTTACGTGAAATTGAACCGTATCTTGGAAAGACACTCGTAGGTATAGGCTGTGGAGCTCACATAATCCACAATGCAATCAAAACTGTTGCAGATTGTCTTCCTATTGATTTTGTATGCATAATTGTAAAAATTTATTCATTTTTCTACATTTATTCGTTCGTGGTGAAACACTTAAAGAATTCTGTTATGCCTTTGACACAGAATATAACAAACTTCTCGGCTACAGTAAAACTAGGTGGCTTGGGTTGATGCCAGCGCTGGAAAGAGTATTACGAATGTTTCTGCCTTTAAAAAGCTATTTTCTGAGAATTAATAATTGTCCAAATACGTTTCCTATTTGCAAACGCAACCTATATATTTGTTGCTGCTATATTCGCCCCTCTCAACCAATTCAAGGTTACCAGCTAGCTGTTGATGCAATCGACTGCATTTTTAATGCTGCTGATCCCAATGACGTTGTTATTTTTTTAGGTGATTTTAATCTACCTAAACTTCTATGGACTCAGACTGATCAGTGCTACTATACTGCAACAAATCCTACCTCTGATAAAGAGAATCTTTTCATTGACTGCCTAACTGACTTTGGTCTATATCAATTAAGTGTTGTCACCAATAACATCGGCAGACAACTCGACCTAGTCTTCGCCACTGATACAGATAACTGCGTCGATTTAGAAAGTAAACATCTGCTTTCTAAGTTGGATAGTTACCACCCTCCCCTTTCTCTTACGCTGACATATGACAATGGTCTTAATCCTGTTTCCTATGAATATTCTTACAGTTTTAATTTTCATAGGGCTAACTACGCCAAACTGAACAACATCCTCAGTATGGTCAATTTTAACTTTCTCTACAATAACCCTAACCTTACGGTTAACGATGCATCTTGCATTCTTTTATACCGAAATTTTAAAATGTCTTTCCCAATCTGTGCCTTTTTTATCCAAAAGGAATCCCTCATCCTCACCACCTTGGTATAATAAAGAGCTGCGATCTCTTCGTAACAAGAGAAATAAGCTCTGGTATACTTATTTAAAATCGGATAACTATCCATCATCTCTAAATTTTCTTGATAGGTCCTCGGGCGATCCCCAAATTATTGCAAATCTCTTCGCAATCTTTTTTATCCAAGCGTTAGCCATCCATTCCGAAGAGCCAGATCACTTTTACATTTCCTACTTAAGTAGCTGCCCACAAACAACTTTGGAATCTGTGTCTATAACTTTAGAGCAAGGTAAAGATAAAATAATAAAATTCAAAGATGATTATTCTGCTGGCCCTGATGATCTTCCCCCTATATTTTTAAAGAAATGTCAAATGCACGTAGCAGCTCAACCTCTTACACCTCTCTTTCAGCTCTCTATCACCCAGGGATTATTTCCCTCAACCTGGAAAAGGTCTTTTATTATTCCCCTGCATAAAAATGGTCGAAAAGACGATATTTCCAACTATCGACCAATTGCTAAGCTGTCCTGCATACCTAAGCTTTTTGAGAGCATTATCTATGACATAATGTTTTTCCATTGAAAATCTATTGTTTCCCTAAACCAAAACGGATATCTCAAAGGTAGATCTACGACCACCAACTTAACGGAGTTGGAGCACTTTATGTGCACTGGAATCTGGAAATAAAGTTGATGTGATTGCCACCGAATTCAGCAAAGCCTTTGATAGAATTTCTCATGATATAATCCTTCTAAAATTAAAGACTCTTGATTTCCAGATAAACTTTATAACTTGGGTTCAATTATATTTAAGTGAACGACTTTACCATGTTCTATTTAGGTCCATGGTTTCTGACCCAATTAAAGCCTCCTCTGGTGTCCCCCAAGGCAGCCACCTTGGCCCCTTATTATTTATTCTGACCATTATGATGTTGCTTGTATCATTAAAAATTCATACATATCTGTTTACGCAGATGATATGAAAATATTTAGATATATATCATCTTCCTCAGACAGCCTACTTCTGCAGCAAGATCTAGACAGGTTTTGTACTTGGTGTCAGAAGAATTTTCTTGAGCTTAACGTCAGTAAGTGTCAGGCTATAACTTATACCCGTAAACGCCTCCCTACTTCAGCTCGTTACTATCTAATCTTTAATCTGCCTGTTCCCTTAGTGAATGAGTTGCATGATTTAGGTGTTATCTACGACAAGGAACTCAATTTCCGTTCTCACATTGATAGTATAATAAAAAAAGCCAACTCTGCCCTTGGGTTTATCAAGCGCTGGTCTAAGGAGTTTTCCAATCCTTATGTTACCAAATCTCTTTACATAACCTTTGTTAGGCCTCTTCTTGAATATGCCAGCCAAGTTTGGTCACCCTACTACAGAACTTACATCCTCCGGATAGAAGCTGTTCAACGCAGGTTTTTACGCTTTGCTTTACGTGGTCTTCCCTGGGATGATAGCCAAAACTTACCACCTTACACTGACCGGCTGAAACTTATAAATTTACAACCCCTTTCTATACGCCGAAAAGTTGCCGACATTCTCTTTATTCATCAAATTTTAGTAGGTAATATCGATTGTCCTTCCTTACTTCAAATTATTTCTTTTAACACCAATCCACCCTTTAGTTTTTAAGTGAAAATGTTAGTTTTAAGTATATGTTTGCTTACAATAAGCTTAATAAATCTGTCCGGGATTGACCCGGGCCGCAAAATCATAACAAATCAAAATCAACATCATTCATCAAGCTGTATTAAAAATCGAAAGACAGAACGTGTTTGCAATAGAGGCCGCGAATGAAATAAATCAGCTCATAAACAATTTAAGCCAAAAACAAAATTCATGCTTCCTTCCCCAAGCCACCAGTAATATAATGGTGAAGTCACAGGAAACTGGTGCTGTCAATGAGGACAGCGTAAAAACTGCAGCAGCTCAATTTTACAAGACGAGTAAGGAATATTTAGAGCAGTGTCAGTTTAACTCTGAAGTTGAAATTTTTTATTGGGCGAACCTAACGAAAGTCCCTTCTTGGGAGGAAGTTCAAAAAGTGATGGAATTATTAATTAAACAGGGTTTTCTTAGCAGCACTCAAGATACAGGAGTTTTTGATGAGTTTTCACTCATTTCGAATTATATAACAACTCAAAAAGTGACAGATTGGAACATCGATAAAATAAGTGCTGAACATCGTTGGGTGGAAGTATTTACCCACTTTCGTGATAAAGATATATCTCACGCAAATTTTTTTACAATAGTAGAGTACATTTTGTGTCTACCAGGTAGCAATGCCACTTTTGAAAGAGTGTTTTCTCATATGAATAAAATATAGACCAATGAAAAAAACCAGTTGGGAGTCTTGACTTTCAAATCTATTCTTACAGTAAAGGGTAACATAAATAAATCATGTCGACAATTCTATGTATATTTGAAAACAAAACCTGGTATTTTAAAACAAATCTGCTCATCAGAAAAATATAAAGAAGCAACCCCCCCAAACTGCTCAAGATTAATTTTATTTTCGTGTGTTAATTTCTATTAAGTGAACATTAAAAATAAAACAAAAGAAATGTCTCATATTTGGTTTAATTATTATATTTGCTTTAACTTTTAAACGCAGAAACAAAAGTGAAAATAAAAAATGCTTTTATGTTTTTATCCAGTTCATGTGAAATAACCATATTTTGAATAATTTATTTTAAAAACTAAAATAATAAAAAAAAAGAAATAAACATTTGTCCCGCTTTGAGAAGAAAAAAGTATGGTAACCTTACCCATACTGTACCTTAACATAATATCGTGTCTATAATTTTAACAACTATGCTAACAGTTTTACTTTTATTACGATCAAAAACATTACAAAATTAAAAACCAATCTGCAGATATCAATCCTTAGCATCCTTTTTTTGCAATTTTTAGTTTTGAAATACAAAATCAATGTGTTGTAGTTAATCCGGAACAAATTCGAAATATTTTCATTCATCTACATGGCGCCTTACTTGTTATAGTTATCTGAGAATACTGAAACTTACATAATTTTAATTAAAATAATAAATTACTACTTTCTATATATTATATAACAATTTGATTTAAAATCTTCTGTCTGTAACCTGCATTGTCTTCATTTCATGGCATACGTACAGCGACGCACAGCAACTTGTGTCCAAGTGACAAGTACAACTACACCAACATCACTAGAGAATGCGACAACACAAGTTGTTGACAATGTCGAATGTGAGGACGCAGGATTGAATATACCAGACACGTTTGAGTCATGTGGAAATGAGGAATGCCCTCAGTGGCAAGTAGGTGAATGGACAATTTGCCAACAAGCAAGATGTTTTGGACGAAATACAGCTATTCAAAGAAGAGAAGTCATTTGCAAATACATGAATGACAGTATAAGTGACAGATGTGATGAACTCGAGAAGCCAATTAGCCGTCAGGAGTGTAACAATGAACTATGCAAAGGGATTTGGAGAGTTGAACCTTGGTCAGAGGTATGTTTCTACGAACATGAAATACATTTATTGCGTTCTAATATAACTAATTGTCTTATAGTGTAATGCTCCATGTGGTCGCCAAGGTCTAAAATATAGAATACTGCAATGTGTCTGGTATGGCACTCGACGTCCAGCGGGAAATGAGTGCAAACATCAGCCACGACCAGCGGTGATGAAAGTGTGTAAAAGTTCCACTTGTGTTTCCAAATGTAAGTTATTATTTGATAGTGAGAATTACACACTTGTAGTTTGAGATTGACGCAGTTACCTAGGTAATAGAATATATTTTTGTCATACTTTAAATTTGAAGTCCTTAAGAATTTTTTTTTTTGTTATTTATCCAGTAATAACTTTTCCTTGTATTCCCTGTCTAGCGTATCAAAACACTGTTCAATACACTTTGAAATCTCATTCAAATAGCCGCTACTATAAATCCAATTTTGCAATAATGCTTAATTTAGAGACGTCTCAAGCTGCTCAGCAATTCGACTTTTAACGGGTTTGATGCCCTATCATTGGAAAATTTTCTCTTTTTGTATATTTCCAAATTGAAATAGTTATTGCGGGCGATTTAAAGAACCACAATTTCAGCACGCTTCAACATTCTGGACAAACAGCAACCTAATGAGGGTGTTTTGTGGAAAACAACTAAATTCAAGTTGTAAATGAACCCACAAGAATATCTGACGCTGTCAGCACCCTGAACTTGTTTTAACATCTTACCCTGAGAATTAAATTGATGTGCTTCTGCTCCATATGGGGACCATATAGTGAGATGATTGCTATAATAAGCTTATGGCAATACGCGAAAGGCAATCGGAGGAGTGTTAACATTTCATTTAGGAGCTTTTACTGGTCGTTGTGTTTCTTTGATAATGACGTAGATGCCGCTGCTAATATGATCACATCCTTATGAGATCTTATATCACTTCTAAGACAAAGATTATCAAATTTAAAGGTAAAACGTGGTACAGCTGTGAAAAGGCTAAACTGTTCTTTCGGTCTTAGATTACCAACTTGTAAGAAGATAACTAAACATAGTTCAGACTAGCTAGGAACTACTGCAACATCTCTTATAAACTTGTAAAATTTAAATAGAATCAACTCAGACAAAAAGGATTACAGTGTCCCAATGGTGATCGTTCGCAAAGACATTATAAATTATGTGACAGCCATTTCCCGATGGAAAATTATCATCACAATGACATTCTAATTGCTGTGTGTTTAGGCAAGGTCCATATGATCCATGATATATCCGCGCTTCTTCTGAAGAGCTTTTTTACCAATCCTACTCTGTGGGACTCTTTCCGAGTAGATGAAAAACAGCCGTCATATACTCGTAGATCCATTGCATAAAATACCTTGAGACACGAAATTTTCAACGACCCTTTTTGTCTTCAACATTAGGGTTTCAGGGTACCAACAGATTCAATGTTGATTTGGTGACTTATATTACTGAAAAGTACAGCCAAATCTACACCAATCTGGCAAAGGCAAGATAGTTGCGCTTCATATTTCAAAGGCAGAGTCTTGCATTTGACTCTTTTGCCAGAAATACGTGCATTTAGAATGAATGAATATCTTCGTCAATTGGATATTACCCGCTCAATTCAATTTGTTTTGGAGAGTTTTAAGACTGCTCCAGGTCAACGATCTGTATTTTTAATTATCATTAATAATCTTATCTACCACATCTAATCCAATATATCCGTTTGTTGACGATAATATTCTCCATTTTCATTTTTCGTTGTCGATTACAGCTGTTCGGCTGTAGAACGGAAGCAGCATAGTACGTTATAGTCGTTAACGTATAAGTAATCTTGAAAATGCTATTTTCTGTCATTTAAGCGAAACTCAAACACAGCCATTTTTCATCAATGGCATTGTTAAAACTTCAAAAACTTTCCATTCTTTGTGACTGGCAGTCTACGTACGTTAAAATGACGTCACGAGAAATGCTGCGAAATGTCTAGGTTCCCTCGAATACTTCACCCCATCTGAACTGTGCTCAATACTGGTATATAGTATAAGGTTCAAAATTGGAGAACATCGACTTAGGTGTTCGCAAGTCTTTGATGCACTTTGATGCTAGATCAGAATAAAAAATGTGAAATAAAACCCTTAGGTGATGCGTATTTATCTTATCGCTCGTTTTATTAAACTCAACCTAAGTCTCACTATACTCGTAAATGCTCATCAGTTCACCCTCAAGCCCACTTTCTGGCATACGCTGAAACACCTCGATCTGTCCTAAGCCATACAACTCGCTTATGGAATGAGCTGCCGATCTCTTGATTTCCTATTATCATTATAAACTGCAAATATTCAAAACCAATGGATATCAGGTTGCAAGTATTTTCGTAATACATTGAGCGCTTGCTTATCATAAAAATTAAAGGAAAAACAAAATTGTATATTACTATCCTTACCTAAAAATTAGAATAATAATACTGTTGTTGAACGAGACCTACATACGTATATCTCGAAAACGGATCAGATTATTGTCCTATTTTGTTATCGTTTTAAATAATACCTTCAGTCGCACACTTTTTAATAAGCCGTCTATTCAAATTTTGATCTGTTACGTTTGAAATACGAGTATTAGAAAACTTATTTAAAGTCGCAAAATTAAAATTTTGCTCTTGCCCCTTTCTTGTGAATTATATTGAAATTACAAGAAAAATCATACTACATCGGATACTTCTTTGAATAGGGTTTTGTTTGTGATATTCACGGAAATTTAAATTTCTGTAATGATTCATTTCCTAAACTTTTTTCAACAATCATATTTAGATACCATTCATAACGCCGGGTTTTAACAGGATTTTCAATGCATTTTCTTAAAAATGTTGACCAAAACAGTGGGAATATAAGGAATACAAGGTATCTATTTGATCGCCTCACTACATAAACTGGGCATATCAACATTCAACAACATTTTGTTTTCCGATGAGGCACATTTTTTCCTTAACGTCTCTGCTACGTATTAGTAAAATTTTCGTCAAAAATTAATATCCAGATGAGGACACATATAGTATATTTGCCTCCACTCAGCCCCAATTTGACCTCTATGGCATTTTTCTTCTGGAGATATCTTAATGTGTATACCAATGTACATAAACCAGATCCTTTGATTCAGTTAATAGAAAATGTAACATGAACCATTACAGAGACTGGGTTCCGAGCAGTCCTAAAAAAGGCCACTGTTCTTATAGAAAAGTGCCGTGGGCGTGAAGAATTACATTTAGATGACGTTATTTGCAAAGAAATCATTTTCTAAAATGTGTACTTTAATAACTAATAAAGGTGTTTTCAATAGACTACTCTCATATGTCTATATCATTCATTAAAAAGAAACTTTCCTTTAGCAGATCTTGTATGTACTCGTATGTTATGACACAGTTTCTTATTCCAAAGGGTACGTAACACATGTTATATTGACATGACAATCTTATTAAAATCCCATAGAAAATTAAACCTTAAAGAGGCCCTAATATGGAGTTGCCTATAAAATAATCCCAAAGTACAATCCCGAAAAAAAAGACTGCCAACAGAGCGTACGGACTATCGTCTTTCTTCAAAGAGAGCATATACGCAATCCTGATGGCGATGAACTACGTTGTGAAGAATTGGTGGAGGAGGCGAAGTACCTACGTCTGCAACAATAACCAAGCTGCGCATACACGCTTTGCTGAACCATCTCACGATTTCTAAGCTGGTTCAAGAATGCAAGACTCACTGAACGTAGTCGGAAAGTTGACTTCACTGAGTCTTGTTTGTGTAACAGGTCACAATGTGACAATTAGGACTGCGTGCTCTACTGCGTGGTATACCGTCTGACTTGCCTAAGAGGTCAGCGACTTTTCTCCTGTCTCTAAGTGAGAAAGGCTGGTGTCGTAAGCGGATCTATGCTTTTGCTAAACTCCCAAATGTCCTATGCAAATAAGCCACACTTACTGTAAGAGCTGATAACTAACTCTGTAAGTGTCCATCCTACGCTGAAACAGGCTTACACATCTTTCCATGGAACACTGAGAAATTTCAGTAAAATGGGCAATATAAAAATAGTTTCTCATGCATAACTTTTGTAAATAATAGAAAATTGAATCTGAATGGAAAATAAAAACAAAAATTACCCTTTTTGCTATAGAAAAATAAAAAAAAAATAGAAAATAACTCATGGGTCTGGTATTTGAATTTATTTTAAATAAATGGTCAAAACACATATGCTTTTCCTTCAATTCAGCCCGCTGTAAGGACACATCTCGCTACTGCAGAAATGTTCGCTCAATGGGACTTTGCCGACTACACCGTTATCAAGAAAAATGCTGCAAATCCTGCAAATTTAACATATTTTAACAGATAAGTAAAATGCATCCATACATCATGTGAAAAATCCAACGTTCAAGCAATTACTAATCTAGGTATACATTCTAAGCGAAAATACGACATTAATATCTATAAATAGATTTATGTAAAGCTAAATTGTTACAAACAAAGATTATAAAATAATAACCATTAATTATCGCAAAAAGAAAAAAGAAAAAAACCCTAAACCAATACGGAAAGTTAAACAGTAAATACACATACATATATACCTATAATGCAAACCAAAAAATAACGAAACAAATTGCAATTATAATGATATTATCGTTATATAGAAAAATATTTTAATTTTTAATGTCTAAGCTTTGTTGAAAGAAGATGATAGTCGATAAAACAGATTACCTATACATAGTTATAAATATATAGACATACATACATATATAAATAAATGGCATAGAAAAAACACTGAACAAAACAGAAATGATAGACTAATACACAAGTAAAAGAAAGTATTACATATAATTAAAAATATATATTGTAGCTATAAATATATATATACACACATATATATATATATATACATCTTAAAGAAATGCAAATTAGTTAATATGAAAATTGAATTACTATAGTAAACCATTTTTTATATGCGAACAAAGAGAAAAAAAAATATACTACGTTAAAAATTATTTCTTAAATATAGACGCAGATTTTAATTTTTCATTTTTCATTATTAAATGCAACATACGAGTAATTATGTATTTCTCTTAAGCTAAATATTTTTTTAAACTCATTCTTGTAAATATTAAATATTAAAAACAAAAGAATACTATAATACAATACTTTAGAAAAATCTAAGCAAAGAAATTAAAATAAGAGAGTAAACAAATTCTGACGTTAAAAAAAGGACCCCGCCAATATACAGATTTAAAAATCACAATTATCTACAGACATACCTCTTCAGTTGCAAGCAAGAAAATATTGAAACATTTTTGTGTTAAAATTCCAAAAGTCCATAAGTCAAATTAATTTTTACACACATCCCTATCGAGCCAAAGGCAACGCTTAAAAAGTGTTTTTTTTTTTTATAATTTTCTAATTCATCAAATTATTCTAGGTACCTGTATTTTGCGATTGGATAACAAAAAAAAAAAAGAAATAAGAAACTCTCCGTTACTGCCCCAGCACTACAGTAAATAGTAGCTACATACATAATTGCATATAAATAATAACATTTTCTTAGGTAAATATAACATTATGTAAATAAATGATCAATTATCAATAGGTCCAGTTCGAGACGTTTAATTGTCTAATATCGATTCTGATCGCATACTACACATACACAGACACAGGCACAGAAATGTAACATACATATATTGCAGACTTTATTTACGTTAAAAAATAAATAAATAAAACTAAAAAAACATTATTATAATAAATTAAATGAAAGAAAAAAAAATTATATAAATACCGCGACGGTAATGAACAAAAAATAAAATAAAAAATTTATTTTGAAAAACATGAGTTTTATATTATTTTTCATAGCTACTTCAAAGGTTTCCATCTCGTGAAGGGTTATTGCTCAGTTCATCCTCTTCACTATCAATTCGAGAAAGGATTTTCACAATAACCACCGGAAAGTTGATGTCTATTTACTCAATTGATCAAGACTTGGCTTTTAGAACTATATTCACAGGTGCAATAGTTTACGTTTATGTTTCCTTCGCTATTCGCAGTCTTCACATCCTGGACCTCATATTCACCAAAACGTTTTTCTCTGAAAACAAATTCACTCCTATTATTTTACTTAACTGTTTGTCATTCAGTTCCTGGCAGAGAATTTTTCATAAAATATTAACCTTCAATATGAGGACGATAGCTTGGTTGATATACCGATATTTCCACGTTAATTGAAGATGGCAAAATCACTCTATGCACTAAATATTAAGTTTTTGCATTAAGTGTAGTAGCAACAGTACTTAAAGATCTTAACATACATAAATCCGCCGGTCCAGATAGTATTTTTCCACGCTGCCAAAACCACTGCGTTAGCTTTTCCATCACTTTAGAACACTTTCCGAGCAGATGGGAAACAGCATTTGTCCAGCCCGTCCCTAAAAAGGTCAAATCTTCTTCTCTCTCCTTCTACAGACCCATTGCACTTACGTAACTTTTTTCCAAGGTCATGGAAACGCTAATAAACCGTCATGAGCCCATAAAATATCTCGAAACACGAAAACTTCTCAATGGCATGTCTCACCGAAAAGTGGAAGCAAAGCGTACATCAATCTGGCGAATGCAAGATAGTTGCACAATATTTCTAAGGCATTTGACTGATTTCGGCATCTGGCTCTTTTACCGAAAATGCGTGCGTTTTGGATTGAGGACACTCTTCTTCAATGGATTAGAAACTACCTTTCGGAACGTTCAATTCAAGTTTTCTTGGACGGTTTCAAGTTTGATTTTCATTAAAGGAATGCTGGTATGCCCCAGGACTCCGTTCTGTCTCAGACACTATTTTTATTTTTTTAATTCTTATCAATTAACTCTTGTCTGCCACTTCTAATCTAATATATTACTTTGCTGACGACAGTACTCCCTGCTTTTTATATTCGTTTCCGGACTCACGTCCAAGCTCCTCGGCTGTAGAACGGGAACGCCAGCGTACGTTAAGCTCATTAAACTCCGATTTTAACTGCATAACCAATTGGGGAACTGTAGGGTTTTCCAATAGGGACTTGACAACTTTGAATTTAATTTGTGAACGCACTCTTTCACTAATCATCAAACTGTCACTGTCAATTTATTCAGTAAACTCAACATTTTCATCATGGTAAAGTACACGAACGTCTGCAAATTATAAAAATTTTCTACCGAAATTCGGAGTCGGTGTCGTTTTTTCGGTCGTCATTCTCGCCCTAGTAGACAGGCAATAACAAGTTTAGTGCAAAAATTTGAGTCTACATATTCGTTGTGTGATGTTGCCGTGTCAGTGAGACAACGGGTTGGTCGAAGTGTCGTAAATATCACTGCCGTTCAGGCGTCCGTAGCAAACGATCCAAATCAGTCAATTCCACGTCGTTCTCAAGAATTGGGCATCGCTCAGACCACATTATGGCGTATTTTGCGTAAGGATCTTGGCTTACACCCATACAAGATCAAGCTGACTCAAGAATTGAAGCCGATGGATCATTTGGAGCGACGTACGTTCTCCGATTGGGTTCTGGAGAAGATGCGCCAAGATGATGAACTTCGTCGCAAAATCATCTTCAGTGGCGAAGCTCATTTTTGGCTCAATGGGTTCGTCAATAAGCAAAATATGCGTTATTGGTCGGGTGAAAATCCACATGTGCTTCATGAATCACCATTATTTATGAATGGGACTTGCATCTTCCAAACCGAAAAACTTTCCATTCCTGGTATGCTTCTCAATGACAACTTACGTTAGAATTACCACATATTCGACGTCGCCAAAAATGTTGCGAAAAGTCTAGGTTTCCTGTAAGAAATACTTTTCTCCCTCTGATCTGGCCTCAATATACTCGTATAAGGCATTTATCCGTCCAAAATTTAAGTACAATTCCCACATCTGGTCAGGTGCGCCTAAAACATCTCTGCACCTGCTAGATAAGATTCAAAACCGTTAAATAAAATTCATAGGTGATGCTAGTATCACTCAGACAATGGACATCCTCGAACACCGACGGAATGTATCATGTCTCACTTTGTTCCATCGCTATTTCCACCACCATTGCTCCATAGAAATCACCAGAAACATTCAACGTTTAAAAATTATTAAAAATTACTACCGAAATTCTGAGTCAGTGGTCGCAACTTTAAGAGCGCTTACTCCAATTCTCCGTCGAAATAATCGTCCCACCAGGCAGGCTGTACGTGGTATATCACGGATAAATTCCACTATTGAATATTGCTGTCCCAGTGAAACAACGCACCGGTCGAAGTATCGAAATTATCGCAGCCGTAACTGCTTTAGTTCAAAACGAGCCAAATCAGTTGATTCCACGCCGTTCACAGTAATTATGAATCTCTCAGTCAAAATTGTGGCGAATTTTTCGTAGAGATCTTAGTCTACTCGAACATCCTTTCAAGATCAAATTAACTCAAGAACTGAAGCCTCTTGATAAATGAAGCACCGAAACTTATCCCGTTGGGTTCTACAAAAGTTTGAAGAAAATACTGAATCCATTGCATCCACAAAAAGTAACCGTGTGGTATGGATTTCAGGCCAGATTTTTTCCTCGATGAAAATGATCGCCATGTTACGGTCAATGGAATTCGACTATTTTTGGCCAGAATTGGATGAATTTGACATCAGTGATATGTGGTTCCAACAAGATGGTTCCACATGCCACACAATTGAAGGGAAAGTTCGGTAACCGTGTAATCTCGAGAAATGGTCCGATCTAATTCCCACCTCGCTCATGTGATTTAACACCGTTGGATTTCTTTTTATGGGAGAGCTCAGGAAAAATATGAACGCGGTATTGCCAACGCTCTGGCCGATACGTGTGGAAGAGTGGTGGAAAATTCGCTCCAAAAATCGATTCTTGCAAACGTGCTCGCAGTGGTCATATTAACGTCATCGAATTCCATACTTAAATGTAGCATACATACGAGTATATGGTGCATCTGGAATAAAAACCAGCTATCTCAATTATTATGCGTTTCATTTAAATTCTTTTGAATCAATGAGCTGATTCAAAAGAAAATCCTACACGACAAAAGAAACTCGCTTCGTAACAGTCTTTTGATGTACTCCAACTCCGAATTCATTGTATATTCCTGCTAGGCGTTTAATTTTCTATAAAAATTTTTTATTTTTTTTAAAGTACTTAACACTCAAGTGGGTATGAATACACACTTAAAGTACCTGAACACGTGTTAAGTTTTTTGGAAAATGGGATAGAGAGAGAAAAAAATATATTTGGGCTCAGTGGTTATTTCGCTCCATGGGTGGCATCCAACATTTAATGGGGAGACTAAATTCTTAGTGGAGGTTGGCTTGTTGTTGTTGATTTCTAGTCAACTACTCATCATACTTGATTTTCGTTAACTGAAATAAATATGTCTTTCGGGCAAGGATGGGATTTGAACACCGAGCCTTCCGATTTGGAAGCAAGTCCACTACCACTTGAGCCACGGCCATCTACTGTCCTCCATTATATAGCGGAGACTATTCTTGAATGAGTTCTGTTCAAAAAAAAAATTCAACTTAAATTCATAAAATCAACATTTATTGAGAAACAATTATGTAACACTAATCCCCTTCAAAGAACTCCCCTTGGGCTGCTACATACTTCTCCCAACGGTTCTATCACTGCTTTTAAAAACGCTGGAAAGCCTCTTCTGATATGGCGCGTAGGTGGTCCATCGGAATCTGCATGATGTCTTCCCTGGTCTAAAATCTGGTCCCTTTCAAAGGCATTTTAAGCTTGGAGCGTGGTTGGGAGTATAAGGAGGTAGGGTGCGTTATCGTGATGAAGTTGCCAACTGCCATTTGCCCACATCTCCGGCCGTTTCCTTCTCACTGTATCAAGAATGTAACCGAGAACCTCTTGGTAGTACTGCTTAGAGATAATAGTGCCATTAGGGGCATACTCATAATGAAATCAAAAAAGGCAGTCAGCATGAATGTCACATTGTTGCGGCCCTGACTTTCTTATTTAGACCTCGGGGATGTTGCATGTTTCCAATGTGAAAGCTGTGGAACTTGGTTTCTTGGTCGCACCCACTTGAGAATCACAAAACTTTAAACAAAATTTGATGCTGTAACTTTTGTTGTTAAACTTTTTCTGCTATTCTCTCCCAAAATAAAATCCGACTACTGTTACTTAAAGATTCCGTCAAACAGAGCGCGTTTTAACGCCGCGTTGTATTCTATTGAAGTAATAGAAACTGCAACAGAGAACGCGTTTTCGTCGTCGAGGTGAATTCACCGCGGCGTTGATACGCGACGGTGAAAAGCGGTGTTGTGTTGAAATACCTGCAAATTCTTAATTCTAACGCAACGTTGATTGTAGGTATTGATTGAATTTGTGCGTTAATACCCATGTTTGTACGACAAGAGTGATAAAAACTACAACAGCATTATTTTAAAGGCCATTATGAAAAACTATTGGTTAAGATTTTAATGAAAATGAATGAAATGACACTTTGACAGGTGATGCAAAGCCACTGAAACAAAATGTTGTACAGTGATGATCGCTCTTTGCCTGACGTCTTCTAACGCAGTGGTTATAATGCTACGTAACATAATTTCACCGGAGCGTTAAATAATCTTACCGCGAAATTTAAAAACGCGTGAAGCCTACCCTTCAACACAGTGGTCGTAATAAAAATTGAGCATGCGCACTAGTCTACTAATGGTCATTAAGCCCCGTCCCCATTGTTTGTTGAGCTTTTTATGAGCACTTTCCAGCCTCTCAAACACTTCTTTTAGATTTTCGCGGTGCTCCTCGAACGACTTGCCTATGATGATAACGTCTTTCAAATACACTAGGCAGGTAGTCCTTGCAATGTTCGTTCCATTAGTCGCTTGAAGGTGGCAGGAGCGTTGCACAGTCCAAACGGCATCATTGCAAACTGTCAAAGACCGCTTGCTGTAGTGAAGGCATTTCTCTCATGATCCGTACGATTTATCTCTACCTGCCAATAACCGCTCTTAAAGTCAAGAGTTCAAAACTATTTCGCTCCAGAAAGCATATCCAAAGCGTCATCGATTCTCGGAAGTGGGTAGCTGTCCTTTTCAGTGACATCGTTGAGACGTCGGTTGTCTACACAAAACCTCGTGCTGCCATCTTTCTTCTTCACGAGGACCACTCGAGATGCCTACGGACTTTGCGATTTCGACACCATTTCGGCAACTTCTGTCTGTTTGCTTTGCCAATGGAAGACGCCTTGCAGGTTGACGGATTGGTCGAGCGTCTCCGGTGTCAATGTGGTGTTGAACAATATGCGTACGTCCATATTCTCCGTCTTGTGTAGCAAATAAATCAGCGTACTCACCGATTACTTTTTCTGACAGGATTCACTGATCTTCTTCCAGATTACAGAGGCTGAGAATTTTGTTCTCGATTTTTATGCTGTGAACTGTTGCAACCGGTGTTGCATCCTTTTTTCCGTTGTGGTCGATATAGCCTCAACAGGTACGCATTTTCCGACTATCTCCCCCTTTTTCACATTTACACTGAATGACTTTGGATTTAGAATACATACAGGGACCATGTTGTTCTTTGACTCCACTAAGGTCTTTCCCACCATGAAGTCTCTTCTATTTTCTGGCTCCATCAAATAGAATCGGTGGCTACCAGCACCACCTTCCACTTTTGCCCACAAAATCACTTCCGACAATGGCTCTAGACTCTGATTTCTGCAGATGACGACATTTGAGACTGAGGTATTGGCGTTTCCGTATATCATTGGGATCTCCATGTTTCCGTATTTCAGGGTTTGTGCCCTCAAGTCGACTACAAGTCCATGTTCTCTCATGAAGTCTGTACCAATGATGCACTCGTCGCATATGTCAGCTACCAGAAACGCGTGAAAGGATGTTATTCCGGCCAGTTAGATTTTTGTGCGGACTTCACCATATACCTGCTAGTGTTATGCAACCAAGACTTCTGCACAAGATCACTCCTAATGATTGAGGCCGTGGCACCGGTGTCTATTGTTGCCATCCATTTTTCTTTTCCGCTGACTACTTCTACTAGAAGGCTTTCGTTGTATTGGTTTGCCAGCGAGACTTGGATGATGGTCCTGGGGCCGTCGACTCCTGCTACCAACTATTGCCCCGCGAAGTTAGTGCTTAAGCATTTCCCGACTGATGGCTTCGAGAAGGTTGACCGGCTTCTTGATAGCTGTTTCTGCCGGTTTCTTCCTCTATTTGCTTGTCACCATAGTGAGGGCAGTCTTTTCGTCGCACCGGTTCTTTACACTGCCTTTGAAGGTGTCCTATTTTATTGCAATTCCAGCAGCGCATTGTTCGTCTATCCCGTCTAGTTACTCGTTCCTCAGCACTAATTCTTGTGCAGGAGTATTCGATAGATACTACTTCCCTGACGAAATGTGTCCTCCTGGAAGCCTGATTGGCTGCTTCCATCGCCAGGGTAAAGGCAATTGCTTCAGCAAGGGTTCTTTTCCCGGCCATACTTACTGCTGACTGTAGCTTTGAATCCGAAATTCCCCTGATGAACGCGTCCTTTGCCATTTCGTCGATAATTTCCTGGCCTGCGATGGGGTATGACAAATGTGCCAGTCTACTCAAGTCTGTTTGGAGCTGCTGCAGTGTTTCTCCTCGTTGCTGCATCCGGCTTTGCAATTGGACCTTGTAAGCCTCCTGAATGTTTCTCGATAGCCTGTACTAAAGTCACATAATATTTATGGTTTTCGATGTCTACTGTTTGCTACAATTCTGATGCAGGACCGTGGAAGGCCATTCTTAGGGCAAGCACTTTTCCTCATTGTTCCAATCGTTTGCACAGACAACCATTTCAAAATTCTTCTTATAAGTAGACCATGAGGTCTGACCATCGGATGGGGGAGGCTTCAACTCTTTTCACCTTGGACCGCTTAAGACACATGCTTGGAGTTTCTGTTTTCGCACCGTGTCGAGCTCTTTTGCTAGTTGCTCAACTTTGCTGTCCATTTGTTCGAATTTATCGTCAACATTCCTCTCTATTCTTTCAAATTTGTTATCAATTTCTTCGAACTTTTGGTGTAGAATGTTTATTTTGTTCTTCCAGTTTTTGTTCTAGACTTTTGTTCGTCGAATTTTTGTTCAATGTTGGTCTTCTGTTCGTACAAATGATAGAACTTATTGTTTTCAATACAAATCGCTTTATTCAGTACAGTTACAATTCACTATTTAATTGTTTCTCTCAATACAAACCAATTTCTCAACCGCTTATACTTTTGTGGCAGTTCGTACACAACATTACCGACGCTGATATACCACTACCATATATCACAACCTAATTGTAGCCAGCGCCTCTACGGCATAATATGTAATTAGATAGATTATTGGCATTACTAAAGATTAATAATGATTATTCTATTCGTTCTGGAATAAATCGTGTAGTCAACAAGGCATCCACAATTGGTGACCCCAACAAAAGAACTCACGCAATTTAATTTTCCAAAGTGTTTTTTTACATTTAGAAATTCAATCAACAATGCCGAACAGCGATTTTGAAGATACAGACGACGGAGATGTTTTCGAAGACAGACGGCTTCCAGAAGAACAGACACAACCACAAACTTCATCTGCAGCGGGAATCAGCAACTTCGCAGCACGTGTCCAGGTACCTCAATTGCCAGGCTACTCAATTAATAACATCGAGTTTTGGTTTACGCGACTTGAAGCATTTTTCCGAATCCACGGAATTGTAATTGTAACCACCCCCCTCCCCCTACGGCAATATCCACATTCAAATGGTATCATTGAAAGAGCCCACCGAACTTTGAAGACAGCAATAATGTGTATAAATTCATTGGTCACGACAACTACCCATCATCCCCTTGGACTCGGTTCTGCGTTCACACCGGACATAAACGCAACACCGGCAGAATTAGTTTATGGTACTACCCTCAAACTACCAGGAGACATGTTTAGTCCATCGCAACACAACAGTTGTCATGCACAGTCTTCAACCTACCGATACATCAAACCACAGCATCAACAAAATATTCATTTATCCAAAACTGCAACACATGTTTTCGTCGGTAACGATACCGTCAGACCTGCACTAAATCCACCATATGACGGACCGTTCAAGGTCGAAGAAAAATCAAGCAAAATATCAAGGTTTAAATTAACAACAAAATAGTCAACTTATCCATAGACCGCATCAAACCAGCACACATCCTAAATGACAATTGCAACCATACACCAAGCGATCCACTAGCTTTCTGAATTACACAACATATTTTCAATCCAGATAACAACAATCAACATTTTAACATTCAAACACAGAAATCTAGTCAAGAACCAACATCAACAACAAATATGTAGCAACAGCTATTTAAATCATCCAACACATCATTTCAACTAAAGAGTATTCAACCTCCGCAATGCAACTCAACAATCATCTGTCACTTTTCTACTTCAACGGCACGCCCATTCGTACCACAAGCTTGCAGATTACAAGTAATAGCCAAATTTCACACCACTGCACACCCCGGAAAGAAAGCCTCATTACATTTGGTGAAACAACAAATTTGTCGAAATCTGCATTCCTTGCCAGCGTTCAAAGGAGAACCTATCTAACCAGAGAACCACTAACCAAATATTCCCTATCATCCCAGAGATTCAAGCACATAAACATCGACAATATTGGCCCACTATCACCATGAAACGGCTTTAGATATTGCTTAACCATCATAGATAGATTCACTAGATAGCCTGAAGCAATTCCTATCGCTGATATGAATGCCAACACCGTAGCATTTACCCTGATACTCGTAGAAGGATGGATAAAGCACTTCGGCATTCCGCTACGCATCACTACCGATCAGGGCAGACATTTCGAATCACATCTCTTCAACGAACTGTCCAGCTCACTTGGCATCGCTCATCTCCGCAACACCGCCTATCATCCACAGTCAAATGGTATCATTGAAAGATTCCACCAAACTTTGGAGACAGCAATCATTTTCATCAATTCATCGCATTGGTCACAACAACTACCCATCATACTCATTGGACTCCGTTCTAGTTCAAACCGGACATAAACGCAACACCTGCAAAATTAGTTTATGATACTACCCTCAAACTACCAGGAGACATGTTTAGTCCATCGCAACACACACCGCAAACAGAATTCGTCCGAGAATTAACAGATGTCATGCACAGTCTTCTACCTACCGATACATCAAACCACAGCATTAACAAAATATTCATTTATCCAAAACTGCAACACATGTTTTCGTCCGCAACGATACCGTCAGACCTGTACTAAATCCACCATATGACGGACCGTTCAAGGTCGAAGAAAAATCAAGCAAAACATCAAGATTTAAATTAACAACAAAATAGTCAACTTATCCATAGACCGCATCAAACCAGCACACATCCTAAATGGCAATTGCAACCATACACCAAACGATCCACTAGGTTACGGAATTACACAAGATATTTTACATCCAGATAAGAACAATCAACATTCAAACACAGAAATCCAGTCAAGAACCAACATCAACAACAAATAGCAGTCGCCACATATTTCGCTTCCAGTTGATTTCACTTGAAGTCTGGAAGGGGAGTAATGTGGCAGTTCATACACAACATTACCGACGCTGATATACCACTACCATATATCACAACCTAAATGTAACCAGCGCCCCTACGGCAAAATATGTAATTAGAAAGATAAAAAATTGTATTGGCATTACTAAAGATTAATAAAGATTTTAATTCATAATATTTAATAATAAATCGTGTAGTCGACAAGGCACCCACACTTTTCTTATCTTTTACATAAACCATTTAATCACTTCTCCTAATTAACACTTCAAATTCAATTGATGACCTAACCTGCATAACTTGGAGATGCTGGTATTTATACTCGAATTCCATACTTCGAGAACAATCCTAGCCATCCAGCGTCCCATAGAATTTCCAAGTAGCTAGAAAATTCGATTCCCCTCTCCAGTCAACAAAGGTCGAGACTTTGTTATTCAAGTATCGAAATTTTCAGCTCTTCCAGTATCGACAGCCTCTGCTATGTAAACCTAGATTTCGCTTCTCACATTTAAACGATTATCACAATAAAATGGTTTCTGTGGTAGCCTAAAACTATGTAATAGTTCTTTTTTCATTTCAGTTGAATATCCATAACCACAATTAAATTTTTGAGTATTTGGAAAATATTATAACGAATTTAGAAATGTTTGGTAGTACTTACATAAATCTATGTAATTAAATATAGGTAATACAATACACATGTTGGTGGATATATCCGTGTAAGTAATTAATAATTATTATTTCACCGGCAGTAACAACTTATGAATACAAGAGCATATTTCATTTGTAAATACCAGAAAAATTTAATTTATGGAAGTACGCCGATGATGAATTGACAAGTCGCGACCCAATCATACAAATTTGCTTCTTGTAACACTATGCCATTTTCACAAGTCCATACTGAATATCGGTATTTTTAAGGAAGTCCTTTTATCCCGTGCATCTTATTCTTAGTTACTGTAACTTTTCGTGGTATAAAGGGTATCGACAATCCGTCCTTGCCTCCAAAAGTATCGGTGCGTATTTACTTGTGTTATTCGGGATGCACTCTCTTACACTTAATATTGACCCGGTAATGAGCCTGAAGTTCTCCTTTGCCTACTCCTGAAGATGATTCTATTAGCAGTACGCTCTTCGGACTGTGTAAATGTACCAGTATTTTCAGAAAGTCATGGGCTGTTACTCTTTAATCTTATAAATATATTGTAAAATGTTTGTGTGGGTACAAATGATAGAACTTATTCTTTTCAATACAAATCCCTTTATTCAGTACAGTTACAATTCACTATTTAATTCTTTCTCTCAATACAATCCACCGCTTATACTTTTCTTATCTTTTACTTAAACCACTTAATCACTTCTCCTAATTAACACTTCAAATTCAACTAATGAACTGACGTGCATACCTTGGGGATGCTGGTATTTATACTCGAATGACATACTTCGAGAACAATCCTCGCCATCCAGCGTCCCATACAATTTCAAATTTGCATGAAAATTCGATTCCAGTCTCCAGTCATCAATGGTCGAGACTTTGTTATTCAAGTATCAAAATCTTCTGGTCTTCGAGTATCGACACCATTTACTCGTAAATATGAGTAGCGTCATCTAGGTTTACATAGCAGAAGATTTCGATACCGGAAGAGCAGAAGATTTCGAAACCTGAATAATGCATTTATTTTGGCTAATGGCTTCTAATCAGAAATCCCAATGTGCTCATTACATTTTTGACGCTGTTTGGATGTACGAGTATAAGTAAGGCTTCTACTTGGTGTTTAGCAGCACCTTTGGGAGCCTTTTGCAGACGGGAGAGGTTTTCCAGATCGGTGTATCGATACGCATTTGTTGTTTCCTTGAATGCCACTGAGAACATAGGCCATTATTCTGGTAACCCTGAGAATTCTGGTAGATGATATAATTTGAGTGTAGGCTGAGGCTGCTGCGAAATTGTTAGACAAGTTGGGGTAGAATTACTTATCGGTGGTAAGATTGCGGTTAAGATTGGAGTGGTGCTTGTCGGTGACGCATTTGTGGGGACGAATGGCGTGGATATGCTTGACGTGTGGCTAGTAGTAATACCTATTAGATTATTATGGCACATGCCTGAGAATATTGGAATCCGGTCCTGAGATGGAAAGCTGGCTGACATGGCATCCGAGGGTGGAAGCGAGAAAGTAACTGGCAGTGTAGTTGAGGCACTCTGGTAATTTATGGCATTTTGTGTAGCTGTTCGCACAGCAAGAAGTTCCCTTTGCAGATTGCATTTCTCCTACTCTACGTGGGCGAATGAAGTTTGATTTCCTCCGGCAATGCGGAAAGGGTTGCGTTAGCGATTTGGTAATTCCCGGCTTCAGTGGGATCACTTTCCTCCATTTCGCCGGTGGAGGTTGATGGCGTTTGGCGGCAATGGTTATCTTCTGTGGCTTTTTGGCTTCGTGTTAGGGGACGTAGCATTAATTTTACCTTTTACTTCGGTTTGGCAACCAATTGTGTCAACGCACGAGACACAAATAATAAAAAAATTGTTTGCTGGGGAAAATAATAACAACTCGTTCAATGGTAGAGTTTTATTATCTATTAAATAATTATTAATTTGTTACATAGTTAAGTAAATGTCTATACATACTTACTCGTGTCATTCCCGTTCGGCGGATATTTCTCAAATAATCACTCATCGAATCCGCCTCGTGGGCGCAAGTGAATTTTCGTTAAATCTGTGGATTCGATAAGCGGGAATTCCAGTAATGACACAAGCAAGCAGGGTCGTTATGTACATTTGTTCAATCATTTATTCATATTATAATTATTTCATGCAATGACACTTAGATATAGCTATCTTTACTTCATCTAGGTCTGGTGAACGGAATTGTTGATCTACATCGCCTCGATTAAAAGATACATTCTACCTGATAGCTATATTTGGTTCGTCTTCGATGTTATACAGCCTACAGAAATGCTCTTTCCAAATCTTTAGCATCGACTGCGACTCTACTACGCTGTTTCCTTGTTCGTCTCTACAGGCTTCGGTGTTCGTCTCTCCTCTTCTGCTCGTAGGGCTCGTGAGCAGCTCTAGTCCTTCTATTTATGCCACGTCGCTTTGTATGCATCTTGCTTAGCTACATGTACTTGCCGGCACTCGTCGTCAAACTAGCGGTTTCGTTGTGGTGGCCGAGTGAAACCCAACACATCAGAGGCAGCATCTCTGATGGCTTTTTGAAATGTAGCCAGTGGTCTTCGATACTTAATGCTGAGGACAGAAAACCTCTTAAGAGATTAAAGGAAACTCGATAGGAAAAGAATTTGTCGATCTCTTCCGATTGAAGCCGCCCGACGTCAAACTTTCTTTTTGTATTAGCTTACCTTTGCGATGTTCGAAATATCCGCAACCGTACCTTGGCTACAACAAGGTAATTGTCCAAGTTGATGTTGGCCCCTCGGAATGTTAGGACATCCGCTATACTGGAGGAGTGACTTGTGCCGATTGCAATGTGGTCAACTGGTTGACGGTTGATTGATCAAGAGTTCTCCAAGTCCCCTTATAAATATCGAGATGCAGAAACCACGTGCTAACTAACGTTTCGCCCCGCCGCAAAGTCGATTAGCCTGAATCCGTTATCGGAGGTGATTCGTGGAGGCTATACTTGCCGACAGTACTACCAAAGATGTTCCCCCTTCCTAGCTTTGCATTACTCGCAAGTCTTGTCCAAAAGCTCGTAGAAGCTATCTTTGGTATCGTCGACTTTCTCCTCCGTGGGGGCGTGTGCATATAAGGATAATACTAGCAAATTTAGCCTTAATGGGGATTGTTACGAGGCCCTCCTTAACATGAAAGAAAGTCAAGGCTTCTTGCCTAAGTCGGCCTCAACAAAAAAACCGCATTCAAATAGCGCTGCTTTTCCTGTCGCCGTAGTAGATGTCGCTGCTTGTCATCCTCTTTTTGTCCGGGAATGTTGGTCCATCAAATGCTCATCTGCCACCATCTCTTTTCCAAGACCCTGACTTAGTCTCCGACCTGAGCTCCGATTATGTCGGAGTAGCCAGGATAAGATCTTATTTGGTTTGTTGCGGAATTTTATTTCACCATTGATTCTATCTGGGAAATTCATCCGCTGTCCCGTTTATAGTGGTGCTGGTTTTGTCTGCTGGTCAGCACTCGCGCTTATAAGTTTGACAAGTCGAGTCCGGATAGGCATCGACCAGTACCAGATGGTTACCACTTGGAGGTAAAATAAGCACGGTTGATGTGTAGAAACAGTTATAATATCAGGTATCGCTAAGTTGATACCTTTCAGTACTCACCCTATTTCTACAGCACCAACACGTCAACAAACGGCCCTAAATATATGTATATAGCTAAAAGTTTTTCTGGAATGTCTCTTATGTGCAAGATGAAAATCAGATGAAATTGTAAATCTTTTCTCAATATAATGATCCGCAATATGTTAATATGGTCAACGTAGACAAATAAGCGAGAACCTCAACAAGATGTCGAGAGTGGAATCTAAATAATTTATAATCCTTTTTAGAATTGTCTTTGCAATAACTTTTCCATTTCCGGAATTTCGTTCAAAGTATCCCACAGTACGTTGATAATCCTGATTTGTTTCGCTCCTAGAGCAAGATACACTCTACATTATATGTAGATGCACTATGGAATCCAAAAGTAAGCCTGAGTAACTTTTCTGTAAATTGCGGTCCAAAATTGAAACATAACTATATCGGTTTTAACTAAAATATTCCTTTTTTGTCCATCCATGTATCTGAAAATCATTAATCACCCAACTTAAACTGACTGTACTGACAAAAAAATGTACTATGCCATCATGCCAAGTAACTTTAGAAGATGGCGTATTTAGTCTGGATTCCAAAATGGTATGACACTTACTAGACTAACTCTTAATTGAGGACAAAAAAAAATATTTTGATAAAGAAACCCGATTCATAGTTAGTGTGAGCGAGATAGACAGTGACGCCGTGATTGAGACCCTTGTTAAGTAGTGACGCATAGGCACATTGTGCAATACTGTCGTACGTTACGCTCCTTCGTGCTTACTATTTTGGCTTTCTTTATTGACCGTTCTGTCAAACCTGGATTTCTTCTGGACTAGTGTTGATCGTTGATCCCGTGATTGTGTATTGCGAATGCCATCATGCCATCTCGGTACACTGCTCAGGAATACCACCTTGATCAAAAAGTTCCCGTAATAACCACCGTGTGGCGCTCCCATTGTTTCGATTTGAGTTCTGTTTTTTTTTTATTAAGTTGGTAAATTTGTTGTTGACATTCCCTCTAAATCTTAGCGTCATAGCTTGACATTTGCAAAAGTTACGTAGCCAAGAGTACATCTATCTCTGTGTGTGTTGACGATTTTTTACAATTTTAGAAGTGGATTTAAATTAGCAAAAACGAATTTGTATTAAATTTTGCGTAAAAAACGAATTTAATGGTGCGCGAATGTTGGAAATGTTGGTAAAGTGTTTCGGCAACGATTCTCTAAAGAAAACGGTCGTTTACCATTGGCACGATGATGATGGAGTAAAAGAAATGTTGGCCAATAACCGCAATTAACCATCAGAGAGATAGCGGAGGACTTGAACATTGCCTATGGATCCGTCCAAGACATTGTGGTTAATGATTTGGGTTTCCGTAGTGTAGCAGCGAAGCTGGTGCCAAAAGACCTCAATTTCATGCAAAAAAGAGACCGTGTTAACGTCGCAAAAGAGATGACTTGCGAGGCTGAATCCGATCCCACATTCATCAAAAGAATCATTACTGGAGACGAGACGTAGCTTTATGAGTACGACACGCAATCCAGACATCAGGCAAGTGAATGGCGTTCACCAAATGAGCCGAGACCAAAAAACTACGTCGTTTATAGTCAAAAAAGAAGGCAACGCTCACGGTTTTCATGGATTACAACGGTGTAGTGCATCATGAATTTTTGCCGGAAGGCCAGACAGTAAACAAAGAGTATTATTTGGGCGCTATGAGACGTTTGGGTGAAGCAATTCGCCGAAAGAGACCAGAATTGTGGGCAGAAAACTCGCGGATTTTGCACAATGATAACGCACAGTCGCACAGTGCCATCATTATTCGTAATTTTTTGACGAAAAATGCAACAAATATCATCCAAAAGCCACCGAATTCACATAATTTGACTCCCTGTAACTTCTTTCTGTTCAATCGAGTTCAAAAACCACTACGGGGAACGTGTTTCAGGTGCCGAGAGCAAGTAATGGAAAAATCGCTGGAAGCACTGATAGACATGCTGAAAACCGAATATAAAAAAATGTTTCGAGGATTGGATCAAGCGCTGGCATAAGTGAGTTGCAATCGATGGGGATTACTTTGAAGGGGACAATATTGATTTAGATAAATAAACTTGTATTTTTAATTTTCTGAATAAATTGCGGGATTTTTGATCAAGGTGGTATGCTAACATGCATCTCATTTATGGGGAATGCAGGTGTAATCGTAGTGCTGCAGCCAGACTTTATCGTGAGAGATACCCAAATGCTCAACGTCATCCGGATCATCGAGTGTTTGTAAATGTGCACCGGTCATTCTCAGAGGGTCGCTTTCCAAATCTAATGGTCAGCGAAGGAAAACCCGTCATGCCCTACGAGGGCGAAAACACATCAACTCCAGAAGATAAACTCGTCTTTTTACCAGATCATTTGTAAGAAGATGTAGAGCTTGCATTGCTGCTGGAGGCAAACAGTTTGAACATTCGTTGTAAGACACAAGATCGGTAGATGGCGTTTAGTCGCGTTGAGTTTCCTGAGAGTATACACCAAGAGAACCTGTGCTGTGATGGGAAAAAAATTAAATGAAATGACAATGGTGGTATCTCTATCTGTTTCACTCACACTGAAATGGCGTATTTATCCGTCCCAATCACGGTGTCACTGCCTCGCTCACACTTGGTACTCATTTTAACTTACTAAAAAGAATTAACTATGAATCTCGTTTCTTTATCAAAATATTTTTTTTTGTCCTCAATTAAGAGTTAGTCTAGTAAGTGTGATACCATTTTGGAATCCAGACTAAATACGCTATCTTTTAAAGTTACTTGCCAAGATGGCATAGTACATTTTTTTGTCAGTGCAGTCAATTCAACGTGGATGATTAATGATTTTCATATACATGGATGGACAAAAAAGCAATATTTTAGTTAAAACCGATATAGTTATGTTTCAATTTTGGACCGTAATTTACAGAAGAGTTATTCGAGGTTACGTGACAAAAAAAAATCGAAGAAAAGTAAAGATTTGCGGTCACAGATAGTCGCAGGGTGGCAGATTTCTCAATTTTTTTTTGAGTGCCAATAATTTTAAAAGTACATGACTTAGATTTTTTTTTATAATTTTGTGATAACCGACACCACTTGACCTATCACCCGTCTCCGGCTTGACGTTGATTTTTGGGACACCCTGCATAACTATAAGCTTACTCAGCGCTCACAGATAAAATTCTTCATTAGCCAAGAGTGGCACCTACTTCATTTTCGCATTTAATGTACTCGTATACTCATGCGTTGAAATAATCGCTTTGGATGAAATAAACAGCAAAGAATTCCGTCCTATTAATTAGCTTATGGAAAAACAAAATAGTTGTAAATCAAGGTCAATAATTTGCTGCGAAAATCAAGTTACTGAAAAATCAGTTACGTAAATGCTTTGACATTCTGATTGTTTACAAGCAAAATGCTCTGAGTTCCACGGTTAAGCTACTAGGGGAGGGATTGAATAGGGCGTAAATATTTATGACATTAACTCCTGCTGTGTGAAAATAACAAAAAAATTTAAGAAATGTTTTTTTTTTCAGATCTGTAGAACTAATTTTTTTAAAACAATAACGACACGAGTTAAGTTTGAATCAAAAGCCTTTATTCGTTAGAAGAATGGTTCATCACATTATGTTCTCAGGTATATTACTTCTACGGCCGTTTTCGACGAAGCGCATTCTATCGGTCCAATTTTCCTTGTTCAAAAGTGAACCTCATGACTAAGCACGACTTTTTGTTTGAAATAAGCTTCTCAACAGCTCACTCCAGTTGAAAGCCATGGTCTCGTAGTATTACTTCATGCACCATGTTGGTTTAGATCAAGATTTTTTCTTAAAAATGTTCCACTTAGTGGACAGACAGGTTGTTGTAATCGGAGACGAATTAACAATTCTGGATCCTTCGGAGAGAAACCTTCTTTCAAAATATAGAGTAACAGCTTCGAGAAGCCTATGTCGCACTTTAAGCATGTAAAACAACAACTTTGCAGAAAACGGGGCATAGCTTAATGCCTTTCTATGGATTAACACTTCCTTAGCTTGTCCTATACTCAACCATAGGTACCTAGTACAGTTTGCCGACCTAAGTGCAATAACAAATATTATCAAACTCAGCAGTGTTCAGTGGGCGCTTGGGGTCAAGCCTGCCTCATGTACTCTTTCTGCTCCTTTAACTTCACATACGAAGCATCTACCTTTACGCCCGGCTTTGAGATGGAGTGCAAAGCTGTATCAGGCTTCTTTCCATTTATTTATTTTATTTTTTTATTAAACTTATCAACCAAGAGAATATTTACAAAAAAAAAACCTATTATATTATTTTTATGTTTTATGGAAAATAACGAAAATAATTCCGATACCTAAGAGCTCTAAAGGTGAGGAATTTTATCTAAAATATGTGAAAGAATTATGCATAAGCAACTTAATTATTACCTTATACAAAATAATTTGTTGCTACAAGTGCAGTCGGGTTTCCGAGCGAAACATAGCTGTACAACTGCTTTACTGAACGTCATAGAAGATATTAGAGACAAATTAGATAGGGACAATGTTACTTTTCTGGTACTCTTAGACTTCTCCAAAGCTTTTGATGTGGTTAATCGCTCGTTTCTACTCAGCAAATTAAGACGCTTTTTCTCAATTTCACTGCTGTTAAACTAATGTCACCCTATCTCAATGAAGGAAAACAGGCCGTGTCACTTGATGGCAACCTTGCCGATTTTCTTCACTTAAGGTAAGGAGTTCCCCAAAGCTCTATTCTAGGGCCTCTATTGTTCTCCATATATATTAACGATATTGCTTCTATCATACTAAGTTCATCTAAGCATATCTATCCCGATGATATACAAATTTATCAAAGCTCTTCCTTGAGCCTAATTGCAAATTGCGTCAGTGTCAGAGGATCTGGAACGAATTTCTGATTGGTCACTCAAAAGCAGCCTAATACTTAATCCAACAAAGTGTAAGTGTTTAGTTATTTCTAAAAAAAAGTTAGATCTGTCTTATTTCCATCACCTAATGCTAAACGATTCTGAAATTGAATTTGTTGAGTCTTCGAAAAATCTAGGTCTTGTCTTTAATAGAACATGGAACAACCACAAAAAAATTAGAGGAAGCTAACCACCGCTGACAACAAATTTGAAAGATGTTATATCAAGAAAGTTATAGCTAAAACCAACAGCGATGCAGACTCCTCTGTCGCTAAACCGATCATCTGTGTAAGATTTTCCGATCAACACACGAAGGAAGGAATAATGACCGCAAAGAAGATGAACAAAAACAATCTTAACAGCAGCAGTACTAAGAGCAGCAGTACTAAGAGCAGCAGCAGGGGAACCGGTATATATATTAATGATTCTCTCACTAAATATTCGAGTACACAAGCTCTTTTCATGAAAGCGAAAGAGACAAGAAAGCTGAAAGATGTTAAATATGTGTGGTTCAAAAATAATAAAATTCTTGTCAGAAAGGTTGAGGGAGGAAAGGTCATGTCAATTAGATCATTCAGTGATCTCGCACGTATTTAGTGCATTTTTTTTCCTTTTTTTCCCATCTGAAAAAATGAATGATGAAAATGATGTATTCGATGACTTTTCTTCCGTTGATCTTCGCAGCTTTAATTTTGATAATATTTTAACAGATAGTTCCTTCTGCTGTAATAAGTTCTTCATTGTCCATCAAAATATCAGAAGTCTAATAGAAAATTTCGAAGCTCTTGTCACTCATGTTGATTCCTTTCTGTGCATCCCAGATATTATTTTTGTGTCCGAAATCTGGATTTATGAGTTTGAAAAAAACGATTATTTTTTGTCTGGCTATAATTTTTTTGTTAACACTAATGAAAATTACGCTGCGGGTGGTGTCGGTTGTTTTATAAGAGAGAAAGAGGGTGATATTCTAAAGGTTTCCATCGGAACTAACAATGAGATCTATGTCTTTTTATGTGTTTATACATTACATATGTTTAATGTTTCGACATTTATAGAAGAATTTTCTTGTCTACTAGAAAATGAAAAATCAAATAATGTCATTATAATTGGTGACTTCAATATTAATATTTTGGAAAAAAGTGAAATTGTCTCGAGCTATATGGAATTGTTAGCATCGCATGGCCTAGCTAGTTTCATCAATGAACCTACTAGACTTGTCTCAGGTAGATGTTTAGACCATATTTATGGACGGTTCAGGAATGGCTCGTTCAGTAACTGTGAGAAATGTGTTATTGATTTAATGATTACTGATCACTCTATGACTGGGTTCATGTTTAATATTTCCGATAGAATGTCCAATTTGAATTCTGTACCTCCTGACAGGGTAACGAAGATAAACTACATCAATCTCAAATACAATCTTTCTTGTGAGTTTTGAGTTTGGGAAGATGTCTATCTGTGTTCTGATGCTTCTGCTTCCTTTTCAATGCTTATTGATTGTCTAAAAAAGCATATTCTGTGTTGTTCTTATACTTTTAGTCCTAAAAAGTCTTCCAAAAGGCTTAAACCTTGAATTTCCAGTTACTTATTGAACAAAGTTAAGGCTAAAAACAAACTTAGAACTAAATGCTATAAACACCCTGGTAATCTGTATTTGAAAAGCAAATACAAAAATCTGTGTACCGAACTTAAAGGTGAAATTCCAAATTGTCGTGATAACTATTACCGTTCTAAGTTCAATTCTGCTAGAGGTAACTTAAAAAGTGAATGGCAAATTGTTAACAGTATCTTAAACAAATCCTCTGTTGCAATAAAACCGACTGTTATTCGTGTCAATGACTGTGTTGTATCTGATAAACTAGCCATTGCAAATGCATTTAAATGCTATTTTATGAACATAGCCACCTGCATGCAACCATGTCCTGTTCAACCTACTTGTCGTTTCTGTTCGACTACTGATTGCTTTGCTGAACCAATGTGTTCTAATAGTTTTGCATTTGAACCCATTACTCCGCTTGAAGTTTTAAAAGTTATCGGCACTTTAAGAAATACTTATTCATGTGGTGCTGACGGTATCTCTAATATCCTCCTTAAACAAATTGCTTGTCATATAATGGATGTCCTAGCTTACATTTTTAATCGCTGCATACTTGAGGGAGTTTATCCTGAAGACCTCAAGTGTGCTGATGTTATCCCATTATTCAAAAAGGGTTCTACTATTGAAATGTGTAATTATAGGCCCATCTCACTCCTCCCAGTTATGAGTAAGATCTTTGAAAAGCTTGTGAAAAATAGGATAGTGAGTTATCTAACAAAAGCTAAGTTTTTTAATGCTACACAATTTGGCTTTCAAAAGGGAAAATCAACCGAGAATGCACTCCTACAGTTTTGTGGACAAATAATGTCAAACTTAGATGGTAAAAAGTGTACTGCTGGTCAATATATTGATATATTGATTAGTTTGATATGGTTGATCATCTTATTCTACTGGATAAACTTGAAAAAGCAGGTTTTCGTGGCTTTATGTTAGAGTGGTTTAGATCTTACCTAAAAATAGATCACAAAGAGTAAAAATTGATGAAATCAGGAGTGATCTTATGATTCTCAACTTAGGGGTACCCCAAGGTTCTGTCCTAGGTCCGATTCTCTTTCTAATTTACATAAACTCACTTTTTACTCTTAATTTTAAAGGTGCTCCAACGGCTTTTGCGGATGATATAGGTTTCTCCTATGGTTCAAATAGTCGCCCAGACCTGGTTTCCGACTTAAATTGGGACCTTAGTCTTGTAAGAACATGGTTTTATAAACACAACTTGGTTATAAGTCGTAAGACTAAGATTATGATTTTTAATTTGTCGTTTAATCTTGATCTGGACTGAATGTTTATTTTCACTCACCAGAGTGTAAAAGATTCCTGTTTGCGAATTGTAACTGTGGATCTGGATTATCTTCTCCTTCTTTTGATGGCAGCCTAAATTGCAGTGATAAATGTTTCCCTATCGATATTGTTAGTGAGTACAAATACCTGGGACTTACTATAGACTCTAGAATGAGCTTTTCTAGTCATGTAGAAGCTTTGAGGAACTATTTCCGATGCACGCTTAGGCACTTCTTCTATTTGCGAAATATCTGTTCTACTAAATTGCTAAAAATTATTTATTATGGTATTTTTTATTCAAAATTACAATACGGTATTACTTGCTGGGGAGGTGCTTATAGGAATAAAATACAACCCCTTTTGATAATACAGAAATATATCCTAAGAAAATTATGCCGCAAACCTAGGAGATATTCTACGTACCCTCTGTTGTGTGACTTAAAAATTCTTCCCGTCCGACATTTATACTGCTTTAAGGTGCTGAAGACCTTTTTTATGAAGTCTGGTAATCGGAACTTCCGACTGATTTCTAACTTTAACCTGCGTGGAAACTTTTCATACTCTGTATCTGTTCCACCCTTCCATACCACTGCTTATCGTAATTTTTATTATATTTTGTCTTTTCGTTTATTTAATAGACTCCCTATATCGCTCAGATCGATTACCTTGCCTGGATTATTTCTCAAACTCGTAAAATCATGGCTTCTCAATTTCAACTTCACTAGCTTAGAATCTGTTCTCTTTGACTCTCTGGTATAACCAATGAAACAAGTTTTTATACTAATCATCTATTTGATGCTCTATAGCAAATTTGTTCTATTATGTGTCTGCTTAAGTTTGCTTTATAATATTTGAGTAATTATTTGTATCAGTTTTTTTTATTTGAGGGTCACCCCACCCATACATACATAATTTATTTGATTTCTCATGTTGTCAGGGTAATGGCATTCAACACTATTTTCATTACCGTAGTATAGAAAATACAGAATGTCAAATGAAGTTCTTAAATTTTATATCTAATCTTATTATTATATAGATTAATGTAAATGAATTTATTTTGAATTATATTGTTTAAGGAATTTACAGAATAATAAATAATAATAAAAATAAATAATAATAAATAGATTAGTAGGGAAAACTTACGTTATTCTACGAACCCTATATACTGCTCAAAAATTTATTCGTCTTGAATCAAGACTGCTACTTGCTAAAACGTTAGTCATTCCTGTACTTATCCACGGATGTGAAATTTTTTATGGATATGATGCCGAGGGTAGAAGGCGACTTCAAGTGGCTTTTGATACTACTGTTCGATATGTATACGGTATAAAAAGACATAATCACGTTTCACATCACCTAGTTAACATGTACTTTTGTAACTATATAAAATTTCGAACAGTCATACTTCTTTTTAACATAATCTTAAGTAGACAACCTTCATATCTATATAAAAAAAAATTCAGTTTCCGGCATCTAATAGATCTTCTTGACTGGTTCCGAAAGACAGCTTTTTTTGCTACTATCCGAATTTTGTTAGAAACTAGAGCAACTTTTTTCCCATCCCTATCCCTCTTCAAGCAATTTCAATTTCAATTAGAATCAATTTAAAATAAATTCAAAATATAAGAATAAACATAATTAATATAAAAGCAATTTAACTTAACTTTGAAACCATTTATGTATATGAGTTAAAAACTGTCTACCTGTCTATAGTAAGTGAATTCTTACTGTGTAAGCATGTATGATACAACAAATAAATCTAAATCTAATCTATGTTACGTAATTAAATATGTACTTTTTTCTTTTTTGTACAAATTGGTACCCTTTTTTTTGTTCCCATCTCATGTTTTTAGTTTTTTTTATGCTACCTTCAACCTACTTAAACTATGTAAGTCGAACATGGTTTGGAAATTAAGCCAGCCGACTTTGCGCTCTAATGGCGCTCTAATGGAGACGCACCGCACTGCCGTGTGCAACGTCTCTGTAGTAGTTGAGTCGCCTGTCCCCAGCTCTTCGAGCGACGTGGATGATTCCCGCCGCCGCTAATTTTTTCTGGATCAACCCTTTACTATCTAAATAAAGGAACGCTTCTAGGGAATGAAGCCGTTGAAGTGCACCCTTTCGTAATACAAAAAATTGTGGTAGTTAGCCCCGGAGGTGAGATTGTTCGCCAAGTCCATTGTTCTTACACTGCGTCTTCGAGTCAACTTAATAACAAAATTGAATACTCTTATTAGGTTCGCCTGTTGTACAAGACTTCATTAGAATATAATTTAATTAACTCTGACTCTGGTGTTCTGTGCAGACTATTTTTAACGATAAAACGACGTATCAAAAAGAATATATAGTAATAGTTTACTTATGCCCAACCTGTTCAGCTGGAAGAATAGTCCATACGGTGTGGAAGGCCTTCTCCAAGTCAATCAACCAAGAATGCGCCCATGCATTCTTTCGTGCTTTCGTTCCCTTAAATATTGGATATCAGTTTAGATGCGGCATATAAGATATCATGGCCAGCCTTAAAACCGAATTGATTTATCTATCTATATTTTTTCCCTCAAGCCACTTAGCCAGGACTCTATTGATCACCTTTTTAAATACCTTACTGATATTCGGGAGGAAACTTATCGACCGAAAATTCGCCGGATTGGATGTGTCTTTATACCTTTCGAAAATCAGATGCACCACCGCTGTCTTCCACTACGGAAGATAATGAACATTATTCAAAGCATTATTAAATAGAGTGGTGTATACGAGTATGTACACCGCTTCTAGTAGGAGATGTCGAAGCACAATGTTCGGTATACCATCGGTTCCCACCGATATCTTACTTCTAAGTGTTTCGAAGATCGTTTGGAGCTTTTCCTTCGAAATGAAAGTGCTCCGTCTCGTTGGCGATGACATTATTTGCCATATTTTCGTCATTGAACTTTTTATTACCTTTGGGTTTCTAGCCACAAAAACATAGAGGAAAATGAAAAAGAATTGGACAATCGCATGGCACCACAATCTACAATAACTCACTGAAAGAACAGTGTCTATTCAATTGGTTTGGATTGCAAGGGCAATCTTCCTGTAATTTCCCTAAACAGTCACAAGTGTAAAATATTATGCATTGTAACTGTGTTTTATTTAGGAAGACATGGACCACCTACAAATAGAAATACTACGAGACTTATAGCCATAAGTGTGGGCTATTGCGATTAGAATTCAACATGAATTTGCTAAACTTCCTCTCCGAATGCGTTTCAGTATTTTCATGACAGCCATGGCATGTGTCAAATTGGGATAAGCGCATTTTCTAGGAAGTCAGCCAAAATCTTGAAATTATTTTTGTTCATTGCAAGATATTCACTTTTCCATTCTTTTCGATTTACCTCTCTTCAAATCAGTCATAACATGTAGGAGATTACATTTTTCAGTTACAATTTTGTTTACTTAACGAAGGAGAACATATTCATTCAGCCACTATATGGGTGGCAATAATAGACTCTGAAATGCACTGGAATGTACGATTGAACAATGTAAGGAAGATACATTTAAATAGGGATAACTATGCATATGTATAGTACACAATGAAGTAAAAAAAAAAAAAAAACTTGGCCTCTGTTTATGCACCTGAGGCTTCACAATCCACTCTATTCATTACAGAGCTCGACACGCTTTTTCGACTTCTGAGGCTGGAATCGGGGGAGAATTATTTTATAATCGGCGGGGATTTCAACGCTAGACACAGAAATTGGGGAAATAATTGCCAAATACTAGAGGGAACCTACTACTCGATTGGTGGGGTCAGCACGATGTCATGTACAGACTCGGTCTTAAAGCGACGGATAACCCGTCATTTCCCAGATGCGGGTCTTATTTGGATCTACTGTTGTACGACGAACGTATACGACTGACAGGTACGAATTTACAAACGCTAAACTGTCTGCGCACATTCGTGTATGACAGCGACCATTGCGGTCTTAGCACCGAAATTACAGTTCCTAACGAAATTGCGGAATTGGAGGAGTTTGTCCAAAGATATTCTTACAACGACAGTAAGACGCGATCGACACGCTTCTCCGCAACCTTGACAAGAGCGCTCTCCTTGAACACGCTCCACCCACCGTCCAATAGGAATTTGTCAAACGAGGAGATCGACAATTACCTAAAACAAATGGACGAGACAATTAAACAAACTATGGACACTACAATACCGCGGTATCGACGAACGACTAACGAAGACCTGTTCCGCAATCCTACTATTAACGCACTGCACCGACAGAAAAGTAGACTTCTGTCAAGACTCAAAAACTTGTACAGACAGTTAACTGACAGTCAAGACCCGGAGATTAGGACACTGAAGTCGTCGATTAAAAATGTGCAAACGTTTATAAGTTAATAAGGGAGAATTACAGAATTTCTGTAAGTTCATATTAGAACAACAAGGTTCGGGCTGTAAACACCAGCAACCCGAATATGTTTCCGCAAATAAATAAACTATTTCGGAGAAGAAATCAAAACGACCTTCAGTGTCTTAAAATAGCCCGGACGACAGACAACGAATGGTTACTGACAATAGCAGGTATTGATCCAAATGAGGCCGCTGATGATGACGACTTCTTTGTGATCGAGGATCCACAGGAGAAGGTTGAGGCCATAGGGGCGACTTTCCAGGAAGTATACAAGGCCACTGACACCATTGGCTCTAATTATGACCTGGAAGGTCGCGTCTTGGTGCACGACTTCTGCATTCGAAATGAAATAGGGAACTGGCGATCCGAGGGCTCTGGTTTCACCCGGTTCAGCGACGAAAATATGGCAAATAATGTCATTACCAGAGAGGGTGACCTACCCCCGTTCATTTCGAAGGAAGAACTCCGTGAGATCTTCGACACAATCAGGGCTAAGAAATCAGTGGGAACCGATGGTATTCCGAACATCGTGCTTCGACATCTTCCTCTAGAAGCGGTGGACGTTTACACCACCCTGTTTAATAATGCAATGAATAATGCACATTATCCAGCGCATTGGAAAACGGCGGTGGTTCAACCAATCCCCAAAAAGGGAAAGGATATATCCAATCCGGCGAATCTCCGGTCGATAAGTCTCCTTCCGAATATCAGTAAGGTTTTTGAAAAAGTAATCAATAGAGCTCTGTCTAGGTGGGTTGAGGACAAATATATAGTTCCGGATAATCAATTCGGTTTTAAGGCGGGACATGATATCTCACATGCCGCGTCTAAACTGGTGTCCGATATCCAATGGAATAAAGGCAAAAAACAATGCACTGGTGCCTGCCTTCTTAACTTGGAGAAGGCCTTCGACTCCGTATGGTTAGAGGATCTTTTCTATAGGCTAAGTAGACTGGGGATTAGTAAACCACTCTTGTGCATTATTTATAATAAGCTAACCAACAGACAGTTCATCGTGAAAATGGTGATGTGACTTCTGTTAGAATATTTCATATTAAAAATGGTCTTCAGCAAGGCGCGGTCAATTCGCCGATCCTATTTAACGTTTATACAAGGACTTGATAGGTTCACTTCCCCATGCTATTGCATACGCAGATGATTTGATAGCGTACAGAACAGGTTCAAAAATCGAGGTTATTAATACTATCTTACAGCGTGACTTCGATAAGATAAGACGATTTTGCGATGACTGGAAGTTGAAAATAAACTTTCAGAAGTCGAAAACCATTCTCTTTGGGACGCCGTTGTCTAGAGCCTCTAGGGACACCAGAAAAAATTGGCGTAAGTTCTTGATCATTGGACAACACGGGCAGCCTCTTGCCTGTCGAAATGTAGTCAGATACATTGGAATCTGGCTAGATCAGTTTCTGTATTTTGGCAAATATGTAGATGCTGCTCTGGCCAGAGCTAAAGGTGCTTTTGCCCTCGCAAAGAGACTATTTTATAGCAGCCAACTCGATGCGAGGGTAAAGGTAATTTGCTACATGGCCCTTATCAGGCCCATGCTGGTATTTGGTTGTCCCGTGTGGTTCAATGTACGAGCAATCTTAATGGAAAAGATTCGGGTGTTTGAGAGGGCTTGCCTTAGGGCTTGTCTTCGCTTGTACAGAACACCAGAGTCGGAGTACAAAAAATGTTATCCTAATGAGGTCCTTTACAACAGGGCGAACCTAATACGATTGGACAACTTCGTAATTAAGCTGACTCGAAGGCACATTGCAAGAGCAATGGCCTCGACGAATAACCTCATATCTGGGGTTTGCTACCCCAATTACCTTTACCACGAGAGTGTGCGCTCTGACGGATTCGTTCCACCGGAAGCATTCCTCTACCTAGATCAGATAGCGTTGATCCAGGATAGATCAGCGGTCCCGTTAATCTCCCATGTCGCTCGGACAGCTAGGGACAGGCGACTCAACTACAGCCGAGACGTCGCACACGGCAGTGTGGATCGTATCAGGTTCAGTAGGGCGGTGGGGGATCGCGATAAGAGCGGCAGCATCAGCATTTCTGGTGGTTGAATGATGGAGAAGATGTTTCGTCGTCGTTTCCATCAATTACGGACCAGCCTCACTAATGAGGCAGAGCTAACCAATCTATTTGCTCTGTAAATAGCGATGGCCAGCTTACACAGGTTTAGGCTAGCATTATATATATATTGATTAGTATATACAAAGGTATATACTAATATATGTATATAATTGTGTAAAATGTCTATGTGTGTGTATGTGTGTATTGTGTATGTAGGTTAAGTAGACTAAGGTTTATTTTAGTTATATATTAAGTTTTTATAAAAATACAAAATATGGACATACTCGTACCATATGCTAAGTTTTTTGTTAAAATTTTTTTTCTCTTGGCCTTAAGTGTACGAAATAAATAATTCTAAATAAAATGTAAATAAAGTTGAAAGACATAGATATAAGAATTTAGAGTAGATTAGAGTGCCTGTGTGGGGTCAGTAAGTTAGTATAAGGTTGTTAAGTAATTTTAAGCTAGCATTTAAGCATTTTTTGTTAGTATGTAAGAGTTAATGATTAAGAAAATAAAATGCATTGAAAACAAAACGAAAACTAACAATGAAGTAAAAAATAAAAAAAATAAAAAACGAAGCAAGAGAGAAACACAGCGAAGAAGGTCTCCGAAAGATATTTCCAATAGCTGAAGATGTATAATCTGACGATGTTTTTCTGATGGATGCTTTCTACATCAACAGCATTATTTTTTTTTACGTTATAAAATTAAATTAAACCCCTACTAAAGCTTTTCGGTGAAATTTATAGATATATATTTAACACGCTAATACAATACTTCTTGCTATAGGTACCGGAATAAGGAACAATAATTACAAATGAATATACGAGCGTCTAAGCGTCAAAGATTTAGATGGAAAATAGATACGTAGATGTGTCAGACTGGCATCGATTAGAAAGTGGCAGTCAAGTTTCTACACCTTATATTACATCGCTTCTACAGACGATAGAATAAGGCTGACAAAGTTATATTATCGTAACCTTTTGTTACACAAAATTATTGGCATTATTTGGGAGATTCTGCTATATATAGTTCATTTACAAAGGTTGCTAACTTAAAATATACTATACATACACATATACAGTTAGAATTTGGGTGGTTACATCTTAAGCAGTTTATGGCTTATCATTTAAAGAGGATAAGGTTATTTTCATTTTTGATAAGTTGTAAACAATACTATTCTGGATTAAGTTTGCTTGATAATTTGGTAATCCAAAATTGTCTCTGTTTCTTAATCCGTAACTAACTATATCTAACTAACTAAAATATTTTAAATATTTTCGTAAGTATATATGCAATAGATGATGTTTAATTTCGAAAATAAAACACAAAACATGTAACAGAATTCTTTGCTTTACACTTAACCGCTTTAAAATATTTAACATTAATACTATTGATGTGAATCTGTTGCACTTTGAAATTGTTCTCACTGATTTATTTTGCAGTCGTTATAATTTAGATAACATGGAGTCACTACATATTTGTTACTTATTCTCTTAAAAAAGTATATCTTTTTGGCAATTTTATTGACGATGTGGCTGTTAAATTTGACATTCGCGTCTATGATTAGAACTACGTATATACTTAACCTCTTGAACTTGTTATATTGTCTCATTATCTGCTCTTAAGCTAATGTAGAATTGCTTTTGAATAAAATACATTTTCTCTTGCTTAATTTTAATTTATTACATTTTAACCAGTTACTAACTTTAAGCATGTCCTCAGGAAGCTTCTGTTCGTATTCGTCGATTGCTTTTCCGCTTATATAGTACAAATAAGTGCTCATCCACAAAAAGTACAAACTGGGAGTGCTCATTTTCATTTTTCATATCATCTACGAGTATATTCATATATGAATATGATGAATGATAATGTACAATAATTTATAACATTTCGTTCTTAAGTTTTTTTCTCTGAGACCTTCCATTGAGGAATGATTCGAACCATTTTCGTTCATTATATTGAATGCCGCATTTATGCATCTTGGCAAGTAAAATGTTTCTATCAATAGACGAAAAAACTCGTTTGAGGTTAAGAAAAACTGCTTTGACAAAGTTTTTGTTCGCTAGCTCTTCTTTCCATCTATTGATAATATTGTTTTTAGGTTTTTCTGAAACCTAATTGACATTCAACAAATAAATTCGTTTACCTCAAAATATCCTTCAACTTGGTTTTTCACTACTTTCTCAAGCATTTATTCACAAATATTCTAGGGAATATTTCACTAATTAATAAGTTCAACAAGTGGAAGTCGCATTTAATGAGGCTACTTGTATTTTTGCATTGATGTAATTAAAACCTCATGAGTTACAATCATAGATTTTGGCACATTTTGTATGTCGTTCATATTAATACATTGAAATTTAAAGACGACACCTAAGTAGTCATTAAAGTGACTCTCATTGAAGGGTATATAAGGAATCGACGAATTAATGTCAGATATACTTTAAACGAAAAAAATTCATTAAAACAAATTTGGGCAATATTTTGCCAAAATTCCACAAAATACTCGTACATTCTATACGAGTATATATCCTCAGCAGCAATTTCCCCAGTAGAGAAATAAAACACCTATCATGTGTGTATCTGCACTAACAAAATTCCGCTATAGATAGTATTTGAGACGATGCAAATTAAAATGCTTACCAGTAATGCCCGTAGCTACTATTTAAGATAGATCTTACTATGTCCAGGATGTTCTCATATTAACAGGCATAAATGTGTTCAATCAACCATTTCCTGTCAACCCACCACTGCGCTGGCTGAATAATATCAATGGAAAAAAAAAATGAATTAATAAAAGACAAACTAAACTAAGGCAACCGAGCACATCTAATAAATACGCTACTTGTACAGTACGCGAATGCACAGCATCTAAGCAGGAGATATAAACATTTTGTTGTTGTTGTTCCTTTGCTTTATTTAACGCGGGAAAGTTTCATACGTCAATGCCACCGCCACCGCCACCGCCACCGATGCAATTGTACAATATTTACAAGTGACTTTTAACTAGTTGAGTTAGATGCTATTACATTGGGGTGGCCCGTAGTTAATTATGTTTGGTATTCCTCAATGATATTCTTTATTCAGATTCACAAGTTCAGACATTCACAGCAGCCCCAATGCTATGGTCAACATAATAATTACAAAATTGCAATTAGCCTATCTGATGAAGCTTGAAAGAGGTACGACAATAAGTACTAGTACGAATCGATTGTGGGAATGTTACGGCAGTTTCCGTTATCATGGCCAGGCAACTAGTTTTAGTCAGCGATTTTGTTAATCAAATTAGCAGAAAACTGGTAATGAGAGAAAATTGAAGGGCACAATTTCCTTGCAACCCTTTGGGATTACATATGTAGATACTTTCCTGATTGTTAAATAATCATGTGATGTCGCAAACCAATTTGATGACCCAGACTAGTACTCGCCACTATTTTATTATAGTCATACCTCTAAAGCGCGCGGCAAATACATTTCTTATATGTATGTACAAACATACTCGTGCATGTGTATATTTTAAAATTGAGACTAAAAACTACTTCCATCCGAGATATTATTTTATCCTTGAATTTTAATAATATAATTGTCCGACACTTGAAGTCTAACACTTAAGTCGACGGCTGTCGTTATCACTGTCGTTGTTATCGTCTTCTTTTTTTTGTCAGCATTGATATATCTACATATATTGGCTTTATGGACCCCCGTCTCCACATCAACCCATTTGATGGAAAGGAGGGGATTTTTATGTCAGTGTCATATGTGAAGAACGATTTTGTGTTACAGTGAACAGCTCCCCCACACGATCCAGATTTCGTGTTGTGCTTTGACGCGCTCTTTAAATAGGAAAATTTTTGATTTATTCAGATTGACTCACTTTTCCTCGTAATTATGAGTACCTTACGTAATATTCGAAATCAAAACGTGCAATGATGTACGAAACCAATATGTTCGACTTTCGAAAAAGAATTCGAAAACCACAGAATTATACAGACCGATACTCGTACTGACGGGTACATAGTAATATTTGAACATAGCTCTGAAATTACATTCAAGTCGATGAAATCTATTCGTAGTTTAGAATCTTTTTTTCGTAAAATAAAAATTGTAGCACCGCATCGGATATCATATTCGGTTGAGAATGAATTTTATGACTGCATGATTATCTAAGTTTTATCTGACAACTTGGAAATTGCTCAAGTTTTCTACATTTGTAATAATATATGATAGATTAAAGACTATTTATTCGAGAACTATCGCGCGTGATGGCGCGGACGAGGCAAATTAATAAACACAATTGCGAAAAGATGTCATTTAAAGAAGCCTACAAATACCAAAGCTTACTAATCTGCCATGATTAAATCACGTGGTTAGATCAGAAATACCAAGGAATTGGAACTTCCTCAAAAGAAACACTCTCTTCAACATATGTACAATATGTACATATATACAAATATGTATGGACATATACGTACATATACCCACGTACGTATGGCGTTTGTACAGCCTATTCAATTCCGCAGATACTCACATAACGGTAGTAATATAAAACAAACGCATCAGTGATTATATGGATATTGCACGAGTATGTTAGTCGCAGAGCGTAAATCCCTACCCCAAAAATATATGCGAACGTTTGTCTAGTTGTCAAACGCACTTTTTTTCAATTTAACGCATTTGCATACACAATATATAATATATAAACAATTGTACATTTGTACGTACGGACAAAGTCGCCCACCATTGACGTGTTAGGCTATGCTCCTTCTTGGGATGTGATTTTATCAATGGTATTATGCTTGATTAAGTCTCATCTAAATATTAGTGACAATCTGTACACAAAGTCAGTTGACATAACATACAACAATGTACAATTGTTCCGTTAAATTGCTTCTCAGAGTCTCTTTCGAATGCTAACTACATTACGGAGGCCTAGGCGGAGTCTCGCCCCGCATCTTTGCACGAGAATTGAACTTAATTTTCAGATTATTAGTGATCTGGATCGGGACGCGTTCGTTTGAGCAGCAAAAAGTACGCGCATTCTTAAGGAAAGAAACTCTTCTACTCCTAAGTTTAAGAAAATATTGCTGCTGACACGTTTTGAATGGTCTTTTATATTTACAAGTGGATTTTTTAGTGTGTTTCATTGATTTTGTTTTGTTATTATTGGAGTTTTCCTTCCTTTTTCGAGTCTGTGTAAAAATAATTTGGTGATCTCCCATCAAAAGGATTATATTAAAACAGATAAAATGCCAACAGTAGCGGAGGAATCAATAGATGCTTTTCAGCAGTATTATGCAAGACCGCCGGTTGTTTCTAAGAAGCAATCCTTGAAGCTTATGTTCTGGAATTCGGATGAAAAGACCATTTTTGGACGGACAGTTCACAGTTGGAGTAAGTTGATATTCATTTTTAAAATTTTATTTAAAATTGGTTTTTGTAATTAAAATCATAATCCCATTTTTGATTTCAATGACGTGCTCTCTAGATTTTATAACTTTAGTAGAGTCTGACTAGACAAACCCTGTGTATTATTTGGGATCCAATTGAAGTTACTCCGTTTTTGGTCAGACTTATGTTTCAGTTAGGTAACTAGTGGAAACTCAAAAGTAACAAATTGAAAAAAGTCATATACTTACTTAAAACATTTGCAACTGAAAATTTGCTATCGTCAAACATGTATTACATAAAAAAAAATCAATAAATTAAATATTGTGTATGATATTTTGTGCTTTTAAAGGAAAAAATATGTATACATTTCATTTTTAATCAATCGAAGTTTTGAGTTAAAACTTTATTAGGTAGAATCAGCCATTATCCATGAATGGTATTTGCACCATCGAATCTGAAAAACTCTCCGCTCTTGGCATGTGTGTCAATGGCAACCTATGTACTTGGGGAAGTTTTAAAGTTAGCGGAATGAAGTGGAAGAAAAGTAAATAAAAGTACAGAGCTATATTTCATTTTCAATATATTCATCCTTATTTCTAATACATTTTTCAGATCTATGAATAAGTTCATGTATGCCTTCAAAAAAGAATGATTTCTGCTTGTTGACAAAACACTCAAAGATTGCATCCTTCACTTCTTCATCGCTGGTAAATTTCTTTCCACGCCGTTGCTTTTTGGGAAGAAATAAAAATCGCTAGGGGTCAGATCCAAATTGTACAGTGGGTGGTTTAGAACTTCGAAGGCCGTGAACACATGTGTACGGGTGCATTGTATTGCAGGAGCAGGACACCTTTCGCTCGTTTTGGAAAAACTCTTTTCCTTATAGTCGATGAGTAAGAATCCCTCGGTATCTCGAAAAGTAATCGTCATAATTTTCCCGACCCACTGTGATACCTTGAACTTCTTTGGCGGTTCTGAAGATTTCTTATGCCACTGCATGGAGCCCGCGTTTCGGCCTAATACTTCATCCCCGTCGTTGTTGTTTTTATGGTGGCGTAAGCACTCTTAGAACCCATCTTGCGCTGACCAAGAAAATGGTTGTATCGGATACTCCAGACATTTCTGCCAACTGTTTCTTCTTGAGTCAAGCATCTTCCAGTATTAAATTTTCTACTTTTTCAGTAAGTTCTGAAGTGGTCACTTCGATGGAAGTGATTCTCTGCCTTGCTTGTGCACTTGTGCACCATGGTTTTTGCAGAGCAAGTTTCCCCGTAAACTGTCTTTTCCAAAATGGTTTTTGGAGGTGTTCCTTGCTTTGTCAGGAACTTTATAACGGTGCGGTGTTCGATTTTTTCCATATTCAAAAACTACTGATCACATTTAGACGAGACTCCGCATTAATGCTAGTGATGAGTCCCTTAAAAACAACAAGACGACACACAATACCTCCCCCGTTGTCAATCCCACCTTCACCGAACTTAAAGACGCACGTATGTATGTTGCGTCTTCTCAAGCGATGTAAGAGATACTCCAATCCTATAATCTAGCCACAATATGTAAGGCATTTGTCCAATCCAAATTGGAGTACAATGCTCACATCTGGTCAGGTGTTCCTAGGACCATACTGCACCTGCTGTATAGGATTCAAAACCAGGCGATAAAACTCTTAGGGGATGTAATCTACTATATATACTTCTACCACAAGTGCTCCAATAAAAATTGCAGTAGCATTCCGACCCTTCAAACCTTCAACCGTAATACCCGTCTCGCTATGAATGCTCGTCAGTTTACCCTCAACCTATCTACAAATAGTCGTATACTGCTTTTTTACAACCTTGACGACATTCCTATTTATAAAATTTCCTATTTATAAAAAGGGCAACAGACAAGAGAAAAGCAACTATAGACCCATTTCCTTACTCTCTACAATATCGAAGATATTTGAGAAAACCGTTAAAAGCAGAGTTCTGAAGTATCTTAATGATATAAAATTCTTCAGTGAAAGGCAGTTTGGGTTTAGAGAAAGCCTCTCTATGGAAGATGCTCTCCTAGATTTTGTGCAGTTGTTTATAAAGGATTTGATGTTAAAAAATGTTGCGCCGGACTTTTTGTAGATATTACAAAAGCTTTCGACATGGTAGACCACACCATTCTCTTGGAAAAATTGCATTCTGCGGGGTTTCGCGGTTTTATATTAGTTTGGTTAGCATCTTATTTAAAAAAAAAACAGAACGCAAAAGGTAAAAATCGGGAATAATTTAAGTAATTCAAAAATAATCAATATAGGTGTACCCTAAGGATACGTTCTTGGACCTATTTTGCTCCTAATATATGTCATCTCTATTTTTGCAATCCCATTTATTGGTAATGTAAAGGCTTTTGCCGACGATTTTGCATTTGCATTTGGATCAACCAACCTTTTGAATCTAGTTGTGGACATAAACCACGACGTTCACTTGCTAAGACTCTGGTTCACCAAACACAAGTTAGTAGTAAGAAATAAAACTAAATTGATGTATTTCAGTTTAAAAGTGAAAGATTGTATTTCATGCATCTACTCGTACCTGTTGTAGATAAAGCGTGCTAAACTGTGTTTGTGATGTGCAAAATTCCAATGTCATATATGATGAAAATATTAGCTGCAGCTCGTATTGATTCAAAATAGAATTAGTTGAGTACTATAAATAGCTAGATGTTATTATTGATCGAAATTTGAGTTGGAGCGAACACATCTCAAGATTGAAAAAGTATCTGCAATCTTCTCTATGCACCATCTTAGGAATTACTGCTCTACACAGACCCTAAAAACAATTTACTTTGGGATTTTTCACTCCAGACTCCAGTATGGAATAAGCGCATGGGGAGGTACATACCTCAATAAACTACAGCAACTGAATGTCCTACAAAAGTCCGCAATAAGAAAAGTATGCAAATCAACTCGCCCAACCCACTCCATAGAATTACTTAGAAGAATGAATATCCTACCTGTACGACATTTATATTTTTTTAAAGTCCTCAAAATATTCTTCATAAGAGGTGGCTATATGCAGAGCCCTATATCTGACACCCATAATCTACGAAGCAATACTGGTACCGTCTAACATATTCCACTTATTCACACATCAAGTTTTAGGAACTTTTTCTCAACTCTTTCCTGCAAGCTATTTAATAGTCTACCCGAGGATATACAAATTATTAGAACTGCGTCTGTATTTCTAAAAAAAGTAAAATCGTGGCTTCTTGCGATTAATCACAATGAAATCGAAATTTTGTTACGCTTCATTATTTGAGTTCTTTCTTAATTTTTAACTTTTAATTTTATGAATTTATGTTTGCTCTTATTGATATATGGTATGGTGTCCACCCCACAGTATAAACTTTGAAGTGGCATTTCTCTCTATTTATTTTCACTAAATAAAAATGTCACCAACTATTCTCCAAATTAGGATATATATGCATAGTAAGAAGTGTTAGCAACTTAAAATAGATTACCGAATTGAGAATAAAGAATTAAATAAAAAAATAAAAAATTACAAAGTTCCATAACTTGTTTGAATAAATTGGTAGGTAGACTCCACTCCCGAAGCAAATGTTCCCTAAATTGATAGCGCTGAAAGGCTATTCGTAGGCTCCTTATATCTGGGAATGAAAAGCCTGTTGCAGTTGCTCTACTTGGCAGACACATTTTCATAAGGCGAAGTCCGCACAATGCGTTTGCTTCGAGTGTCTTAAAGAAACCTAAAAGCAATTCCCACAAGATTTGGCATTTCGTCCATTTGGTTGGGTACCCTTTCAGATTAATATAAACGTGACTTATTTTGTATAGGCGTTTGACATTTTAACATTTGAATATTGAGCTGTAGCGGCACTCAATTTACTGAAGAGCTGACTCACCACATCTTATTTTTAAAATATGATTGAACGTCACATTGTGTGATGGTAATATTGACCCATTACTTCGCAATCAGATCATTGAATTCCTTTCACTAAGCCTTCTACCCGACAAGGGAATTTTTCTACTTTCTTGAGTTTCTTGAGCCGAACGAATAGCAAGGTAGAGTTTCTGGTGCAGAAAAATTGGACTTATTAGGAAGGCTATAGGTGTTATTCTGTTAGGGGATCATCTCCGTTTTTGAGCGAATTAATATTCATCGGAAACAAGGACGATATCAGTGGGTTGCTCTCCAACCATTTTTGGAAGTTTAATGATGAACTGGGTAGCAATTTTACTTAGTATTAAAAGGACCAATAGTCCTCTAGTTGCCAAAATTTATGCACAATCCTGAAGTAGTCAACACTAAATTAAAAGAACTCATCGGAAACCTAAAAGAAAGGTGCACTGTTCTTCCGCTGCTGAAGTTCTGTACAAATTTTCTAATATTTTTGCGAAAGTTATCTTAGGATCAGGCCCATATTCCAATTCTATCAATACGACTTTCAATTCCATTAATACGACTCTTGTTGCTTGGGGTTTGAGCAACTGTTTTAGTTGGTATTTTTATGGTTTTTACAATAATTAATGCACAACTCACAATTTTGTATAGTTTTTTCGAAAGTTTTCTTTTCACAAATAAAATCCTAATGCTCTTCTCCGCTTTAATTTGGTCGTACTTTTGACGTTGCAATAAAAAACTGTTTACAATTCAGTTTACACTTTAATTTTCGGATTTGAACTGCCATATCAACAGCTTTCGTAATTTGTACAGTGGTAGAGCAACGAGATCCAAATATTTGTTAATGATGAGCCCAACAAAAGGGTATACAAATTAAAGATTCTCTTCCAGAGCCCTACACTAGGTTGAAACAATAGAATTACTAGTCAATCATATTGATAAGACGATTTTTTTTCCAGAGGACATACAAATGGAATCCATTCCAGCATGATATGACTAACATATGTACAGCTGTAAGCAAAAAAATCAGCAGTGCTCGTAAGTAGTAGCATTAACCAAAATCAAAAAAAAATCTGTCTTTTTTAAAAAAAATTTATTGATAACATAGACAGCAATATTTTCTTTAGAACAATAATTCATTTCTGATTTAATAATATTAAACATATATAAGACCATTTTATTACAAACATTTTTAAAAATTGAAGAACAAAACGTAGCACTGCTGTTTCTGAATGACTTTATTTAATAAGAAAAGTATAAAAAGATAGATTCTCAATACTATTATGATGGGAAGATTGAGCAGGAAAATCTATGATCTCAATGTTATTGTCTCGAGACAACTGCTTAACTGTTCTGCTGATATGTTGCGAGTCGTTGTCCCAGGGGCATTATGTCCTCGATATTTGGCAGCATGAAGTTTCGAAGTTATCCACGTATGGAGTGCTAGTTCATTATAGTTTTAAATCAATATATTCATAATACTAGATCACCATGCTTTATAGTTTTTCTGGGGAATTTAGGACATATTCCGTATAAAGGTGATGCCGTAGATATTGCAGAGATCCCATTGTGCCATATACGATAGAACAATTTTACTCTGATATTCTCGGCGGACCCCGACAAATAATCTCTTGAATTTCACGCTCTTAGTAACGTGGTTTTTCTTGAAATTTCAAACTGACGTGGGCTTCGAGTATTCGAATTGTGTTTCAATACCACACTTCAAATATAGTCTGTCCATCATCTGGGTAGCTGTTAAAGAGGATGCGGCCTGGAGTTCCTTCGAAATATGCAACAATTTTTTCCGTATCGTTTCCTAACTTGCTCTTGGTAATTGATGGTGTTGGTACTAACTCGCGTCTCCCTGGTGTAATAACTGGGTCTTAAATCAGAAGAATAAGGTGAATGAGGGAGCGAACCATAGCACGCGTGATCTGTCTTAATGGAAGAGCACTTTCTTCCTACTAAATGCTGCGATTTTTCATTCAAATCATCATTGAATCGGTCGTTAATTGTTTTTCTTTTTTTTTAAGATAATCGACGTGTACTATATTATGCCACCTGCATCACAAAAAATACTGTCGCCATGAGCCAGTTGGCCGACATACTTACTATGATATTTTTCGGCCCCGATTTTACTATTTCAACTGCTGCTTGCCCTCCAGTTTGTAGTCGTAGATCCAAGTTTTGTCCGCTGTTATGAAAAGGCGCAAAACTAATCCGCATTGCGGTAGAATAACACCCAACTCTCTTTCGAAATTATAACACAAAATTCACTTTATTCACTCAATTCACAATACAGCTTGCTCAAAATTTGACAGTAGTCTATTGACAAATAGCATTTGAGGGAAGCAGTTACATGTTACAATGTGAAAAGTTCAAAAACTCACTGATTTATTGATCCACCCTCGTAGAGGGGAGAAGATTGCTATTATTTTGCTCGCCACTATATGTATAGGTAGATGAAATAATTGTTTAGCTCTTCCATGTCCAACACCTGTACTCCGCTGTTTTCCTTAAATATGCCTATTTAAAAAATTACTGTCAATTGTGATGTAGACAGCATTGTTCCCACTACACTAAATATTGAAGTAATTATAAGTTATTTATGATTGTTAATATGTATGAATTGTATGAGAATAATAATAAATAAATAAAAATAAAAAATTTCGACATTATTTTGACTTGGTATAAACTGTTGCAATTCAGCCCAGTTTCGCACGCTAAGTTGATTGAAGTCCCTTCCACTTGCGTGAATTATATTTTTTTTTGTTTTTAAAATTAACGCGCGCTCAAGGGGTTATTATACCCTTGCACACAGCGCTTGCGAAGGAAATTTTAGGAGGCAGAAACGAGAGGTACCGATGTACATTGGTCTTAAACGTTTGCAAGTTATAACGACTAGGAAATAGACAGTTTTATCGCACGGTTTTGAATCCTATTGAGCAAGTGCAGAGCACCTGACCAATTAGAATATGCCTAGGAATCATTTCCCAAATTATCGTTGACGAATTAGGAGACACCCTGTATATTGAGGTCAGATAAGAAGTGAAGTGCTTCTAACATCGCTTGAGGAATATGTGGTCATTCCAACGTCAATTGTCATTGACACGCATATGGAAATTAGGAAGTTTCGACGATGCAAGTCACATTCATGGGTATTTAAATTTCGCTTTAACAACAGCAGACAACATTGTGTTTTGGAAGCATTACATTTCACTCTGTTGATAGTTCCCTAATTGGTTATGCTGTTAGTATTGGAATTTAATGAGCTTGACATACGGTGCCGTTCCAGTTATACAGCCGAAGAGCAGGGACGTGAGTCGGGGAACGATTTTAAAAAGCAGAGAGTACTGTCGTCAGCAAAGGAATATATTGGATCAGAAGTAGCAGACAAGAGATAATTGCAAAAAATTAAAAAGAGTGTCGGAGATAGAATGGAGCCCCTGGAGCACAGCAGCATTTATTTTTTGAAAATCAGACTGACAATACCTTTGGAGCATTGTAGTATTTTTTGCCTCAGTTTTTGGTCGTCTTGAAATTTCACACGCCTAAGAAAGACGTTGCAGTTATTCCTGGCTCGCTTGAACTTTTTCGGCTTGCTTCTGTCGGGTTGATCTTGTAGGACCGAAAAAATATTTCTCTAACTCTTTACAGCTCTAGTCGCACAATGTCTTTTCTATTGGTTTGATACTCTTCATGCGATGAGGGAGAAAGTATCTCATTCCAAATAGAATAGTGTCTCTGATCATATCAGCAGCGGCATCCACGTTGTTATCGAGGAAACACAAAACCAGTTGAAATTCCTGAAGAAGGGGTCAAGTCCGCTACAATTGACTTTCTCGTATTGCCATACAGGTCGCTTCAGAATCGTTTCTCTAACTGTGTGGTCGTTGTACGAGAAATGAGCTGATAGGACACAATGGTCCGATGAGCCTAGAGGGAAAAGCACATCAACTGCGTACTTATAAGATGCTAAAAACAAGTCCAGGGTGTTGACGGTACGACTGCGACTTTCAAAAGAGTGCGAATACTGTGCTGGCGCATGAGTTTTGCACTATTCTTTCAAAAATTATGTTAAAGCGTATCGCCTTGTCTAAATTATTTTTTGATATCAAAGGTCTCGGTGAGTTCTTTAAAGTTCTCCACAGGCATCCTGCACAAACGGACGTCTCTATAGATGCCGTCATACGCGGCTTTAAAATCGGTGAATAGGTGATGTGTACAATCAGGTTGATGATAGGCTTCAGACGTTCACACAATACGGCAGATAGGATGATGTAGGAAATGTTAGGAAGGCTGATGCCTCTGTAGTTGGGTTAGTTAAGAAGGTTACCTTTCTTACTCTCGTCCGACCATATTTTACAGATGAGTTGATGTATGCTCTTTACCAAGTCATCGCCTGCCGTTTTGAAGATCTCGGCAGCCATGCCGTCCGCTCCAACAACTTTGCTAGACTTAGATATGGCTATCTTCACTTCATCCAGGTCGGGTGGACGAAATTGTTGGTCTACATCGTCCAGATTAAAGGTTCGTTCTGCCTGACAGCGATAGTTGGTTCGTTATCGCAACAATTTATTGTTCCCTTGTTCGTCTTGGCAAGCTTCGGTTCGGAGTTTGTATCCGCGGTACTAGTTTTTATCTTTTGGTAAAACTTCCAAATCTGATTCCTGGTGGAGCAACTCTCAGTTCTTGGCATGCTCCTTCTTTTTCCTCCTGGGAAGCCAGTCTTCATCTCTCCTCTACTACTCGTAGAACTCGGGTGCAGCTCTAGTCCTTCTATGAATCCTGCTTAGCTGAATGTGCTTGCCGGCACTCAGCGACAAACCAGAGGTTTCACTGTGGTGGCCGAATGCAACGCAAGACATCTGATGGCTTTTTGGCAATGTTGTTATTGGTCTTCCTCACAGTATTAGCTTGCCTTCGCGATGCCTAGGATATCCGAAACCGTAACTTGGCACTACAAGCTAATGGTCCTAGTAGATTTTGGCCCATAATACTGCAGGAGTCGCCTGTGTCGATGGCAAAGCTGTCAATCTTATTGACGGTTGATTGATCAGGAGTTCTCCAAGTCTCCTTATGAGTATCGAGTTGCGGGAACTGCGTGCTAACTACGACAATCTTTTGCCATGCGGAAAAGTCGATTAGCCTGAATCCATTATGGGAGGTGGTGTTATGCAGGCTATACTTTCTGACAGTATTACCAAAGATTCCCTTACTTCCTAGCTTTGCCGCTGAGGACAATTTTAATGTCACGGGGCACTGCTCTTAGGTCTTGTAAAAGAACTCGTACAGGCTATCTATTGTGTCATCAACTTTCTCCTTTCTGCGCGAGTATAAAGCAAATTTAACCTGAACTAAGACGAGGGGTTGGTTAGATCGAAGCTAGTAACCCGTTCGGGGATGTGGGCGTTGACGTCGGTCCATTAAGTGCTCATCCGCCACCATCTCTTTCCCAAGATCCAAACTTAGTCTCGGAAATCCTTACCGCCCTGAACTCCAAATATGTCGGAGTAGCCCGGATAAAGATAACTACGAGTAGTATACTTACATACTCTTAACAGGGCATGCGAAGTTCGCATCGCGAACCACAATAATATCAACCGCTTAATGTAAAATGAGAATGTTATTATCAAATTAATGTTTCTTATTCCGCATTTGGTCATAGCGAATAGGAGATTTAGTAGCAATATCAGAATAAAGACCAAAAAAGAAAATCAGCAGGTAGAGTTTGCCTGATAGTATTGTTAACCATGAAATTACATAGGCTGTTTGAAAATTTCTCGCCCTAACCCAAATCGGAAGAAGATCGTAATGTGTAAATAATTTTATACTCGTTCGATAGGTAAATGTTTCAGACAGCTGTATGCCAATATTCATTACCATATGCGTACGAGTATATTGCATTAATAATTTTAATAATAGTGGGCTGCAGAGGTAGTGTTGAAGATGTCCCGAAAAGCGGCAAGCCATCAAGGTTCACTCACCAGAAATCATTTATAAAATCCACAATATACTCGTATGTAGGTTGTGAAGACTGAAAGTTCGTGAATTAATTGATACTATAATATCAAATGACGATTTGGACTAAGCGGGTATATCGTATTTTTACCAACGAATTTAGGATCATTGAAATATCAGAAGGTTGGTCAATACATTCATAACAATGCACCGTTGCACATTTCAATTCTTGCAATAGCTAAACATGTTATGTTAAATTGGTTCTATGTGGTGATCAGAGATAATCAAAATGTTTGGACAAAAGTACATTTAAAAATGATAATAATTGTTCTCTTCGGGGGTTACAATATAGCAATAACGTGACATTTGAAATGGTTTTGGTATAAAAATCCAATTTTTTTCTTCAAATAAACTAAAGGCTAGGTAGAGCCACGACAAACGTGTTGTACCAAGAGAAAATATGACTAAGAATCTATTTCAATGCGCAAATAAACAATTGGAAAGCTTACCATCTACGACCGATTTATTTCTTCTTTATGTCATTGCCATCTTATACATATTGATGAACAGATTTATAGAAGCTCATAAATTCATTGCAACGCAATATAAATATGTAAAAAAAATATTTGACGCGCCATAACATTCCAAGTTATTGCTGTTTTCTTTAATAACAAAAAAAAAACAGGACTCAATCTGAGAGTTTTAATATGCACACAGTTAAAAAATAAAAAAGTACAAGAGTACAAAAGATCAATGTATGTACTCGTACATGCGAGTATGTACATATATATAAAAATAAGGCACGATATGTTCAATGACGTCAAAACGGAGGGTAAATGATTAGCGGGGAGACCCGCATATTCGATGTTCATTCCAAACTTATTCCAAATTCAAATTTTGAATTAAGGCGTTAAAGGATAGGGATTATCGAATGAGTAGCACAATAATCAAACGTCTAAATGGTTTACAAATCTAATTTCAGGCATCTATTTGAAAGATTTATGGATTTGGAAAATGGAGTTGAAAACAATAGGAAAAATCGAGATATGTACGAGTATGTAGTGTGGAACGGTTTAAATAGCGCGAATATTTTAGAGTGATATTGTGACCGGAGAACCTTAAAAATTTTCTAGAGACTACACTCTTTTGAGTAACACTATTCACAAAGTTTAACGATGGACCGATAGTTAAGCTGAATGCGTCCGAAAGGTAAATGACGTTCAAGCGCCAGCCGAGGTTTGAAGGAAACTCTATTGGAAGAATATTGGGCAATTCAAATGTAAAAACATCATCACTCTCTCGACCTTACTTACGAAGTGAAACAAAATATAGCGTGACGGTTGGAATGGTATTGAGGTTTGCAAATTAACCATAAACTCTACAGTGATATTGCGGATACACGTAAGAAACACGTACCATAAGATGATAATACTTGTAAGTGACACATGTCTAATGTGACATTTTGCCAGGTTCTTTTCTGTTTCTGTGTTTCGGAAATTTTAGTTTGACTTTACAGATTTAATAAATTTTACGAAAAAATATCAAATTAACAGGAAAATAAATTAAGAAAAAGAGAAAAATATGAGAGGGGGTACAAAATTTCTATAAAACATTTTGAATTTTTAAATTTTTAACAGGTAAACGGAAGATATAAAAAGTGAATCTATGTACGAGTATTTTTAAGTATGATTGATAATACACGCGAGTATTAAAAAATTAAAAATAAACCGACACACTTATCTATTGACGTCTTTTTAAATTGCGTATTTTTGAATTTGTATTTCTTTTTTTTTTAAATTAGCTCCTTTCATACGCGATATTCCAATCACTTTTTTCAAGCAATTCAACGCCAATTTCTTTATGTGATGCCATTCACTAGAGGAAAGACTGTGTACATGTTTTTCGCCTATAATTAGATTAATTGCATCATAAAAATTTGGGCGCATCGTTACGTTCATTTATGCATCCGAATATAGTATCTCTTTTTACAGATTTAAGTTTGAAAATGAATTTCGTACTGAGGATTTATAGTTGTGAATTCTCCTAACATAGAATTCTGTATCAAATAAAATTAGAATACTTAATATAATATAACAAAAAGTCTACCACTCGTAAATGATATCAGAGTTTCCCTACTTTTAATTCGTATCACGAACAAATAAAATAAAAAAGAAAACTCATCTATTCTTTTTATTTTGTACGAATATTATTCATATTATAATGCAAGAGTAGCAATGGCAGTATTTAATTTACTTGTTATATACATTATTCTGGCTTGTGTACATACAAATAGATATAATATACAAATTTACATATACGAGTAAAATTGTAAATGTCATGGAAACAAGGGTTGAAAGCATGCATTCAAACTAATAAAAGTTCCATTAGAAAAAATAGCCATGCGGAATCATAACCTGGAAAACTTGTTTTTCACCCTTTTAAATCATATTTGTTCATTATAAAGAATTTCAAATTAAAATTGTAAACCAGATAGTTTACAATTAAAAATACATACATACCTATTTATGTAGTCGTAGATGAACTTAAGCTTACTTAAAGTTTTTGATATTACAATAATAGCTGGATAATTGTTCTTTGCTTAGATACGCCCATTTAATTCATAAAAAACGAAGCACACAACATATTCCATAAAAAATTAACATGCCTATTGTTACACAACTTTTCCTCCTTAAGTGTGTATCGCTTGAATGCGTTACTCGGTTGACTGCGCTAAAAAATGTTTAGCTTCTGGTAAAACTTTATATAAAATCTGCCGGTTAATTAGACAAGTCAGCGCATAAATTTATCGTAACTCCAAGACAAGTTGTCAAAGGCCACATTTTTTTTATCGAGACTAACTAACAATCCGTTTTTTAAAGCCCGGTGCAGCAGTGGCATATTTACGTGAATGATATCCCACCATCACCGTGTTTCTCCAAAAGGCCCTTCTCAATGATAAGCCTCATGTCTTGCTGAAAACTCCTTTACTCCACCAAAAAACCGACATTGCAAGGGAAGTTTTCGACGCGACTTGTTTAGCATAAGGAAGATTACTTTTCAGAATGACATACAGATACCTATCTTCATTGGAAAACCATATGGTGACGCTTTTAAACATTATATGAGTCAAACCTTCCCGGTTTCGTGAAGAGAACAACCTCGATTTTGAGATGTTTTACTGAAATACTATTTCTTGTACATCAATAGTCGATTACATTTCTCTCTTCATAAATCATATAAATAGCCCTGAAAACCGTCAGGTCTATTCAATTAACTTCTTTTTGTTAAACAAAAGCGTTTTTGATTGCAATTATATACAAATTAGTTTTGAAAGGTAGTACTGAAAAGATTTCTGCCACAGACAGAGCTTCCTTGATGTAATAATGCACATTTTTTCCAAAGCTGTAAACACCTTTTGATTAATTATTAACAACGGTTTAACTTTTCTCTAAGTTGTTCAGCAGTAGTAGAGTTTGGTAGCCTTCTTTCATTAATATCTGTATATGGTTTTGTTTCCGTGGATTCAAGCTGTTCTTCCAACTGCATTTTAGACATCATTCCTAAATCTAAAATGTTTTCCATAAACGAAGTTTTTTATGGAATGTTGTAATGTGCGTTTTGTCTTCCGGATTAAACCGCCGGTGGCGATGCGTAATACAATCGAAAAGAGCCAATCTCCATCTCCAATAAGTATCCGGCTAAAAAAAAATAACTCTTGGTGCTGACGCGTCAGAGGCAGAAGGTGATGTGTTTGAGTGTGTTTTGAAAGAAAAGTGCTTACAACGATTGTAATATAGCGAAATTTTCAAACAGGGTAAACAATATACCGCAAATACTAATTTTAATAATGCTTTAAACATTATATAATATATACAACCCGATACTTGGACTAAATGCGATATCTACAATATTTGTTGATGTACATTTTTTATTGATATTTTTAGCGTTTTCAAAAATTGTTAATTAATATCAATTATGTTATTTTATTATAATTTTCTTTTGACTGAACGATAGTGTTCACTAGTCAACGGGCCGTGCGTATGTGGAAGTCTTAATCCTCGTATTATTCGATGGTTACTAGATTCAGAAAATTATGAAAATTATAACTTTACGATTATTCTGGTCTCTTTGTTCAGGATGACAATATAGACTTTTATCTACTGAATATCCAGTATTAATAAATATCTGTGACCAACTTTAAGAAGGAAATGTGGAACCGTTTGCAATGTCCAATGAGTTACTTCTCTGTTGAATGAAATAAGGGCATCTCACCTTGTGAAATGGAAACCCAGGCTATACCACTCATCCATGAGAAAATGGGACATTTAATTTAATTACTGGTAAGATTAAATTCAGATCATTTGGTTCCCATTTAAGCGTTGTAAGATTGGAAAATATATTCATAATTCATAATTCACTAGGCTAGGCCATATTAACGAGAGAGAACCGAGCAGCATCCCAAAGGCGCCTGTGGCAATTGATGCGTGGACAAAGTATGTGAAATTGTACACGGTAAAGGTGACAGTACTAAGGAAATTTGGTCAGCGTTGGACAAGTACTTTTCATATTATAATCGTCCCCGGTGACTTGTTTCTGATCTTGGTTCAGCATTTACCTCGAATAAATTTGCTAAACATGTATCTAGCTAGGAATAATATTGTACTTCGCGCAGCAAAACCGCTGTTGCTTTTCGTAACCAAACGGTCAAGTCTAGGTAGAAAGTTATACAAACTCACCGTGCCCATAGCTGACTGCTCCAGGCTAGTAACGACGGTTGAATAAGCAGCAAATAATTCTGTATATAGCTCGACTCGACAATACCCTAGTGTACTGCTTTTCAGTATTAAGCAATGTGGACTGGAGACTAATGAAGTAAAAGAATACTTAGACAAATAAGTAACTACGTGTCAACCTCTTGAATAAAACGATATCCATTCAGTTCAACAATCTCAAAGAAAAAACAAATTACAGTATTGTTCCTCCGTAAAACTACATAAATAAAAGACGAATACGTTTAGGAAATCGATTTCAAAGTGTCGGGTCCTTACGTTGTTCATCGGGTGCTTCCTAATGACCGCCTCATTGCCCATGACATTGATAATTGACAGCTAACACGACAATTACCAATTATTGGCAATCTTAAGGCCAATAATAATAAACACTGTAATAATAAAAAGCTAGGTTTCTATTGGGTAAACAACACAATCAACTCATAACTGCTTTCTCTTGTGAAATAGATTAAAAATCGGGAGTTTTACCGACGCAATTATGCTGTGGTTACTATAATAAAAAATAATTACTAAATTCAAAATATTTCAGCATGTCCCCAATTGATTTGTAATATCCCGTGTTTTGTTGCTGATCCAACGTTTAGGTTATTTCATGCAAAAAAAAAAATGCTTACTTCTGCACAAGTGTACCTTACACTATTTCAAGTATCTTATATAAAAACATTCAAATTTATAATAAACTACTATCAATTTTTTTACTTAGAGCCCTATAACAATCAAAAAGATGAATTAAAACTCTACAACCATAAATCTGTAACACCCTGTGATATATTTGACTTAAACCCCGCTCAAAGTATCTACGATATAAAAGCAAACGTTCAAGTCTCACTCAACCGCATTTATACATTTACACAATGCCATTCTCTCAGCTTCACCAACACCAACTCAAAATACTGTAGTAATTGGGAGTTTCATACTAGTTTGGGTAACTCGTTGTCGCCACGAATTTTGCTAGAGCATTAACTAACGTCAAACGTGAGATATTTTATATAGGTATTGTCTTGCCATTGGCACCCTTTTTACGTGTAGTTGTTCGACGGTTGACTGCGTTGATTGTAGCGTGTGTTAATATCCAAAGTAATACTTGAGTGACACAACAGTCAAGTCAACTCACCACTTTAGTGTGTTCGTTGCAAGCACAAAAATATTTTACAAGTTGTACGGTGAAGAAAATCGAAAAAGGCGGTTCCTTCGTTTAATCTTAAGTTAAATAGTGTCACGTTTGTTTGGACTTAAAAAAAAAAAAAGTTCACTGAATCAATCCTCAAAATAGTTATAAAAAATAAATACCTAAAGAAATAAAAACACGTGCAAATGTTATAGCTTTAAGGTTCAACTTTGTTACATTCAACTATTTGTTGTACGCTGTTCCTATTTCTTACAAAAGATTTATGCATTTTTTTTGAATTCGAAGGTGTGGTCACCAGAGAAATCTTTCTCACTCGTATTCATGACCCATCTACCCAGCAAACGGATAGATCGTGTGCGCTGAAAATTGTTTGTCCTGTGCCCAAAGATAGAAATATTAAGTCAAATATTATCGCTTATTTGCAAGTTTTTTGAAAAACTGAGTACTCAACGTCGAAGCAGTTCATTGCTGCAGTGCACGAGACAATATACTTTTACTTACTCTCTAAGGCCTTGAATTGCAGAAGAAATCTGAAATTGTTGTGTCTACTGCGTCTGGCTGTGGCTTGTGGTATTTTGAAGTACAATACTTCGCGTTCGGGGAATAAATATAGGAATTACATAATTTGTTTGCACTTTTTTTTTGCCGAATACAAAGTGATCGTTAATGATCTTTTAATTGCACGAGAGTGTCACAGTGTCAAGTGATACGGTAGTATTTTGGGATTTGAAAGGAAAGGTGAAAAGTGCGCACAACACAATTGTTAAAATAACATAAATAAAAAATGTGGAAATCACCGACATCAAATGCCAACATGGATGACCAAATGTTTATTCGTCAGAAGCCAGCACCCTTTAATCTATCCAAGTTCTTGTACAATGCGAGAGAAGGGACTGTTATGAATCGCGATCGTACATCTTGGGGTGAGTCTTGAGGCACTTGTACTGTATTCAAACTATGGCTTATACTAATCCTGTTATTCGTTTCGCATCTGCATTGAATATCCGTACACGTAATGTAAATGTATAATACATATGTATGTACCGAGTATGTAGGAAAATATTGTTGCACTCTTGCATAATTTTACTTTACGTTTTCGTTGTTGCTTTTTGATTATTCGCTGCTCTTTGTATCTAAAAGCTCTGTCTGCAGTTTTGATGACATCTTTCTGTATGTTCTTCCTGAACAGCCAATTCGTTGAATTAAAAATAATTTAGTAAAAAAAATTTTAAAATTCAAATATTCAGTGCCAAACATTTGTTTGGATTCATCTTTACTTTATTACCAGTTTTGTTTCCATAGTTTGTTCTTAGATTTAGATTCATGTTCTCTTAACACTGACATTTTGGATTGTATTTGTGCTTTTACTTACACTTGAAAGAACTTCGGTTTAAATTGCGTACACACTTATATTGTAAAATTCTATTTTTTTTATTTTGATGAGTGTTGCAGTAGTAGTTGTGAGAATGTATTACAGTTGAATCGACTCTTCGACTCGACATTTTCTACCCCTCTAAAGGGTCTGTTTTTTTTTTGTTTTTAGTTTTTGCCGATGCAAAATATGAATGAATCATTCTTGGCGGGAATAAGGGACTTATGTGTGAATTGCATATCTGTTTGCCATTTAACATTGGGTCATGGAGTAAAGATGTGTAACTTTGTTAGGAGTTTTGCAATATATCCAGAATAATTATTTAGTTAACCCGTTTATGCCCGAGTTAATTTATTTTCAATATTTTATTTAAATTCATTCAATATATGTGGAAAAACACTTAACTTTGCTAATATGTAATCAATTTTTTTTTCCATCGTGAAAAACTCGAGATTTTAGCTTTTTAGAAATGTTGCGTTAACGCACCAATGGGCAAAAAAAATGCATTAGTGAAGTTTTTTTAAAAACTTTATTTTAATATCCTCCCTTTCTCAGCAAATGAAAACCTTTTTACACTCTTAATTGGATAAGTACCGTAGACATTGGACACCATAGTAACTACATTTTTGTCTTTCCAACTTGTTACAATTTGGCCAGTTTTTTTTATCATAGTACGTGGTAAAGTAACTCCTATCTTTCTTTAAAAAATTTCTTTCTATCTTCCAATTTTATATTTTTTAACCGGTTCTCACGCAAAGTGCCTGTTCCACCGAATCCCATTAGCGAAAGTTTGTATATAAGATCTGGGCTTGAAAAAAAGTTATCAAAAAATAATAAAAATTTAAACAAGGTGAACTCGTTGGCGATCGTTTTGCTACAGTCCAGAACCACTGATTCTCCTAATCCTAAAAGAGGATCTCTATCCTGTCTCTTTCCTTGATAAATATCAAACTGAAGAGAGTATCCGAACTTCAAAGCCGCTACCCAAGCTTTATATCCGAATCTTACGAAGAAACTGCTTACAACTATGTTTTCCGAAGTATGGAATCATGGATTCGTCAATAGATATATTGCTTTCCATCGGACAGTATTGCAAAAATTTTGTATTTAGGTGATTAAGCAGAGGTCGAATCTATTGGAAGATAGGGTGATAGTGAACAAGTGTTTGTAAAATCTAATGCTACCTTGAATTGCGCTTACCTTACACATCCTGGCCGTTGAAGAGGGGAGTAGTGTTGGTTGAACAAAGTAAAAATTGGAAAAAATGTCTTCAAGTTTATTTCTTCTCATAGCTTCAACAACTAAAGCGTTATGAGCGTCTTCGTGGGGCGAATGTTTTGCCTTCTTGGTATATGAATATATCCACTTATAAGTATTCCAATAAATGTATATATTTTATTTTTATCGACTTGAAGTATCTTATTCTTTCTTATAAGCGAAAAGGCTTTCGTTTTTTCGACAATTACATTAATAATTTCTTCGTCCATAAAAAGTTCAAAGATATCAATAGCATGGCTCTCCGAAGATAAGGTAAGAGGCTTAGGATAACTTATATCTGAAAACTTATCTTTGTAAACTATAGTTTTCAAGGTTATGTTTTCCTCTGTACCACGTTTCCACTTTTGGGGAATTCTAAACCTCACTTGTGTAGGAGCTTCCGATGTGATTGGAAGCGCGTCTGCGCTGCTGTCTCTATAAAATATCATTTCTCCACTCGACATACTACTTCCCAGTCGATTCGCGTCTTAATTCTCCTCATCTCCCGACTCTTCATCTGTTAAGTTTCCATCTTCTGGAGGAGTTATAAAAATTGCATCTGGAACATCATCGTCTTGAGTCAAATTTTCCAGAAACTCCAAAATTTCTCCAACAGTTAGACATTTATTCCTACATAAAAAAAATATATCAAACACTTGCATATCCCATTGAAGCCATTATTCAGCTTGATATAATAATATGGTAAATATGCTTTTCTGATCACGTTTTTATTTTATCACACTTATGTTTATGTAGTTACAATAACCCTGATGTCAAATATCAGATTTTATTAATTTTTTGTACTTACCATTCCATTTTATAAAATCACTTTACTTTTTTTTCTTTAAAATTTATTTTCACAATCTATAGTCACAAAAAACCAACTTTTTCACACACCGAAAACTTTAACGTAACACGAAATACAAAGCCTACTATTTGGAATGTGTAGCAGCACTTTTCAAATGCAATTTCTTGATAAATTCAAAAATTTCAAATTCGGAAAGGCTTACTCCCTTTTTTGTTGCGTTAACGCAGCAGTGGGCATAAATGCGTTAATTCCCAACTCGGAGTCATTTCCACTATCTGATCATAATTTATATATTATAGTTACTCGAGACACAATCGTCTTCCAGCATAATTAATGTCGGTAACGCAGCTTGCAGTTTGTCATAACCAGGGTTCTGGCGTCCGCAATCCTCACTTGTTCCTTAAACCTGAGATTCGTTCTTCCCTTACGTTTCGAAGTGATAAGCTAGGGTTCGAAGAACCTCTTAGCTGGAGTTCTGCCCAATCGTTCGATGTGGGAGGGAGTTTTAAATCCAATAAAATAAGTCATAGCCCACATGAAGTTATTGTGGCATCCACATGAATCCACTTCGTAGGCTTAGAAGAATTGACTTATTGCTATTGTTGCTGGCAATACTGGATTTCACACCTCACTTCTAGAAACCAGATGGAAATTGCTGACAATTTTTCCGATCTGTCCAGTCCGGAATCTGAAATGTTTGAATATGTCTTGACCGTATTTATATAATTTACAGATTTCTTGAACTTAGGCATTGCAACCAAACCCGCAAACCCAACACCTGATATCTATTTAGAAGGAACCTCACCATGCAGTGAGAATATAGCACATAGGGTCAGTGTGGAGTAGTTTAGATGACGTGAAAACTGCGCTGCATTTTAGTGCCTACTTTAACATACGCGTCACTCTTTAGAAAATACATATATGGGAAATATAAAGTAAAAACGACAGCTACGGGAATGGAAATATTAAGAATGGAAGCGGGTTTAACATAATCTATAGGGGAAAAAGTTCAGACTGAGCAAATAACCAGGTTTTTCGAAAGAAATAGAGGCTTAAGTTTTCAACTAATAAGGAGCGTAAACATGCTGACCTAAGGCATTATCTAGCCCTTAAATTTGTAGACGCAGTTCACAATTGACATTGGATGAAGGTCTCTCCAGAACTGAACTCCATGAGTATGCGAGTGTGCGTGTACATAATTACATGATTACAATATGCAGGAGTAATGGCGTAGCTACCGGGGGTGTTACAGGTCGCAATCACCGAGGCCCACAAGCTCAGGGCGCCCCAAACTCGAGGGTAGTTTAATTCCCAAATCGACAATAAATCAGTCTTCTTTTAAAATTAATTCAAAATTCAAGTGAAGGGTTGGTTCTTGTCACAGCATGTTTGCGGACAACGTGGCACTTCATTTCACGGATCTCGGTCGCAGGTCGTCCCGTTATCACAGTCTGATGTGCATTATGGACCACGAAGGATAATCGAATGATATCGGCTCCTTCTCTTTATGCATTCTTTCTTTGCGCCGTGTGAAGTTGTTTTTCTTTTATTCCAGGGAGAAGGATATTCTCCCTGCAACAGGCCATAGGGTTGCTCTGATGTTTGACTTGTGCCAACTTGGATATTGTTTGTTTGCTGGGGATATTTAAATAAAAAAAAACGAAAGTTTGATTTAACAAAAGACAATTTAATTTCAAGGTGTATCACCTCGAAGTGAACTTCAATTATTCTCAAAATATATATATGTACATATTTATATACATACATATGTATATAGGAATTAGGAAACTAATAGATTTGCGAAGGCGATCCTGAGAGCGGATATATGTACATACAACGGACACTAATTACTGTGTAACCTTAATATAACGATTTAACGAATTCTTCGAAATCCCCTAGTAAGAGCTAATGCAAAATATTACGAATACATTTGTCAAAAACCTTTTTATAACGAATTTTCAATCTTTGCAAAATATAAAGTGAAATTATCATTTACCTCTATTTAACGAATTGTATACTTATAACCTTTACATAACGAATCCTATAAATTATACACACTCAATTTCACAATAATTCATGTCTCGACCAGTGTGTCGTAAGATAATCATTGTTATTTAATCTTTAGTGATATTAGTGAAAATTGTTCGTTATAATCGGATAAGCAGATTAGTAATTACATACATATGTAAAGTTCAGATTATTAAACTTTTTTTTACCTCGTTTAAACGAATCTTAGATTAACCTAACTTCTATATAACGAACCTCATAGTAACGAATTACTTGGTATAACGATTTAGTTTACTCGAAATTGATTTATTAAACTGAGGCTATTATTTCATTTCATGTGCAGTGTGTGGTGAGATTTGTAAATTTGGCAATTTGATGTGTATCGTGTTTGTTTAATTACGGTGTTTTTTCCTGGGTTCAATTCCTGGCCATGGTAGCAGCTTTTATTTTAAAATCGTTATCGCCCTTTCGGCGGACAATGGCAAACACCTGAAAGTAATTCTGACTATGAGAGAGCTTCTCAGGAGAGACGTTCGGATTCGGAAAAAAGCAGTAGGCCCCGCTCAGAAATGTAAAAAATTAAACCTGAGCAAAACAAATGAGTGCGAGAAGCTAGACCCCTGGCCCACACCGGACTGTAGCGCTATTTATATTTATTATTTATTTTTATATTTTATTTCCGAGAATGTCCTAAAATTAATTTACTTGAAGTACATTTAAAAGAGCACTTTACAGCATTTTCTAACTTTTTATCACATATCCCTGACATACGACGCATATTGATAATAATTATATAGCATATGTACATATATGCAAATCTCTTTTGAGTTGGGTGAGGGGGCCCCGAAAAAATGTTTCCACCTGGGCCCCACAAGATGAAGCTACGACACTGTGCCTTACAAATGCTCTCCGAGGTCTATACACAATCAGCGGCATACTCACTTTCCCCTCGCGTTTTTTCTTAGCGCTGAAACGAGGTAAGCATAAAAGACATTGCCTACTAAAACGCTTGCTATGAATAAGTGAATCTGTTCTATCTGATTAATGCTTGCACCAGGCTTCAGATAAGTACTAGACACTAGTATTCTGGATGATGGTATTATAAGCACTTTATCACTGAATTGATTTCCAGGCAAGACTTAAAACTCTTACTAAAATGAATGGCCTATGTTTCAACATATGTAATTAAGTTTTATTAATAAATTTCGAAAAGAAAGTGTACCAGTTACCGGTTCATAAGTTGAAATTCGTCGCTTACTTCATTATGTAAAAAACCTATTATAACCATAGTCTCCACATGGAAATCTAAAACTAAGGACATGGGCAAAATTACAAAGCCAACACTAAAAGAATATAATCCGAAACAATCCAGTTACACCTTGGAGGATGCAAATTTGCTCTTGAGAAGAAAAAGACTAAGACACCCTGCAGTTGATCTGAATTGCTTTCAATCTTAAAATATGGGGGTTGAGAAAATAACTTACGAATGGGGGTATGTACTGAATTTGTTCCATGGGCTCTATTATTTCCATTGACTAAGCCATGTCCGTTGACTAAGCTCTGGTGACGTTTCTAAGTTATTCAATATACTGCACTCCCCAAAATAAGTATTCAATACCATTTTTCTTATTAACGCATTCTTCGAATTATTTTCTATGTCCAGCATTTTTTTTTTTTTTTTAATTTAAGATCATATGAAACCCTTTCCTGCGTCACATAATACGCATTTATCACAATGTACAGTTATCGTTTTCACTCATATTTAAAAGAGGGTAAGAAAATCATAATATTCAAATGGAAAGATGTACGCATGTCCCTGATTCCCAGTCTTACGTATAACGTGTTTCATCTATGTTAAGTAGACTACACTGATAATTATCAGCATTGAGTTCAGTCAGGATACTAAAAAGGAAAAATTTACATAGTAAGTTATTTATGCGTACAGTTGTAAAATGGTTCAATGTTGCTGTACTAGTTTCTGCCAGAAATTATAAATGAAATGGTTTAGTCAATGACCCCGACTAATGCAAAACTATGAATAAGTTCAATGAACAGATTTGGTTTTACGCATCAAATGAGATGTAAGCACGAACAAATTTTGAATAAGGGTTTTCTACTTATGACTTAGCACTTTCAAAGTATGAAAAAAGCATAACGACGTTGATAGGAAGTTTATCTTCTTCTTCCTTCCGTTGCCTTTGAATTATAAATTGTGACAAACCTCATTGAAAAAGTCATATACATATAGTCTTAAACTTAAACCTAGAAAATTATCTAGGATACGGCAGGAGTCGATCTTGTCTATAAACCTTCAAAATGATACATACAAATGTCGATTAGCTCTTTTCTTAGGAAAATCAATTTAGCAAAAAAATAAACAATTCCCCGTATCACAATTTCAAGCTGACTACATGTAAAAAACAACAAAGGAAATCTGATACCCCAATCAGCTGTACATACTCGTAAGTTAAGTAAAAACATGTCAATGAATGTTTTAATTTCATATCCGCTTAAACAGTTTGAACTTTTAATTAAGCAAATCATGATCGGTCGTTCTTAGGGTTCGAGCTCTATACTCTTAGAGCTATTGTACATTCATATGTATATTCATTTTTCTTAAAACAAATGATTCAATTAAAGCGTTGAGTCACCATTAGCGTCGGCATCATGCTGACGAATGTTTCCTTATTGTTCCCTCATTCGTGTATCAGCCCTATAAACTTATAACGCAACAAGTATCGACCGCTTTGTTTGTCGTATCGTGAGAGGCAACGACAAAAAAGCAAACCATTGCGACGACGTCGACAAGGTACCAGATGCTATTGTTTTTGTGGTACAAGTGTCAGGCACATGGGGTAGTCAGAATTACCAGGCCAACCGGGCTGAACCCCCCACACCAAGGCATTGTAGATGCTTCATTCTTATTAAGTGGTTAATTTCATTCAGCGGCTGTGATAAATTGCTAATTTGGTTATTAGGCCAGCAAAGGTTAGATTTGTTATATTAGGGGCTGTACAAAAAGGGTAAGTGGTAATAAAAATGATTAAGAACTTGAAACGACAACGACAGTAGTATTTCTGTTGTATTTATAGAGAATCTTTTAAAATCTAAAAGAGTTAACTGTGTAAATCAGTGAGACGTAGGTTAGATATTTTTCATTAACTCCAAGGTAATTGCTCCGATGATATATGATGTTAAAAAAAATACCGGGAAACGCATAATTTTCATACATTCATCAACATTTCGCCGGCTTCAAGGTAGGTCCCATTTGATGTAATCGCATATGCCCGCGTTTTTTTTTTAAATTTTCGAATCTCTTTTTATAGCCGTCTTCCGGTATGTCCTTTAGCTTTTTCCACTAATTTTGTGGAAACTGTGGAGCCAAATCTGGTGATCTATGGTATTTATTATGTTGTATTTATTGTTCTTCCACAAATCTACGCTGACTTCCTCCTTACGCAAACGCTTTAATATAGCCAAATAGTACTTTTTATTGACCGTCTATCTTTCTGTAATGCTTTCATGACTCACGAAACCACGAATATCGAAGAAAACAGTAAACACTTGACTTTTAAGCGGCTTTGACGAATTTCATGTCTGGACTTGATGAGCACCGCTCAAAAATCCTAATGGAATTTGTCGAATTATACTATGCTTTTGTGGGTTTTGCCGTGTGTTTTAGGTCATAATCCTGCTGAACATGCACGGCAACATACCAACCAACGCATTGTTTTTGTTGGCCAAAATTCCATTGATTCAATAGAGCGATCCAACACAAGCCAAGAAAAGGACCCTAGGAATTTATTGAACCTCGGACATACAATTTTCTACCGTCAAAACCCATGCGGTTTATTTAAGTGTTGTCACTCCAAACAATGAATCTCCATTGATTTGTTAAACAAGTCCCGCGCTTTATGCTGCTTTAATGTCAAAAGAACCTTTTTGCCTTGCAATCCGGCCATTAAGTAAATATTCAATCAATTAATATCTTATTTTCGTCTATGTTAATTGAATACCGAATTCTTCGAGCTTTTTCTTGGTTCTCTCTTCAGCGCTATTTTCTTACCCATACGTTGTTTTTCGTTTTTTTAGGGCGTCTGTGGTCGTTGGCACGGAAATACTTGATTGCATTCACAAACATCGTTGTCGATCAAGCATCCTGCACACCTTAATGATTTCTACTTCTTCTATTTTATATTTTTCTAAAGTTTAATGTAAGTTTTTTTCTTGGTTTTCATTTTCCCTTGTAGCAAAAATTAGTATTTTTTACATAATTTTTTATGGAGTCTTAGCCGCACTGGTTGCTATTTGCATGTGGGCATTCTTTCAAACATTGGATCCTCGCGAACCCAAATGGAAACTCGATGAATCAATAATTGGAACAAATCCAGGTAATTCATTAAAGTTACATATTTTAATGTATTCAAAATATTTTTCTTGTATTTAAAGGCCTCGGTTATAGACCACTACCAGTGGACAATGTGGAAAGTACCCTTATCTGGTATAAAGGAACTCAGTATGAAAACTATAAACATTGGACGGATTCATTGGATGCTTTCTTAGCCGGTAATTTGCAAAATATGTTAATTTTAAATCAAACTGATTTTATAAATGTTTCCGACTTACTTACAAAAATATCATTATCATTATGATACACTTGCCACAACAAATTCATGATTGCAAGTCACCTCTTTGTAATGGAATAACGCATCGTGCAAACATTAAAGTAACCGATTCGGTTTGTTCTTATTTGCAGTTTACAAGATTCCCGGCTTAACTCCCGGACGAGGTCAAAATATTTTCAACTGTGATTATAATCGCCCGCCACCACGTGGACAAGTATGCGATGTCGATATTAAAAGTTGGGATCCTTGCACTAAAGAAAACCACTACAGCTTCCATAAGAGCGCACCTTGTGTTTTCCTAAAGCTCAATAAAATCTTTGGTTGGATTCCAGATTTTTATAATGATACACATCAATTGCCCGAAACGATGCCAGTAAGTTTGGTAACGTACATTTCTGAAGTAGAAAAGAAAGAACCAAAAAAAGTATGTATTTTGCGAAATATGAAACAAATTTAAGCATTTAAGCATATATTACTGTTTTTAGATGAATACTATATGGGTGTCGTGTGAAGGTGAGAATCCAGCTGATCAAGAAAATATTGGTCCCGTTGAGTACTTACCACTTCGAGGCTTTCCGGGATATTTCTATCCTTACATGAATTCTGAAGGATATCTTAGTCCGTTAGTGGCTGTTCATTTTCAGCGACCTAAACGTAAGTACAGATTTAAGGAAAGGTAACATCACTGAGATAACTAAATAGAAAAGAAAGAATAAATAGAAATATGAATGTTGTGAGAGGACATCACTCGTTAACTTATGAAAGAAAAGCTGTAACAACTAACTGTCCTAGCACACTTTAAAATCTTACTCACGTTGAGGTACATTCGCCTAAATCACATATTAAACATGCGCCTCTACATCATGATAAACATGTCCACATAAAGAAAAACATTTGTAACGACAACGGACTGGAATTTTGTCAATGCCAATTTTGAATATGGGCTATTTCGAGAGAAATGCATATTTTCAACATAATTTACCAAATATTTTTAACTTATATACTTAGATGTAAATTCTGCTTCAATATATAGTTACGAGAGATCCCAAATCACTTGTGCAAGCCACTTAAAATGATCTTCCTGTGCCCTATTTCTCAGGTGTATTCAAAAAGTCTACAGGCTGGCAATTTAAATTCATATTCTGGGTCGCTCTTCTGTACCAAATCTAATTTTCTTCATTCGACTATTCATTCGAATATTCAAACAGTTGCAGAGTATTTTGAAAGATGTCATCTAGTGTGTTGAATTGAGTTGAGTTTTAAAAATTCACAAAGTTTATGCCATAAAATAATCTCCATTTACATCTATCGTTTTTTTCCAACACTATTTAAAGCAAATATGCCACTTTTAAATAAGTTCTTATCCCTTTGACGTGAAAATATATACAAAATCCTGTTTTATGGTATTTGGGTTTAAACTGCCTATTTTGAAGGTGATAGCTTAAACTTATTAAAAGGTGATAGAGTCAGTAGGGGTCAAGTCGGGTTAGTAACATATTGTGCATTATCATATAAAAGGATGGGATAATGCCTATTTACCTGTGGGGACTGCTTTTTGCACAATTTTGTATGCGTTATGTCGATTTTTTTGCAGCATGACTCTGCTGCTATGTTTCAGCGCGTAAGAGAGGAAATAAAACACAACTCACTCGCCTACGATATTTTCACCATTTCCACTTTGTTACGTCCAGCTATTCTCTCTTTTTATTATCGTACGCGATCCACTTTTCATCACAAATGACGAGTCACTCTCATACCCTCATAGCGAGTAGAAAAAGAAGTGCAACTTTGAAGCATCAATAAACGTACTAAAATTTTTGCGATTGCGACACACCGAAGAAAACAAGGAGATTGAATCGCATAAAATTGAAAATGAGCAGAAAAAATATCGATGGACAACGATATTTGTAAAAGAGGGCGTGCAGTCGGACTGGATCACATACCCTCCGTCCACTACCACTTGAGCCACAGTCACCTACCGCCGTGGTGGCGCTATCATAAACAATGAATTGTGTAAAATCTCTAGAATATAACGTGTTACCAATCAATCATACTAAAACCAAACCTCTGCATTACGGTTTTTCCGACCCCGCAACCCAACTCCTGATATCTACATACATATTTAGAAGGGGTCGTCGCAACAAAGTGCGAACAATTTAAATACTCAGGCTCTGTCGTTAACCATCAAGGAAAATACAATGACGATGTCGCACATAGATTCAGTCTAGGGCAGCTTAAATTGTACGAGAACTCTTTTGTACGTTGTGTTACAAAAATGGCACCTAAACTTACGACAGTCCAGTTCGTCCAGCTTTAACATGTGCATCGCAGTGTTGATGTATGAGAATAATGAAGGAAAAATGACAGCAACTGAAATGAAAATGTAACGAACACCAGCCGATGTAACAAAATGTGATCTAATAAAAATAGGCGCATTCGCGAAAGTTTTCATCAATAGTGGACAAACTTCAGGCTAAGCAAATCAGCTTTTCCCATGTCCAATGAAAGTTATCTGAAAATCCGGTCCAAATAGAAATAGAGACTTAAGTTCCAGCCGTAATTCAAAGAGATCAGAATGAAAATAATTTGATCGTTCAAATGAAAGAACATCAGCAAATTCTTGGCCTCAGTAACGAGGTGATCCAATTTAGTCAACTCCACAAGCAACGGAACTGTAATGCAGATACCTGTTAGAAATATATAGCATTAGGAGTTATTATATGCGTTACACATTTCAACGGTTAAATGCAAAAAGGGGTCCACATCAAGTCCTCATGATCAAAGATATTGCAACTATTATAATAACCATCGTAGAATGTTTGCTGACATTTAGAAATGTGCTTGTAGTTTTTTTTATCTTCCGGATCACCGATGAGGACTTATAGTTACTCCTGAAACCTTGGACCTTGCAGCAAGACAATGCGCAGTCGTAGCTAGGTTTTCTTCAACAGCTGCCGCAAGTTCTTCATTATCAACATCCTTCTCTGGTTCTACTTTTGACTTAATTTCAGGCGAAAAATATCTTTACCGTAAACGAGTTTTGAAATTTCGCATTTTTTCGGAGTATTTGATTTCAATAATTATCCACAAGCTCAATCCCCAACTATAAATTTATGAATGATCAGTATATCGGAAATTTCTTATAACTACCTAATAGATTTAGAGCGCATATATGTAGTTCACTCAACAAAAATGCAGATATGTATTATACTTGTCAATAAAATACTTTTTTGAAATGAATGAAAAATTGCGTGTTTTTCAAAGATCAGAATTTAACTTACTTTTAAAATCTTAATTAAAACAAATAATATAAGAAAAACACAAAAAGATATTTATTACTCAGTAATTTTAGTACTAATTTCGATTTCTTTTTAGGGGGAATCATCATCAACGTTGAATGCAAGGCCTGGGCCAAAAACATCCATCACGACCGCAAAGAGAGAATAGGATCCGTACATTTTGAGTTGTTGATTGATTAACAACGACATTATCTAGACCTGAGCTGTATCATTGTAAAAGTTTCTTTCTTTACATTTGTATGTGTTTTTAGAAACCTCTTTAGAAATTTTTTCCTGCCTCTACATTGTTTGTCTGTCCAATGCTGCTTTCATTCTAAATGTCACAAGGAGACAATTTTTCCTCTTATGAACGAAGCAAGCACTGAAATAATGCTAAATTTATTTTATTTATTTTTCATCATCTTTATGTGTGCACATTACAAAAAAAAAGTTTTTTTTTTTTTTAATTTAAATATATTTAAAAGATTTATTATGTTGCTCTTATAGAAAAAAGAAAACAAAACAAAGAAACAAACTAAAATATCGACAAACGTAATTCTGAATCTCGAAAACAAATTATCGACTTTTATTCTAATATTTTTTTTAATGAAAAAACAAAACAAAATATTTATTGCATTGCTTATTAGTGTATTATAATTTAACTGCCATTAACTTGAACCAAAATAAAAAACAAAAGAATTACAAAAAAAAACAAGAAAATTGAAGACTTTGCGACCTAAAAATGAAAGAAAATAGTTTTTGTTCTATGCGGTTTTAAGTATCTTTCAGAAATAGATGCAAATATATACATAAGTAAATTAGATAATTCCCTAAAAACAATACTACATACAATAATAAGAAAAGAAGTATTTCTTAGCACTTTACTTCCCGAACGTGAAAAAACGATTTTATTTTAATTAACAAATAAAAATATGAAAAAAAAAACAAACAATTACGAGTATATTAGTGACAACAGATCCAAATTGTGTCTTTTTAGTTGATAATAAGAAAAACATTCAAATACACTAAAGAAGTTAAATTATTAAGTCAGATTTAAAACATTTAATAAAAGTGTACAAAAATCGAAAACCTTACTGTATTTATTATTTATTATTTTGCATGTATATTTAAACATTTAAAGTACAGATATAATGATGGGCTTGTCCACTTACGTCGATGGCGATTGCGTAAATCCCGATGGGTGAATAAAACAAAATATATTTAAGAAATTTAAAAATAGGAAGAAACCATGAATCATTAGATACATAAGTAAATGCAGGTTTGGGCTTGTAAACAGATGTGTGGTATACACTTAAAAATATGTGTTCATTGGATATATATAAATAATGTACTTATGAATATTCGCCGTAGCTCGTTGATGTTGCTAGGCAAGAGAACATACATATGTATAAACAAATTTTTGAAAGCTTTATGATAATGAGAATACATTTGCATATACATAACTATGTATACTACCGGATAGAAACCATTTAAAATCATTTTACGTGTCAAGTAAATTGTTTCAAAGAAACTTTTTGCTAAATATCCGAACTAGAATTTATAATTTAGAATTCCTTTACTTACCCTGTTAAATGTTGTGCAATATGTGTAGACCCGCCATAAAAAAGTCATCGAGTAAACCTGAAGTATGTTATAACAATTCCAGATAAGCCAATTTTCAAGAAACAGATCCAACATTTGGTTACATAAAAATACATTGGGTTTCAAAAGAAAATTAAGGACACTACGTTTACAAGAATTTAACTTATATTACTAACTTTTTTAAATTTTGGCAAACCTGGGATTGATTTAAGAGCATCGTAAACAGAAAAGTAATCGGGGATCTAGCTCCCTTTCCTGAGGTAAAAATACATTCGCTTAGGAATATTTATTTATTTACTGCTTTCATTACTTTAATAAAATTATAACAAATTTGTTGAACAATTGCTTCATATATATTTATACAACACCTACCCTGTGTCCAAGTTTAGCAGTATAATCCTTTAAGAGCATATTCCCGAAGTTCTGAGGAACAAGAAATTGTAAGGTAGGGGGGAGGTGGGGGTCTATTCTCACTCCATTTCAAGTTACAACCCATCAAAGTGGGTGACGTCCAATTTAGAGGTGTAACCACTTTAAACGCTATAATTTCTAAACTATTACAGATACAAAAATAGTTTTGGACATTTTGGGAATATAATTTAGTAGTTCATACAAGGGATAAATACTTTGGGTACATCTGTGTAGCAACAAAAAAGTTGTGGCTCGTTAAACTCAAAATTATGAAAATTTGCTGTTCCTTTTTTTAACTTAAAACGCATTTTTCTTAAAATTTTTACTTAATAAATTTTCTGAAATTTTATGAAGTTTTTATCCTTGCAAAATTTTCTAAAAATTATGTCTACAAACTTTTTTACGTACGATCAACAGATTTTGTAGTAAAAGCACATATGCTATAGTTTACATAGACATTACACGCCGAAGGAAAAAATCTAACCAGTTTTTAATTGCCTGTTTTTACTTCGAACTTCAAGTTCTGAGCAATTTGTATGATCAAAATGTATTATAAAACCGAAATCAATTCTTGGGATCTTATCTTCATATATAAAACAACCACAGTTCACGGAGCTTTAATTTTCGATAGCAATGTGTGACAAGAGATTATCTGGAGTTTCTTGTTCTGTTTGTAGGAAAACTAAAAGGAATCACCCTGACTTGAAAATTTGGTTTTAAAAATGATGGCAAATACTTTGTTTGTGCAGATCATTTTTGTCCCGAGTTTGTAGGAAAAAAATATCTTAAGGCGGATGCTGTTCCTTCCTTAAATTTAAATTCTGATTTGGATTCAAATTTGAATTTAGAAGATCTGAAGTCTCCTTTAACTATATGAAGAAGAACGTCGAGCAGTTGCAACATTTCGTGTGCAAGGTGCGATCAGTGATTGGAAAGATGTGCAAAAGGGAGAAAAAAAATGCAACTTTCAAAAAATATTGTTAAGTTACAAACTTAAATTAAGAAATTTAAAAATAAAACATTATAAAATATCATAAATTTTTTTAATAAAAATAACATATCTACGACGTCTCAAAGGCTCAGTATTTCAGACCATTCAAAAACATTTTGTAAAATGCTTCTGAAAGAATCAAACACTACAAAATACAACAGCCACGAAAAAGAACTTTTCCAAAATATTTATTATAGATCACAAAGCGCCTATAAATTTTTGAGAGATAGACTTGGCTTTAAACTTCCTCACATTTCCTCTTTCTGTAGATGGATTACAACCAGGATATTAAAACAATGCTCATTCGTATCTTAAGTCATTTTTTAAACCAGCGAGAACGTTGTGTTCTCCTCATATTTGATAAAATTAGGATTCGTAAAAACCTCACATATAATATAAAAAAGTATTTAATAGATGGTTTCGAAAACCTTGGTGTAGAAAGAAGTAGATAGTTTGCTAATGAAATATGTGTTTTCATGCTAAATGGATTGTTTGGTGTAAATGGGGATAACCTAAGCGAAATTATAAAAACAATTTGAAAATCTGTCAAGAACTTGGTCTAAAGCTATGTGCTATGGTTTGCGACCAAGGGGCCAATAATAGAAAATCTTAAAAAATGTTAGGTGTTTCTGAAGGGAACCCATTTATAATTTTTAATGATGAAAAAATATTTTGTTTTTATGATTTCCGTCATTTGTTAAAATCACTTCATAACGTTCTATTGAATCGAACATTCTCTCGTCAAATCTTATTAATTTCTCTCCTTTCAGTGACTGTGATGATGATGATGATGATGTAGAATTTTTAAACGTAGACTTATCCCCAACTCAAACTAATATTCCAAAAACTTCTTCATTGCTTAAGGATCGTAAGAAAATTGTATGCGATGAAACTCTGTACGAAAAAGTCATTTGTGATATGGAAATCGAAACTAAAATCACATTAGAAACAACAGCAATGCGATATTTTACCGGATATCTTGCTTTTAAAATGCTTTTAAGGAACAAATGTTTAAATTGTTTCAAACTATTTTTAAAAAACTGATGAAAAAATAACATGTCCTTCGGAATTTTTCATCTTTGCAAAAAATTATTCTCAAAGAAGTGACTTTGGAAGTCAGAAGGCACCAACTAATGAAATTTTTAACGTTTGTAAAGTTCACTTCAAAGTATTTAATAGAATTTTCAGAGAAAGTCCACAAGAAAGAAATATAAGACAGACAATGACCTTGGAATGCATAAGGATAACAAATACTAGAGATCCGAAATGATTTGATGAAAAAAGTCATTGCTATGAGCATCGCAAGGACCTTCTACTCGTATACTTTGCTCTCCTCGTTCTATTACGGAAGCATTGCTCGTGGAAGATAGAAAAAACCATATCATCCAAAAATCAAAAAATTTAAATTTTATCTGGAAAAAAACGTAAAACAACTATTCAACTTTACAAACCCTATTGGATACCACGCTCAATCCAGAACACTCATCACTTTTCCCTTTACTTAAAAAACACAATATAGCACTTAATCAAATTTAAAACTAACTATTCAATGTAAATGCCATATGGGCTTGGTTCCCCGGCACTGTCATGTATTTTGGACAATGTAAATTAATTTGCATTGTACCTGTGAAAAATAAAAATAAAAATAAAACTATTCAATAAACACAACATTAAAGAGAGCGTATTCTGCTTTGACCTTCCTACGGTTCTCAAATATAATGTTTATTATCAGTCAAATTTGATTTAAAAAAATTACGTTGCGAAAAACGGAAAACTTCTATCTAACAAACAGAACACGCAATTTGATAATACAAAACAATTAAGAATAACATCGTGTCTGAGTATGATTCACTCTAGTTCGATCGAACTGGGACGTACGGGTACGTCCCATTGAATGGAAAAATGGTTAGATTTTTTCCTTCGGTGTGCAATATCTATGTAACCTATAGCATCTGTGGTACATTACATAACTCTAAGTTCGAGTGTTAGAGCATGATATCAGTTTAACAATGAATTTATAGATTTCTTATGTAAAGCGTATGTCACACAAACAAATCAGCCAAGTTATCTTTTTAATAAGTTATGCTTCAGTGTCTCGACCAGATCCTGTCATCTCATTCATCCGCGTAATTTTAGAGCAATAGTTTTGTGGAATTTTTTGCCACGGCTTGGCCAAGCGACCGGTGGTACCATCATTTTCGAACTGAGCTAAAGTCGTTTCTCCATAGCAATAACATTGACTAATATCTACTAGTTTATATATATACAGTATATGTATTTAATATTTATATCGGGGTTTTCAATAAAGACATAGCAAATTTATATTTAAATAAAACAGAATAATTGAGGTATCGGGCTGAAATTTCTTCCAGGTGTTGTACACATATTACGTCTAAGTACGGAATTCGATGGCAATTTCGCGCTCAAATTATTCCTGAGCTCCTCTAACGTTGTTGACCTGTTGGCATAAGCCAACGACTTAACGTAACAACATAAAAAGAAATCCAACGGCATTCACTCGCATGAGCGAGGTGGCCATCCTCGAGATTAAACGATTACCGAAATTCCCCTTCAATAGGTCAATTGTTTAAGCAGCTGTGCGGCATGTGGCACCATTATGCTGGAACCACATATCACCAATGTCAAGTCCTTCCAATTCTGGTCAATAATAGTCTTCTATTATGGCACAATAGCGAACTCCATTGACCGTCGGTAAGTAGGTAGGTAGACAAAAGTGACTGTTGGAAATACCAACCCACTTAGGTCTATTGGCCCATTGTGATGCCACGTGAATCTATGGTCCTCTTACTAATGGAAAAAGTTTGAGCCTATGATGAAGCGTAGGAGACTGTTTACGTCTATATTTTTTTTAGATCGTTTAGGTCGTTGTAGAAGAAAGCTTCTGGTAGAGAGCTGGACATGTAGAGAGTAGGTGGAGGATTGCCTGCTCCTCTTGCTCGTCCATGTAGCTTCTACAGAAATCATTTGTAAAAGCGCCAAGCCTTCTTGCGTACTTGCCTATGAGGCAGTATCCAGCGCTAAGATGTTTTCCATTTAGAAGGATCAGACACTTAGAGAGATTCAGATCCGTTTGGTCGCTAGACATGTTTGTCCAACAATCCACCTAAGGCCTGTTCTTTTATTGGCATCCAGCTTTAATATTAGTTTGCACGTAGCGATTGGCATACCTATGCTAACCTTTTCCGGTAGAATAGGTAGAGTGGTTCCAATTTTGGCGAGTTCATCGGTCTGCAGTTCCCTGGAATGTCTCTGTGGCCCAGCACACAACAAAGGTAAATGCTTAACTGCTCTGTCATCTCCATGAGAGATGATCGGCATTCAAGGCCAGTTTTAGAATATAATGAGACCGAGTCCAGAGACTTGATAGCGGGCTGACTATCCGAAAAGATGCGGATATCCTTTGCAGATATCACGTTTTTCTTCGGCCAGGACAGAGCTTCAATGCCAAAATGTCCACCTAGAATACGCTACAGTGATTTGGAAGACGGAAAGAGAGGCTCAGATCTAGCTTGTCTGAGAAAACATCGCCACCAACTGCGCTATCGGTCTTAGATCCATCTGTCCTCCTTAGACACGACCTCGAGTTTTTCACCTGGCTAAATGTCTCCTAAATCACCTATGGCCTTAGTGAAGAGATCAAGAGTTCTCTGGTTGGCACACGCGATGAGCTTGACGTGGCCTTGGTGCCAGCCAGCGTCGCTTGTGATGGGAGGTAGTCCGACGTTTTCCCGCATGATGGCCAAGAAGTTGCTCGAAAGCTTCAGCTTGACCAGCTGCCACCGTTCAGGTGTTATAGAACCGTCGGTATAGTTTCTATCGATTACCGCGATCACTTTTGCGTTCTTTAGGACTTCACTGAAAGACCTCAGAGATGTGCTGTTGGATGGCCCAGGGGTTTTGGTACTATGAGTTTTGGGCCTCTTGGAAACCGACACGGTTTCCTCCATCGATCTCTGGCGCTTGGAGGAGTCTTTTGGAATTTTGGGAGCAGTAGAAGCAGTGGGTAATCCGTCTTTTAGGATGTTTTTAGCCCACTCAATCGTGCTCTTTACGTCCGGAATGGATTCGAAGGTTTTGATGATGCGTGAAGCATTTCGGCGTCTTACGTAGAGCGCCTTAGATGGAGCTTGCCGATGCGGCTGAGCTCCAAATTCCTCATTGGAGAGAGGAGTTTTGGTAGCAGTGACAAGTCCGTGGCCTGCCACAAACTTGCTGCTGCTATCTATACAGATAAGGCTAGCTAATCCGGAGGTCGCAAGGTATCCGGATACTCTGTTCGCGACTGATCTATTTTTGGAGATGCTGGGCCCTCAGCCAGGTTGATTTTCGTCGCGGGTCGTATGACAGCTTGATCCAGCCCAGGGGAAAAGGGGAGTGCTTGGGTGGAGGGCATCCTTTGGTTTCAGGACTCGTCTGGAGAATTTCTTCGAGATTCATTAACCCTACTCAGTCTCTACAACTCGACAAGTTCGATGCTCGCGGTAGAAGCCATTGACCATAACACGGCGATAATTTTCGTCCGGCATGAAATCTACACCACACGGTCACTTCAGAAGCATAAGTGGGTTTACTGCTCTCCAATAACGCATATTTTACTTACCGACAAAGAAATTAAGCCAAAAATGAGCTTCATCGCTAAAGATGATTTTTCGATGAAATTCATTTCTTCAAACTTCTGCAGAGCCCAATCGGAGAAGCTTCGGCGCTTCAAATTCCCCACAATATGGACTGAGAGATTCCCACTTCCTATGAAAGGCGTGGAATCGACTGATTTCGCTCATTCTAAACTGAAGCTCTTACGGCTGCGATATTTTCGGTACTTCGACTGGTGCGTTGTCTCACTGGCACAGGAACATTCAGTAGTGAATATGTTAACTTGAATTTACCCATGAATGTGACAATCAATATGACCGAAAATTGAAGTAAGCGCTCTTAAAGTGGCGACCACCGACTCGTTTGTGAACTTTGACATGATAAAAATGTGAATATTGGCTGACGTTTTGACATTAACAGATTATAAAAAAAGTTTAAAGGTTCGTTTGTATTTATATGCAAAATTGTTATGTGCCTTTTGAAAACCCATTTATATTATGTGGATGAATATTCCTTTTTCTCATTTATTCAATCTTTTTTTATTTCTCTTAAATTATTCATTCATTTAAATTATTTGTTTTATTTTTTTTTTGTTTATATATTATCATAATAATTACTTAATACTTTTTTTTCACGCAGGAGCACGTTTACACTTAAGCTTGAATTACACAAGTATATCTCACCTCAATTTTAAGCTACACTATTTTGTACGACATTTTTGTATCTCAATGTGTATGAATTATAAATACATAAATAAATTTTAAAAAAGAAAATAACACATTAAAATTAAATACATAAATACATCTTCATCGAGTTGGCCCTGCATTCCCGTGTACTCCCTTGTATTCTTGTTAAAGAAGTAATTTTCTTTTTGAACCAATCTCCGGATATGAACTTTTGGAGTTTTTTCTAACCTAAAACTAACATACGGCATATTCGATCGGAATAACAACTTCAATAAGCTGCACAATATAAGTTCTCGAGGCTTTATTTATGACTGGTTAGTATCGTGTATCATTGTAGATAGACTCAGTGACAATTATATTATATTATATTCCTAGGCATACCCCAGGTTGCAGTTCTTGGTTCACTTTTGTTTTTAATTAATAATAATTAAATTTTAATAATTCTTAAAATCATCTTTTGGGTGTGGCCTATGAATCAGCTAGCAGTTTGAATTTAACCGCGGATATACATAAATCATGATTAATTACGAAACACCTATTTCTAGGAACATAAACTAATTGTAAGTAAAGAAACTAAATTAATGTGCAGCCGTAATATGCTAGAACATTTTCATATTGATAGCGCTTTGTATTTCTCGTCTTGCTCACGACTAGTAGTGTCTAATAGGTGTGGTCCACTAGACTTTGACAAATGGCTTGATGATGTTAGCGTTTGCAATGAAAATTATTTTAAAGCACTTTAAATATTGTCAAACACTTAATATTTATGGGTTATATGTAACTGACCAAATGTAATCGAACACATTTCGGCATTAAAGTTTTATTTGTGCTCCTCCGTCCGATATTAATAATATTACCTCAGAAAGCTTGTTTTCTAAAATTGATTCTTCATTCGGAATTACAGTAATGGATGCGCATTTGGAAGAGCTTATCTTAACAAACATCAACAACTGATTGACGATCAAAAGTGGTTAATCAGAAAAGTTGTTGATGACAACTGTTCCTTCTTTGAATCTACTTTGAAGTTTTCAAATTACTTTTTTCTATGAAGTGGATATTTGCAGAGCTGCATATGTACATAGCTCGCAACTTTTAGTTATTAATAATAGTTAGAAATTTGGAAGTTTAAAATATAAATTAGTAATTATCAATTGTTTTAAGTGCCATGATAGTACGAGTACTTACAGATTTATTAGTTTCCTTTTATGTGACGCCTGTTTTCTTGCAAATAAAACATTAGCGTACGCTTATCAAATATCATAAGGGGCAGTGAACAACTTTGAAATGTACGCACAAGAGAAAAATAGGGAGCAAAGCAGGGTATACCCGTTCAAGTTGGTTTTGAATGTTTGAGGGTTATACTCGTAATGAATATTAAATAAGGAAATAAGCAGGGCATTTCTTATGAGAATGCTATTGGTTGAGACCATTCAAGCAACTTGAATTTAAATTTCCAAATTGAAAATACAATGCAAACGAATATTTTTTTTCTATGGGATTCAGATTCTATATGTGCAGATTGATGTACCTAAATACGTATGTATTTTGCTAATATATTTGAACGAAATTTCTTGTTTAGATGACTTAAAATAAAAATAAACCTAAGCATTTTCTGCTTTTCATTTTGTGTTCAACATAGTACGAGTAGTTTGCTCTTGCTGGTGAAGCTAAATCATGTATCCACTCACGCACTCCCTCTTGTTTTTTATCAATAAAACAATTCTGTTGCAAAATTGTTTCTTTCAGAATAACAATTGATTCTCTCCGATTTGATTTTCAACTCTCTCTTTCAATAATACTCGTACGTATGCATATTTACCGAACTCGTTAATCAATTCCACGCTCATCCAAATAAATTCGGATATGAGTAAAATGAAATAAAAAATTAACAAAATCTCATCACGAAAATAACGGAAGCGCATTAAATAAAACATTTCGCCTTCAATGCGTGCCCATCAGTCGACTTCAATCAAATTTCAATCTTGACCGGAGACTTACTCGTAATTCTATTTACCTGCGGGCCTGAGACACTTCACTTTCACAGTGTTAAAGAGAAAAAAGAGAGCAGCAAATCCACCTAAACCTGACTTAAGCGAATTAAACTGCTTTTCATTTTTCATTTATTCTTTCAAGATTTTCTCTATTAACCTTCTCAGATAATGTATCTATAGAAGTACATATACGTACAAATGAAAGAGATACGTTTTTGTTTTTGTCATTGCATTGTAGTAGAAATGATATATACGAGTATATTAAAGTGGTCGGTTGCACTGAAATAAAATTCATTAGAATGCAGATGTGTATATGGAACATACCTATTTACCTTATGAATGTAGAGTTATAAGTATACCTTTAACTAATTGAACACTTATGTTATCAGTATTCTTTTGAAGGCGTTTCTTTCTGGTTGCAACCGGAAAAACCAGATTTGTCCATGAAATTTGAGGTGAAATTTGAATGCAACTTCGTTGGGACGTAACTGAAGCTTTTGGATTAATATTGTATTGGCGCGTCTAATTACAATCCCATTTTCAGGCTTTTTTAGTTTGTTATACATGCATATATGATACAATAGAAATAAAGTTTAAATTAACACCGATGGTTATTATATTTATTATAATTTTGAATAAAACCAGCTTTATTTGTGTTGGCAAGTGGAAATATCTAACTCTTGAAATTAATGCAACACTTGAAATCTAGTAATAACTACTTTAAATTAAGATTGAAATTAAGATTGCTTAGTTACTTGTTAACCTTATCTTATATTGAAAAGTTTGAAACTTAAAATTAACTTTAAATATTTTGAATTCGAGACAATTTTCTTGATATTCATACGTAATCATATGTTTGAGCACGAGTATGTTAAAAAAATCAAATCATTTCGCACAAGAGCTTCTACAAATCTACGAGTATATGAGGGGAATTGAAACTGATATCTAGCCTTAAAGTATTACTTAATCAAATTATTGACTTAATCAAACAAGAGTTGACACACATATACGAGTATGTAAAGACATTTATGTGCATTTTTATTCTTTTATTCATATAACATATTTCCCTCGGTTTGGGGATCACAGTACAATTCAATAGACCACTCAATTTTGGAAACTCCTTGAGTAATGCGGTTATTTTTACCTCGGCCTCTCCTTCGAAAATCGGCTTGAACTTGAGCTTCCATTGTCTTCGGACGAGATTGTAACTCTGTGCTGTTAATTTATCCACTATTTGTGATAAGGCCGGGTTTTGATGCATTTGCTGACATCCATAGCATATTTTTAAATGGATATCTGGAGTCGTAAAAATAGATATTCGGTCTTCATTCGAACTGATATTATTATGAAGAGCTATCATGTTGCTACTTACTATTGCGCTGTCGTCGGCGAAAAGTAAGGAAATGGTTTCGCAATCGACAACATAATTCCTCAAACGCAAATCTTACATCATTGAAAACCAAGGGACTATGAACACTGCCTTAGAATACTTCAGCTTTGGTTTCGGACTCACCAGCTATTACCGCTTAACAATCGAATGTTATTTTGACGTACGCCTTTTGTACTTTTTGACATCGAGATCAACGAAATAGAGATAAGTTACTGTTTCGTTTCAGATAAGCCTTATTAATATCCCGACAATTTCTACACTATTAGCGTTGCGTGATGTACTATTGTACTATAAAGTTGGCCGAACTACATAACTGACTTGAAAGTTTTTAACGAACAGATTTCTATTCAGGAGAGACTTTTGTATAGTAATCTCACAGCATCTCATACGCCTAATGCCGAAAATTATCCTATCATGAAGAGCATTCTTAGTGGAAGTTGGTTCCTGTTGGAAGTTGATTTTAACTGAAAAAATGGATGTCTTTCGAGCTAGGCTGGGATTCGAACATCGAACCCTGCGATTTGAAAGTCAGTCCACTACCACTTGAGCCACAGCACCCACTAGTTTGTGGGTTTGTTGCCTACTACTCGTATTTCTAACATTCATCTGAAATTGTTGAAGAAAAATATTCGTAATCATATTGATGATATTTTCTAAAAGCAGATTAGTTTCATCCTTCCCCATTATAAAGCTTGTGTCTAATGACTTGCCTGCCAATTACACAATGATTTGTGGCGATGAGATTAAATGGATGTCTAGAGTTAAACTACCTACGACGTTGTTAAACCCGATTATAAAGATTTTATAGTTTCTGACTACACCAAACTGCATCCATTTAAAACAGTTTTTAAAACACCAGTATATATATTTATATGTACTAGTCCCCACCTTAACAGTGCTGTGACTGTAAAGTTGTGATTGAAAAAGGGGAATAATCAATTAATCAATGTTATGGCTAAATGTCTTTAAATTTCGAAATTGACGACTGCCCTGTTCACCTTCGATTACATTATTATGTAAGTAGAAACTTTGAATTGTCATAACGTACTATTGTTATATCCCGAGTTAGATTTCGTTCATGATACTGGATTTAGTAATAAATTCGGCAAAATCTGGCATTCAACCTTACCTAGGAAGCGTATACATGCTTTTTTGTCATCATACGCTGTGTTTAGCAAAATGGATTTTAAAAATTAACTTGGTCTGCGACTGTGCTGAAACTATATTCAATGGCGAAGCTTCATTACTTTTTAAACAGTCTATTGAGACGTAACATATGTGCACAACGCATGATGAAACTATCGTCCAATGAACAACAAAACTTCCGAAAGAAGTACATGTTTCGTTAGGATTCGAAAAATTTGTAACCTTCACCGATGCTTAGGGATTGAAAAATCGATTGATCGTATCCGCTCAAATGCTGTACTGACGTGAAATCAAGATACTATTACAAAGAATACAAACTATGCAAATAAATTGGCTGTAAGTTGTCGGTTAAGGTGTGAGGCTATAATTAGGAATGGAGGAGACTGGACACCTCCATAAGGGCTTTGCAAAACAGAAATGTTTCCCTAAGTCAAACGATCGTTTTCTTTTAGACCACATACACATGTTTGTCAAGCACACTGTACCCATATTGTCTTAAGCCATTCTCATAGTGGTAAGGTGTTTTTTTTTTACTTTACAGTGTTCCGTAAGAAACCCATTTGTCGTGTATGTATAGTATATGCCTTCTGGATAGATGTACCAATAGAAGTTTTTTTTTTTGTTCCCAGCTTCTGTCCAGTAATAGAATGCCTTATTTTTATACCATTCGTATGGACCTAATCCTTTCTTGACTATTTCAGCTGATTTCATTGCCGCCATTGTCAGTGTTCTGATACCCTGATTAAGTAAACTCTATTGGTGTTGCCTAGTCTTGTAAGCAATTTAATATATTTGTAGGCTATTTTTAAGGTTATCTCAAAGGGTTATTGCTGCGGAAGTCCTGTAAACGTTCTCGTTAGTAACAAACATGCTTACTTGTATGTTTTTTTCTGACACAGAGCTCTATTGCATGTATCCCAGCTTGAAATTCGGATATGCCCTATAGACTACCCCAAATCCTTCTCGTGTTCTAAATCCATTCCAATACCACACTAGTGAATTCTTGACAGATGATTAGTTTGTTCTGTTCCCAGTTCATTCGCGCTAGAAATGTAACTTTAAAGTTGTGGTGTTTCCCTTTCATAGCAAATCTCTTGATACATTCCGATTTATTAGACCATTAAACGATATTAATGCAAGTATATGTACATACATATATAAGTAGTATTGAGGCAGGACAATTCGTTTGAAGAGAAAGGATGATAGAATTCAAAATGTACAAGGACAAACTGTGCCAAACATTTTCCAAATAAAATAAAAGAATAACTTGTTAGAGTGGTACGTATTTCAATAATATAAAAGATCTTTTAACGAAGCAAAAACACTCGATCAGAATTATGTGTAAAGTCAATCGTCGAACTCCTAATTTTGATTTGTTTAAAAATCTTGAATTTCTCCCTTTAAGACATTTGTATTGTTACAAGGTTCTAAAAATATTTTTTGAAAATTTCGGGTACTATGCTGTTAGACTTGAAGAAAATTACAATTTACGAGTCAACACTAGGAATTTTGTAAATGCGCCCAGAATAAATAAAACACACTTTTCAAGATTTTATTTTGTTACTGCGCCTCGTCTATTTAACTTATTACCAGAGAACCTTAAATGTGAGAGAGTGAAACTGTGCTCTTATATAATATAAAAAATATATCAACCATATTTCAACCATTGCGCAATTGATATGTACTTTATGTCTTTTGTTTAATTTGAGTTTTGCTTGGATTTTCTTTTCTTTTTCTTTTGTAACATCATTCTGTGTTTTAACTTTTTCTAATTTTTATATATTTTCTCCATCAATGGTTTTACTGTTAAAATTATGCCTAAAATGATAGGTACATTCGCCTCTAGTTCTGAACAACAGAATGTACTTCACTATTTCGATCAAAAATGGAAAAGCTTTGTAGATTTAATATTTTGAAATTTTGTTTATATTTTAGCTTTCAATTTTGATATGAAATAAAGTTTAAAAACAAAAAATTCATTAAAAGGAAATTTATCGTGATAAGTGTTAAATTTTTAAAATTCCTCTTCCACTACTAGTGGGTAATCTGATCGTTTATCCTTGTGAAACGGTGATGTAAACGGTTTTTCATTAAAATCTATTCTCCAATAGATTTTTTCACAAATGTCACATTTGCGTTCCAGATTGTCTACAATTTAATCATGAAAAGGTATATACTCGTACATCAATGATATTATACCAAAGTTATGATCAAAATTCCCGGAATAACCACCGTGTGGCGCTCCCATTGTTCCGATTTGAGTTCTGTTTCTTTGTTAAGTTGGTAAAACTGTTGTTGACATTCCTTCTAAATCTTAGCGTCATAGTTTGACATTTGCAAAAGTTACGTAGCCAAGAGTACATCTACGAGGGCGGCTCAATAAGTCTGTGACTTTTTGAATTTCTGACCTCTTTACTGAAACAGCAACACTGCTCCTGTCAGCACGCATCTGTCAGTTGACTCCTGTCAAAATTTAAACTTGCTGCGTCAGTTAGTTTGTGTTTGACAGCTATTTTTATCAGACTACTCACTAATTTGAGGAGAAAATGGAAAAAAGTGAATTTCGTGTGCCTATTAAGCATTATTTCTTGCGAAAAAAAACCATTACCGAGACCAAGGCTAAGCTTGATAAATACTATGAGGACTCTGCACCATCGATTTCAATGGTAAAAAAGTGGTTTACTGAATTTCGTTGTGGCCGTACAAGCACTGAAAATGCCGAACGTCCTGGACGCACAGTTGAGGTCTCTACACCCGAAACAATCGAAAAAATTCACGATATGGTGTTGGCCGACCGAAGATTGAAAGTGCGAGAGATTGTGGAAGCCGTAGGGATCTCGCATGGCTCAGTGGTTTCAATTTTGAATGATCACTTGGGCATGAGAAAGCTTTCCGCAAGATGGGTGCCGCGTTTGCTCACAGTCGACCACAAACGCAATCGTGTAACAACTTCACAGGAAGGTTTGGCGTTGTTTAATCGCAATATGGAGGAGTTTTTGCGCCGTTTTGTAACCGTGGACGAAACATGGATCCATCACAACACACCAGAGAACAAACAACAGTCAAAACAGTGGGTTTCTAAGGGTGAATCGGCGCCAAAGAAGGCCAAGGTGGGATTGTCAGCCAATAAAGTTATGGCGACTGTTTTTTGGGATGCACGCGGGATAATCCACATTGACTACCTTCAAAAGGGAAGAACAATCAATGGGGAATATAATGCCAACTTATTGGACCGATTCAATGACGATTTGAAAAAAAACCGACCTCATTTGGCCAAGAAAAAAGTTATTTTCCACCAAGACAATGCAAGGGTGCACACATGTGCAGTTGCCATGGCAAAAATCCATGAATTGGGCTATGAATTGCTCCCTCATCCACCCTATTCCCCAGATTTGGCTCCGAGCGACTACTTCTTGTTCCCAAACCTGAAGAAATGGCGGCTTGGTGGAAAAAGATTTGACTCCAATGATGAAGTCATCTCGCAAACAAAGGCCTATTTTGAGGACCTCGACAAATCATTTTTTTTGGAAGGGATAAAAAAATTGGAGAAGCGTTGGACAAAGTGTATAGAGCTCAAGGGAGACTACGTTGAAAAATAAAATTATTTTTTTATCAAAAAATCTGTGTTTTATTCCAAAAGTCACGTACTTATTGACCGGCCCTCGTATCTCTGTGTGTGTTGGCGATTTTTTACAATTTTAGAAATGGATTTAAATTTGCAACAACGAACTTGTCTTAAATTTTGCGTAAAACACGGATATAATGGTGCGCGAACGTTTAAAATGTTGGAAAAGTGTTTCGGCAACGATTCTCTAAAGAAAACGGTCGTTTACCAGTGGCACGAGCTGTTCAAAAGTGGTCGTGAGTCAATCGAAGATGATGAACGAAGTGGCAGACCATCGACATCGAAAACCGACGAAAACATTGATGGAGTAAAAGAAATTTCATGCAAAAAAGAGACTGTGTTGACGTCTCAAAAGAGATGATTTGGGAGTCTGAATCTGATCTCATATTCATCAAGAGGATCATTAGTGGAGACGAGACGTGGGTTTATGAGTACGACACGCAATCCAGACATCAGGCAAATGAATGGCGTTCACCAAATGAGCCGAGACCAAAAAAACTACGTCGTTTTCAGTCAAAATAGAAGGCAATGTTCACGGTTTTCATGGATTACAACGGTTTAGTGCATCATGAATTTTTGCCAGAAGGCCAGACAGTAAACAAAGAGTATTATTGGGCGTTATGAGATGTTTGCGTGAAGCAATTCGCCGAAAGAGACCAGAATTGTGGGCAGAAAACAGAAAACCGCGAACGGAAGACATTCATTTTTCTCAGGCAACTAAAATCGTGTGAAATGAGTGATTGCCTAAAGTACAACAACAAGTCCAAATAGACTAACAATTTAGTTCTCCCCATTCAATGTTGGATGCCACCCATGAAGCGAAATAACAACTGAGCCCAAAAATCTCCGTCCGTTTTTCCAAAAAACTTAACCGTGCTTCGACATTTTAACAGTAGTCCTACCCTCTTGAGTGGTAAGTTCTTTACAAAAGAAAAAGATCCACATTAACATGACTTTTAAAAAAAATTAAATTGCAGCATTTGAACAGCCGAAGGTGTTCTAATAGCAGCCATTGTATAAGTAAAAGTTGACTGTGACGTATGTTTGGTCTACCGGAGGTGTCATTGGGCTCCACTTCTTCCGAAATGATGCCGTTTATTGGGTAATAGCGAATTAAGACCGCTTTCGCTCTAAGTGAACCTATTAAAGGATAAAGTGGAGCAGGGAAGTTTGGAGGATACATGGAGATAGCTGGAGATGACCTATCAATTGGGTGCCCCTCACGTGAAATTTCACATCTTTAGACTCTTTTATTTTGAGGCTACGTTAAGTCTTTATACTAACGAGCTAGAAACTTAAGACGACATGGAGACGAACATATATCGTGAAATTACTAGAATATCGGCCAAATTATGCGAAAAGGTCATGGAAAAATCAGTTAAGCACATCCACTCAAGTAGTTCCATAGAGGACAAACGTAATTCTATTTAAAAAATCAAAAACAATTTACTTTTCTAGAACTCATGAATGTATGTAACAGGATTTTTCGTTTCCTTTCTCAATTTCTTTCTACCTAATTTAAATATAAATTTCTAATGTTTCGTTGTCATACAATTTTTTAAAATTTTTTTCAATTATAGAATATTAATTACCCAACTGTGTTTTTTTCTTTAGTGGGATCTTGCGGCTTAAATGTCCTGTGTATTTCTTAATCACACAAAGCGATACAATTCCTTCAGTATTCCTTTAATTATTGATTTTTGTTTGGCTTTAACTTTAAGAAAAAAAAACAGATGCCTTTATCTTACATAAAAAATAAAAATACAACATATGTATGTGTATGCATCACATATATATTTTATCACAGAGTCGGGTAAAAGGGTGTTAATAACATTAATTCACCTTCTGCAAAATGTGATGAAATTTGTTACGTCACTTCGTGATATGAGAACAAATGTGATCTCAAATTTTGCCTTCACATCGATGATGCACAGCCTTGTCTCCCACAAGGCCGCGTTAAGCACTGTACAATTTAATTAAACTGCGTTGACGACTGTCAAGATGTATCTCATAAATTTTCAAAGCTTCACCGTTATTACAGTTTTTATTATTATTATTACTCGAAAAGTTTTTTTTTTTTTTAAAGAAAGTAATAATAATAATTTAGTGACCCAACAACCAGTTTAGAAACTATGTGATTAGTTGTCCGGTGTGTTGTCACTTTAGGCACAGAAATGGGGACCTACGATTTTTACTGACTCCAAATGGCGACATATTTATAAGAGATGGAGCGCTTAATGTATTGTACTAAATAATTCCTGTTGGACTGAGTCGGCACGATGATTGGATACATTGGAGGAAGTGGATCAGCCACACCGGGCGCAAGATTATATATATTCGTTAAATAGTGCTTTGCAAAACATCGTTTTCAAATACATTTCAAAATTAACAGAAAATATTTTTCCTACTAAACTAATCGCATCGCGGCAACACTTCATAGTTTACATCCTCATAATAATAATACTCACACCAAATGTACACTGATACCTAACATCAGCTCACAGCCTTGTCCAGAGAGTGTGTCTGTACTCAGTTGCAGTTCATCCAAAAAAATACCCTTTTTCATCGAACTTATAACTTAATATCCAAGGCTTTTTTGTTGTATGTGCTTCTGGAGCAGTTGTATCATGCCGCTCCATACGTCACAGTTTCTGTGCCATATGTCATAGTCTTTCCAGCTGAAATCACAGAAAACACTAACAAATTAAACTTCCTACGGAGCAGAGTTACGGATCTGCGCCAAATGCAAGTTATTTACAACAAATAAAATTGGATCCAACATACGAGTACTAAGGCACACGTGTTCGATGTAGAAGGTAGAAAGGTAGAAGAGAACGTGTTGTTAACTTCAATCGCATTGAGTTGTATATTATACGAGTATGTATGTACCCGTACATTTCACAGTAGGTACGCGCTTGTTCTGTTAAGATTGTATTATGTATGTAATGGCAGAGTATGTTTTTTTTGCACCGATTTGTTTTGGGATAATTTTAGAATTGTGCTTTAATTTTGAGAATGTGTGTTAAAATAATATGTTATAATAGATTGTCTCTTTTTGTAATTGTTTATTTCTAATGTGGAAAAAAAAGTTCCTATATACAACTGAGTCAAGTCGGTTAAAAAATATTTTCAAAAAAAGTGTTGCCTTGTGGTCGGGACTCAGAAATGTATTGAGGAAAGAAAAAACAATCAGGTAGTGAGTGTAGGAGCAAACGGAAGGCTATTGAGGTAGACAATACAAAACAGGCGCTGCAGTTCAGGAAATACCTTGCTGTGTGTCCTTCAACATCGGTAAAGCTAAGTTGCAATAATTTATTGCCTACAGAAAATATTGCAGAACCAGTTCAGGCAGAATCAGCCTTACATGTGTTAGATGATATTGAAGAAAGTAGCGCAATTAATGTTTTACCAGCATTTGAAGAGCCTAAATTATGGCCAAATTTATGTGATCAAGTTATTCAATTATTAGTGGAGCAGGGGTCTGTTCAAGCAGAAAATTTTGGTTTCTCTGTAACTAAAAGCAGGAAGTTTAGTACCCGTTTTTACCAAAGAGATTTAAAAAATGGTGAGAAAACATCAAGGGCATGGTTAGTTTACTCAAAATCTTCGGACTCTGTCTTTTGGCTTTGCTGTCTCTTATTTTCGCGAGCGAAAAGGAGTGTCGCTTTGTCCAGAACAGGCTTATTGTGACTGGAGTCACTTGTCAATGGGCTATTAAAGAGCATGAGGCAAGTCCCTTACATATGACAGCTTTTCGGGCTTGGAGAGATTTAAATTTAGGTTTGCAAAAAGGCAAAACAATAGACTCTGCAAAGCAAAACCAGATGGCGAACTGTTACACAGTCTTTAGCATTTAGAGGAAGCTCCGATGTATTATTCGAGCAAGACAACGGCAACTTTCTGCAACTCGTGCAAACTGTAAGCTTTGTTCGTCCCATGCACCTATCATTCGCTGAATCTAGTCGTCCTTGATGCTGTTGACACGGTTGAGAGTTTATATGTGGTTTTCTCTAGCTCTGTAAACAAATAGTCGGTTCTGAAAAAAACATCTTAGAAGTTTGACACTAAGACCCCTATTTATGACCAGATGGGAGAGCAGAATAGATGCGATCAGCCCATTATACCTATACTTAGGAAAAGTTTATGAAGCCCTTATTGAACTATCACAAACTAACAATAAATCCAAAAATATGGCCCAGTCCCTTGGCGGCAAGGTGACTGTGATTTTAGATTTATTTGGCACACAATTTCAGATAGGATTACTTGCTGGCAATCAAGTTCCTTCAACAACGGAATATGTGCCTCAAGCTAGCAGTTGAGATTTTGTGTTCAACAAAACAATTTCTCATAGAATTGAGAAATGATGAAAAATTCTCCTGGTTTTTAAAGAAGCTGGGATCATAGCTGTTGATCTAGAAGTTCCTTGCACTTTTCCAGTTATCGCAGTCTTTCGGTTTTCCTACGAAAGAAGAGATGAGCGCATTATAGAACCGCAATAAAGATTTAAGGTAGAATTTTATTTTAAAATTTTAGATCAAGCTATTTCATCAATTTCTGAAAGATTAGATTTGAGCAGATAAAAGTGCACAATGAATTATACATACCTATAATGTTTATATATAAGTGGATCAGAATTTTATCGAGAAATCATCATGCTGTCAACTTTGATTAATTAGAATGATTCCGCCATAAACATTTTTAATTTTATTCATAACAGAAATATGAAGACTCTTTTTCCAAATACTGTTATAGCCCTAAGAATAGTTTCAACTTTACCAGTTACTATAGCATCAAGAGAACGCTCATTTTCCAAACTTAGGATTATATAAAAGGTTTTTCCAAAACAAACTTTTTTATTTTAAACTTTCTTGCCTATAGAAATACCTAACTTTAGTTCTTAAGTTTATGTTTTTTGAGACTTCTTTAAAGAAACCTTATTCTTGTAAAATGTACGTAATTTAATTTTAGATTTAAACTTTTTCATCTTTTTTTCTTTTACTGGGCAATAACTTTTTACCAAAAAACCACGAAAATGTAATATGTGTATATGGTTTATTATTTATTCAATAGTTGCGTGAACGTATTTAATTTATTTAATAAACATTTTTTTCGTTGTTGATTTTTTTAGTTATTTTTAATGCATGAAATGTTTAACAAGTAAACCTTATCTTTTGTATTTTCTTTTTTTTTTTCATTTGTATTTATATGTATAGAGGAATAAGCCTACTGGGGAAAACACAAAAAAAAACCCATTGGGCGATGTGGAAATAATTAAATATTTTTGACTTTGCGATCGTTTTAAAATTTACTCATATTGTTTAAATATACATTTTTAAGGGGCGCTATTATTATTCTGTGCCGGGCGCCAAAATTCTATGAACCGGCCCTGTGCACGATGCTTGTTAATTCAAAAATAAAGTCATCTCTTATAAATAGATGTATACCCTTATTCTATACTCATAATGTCAAGATTCACCACATTTGCGAACAGGTTAGCCCTTATCACCTCAGTTGTCTATCAAAAAGACAAAAACAAACAATAGGCACACACAAACATTCAAAACAATCAACAATTTATTTTGGAATCCATATGTAGATGCTTATCGCGTATTTCTTCGTTAGCACTTACTAAAGTTTCCGTTGAATCCAATGCAGAGCATAATTTTACCAGGCGGCTATATTCTCTTCACAAACAAATGTCATGCCTTACGTTCGTAAGGCAAATCCAAAACAAAGGTTGCCGATTCCAAATATGTACATACTATCCGAGGGTTCATATCAATTGTATAAACGATGGTTTTTTTTAGCGAATGTTTCCTCGCCGCCATTATTAGAAGCCCCTCCTAAAGTTTTAAGAGAAACGCGATCTATGCTCCTCTGGGCTCACTAGCTGTCTAGCATACGAACATAAGCATTTGTTTTCTTTTGTTTTTCTTTCTTTCTCTTTCTTGGCTAGTACAGTGACCCAGTTGCATGAAGAAGGGTTGCCTATTGGACTTAAAGTTAATATTTATTCATTGCTTACACACAAGCTATTGCACGAATAGTACGCAGATATACGAGCATTACAAAAGCTTTTAGTATCTGAGCTCTGCGCATTGGGTATCTGGATTTTCATTATATCAGTAAAGCAGTCAGCAAGTAAATCCAGCCGCACAGAGTGTTGTTAGCCACAAACAGAATAACTCAGCTACATCAGTTTAGTCAGTGTTCTAAGTTCGTGGGTACAACACACACGTGTACGAAATACTCCGCTTCTCTGAGTTGAGTGAACGCAGCTCCGGCCGTCTGGTCTTCGCATCTGGTGTTTATTATTTTTCTTTTTTTGTTTTCTGAACAAAGTGTCTTTTTAGCTTTTTGGATTAAAAATATTAATTTTCTCGCGTCACTTGGTGTAAAGAACTGAAAGTGCTTTAATATTTTGTCAAATTTTCGGAACTCGTATTACGTAGTCGTTTGTAGCCTGCTCGTTTGTGTTTTTTGTTTTTACTTTAGCTCACGTATAACAAGTATATGACTTTAATCACCTCACTTTTTCGCTCAGCATACATACAATAAGAACAATCGCACACCAGATTGCTAAGGACTACAAGTGCAGACAAGTGAAGTGCATAATATATCTTTAGATAAAGTTAGAATATCACACCACAGTTGTAATCAACATGGCAACAGCAGAGAAAAAAAATGGAGTGGCAACTACCTATGAATTTCAGTTCGGCGCCCCTCGAGAAAAACAAACTTTTGCGGAATTCATTTACAATAAAAAAGATGGATCGTTTTTCGGTCGTACTATGGGCAGTTGGGGTAAGTCTTAATGAATAAAATTGAACAAACCTTTAATGCATGATTATTCTTCACTAACTCAGTGAAGGTCAGTTAAAAGCACATCTGATAGATGACTCTCTGGCATGCTTTTAACAAGTCTATTATATTTATTTGATTTTATTTTTGAAACTAAAACTGATAAGCAAGTACTCGTACTCGTACCTACTATGATAAAAACAAAATCACAAACGAGGCATAAAGATTTTTTTTAAGTCTATGTACTATCGTACCCCAGTTTTCTTATAAAATCAGTGAAAATCTATCTATTAATTTAATGAGATACTCGTAAGTGTAGTTTTTCGAATATATTCAAATCGGACTTCTTTTAATTCTGTAATCATTGGAAAACTTTAAAGCAATTTCAATGCTAATTCAAAAATAAAACAAAAATAGATATGCATATGTGTGTACGAGTATGAATGCGCTGGCGAGAAACTTGTTTGTCTGCTAAAAAGGGAATGACTATAACTTTTTGTTTACACGTTTACTGTTGAATGTATGTATTTGTTGCTGAATAAGAAAAAACCGCTCAATGGGGAATCTTTAAGGCGAATTTATAAGAATCTGCAAATATTTAACAAGAAAATAAACGTGTACTCGTATAGTCGTTACGACTAAAATGATGACACTACAAAAGTTTTTTATTTTAAACTGTAAGACTCCTTCATTTTGTGTTTGTCAAAAAATAACTGCATAGTTTTTTCTCAGTTAAGAAAAACTTATTCAAAAAAATACATAATTTCATCAAGTTTTTAACAGTAAAAAAAGATGAACATGGTAGCATTATGTCAATGTTTTTTTCATATCTAAAACACAGAAATTTAGCAATGTCACCGTCCAAATCTGGAGCAGATTTTTGTTCTTGACAGACACAACTTGAAGCGATCAGAAAACTTTCGAAACGATCTTTCCTACCTCAGCTAATAATATACTCGTTCATATGCAAACTGCAATAGAAATAATTAAAAGTTATCTTCACTGTCAGTTTTTTTGTTATTAAGAGTTATTTAAGGGAGGTTCGGTGATTTTTCTAACAACCTTCTCATTTTAACAGCATTTGCTAATTCAAATAACCTTTGAACAGATCTTCTATTTGTTGCATACCTTTCAGTTTTAAGAGACAAGAATATATAAAATTCTAGAGAGGTCAATGGAAATAATTAAATAGGAACAGAATTTATAAGGCGAACTACCCAGTGGTAAGCCTTAAATATAATCAGCCATTCCGCGTGCATTATTAGTTAGATTCCCATCATTATTTTATATAAAGATACATCTAGTGTTGGCTAAACTAAAGGAACTTCAACACAAACACAAATAAAATAAAATATATTTCATTATGTGTTTCCTGGTAAATTAAATAATGATACCTAGTACATAACTAAATAATAAAATCAAAAGCAACTCTTTATAAGCTAAAAACAAAAATATACATAAAAACAATAATTTACTGCAGCTTTGTCGCTTATCAGCTGGACAAAACTAAAGCAACTTCGTAATGAATTCACATATCATCCAAAACATATCGTCTTAACCTCAATACGCCAGACCAAAATCCACACCAAATAGTGACTTTTTTTGGATGCATTTACAACTGATGGGTCTCATCAATTTCATTTCTACAAATAAAAATACAAATAAAAGCCATTCATCCAAAAAGTGAAAATCAGAGTCCGCTTCCAACTGCACCGGAGCCCAGTCAATGAATGATCGACGTTGCATATGGTCGTGTTGGCCTTTATTTTCTAGATCAATTTAATTTTATACGGTGCAGACCAAGATGAGGTATGCGAAAGGTCAAGATCTTGGGCCCGACGAGGAGTTAACTACCTTGTGTTATCCTGCACGCTTTCGTTTACTGCAGCAGTGTTTTCTGCAGGCTTCACGTTTCGACGACGTACGGGTACTGCTTGATTGTTTACTGAACCAGTTGATTTTAATTTATCCACGACGAGAAGTCGACCCAACAGGATGATTGTGTGCAACCGTAAAATTGACGTACCGCGCGGAACATAGTCGAACTGAGCACTCATTTTGATAGTAAAGTAATTTTCCATGATAATATGCAGAACAGGGTTTTCCAATAGGGACTCGACAACTTTGAATTTAATTTGTGAACGCACTCTTTCACTAATCATCAAACTGTCACTGTCAATTTATTCAGTAAACTCAACATTTTCATCATGGTAAAGTACACGAACGAGCAACGTCTGCAAATTATAAACATTTTCTACCGAAATTCGGAGTCGGTGACTGCGACTTTAAGAGCGTTAACTCCAATTTTCGGTCGTAATTCTCGCCCTAGTAATTAGGCAATAACAAGTTTAGTGCAAAAATTTGAGTCTACATATTCGTTGTGTGATGTTGCCGTGTCAGTGAGACAACGGGTTGGTCGAAGTGTTGAAAATATCGCTGGCGTCCGTAGCAAACGATCCAAATCAGTCAATTCCACGGCGTTCTCAAGAATTGGGCATCGCTCAGACCACATTATGACGTATTTTGCGTAAGGATCTTGCTTTACACCCATACAAGATCAAGCTGACTCAAGAATTGAAGCCGATGAACCATTTGAAACGACGTATGTTCTCCGATTGGGTTCTGGAGAAGATGCGCCAAGATGATGAATTTCATCGCAAAATCATCTTCAGTGACGAAGCTCATTTGGCTCAATGGCTCAATGGATTCGTCAATAAGCAAAATACGAGTATGCGTTATTGGTCGGGTGAAAATCCACATGTGCTTCATGATTCACCACTTCATCCACAAAAAATAACTGTTTGGTGCGGTTTGCATGCCGGCGGCATTGTTGAGCCGATAACGATAGTCGATTGGCCGCCTCGTTCGTGCGATTTAACGCCACTTGACTATTTTCTGTGGGACTGCGTTAAGTCATTGGTTTATGTCAACACGCCGACGATGTTGGAAGAGCTCAGAGCCAACATTGAATGCGAAATGTGTGGTCGAGTCTTTGGAAATTGGGTCCAACGAATCGACCGCTGCAAACATGCCCGCGGTGGCCATATGAAGGAAGTCGAGTTCCATTCATAAATCAATCTTTTGATTGTACTTCAAGCCTATAATAAAGTTTTTGAAATATCTCAAATGGTTTGCGTTTTATTTAAAAAAAAAGTTGTCATGTCCTTATTGGAAACCCCTATATAACCTCCAAAATTAACAGATCCTATTGGAAATGCTTAATTATACTCAGTTATAAATGTTTGTATGTTTGTCCAAATATATTCACATTTTTGTCCCATAAAATATTTGTTATATGATTTTTTTTTTGTTTGATTTCTTTTTTTCTCATTAATAATTACTAGGATACTTGGTACATTCAATTCTTGACACATGGACGACATGTTTATTTATTTATATATTTCAAGACTTTGTTAAATTAAAAATTAAATAAGGAATCTTTTAAATAAAAAAATAATAAGTAACTGCTCTATAACTTCTTGGCATAATAACAAGAAGATTTACAATTTTTTTACTTGGAATCTTGTTCCAGGCTTCCTTGTATATTTCAAGATATAATATTTCAATTCCTTTATATATTTCAAGACTTTGTTAAATTAAAAATTAAATAAGGAAGCCTTTAAATAAAAAAAACTAATAAATAACTGCTCTATAACTTCTTGGCATAATAACAAGAAGATTTACAATTTTTTTACTTGGAATATTGTTCCAGGCTTCCTTGACTTAAATATTAAAAATTTTTTTGGCTTCTTCCGAATTATTCACCGATCTATAATCTCCCAATGATTTCCTATGGTGGTGAGATCCTGGAACTACGGTGGCCATTTTATGCCCTCGATCTTTTAACCCAGAAATCACTTTTTAACAATTTTTTACAATATGCTTTGGATCATTATCCAGCTGGCAATTCGTCCTCAGCATAGAGCAACAAAGTGTTTTTTTTTTTTTATGATGTTTCTTTGTTCGTTACCCGGCCCATAATTTGACCGTTTTTATGTTCAGAGTCCCCAAAACATGATGTTGGCTTGCTGTACAATGCCCTTTGAGTATCTACTCGTATTATAAATTTCAGTGCATTATCCACTGAAGATTTGTGGAATTCGTAAAATTTGATTAGACGACATATCACCGATCTCGGGATTGAATAAAGATTGTGAAATCCAACTCCTTTATACAATATGCATATTTTGTACTATATAATGTTTCCTTGATCTCATTGAAATTCTTGTTTCCCGCTACAGAAATTATTTGAACGATAAGGTAAATGTGTTGCTTTTGTTTTAGTCAGCACTGTATATTCATAATATAATATTTATATTTGAGTTTTCGCCATTGACCGAAAAATGCTCAGAATTCCATGGTCGCTATTGACGTTTCTAGACTTTTTCACAACAGATTTTTTTGTCTTAATTAGGAAAACGTATGTTTATATAAAAATCAAATATATTTTTTAAATTTTTTCACAAATCAGTTTTAAATTAAATAGCTGACTACGAGATAATTTTTGATAGCTTGGGCCCCGTAAGGCCAACTATTGTACTTATTGTAATGTGATTTACGTTTTTCCGATCAGACATTTTTATACGGATAGGTATAGACATGTGTTAGATCGCATTGTAAACGTAGTCGACTGCCTTGAACCAGGATTCGGAGTTTGCCTAGCTGAGTTTGGGTTATCAGCCCTGTACTACTGATGTAAAATAAATAATCTGAACGGCTACGAATATAATTGTTCTTGTATATTTTTCAAAGAAAGTCATCAGACATCCTTTAAGTTGGATTGCATTCAATTATGCCCGAAAGACTGCGAAGCATGGGCATAGTCCAGAAAAACATGACTGCAAGCACTGACTTGAAATAATTATGTCATACCATACCATCGATGTATTAAAAGGGTGATTGACCTATATTTATCGACCAGGTCAAACGCTGAATAAGAATCTATTGTTTTTTAAGATAAACACATTTTTATGTCACAGATCCCAGTAAGAAAGTGATGTTTAAAAGGATTCTTTACTATTGTAAATACACTGATTCCTCTGCCCTCAAACCGATACAAGGTGAAAATCTTCCATAGACACCATTAGAAATGCAAGCGCGTACGAAATTCTTACTCACTAAAATCACCTCTCGGTGTACATTTTTTATTTTACTGCAACCAAGATTGAAGACCTATCAAACAATTTATTATTCACGAAATAAAGACGTTTAACAAGTTTCCGAAAATTCTTGTTTGTTTCTCTATTTAAGTTTGCTTAATTTTCACCGTGCCAATTTGAAGGAAATGAGATGGCGCAGTACATTTAGCAGGTCCATTACTTGCAGGAATGTTGAATGTTCAATCAAGTTTTTTCTTTCATCTTCGAATGCCCTTTCTTATGTATTGCAATCCATCGATTATTTCTCTCATCACTTTGTATTCTTAAATTTTGGCATTGCTTTTCTTGACTGATATATACTTCAATAAGGATAATTTTCAAACCGTTATGTCAATTCGGCCTCGATCTAATATAGTTTGGCCTTTATCCGTCCATTATGTGGACATTTTTTCAAAAAGATCTCGGTTTACACCGGTATAAGATCGAACTGGCGCCGGAACTAAAGCCACGTGATCGGCTTTCTCGGATTGGGCTTGAGAGCAGCTTGATATCGTAAAGTCTCACTTTTGGTTCAATGGGCTTATGAACAAACGAAAGTAAATGGAGAAAAATCATACTTCAATCATACAAAAATCATGTTCATGAAACTATTACTGAGAACTCGATTCAACGACAACGTTGTATCGCTAAATGGTTCATGAATCGGCCACAGATATCATGCATTCGGTTACTTTGTGTGGACAGTTAAAACCTTTGGTGTATGCTGATAAACCGCAAATTATTCAGGCATTAGCAACAAATACAAATACTCTGGAAAGCGACTTAAAACTATACCGACAGGTTGAGCTTCATCAAAAACAGCCAAAAACTCCACATGCCTAAAGTCATATACAAAATATTATGCCATGAACAATTTTTCATAATAAATAAAGATTTTTGATTCAAACTCATTGATTGTTGTTATTTTTTAAAAAGAATTATACTGGCAACATTGTATGTATCTTTAAAAAAAAAAACATTTTATCAGAGTGGCTTATTCTCAATGTTGAGTGGAAATGTTTTCCAAGTTTGTAATTCGATTTTCTCACGATATTTTTTTCACGTACTATCTTTATTTGAACTTTAAGTTTAGTGCCACTCCGAAGTACAATCCCCTTCAACTGAATAGGTACAACATTTTTCAGAAGTTTGTGTTTCATTATTTTCAAATAATGTGCACGAATTTAATAGTTCATGATAACGGTTTGTTTATGGTGTTGGGAAAAGAAATTAGAAAGAACAATTCAAAAAGCACCGTTATTTTTTCTCTGGTTCTCTTACAAGTTATTCTACTATTCAACTGAATAATACAAATAATGAAATTACAAAAAATAGTCAATGGAATGAAATAAAATAAATTTGTTTTTAAAAGAGCATTTTATTTGTTAACTCTAGTAGTGAGTACTGCTACTTTTGTTCATAATCACTTCACGGTCCGGCATGGAATCGTAAAATGCCTTTAAGAAATTTAACGAAATTTCTCTCCAGGTTAATTTAATAGCTGCAATGAATGATCCACTGATGGCTGGATTCGCACACTTTTCGGACTAACCATCCCCATAGGTTTGCCATAAGATTTAGGCTAGGTGAGTACGGTGGAAAGTGAAGCAATCCCACATTTTGCTCCCTTATCCGAATTTTAACTATCCGCGCCGTATGAATGGGTGCGTTGTCCTGCTGAAAATTCCAATTAATGAGTCCAGAAATATCACACAATTTCGGAAAATTTATTTCCAATATTTCTTTATAAGTTGTTGCGGTCATTTTTGCTGTTTGAAATTCTAGTTCAACAGTTCCATAATAGCTAACCGCTACCCATACCATAAAATCACCTTCTCGACTATGATTCCGGGCTAAAAAGTGCTGGTCCTTTCTCATATCATGAAAGTAATAATTAAATCCATCAAGCCCATCAAAATTGAACTTTTTTTCCTCTGAGAAAACCATGCAACTTCTTGCCAAGCCATATGGTACCTCAAAAATGCCAACCCCATACGCTTTCGCTGAGGGTTTACAGGTGGCTTCTTTTGAAGTTTCAGACATTTTAGATGATTGGCACAATTAATTACTCTTCTAACTGTCGAAACACTAGCATTAACACCTGCTCTTTGCTTTATTTTCGCAGCTGAGTCAGAAGAATTAGAAGCACATCACAAAATTGCTCTTCTATCGGCCGCTTCTGTGGCCATTTTTTAACCTCATTTCTTGTTTTTCCCGTACAAGTCTTTGTTTCTGAAGTAAGAATAGCCACCTTGAAACTTCGATCAATTTCTCTAGCTATAGCACGCCCGGTTAGTTCTTTCTTCTCTAGAAAGTCAATGTGAGCTTCTTCAATATTGTTAAGGGATTTCACTTTACCCATGTTTATCCAAAATTTAAATTTACACAATTATTTTCACTTAGGCCACTTCAAAAATTGTGTCAATCAAATGTGTCAATCTTCGCAGAATACACGTAAAGAATGAATATAATGACCATGGACATACTTAGTTGACGCAAAAAAAAAACTGCATTTTTCAATATGGAATACATTGCAAGAGAGCCAGAGAACTGTTCTTTCCAATTTCTTTTCCCAACATCATAAACAAACCGTTACCAGCATGAACTATTAAATTCGTGCTCATTATTTGGAAATAATGAAACACTAAATTTTGAAAAATATTGTACCTATTCAGTTGAAGCGGAGTGTACATAGTTTGCTGCATCTTTTACGAACGGAATACAGACCGAGTTTGGTGGGATTGGCAACCAGTTTGTATTTTTTTTCGCTTGGGTGATTCACCAGCTTTTTGACCATTCATTTAAATGTTTCAGATCGATCTATAGTTTTACAATCGTTTCTTCAATCTTACTGCTAGGAATGTTATCCGCTAATGTAGTTATATTTTTCGTATTTTATACGAGTACAAGCAAAGAACTGTTATAATTTAATATCCTGGGATGTTTGCGTAACCTTATCAACAGCCTGAAAACCATTTCAATGTATGTGTGCCACGCAAATCTTTTTTTTTACTTCAAAAGCCTTCTTAATTATGTCAATTATCCTATGCACCCGGTCGATAATTTAATGCTACGAGGGGCGTTCAATATATTCTCGGTATCGATATGAAGGAAAATGCGAATTCAATTTAAATTATTTTTATTTTTCAATATAATCTCCCCTAACATCAATGCATTTGTTACATCTTGAGATAGGCTTTTTTAAACCCTCAAAAAAATAAATTTCCTCTTTCTCTGCAAAATACCCATTTATTGCCGACTTGAGTTCTTCATCATCCGAAAATCTTTTTCCACGAAGACATTTTTTCAAATCCGGAAACAGGAAATAATCACTAGGGGCAAGGTCTGGACTATAGGGTGGGTGTTGGATTTCTGCGAAACCACAATCTCGCGCAGCAGCCTTGGAAACTCGCGCCGTGTGAACAGGAGTGTTGCCATGAAGAAGCAACACACCCGCTGCGAGTTTACCCCGTCTTTTCTTTTTAATTTCCTCCCGCAAATTATGCAAAATGGAAGCGTAGGATGTGGCGTTGATGGTTTCACCTTTTTTTTGTACTCAATGAGCAAGATTCCCTTTGAGTCCCAAAAAACTGTGGCCATGAACTTCCCGGCAGACGGAGTGACTTTGAACTTCTTCGGGGGGTCTGTTACTTTTTTATGCCACTGCATGGACTCTTGTTTGCTTTCAGGGTCATAGTGGTGGACCCATGTTTCGTCCCCAGTAACAATTCGATCCATAACACCATCCGCGTTCTCACTACACATCTCCAAAAGCTCTTTACAGCATGCGATTCTCACTTTTTTCTGAGGCGCTGTGAGCATTCGTGGCACCCACCTTTGAAAGGTTAAGATGGTCATGAAGAATGGTGTGAATGGTACCAATTGAAAGCTTGGTGATCTCTGCCATCATTTTCACCGTTATTCGGGCATCCTCAAGAACAAGTTTTTCGACTTCGTTGATGCTTTCTCCCGTACAAGCAGTAGCCGGGGCGCCGGAGCGTGGGTCGTCTTCAATGCTCTCTCTGCCTCTCTTGAACTCACTTGACCACTTTTGCACTTGATAATGAAGGTGCGGAGCCCTGGTAAACAGCCACCATCTCTTCATGAATAGTTTTCTGACTTTTTCCTTGGTTGGTGAGAAATTTAATTACAGCGCGATGCTCCATTTTCACCATCATCGTCTCAGTTGCCATTATGATTCTGTTTAACTAGAGATAAAACGCGAATTAATAATCACATTTATATGAAATTTTACATGAATGCACTAAAATAATAGTATTACTTGATGAATAAGTCAATTTATATATACAACCACAGCTTCACCCCGATATCGAGAATATGTTGAACGCCCCTCGTAGTTTCTGAAACATAAGCGGCTTAAACTGATCAGCGATTACTCAATAATCGGCTGCATGGGATAAATTGTGCTCTCGAAAATTATTAGTTGAATTATTAGAAGCACAGAGGTATGACTTCCGCAAATTCTAATTGTTTTAAAAGTTTAGTTCTTTATTTTTTTTCTCTTGAAGTGGTAAAACCCTTCTGCTTTGTATAGTTTTTCCGATAGACCACCAAAGGATATCGTAAATAGCATCTTTATGATTAGTTTTTGGAAAAGTCTGACAAAAACCTAACTAAGGCGACATTTTTTCCTCTATTGCAGGAATCTCTTATAAAAGAAGATTTGACAGAAATTATTGGATATGATTCTCGAAAATACGGATTTTGCAACTTTTGTAATTGACTTACACAAACTCAATAAAATTCGAACCAAAATGCAAGAATATCAAAGCTGAACAAACGTCAATAGTTAAACTTGTTATCAAAGTCAGTAAGGAGAAAAGGATTTCGATGCCACCACAAAAGTTATTAATTGCCTCAGTCAAGACGAATTCTGAAAGGAGAAATATACGAGTATATACATATATATATCTGTATTCTCGTATCTAATTCGGCTCTATCAGGAATACAAATGATTCAATATTCTCTATGCATTCAAATCAGTCAAACCAGCTAATGTTCTGACACAATTTTTTTTTCCCCATATTTTGCCAAGCACTTGTGACTTCATATACACTGACTATTTTATTTGATTAGTCACTATATAAATTCGTTGTGTGTAATGATTCAAATAAAAGTGCATGGTCCCCTCCCTGAAATACCTACCGATATAAAAAGTGAAAACAGGTGACCAATTATAAAACGCTAAAAATCATTCCCTTTCGCATGCTTTACACATGCCAACGAGTATGTTATTATATGATATTTACTTGATATCTTTGCAATCCGTCAAATTTTGGTGTGAATTGTTTGCTCATATTGACGACAACAAAGTAATTTATTTACTCTACCCTCATCTTCCAATCATAAAAATAGCTCTTTCTTCCTAGGACATTATTTTTATGTAAAAATTACATACACACTGGTACTATGCCAACTTTTTCCTTCATAAACATGACAACATTTTGGTATATTACATACAAAGATTCGTAAATATATGTGTACATATGGTAGTATGAATATAAATATATTTCTTCTCATTAGAGGAAACCATGCATTTATCAAACCAAATAGCCAATACTTGAAACTTGATTCATAGGGGATTTTTACACATTGGTATGTACTCGTACGTATATTTTTCAAGTCACATAGCAACGCACTCGTATTAATTACTCTCTAAAAACTCTCTGTCATTAAATTATAATGATTTCAAAAGCGAACATACACATGTCTATTACCTAGTTTATATGACAGCTTAAAGCGCATTGACTAAACGCCTCAATGAATCAATAAACACCACTTCATACCGCATTCGTTCATTCCTATTTATAAAATGCATTGAAAATTTGTAACAGCTTTGAAATATCATAAGTATAAACATTTTCAAACATTTTACTCTCTCGCGCTCTCATCATTCTTTCATCATCGGGCAGGTAATTAGTTGTGTATTCAAAATGTGGGTGCAAACGAAATATTTGGAAAGACAAAGAAATAAGAACAATGTACATCTGTGTCAGAGTGTGTCAAGTGTCAGTTCAATCAGCTGTTTGTTAAACTCTCTCAATTTTCTCTCACTCATTTTTGATTTGGTTTTGAATAATTTTATATAAACATTACCATTTCTCTACTGGTATTGAATCATTGACTCAATGCGCATTGCTTCAATACGCTCATATAAACACCACTTCAAGCCCTGGTAGCTGGTGCCGTAATTTAAGATTGATCATGTAATTTATTACTGATTAATAATAAAGTTATAATAATAATAATAATTAAAATGCTAAAGCAAATGCTTCAATCCGTGTGTTGTACGGGTATCTAACATTACAAATAATATTTAAAGTACTTACATATTTAGTTTAATCAGCGAGTCTTGCAGATAATAATTTCGCTGGATATGTAAGTCTTTCATAAGTAAGAATAACATATACTCGTACAAATGTTTAAGAGATAGTGCGCCAGAATTTGTTAATTGTTCTCTCAGAATAAGATCAATTGCGGTTAGAATCAATATTTACTCAAGTACCAGACACTGATAAGAACCAAATGTGTGTATTCGATTACATATTACCCCATACAGCTACACACATATGTGTAGTTTATACCAAATTTAGAAAAATCACATTCCTCAAGTTTGTGTCTTCTTTCAATAAAATACAAAGCGTAAATTTAAAAAATAAATTTAAGATGAAGCGAGGGGCGTTCAATATATTCTCGGTATCGATATGAAGGAAAATGCGAATTCAATTTAAATTGTTTTTATTTTTCAATATAATCTCCCCTAACATCAATGCATTTGTTACATCTTGAGATAAGCTTTTTTAAACCCTCAAAAAAATAAATTTCCTCTTTCTCTGAAAAATACCCATTTATTGCCGACTTGAGTTCTTCATCATCCGAAAATCTTTTTCCACGAAGACATTTTTTCAAATCCGGAAACAGGAAATAATCACTAGGGGCAAGGTCTGGACTATAGGGTGGGTGTTGGATTTCTTCGAAACCACAATCTCGCGCAGCAGCCTTGGAAACTCGCGCCGTGTGAACAGGAGCGTTGTCATGAAGAAGCAACACACCCGCTGCGAGTTTACCCCGTCTTTTCTTTTTAATTTCCTCCCGGAAATTATGCGAAGTGGAAGCGTAGGATGTGGCGTTGATGGTTTCACCTTTTTTTTTGCACTCAATGAGCAAGATTCCCTTTGAGTCCCAAAAAACTGTGGCCATGAGCTTCCCGGCAGACGGAGTGACTTTGAACTTCTTCGGGGTGTCTGTTCCTTTTTTATGCCACTGCATGGACTCTTGTTTGCTTTCAGGGTCATAGTGGTGGACCCATGTTTCGTCCCCAGTAACAATTCGATCCATAACACCGTCCGCGTTCTCACTACACATCTACAAAAGCTCTCTACAGCATGCGATTCTCACTTTTTTCTGAGGCGCTGTGAGCATTCGTAGCACCCACCTTGCACTGACCTTTGAAAGGTTAAGATGGTCATGAAGAATGGTGTGAATGGTACCAATTGAAAGCTTGGTGATCTCTGCCATCATTTTCACCTTTATTCGGGCATCCTCAAGAACAAGTTTTTCGACTTCTTTGATGCTTTCTCCCGTACAAGCAGTAGCCGGGGCGCCGGAGCGGGGGTCGTCTTCAATGCTCTCTCTGCCTCTCTTGAACTCACTTGACCACTTTTGCACAGTTGATAATGAAGGTGCGGAACCCTGGTAAACAGCCACCATCTCTTCATGACTAGTTTTTTGACTTTTTCCTTGCTTAGTGAGAAATTTAATTACAGCGCGATGCTCAATTTTCACCATCATTGTCTCAGTTGCCATTATGATTCTGTTTAACTAGAGATAAAACGCGAATTAATAATCACATTTATATGAAATTTTACATGAATGCACTAAAATAATAGTTTATATACACAACCACAACTTCACCCCGATACCGAGAATATGTTGAACGCCCCTCGAAGAAAATCGAAGTACTGGTATGTAACTGCCTTGTGAAACTAAGTATTAATACTATGTATATGTATATACTCGTATAACATACGTATCTCTAACAAAACAGAACAGACGCACTAAAAATCCAAAAAAATCCAAACCTGCCTGTTTCTACGAATAGATAGTTTCTACCATTAATATCAATTGCTTTAAAAATCCAAACGGAATTAGTTTTCCTAATGTTCTTTCCCTGACAGTAATTAGAAATTCAAAACAAAAACTTACGAAATATACTTACGTACGTACTGGTGTACAGTGGCGATCAAAAGAATTGCAGTGCCATTTTTGTCATGTCAATCTGTAGTGCCTTAAAATGTCAATCTGTAGTGCATTTCGTAGTACAAAACCTTTAAAAAAGAGGTCAGTTTGGGCGATAGAAGTGAAACTTCATGAATCTCGATAAATAGTTAAAATGCGGATGCCCACTCTAAAAAAAACTTTTCTTTGATAAAAGAAATTATTTTTCATTATTGAGGAAATTTTTGGATAGTATTTCTCACTTCTTTATAACCTCAATAATTTTACCGCACTAGATATATATAAACAAGTGCTGCACAACTGATTACACGTGCTAGGGAAACTCTATAACATAGCTAATTCCCAAGTAAATTCTCATGAGAACTCGAGAACGCGTTCAATATATTCTCGGTATCGATATGAAGGAAAATGCGAATTCAATTTAAATTGTTTTTATTTTTCAATATAATCTCCCCTAACATCAATGCATTTGTTACATCTTGAGATAAGCTTTTTAAACCCTCAAAAAAATAAATTTCCTCTTTCTCTGCAAAATACCCATTTATTGCCGACTTGAGTTCTTCATCATCCGAAAATCTTTTTCCACGAAGACATTTTTTCAAATCCGGAAACAGGAAATAATCACTAGGGCAAGGTCTGGACTATAGGGTGGGTGTTGGATTTCTTCGAAACCACAATCTCGCGCAGCAGCCTTGGAAACTCGCGCCGTGTGAACAGGAGCGTTGTCATGAAGAAGCAACACACCCGCTGCGAGTTTACCCCGTCTTTTCTTTTTAATTTCCTCCCGCAAATTATGCAAAGTGGAAGCGTAGGATGTGGCGTTAATGGTTTCACCTTTTTTTTTGTACTCAATGAGCAAGATTCCCTTTGAGTCCCAAAAAACTGTGTCCATGAGCTTCCCGGCAGACGGAGTGACTTTGAACTTCTTCGGGGGGTCTGTTCCTTTTTTATGCCACTGCATGGACTCTTGTTTGCTTTCAGGGTCATAGTGGTGGACCCGTGTTTCGTCCCCAGTAACAATTCGATCCATAACACCGTCCGCGTTCTCACTACACATCTCCAAAAGCTCTCTACAGCATGCGATTCTCACTTTTTTCTGAGGCACTGTGAGCATTCGTGGCACCCACCTTGCACTGACCTTTGAAAGGTTAAGATGGTCATGAAGAATGGTGTGAATGGCACCAATTGAAAGCTTGGTGATCTCTGCCATCATTTTCACCTTTATTCGGGCATCCTCAAGAACAAGTTTTTCGACTTCTTTGATGCTTTCTCCCGTACAAGCAGTAGCCGGGGCGCCGGAGCGGGGGTCGTCTTCAATGCTCTCTCTGCCTCTCTTGAACTCACTTGACCACTTTTGCACAGTTGATAATGAAGGTAAACAGCCACCATCTCTTCATGAATAGTTTTTTGACTTTTTCCTTGCTTAGTGAGAAATTTAATTACAGCGCGATGCTCAATTGTCACCATCATCGTCTCAGTTGCCATTATGATTCTGTTTAACTAGAGATAAAACGCGAATTAATAATCACATTTATATGAAATTTTACATGAATGCACTAAAATAATAGTATTACTCGATAAATAAGTCAATTTATATATACAACCACAGCTTCACCCCGATACCGAGAATATGTTGAACGCCCCTCGTATGTGCCTATAGTCGGGCGTATAGAACTGACACCAGATGGAGCGTCGGTATCTCTGTCGGCGACTGTCTGCTCTAAAGCGCAAACAGCCCTAGGCGTGATCGACGATTGGTGCACTAGTTTCAGTCAGTCCTCTCAAAAATGAGATTGTTGTTTTTACAAGAATTGAGAAGCTGACTGGTGTGACTCATCTAGTGCTTAAAGGTATCACCATCCGTGATGTGACTTCTGTAGGAATATTTCAAATTAAAAATGGTCTTTAGCAAGGCGCGGTCAATTCGCTGATCCTATTTAACATTTATACAAGCGACTTGATAGTTTCACTTCCCCATATTATTGCGTACGCAGACGATTTGATAGCGTACAGTGCAGGTCCAAAAATCGAGGTCATTAATACCTTCTTGCAGCATGACTTCGATAAGATAAGACGATTTTGCGATGACTGGAAATTGAAAATCAACTTTCAGAAATCGGAAACCATTCTCTTTTGGACGCCGTTGTCTGGAGCCTCTAGGGATACCAGAAAAAATTGGCAAAAGTTCTCGATCGTTTGACAACACGGACAGCCTCTTGCCTGTCGAAATGTAGTCAGATACCTTGGGATCTATCTAGATCAGATTCTGTATTTTGACAAAAATGTAGATGCGGCTATGGCCAGAGCTAAAGGCGCTTTTGCCCTTACAAAGAAACTGTTTTATAGCAACCAACTCGATGAGAGGGTAAAGGTAATCTGCTACATGGCCCTTATCAGGCCCATGCTGGTATTTGGGTGTCCCATGTGGTTCAATGTACGAGCAAGCTCAATGGAAAAGATTCGGGTGTTTGAGAGGCCTTGCCTTCGCTTGTACAGAACACCACAGTCGGAGTACAAAAAATGTTATCCTAATGAGGTCCTTTACAATAGGGCGAACCTAATACGAGTCGACAACTTCGTAATTATGGCCTCGTCGTCGTTTCCATCAATTACGGACCAGCCTCACTAATGAGGCAGAGCTGGCCAATCTATTTGCTCTGTAAATAGCGATGGCCAGCTTACACAGGTTTATATACTAATATATGTATACAATTGTGTAAAATGTCTATATGTGTGTATGTGTGTATTGTGTATGTTAGATATTAAGTTTTTATAAAAATACAAAATTATGTCCATATGTTAAGTTTTTTGCTAAAATTTTTTTTTCTTAGCCTTAAGTGTACGAAATAAATAATTCTACATAAAATGTAAATAAAGTTGAAAGACATACATAGATATAACAATTTAGAGTAGATTAGAGTGCCTGTGTGGGGTCAGTAAGTTAGTATAAGGTTGTTAAGTAATTTTAAGCTAGCATTTAAGTATTTTTTTGTTAGTATATAAGAGTTAATGATTAATGAAATAAAATGCATTTAAAACTGAAACTGGTATCACCATCCGATTCTTCAATGAAGCTAAGTATTTGAGTGTCAATTATAAAGTTAATTATATCCTATGCATCGGCTGGCTGATGGAACAAGCTTTCACGAAAATATGTACGTCACTGAATTAGGATGCCGCGCTGGACTTTTTCTGAAGAACGATAACCTTAGATGTCGTCAGAAAACTTGCGTGTTTTTATAATTAGAAAGCGGTCAAGGGGTTATTAGTACCCTTAAAATATTCGCACATAGTGCGGGCGTTTTTCTTCCAAACGGAGATATGCAGAATCCTGATGGCAACGAACCATTTTGTGGATAAAAGGTGATAGGGAACAAGCATTTGCACCCGTAGTGATAGCCAAAGAGCGCTTAAGTCCTCTCACGGCTTTCAAGCTACGATAGTTTGAGAGTTCAAGACTTCACTGAGTGCAGTCGGTAGGTTGAGTTCACTGAGGCTTGTCTGGATCGTATGTCACAATGAGATCATGGGAAATGAAATCCCCCTTGAACTCGGTAGGCAAGGCTCAGATGAGGTCCGTTAAGGCTACCTTTGCCACCGGTTAGTTAGGTTTTACCATTATCATTGACAGTTATTGTAGGTTGTATACAAATAAAGTGGGTGGCCGTGGCTTAAGTGGCAGTGGACTGGCTTCCAAATCGGAAGGTTCGGTGTTCGAAAGCCAACCGCGCCCGAAAGTCACTAATTTTTTCAGTTAACAAAAATTTTGTAAGATGAGTAGTTGACTAGAAATCAACAACAAGCCAACTCAAATGTTGAATGCCATCCATGGGGCGAAATAACCACAGAGTCCAAACATCTTTCTTTTTCTCTCTATATCATTTAAAAAAAAAATCTTAACACATGCTGAGGCATTATAAGTGCATTCATACCCACTTGAGTGTTAAGTTTTTTACAAAAAACTACATTGCTAGCACACAAAACTAATACTTTCCGACGTCTCTAAGAGGGGGCAGTAGGATACTGCAGGATGCTTACTAGTGTCGTCTTTCTTCGAAAAACTGACAAATTTCAGTAAAGGAACCGTGCAAGCAGTACAATGGACCAGTTCTTTTTCTGAGTGTTCTGCTACGATAAAAAAAAATTGTGTCCAGTCCAGTATATTGCATTGAGACTATAATAAACCTGTACTCATATATGCCAATAACGAAGTGACCCGATGCATACCATCTAAGCATTGGTTTCATGACAATCTTATCTCAATCCTATCGCGAAACCAATATTAAACAAGATATTAAAAGACGTTTTAGTTTCACAAAAAATAACAATGAATTGTAGGAAACAGTTGAGCAGGCTTGGAGTTCAATATCTCCTGAACAATGATACCTTCTTCTTGAGCTTTGAAACGGTGTTGCGCGGTTGCGATGAGAAACAGAGGTAATGCTGCAAAATATCAATATACCTTGATAGTACAGCATACTAACTGTATTGAGCTTAAACTTTTTTTCATTCTCTTAATAAATAAGCGGATATGGAAACAGCAGTGGTAATTTTTTTGCTCCCAACTGTGCATGTGTGACTAAAAATTGTCATAATTTATTTTTCAAATGGTTATTGGCAATACTACTCGTATTTATTGATATTGCTCGCATGAAAATAATCTTCGAATACGAGTATAAATGAAGATAAGATAAGTGGTGACTTCGTTTATGTAATATGTTAAGTAGCGGCCGAATAATTGATTTGACATAAATGCTATCTAATCTTAGTAACGGGTACATTCATAAATATGTGCCTACATTTGTGTATATTCTTAGCCCGCAAATTCATTTAGCTGAGAAAGTATAATAATATTACCGTATATATCATCATGTTAATATACCATATGAAACATTTTTATGAAACATAGTAAAGTTGCAGTTACTAATTTGATATAAGTCACGACCCTCGATTACTATGATACATTTATACTTTTATTTCCTCAGCACATCTATAGATACTAAACTAAATATTATTAACTTCTACCTGTTGAATCTAGTTGCCAAGCTAATGTGGTTTCCATTAACTAGCAAATGAAATTGTGCATTTTTTTTGTTAATTTAGTGTGCTTAGACTAATAAGTTTCGATATTTTATGGGTGTAAATTACTCAACAAACATCAAAAATTTCCTTTATTACACATAAGTATACCTACAAATAAACCATATTCTTACATGATATATTTCTGAGACTTGTCTGAACATTTTGTCTGAAAATGTCGTATCTTTAAAGAATATCATAAAGGTTTTCTTGTTTTCTTTCAAAATAATTTTTGAGATCGATTTTTATGTTACCCTCTAGAAATATATCCTGTTACTATTAACACAAATACACACCATTCAAGTCCACGCCTTTAAATGACGAGGACACTAAAAAGGACGTACACCCTCACATACACCAAGAATGCCCGAATGCTGTAACGAAATGAGGCGCGAAAACCGTCCAAATGATGTCATGCAACTAGATGACGCTGTCTTTTCTTTTCTACATACGGAAAAGTTTTGCAGGAGTTGCTTCAAACCCACATTTTACGTTATTCTGGTACATCCCTTAAATGCTCAGTGTAGAATGATATGTATACTAAATTCGTTGGCTGGAATACGCACACAATAATTCGTAAACAGGAGGATTTAGTTTTGCATTTGAACACAAGCAAATAAGATTAATAAAACATACTCGTAAAACCTGCCTACCAACGAGAGTTCGATATCATATTTGTTAGTTACAGTAACTTTTTCGGGAAGAAGCGTCTATAAGGTGTCGAAAGAGGCATCGAGGCAGAATTTATCGGATCTGTGCCCATTAAAGCGCTGGGGAAATCTCCATTAGGGTACCCCATTGTTAGTTTCTAAATAGTTCAGTTAATAGATATAAAATCAGTGAGAACTGGTTTGCCACAACAGTGGCATCTATAAAAAAAAAACTAATTAAATGGCTAGAATCAAGGTAAGTCCAGAGTAACAACACAGCGATGATACAATAGAGAGCAAATTTTGCGTTTCAGTTTACAAATTGGAGAAAACATACATACATACATACATATATATTTTAATGAAATTTTCTACTAATCAATATAGTGAATGCGGCCGCAAGGCGAGGCTAAACTGTGCAATGAAAATAATACATAGTCATACTTTCAGGTAGTAAGAGTAGCCTCTATTCAATTTATCGAGGGAAGGTACGAATACTCAATTTAATTCAATTTCATTTGCACAGGCATGTGCAAAATTAAATATACTCGTACATATATGATATGTGAATAAAAGCCCTATTAATTTATCACAGATCATCAAAGATGAAAAAGTTCATGAGAATGGAAACATTATAGAATGAAAATTGTTGGTGCCATTTCCACGATCTTGTGAATATAAAATCAAGGAGGTAAATGTTATTGATCGGTGCGGAATCGACCTACGAACACGAGGACTGCCATGCCATTCCAAGAAACTTATCGGAAGAAGTTAATACTAAAGGCAGACGATTGTTAGAGTTCTGCAATTATTTTTAATTATTATCAATGGATCGTGCACAAGGGGTGTCAGTTATTGACTACTGTTTTATTCGGGGTGAATTAAATTCCTACGTTACGGATGGCAGTAAAACTTAGTTGCACTTTGGTCTGAAAGCATCAATATCGGGTTCGCGCGAAAGCAACTACTTTATGCAAAAACTCGGTGGATTTCTGGAAAGCAGTCAGAGGACTCAATGGAGTTCTGGTTTGAACACCTTTTTGACCCATCTCCTAGCAAGTAAGTAGGTTTTCCAGTACGCAGTCCCGGGATTCGAAATTGTTATCTTAAACAGACCGGTAACAGTTGGAGAAGTTACCCAAGCACTTGATGGCTTAAAAGAAGGCAAGGCTGCAGGATCAGATGGTACACCTATTGCATTTTATAAGTATGGGACCAACAAGTTGCACCTGCGCGATGTTCCAGCACGTTTTAAAGAAGCGGTAATTTTTCCAATTTTCAAGAAAGGATTTACATCAGATCCTGAAAACTATAGAGGCATTTCATTTTTAAATGCCTCACAATAAGTGTTTACAACTATCTTGCAGTGTCGTCCATCGGCGTGGATCAAATAAAATATGCTGCTTAAAGAACATCAAGTTGGCTTCAGAGTAGGATATTCTACGATCGACAACATATTTGTTTTAAGGAACATAGCGGATATTTTTATTTCAGCTGCTAAAAAGCTATATGTCTTCTTTTCTTCTTTGTTCATTTTTGGGCAGCCTTTGCTACGGTTGATCGTAAGGAACGCATGTACAACCTTTATTGCATGGGTTTATCGAAGAAGTCTAGACGAGTCCTAAAATGCATGTACGAGGGAACCAAGTCATACTCGTGTGTATGGAATAGCGCAGAAATATCTCCATCGTTCAAAACAATGTCGGGAGTGCTCTGAATCCTAATTTATTGCCGCTATACTCCTGAAGATATTGTTGAACAGCTGTCTGGTGGAGAGGGTATGCAGGACTGCACATAAAAGCGCTTCCCTTCGCTGATGACATAGTGCTACTGGCTAGATCTCCGGAATAGTTACAGATGATGATAAATAAACTTGACGATTACTGTGTTTTGTGGAACCTTTTTGTCAACCTGTACAAATCCAGGATCATGATTTTTAAGAAAGGTGGAGGCAAACTCAGTCGAAGAGAAACGTGCCACTACGATGACGATTTGATTAAAATGGTTAAGGAGTATAAATATCTGGGAGTCCTTTTCACAAATAATCTAAACATCGAGAAACACCTGCAAGGAAAATTAACCAAGGCTAAAACAGTCATTAACACACTCTGGAACAAATGTTGCAGCAATAAACTTATTGCCTACAGTTGTAAATGCAAAGTATCTGTAACAGTACTCGTAGCAGAGTCTATCATGTTTTATGCTGCACAGTTGAGGTGAGCTAAAAAAAATATGAGACTGTGGAAAAGCCGTTGCGCCTTTATATTAGGAGAGCGTTCCATCTACCCCCCAATACACCTAATTATATGATAACGATCGAAACCGGCCTATTTTACTCTACACGAAGTCCTTAAAACTGCATGTAGATTCTATCCTAAAGTGCTTAGAATGGATGACTTCCATTTTCCGAAAAAAATTGTTCTTAACACAATACATACGCAAACGGGATGGTGCAAAGAATGGCTACAGATGGCAAGAGAGATGGCAATCGATATACAATGCTCAGGGCAAATGAATTGGAAACCTTATCTATACCAGATGTTAGCTAGTATACCTAGGTTAAAGAGATAGATGGTCTTTGGTGAACGAGCTTGCGGGTCACTTGATCGGGTCACTATTATTCAAGATCTAGGGTGAGCTCTTAAGACTCAATTACATACTGCACCGAGAGGGTTTGCCAGTGCTTTGTGACTTGTACAAATTGCAGGAGAGGGAGGATGTCTTCCACTTCATTGGACGATGCCCAATTTTCAAAAAAAAAATTAGATGGCAGTTCTTCAACGTAAATGCGCTGTCATCGATTGAGGTCATATTACTACTCAATGAATGCGATGTCAAAAAGCTACGCACATATCATAAAATAAAAATCATTCTATCCCATTCTATATACTGAAGTGATGCAAATCAAGGAATTATTGTCTCAGAAGGTAACAACAAAATTCGCAAAGCAAAAGCTTCGTTTAGTATGCTATGTACAGTCTGGGGAAGCAGTGTTTTCGGCACAAAAAGCAAGCTGAAACAATTTCGATCTATGGGTGTAGTACCAAGAATATGACCAACAACATCATATGGAACTGCAAATCTTCATAAATAGAGTACTTCATCTTGCGGACCTTCTGTCCAAACCACTTACGCAATCAGGTAGACGTCTGAGTCGTCCTAAGCAGACATGGAGAAGGACAGTAGTAAAGGAATCCAGATGTTTCCGAATGATTTAGGGGGATTCAAGCGCATTGACAAACTTTGAACACTATAACTATATTTAAAACGCTATTTATATATACATACGTGTATTAAAAAAAAGTGGCATTTAATGATGTACTGCATCGATGGACACTAGACTCAGATAGATAACCATCTACATGTTGGAATAACGCGAAACGGTGGGTAAAAGATTTTAAAGCGATTTTTGGGGTACCATTAGCAAATTAGCATCGGCTTTTGCCCACAAAATTTTTCGTAAGGATCCCAAAGAAAATCAAATGAAAAGAGTCAATCGAGAAGAAGGCCAACTCTGGACGTTAAATTTGTGCACAGGGTATTTGGAGCAATTCGAAGAAAAGTGTAAGAGTTGTGCAAGGCCTTGACCGGTGTTTCAAAAGGGTGACTACATATATGTAAAGAAACGTGATGGCAGAAACATGAGTTGAAAGGCATGTCTTTCACGCCCTTGTGAAAAAACTGAAACTACAATAATAAAGTGCGCCTTGTGCTAGACTACCAACGCCGCAAAAAAGAAGGTGAACAAGCTGGAGTACGTGTCATGGCAGTAAAGGTATTAGTAATTATAAAAGTTATCCTCACAAGCAATAAGAAAATTTTAAAGTCAAAGCACGCGCAATCGAGCCAATATTTTAAACGGAGAAGAGGCTCGAAAAGATTCAATTACCAAAACATAAGGCGGACGAACAAAAATACCTGCTTACACGGGAACCAATAAACCTTTATTGGTAATACCTTGGGTTCAGCTAATCTCCTGAAGGAACTACAGGACAAGGATGAGAAAATATATTGTAAAATGTTTGTGTGGGTACAAATGATAGAACTTATTGCCTTCAATACGAATCGCTTTATTCAGTACAGTTAACATACAATTCACTATTTAATTGTTTCTCTCAATACAATTCAATTTCTCAACCGCTTATACTTTTCTTATCTTTTACTTAAACCACTTAATCACTTCTCCTAATTAACACTTCAAATACAACTAATGAACTCACTTGCATACCTTGGGAATGCTGGTATTCATACTCGAATGACATACTTCGAGAACAATCCTCGCCATCCAGCGTCCCATACAATTTCCAATTTGCTAGAAAATTCGATTCCACTCTCCAGTCATTAATGGTCGAGACTTTGTTAAACAAGTATCGACGTCTTCTGCTCTGTAAATCTAGATGTCGCTGCTCACATTTAAGTGGTTATCACAATATTTTAATTGTTTACAAATGGACAAAAGACGCATTCCTTTATAAAGTGTTTAAAATTACTGCATACTTTCTCAGGTAAAATAAACACATTTGAGCTTGGATAAGTATAAAAGACAGACTTGCACAGGGAAAAGCTACTCAAGTTTTCAATATACTATAATACTTAGACACCACAAGGTAATATTTATGGAATAATGACTTAAAGTTGTGACGCTATATATGTATGTATATGTTTTAGTTAGTTAATATGAATTTGATTTCCATAACAAAATTATTTCGTACCTTATAAAATACAATACATTTTGTCATTAATTTTTGCCGTTTGAAAAGTAGCAAAATTGCCTGAAACAGGGAAGAAAAACAAATCATGAGTCTTCATTTATTATTATTTTTCTTTTCGAACAAACCATGTCAAAGTCGCTCAAAAGTATAGTCGCAGTATTTAAAACTAGTCAGGTCATGACAATTTTATTGATCTAACATCACTTTTACGGATTCAGATGGATATCGCATATGTTATCAATAGCATCATACTATCTGAAGTATCAGAGGTATCAACTTAGAGATGAAATAAATCACTAAATAAACACTGAATCGATACTTTCACGTGCAAACACGTTCTCTTTTAGATGGTTCGGTATGACTTGTCGCTGTTGATTATCGCTTTTATCAATGTTATGATTTTATTCTATTGATATTTGATAGCTGTCACTTTAAGCTTACTTTCGAAACAAACCGAGTTTAATTATGTTTACATAAGCAGAGCGTCAATGTTAACATTGGGTGCAAGGCGAACATTTTCGACTTATTTTTGTTTTTATTCCCATAAAGGTAAGAAAGCTACTGAGGCTCACAACGAGGTATACGAAGTTTATGGTATTGTTTGCTTAACAGAACGGATGTGCCAGAATCGATTCAAGAAATTCTGTTCGGGAGGTTTTTCACTTAAAGTTGACTAACCTTCTGGTAGACCAACTTAAGTTGATGGTGACCAAATCAAAGTCATAATTGAATCAGATCGTCATATGACTGTGCGAGAGAGGTTAAATGCACCACACACAACAGTTCAAGATCAATAAACCTCTTGCACTCGTAAAAAACTTCGATATTTGTGTTCCACATGAATTGAAAGAGGTTCAGATAAAACAATAATATTTGCGATATATATCTTAAACGCAATGAAATTGATCTTTTTTGAAACGAATCATCAAATCAAAAAAAAAATCCCAGGTAATTAAAAACATATGTCTACAATAATATCAATCGAAAACGATCATAGTATAAGCTGATGAACCAGCACAAACCACATCGAAACCTGTACTGCATCAAAAGAAGGTTATATTGTCAAATCGGTGCGATTATAAAGCTGCTTCCAATGAACCAAACGATCAATTCAGATGTTTACTGTCAACATCTAATAAAACTGGAGAAAGCAAAACGTCCAGAATTGGCAAATCGTAAAGGGATCGTATTGAATAATGACAACGCACGCTAGATCACATATTGTACATTTTGGTAACTTGCGAAAAATTATTGAACCTTAGTTGTAACATCTGCCAACACACCGGACCTTGCACTATTAGATTTTTATTTGACCTTACTTTCATCCAGAAAAATAAAAAATAAAAGAGAACTTAGAACATAGCATTGATTCACTTCAGTAGTTGCCTAAAACCAGTTCAAGATTTGCTTCTCTTAAGAAAAAGGAATCCTAATTGTGCTCCCTCTTTGGTGCCGAAAGTCGCTTTAATGTCCACGAACAAACTATCAAGTAGTTTGCTCCTGCTTAGGGACGCTTTTACAATAAAATTTAATGAATTATTATATGGTCCAAAATGAATCCGGTTAACATCCTTGTGTTAGCGCTCATGAGAAATATCATTTATCACATTCTTTTTTTTTAAATGGAAAATATTGTATTCTTCCTATAGCTGTCAGAATGTCTTGTCATTTTCGTACCTAAAATTTTTTTAAGACTTCGAACTTCGAAGAGTAAGCGACTTTTCAGATGTGGACGATTTTATTTTGAATGATTTTCCATTGCTCGACGAAAGAACAAATCGTACACTTTGGGGACTTTGAATTGCGGGTCTTTGACTTGCAAACGACCGCGTTTGTTCAACTTCACCTCGGTTGTTTCGTCGTATCTTTCGCGCAGATAGTCACCTAAGATCAGAACCGTAAGTCAAGCAGATTTTAGCTAATATTAGAACGCAACCGCGCTTACCGATTTCTCGTATCGATGACAATTCTTGCCAACATGTTATGAGACTACAGTAACCGGATAAACCGTGACATTTGCAGGTAATTCGAGCCTTCTTGATAATAGCCTGGAAGTGATTTTAAAATTAGCAAGCATGTGAAATAACAATAAGTTGGATTATTTTACAATATTTAAATAATACAAGTTCAGGAAGACATTTTCAAGATTTATGCTAGATCGCGAACATTTCTCTAAGAAAATAAATTTAGAATACTACATGTGCGTTATGAGGACGATTCGACTTTATGTACAGCTTAGCCAAGTTAATGGATTATGTTGAGGAGAACTAGGCAACAAAAGTAGGTGATTTACCAACTTAGTGTGGTCAACGAGAAGAACGTGGGTTTAAGGGGTAAAGTCGCTATTGACATACAAAAAGTCAATTAGCATGCTGCTTGTGATCGAAACTTTTGTTTTTAACCAGAAATTCAAGTTAATGCTAAAGGGGCAGCAGGTAAAAAGTATCATAAAACAAGGAAATATCCCCTCAGAAAACATATGTATACACTTAACAGGCTGACTTAGCTACCCAGTAGATGAAAAATAATAATGGCACCAGCTCTGCGTGTCATGTTTTGCTAGCAAGCTAGCTAGCACGAGACGAGCCATTTCTGGCGTAAAGAAAATGTTCATGAAATCAAAATATCCAGTGGAGACGGGTAGTTTGCAGACAAGAAATATTTCAAGAAATAAATGTCTGGTTTTTATTCAAGACATCTCTGTAGACATCAACCGTGAAATTTTTTTGACAGCGCTTGTTAGTTTGACTTCGGAATGTGAAAAAAAATAAAGTGTGACGAACTTCATATACCAAATGCCATCTGTTGGTAAAAAATAATAAGAAATCTACATCTGCGCCGAATGCAAGCAGTTGCAGACGAAATATAACAAAATAAATCGTTTTTCTGCTTTTCGTGTTGGCCGAGACTTGAACCAAGATGATCTTGCATAGTAGCCTGCGAATATAAAGAACTTGCGCCTATTAGAAAACCAAAACGGAACCTACAAGTACAAGGGTGCTCAAAAAGTTACACAAAAGTAAAACACATTAATAAAACTTCTTTCGACAGTAATTTATTTGTATTTTAAAGAGTCTACTACAAAATATTTCTATCAAGTGCTGATTCGGTCGCACCACTTCTTAGTAATTAATAATTCTTTTGAATGTAAACAATTGTCAAGACTATACAATAATACAATACTATACTATAAAGTTTTTGGGTTTCCGATAAAGTTTCAAGGGCGCATGTCTTGCTCCAATCTGCAGTTGCTTACTGGTTTGCTGGATTCATTAGGCTCTGAAAATGATCCTTGTTTCTGTATATTTTCTACCTTATCGCCGAAATAACTATTTCACTAAATACACTAGGGCGGCGAAAAAAGATAAGTTAGTAAAAATGTACATACGAGTACTTATGGCTTAGTAACTCAAATATTTTGTTGAGAAAGGTTGGCAATAGTAAAGTCGTTATAATAAGATCTTTTGATGATCTAGCGGAATTAGAATCCTAGTATAATGTTTGAAAATTGTAGCCTAATTAACGACTTTACCTTAAAAACCATAAATAGTTGTCATGATATTTCCTTTTCTAATTGTAACTATGAAAAATCTGTTTTCATATTGCATCAAAACTTAAGGAGCTTGCGACAAAATTTGGATTTGCTAGTGTGTAATCTCGAAGGTTTAACAAATCTGTCTGACATGATTTTTGTGTCCGAGATTTGGATTTACTCTTTTGAAAAGGAAGACTACAAAATCCCTAAGTGTTTGTGAAAATTTCCTATGAGCCTAAATCTAAAAATCACTTGTACTGTTTGTAATGTAATCTTTAACTTGGTTTGTGTGTACATACTTCAAAATATGCCTCTGAAAATATTTTTAGAAAAATATTCAGTTTTTTTAAGCAATGAAAAGGCTGCTAATTTTATTATAATTGGCGATCTTAACATAGATATTATAAGCTCAATTGCAGCAGTAGATACGTATGAATCATTATTGGCTGAACATGGGTTAGTCTCATTTATTAATGAATCAACTGGACCTATCTCAAATACTTGTCTTGACGTATGGTCGCTTCCTTAAGCTGGGAACTAGTCAGTGTGCTGGCCTAAACTTCGATCTTCAAATTACCGATCACTGTATGACAGGCTTAGTCTTTAGCACCTTAATAAACAATAATATTCCTAACAGTATTACAAAAAAAAATAACAAAAATTAACTACAGCCTATTAAATGGTAAACAATTGAGAGAAAACTGGGATGATGCATATGCCGAAGATAATGCTTCTCTGCCTATGACTTATTTCTAAAAACTTTAAAAATCACATAAATAGTTCTAGAGTTTCCATAAACCAAACTAAATCTGTTATCAAACTAAAATCCTGGATGAATGATTCGCTTCCTAAACAAATTGAACTGAAACATATACTGCGTAGTAAAACCTACAAACACCCACCCACCCGTCTTGTTTTAAAAAGTCATTGCAGCTATTTCTGTCAAAAGAACCTTATAAAATAATGGGAAGATGTTAACTGTATAATCAATACTTTGCCTTAGTGGCACAGACGTATCCTTGCGATTGTTTAGTGTCTTGTAGCGGTTGCCTAATGTCACATCTCCTTGACAGCACAGTTTCCAGAAACAGTTTCGTTTTCAAGCCAATTTTGGTATTACAGTTATTAAAAACATTCAATTCTATTCGTATAAGAAAATCAAATTGTGGAGACGATGAAATCTCTAATTCCATCTTAAAAAGAATCGCCTTAAATGTGGTAGATATTTTTGCTCACCTTTTCAATTTAAGCATTTTCACGGGTACCTTCCACGAATTATTAAAACGAGCCAACGTGATTCCTATTTTTAAAAAATGTAATAGAAAAGTTGAGATGAATTACAGACCGATTTCCTTACTATCTGCGATATCAAAAATTTTTGAGAACGCTGTAAAATACAGAGTTTTGAAGATTAATCACTAAGATTAACTTTTTTAGTGAGAATCAATTTGGAGCAAATCATGCCACCGAAAATGCTCTTCTGGATTTTTGTCAATATATCTACAAGGGAGCTGATGGCAAATAATGCTGTGCCGGACTTTTTTTTAGACATAACTAAAGCTTTCGATATGGTAGACAACAAAATACTTTTGGATAAATTATACTGTGTAGGTTTTTGAGGCTTTATCGTAGATTGGTTTGCATCAGTGGTTCTAAGACCATCAACATATGCATTCCACAATGATCTATCCTTGGCCCCTTACTGTTCTTAATATATGTTAACTCAATCTTCAGTGTTCTATTCGGGTAAGATTAAGGCTTTTGCTGATGACTTTGCTTTTGCATATGGCTCAAATAATCTCTTTACCCTAGTTGCTGACATTAACCATGACGTCCATTTGTTAAGACTCTGATTTGCGCAATACAAGTTAATAGTAAGTAGCAAAACTAAACTCATGCACTTCAGCCTTACTGCTAAAGAGCCACTGGAAATTAACATTGTGTTCCATGCAGCTAATTGTAGCTTGCTTAAATGTGGTTGTAATATCTCATACAATGAAAGTATTGGCTGTAACGCTAATTACTTCAAAATTGAAATAGTGAAGAACTGTAAGTACTTAGGTGTTGTAATTGATCAAAATTTGAGTTGGTGTGATTACATTTATATTTTGAAGCAATATTTGCTATCCACACTGCGAAGTTTTTATCGGTTTAAGAAGTACTGCGCTACTAGCACTTTAATATTTATGGTATTAGCTGCTGGGGGGTACTTACGCTAATAAAATCAAACAACTAGCTGTTGTACAAAAATATGTAAAAGAAAAATAGGGTTTTCGTAAGAATAATAAATTGTAAGAATTAAACCTATGTATTTTTGATTTAAGTTAATAAAGATGTATATAAAATAAAAAAATGTTTGAAAGAGATGATCTCGATGAAATATACTGCTGAGAAATACACAGAACATTTAATTTTTTGCTAGTGTCCATTGCTTTTTTATTGACAGTGTTTAGCATATTTTTTTGAATCCCCGAAGCTGTTTTCAAAATCGTTGTCCACCCTCCATTCACCGGGCTTGGCCCTACTGGGTGTATTACTTCATGTGTGAAATAAAATTTGATGATGACATGCGGTTTCAGAAAATATGTATTCATATAAGTACAATATAATAAACATAAATTATTGTATAAAAACTTTCTACTAAATGAATCGAATAAGAATGAGGTTATGAGAGAAATATGACACAGAGATATGTACAGTACTTTGCCTAATATTGTTTAGTTTGCTTTTATGGTAGTTCTAAAAACTTTTCCACTCAGCGTCGTATACTGAAACATATACATATATTTATCTCTTACGCATGCTATGGCGAAAAACAAATGGAAATGATTTTCAAGAAAGCACCCCAACAGTTTTTATTTTTAATAAATAACCGTCGACAGTAAAAAGAGAAAAAAATAAAATTAGAATCGTCTGAAAAGCGCTATTAATAGGTGTGCAAGTAGTTATTTAGGCACTATTTTTTGCAATTTCTTTTCTTGTCTTCTTCTGCGTAGAAGCAGTTCTCTAATATACTAAAAGTTTGTTTCTTGTTTCTATTTTTCTTTTAATTTATGTATATTCATTTTAGAAAACTCAGCGAAGACGTAATCCGACTTTTGTAGTAAAACTAAGCTCATGCACTTCAGCCTTACTGCTAAAGAGTCCCCGGAAATTAACATTGTGTTCCATGCAGCTAAGTGTCGCAGATCTAGCTTGCTTAAATGTGGTTGTAATATCTCATACAATGAAAGTATTGGCTGTAATGCTAATTGAATCAAAATTGAAATAGTGAAGAACTATGAGCACTTAGGTGTCGTAATTGATCAAAATTCGAGTTGGTATGATCACATTTCTATGTTGAAGCAATATTTGCTATCCACACTGCGAAGTTTTTATCGACTTAAGAAGTACTGCGCTACAAGCATTTTAAAAAATATTTATGGTATTAGCTGCTGGGGTAGTTGTTTTACAAAAATATGTAAAAGAAAAATAGGTTTTTCGTAAGAATATTAAATTGTAAGAATTAAAACTACATATGTATTTTTGATTTAAATAAAAAAAAAAATAATAAAGATTTAAATAAAAAAAATGTTTGAAGAAATGTTTGAAAGAGATGATCTCGATGAAATATACTGCTGAGAAATACACATAACATTTTAGTTTTTTACTAGTGTCCATTGCTTTTTTACTGACAGTGTTTAGCATATGTTTTTGAATCCCCGAAGCTGTTTTTAAAATCGTTGTCCAACCTCCATATTCACCGGGCTTGGCCCTACTGAGTATGTATTACTTCATGTGTGAAATAGAATTTGACGATGACATGCGGTTTCAGAAAATATGTATTCATATAAGTACAATACAATAAACATAAATTACACTGGGGAACAAAATAATTTTTTTTTTGCGGCAATTAGTTTCTTAGTGAAATTATGTACACTTGTGTAGTGCATTACTCAGTGTGAATTGAGTTGACTCCCGTTCTCATGATAAACTGTTATTGCAGTCTAAGAACATTTCCATTATTGCATCTTGTTAATCAGTATATATACAGCTAAGGTACCAGTTCGTTTATTTATTTGTTTAGTTGCTTTAATTATTTCCGAAAAAATTATGCCTTCACGCAAGTCTTGTGTTAACAATCCAAACAATTTTTGCTACATATGTTGTAAATATTGTCACCAAAAACAGCAAAGAAATATCAATGACTTTGGAAAACAAGCATACCAAGCATATTTTGGAAAACAACTTGCACGACAGGTTAAAAATTGGGTGTGCCACATAAAGTTTGTAAAAATTGTATGGAGTCACTTCGGTACTGGAGCCAAGGAAGACGAAGAGGGTTTCAATTTGGAGTGCCAATGAAATGCAGTGAGCCGACAAATCACCATGATGATTGCTACCTTTGTGCCGTGAATGTGAAAGGTATGAACCGATACAAAAAACGTTCTTTGATTTATCCATGTATTCAATCGGCTAAGCCACCAATATTGCACAGTAAAGATTTGCCAGTGCCGATATTTAGTGCCTTGTCCAACGTTTCCTGTGATGATGTGGAAATGTTAGACACTGAGTGTGAAAGCAGAGGCTCAAGAGAATTTGTAGGATGGAGTCCTGCAGTTCAGAGTTTTTCTCAAGCAGAACTTAATGACTTAATTCGAGACTTAGGTTTATCGAAAAAATCAGTTGAGCTTCTTGCATCAAGGCTTAAAGAAAAAAATTGTTTACAGCCTGACGTAACAATAACATCTTATAGGTGCAGAGAAAAACAAATTCTTCCGTTTTTTACTCAAGAGAATGAGCTCGTATACTGCAGCAATATTTCTGGGCTTTTCAATATAATGGGTCTTCAAAATTATCGGTCAGAAGATTGGCGACTCTTCATAGATAGCTCAAAAAGAAGTTTGAAATGTGTGAAATAGCGGGAACAAGTTAGCTTCGAACCCGATAGGTCATTCAACGAAACTTAAGGAAGAGAACCAAAATATTAAAGTTGTTTTGGAGAAAATTTTGTATGTTGAACATCAGTGGCCAGTATGCGTCGATTTAAAAATGGTTTATTTTTTATTAGGTCAACAAGGTGAATATACTAAATACCCATGTTTTCTTTGTCTATGGAACAGTCGCGCAAAAGAGGAACACTGTAGCAGAAAGGATTGGCCCTTGAGAGAAAATATGAGCCTGGGAAAAGAAAATATCATTCGTGAACCATTGATAGGTCGAGAAAAAATCATTCTGCCACCATTGCATATTAAGCTTGGGGTTATGAAACAATTTGTTAAAGCTTTGGATAAGGGTGGTAATTGTTTCAAATATATTTGTGAAGCTTTTCCAGGCCTCAGTATGGAAAAATTTAAAGTAGGTATCTTTGATGGATCACAAATCCGCACTCTTATAAAAGATGGCGGTTTCAAAAATCACATGACTCAGATAGTCGTCAAAAACTTTTTGGGAAATTACAAAGCAGCAGAATACTCAATTATAGTCGCTAACATGCTTAAGAGTTTTGAAAAACTGGGAGCTAATATGAGCATAAAAATGCATTTTTTGTTTAGCCATTTAGATAGATTTCCTCCCAACCTGGGTGATAACAGCGAAGAACAAGGAAAACGGTTCCACCAGGACATTAAGATAATGGAGGAAAGATATCAAGATATCATATGATGGTGGCCTATTGCTGGACCTTACAAAGGGACTGTCCTGACCGAAAATACAAAAGGAAATCATATAAAACACGTTTCTCTTAATTTTTTTTATTTTATTGAAATATGATTAGTTTTATTTCAATCATCATTTATAACACTGTTGCCATTCGAAAATAAATCTTTCACAATATATTTAATATTTTTATTTTATTTTCGTTATATGAAAGTTGCATTTATCCCAAAAACTAGAGCCAATTCGGGTAATCTGTTATTATTTTCGTATTCAGTAGACCAGGATTACCCAAAATTGATTCCGAAACCTCATGCCGCAAAATCATTGTTCCCTTGTACTATTATATAAAAACTTTCTACTAAATGAATCGAATAAGAATGAGGTTATGAGAGAAATATGACACAGAGATATGTAGAATACTTTGCCTAATATTGTTTAGTTTGCTTTTATGGTAGTTCTAAAAACTTTTCCACTCAGCGTCGTATACTGAAACATATACATATATTTATCTCTTACGCATGCTATGGCGAAAAACAAATGGAAATGACTTTCAAGAAAACACCGCAACAGTTTTTTTTTATAAATAAATAACCATCGACAGTAAAAATCAAATAAAATTAGAATCGGCTGAAAGGCGCTATTAATAGGTGTGCAAGTAGTTATTTAGGCACTGTTTTTGCAATTTCCTTTTTGTCTTCTTCTGCGTAGGAGCAGTTCTCTAAGATACGAAAAGTTTGTTTCTTGTTTCTATTTTTCTTTTAATTTATGTATATTCATTTTGGAAAACTCAGCGAAGACGGAATCCAACTTTTGATTCAACTAACTTATTTTGTTTTTTTTTTTATACCAACGTATTTACGATTCATTATATGTATAGCACATTGTATAATTAGGCTTCAGACGCAGGCGAATTAAAAATAAATACGCCAATAGGTCAGAGACCTGAAAGATACACACATATTAATATCGTCTTGAAATACAACGAGAAACAAAATGCTTGAATTGATTTATAGATGAAAAATTGATATCTTATATATTATAATATTATATAAAAGTCTATTTTATAATTTAATAATGTGAAAACTTGTTTACCCTTTTATTCGAAAGAAATCGAATGACGTTTTTAGCAGACTATTATCCTTCCAACCGACCATATCTAAAAAAAACAAGGCATAAAGACCATGTCATATTTAGAGCTCTACGTCACAGAAAAAGACAACTGCCAGGAAATACGTCACAAAGTGTTAAAGCACTAATAAAAGCATTAATAAAAATAGAAATAAAGGCATAATTTTACAAAATTCGTATATTCAGGTGTTAAAGTATTTAGATATCAATCTGAATTTAATGAGATATGTATCCGGTTTTCAAAATAAAAATCCAATTTAAACCTGTCTAAGTTTGGTTTCACTTTTGGTTATCACAAATTAATTAGTCAAGTATTAATCGGTTATCTTTGAACGAACTATTACTAAACTTATCACATGAGAACTTTCAATAAAAAAAAAAATCATGCACACGTGCATATATTCATAATACATACAAGTACATACATAAATATAAGGCCTTTGGCAAATTATTTGCGCAAAGCTTATAGTGTGAGAATTACTTCAATAAGGTGCACTATTTCTAGAGATCCCAAATAATTCTTATTGTTTACTTATTTTAAATCACAAATTAAAAAATAGGAATGATAAATATTAGGTAAATGTAAGTGACAAAATTGTGATACAAGTTAACGACAAATAAGTTCATTCTGATGTCACAGGATACAATGCACGCGCAACAGCGTAATCCATAGGTAACGCCAAATATGTTCAGACGCAGATCAGCGGATCTAACTTACATTTTTTTTTGTTACAAAATATTGTATCTCCTTTCGCTACAATAGCTACAAAGCTAGATCAGATCTGCTGAAATGACATCACAAGTGATATTAATTGTATCTATTCCAAAATTGCAAAGGTCAACTGAAGGCTTTTTAGGATACTTGTCATTTAATACCTTCTAGAATTTCAGGTCTGTCAATTTCTAGGAATACTTTACTGATACAGTATATGAGTACATAAGTATTACTTATGATATACATAGATACATATGTTATTTGTTATTCTACAATAGTTCGTAACATAACATAACAAGCTGATGATTGTGTGATATATGCGTATATGTATAAAGTTTGGAAAATCCTGATGCAGGCCTCATTTTTCAGTTAAAATTTCGTATTTTTTCAAGTGCAAATCGAAATATAACTATGCTAACTAAGCCGACTAATTCTACGGCCATCGAGTCATTAGAGCATTGACAGCTTTTATATTGGAATCAAGGAAGCGTGCATATACATACATATACACAGTTAAACAAAAATTCATATATGTATATACATTCAGTATTATACATGACGTACTATATATTCAAAGCTTACTATCATTGTGATGTGGCAACAAAAAAAAAACAAAATACTACCACATGAAGGGAAAATACAAAAAACACCTGAAACTGCTTTCTGGTTTTTGTGAGCCACAGTGTCAGCATGGATTATCGTTTTGCTGTGAGTTTTCCACTTACTGCTTCTGTATAGCACGAGTATTCTTAATGAATTACCCGATTCACTTGGCTAGATTGTGATCTTTAAACTTGAAAACGATCTAAAAAACAAAAAAACATAAAGCAACAATGAAGTTTATTCATTATTTTTATTTGTTACAAATAAAAAGTCAAACAAACTCAATAGACTCTAACTTAGCTCAAACCTGTTTCGAGAATAGGTAATTTTTTTTCAGAATTCCATTTAACATACGACGTCATCATCTGTTATTCGGCGCCAATTCAATGATTACTTTATTTGTGCCTTAAAAAAATTATTATTTATTCAATGTCTCGTATGTATCTACAATACATATGTTCTATTGCAAAGGTCTGTTCGCAAATTGGATTCAACAGCTTGATTGTGGTAGAACATACATATTACATATGGAAAATTATATTCTAAGCACGCCTATGTTTTAAACTTATCCCAAAGGATATACATGTGAGTACAAACAATTTACAAGCACGCACCCAGGCAACTTATATTTTGAAAGTAACCATGTGGGGCTTACCACTGTTAAAGGTCAAAATGAGTAATAAAATCTCCCTTGTTTTTATAATATACCATATTGCGAAGTGTTGTCTTTACACTTTATTTCAATAACAAACAGCATAGAGGTCTATTTATTTATTTATAAAAAAGAGGATACAAAATAGTTCCCAACAATTTTAGCTATTTCTTTTGAAATTTAAAATACAGGATATGTATGTACATATCGAACCATGCAATATTACAGCATGACGCATATGTATCCCAAATAATAAGTGCATTCTACCGTGAATACGAGTAGTCTGACGCCAGACCAACGCTTGAAAATCATCCTACTTTATTTCGAAAATTGTGGTTTATGTTAGTTTGCAAAACTTATCGTGAGCTGTGTCCATTTTCCATATAAGCAAGTTATTCGAATGACCATGGATCTTTTTTCGCACCACGTATATTCCAATTGATAATACGCATCCGCAGAGACACCTATGAGTGTACGTACACCGGTTAAGCTGTTGCTGCTGTGGAGCATAGTATTGAGAAGGACGTGAATAAGTCGATTCGCCATCGTGCACAGTAGTTGGAGTTTTGTCCATGCGCTATGTGGAAGATCTTGCCGAAAGGTTTTGGTTTACGAGCTTGAAATATCAAGCTCGTGCAAAAATTTAAGCCGCTTGGCTCTTGATCCTATTTTTCACGACAGAATTTTGTTTAACGATGAGACTTATTTTCGGTTGAAGTATAAACGACATGTGGTTTACGTTAAAAATCAGACACTAGTTGTACATTAGTTTTGAATGTTTACATAGGAAATAAAGACATCGGTACGGCTTAGGGAAGGATCACGACATTTCAGTGTACGTTCGAAAGTAGGCTTGCGGGTAAACTGATGAGCATTCATAGCAGCATAGAAGAACCACTCTTCAGAAGAAAGGGAGCATTGAAAAGCATTAATGTGGAACAGGTGTAGTTTCAACAAGACGACGGCACACAGCCTGCGTTAAAACCAATTTGTTGAATAAACCATTCGATGAGGGTTTTATTTTCGCGTGATAGACCTGCAAATTCGCCTCCACGTTTGTGTGAAATAATAACCGGAAAAGTTATATCACTGAGCGGAATAAATATTAAGAATGTGACGCAGATCGAATTAGGCCTGCAAGCCTATACAGAGACGAAATAAAAATTGACTTATGATGATGCTTTTTTTGGCTCTATTTTACAGATCCATAATGTCTTGACGAAAGTGTTTTTTTCTATGATATCTTGGAGAACATTATACTGCCATATACGGAGAACAAAACGCCATTACGGAGGTAGTTCCAACGTGACAATAATCCCATACGTTTATTAAAATTGGTGAAATTTTAGTTGTATCTATAGATATCACTGTCACTTAACATTGTTGTGTTTATTTTTTTCAATTGAAAACTCATATTTTAATAGCATTTCTGCTTTATTTTTGATGTATTAAATTTCGAGTTTCTAACTCGACTTTATCTACACAATCGCTAGAAAATAAAATAAATAATCGTCTACCTTTGCGAATTATGACAAAAAAAACATAAATTCCAATGTTGGCAACATCAAAGATTCAAATCGATGCCATTCAAATCAATTTAAAAATATGAAAAAACCATAAACTTTAAACTTAAAATCAGCTGTTTTTTTTTAATTTTTGAAAGTTAAGTTGAATAGAAAATTACACCAACACAATCTTTATTTGTCAGTCGTCGTGCGTCCAAGGCGCACTAAAAATGCACTTTGTAGCCTAAAACAGCGTTCAAAACAATGTGTTTGCACTGATTCTGCAATCAACTCGCATTAGGTTTGGAGTCGGGGTAGAAAATAAGTGCAGTTAGAATTTGAAATATTAGCAGCTGTTTCGTTGTTTATCTTAAAAATTAGTGAATTACATATCTATATGAGACGAAATAAATTATTAAATGCAGTTTTATATATGCATATATGTATGTTTTGAAATAAAAAATTATAATGGCAATTACTTGCAAAACAAATCTTAGTCGCCACTTTTTTATTATGCGCTGACAAGGTATTAGGTTGGCCCAATTTTATAGTAAAAGTTTAAAAGCCAACATTTTCTTTACTTTTCCTATGAGAGAAAGGTGTCGACTTATTGTCATTGGGGATATTACCATGCTTTGTACAATCTCCCACACCGATTTCGTTGGGTCCGCATCCACCTTGCTCTTAAAATATTGTCGTCAACTAACGATTCCGCCTTCCCACGTGGTTCATTTTCGAGGCTGAAATCTCCCGAAAAGAACTTTCCAAACCAACGTCGTAGAGTGCGTTCGCTTACCGCTGCAATATCCAATGCGTCATTAATGTTTTTCACTGCCAATGACGCACTATGTCCCATTTTAAATCCATAAAGGCAGAGGGAACTGCCGACAGCATGGTAAATAATTCCTAGAAAAAAAAACGGTACTTGTAAGGAACCCTACAATTCTCAAACGCCAAGCACACGTACCTCTTTATTTTATAAAAAAAAGAAAATTTAACGTTCTGGGATGTTCACTCGAGAACTTGTTATTTCCGACTGAGCGAAGATCGGACATATCCTGTGGTACGACCCAATAAATATTTTACACTTTCGAGTAACCTGTAAAATAATGCACTAGAGCTTCAGCTAACATTTTTACACTTGTTAGTGCGCCCCAGTCCCCTAAACTAGAGCAGAGAGCGAACAAACCATAAATAAACTAACATAGATGGAGATGTTTCCAGATGTCGAGCCTTCTCAAAACGACTTCCAGTGCTTTCCTCAAATCGTGTAATCACCTGTCATGCATATGAATATTAGAACCATCCCCAACGTTAATGTTTGGTCAATGCAATATATTAACACATTGAAAGTAAGTGACACTCATTTGACTAAGTATTCAAGCAGTCCGATCTTATCTTTTGGCAAGCACTTGATTGGTTCATATTAGTGTGACTTCACGCTGTCAGATCTTGAAGTATCTATAAATTGTTGAAAGCAAAACGTTTCTGGTACCGCGTTGTCCATTAGAATTTTGTTGGCCATATTAAGGTTGGCTAAGTCGATATAGGTACATATGTATGCATTTAAGGCGACAAAAATCTTTCTTTCACCAACGCGAATTTTGAATGATTGAAGAATCGTTTGCAACAAAAAGCATAACTTGACCTTTAATGTGAATATGTATGTACTTTTGCTTTCGAAGCACGAGTGTTTACATAATTTTGATTACATATTATTTCATCATCTACGTCACCCATTTTATCCTCTGTTATTTAGAAAGTAAATATCCAATTATAACATATATAAATGTCAACTGCATTTATGAACAAATTTGCCGTTCAGTATATTAGGTTTGACTGAAATTTCAGTCCCTAGAATTCTGAACCCGCTCATTGCACAAAGAGCGTACATACTCGTATGTACACGGTTTTCAAATTTAAATAAAGCAAGTTGTGTATAAGATATCACTAATATTTCTATAATTTTTGTTTTTAAAGAGTATTCGATTACAGTATGTATTTATGGAAAATGATAGTTGCCAAATGGCCGCCTCGGCTTAGCTTGACTGCGCGTACCCGAAAGGATCAATTTCCGGTGACCCGACCCCATGATAGTATTGGCTATGTTGACTTTTTGGACATTAGTCTTCTGCGGCTTATTCCGATAAACCTGACATTTAACGTGGCCACACAAGAAAAAGTTTGATGGCACTAAATCACATGAACTCCGTGGGTTGTTGACGTCGCCGAAACGCGAGATGACTATGGCCATTTTTGCATCCTCTGTGTGGCACGTAGCGCCATCTTGTTAGAATCACATGTCATTGCGATTCATATCTTCCAATTTAGGCTACAAAAAATTGGACCCATACCTCTTGCCGTTGACAGTTATGGCGTTGCCAGCTTCATTTTGGAAGAAGTACCTTGCCGGACCAAAATATCCACCAAACAGTGACTTTTTCTGGTCAGTGACAGTGACTTATTGGGTCTAAATGCACCTAAATGCACCATTTTGTTTTCTGACATTGCTATTCATTTAAAAATGGGACTCTTTTCTGTCCGAGATCAGAGTCTACCTCCAACTGCTCCAGAGCAAAGTCAACGAATGTTCGACCCTGCCTATGGTGGTTTAATTCCAGTTGCTGGACCAATTGAATTTTTTACGGGTGCAGACCTAAGCCCGACACAAAATTCGCCATGATAAAGTCTGCGAAAAGACAAGCTATTCGGCGTGACGAGGAATTGTCTGTCTGCGGTTACCCTGCACACTCTCGTCCACTGCAGCATTGTTTTCCGCAGACCTTGTTATTTGATTGCTTACTATATTAGCTGGTTCAAATTTTTCTACTTCAGAGGACGAATGTGTGTACTGTAAAAATCACGTAGCTTTTGTAAAGTGGTAAAGTTTAATAATTTGTACGCTTTATTCAACGCTGTAACTGTCCATGGTGATTTGCGCAACATTGATTACTATAATCTTCAAATTTAACAACTGTAGTTTCTCTAACATGGCAGCTATACACAAGTTCGAGCGCTCCTACTGGAAAACAAGTTTGACAATAGATGTATCAGACATAACTTCACTTCAGGATGGTTAGACTTATATTTGTGATAATCAGCGTTGAGATCAAGATAATTGTTTCCAACCTCTTTTATTTGGGCTGAGAAGCCAAAGGAGAAACAAAGCTATCTCTCGAATTATATAAGTAACAAATGATGGGGACATTGCTTAAGAGAAAAATTCTAATGTGATTCTTAATCATATCTATTGTACATGGACGGTGAAAGAAAATGCAAAAGCGAACGGTACGGGCTATACAGTCAGAAATCAGATTATTTCGAATACAACGACAATACAAAGACTACTATGACAGGGACATGTTGCGCGGATGATCACCAACACTTCGGCATTTCTATTCACCTAGTAGGAACAGCGCAGTAGAGAAACCTCTCTACAAAGATAAGCTCATAAGTTAAGTCAATAATTTGTTTGATGTGTACTTATTTTTGGACCTAGCTTCTGGTATGACCTATCTACTCGTACCATGCAACTTTAGCTGAATTTTGGGCAAAATCAAAAAAATTAACTTTTATTCAAATACTGCATGTTTCCCTATTCAAACAGTGAACACAATTCAAATAGGTTCAATATTTCTTTCATTCTGCTGTATTCCCTTATTCCAAATAAGACCTTTTACAGTCTTTCTTTCTAAAACGTTTCTCAATCTCATTACCAAACCTTAAAATAACAAAAATAATGTGTTTGTACATATTCAGTTTTTTACTTCATATCACTTTAATACATACTCGTATATACACATATTATAATAAAAGCTATACTTATTGTAATAACAGATATTTTATTTTGTTTCTTTGTTACATCTAGGCCGACTTTTCATCTTCTACGCCATCTTCTACGCTATATTAGCTGCCCTTTTTGCCATTTGTATGCAAGGTCTCTTTGCAAGTCTCAGTGATAAAGAGCCTACGTGGAAATTGGATTCATCAATAATTGGAACTAATCCTGGACTAGGCTTCCGCCCTCTAAGTAATGAAACTGAACGAGGATCAGTGATACAGTTCGATACAAAGAAGCCGGGAGAATCTAAGTATTGGAAGGAATTACTAGATGATTTTATGACAAGTTAGTACATCAATTAAGCCATTTGAATTGGGTTTTATTCAGTTTATCATTAATAGCCTACAACACAACTGGTGGTCTCAATCGAAAGATTTGCAACTTTGGCCAAAAACTAGATTCCAATCAAGTTTGCTTCGTCGACATTTCAACATTTGGACCTTGTTCACCTAAAAACGAATACGGATACAACAAAGGTCGTCCATGCATATTTCTTAAATTAAATAAGATTTATGATTGGATTCCAGAATATTACGATGATTTAAATGATTTGCCACAGGATATGCCCGCTGATTTAGTGGAACACATCAAAGCCGCAGATGCAAGTCAAGTAAGTTTAATTTTTAGAAAATAAATTTTAAAAGACAAATTTTCTACAATATTAATAATATTAATATTTTAGCGTCAACAAATTTGGTTCTCTTGCCAAGGACAATATTCAATCGATAAAGAAAATCTAGGGCCAATTAATTACTATCCATCACGCGGTGTACCTTCGTATTACTATCCCTACCGTAATCAACCTGGCTACCTAAGTCCTCTAGTTGCTGTTCAATTCGAATCCTTTAAGTTAAATCAAATGCTGAACATTGAGTGCCGTGCTTGGGCTAAAAATATTATTTACAATGGCAGTCTGCGAAATCGAATGGGATCGGTGTCGTTCCAGTTGTTTGTTGATTAAACGTATTAACGTCACAAGATTTAAAACTTATTTACATTTTTTTTCCATTTAACCAACTGAAATTTAATTAAATTTATTTGGTTAGCAAAAGATACTTAATTTTTCGAAAGATAAGAGAAAAAATTGCAAATTTCAAAGTTTTTAAACGCTGTACCGCAATAAATAAAGTTAACATAATATACCTTTGTATAAATGACCAAAATCACAAAAAAAAAATATATTATTCATATAAACACTATGTAAAAAATATCATCATGTCATTGGTACAAAAAACAAAACAAAACATAAAATACATTTTGATTTTTCCGTCATTTGAATTAGAAACGAAAAAATAAACGGTTTCAAATACGAAATAAATTTTCTTATGTATCGTTATTCTTATTACAATAACATCGTTTGTTAAACGAACCAAAAATCGGTTTAACAAAATATCAAAAGAAACGAATATAAATAAAATGGAAACAGCTGGCTTTTGTAATTGTAGTATTCAGCGTGTATGTAAGTATATAAATATCAAAAATTTTTACAAGTATTTGTTAGAAAAAAATGCTGCTTTAAAAGAAAAAAGCAGATGCCATCGACTTTGTGTATATACAAAGAATTTAAACAGATAAACATACGTACATAGATACTTTAAGTATTTTATGTATACGAATATAACTACATTTGATTTAATTTAATTTAAAACTTTTAAATTAATTTGTTTGTTTAATTCACTTTAAAGAAATGTCTATGCATATAAATAAGAATAAAACTATTTTAAATATAATCATGTTATTGGTACAAAAAACAAACCAAAACATAAAATATAATAACATGAATTAGAAACGAAAAAATAAACGGTTTCAAACGAAATAAATTTTGTTATGTATCGTTATTCTTATTACAATAACATCGTTTCTTAAATGAACCAAAAATCAGTTTAACAAAATATCAGAAGAAACGAACATAAATAAATTGAGCGTGTTTGTAAGTATATAAATATCAAAAATTGTTTCAAGTATTTGTTAGAAAAAATGCTGCTTTAAAAGATAAAAACAGATGGCTTCGACTTTGTGTATATACAAAGTATTTAAACAGATAAACATACATACATAGATACTTTAAGTATTTTATGTATACGAATATAACTACATTTGATTTCATTTAATTACTTTATTTCATTTAAACTTTTAAATTAATTTCTTTGTTTAATTCACTTTAAAGAAATGTCTATGCATAAAAATAAGAATAAAACTAATTTAAATTAATGTATTAGGTCTTCAATTATGTGTACCTTAGATTTTATTTCAAAAACAAATCGATAATATATAAATATGTGAATACATAGAAATAGCTAAATTTCTTTCTTTTTTTTTGATTAAAAGAACTGGATCTACAATCCAGTTACTTGAAGAGAATGAATTGCTAAAGTAAGAAATCTATAAATAATAAATCGTGTTCAAACAGTTCAGTTCGATTTTAATCGATATTACAATATCTCACTTACATATTTTATACCATTCACACAAATTAGGGATCCTAAGAAAATATTACTGGATTATTGCAAAAGGTCTTGCCCCACTTGAGAGTCAACTTCAATATGTAAATTTTTTTGCGAATGATTTTATTAATCAATTATATAATGTCCGTTGCTATTTACAATTGTTTACCGATGTTGAACAAGCTCTTCGATTCAATTTATCAAGAAAGAGTTGGCTTTTTTACTGGAAGAACCTCGCGAGTTGGTTTTCGATAGATTCCAGGGAGTTCCGATTTTTGCAATTGAACTAACCTAATCTAGATCCGAAATTTTGTTTCCAGCTAATCAGCAATCTCTTCAGCAGTAATTATGGGGCTTTCTTCCACTAAGGAATGACACTCGTCATCAATACCAAACGGTCGCTATTTCGAAATCTTCCAAACCATTTTTTTACTGTCCTGAGAGCAGGGAGAACAGTCCAAATATACGCTCTGAATATTCTTTTGTGCAGTCTCAACACTCACATATAACATAATTTTTTTTTAAATGTAAACAACAAAACGTAAACCATATGTCCCCGATTGCGGGGCATACTATATAATAAAAATAGATAACGGGACTTTGCCCATAAATAGTTAGAGTTCGTTGGTAAATATCAGACACGAACTATTGCAATTATCCCAATATTTATGGACATTTCCTGATCAGTACTTCTAGAATGATGGTTTAAAGTTTATAAAAGGCTTTTTAACTAAATTGTATTGATCATGAATTGAAATTCAATTCAATTACTATTTTTGCAAAATTAGAATTGTATAATCTTATAATATTGTCTACAGAAGATTGATCAGTTAAAATAAATGACATCATATCTCCATCGTCCATATTCATTCTAGTATCGGGCCACATTGGAATTATTCTTCGTCTTGATTACTTGTTATGTTGGTAGCTTGTACATGTTGTCCTCATGCTTACTTTGGAGTTCAGTCCTAGTAGCTGCGTCGTGTTATCACCAGGAGCCAGTACATCACATAAGATACAACCAAAAAACCAAAAGTTCAATTTCCTTAGTTTTTTTTTATTACAATGGACGATGTGGACGATATTTATATGTTAATACATTGTCCACAATTCTCAAACAGTGGTTTTCGGTCTTAAGAAGCAAATGGCTTTTGAAAACAGCATTCGGAACATAACAGAAGGGGTTCTCTTAGATCACCTTTTTTTTTAATTACCTTAATACATTTTTGTGACACAGAGTGTCAAAGGTTAAAATCAATGGAGAGTGATTTCGTTTATCAAATTGGAAAAATGACCAAGCAATCGGTAGTTTTTTGTTACGAAGTTACGTAATATACAAAGTGTCTCCTAATTCGTCAAGGATAATTTGGAATACGATTCTTGGGGAAATTCTAAAAAAAAAATCGTTCTACAGTAAGGGTCTACCTCCAATGTTGACATAATTTATCGGGAGTTTAAGAAAAGGCTTTCTTTGATATACCGTGACCCATGTTAACGGAAATTTACCATATTAATGGTAAAAACTTCGTTAAGGACTTTATTTTTAGAACAAATACTAGTCTCTGTAACTGCGTTTAAGTAAAGTTGATATTGTGTTTGAGTCCTTGCATATCCAATTTCTAAACCTGCTGTGAACTTAACAATAATATAAAAAAAATTGTAAACAAGTTTGCAGAAAACCCCATAGATTTTGTGATACTTGGAAAAACATGCAGCAGTAAAATTAAAAAAAAAGCGTTATTTTGCCTTAAGCTTCAAAGGCTATGAATAAAAAAGGATTTTGTGTAGTTTTAGATAATATATATTTTATGTGTGTACTAAAACAGTTGTAGCAGGTGCTCAAAGTGTTTTCCTTGGTTTTGTATGCATGCTAGAGTCCGTTTTTGGATTTCACTGCGAACGTTTATTTACGCTAACTGCTGGCTCACTTTTGTTGACGCTTCGAGAATAAGCTCTTCCAATTCACCTGAAGTTGCTATTTCGGTTAAATACCAAGAATGGAGTTGACAATTTTCCAAGTTTCCTTCGGATTTTTTCTGCCATTAATAAAACGTTGCTTAAAATAATGTATCGTAATTTTTCTTTTCAGATTTGTTTATTTGTATTATTTCGCAGAAGCTTATACTCTCTTTTGCGTATATTCTATTGTATACAACCTACCCCTTCTCAAATAGAAATTTCTTATGTTACATCGTTGGTTGGTTATCAAGTTGCGTTCGTTTTAATCATAAATAAACAACAAACTCTACAGATTTTGGGCCTTCTAAAAATCGATTTCCACTTATTCTTATCGTGCGGTGCATAGGCCTAAACTAGTGTGAGTGTTTTTTTAAAGTGGATTTTTGAGCAGTGCCTAATGTTACCAAAGCATTAGTAGAGGTTTATGGTAGTTCGTTTATGGTTCGAATGCTTTTCTGATACTCTAGAATAGGTTACTGTCGCTTCAATTTCTGTGATGCTATTTTCCAAGTTCTAATTTAATTGTTCCCAATTAAAGTTTGGGATTTTCCTTCGCAGATTTCCGCTGCGGACATACTTGACAGGCCCTTTCATTCTGTTTATTGAAATAAGATAGCACAGTAAATGTACAATACTTCTGCAACTGCAGGGTAAATATTACTAAACAAGGAATCTACTATCGATAGGATATACGAGTGTATTATTCCTATCTATGTTAACATCATGTCAACATATGTTTTATACATATGTAGCTGTATTATAATCGATGTTTTGATTTAATTATCTAACAAAATACTTTGCATTTAGTCTTGGGGGATGATAGATGACAACTATTGTAGCCTGAGGGCCACATCGTGTAATATTTCATGTAAAACACTTATATACTTAGTATTTTTTATGTTCATCTTGTTCCTTCTCTGGAGAATTTTACTATTTCTCAGCAATAATAATTTTTAGTTTACACAAGGGCGGTTAGTTTTTGTTTTTGAAATTGAAGGATCTCAAAAATTTTTAATTTAATTTGCAGATCGATTGGTCATATTCTTCGTATCGTTTTACTCTGGATTACTGTGCCTTTTTACCGTTTGCATGCTATCTCGATTTTATTTTATTAATTTAAAAGAACCCACATGGAAACTTAACTCATCACTGATTGGAAATAATCCTGGTCTATCATTTCAACCTTTCAAAGTACAATTTGCAAGAGGTTCATTACTGGCTAACACTGGGAAGGCTGACCCAATACAGTTTAGTGAAAGCAATTCCAAGGAATATGAAAATTGGATTCACTCAATAAATGAGTTTTTAACACGTACAATAGTTTTTTCCCCTATATGTATGTATTTATACATAAAACGCTCTACCTCAATCTATAGCTTACAGGAAGTCTATTGGGGAACCATGTAATTTCAATCAACCAAGTGATCCGCAAAAAGTTTGCTTCGTTAATCTCAGTTCATTCGGTCCATGCGCTTCTGCAAATGGGTATGGATATCATGAAGGCCATCCCTGTGTATTTTTAAAATTGAATAGAATTTTTGATTGGATTCCAAAATTGTATGATGATAAGAATGGTCTGCCAGAAGATATGCCAAGTGACTTAAGCGATCACATTAAGAGTATTAATATACCTAAGGTTATTTAAAATCGATACCTACTTACAAACTTTTCTTTTTTTAATGTAATTATCATTTTGCTCTAGCGACAACAAGTTTGGATTTCTTGCCAGGGACACAAATTGATTGATAGAGAAAATATTTTTAAAATCGAATTATATCCAACTCATGGTTTTCCGGCCTATTATTTTCCCTACCGCAATCAACCAGGGTACCTTAGTCCCCTTGTTTCGGTTTACTTAAAATCCTTTACAAAAGGGAAACTGATCACCATTGAATGTCGTGCTTGGGCACAGAATTTGATTTACGACGAAAGTTCACAGAATAGAATGTCATCAGTGATTTTTGAAGTGATGGTCAACTGATTATATAAGGAAAGCCACAAAATTAAGAAATAGAAAATATCTCACTTCTATAAAATGGATGCACCTTGCTGGACGAGTCAGGGTTTTGCAGGTGTAAATTTAGTGAAATCTAGCTTCAAAAAGTGCGCTTTTAAGCTAGAATATTTCATTCATTTAAGCACAACATGTTCTCGCAAATACCTCTGACTGCTCGAATGTAAATAAATGTCATGTACTAAAAGAAATTTTCAAGAAAACAGATTTATTTTCAAAAAATAAATGTACATACATATATGTATATAAACCTAGATGGCATTTCTTAAGAAAACTGCTTTCAAGGTTTATTTCTTAGTTATTAATTTAAAATAAACTACCGTTACTTTAGAGATATATGTACTGCCAAAAATATTTCAATACTTTTATTTGAATTAAACTCACTTTGGTATAACAATTTTATTAGTTCTTCTGATTTCTTTTTATTATAATTATTAGTTTTTTTTTTCTTAAACTTAACAACAACTTTTGTCTTATTTTTAAGTTAAGATTTATGTTCTCGGGTTACGTGGTCTTATTTTTTGATCGATCCGATAAATTATGATGGCCGCTGATTAAAAAGAAGTGTTTATCATGCTTTATATCGCACATATTTGTACACGGAATTAAAATTATATTTGTTTTATTTCTGTCTAAAATTTTGGATAGAGATAGGATAGAAGTAAATAAAATCTATTTAGAAAATAATAGTAATATGTGAAACCTTTTACAATATTTATACATATTTTTTTATTTAAAAGACGGGCTTGTTAGAGTGTGAATAAATTAAAAATATTAAATCAGTAATAAAAAAATGTCGTTTGGTAGTGCCACTATTTTTTTTTGTAGAGCACATTACGTTTCCGATTTTGGCTGCAAACAAAAAATAAAGCTGAAATCCGTCTTAGCTGAACAATAATAACTACATATTTTGCAAACTTAAGAGAGGTATTTATTCAAAGGACAAATAAAAAAAAATTATAACGGCAAACCAAAATTGTTTTTAAAACGAAATTAATAAAAACAAATACGGCTGAAAACTGAGCACTTTTTTTAAATTTAGTATGTTTCTGTAGCATACAACAAATCGTATCAAATAGAGACCTTGTAATATTCTATTCAGAAAGAAAGAATCAAAATTATGCCTTTGATTTCCCCAGATTCCATTATCGTTACACGTCCCGATGGACCAGCATCCATTTTTTTTAACCAATCTGAACAAATATGTGAAAATAACGAAAACAACAATTCGTAGACATCACCTTTCTATGATCCCCTAAATGAAAGTGAGTTCAAGAGGAGTATCGATTATGTTAATAAACGATTTTTTGTCAATACTCGTATGGAGATTTAGGTTACTAAACTTAAGGCAGCTAAGTGATTTTGAAGTAGATCAAATCAATTTTGTCTCTGCAAGTTACCATCTGACATAGGAAAACAAAAATTTAACTTACTTACTTACTTAACTTACAATAGAAACTAAATAGATACAATTCTTCAGGAATTAACAAATAAAGAAGAAGCATATCTATTATAATAGCAGGAACAAGAAATCGAAAAGTAATTTAAATAACTAACAATGTGCTTGTTCCACGCTTAGTTAACTACTTACAATTGAATATATCGAAATGCATCTGCCCGACTTGGTGTACTTCATCCACAAAAGTGGTTAAACGCGGCGCTGGATGCAACTGGTTGTAACAAAAATTAAAGCTAGGTGCGGACACATATGTATATTCGATTATAATGTATATCTCAAAATCATAATAAAAGATTTAACATACGAGTAAACAATAATATATTGAAGAAAAACATTAGTATGCACAATGATTAATAAATAACATGCATTGGGTCATTCCACGAAAGATCGCCCAACGTTCTGTACGACCCGCCTCCGATTTAGCTCAAAATTGGTAGAATCACTTATTGGGGTGGTACGAATTGTTGCGGTAAATTTTCCCGCAACAAGTTTGGCTCTCTTCTCCCTTGTAAGTCCCTTTGGTCCCTCTTTTCTTTGAGTGGGGACACCGAGCTCTGGCGGAGGTGGAGGGCAGCCATGGTCCCATCAGCCAGTGGGCCACCAGTCCCAGACCTCGGAAAACAACCCACATAGGTTCACGGGAAGAACCCCAGGATGCGACAGGAGGTCCACCAGGAACACCGTTGTCGGAGCCCATAAATAGACGGGAGACTCGCAACGGGTAGCATCAGACAGGAACAAACACCCCAACGAAAGCCAACAACATGAGGCTTGAATAACACCCCGTCCTGCTACCGATGTGGGTGTGGATACCGGCATCACATCACACAACTGATGTGGATGCAGCTAGCTGGAGCTAGCACCAAGTCATTGGATCGATGGGTGAAGAGACGACGATCTCTTTTATAGCAACACCCCAACGAGGGAGCAACAAAGGAGCAACAGTGGTGTGCAGGCGGACGGCCAGTATAATCGGGCACACCCCAACGACGTACCAGCTTTAAAAGTTAGGTTCGATGGGTGAAGGGATGACGACCCATTTTTAAGCCAGCACCCCACCGATGGAGCACCGGAGGAGCAGCAGAGGCGTGTAGGCGGACGCCCAAGCACTAAGACAGCCTCCACCGAGGGAACAGACAAACACACAAACAGGCAAAAACCATCACCAACCAACAAACAACGATGGTACCAAAAAAAAGTACAAACGGGCAGAGAGGCCAGAGGGCAGAAGGGCCCAATTACAAAAAAAATAAATAAATAATTGTAAGGAGTGACACGCTATTGGTCAGTCCCCCCCCTCCCAAATCTGAATGCCGATCCAGCGGAGTAGTTAGGGATCCGCGGTTAGGAATATAAAAATTATAATTTTCACAAGCACTATACTTGGCTTTTGTGAGGGGTGGCGATCCAACGGATCCCTTGGGGATTGTATCTACACTTTTTTTTCCTTTCGTCCCAACGCTCCAGCTACCATCCCATCGCGTTTCCTTTCTCCTTCGTCTCGTTTTAATTAATGCGATGGGGGAAAATTACCCGGTTAGCAGAAAAGAAAGCAACTCTGCTTTTCGCAATTTCTTGTTGTATAACCTAAGAGAGGAGAATTGCTAGGCATAGTTAGGATCCACAGCTTCCATAGACTCGCTCAGTGGAGTTCCCAGTCATTACTGGAAGTGGGAGCGAACTCCGAGACTGACGAGTTTAGTATGAATGTGGAAAATGGTATGTGTGAGGGGCCTAGTCGGACACGGGGGCACACACTAGCAAAGCTTGCTAGTGCTGTAGCTAGAAATCCCGTCGTTGGATCCACTAGTGCTGAATGAATGTGTGAGAGAATGTGTGTGTGTGTCTGGCGGGAGTTGTGGATCATAAAAGATCTGGAACTCACTTTGGTGACGACTAGCATAGAGAGAGGGTCAGCCTAAGCTTTTTTTGATATTTTCGTTTTGCGAATTTTTTTTCTAGTTTGTGCGAAAATTTTTCGTTAGCAGAATAGCGGGTCACTCTATCGACGAGTGTACCGCTACGCAAAAAAAAAAAAAATAAATCGTCGAGCTCCAACGGAGCTTTATAACGTAGTAAAAAAAATCTGTTTTTTATTTCGGCCGAGGAATTTTGGTTTTTTTGCGGGGAAGTTTTTTTTTCCTTTTTTTTTGGAGAGGTTTCGTGATTCCGGGGGGGAAATCACGTGGCGCCAATTGTTTTTTAACCCACCCAGGTCAAGCTGCCGTCAAAGCGCTACCTGGTGGAACCCACAGCTGGGATAGCGCGATCCCAGAGAGAACTTGGTATCGTTGGGTTCGGGCCATCGCCGTATATCGGTGCCGGGAATCAAACATAGCATAATTATAAGGTACTCGTAAAAAGAAGAATTCGATATAGATTGCGTATCTATTACACTTCAAAAATTGGGGAAAAAATCTATATATCAAAAACCTATAACTTGTACTCTGTTCATTAGAATTTAGTAAAGTATACGTTGTTGAATTCAGAAAAACGTTAACTTTCAGGGTTTTAACATATTTTTTTTTCAAGGACGAAAGATATTCCAGAATGTCGTTTTTTTTATTTTTTGAATAATTCAGAAGATGGTATTTTATTTTTTGTTGTGTTGCAATGAGCAAGCTATGAGTCACTCTTTCGCAATATATTACCGGAACCAGATGGAAGATACTAAAAATTATAATTTTGTTGTAATCAGCGGTTGCTTAAAGTATGACACTATCGCAGTACATTTATTTCAGCGTCGTATCTTAGAGTTCCTGGGCAAGAAATGCCAACATTTAAAAAAAATTAATTATTTTTCCGATAGATCTGATGCAAAGTACAAGAACAAAAAAAATTTTTTAATCAATAATATTGCATGAACAGGAGTTTGGAGTGAATGCTGAATGGAAGTTCTTGCCACCTCTCATGGCAAGACTGCATGCGATGGACTTGGTGGCACAGTAAAAAGACTGGCTGTCGGAGACCGTATAGAGACCTTTAAAGTTACATTACATTACAACTCCTTTAAAGTTATATAACTAGGGAACTAAAAATATAAGGAATATGGATTTTACTTATGTGTCCACACAGGAGTATAATGAGGAAAAATTATTGATGGAATCGAGATTTTCTAGTTTATGAATTGTACAGGAAACGAAAAAACATAATCATATTTCACCTGTTTCTCAAGGAGTAATTAAAGAAAAATATTTTTCGTTTTCATCCAAAGAATATGTTCAATATATGCACTTAACAGAAAATAAATAATGAGTTTTTTTCAGTTTTTAAGGCCTTGGGATACTAAGGTTCCAGTCTAACTTTCTATTCATATGGAAATATTTCTTTCAGAATATTTAATCTTCCTATAAAAAATTATTTTGGCCGAACCCATAGAGATCCCAGAATGAAGGATTTGAGTTATTCAAAAAATAAAAAGGACATTCCGTAATATCCTACGTGTTCGAAAAAAAAAATGTGTTGAAACCTTGAAAGTTAAGGCTTTTCTGAATTCAACAAGGTACATTTTACTAAATTCTGATGAGCAGAGCCAAAGTTATGATTTTTTGAAATATAGAAAAAACCTTGAATTTTGATTTTTTTTCCAATTTTTGAAGTTCTGTTACAAACTTTTTTGCCTTATGATTTGTACCACGCCAGTTAGTAATTCTACCAATTTTGATTTTGACATAATCGTGGAAAAGCAATGAAGTGACGGAGAAAGAGACTCGTAGCCACGTACAGCATATGTTTGGAACCACACTTTTCCTTGGATAAGAATTAAGACATTTACTATGTATTGTATAAGATATACACTATGGTCTTCTACAGATTCAAAGCAGTGGCTACATTCGTGAATATTGGTTACAGAAGTGCAGATTAGGTTATTGTAGAGTACAAAACTTTTAACTGTTCCTACTTTCGAAAAAGAAAAAATATACGTTTATCACTCGGAAGTCTGTACCAACTGCACATCACGAAAGTCGAAGTGGTCGAAGTGCAACCTCTATTAATAATTATATTTATTCAAGAATGCAGACTATTATGGGAAAAAAATAAAAAGGAACTAATTCTACAGTGATTTATCCAGCTAAGGCACAAAATGACCTGTTGCGCTTCTAACAGTAATTATAGTCATTCAGTATAAAAAATCAAATTCGAAGCATTAAATACCAGTAAATACAGTTTGACGTCTTATTCTGGTTCTGGTTCTGAGAACCCTGAGCAGCTTCGATTACACTTTCCAAAAGAGCAAATAACCTGACCTATAGGAACAGTCAAATTAAGAATGACCGGCGAATGGTTGTTGTCAACAACTTTTACTTTCACGTTTAACGGAAGAACAACGATTGTTAACACGTTAGCACAGCTGAGTGGAGTTATTGTCTAGATGGTGATAACCTATTTTGGAGCACTTGAGTTGAATTTTCAGAGCAAAAGAATTACGGAAAATTCCTATAAAGAAATATTGCGATCGGCTTTTCCTAACCCTAACGAATCCTTAGAACATTTGACTTAATTCTGCGAAAATATGAAATTACTATATTGACCAATATACTCACCAAACCTGAATATTATAGAAAATATTTGTTACTGTTAAGTCTACCCGTAAAGTCTACGAAAAATGGAGGCAGCATAGCAATAAGGAATCACTCCTCAGTGGTATTAAGTTAGATTGGGTCGAAATATCCCTAAACGACATTGAATCATTTCAAAAATGTTGGTTGTGCACATTACTAACATACATTCAAATTATAAAAATGTATGATAAATGTCTAAGTTATTTTCTATTCAGAATGTAAACGGTGTTTTTTAGAGGCACATATATTCAATATGAAATAAAACACTTGAATCTAATGTTAAAGCCTATGATATTAGCTTTATTTAATAGATAATTGTATGCCATTATGTTTAAATATAATATTGGGCATATGCTCGCCACGGCTAGCTAGAATGAAGCGCAATCGTAAAGTCCAATTTTCAACAACTTTATCGAGCAACTGACTTCCAAATCGTCCAACGTCTCTGGTTTGTCGGCATAGACTAGTGACTTCACTTACCCCCAAAGAACGTAATCTAAAGGTGTTGGATCGTAGAGGGCAGTTCACACGTCCATTACGCAAAACTGATGGTTTCGCGCGCCGTATGGCATGTTGCGTCAGCTTGTTGAAACCAAAGCACTGTCACGTTAATGCCGTTCAACTGAGGAACGAAGAAGTCAGAAATCATGTTTCTATAGCGCTCTCCATTGATGATAACATTCTGGCCCGCATCGTCCTTAAAGAAATATGAGCCGATGATTCCACCCACCCATAACGCTCACCAAACAGTGAGTTTTAATGGTTGTAAGGGCGTCTCGACAAAGGTTTCTGGGTTTCCTCGGCTCCAAATTCGGTAATTTTGCCATTTTACCAAAAATGGGCCTCATTGGAGAACAAGATTTTACGTTGAAAATGAAAATCAAGTTGAATCATGTTTTCGGCGCGTTCACCGAAACTACGACGCGTATAATGGTCACGCGGTCTCAACTCTTGCACAAACTGGATCTTATAGGCTTGTTCCAGTGTACGGGAAGGAGACTAGCGATACCGGAGCAGAGAGCTGTAGCTAAGCAGATAGAGGAATAGCTGGAGGAAGGCATCATACAGGCTAGCTAGTCGGACTATGCGAGCCCGATCATGCTAGTAGAAAAGAACGACAGCAATCACCAGCTCTATATCGATTGTCGAGCACTGAATGCAAAGATGGTAAAGGACAGGCACGCAGTGACGGTCTTGGAGGACGTTATCGAAAAGCTGACCGATGCAAGGTATTCACCTCGTTGTACTAGAAAAAACAGGCTTTTTAACGGGCAACCGGGACCGGACGCACATTATGAATTCCTCAAAGTGCAGTTAGGGCTATGTAATAAGCCAACAAGTTCCAACGATTTGTCAATCAGGTTTTTTTTGGCAGCTACTCGTAATACTAAAAGGATATTTGTTGATGTACGTTAATGACGAGGAGGCATTAGAGAAGTACTGCGAGTAGCCGCAAACAATACGTCGATCATCAACTGGACGAAATGTAATTTCTTGTGCACATTAGCGCAGTTCCTGGGATACACCATAGAGAGTGGGAGCATCAAGCCCTCAGCGGAAAAGATAAGATCGGCGCAGAGGTTCCCAATACTGATCAATGCAATGCATATTGGTGCTAACTGGCTTCTTCCGTAAATTCGTGTCGGGGTACCCATCGATCGCGAAGCCGGTGTCAGCGTATCTACTCGCTTTGGGAAAGACGATACAGAGAGAAGTGATTCGGGGCATCCACTGCCGCAAGCGTACATATGTCTCTGGTCTTTAAAGTGCACTCCTAACGTGTAGGCTTAATTCCACTAAATACCAATATATCAAAATGGAACTCGTATTGTAGGGGAAAATTCCACCCTTGGTATTAGTTGAGACATATCTAAAAACCCCTTGCTGATATTAAGGTCACAGCACCCTGTACTTTTTGCAAGTCTACATTGGGTCTAAACTAAAAAACTAACAAGAGGACCCTTCCCGCGATTTTTGTTTTAAATCACAGTCACCATGACGCTCAAATAGGAGCGTCTACCTCCTACAAGTCAGGCCCGAACCTAGATTGGCGAGAATCCTGACTCCCATGGTACCGTGATCTAAGTCCTGGTAGAGACTGCAGGTGGTCCTGCCGCCAAAAAGTCAGCTTGTAACTGGTCAAATCGTAGCAACTTTCTTTGGCGTCTTCTGAAAATCGGTACAATAAGATCAGTACTTTGTTTTGCCCCCGCTTTTTATTAGACAATGTCATTCATGGGCGATGTCTTGATATGTGAGCGGGGTCCGCCGCAAGCGTACTGGCGATCTATAACCAGTGGCGCCAATGTGCTCTCGAATTTCGTCAGTAAAGACAACCTAAAGGTGGTCATCAAAAAGTTGGAGTTCCAGAGCGAGGTGTTCTGGAATCCCGTCACAGTGGTTTCGGACCGAAGAGCAGCATTCACATCCAACGCTTTTCAGGAGTTCTGTGAATCATAAAAATCAAAGTGCTCAACTGATTGTCAGTGTACGGCCCCAGGCAATGGCACAAACATACCAGCAGGGTGTGATCAACTTAACGGTGTTGAGGAGCAGAAAACATAGTCCACTCCAGTTGAGTTTCGGAACGATTATGCTGAGAGAAGGAAACCCCGAATTGCGGTCACTACTGGAAGAGGCGATTAGAGAGGAATTCGAGCGAGGACGAGATGAAGCACGGAGATTCACAACAGAGCAAATACCAATGGTCCAGGAAGAAAACCGTTGGATGCACAATCGGAAGAGGAAGGCGTCAACGCAGTACGAGGTGGGTGAGTTGGTGGTTGTAATGAGGACACAATTCAGTGATTGTTTGTAGTTAAAGTAAAGTCAAATGTAATGAGGGGCCGAACACCAACTCAACAGTGGCAGACTGCATTAAGCAGTGGTGAGGGTCAAGAGGGTGGTCCGATGAAAATGGGCTGTGAATGTCAATCTATTTCCTTCCCTAGTTCAGTATCTTGTGCTCTAGGAAATCACAATCTGGTTTTTCTTTGTGTATACAGACTTCATTGTAAAAATAAAAGTATTTTTTATTGAGGACTTATCCTCACTATTAAGTATAGAATGCCAGTAATCTGTATAAATGTACCCACTAGAATCACTGCTTCTTCCGCAACTTGCATAGACCACATTTTCGCATGACGTGTCATTTTTCAGATCATGATCATTGCATGACGTGTGTCTTTTTTCAGAAAACTCGGGATACACCTCCAAATCGGTACATACCATTACATCGTAATGAACATTTAAACTTTAATAACCTTAATGCTCGTTTACATCGCGAAAATTGGTCAGTTGTATTTAATGAATCGGATCCTTCTATTGCTTTTGATCTTTTTCTTTGTATCTTAAATAGACATGTTGTGATTTGTACCTCAGTTGGTGATACTAGAGGACCTAAATTAAAAAGGCTCAAGCTTTTTTCTGAAAAAAATTTACTATAAAAATAAATTACGCCTTAAGTGTAGAAAATTTACTAACGATGGCCGTCCAACTATCTGAAGGTTTGCAAAGAAATTAGTATCGCAGTTCGTATAATCAAGGAAAATTTTTATATCAATAAATTTACTGCAGCTAAAGGTAATTTAAAAAAGGAGTGGGGTGGGGTTTTAACAAAAATACTTCTTCTGGATCGCCAACCTGTATCAAAATAAATAACGTGCAGTTAACTTATTATGATTCTATCGCCACGACTTTTAATGAGTTTTTCATAAATGCTCCCTCTAACATCCTTTCCGAAACAGGGTTTAAAAATATTAGGGATTGTTAATAGTATATAGATATATAATATTTATAATTATACACCCATTTCTCTCCTTTCGACTTTCTCGAAAATCTTTGAAAAGGTCACAAAAAGCCGGATTATACATTTTCTTGAGAAAAACTCCTTCTTTAGCCCTAATCAATATGAATTTAGAGAATGTAAATCTACAGAAGATGCACTCTTAAATTGTTGCACCAATGTATATGCCAGTCTGAACCACAAGAAAATATCTGCTTCCCTCTGCTTTACATAAAGAAAGCGTTTAATACTGTGGATCATCATTTTCTATTGTCTAAGTTAGAAAAAACTGGAATTTACAGATCCTATTGTTGACAGGTTTATGTCTTATTTAGAGGATAGAAAACAAATGGTAAAAGTTGGTGAAATTGTTAGTGAATGCCTTGATATTCTCACTGGCGTACCACAAGGTACAGTTCTTGGGCCTGTGTTATTTCTAATATTTATAAATTCTATTTTTGTTCTACCTTTGAGGGGTTTAAATACTGTCTTTGCTGATAATATTGCAATTAACTATTCCAATTCATCCATCTTAGAGTTGATCGCCGATATCAACCATGATCTTGAAATCCAGTTTGATTCGTTCTTTCAAATCAATGATTTATTAAATTTGGTAATTACATTTAATCTTTGTCTTAACTTTTGTATCTTTTGTATTTAACTCATTCCTCTCTCTTGTTTTACTTTATTTTTTATTATTTTCTTTTGGCATCTCAATATAGCACCCTACCACTAATATTTCAAATTTTTGTAATTAAATTATAAGGTTATTTCTAATTCTATCGTACATTCGACACTAGTTTCTTTTAACTAATGAATGTACGAGTATTCAAATTATTTTTCAATCAAATTAAAATCATATGATACCAGATAATGGACCATCACCCGCAGTATATCTGCCTAAGATAAGTAATTTGAAACCTAGTAATACCATTTGTACTAATGTAGAATCAATTACAACCCGCTAACGCACAGTACGTTCACTCACCCGTGGATCCACCGTTCTTCAGTCGTCGCATTCCTAAGGCGTCGAATAAGTCAAGAATACAAGATCCCAGCACCAAAGGCACCGTCGCCAATCATGGCATTCCTGAGACATCTAATTACAACGATCGATACGAACAAGCAAAGATAAACACTGGAGCGAATGGGAGACACGTTTTAATTCACAAAATTATGGCAGAGTGGAGGAGAATGGTGTTGTTAAAGGCTGGCAACGACTGTAGGACGGGTATCTGTGGCAGGGAATGTCAATCTGGAACAAGTTGTAAGTCGCGGCGGTCTGGTGTGAGAAATAAAGTAATTAACGATAACTGTGATTAAATATAGAAAATAAAAATAGTTCCTAACTAAAATGTCATATTTTCTTCATTTATTTTCTTTCCCTTTATTCCTGTGAACTAATCTTATTATTTGCATTTTCGATTCTTTTTATGAAAACCGCGAAACAGCCCCTTTATCTGCTACTATTAATGGACTTTGTGATTGTCTGCTCTTGCAAAATTCCAGATATACCTATGTATCTTTTCCACTTGTTTGTGCATTTAGATATCCCGATTTTATTTAAGAAAAACTCTGAAAACCAACTTATGGCAGCGTTGTCTTTATTCAAGCGGGCCGGAGTGTGAAATCCAGCATCTGGCAACACTCCACATCAGGACTAAATTAGTCAATACCTTATTTGTATACGCGCAATCCCTAACGAAAGAAAAGGACGACGCTACTAAAAAGGGCTTCTACGAATTCGCACGTATTCAAAACAAGTAAGCGTTTCCCACAATGATGGGTGGCCACAAGGCGGCTTCATGATAAAAACACGATAAGCCCAAAATAGAAAGCACGTTTGAGCTTAGACTTTGCCTTTTGCCTTTTACAGAAGAAGGGACAAGAAAGACTTATACCGTCTGTATGGCGACATAGGTTTAATGAAAAGTTTACAATTGTAGGGAATAAGAGACAATGTGCACTCGGATCTTCGAATCAATCCTGGAAGAAAAACGGAGTTAAGCAAAATCTAGATAGTTTAAGGATGACATTGACATCAAAATTTTTCTGGCACTAATTTGATAAGCTATATAAATTATCGTGTAATGTATAAATACTCATATGCCGGTCAGAGGGTTTATATCATATATTTTTATATTTGCAAAGACAGAAATAATTTATATAAGAAATATTTATTATTTTTACCTTATATAAAGGATTCCATTTTATTGATAATCAAGATGAAAATCAAACTTAGCCAGCTATAATGGAATCCGACACAGATGATCTAAAGGATGGGTTAAATTTGATCCGTATGAGAAGGGCGATTTCAGGGTAAATTCAGTGGAACAATTTACAGTAACCACTAGTAATTACGTCGATTTTTATCACTATTCTAAATCACAAAGTACTCGTATATTCGAGCCAAATTCTGTTCCATTGGTGGTTGATGATCTAACCTTAAGGAAGCCATGTTGGTTAGTTAGTAGAGAAGACGGATTTGCAGTGAAAAAATGATCACTTAAGTATGATCTCTAATTTGGGTATAAACAAGTTTGGTATAGCTTTGGTTCTGACATTAGATATTGATTTTGAGCTAGGAAATAATATAAGAAAGAGTTAAAAAAGTCGAGAGCGACTGAGCGAAGAAAACGACGACAGGCAGATCATCAGGACCCTAAGAGTATGTATTATTCTAGCATCTTCTCCACTTCGGTTATACAAGTTTTTTTTCTTTGGAGCGTGAGTATTTTAAATTTGAATTTCTGATTTATCTCTATAAACCAATGCCTTTAGATGACCCTTGGGAAAATACTCAAGAGATATTCAAGCCAAATTGAGATTTCAGTAAACCGATGGCTTGAATTACTGTATGACATGTAGCGCCATTTTGTTCGCCTGTATCACTATCATTCATATTTTAAATTTTCATTGATCATGACGGGCATTTTAAAAATTTAATTCTTTGGTCACACAATTACGTACCGCGACCGGAAGAGGTCGTTTTATTGTAATAGATGGGTATTATACAATAGCTTATAAAATGTTAATTAGTTAGTTAATCGACGATGCTCAGAAGAGAAAATAAATTGGTGGCACAACAGTCCGGGATGTGTTTCCCATGAATAGACCCTTGTGTGTCGTACTGCTTTCCGCTACCAACAAGAAAGACGATTGTGCGAATGAGGAAATGGTCGATGCGCTCCATAGGCTTAGTGAAAAGTACGTGAAACAAATACAATAATAAATGAAAATAAATTTTCACAACACTCCAGTACAACACGTGAGTCCTTCCATGATGATTTGCGGTTAGTTAGAAATAGGCTGACGGTATCACTCCTAGTGTATCGCTCCATATAACGAATCGCAGATCTTGGAAAATGGGTATAGCCTCAGTGGTTGGTGCAGGGATCGGAGCCAGAATGAGATCTCAGATACGAGTATGTACGCATATCTGAGCCAGAATGAGCATCGTTATTGTACCAGGATGGCAACGGTTATAGATTTGTTTTTCAGAAAGCAATTAACGGTTTTACCAAATAGTAGAAGATTTGAGAATAGAAAATATCGATCTCACTGTTAATAGGGATAAAAAATGGGTTGGCTTGGATAATAGCTGAATAGTTAGGATATGACATCCTATGACGACGTAGTAATGAGCATCAGATCAAATTATCATGATCAAAAGAGTTGTTAGTGACAATAAGATAAATATCATAATAAAAGAGAGTTCATATAGAAAGTTAATATCTCCTCAGCAGGTAGATAACTGTGACTTAGTAAGGTAAGAGTAAAGAATATAAAGGTTACACTTCTTTCACTAACGAACTATAATTATTTAGAAATCCTACGTAGTAAATACATATTCAACATTTTTATTGCTAGTTTTATAAAACGAAGTTTTTTTTAAGCTAAGAATTACGATAGGGACCTTAGAACGTAATTCTCCTACAATTTCGTAATACAAAATACTGTTTAAAAGGAGGACTTATTTGGTTTTAAAACGGTAGGACAGATAGTTGTTTTTGACGTTGAGGGTGCAACAAACATCGAACTATAAATGATATTTTTAATTAACGAAAGCAATCAAAATAATGTTTGACAATTCCATACAATCATTTCAAAAGACTTTTTCTAAGAAAGCCCATCGTAATATAAAGTTTATTGTTGGAATTTCTACCTTAAGACCATCCGCTAAAGATATACACTTATGGACAAAATAATAAATACAGCTTCATGAACTAGAATTGTTTCCACTTTTTTTTGAGCTGATTGTATTAAGTCACTGAACTGCATACTTATTGACAACTTAGTAAGTACGCCTACTCTAAACCGTTATTCGGATAGAGAGTTCGTCGCATTTACGAGTATTACAAAATTCTGTGCAAAGTGTTACGAGTAGTCTGGTTTTGTGTGGACAAAAAAATAAATACGCTATTACTCTTTTATACAGAAATTGACAAAAAATATTGTTTTGTAACGCCTTTAAGTGAAATTGATTAAGTAATGCACACAATTTATTTTCTTACGAATATATTACAAATGACTTACATTTTAGAATTAAAAATGGGTCGCAAGAAACACTGTACCTTTGACGAGGCAGAGATTATAAAAAAAATGCAAAGCGAGGGCATGAGTTACAGGAAAATTGCTGCAACGGTCCGCTGTTCTTTAGGAAAGGTGCAGATGCAGAATGCATTAAAGGAGAAAAAACTGAGGAAAAAAGAGGAAGACCTAGAAAAACAACAAGAAGAATGGATCGAAATATCATTTTGGAAGTCAAGAAAGCTCCATTCGTCTCGTCAGGCGCAGAAGTTGAATTCAAATGTTTCTTCAAGAACAATAAGAAGAATGTTGGTGGAAAATAACCTGTCAGCTACATCAGCTAGGAAAGTACCACTTCTCAATGAGAGACATTTAAAACAAAAAATGGACTTTGCACTTCGGCACCAAAATTGGTCTGGCGAGGAAGGCCAAACAAACTGGAGAAATATATTTTGCAAATTTAATTTATTTAGGTGGGATGGTAGGCGGTTTGTAAGGCGTCCTCCAACTTCTGCATTCAATTCCATCTATACAATAAAAACGGTGAAACATGGCGGTGGAAATGTTATAATTTGGGCAGGATTTTCTTGGTACGGAGTTGGTCCTATACATATAATAGAGGGAACGATGGGAAGGAAGAGTATATAAATATACTAGAAAATGTACTCCTCCCATTTGCCGAAGAAAATCTCCCCATCATTTGGACATTTCAGGCGGATAATTATCCAAAACATACAGCCAAAACAACAAAAAACTAGATAGATGCAAAGAGATTACGAGTTCTAAAATTGCCATCCCAGTCGCCGGACCTTAATCCCATCGAAAACCTTTGGAAAATGGTTAAGGATGTTTTAGCCAAAACAAGGCCGAAAGATTGAAGAGATCTTGGCAGGAGGTCGAAACAGAGTAGAAGTCTATTCCTTTAGTCGTGTGCCAAAAGTTAGTGAACTCCATGCCAAACAGATGCACAGAAGTGATAAAAAACAAAGATCATGTGACCAGATATTAAATTAAACAAATAAATATTTATAATTAAAAACATTTACTAAAATCGAGAGTTTTAATAAAAATCTTCAAAACTGTTAACTGTATTTATTTTTTGTCCACATAAAAATGCATCTCACAGTGCATTTGATTAAAATATAAAAGTAAATGCGACGAACTCTCTATACGAATAACGGCTTAGAATACGCGTACTAACCAAGTTGTCATTAAGTATGCAGTTCAGTGGCTAAACACAATGCAAGTTCATCAAGCTGTATTTATTATTTTGTCCATAAGTGTATGTATATGGTTCTCCAACAAGGACTTGACAACGTTTTTTTTAAGTAAAACGCAAACCATTTGAGATGTTTCAAAAACTTTATTACCGGCTTGAAGTACAATCCAAACATTTATGAATGAAACTCGACTTCGTTCATATGGCCACCGCGGGCACGTTTGCAGCGGTCGATTCGTTGGACCCAATTTTCAACGTCTCGGCCACACATTTCGGCTGAAACGGCAGCTATTTCGCGTTCAATGTTGGCTCTGAGCTCTTCCAACGTCTTCGGCGTGTTGGCATAAACCAATGACTTAACGTAGCCCCACAGAAAATAGTCAACGGGCGTTAAATCACACGAACGAGGCGGCCAATCGACTGGCCAATTTCTTGAGATAACACGCTCACCATACTTACTCTTCAATAAATCGATTGTAGCGTGTGCTGTGTAGCTTGTGGCATCATCCTGTTAAAACTACATGTCGTCCAAGTCCATATCTTCCAATTCGGGTCAAAAATAATAGGTGATCATGGCGCGATAAGGCTGACCATTCACAGTAACGGGACGATCGTTATCGTCGACGAAAAAATAAGGCCCAATAACGCCGCCGGCATGCAAACCGCACCAAACAGTTATTTTTTGTGGATGAAGTGGTGATTCATGAAGCACATGTGGATTTTCACCCGACCAATAACGCATATTTTGCTTATTGACGAACTCATTGAGCCAAAAATGAGCTCGCCACTGAAGATGATTTTGCGATGAAATTCATCATCTTGGCGCATCTTCTCCAGAACCCAATCGGAGAACGTACGTCGCTTCAAATGGTCTATCGGCTTCAATTCTTGAGTCAGTTTGATCTTGTATGGGTGTAAACCAAGATCCTTACGCAAAATACGCCATAATGTGGTCTGAGCGATGTCCAATTCTTGAGAACGCCGTGGAATTGACTGATTTTGATCGTTTGCTACGGACGCCTGAATGGCAGCGATATTTTCGACACTTCGACCAACCCGTTGTCTCACTGACACGACAACATCACACAACGAATATGTAGACTCAAATTTTTGCACTAAACTTGATATTGCCTGTCTACTAGGTCGATAATTTCGACCGAAAATTGGAGTTAACGCTCCTAAAGTTGCAGTCACCGACTTCGAATTCCGGTAGAAAATTTTTATAATTTGCAGACGTTGCTCGTTCGTGTACTTTACCATGATCAAAATGTTGAGTTTACTAAATAAATTGACAGTGACAATTTGATGATTAGTGAAAGAGTGCGTTCACAAATTAAATTCAAAGTTGTCAAGTCCCTATTGGAAAACCCTTTATATATAAAAATTTCAGTATCTTTTGAATACGCTTACAATTTTAAGCGACGCATTAATTAATGAGGACTTTTATTATAGAGCCCACTTGTAAGGATTGGTGACTTGGGAATTCAATTATTTACTCAGAAATGCTTAATAACTATGCCAAACATAATTTTGAAAAACCCGTAGGCTTGTATTTCTTTTTGGGGTTTTCGACGATAAAACACGTATGTTTCTTTTAGACAAAAAGCTATAGAGGCATAATGTCCTACAAAATGTATTAAATTAAAAAGGCAAGTCTGGCGGATGTATTGTATAATAGAATAATACAAGCCTCTAATTTGATAGGTATGCAGGTGTTTGTTTTTCCCAATAAATAGCAAATTTAAAACTAAACAGCGTTCAAAATCTTTTCACTAGTCGACTTCCGAATCTATGCTTTTAAAACCTTTTCTCTCCGTTTTATCTTTTCTTTTTGTAGCTTTTCTCAGAAAATTATTGTAATTTTTGTAATGATTTTTTTTTTGAAAAGCAAATAAAATTTGCCTTTTTGTATTCACAACTCAAAGTTCTGATTGTTACCTATGATAAATCTTTAGTTTTTTCTTTTGTGTGCTAAAAAATAATTTCTATAAAAAATAAAGCTTTTTTTATTCCATCAAAATAACTACTTCGCTTAAAATATGTATGTACTTATGGTTTCATTATTCTTTAGCCCTTCTCAATTCTCCTTTAAAATTCGAATCAATACAAAAATTTAATCACAAAAAAATCGTATCACAATTTGCACCGATAAGTTTCGATTATAAAGTGTTTAAGGTTTCTAGTAAGTATAGATAGTATGATTTAAGTTTAAAGCTATTATTAAACAAGATTTAAAAATAGTTTCTTAATTTTTTAAGAAATTAACACTTAAGATAAGATTTTGATTAAAATACATATATGCATGTATGTTTAGGTTGGCTCAAATTTGAGCTCTCACCACAGGTAACAAATTATTCTACTGTCTTCATCAGAAGGAGCATTTGTTGTGTTGTGCTTAAAAGTATTGTATAACGTACACAACAATAACAACTGATATTTGGAAGAGCTTCATGATTCTTTTGCACCCCACTCATCAGTTTCATGATACATTCGGTTGATGTTATCATGTAAGAGTTTAACTTTATCTAAATACGTATGCGTATTGAATTTGCATGAAATAAAATTTAAATAAAAAATGTACAAATTCTACCTTTTGGTATACGAAGATTTATACTTTGATTTTTAAGAAACTCTATGCACAGATCTTTATTAATACCAAGCGAGTGCATATTGCAAGTGAAGGTTCTATAAATAAAAAAAAAGGAAAATACATTTCAAAATTATTCACTACGTAAATTAAAATTTGGATGACTTACCCTAATTCCTGAAATGATGCGTGCTGTTGGAACTTTTGCTCATCAGTTAAGTCATTAATACCACTTAGTGCGAAGCTGTGATGGGATGAGGAACTGGATGAATCCGATTTCTCTTCCTCACCTTCACTTTGCCCACGAGAGTGTGAGTTCCACATCTTTTTGCCACGTTTCTTTTTAGAAACTGCCATACAACGTTTTCTTTGATTTTGAAGCGCATCAAAAAATGCCGCATTCCAAAATCGCAGTGTATGCCAAATCGGTTGTTGCCGAAGGTATGTAAAAAGGTATTCCCTGTAAGGCTCACAGCCAGGAACTTCAACTGTTAAAAAATATACATACTTAAATGTGTCAATGACATATGACATATGATTTAGTATTCAAATATACTTTCATGGTAAAAAGTAAAGCACATGTTCATTATGCTAAACGCTGGCGTATATTCCTCACTCTCAGTGCATTCAAAGAGTATAATGGCAAAATTCTGAACCAATGAATAAAAAGTGATTTCGTCAACTCGTTTAGATTTTAATTTCTGTCCCAATACAAATCGGCAAAACCAAATTCGCCCTGTTTCCTGTCTAGCTATTTGACCAAACTCAGATTTCAATTCCAATCCGATTGCTGATGGATTTGTAAACATTATTTCCGTGAACTTCTTCATAAAATCCTTTACTGGATCATCTGTTCGGTGCTCATCTAAACTTATCGATGACGCCCATGAAGCCACTGAGTTTTGTGACTCCGATCGTATGTAATTCTTCCAATCTGTGGATTCTAAGCTCGGACTTGCTTGAACGGGATCATGAAGACTCGTCAAAGTGCTGCTCTTTGAGGTTTTAGAAAGCACATAAGGAGAATTGCTAGCGCTTGGGACTTTTGTTTTACCATCATGTGGCCCAAATTCAGATGGAGGTTCTACATCAATTGCAGGTGGCATATTTAATAATTCATTAATTTTTTTCAAGTCGTTTTCAATGTCATTCATTGTATTATGTGTAGATTTTGATTCAATTGAATTGCAATGAGAGTTATGTCGGCCACCTTTTGAACTGCAACTACTTGAACTGGAAGATGAGACTTTTGCCAAAGCGGTACTAACATCCCCTACTCTGGTTTCTTAAAAGAAATTCAAGTGTTTTTGTTGAAAGTAGTTTTAAATGAATATAGTTACTTACTAGGTGTCCAATTTGGATGTCGGTATCTTCCAGAAATTATCTCTTCATGTGCACGTCTTGCCTTAACTCTTCTTGACTCGAAATCGATTTTGGTGTAATCAATTGTCTCATCATCTATATGATTTATTTAATTTAGCTTCAAAACAACTTATGATTTACAAAGGGTTTTTCAATAGGGACATTACAATTTTGTATTTTAAGACAAACGCACCCTTAAACTTATTTTTTAAGATCTGTCAATGATCTTTTAGTCAAGGCAACGTTTGGAAATTATTAAAAATGACTACCGAAATTCTGAGTCGGTGGTCGCAACTGTACGTGCTATAGTGGATAAATTCGAGTCAACATATTCACTATTGAATGTTCCGAAAATATCGCAGCCGTAAGTCCTTCAGTTCAAAATGAGACAAATCAGTCAATTCCGCGCCGTTGGGAATCTCTCCGTCCACATTGTTTCGAATTTTTCGTAAGGATCTTAGCCTACAGCCTTACAAGATCAGTCAAGAAGTGAAACCTCTTGATCATTTGCAGAACCGAAACTTCCCCCATCGGGCTCTGCAAAAGTTTGAAGAAAATCCTTAATTTCATCATTTTTGGCTTAATGGCTTTGTCAATTAGCAAAATATGCGTTATTGTCTTCCACAAACCCACATGTGACACAAAGTGTGACCATGTGGTGTGGATTTTATGCCGGAGATGTGGTTGGACCGTATTTTTTCGCCGATGAAAATGATCGTCATGTTACTGTCAATGGATTTCGCTATCGTGCCTTGTTGGAGGACTATTTCTGGCCAGAATTGGATAGAACTGACATCAGTGATGTGTGGTTCCAATAAGATGTTGCCAGTTGTGTGGCTGGTCAAACAATTGAAGGGAAAGTTCGGTAATGATGTAGTCTCGAAAAATGGTCCGGTCGAATGACCACTTCGCTCATGCGAATTAACGCCGTTGGATTTATTTTTATGGGTCTACTTTAAGTCGTTGGTTTATGCCAACAGGTCAACAACGTTAGAGGAGCTCAGGAACAATATCGAACCCGAAATTGCCAACGTTTCGGCCACTATGTGTGGAAGAGATGTGGAAAATTGGCTCAAAAGCATCACTGCAAACACGCTCGCGGCGATCATATCAACGAGATCGGATTCCATACTTAAATTTAACATGTGTACTACTAGGTGGGGTGAAAAGCAACCTCCTTGACCTCCAGAATGCGCTGTTACTGCAAAAAAGGTTATGGTGCCTTGAAGTCCGTTCATATTTAGGCAGACGTGCCAAATTTCAGTGCGATACTGTCTTTAGTTTTGTTTTGACAGCTGATTGTTGTTGGCGTGTTTGGCATCATGTTGAGTATGGACAAAAACGATTTTCGTTCTAGGCGAAGGAAACAAAAGAAAATTTGGATAAATATTATGGGGCTAATGGTCCGTCAGATTACACCGTCAAATATTGGTTTCGAGAGTATCGTGGTGGCCGCAATTCCACAAGTCCGCAGCGGCAGGCCCTCCGATGCGGTTACAGAGGACAATGTCAAAAAGATACATGAAATGGTGTTGGCTGACCGGAAAGTGAAGGTACGCGAGCTAGCAGATACCACAAAGATTAGTACTGAGCGCACACGCCATATTTTGGGCAACATTCTGCATATGAAAAAGTTATCCTGACCAAAAATACGAACGCGAGATCGAAAACACTTCGTGTTTGGACTTGCTGATGCAGAATCGGCGGACTTTTGGCGTCGATTGGTAACTGTTGATGAAACTTGGATCCACTATTACACACCAGAGAACAGAATGAGTGGCCGGCAATGGCCTGCAGCCGGCAAGAGTGCTCTGAAGCGGCCGAGGGATGCTCGATGAGTCGGAAAGGTTATGGCGTCGGTTTTCTGGGATTATCATGGCATACTCCTCGTGGACTACCTCGAAAAAGGAAAAACCATCAACAGCGAGTATTACTGTGCATTATTGTAGTGATTGAAGGCCGAAATCGCTGCAAAACGGCCTCACATGAAGCGAAAAAAATTTTGTTTTTGCAAGATAATGCGCCGGCGCACAAGAGCATCGCAACCACCGTATTCGCCCGATTTAGCCCCCTCGGACTATTATCTCTTCCCAAACCTCAAAAGATGGCTCATCAATAAAAAATGTAGGTCACGCGAGGAAATCATCCACGCCACGGAGGAGTATTTTGCAGACCTTACGGAAAATTACTTTTCGGACGGGATTAAGGAGTTGGAAAATCGCTGGAATATGTGTATCAAGCTAAAAGGGGACTATATTGAATAAAATAAAAAAAACATTTTAAAAAAAAATTTGTTTCATTCCCAAGGAGGTTTCTTTCCACCCCACCTAGTACACTTATAATAGAATAAATATCCCAATTATTCTGCATTTTATTTAAATACATGTTATGTCCTTATTGAAAAACACGATGTTATGGTGTACTTACATTGGGGTACCTCTTCATCTTCATCATCACAACAGTCCGAGTCACTAGAGCTTATACTAAGTGTCAGCTAAAAAGGTAAACATAAGTCAAGCAAAACACAATTTTGTGATCAACATTGTTTTCTTTTTTTTATAATAAACGATTAATCAATCTCCTGTTGGCATACATACATATGCAGCTAATTCCTGCCAGAATGTTTGAATACTCGGTTGTCTAAACATCCTAAATTAAATCTTTTAAATATTTCTTTCTATATAACTATAACGAAATTTATAGTTCAGTGACCGGTATAATTTCATATGTTAATCAACGTACAGTGACAAGCGGCGATTTATCTACCAAATTATGGTAAATTACTTACAGCTCCATCCCTGCAAGATTAAACTTGCCGGGATGGAGCTGTAAATAATAACTAGGCTAACACCTATTAATTGTCTGCAACGTCCTTTGGTTTGGTCTTGACAAATTCACAAATGTATTACACGGTATTGTCGGAGTCAAAGCTTGGAAAATCTACGTAATATTTTCGAGAGACAGATAAATATTCAAAAACTATTAAATACATTAAAGCATTACGGCAGCGTAAAATCGATCGAAAATAGCGTCCACTACTTGAACTTGAACTTGAAGTGTACAAAATGTATTATTATGGAACGGATTAGCCATCATTATTACCACAGCTGAACCAGTAGAAAACTTAAGCGGCCGTGGCCTCCGCCTAATGTCAATAAAACTTGTAATTGAAAAAACTTGATTTTCATCGGAGCATATTTAAGGGGTTACATATGTTTCTCCGCTCAAAAACGGAGGGTTTTTCAAGATTTTTTTTTCGCTACGATATTAAATTAATATAAAAAAAGTAAAATATACATTGTGTAAAGTATTCCTTGACGAATACAAAACTTTATTAACAATTTTAAAGTATACATTTCGCCCATCTCCGGAAGCCTCTTTTCAAAAACGTGCTGGGCGGTACCAGGAATATCTCTGGTAGGTTTCATCTGAAACAAAAAAAAAACCTATCGAAGTAGATAGATAAAACTAGTCTCTATCATAGCCGTTTTCAAATATTTTCATTTTTAACAAAATGGCAGCTTTTTGAACGTACGAGGCCATTTTTGCTAAAAAAAGAGTCACATTTTTATTTATAACAAATCTAAAAATTAAGATATCAAAAAAATCCTACGTAGAAGACTAGATAATGGTATTAAGAATATCCGTGCGAAATGGCATGCAAATCGGTCGAGTGGTTCAAGAGATATTTCTGGTACCGACTCGGAAAACACTGTTTCGAGAAAAACGCGTTCAAAGTTTTGCCACTCGGTTGTAGGTCGAAGAAGACGTATAGAAATAGAATATGATTTTTTTTGATAACTTACATATCATCATCGATGCCTGGGCCATATAATGCGTCACTTCCAGATGCTGTGACTTCATATAATTTGGCTTTTGCGGCTTCGGTCATGAGTGAACGCCTTGCTTTCGTTGCGCCAATCGCCGCGTGTTCAGCGAGATCGAGTCACCGCGAGTCCTCTAAGGCGACCCAGCGATGAGCATTGGGTCCACTGTCAATCCCCATAATCTGCATGATCTTTAACAAAGTTATTGCTCCTTCATTAAACTAAAAAATCAGCAACATTAGCAGCAATCTCAACTACTGTCAAGCCTGAGTGCAGCGTCTTTGGCGATATTTTCCAGATTAAGTTGTTGAGACTCTCATTATTATTCTGTGTGTAGCCTACTACACAACGCTCTAATAACTCGACCTTACTGAGGTTTTCGTATATGGGCCTAATAGCATGGAGAACTTCCACTGGTAGTGGTTTATAGTCGTGGGTATATTCTGTCGATTTTCCGCTGGCTTTTGCCTTTTGCCATGAACACCATGACTCGGAACCCGGTGGACAATCATCATGATGCGGTTCGTTATCCGTTGATCACGAGCACATCACGAGCACTTTTAAATTTTTTTGCGGACGCACTTGAAGTAAAGTCATCGCATTCAGCCTGATGACGATTTTTCGGCGGTACTCGCTTGGATTTCACATTTTTTCTTAAAACTCCAGATTTATGGTATTCTCTCGACACCTTTTTGCGCGATAACGACGTGATTTTTCCACTTTATTTCTTATTGAAATGCAAAATCTGCAGTGTGTCTTGCCTGCGTGGCTTCGAAAGCAAAACTAAAAATGTGCAAAACTTTCTTAATTATTGGAATTTTTGAAAAATTCTTGCGGCATTTGAATTGCAAAAGAATATAGAATTTTTTCATGCAAAAAAATAAAAACGATTTTTTTGAGCGGAGAAAGCATCTGTAACCCCTTAAACGGATACAAACATTGCCATGGAGGAAATAGTTTCCGAACGAGAAACTCAGCGAGGACAATATACTATACTCATGCAATACTATACTACTCGTAAATACGATATTTTTAAGGATAGAGAAAACTTGGTTACACCTCACAGCAATGAACACTAAACCCAGATAGATTACCATCGATGAGTAAAATATAAAATGATCTTGGTTCCATGTAAAAACCAGAGAAGAGCCAATAAAAACCAACCAACATCAGTCGAGAAAATAAACTGAAACAACTTAAATGAGAAAGGGGCCAGTTGGCGTAACCATTTTCGTGAGAATGGCTCCAAAATGCGATGAAGCAATAGGAAGAACTAAGCATGCTGAAGAACTAAGCGCTCAAGATATGTTCAAAAATGTCGACAAAATATGTAAAACTGTAAAAGCAGAGCTATAAGTCTGTTCTAGATTTTAAAAGGCCGACTCCTCATAAATAAATAAACCTGGTGGTAGAATAATGGGACGAATCTGACGGTAAGCAACAAAAAGCAAGCCTTTCAAAACTAAGAACAGCGGAAGTAGGGAAGCCGATGAAATATGCCTTGAGTTAGACTTGGCCGTGGCTCAAGAGATAGTGGACTGGCTTCCAAATCGGAAGGTCCGGTGTTCGAATCTCAACCTCGCCCGAAAGACATATTCTTCTTTCAGTTAAGGAAAATCAATTAAGATGAGTAGTTGATTAGAAATCAACAACAAAACAAGCCAACCTAGACTAAGAACTTAGTCTCCCCGTTAAATGTTGGATGCCATCCATGGAGCGAAAATAACCACTAAGCCCAAACATCTTTCTTTCTCTCTCTATCCCATTTTCTAAAAAACTTAACACCTGCCCAGGCACTTTAAGTGTATTCATACCCACTGGCCAGTTGTGTGTTACGTTCTTTAAAAAAAAAATTGTAAAACAGCGGCGAAAGAAGAAGTATCCGAGTACCCTCACAACCTAGAATTATGCGATAAGCGATAGAAGAAGCGCAACATCGAGGCACCTGCAAACGAGCTAATATTCTTAAGATATCGTCACATCGAAGAGATTAACAAGGAGGACACCAAAATTCGCATTAGATGGACAGAGTAATTCAACGTAATATTTAGTGAAAAAATTGCTCACCATTCCATTCAGTACCATTCCCTAAGCTGTTGCGAACGAAAAGGAAACGTCAGATTTTGTGGAAGCCGAAGTTAGCGAAGCAGTAAAAAGAATGAACCGATGGCGTGCAGTCAGACTATCGACAATCTTGGGTTTAAATGGGTCCCGATTTAGTTCATAGAATGAGGAAAGGTTGCCTTGTTTCACTGTGTAAAGGCAAAAGCGGTACAGGAAATTCCAACAACTACCCAACGGTGAAACTAATGTCGCATATTATGTACTCGTAAATATATGAGAGAGTTCTAGATAGTCGACAATACAATATTTTTAAACTCCGTGGCATTTAATGTGGCTTTATGGCAGACAACCGATTCAAAGTCTACAGATAATGATGGAGAGACTTCGAAATATCTGCATATCATCTTAATTGGTTTGGAAAAAGCGTTCGACAGAATGTAGAATTCGAAGTTATCGTTGGAGTACACCAATGCTGTACAATGAACTGGTTCTTTGTTTGAATGCTCTGTTGCGAGACAAGAATAAATCTAATGCAGTATGAAAATTCCGTTGCTTTTTGATGTCAACTAAGATTCCGGAACGAATTATTTTCACCGATGGTACGAACCCTGATAAACAGCCACCATCTCTTCATGAATAGTTTTTTGACTTTTTCCTTGCTTAGTGAGAAATTTAATTACAGCGCGATGCTCAATTTTCACCATCATCGTCTCAGTTGCCATTATGATTCTGTTTAACTAGAGATAAAACGCGAATTAATAATCACATTTTTATGAAATTTTACATGAATGAACTAAAATAATAGTATTACTTAATAAATAAGTCAATTTATATATACAACCACAGCTTCACCCCGATACCGAGATAATGTTGAACGCCCCTCGTAGCACTAACATAAGCTAGAACATAAGGAGCTAGAACATAACGGGTTTCGAGTCAATCGCACTGCATTACTCTATTTCCAAGCCGGCAAAACTCTCCCTTGATATCTCTTTAGAACGAGACATAGTTCTTTTAAATACTTAGGCCCTGTCGTTCACCATCAAGGAAACTGCGGTGATAATGTCACATAAATAATTAGCGTGGGGTCTGATAGAATAATGTTGTTTAAACTTAAAGATTTGAAGTACATTCGCTTCAAAGTACGCATCGCAATGTTTTAGGATGTACAAGAAGTATTAAGGAAAAATGACAGCGACGAAAATGAAAATGTTATGAATGTTAACGGATATAACAAAATGTCACCTTACATAAAGTACGCGCACCCGCTGAAATAAATTTCAAGTAAAGAAACTTCAGGTTGAACAAATTACCTGGTATTATCATGTCCAATGAAGGTTTTTGGAAAATCCGGTCCAAAGAGCAATAGAGTCTCAAATTCCAGCTTATTTCGAAGGAGAGGACGAAAGAAAAATAATTGGATCACTCAAATACGAAATCATTAGAAAATTATTAGCCTCACAACGATCTGATCGAAAATAGAGCCATCTGTTGAATCGTACTAAAGCCTACGAGAGTTTCTTCTTAGGTTTGATCGTACGCGTTGCATATTTTAACGGCTAATAGAAGAAGAAGATGTGGAAACCATCAGGTATATTGCAATGACAATATTGCAGCATATGGTGGTAGTGTTGTAGGTACTGACATTGGACAACCTGACGATTCCCATTCTGTAGTTATGTTTATTTTGTCTCCACTAAGCAGCCATATTGAGATTAATAAGGATTTACAGAAGTATTGTAGTCAGAGTGCTGAAATAAAATGCTCTCATATCCCCTAGGATGAGGTCCTTAAAATGTTCTGGCCTTGGAAAATACCTCACCTCGTAAAGAACCAACTGTTTTTAAGCGACCAAGAGCCTTGAATGAGGATAGATTCAATTTTGGCGACACTATAAAACGAAAAAAGGACATCATAATTTGGATCTGCTCATGGAACGTTCGGGCCTTCAATAGTTCACGTGTAGTCGAAGGACTAGCAGAAAAATCTAGTAAAGCAGATATCATCACCAACCAGAAAGTGTTGTGGAATGAGGTTCAAGACTATATATACGATCAGCCTTGCTCAATGACTCAAAAGCATAGACATTTTACGAAGACGAATGAAATATTCTTCAGTTTTGAATGCAAAACTCTTTAAGTGATTATTGGTCTCATATGCGTTGACTAAAGTTAGAGGAAGAGATAAGAAATAATGTACTCGCACGTCAAACTTTTGAGCTGTATAGCGACGTCGACCTGGGCAGAAAAGTGAACAGTTATCTAAAATGGCCAAGACATGTAAATGTCAACACTTCGAACGAAGAATCCTAGAACCCAAGTTCGAGAGACAATGCTATAGAGGATGATCTCGCTTTAGATGGTGATTACCGAAATATGCATTAGTCAAGGACTACAATGGAGAGGATTATTGTCTAAGATCAAGTTTCACTCAGGACTGTATAGCTTTTTCAGAAAATAAATACGATATTGAACATGGAATTGGCGTGGGATAGTACAAATGGCGCAAAATCTCCACAATGACAAAAAAATGCTGATTAGACTTTAACGTTACTCATAACTATAAGCGATAGTCGTTCAAGAAACATCAAGCAAAAATGACAGAAAGGGAAATGAAAATATATTAAATATCAACGGCGGAAATACGCTTATTCGAAAAGATCTCAATGCTAAAAATCCGATAGTAGAAGAACTTTAGGTTGAGCGGAGTAGCTAGTATGACCATGTTCAGTGAAGGTTAACCTTATTGACGAGGTGATCTAAAATAGACGGGCCTATAGTCGTACTAAAATTCTTAAACTTAGCCACACCTTAAAGCAAAGCGCTAATAAAAAAGAAGATAAATGCTGGAAAATTTAATTTTTGGTCCAGTTTTCGATTTGGCGCAGTTTGAAGCCCATATCTTTTCTTTTCCACATGGTATGATTACATTCAATGCTGACAGGTGGTGTACGTTTTGGCACAAATTGGAAGGAATTGACCTAGATCAAATGTGATTTTAAAACGATGTTAGTGTTATACAGCCGCACTCTGGGCATTCTGCCATTAAACCCCTTGCAATTTGTTTCTGTTGCGGAATATCTTAAATTCAAACCAAATTTGCTTAAAAACAAAAAATTAATCCGATAGGTCATACTGACATTGATCAAACTATTTGCATTCATGTTTTGGAAAATTGTATACAATTTTAAAATTTCTTTTAAAATTAAACTAAACGTTAAACGGAAATTTTTTTAGCAGCGAATACATTCAACATTTCTGCTTAAAAGAAATAAATAAAATTGATTTTCCATAAAATTTGACAATTGAAAAAAAATAAATGACAACGAACCGAATGAAATAATATCTACAGCTTGCCAAAATATACGAGCAAATTTATATTCTTTCTCTTAGCTATACAATAGGATGATATATTGATACCCTGTTTTGTTTGTTTTGATCATCTACAATACCAACTGGATTACAAGCAGTAGATAATGTTAGAAAGTCGGACAAACTAAAACTCAGGAAAACTATTATAACTATTAGTATTAGTAAAAGATTAAATAGTTTTATCAAAGTGCGTATATTAAGTGACCGGTAGGGGTTGAACTGTGATAGCAGTGGTATAAACTCCTCATAAATATTTATTTTTGCTTTAGTACAAATTAAAAATTAAATTAATAGGTACAGTAAAAATAGGTCTTAATTATAAAACCATAAACAATTTAAAAGATTTAATTCAACAGCTTTATAACATTATGATCGCTTAGTTTTGTTTTGGAGTTAAGAGTTTCATAAATGCTTTGTTCATGTGGTCGTCTGTATTGATGTAAATAAAACATATACATATGAACTGCTGTCATAAAGAAAACAAAGCATCCGTAAAGGGTTTACACACAAAAACTATACACATCATAATGCGTTACAACAAAATACAACATACGTACTCTATTTGAGATTCCATTAAGCAGCTCATTGCTGTTCCCCAGCACAGAGAGAAATTTCGACTTCAGTATTCCCGGAGTGCGTCCCATAAGATTTTTAATTTTTGAATGTTCACCCAGTGGAGGTGTTGGCGATGAATTTAGGTCCACCATTATGTTGATGTTTCTGGCTGTTAACCTCTTGGAAAATTCAATATTCTGAATTGATCGAATGATGATTTCACAAACTGCTGCTGTTGTATCGCTGATACATATGTAAAATTGGCATCATTATTGCGACCAAGGAACACGCCAAGGGTTACACAATTAACGCTTTTAAAAGTTGTCGTAACGACTTTGATACACGCAATGCATCTCACACCATTTTACTAATAAAGTATGAACTCTGTATAATCCTTTATGTTGAAAAATTAATTATGTCAGTTATGGCATTTACAAATATTATTGATTTTTTTTTCTTCCTTTCGTTTTGTATTTACTTTTAATTCGTTTAAACAATATATAATTTAAATAGCACAAATGAAATACACCAGTTATTAACACAAGGCACTTATAGCAATTTAAGTTAACTTTTTATCCTGAAAAACTGGAGAGTCTTTTTAAGGGACTAAACGAAATTGCAAAATCCGCAGAATTATGTTTCGTTTAATGGTTAGAGCTTTTTAGTGCAGATATCTGAGCGTACCGCTGTTAAACTCTCTTCCTTGAACACAACAGAGACATTGGAGCTTTTTTGGAGGTAGAAAGTATAGAGCTTACTTTTATTTACCACGTGAATTGAGAGAACGAAAGCATGCAGCTTGTTTAAACATACATTCTCATTCACTTGAATTGAAGCAACAAAAAGCATTTGAAGTATGATATTTGTGATATTACAATACTAACTAAGCTTTTCAATAGGGAAATAGGGTAAATCAAAATAATGGGTGATTTTTTAAGCATTTGGTTTTTATGGTTAAAAAAATACAGGACAATTACAAAATTGTATACAATTGTATACAATTTTTAATTGTGTTGATAAATCTATGCTTGCCATTTACTTTTTAAAGATTATTTCATGTAAATTTTGGCCACGACTACGTTTTAAGTGGCCCATACGGATAGCCTAATTTTGAATCACTTTTTCGAGCATATTGGCTGGTATCTTAAAACACGTGTAATGTTGTATTCCAAAGCTGCAATTGACGCTGATTTATCACCATAGACAAGTGATTTGACGTATCCCTATAAAAAATAGTTTAAAGGCGTCAAATCTCACGATCTAGCCGGTCAATTCACCGGTGAAAAACAAGAGGTAAATTGCTTACCGAACTCATTTCTCAATTGGTTCAACGATTCGCGTACTGTGTGGTATGTAGCGCCGTCTTGCTGGAAAAATACATATATCTACCAAGTTCAGCTCATACATTTTGGAAAAAAAAAATGAAATCATTGAACGATAGCGGGCGCCATTAACGGTAACGTTGTTCTCACTGTCGCCTTTAAAAAAATTCGGACCAATGATTCATGATGACTTGAAATGAGCTTCGTCGATGAAGACAATTTTTCGATAAAAAAGGGGATCTTCCTGCAGCTTTTCTAATGTCCAGTAACGGAAAATTCGACGCTGCGGCAGGTCGTTCGAGTTTAGTTCTTCCAGGAGCTGTATTATATAAGGTTTTAGACGAAGCAATCCCAATTCCTGCGAACGGCGACGAATGGACAAATCACGGTCTTTATTAACACTGGAGGATACAGCAGCAATATTTTCCTCTGTACGCGCTCTATGCATACGGGTTGGTAGCTTGATATCTGTTTCGCAAGGACACTAGCAAAAAAAAAATAATGAGAATGGTTTTTTATACTATATGCGCGGTATCTAGACCATTGAAAGACACCGATAAAAAAAAATTCGATATTCTAACTGACAAAAATGCTTAGATTGCGCCTAACACTTAGGCAATAAAAGACTCGACCCTTTTTTTTATAATTTATTGCGTTCACTTGTGGTCACAAAAGCGTATTGATTTTTTCTGCTGCTGCTGCTTCGATGAAACCTTCTTCTTTCCAGCTGATTGCGGTTGACATGATTCGCCTGGTCATTGACCCCTTTGATTGCGGATCTCCCAATTAAAAGAACAGCTGTCTATACCGCTCCATTGTTTCCGCCCTCGTGTAGTTTTGCATTGCTGTTGCCTTCAACACTTGCATTAACCCATACATAAAGGCGCATCGCTCTCCGATGCTTTGTGCATGGATGAGTGGGCGGAGTTTGCTGATTGAAACATTGCATTTTTGCTGTTGCCGATAAACCTTTGTGTGTTGTTTATATGCGTTGGCCTCGTTTCTAATTTCCTGATCGCCCAATTTGGGCTATGTTAGAGAAAGTAATTTTGCCGTCGTCAAATTGAGGATGAAAAAAATGCAATCCAGCGATTTGGATCTTCTGGCTCCATGTTGCGTTGCAACAATATCCAATAGCGTGAAATTAGTGCGAAATTTGGTCACTTTGGCTTGGATTACTTGCTTAGTAGGTCGTTTATAATTCAATAATTTGTAAGCGTTGTTCGTTAAGTCTTTGACACATGTCCCGAATCACGCATGAGCTGTCAAAAATAGAACACTGAAAAACCAAACAACAAAAAAATCACACTTTATACGAGTAAAACTCTCAAAGACGAGTTTTAAATGACACATTTATCTTCTTCTTTTTTTGACTGACTCCAAAAGAGATAACTTCAAACCTCTCTGACATTTTTCACTTTTGATAATTCTTTGACAATTCTAATCTACGTGAACAGGCATCAAATGTGTGTTGTTTTTTTTTGGAAATGGGTCGTGAATCGTATAGAAGAGGACTTCGGCCTACATCCATATACTCGTATGACCCAGTTGGTGCAGGAACTAAGGCCACATTTTTATCAAAAATCGATAAACACGACGACACTCACTTTTAGACAAATGCGGTCAGTTTGCTATCACAAACTATTCAGGCATTGGAAATCAATACTCAGTGCGTTATTGATGGCCAAATACCCGAAAGAGTAGCCCAAAATTTGACCTACAAGATGTATGCCAAAAACAGCCGAGCAAACCGTATGTATAAAGTCGTTTTCAAACCATAATGTCATGAACTATTCTTTATAATGAATAAAGATTTTTAACTCAAACTCAACCCTTGTCGTCATTGTTTGAAACGTAGAGTTTAAAAAAAAAATCCGTGCGCGAAACCAACTTTATGTATCTATCATGCCATGATTAGGCTTGGAAATCAAAAATTCTATGTTTCTGAAAATAAACTAATTTTACATTGAACTAAGTCCCAATGACGCCTTGACACGAAGTTAAACAATTACTTAGTATAAAGGTTGGTGACGTCATCGATTTTTTGTAGTCCAGGTGGTGCTCGGAGTAAGTAAGTTTTTCTTTTCTAGGTGGTTTAGTTAACATAGATTATTCAAACCTGACCTTTTCCAACCAACGTACCGAGGGATTGTGTTATTATGATAAATTCCCATTTGATCAATTCTACTACCAAGATTTGTCTGCTGTAGTCAGCAGGGATTATTTCCATCAACCCGGAAAAGGTCGTTTATTATTCCCCTACATAAAAAAGGTAGAAAAGACGATATTTCCAACTATCGACCAATTGCTAAGTTGTCCTGCATACCTAAGCTTTTTGAGAGCATTATCTATGACATAATGCTTTTCCATTGTAAATCTATAGTTTCCCCAAACCAGCACGGATTTTTCAAAGGCTGATCTACGACCACCAACTTAACGGAATTCGTATCAAGCACTTTATGTGCACTGGAATCTGGAAATGAAGTTGATGTGATTGCCACCGATTTTAGCAAAGCCTTTGATAGAATTGCTCATGATATAATCCTTCTAAAATTAAAGGCTCTTGGTTTCCAGATAAACTTTATAACTTGGGTTCAATCCTATTTAAATGAACGACTTTACTATGTTCTATTTAGGTCCATAGTTTCTGACCCAATTAAAGCCTCCTCTGGTGTACCCCAAGGCAGCCACCTTGGTCCCTTATTATTTATTCTGACCATTAATGATGTTGCTTGTATCATTAAAAATTCATACGTATCTGTTTACGCAGATGATATGAAAATATTTAGATATATATCATCTTCCTCAGACAGCCTACTTCTGCAGCAAGATTTAGACAGGTTTTGTACTTGGTGTCAGAAGAATTTTCTTGAGCTTAACGTCAATAAGTGTCAGGCTATAACATATACCCGTAAACGCCTCCCTACTTCACCTCGTTGCTATCTAATCTTTAATCTGCCTGTTCCCTTAGTGAATGAGTTGCGTGATTTAGGTGTTATCTGCGACAAGGAACTCAATTTCCGTTCTCACATTGATAGTATAATAAAAAAAGCCAACTCTGCCCTTGGTTTTATCAAGCGCTGGTCTAAGGAGTTTTTCAATCCTTATGTTACCAAATCTCTTTACATAACCTTTGTTAGGCCTCTTCTGGAATATGCCAGCCCAGTTTGGTCACCCTACTACAGAACTCACATCCTCCGGATAGAAGCTGTTCAACGCAGGTTTTTACGCTTTGCTTTACGTGGTCTTCCCTGGGATGATAGCCAAAACTTACCACCTTACACTGACCGGCTGAAACTTATAAATTTACAACCCCTTTCTACTCGTATACGCCGAAAAGTTGCCGACATTCTCTTTATTCATCAAATTTTAGTAGGTAATATCGACTGTCCTTCCTTACTTCAAATTATTTCTTTTAACACCAATCCCCGCAATCTTAGGTCTGTGCCACTTTTCCGGCTCAATCTTCACAGAACGAATTACGGACACCTGGAGCCAATGTCTAGGATGCTTCGCGAAGTTAACGATGTACTGCCTCTCTTCGACTACCATCTCAGCAAACTCTCCCTCAAGAACATACTTATTTCCACCTATGCCTCACGTCCTTATTTTCTTTAACCGCTCCCACCCTTTAGTTTTTAAGTGAAAATGTTAGTTTCAAGTATATGTTTGCTTGCAATAAGCTTAATAAATCTGTCCGGGATTGACCCGGGCCGCAAAATCAAATCAAATCAAACGAATTGGGAGGGGTATAATTTCGCCGATACATCTGCTCACTTCTGGTATGATTTGGTACTAGTCTACCAAAGTAGGTTTATATTTTTTACGTAAGGAAAATAGTAATTAGTAAAAAGTCTTGACCTTTCAGAAGAGAAAGAATCCAAAAAACAACCAATTCACTCTAAAAGGGAATTTGGCATTTCCGTGGAGACTCTGTCTGATTTTAGAGCAAGACAAGTTTCAGCCTCAGGATGGCGCCCTCACCAATGTTACGAATTGATGTACGAGTATCCTTCAAGAAATAATTCTTGCAGATCACCATCCCATAGTGAATGCTGTTCAGCAACTACTACTTAAGTAAAAAATAAAGCTTCTAAACAGGTAACTTAAGACTTATTTTAAGGAGGACTGGAACTTTTTCATATTAAAGCAAAATAAATATAAGAGACTTTTTTTGGCTTTCAAAAGGGCCACGTCAGCTAGACTGGAAACAATCAGAACATCCACCTACGTATCCACTGGCTCAAAAGTAGAGTCCTTCTGTTCACTTCATTATTGTCAGGTTATCAGGACAGCGAGCGACAACCTAAGACTCCAAATGTCGTAATACTAACTTGACTAATGGCAATGAACTGTATATAATTACTCATATATGATGGAGATAGGGTGGTAGGTTGAAGCTGTCAGTCCATTACAGTAACGCGAAATAAATGAACCTTTGCTGTATACATATAGTCAAATCGCAATATATGGATGGAGTAAAAGGGTGACCAGATTAGACTGAAACTGAAACAGACTCCGAACAAAGGCTATATAATGAAATTTTGTAACATGTGTTACATGTTATATGTTATCTAAACCGCACAATTGCCTCACTATGCCAAAAGATTCAGGAACAGATAAAATACTCGTAAGTCTGATGTAAAGTTATAAGTCGTTCCTGAATGTATGTTATAGTTTAGCAAATCCTGATTTTGACCTCGAGGAAATTTTTTTTTAGCTCCAAGTGCAGGGGAAAATAGTCAGTCAGGGTGTGAAATGTGCCGAAATGCCAACCGCATATGCATACTATATATAAACGAACGAACAATGATACAGTTACCATCGTGAATCATCAAGATGGATAATGATGAACCGAGGTGGCATATTGGGATGCTCCAGAGAGGATGCTTACGGGTTTAGATACTGCGGACCTAAAGAGGTTAGAGTATCCTATTTTAAGCACGAATTCAACATAATAAAATCAGTCCGAAGAGAAGCTTTCCTGAAATCTTTGGTGATTACATCAACCTTTTCATGGAGCTCTTTGGAGTGACTGTGCATCTTCTAAAGTGCACAGAATGCTTAATTTGAATTATTAATACAATGTATTTTGTCTTTTCGGGCATTTTTATGGAGAGGAATTATGCAATTTAATTTAAGATAGTATATGATAATCAACGATTTAAACATGAAATCATATGTATGCGATTTTATCTAATAACTAATTTTAGAGTAATGTTCACCGAAACCAATGGTGATTACGGATAATCTGAGGATGTAATGCAAGCTTTAAGGCAGAAACGTAGTTGTCTGCTTTTCTTTTAGCGTTAGTAAAGTGGAAAAAGTGTTTGGGATCAGAAATTACTCATCGATTCAAATGGTTTAAATAATTTGAACCTATACGAGAGGGTATCTCAAAGAGACCCAACTGATATTGTGGAAAGCGCACTTTTTATAGTACGAATCAGTACCAGCTTGATCAAAAATTGGCGCTCCCATTTTTCCGATTTGAGTTATGTTCCTTTTGTTAAGTTGGAAAATCTGTTGTTGACATTCCCTCTAAATCTTAGCGTCATAGCTCGACATTTGCAAAAGTTACGTAGCCAAGAGTACATCTATCTCTCTGTGTGTTGGCGATTTTTTACAATTTTAGAAATGGATTTAAATTTGCAACAACGAACTTGTCTTAAATTTTGCGTAAAACACGGATTTAATGGTGCGCGAGCGTTGGAAATGTTGTGAAAGTGTTTCGGCAACGATTCTCTAAAGAAAACGGTCGTTTACCAGTGGCACGAGCTGTTCAAAAGTGGTCGTGAGTCAATCGAAGATGATGAACGCAGTGGCAGACCATCGACATCGAAAACCGACAAAAACATTGATGGAGTAAAAGAAATGTTGATCAGTGGCAAATTAACCATCAGAGAGATAGCGGAGAACTTTAACATTGCCTATGGATCCGTCCAAGACATTTTGGTTAATGATTTGGGTTGCCGTCGTGTAGCAGCAAAGTTAGTGCCAAAAGACCTCAATTTCATGCAAAAAAGAGACTGTGTTGACGTCGCAAAAGAGATGATTTGCGAGGCTGAATCCGATCCCACATTCATCAAAAGGTGTAGTGCATCATAAATTTTTGCCAGAAGGCCAGACAGTAAACAAAGAGTATTATTTGGGGGTTATGAGACGTTTGCGTGAAGCAATTCGCCGAAAGAGACCAGAATTGTGGGCAGAAAACTCGTGGATTCTGCACCATGATAACGCACCGTCGCACAGTGCCATCATTATTCGTAATTTTTTGACGAAAAATGCAACAAATACCATCCAACAGCCACCGAATTCACCTGATTTGGCTCCCTGTGACTTCTTTCTGTTCAATCGAGTTAAAAAACCAATACGGCGAACGCGTTTCAGCAGCCGAGGGGAAGTAATGGAAAAATCGCAGGAAGCACTGATTTACATACCGAAAACCGAATATAAAAAATGTTTCGAGGATTGGATCAAGCGCTGGCATAAGTCTGTTGCAGTCGATGGGGATTACTTTGAAGGGGACAATATAGATTTAGATGAATAAACTTGTATTTTTAATTTTCTGAATACATTCCGGGAACTTGGTATTCGAGGTGGTAAACCGTTCGGCTTGTGTGAATTTTTTATTGAGCTGTTATGTGCCCTCGTCGTTTTTAGAATGGTTGATTCTCGCGAACAGAGCGCGGCCATAAAATATAGCTTTTTGCTCGAAAAAACTGACACACAAATGTTAACAACGGCTTACAAAGATGATTTTATTTGGAATATTCAAGGCGGTTTTCCCCCTTCAAAAAGGTGAAAGGTCAATTTATGACAAACCTCGCTCTGATCTCCCTTCCACGATCCGAATCGATAAAAATGTTCAGAAAAATTCAGTAAATCATCCTGGAAGATCAACAGCGGGCTATTAAAGAAGTTTTGGAGCTCTCTGGAGCGACTGAACTTAACTCCAAGATTTGGTGATGAAAAGGGTGGCTGACAAATTTATGCCCCAACAGCCCAGTATGCGAGCCAATATTTAACCAAAAATGTCATGGCTCCTATGCCCCATCCGACTCATTCACCCGTCCGTGGCTCCTGTGACTTTTTTTTACTTCCCCGAATGAAAGGAAAGCATTTTTCCGACGTTGCTGAGGTGATGAAAAAAAAACGACAGAGGCGATTAAATAAAAGATTAGTCAAGTCTATTAGTGCCAGTAGAGAGTAATTTGAAGGGGATTGAAGATATATTGTTTACTTTGTATATGAGTTGGCAGTTATAAAAATCAACATTGTAGCGTGATCTTTGATAAGCACCCCATATCAAGATATCCAGGACTCACTAGAGTCGCCAAAATTAAACAGGGAGTCAAACACATCTACACGTAGCTGGTAGATATGGGCTAGTTCAAAAGGGCGAATTATTTTTTTTATTTTTTACGCCGAGAGAAAATTTTAATATCTTGACATTATGAGGATTACAAGCACATGCTCATAGTAGTGTGCGATTCTTACTCACTAAAACACCTCCATTCTAAATCAATGTCTTTATTATTACAACTAAGTTTCGACTTATCAAGCAATTTTTCTATCATGAAATAAACTTGTTCGGCAGATGTTCCTACACGTTCCGCTATTCAAATGTGGTTAAATTTTACCATGCTAAGTTTTTTTTTCCTCCTAAACTGTAAGAATGCTAAGGTCTTTGTGCAAACCGTCATTTCTTATGTACCACTATGCATGACCAATTTCTTTAAGCACATTATTTTTAAAATTTTATAAAATATTGGCATTCCTTTTCTTGGTACAACACAGAGTTGTAAAGAGTCATCCAACAAGAGGTTTCATTTTAAATTTCGCGCCATTATTGCACTGTAAGTAAAACTGCCGTTTTCCATTTGGACTCTAATGGAACACTAAAGACTTGTTCAGACTGCGCTGTAAAAAGGTTTACATGTATTGGTTACATGTCAAATTCTTATTTTGCAATTTCTTTGTTTGGCAAAGTGAAGGAAGAGCGATTTATTGAGCGAAAATACTATAAAATTGTGAAAGATTCCAACAACGAAGCCAAATAAAGTCTATTGATCGAGAACAGAAATTTAGTGTGACACACAATACTATTTTACATTTATACCTACATATATGTATGTTTTAGTATATTTTAACATAAAACTCAGAAGAAAAAAATTGCTTTTGAAACGAAAACCAGAAGCAAAATTTTGCTTCTGAAAAAGTGAGAACAGTGCCAATAGAACAGTTTTATATCAATTTTTTCTCTCCGGAGTGCATATAGAAGGCTTCAGTCGGCCAATGGAAAACATCATACAAAAGCGATGAAAATATCGCCGAAACGTTTCCTAAAGTCCGTACTGCTTTTGGTCGTTATTGAGCCCCTTCTCACACAACCATAGTGAATTTAATCGATAAATTTGAACGTCTTGGACAGATTAGTGATGTGAAGACTCTAACTCGTGTTCGACCGGAAATGTCAGCTGAAAACATCGCCGAAAACATTATTTTTGAACAAATAAAATTCCAGTGCTGCCAAATTATTACCAGTTGCTTATATAGTAGCAGCATGTTCTTGATGCTAGGCATGGAATATTTTCCAAGTAACCAGTATATTTCTTCATACATATTTGCTTCCTAGTTCTTTTCTGTTGTTTCTTCAATCGTTTTACCTACTGCTAGTATAGCAGTGTCATCAGCAAGAGGTAGTTAAGACGATCTCTACTTCCTGCTCAACGGCAATTTCAAGCCGTTATGCCACACCTTATCAACGGCTTTTGAAACATCAAGAAATACGATTGAGCAAATCTGTCCTTCTTCAAGAGCTTCCTCAATCACGTCACTGATTTCATGCACATGATGAATAGTTATGGTTATGATTGGTTCTGAACCCAAATTTGTGATCAAGAATAAGATTTGTTTCCGTCATTAACCGGCAGTATACAATTAAGTAGTATCCTCCCAAAAAAAATTTGATATAAGCGGTTTATGAGACTTCTTGTCACACAGTGGTTTGCCTGGTTTTGGTACCATTATGATTTCGACAACTTTTCACTGACTCGGAACATATATTTACTAACCTAAGGGCTGCGTTTTTACTATACAGAAGCTTGGTTAACGCTTTCTTACGCAACATTTTCAGGACTTCTCCGGTCATTAGGTCGCAAGCGGGAGATTTATTAAGTTTTAATTTATATATTTCTATTTCGCATTTTATTGTGTAATTGTCAGTTTCTATTGCCGATGCATAATGAATAAACGCTTGACCATCTAGCGGCCTAAGGATTGCAAGGATGTCCGTTTTCTCTTTATCTCCCTTCACCGATATATTATGTTTTTTGATTGGCGGAGCAGAGGTTTTAAGGCTTTTAGTGCACTTTACTACTTTACAAAGCGAATAATCGGATTTTTGCTGTCGAGCTTTCAAGGTAAGTACCTGCTGCACAGTTTTTAAAATTTATAATAGTGGGTTTTAGCAGATTATACAGGTGATTTAAGTGTATTGTACAAGGTGTAGCAAAAGTAATGTCATAATTTGAATTGGCTACGATTTTGTTAGAAATGAAAGAAATTTGACTCTATTTTCACGAGGAGTTTTTATGGAGATGTTAAATTGATGACATTAGGTTTAAAAAATGACATCGGTCAAATAAACACCGCCTGAGTTGATGCACATTTGTGCTCGTTTTACGGTATTTTGAATTGTTCCTCGCAAAACATTTGGCTCCAAAGTGGTGATTTCTCCTCGAATTTTTGAGATTTCAAAAAGTCCCAAAGGAAGGAGTCTGACGCCATCAGACCTGGCGATCTGGCCGCCCAGTTAAAATCGCAAAAACGGAAGATCACACGTCCTGGAAATTCGTAATTCAAAACCTCCATCGTTGCCCGAGCTGTGTAAGCGGTTTCTCCGTCCTGCTGAAACCAATACTGCTCGAGACTCAATTCAGCTACTTGCGGTAAGAGAAACTCGTTTAACATTTGTCTGTAGCGCTCACCAGTTACGGTTACGGTGGTGCCTCAAAAAAATAAGGACCAATCACTGCAAATTCCGCACCAAACAGTTACTTTGAGGGGATGGAAGTGCTCCTCGTCCATTTCATGTGGATTCTCCGTGCCCCAGAAATGCAAATTTTGTTTATTCACAGCGTGCAGGACGACGAGGAAAACGACGAAATTCACGCTGCGTTAAAACAACAAACCGGAAATTGGTCAAATAAGCAGTAGCAATAATTACGCGTTCTTCAGGTGTGTATCTCTCCATTGTTTACTGCCAATTCTCTATCTGTATACAACATATGTTAAAGCACCATGACATTTGACGCCATTTGCAAAAATTATGGCACTTTCACATTATGACATTACTTTTGCCCCACCCTGTATATTATGGAGCACGACTTTGTTGGCATTTCTTACGAGCGACTGTAACAACAACAAATGTAAAAATTGCGCTTAAACTTATTAAGCTACGGGTACTCTGTACTGATGCAGTGGCAAATTGAACACTGCAGCCATAACTTGTATTTTTAAGGAAGACTGGATATTTCATTAAAACTATTATAGATGGATTCTTTGCCTAGTACTCTGTTCAGATAGATACAAAAACGTTTTAACTAAATATCCATTCTGCGAAGACTTTGCAAACAATTACCTTAAAATCTAAAAACCAGTTTTTATTGCGGGCTTGTAAGAATAAACACTGATTTCAAGTCAAAGAACCAACGTAAATATTGCATTTAACGTAACGTATTGTTTCATTTATGTATATTTATTTACAACAAACTGATTTATCTGTGCGCAACTAAATCTACTTTTCACTAAACCAGACGCATCTTTGCGCATTTCTCTTAGTTAGGATTCCCGAAAATACTCTCCGTAGATTTGCATTTTCGATTCGTCGCCTCCGAAGTTCTCAAAATTATTCAGTTTATTTCGGGATTCGGTGGCCTCTGAACGTCTACCAGCTAGGCAAACTGATCGTCAAAACGAACATAGTGTTAAGTATTGCAGGAAGTTTTTCTTGTTTTTCGTCACCTATTTGTTTTTTTTTTTTTTTTTTTTGCTTATTTTCCTTGTTCTTCCTACTTAGTCGAATCTGCCTAAAGATAGATTATTTGATCGCGATTTGGACAGAATTATCGTCGTATTCTAATTTGAAAAGAAAACTCCCAAGCTTCCGACTACTCGTACATTTGAAAAAAAGAAAAAATCTTAAACGTGAACCGAACGAAACGAAAACGATTTATGTCGCCATAACAAACTAGATCGTTTCTGTTGTATTGTAAGCAAAAAAAAAAAAAAAATAATAATAAAACTGAATACAAAGTGTTCCTATTAAATATCACAAGTTATGTAAGTGAATATGATTTGTTGAACTATCCTAGTGCAAGGCAAAGTGATAAAAAGAAAAAAATTGAGAAGGACTCTTGGCGGAAAAGGAGCAAATGTGAATTATTTCCTGCACTATTTCAAATGCTTTTATGTTTATAAATAGTTGCAATTCTAAAATAATCTATAAGATATACCCTGGGATAACAGCCCACTAAATTGAAGACCGAAAAGAGATAGAGGAAGAATAATTACGAATATATGCCTCAATATGAATGTAAGTTTCAAGTATTACATACATATAATATGTATGTTATATGTAAAGAGAAAATTTAATAATAAGAAAAATGTTATAAATTTTAATTTTGGAAATGTGCTGATTTTTTTTATTATTGGCCAAAAAATGAAGTGTGGATGCTCTCTCTTGAAATAAATGTTCGAAATGTTTATTAATAGAATTTACTTAATATTGTGTCCGCTCGAGCACAAATATGATAATCTGCACTAAATTTTAGCGCTTCGATCACTAGTGCAAGTAATAAAATTTTATTTGAAGGATCATACTAATCTATATTTACAAAACGTGGTAAAAAAATTATGAGCTTCTTTTCTCATTGCGCTTTGTGCATGTATGGATATAGATTAATTATTTTTAGTTAATTTTAAATTAAATTTAAATAAAAATAAAAGTTACTAGGTTAAGGTCGGAGTTTAAAACCCTTCTCTTGCATTACTTTCTACTATTTATAATGTTTATTCATACTTTCGTATATGAAATTATACATTGAAAAACTATACTTAATATTCAAATTATAATCGGTTCTCACATCTGAAATGAAAATTTTCTCTCAACGTGATTTATTTTTCTTGTAGAATTCGCGAACGAAAACAAACACACTTCCTGCAAAACTTAAAGCAGAGCGTCCGATGCCCAAATGGATGGTATGTAAACGTTATTACTTTTTGAAACTAATTGACTTAAAACAAAATAAACCAAAAAAAAAAAAACATTTAATTGATATGTTATATTTTAGACAGAGGCGAATGAACGTATTGGACCAAAGCCACCAGCCCCACCACCTAACACGACCAATGGCAATGCAACACCAAGACCACCGGCATTGCCACCGAAAAAAAATCTAATAGAACCAGACTATGAAATCATCGAATTTTCTGGTCAGCAATATTCAAACGAACCTACTATAGTCATGCGTCCAAAGACTCCTGGTAAATACTCGTAATTACTAAGAAAACTACAACTATGAAGATTCACTACAAATGGCTATTTTCAGATACAAGGCGTCCGGAATTCGTAATGAAATGCACTCTATGTGGCTCCAACAACCCATGGGTTACATGTGATGAGTGTGCTAAACAAATATTTTGCGTTTCATGTGATGATATGTTCCATAAACATCCAAAGAGAAAAACTCATTTAAGAAAGGTACGCATTTTTCATTCATATAAAATACACATAGGTTGTACAAGCTTTTTAAATAAGCTCTCCCATTGTTGTATAAAACTAAAAATATAACATTATAGGCTATTGAACTGCCAAGAGGAAGTACTCCACTTATCCCGCCAAAGGCCGCACTAAATCCAGCACCAGTAGCACCACCTCGTCGCAACAAAAAAGGAATGCCATCGCCAATGCCCCTCCGAAGGGATCAGGTACGACTCTGCACCATCTCATAAGTTAGAAAAAAAAAAGTATACATATATATATCACAAAAGGAATCTTGGCGGTAAAATTGTGTTCTGTGTGTTTTCAACCATTTCCAATACGGGGATTTAAGTTTGTAAAGATTTTTTTTAGTACAGAATTCCATTTTAATTTAGATGCACGCAAACTATTTCTAACAGAGTTTTTTTAATTGTTATCTTATAAAATTTACAAAATAAAATTTTAAATAATTTATAAGAATTATTGCAAATTGCAAGCAATGCATAAATTTTGGTCTTTTCAATAATTGATTGGTATTGGCTATAGTAAAGGCAAATAACTTAAGAAATCAATCCTAGGTTATAGGTTTCTCAGCATCAGCAACAGCAACAACACCTTTATCCACCCAGCAACCTGCTGATTGGCAAGATCGTCTAGGTTCATTGAAACGTGGGTTTAATATCAACAATCGTCCTTTACCAGAAACTCCTAGGACACCCAGCGATGGAATATCCTCCCGTTCAACTACTCCCAACAGTAAATCTGTTTTCGATACAATTCAAAAGCCACCATCGATAACTTTGGAGAAAATCAAAAACAAGGCGAGCGCCACATTAGATAGAATGGCTTTGCTACAGCAGAGATATCGGCAGCACAGGGAAGCAAAGGCTAATGAGAAAGCGATGGGACAAGTCAGAAATAATGCAGATCACGTAAGTGAATGTCACCCTTTTCCTTCATTATAATAACAATAACTTCTACTATTACTAAAATCCCTTAGATCTCACCATCTGATCAATGGTCAAACATTTCATCGCCTTCACATTTTCGCTCGGGAAGCATGTCATCTGGCATCAACTCATTTGATTTTCGTGATGATTCTCCATTTCATTTTCATCAACAGATGGGCTTAAGGAATGGTCCTACATCCAGACATATGAGCAGCTCAGTATTTAATCTCAATCAAGTGAGCCAAAAGCCAACAGAGCATCATAACAATCTATGGATGGGCCAAAATCAAATGCAGCAGGTATACTCATATCTACGTACATTTAAAGATCATAAAACATTCTAAATTATGTATTATAGGCACAATCGATGGCTCAATTGAACTGCATCAACTGCAGCAATCAACGAGCATGGAATCAACCACATCATCACGATGAATGGCCTGGAGCGTCGAATGCAAATCTGAATAGATCAAATATGAGTCTAAATGTTCCACATGGTTTTTATCCAACTACTCATCCTCAGCAAATGATCCATCCACCACCGGTGTTTATGAACATGCCAGGAATGTATCCTTACCCAATGGGTGTGGGAATGCCAGCTATGGGCCCCGGTAAAATCCCAATATCTAAGCAAAATACACAGAAATATATTAATTTCCTTTTCCTTTTAAAGGTCTTATGGGAATGCCCTTACCAACTCGTTCTCGTGCAACCTCACGAGCTGGCTCGAAGGTACCATCTCCTACTTTAAGCCGAAAATCAATGCAAGTACGTAAGAAACGTAGTAATTATACTGAAAACGAATTAACGGATGATGAAGACTCTGATAATGATGACCGACGGTCACTTATTTCGCAAAGATCCGGCATGATTAATCATCGGCGTGGCCGACGAATTTCAAGCGCCTCTCAAGCCCATCACCAAGATGAAGACGAAGAGCGTAAAACTCATAGATCAAAAGTTTTGACCTCACGTGATCGTCGGGGATCAATACCAAAATCAGTGCAAAGCGAATGGACGCCTCTCCGTCGAACTTCAACAACAAGCACTCAAAACATGGCTTTCAATTCTTATAAAAAGGTATATTCAGATTCACCAATTTCCCCAGACTCTGAAGTATCTGAAGCTCCTTCAAGTAGACAGCTTGTTCGGGCTAAAATTCAAGAAAAGTTGTTGGAATCTGCAAAGCCAAAAACGACAACTGACCTACAACCACAAAGTGATGAAGAGAATGAAGGGTTGTGTCAAACCGATTCAAATATAACAAATTTCGATGTTAACCTAAATCCAAATGCTAATGAACCAAAACCGGAGACAGAAAAATCTGAAGAACCCATTATCGAAGACAACTCTTCCCTCGGTCCTCCACCATCGACACCTGAACAAGAGTGGGAATGTGAATTTTGTACTTTCGTCAACGAGCCAAACATAAAAATTTGTTCAATTTGCTGTAAGACTCCAATACGCCAGTCAACGGAATCCAAAACCATAACAAAAATTAAAGCTACCACCAACGGAATAGCAAAAATTAAATTATCCCATTCTGAGGATGACCATGAAGAGGACCAAACAAAAGCCAAGAAAAAAGGTAGGAATAGAAAAATTTCATTTTTCTTGGGAACCAAAACAAACTAAAGACATTTATTGAACCTTTTTTTTTGGTCGCATCAATTGTTCAATTGTTCAATCCTATTTCCTTGTTATTGTTGTTGAAAGAAAAAATTGTTCCTTACGAAATACATCTTTTTTAAATAGATATCATCCACCTGTTTGTTGTTTCAATTGAGGAATAAACCTTATAAGACTGTCCTCGTTTTTATATAGGAATTTAGATCATTGTTTACTTTCAAATAAAATTCGAAAAAAACTCCCAAACTTGTAGACTTTGAACCCATTGAAGATATATGGGCAACATTAGATGAGAACATCCAAGCAGAGGCGAACAAGGTCAAACGTGAAGCTGCGACTACGGCTCACAAAGCTTCCAAATCAGCCGAACAACAATCAAATATGAAAAGTGCTCTCAGCATATCTAAGGAGAAAAAATCTCAAAAAGTCTCTACAGGGTGTGGACCTTCACCACCGAAGGAAGTGAAAAAAGAATTAAAGTCAACAGGTACTTCCCCCGTACCGCAGAGTATTTCTACTCAGGTGAGTAAAAATTACTTGTTTTTTGTCTTGTATTTTTTTTTTACATTGAACCTTTTGCAGACATACGATATTCTACCAACTAAAGATGAAGCCCAGGAGCACTTCACAAGAGCTTCTTCTGAAGTGCCCATCAACGAGTTCCAGGTGGCATAACATACATACCAACAACATATTATAGTGTAAATCAATACTAACTTTTTATTTCAGGGCCAATCGCATACTCCTCCCATACGGAATTTCAGTCCAAGAGAAATGGTTTCTTCAATACAACTAGCACAGCCTTCCAGAGAAGCTGATCACTTTATTAATTTAGAACGAAACTTAAGTTTCTCTAGAGATATCATGAACGCACCTGGGGCTCTCTATCGAAGCTCTAATGATGTACGCTTGGACGAGCTGCCGCCATCAGGGATGCAACGCAGACCTTCTGCATCAGACTACTTAGCTTTACAAAAAGTGAGTATCCGTCATCGTTTTGCATTACCATCTCAATCACCCCCACCACATCCATAGGCTCAAATGTATCAAAATGACAATTTTATGGGTCAATATGGTACGTCAAAAAGAAGTGAACCAACCAGAGATCCCGATATTGAACTTTTTATGCTGCTGAAAGTATGTCTTGATTACCATACATATTCTTTTATTGTTTATCGATTATGTTCATATTTATGTCATAGTTCTTATTTTTTATTCTTTTCTTATTATAATTACTAACAGGAAGCAGAGCACAATAAATTCACAGCAGAAGAGCTGCACGCTGCCTTCAAGCACTGCGGAGATACACACCCAATAGTATGGCTTAGAGAAAATTGGTCAAAATTAGTTCAAACCGTTCAAAGCTTGTCCACCAAATATGGTCAAGAGAGGATAGAAAATGTCATTGGGACAATATCTACAATTGAGGCTAGAGAAGCACTCCGTATCCATGGTGGAAACGTGTGGCAAGCAATAGCCGAATGTGTTGAACAGCGGCAACGTAAATATCTGGATATTTCTTCAAAGGGTAATTATTCGCGAGAAGACATTGTTACCGCTTTGACAGCTCATCATGGCAATGTGGAACTTGCACTATTGGACCTTAGTAAAACCCAGTTAAAACCATTTCTTATGAGAGTATGGGGCTCTCCTGGTGGAGAGGAAAACGAAAGTGCAAATTACTTGCCTCATCCACCAAAAACCGGTTAGTAACAAAAAAAAAAAAAAATTATAAATGTGAAAGCTGTTCTAAATTATTTATATCCACTCGTATATATCTTTCGTCTGCTTTTGAATCCAGCCCTATTCTAAGTACGAATATTTTCAATTAAACTAGCTTCGATCAAACCTGCAATTCGGTTGTTTTTCTTTTTTAACTTCCCTTCCCTTTATTTCTTTTTGTCAATTCTATTGTAGAATTCAGTTCGCCAATTCATGAATTTCTTGCTTCTAATGCTGATCAGCAAACATTTACACAAAATGAGAGTCACTTTCGAAATACATCTTCCATTTCAAATCTGTCATCATATAGCCACGAAAGTAAAGATGAGGCATACTTATTACAGAATAAGAATGCTTTAAGGGATCTAGAGATTCTTATTGGTAATATGGAACAAGTTCAAGCCAAGCAACGTGGGCCACCTTGTCGGAACATGGAAGATATATTGGGAAATTTATTAGCTAAAAAATCAAAAGATCCTGAAATTGATGTTGAGTCGGAAAGAATATTCATGAAAAGCCCTATTCTCTCACATAAAAGTGGTTCTAGTGGTGCTCTAAATAAAGCCGAGGATGTAAAGAATTTTGTATGGCAACATATACAAGACATTATTCCCAATCTGGTTGAACAAGTTCAAAAAGAACTACTTGAGCCTCAAGATAAAGAGGAAGAGCCAGCGCTTCTGCGCGAATCGACGCCAGTAACTACCGATGAGTTTATAATGGAAGAAGTTATCAAACCGAATCTAAAGTATAGTAAAGAAGAGGAGGAATCACAAATTGAGATGCACGAATCTTCAGCAATGGCAGACTTTGAGGCCAAAGCTGACAGAGCCAGTCCACGACAACAAAAGAATGATATTAAGCTGAACTCCTTTGTCAATGCGCCGAAAGTTGTATTTAAAATGGGTAAAGCACCAGACTCTAGCGAGGAAGAATCTAGTGAAGAAGAGGAACGTAGTGAAGAAAAGAGTGTAAGTGAGCGGGAAGAAATTAGAAAAGATATTGAAAGAAATACGGTTGAAAGAGGTAACGAGAAGAATATGGAAACAACAGCAGCAAGTCCATCAGGAATGCAGCCAAACACAGATGATATTTATACAACTGCTGATACAAACGATAAAAGCAGTACCAGCCTCGAAGAAATTTCAACCGAAAGAGAAAATAACCCAGGCAAAAAATCGGCCTCGAAGAGTTTTTCCCTTAAAATTGGATTTAATGGTTTTAGAAGGAGTAGAAAACAACGGCACATCAAATCTAATAAAAAACAAAAAGGTGAAGCTTATTCCAGTGCGTTGCATGCAGAAAATCGTCGAGAAGAAAATAAACAGAACGTCAACAACAAAATGTCGAATGCTGTTGAAAACAATGGCCATTTTCAAGAACCAAGCAATCAAAGAAACTCTGAGTTAGATAAAATTTGCGATTCTGCACACCAAGAGAATAAGGATCCTGAAGCATCGGTATCTTCACTCAATCAATCAGGTGACAGTAGTATTGAAAAAAAATCTAACTCAGAGAGGGGCAAAGCTTTAGATAAATGTTCGAAATCGCTGTTACAAAAGTCAAGGAAAAAACAGCCACTTCCTAGTCTGTCTTCAACATCCCAAGCTGGTAAGGAGGAAAAAATGGTATCTGGAACTAGTACTCCAATAAAAACACCAGATGATAGTTCATCAAAAGAAGTGTTCAGTTTAAATTTGCCAGTAACACATAACGAAAAACAAGAAACTGCAGTTAATAATACAATACAAAAACATACTACTTCAAATGAACAATCAAATAAAGATACACCGCATACTTCTACGTCGGGAAAAAATGAGAAATTCCCAATAAAAAGTGCAAGCCCTATCACAAAAGCAGATGAAGATGACAAGATTGCGCCTTCAAGTTCCTTACACATTTCTTCTAAGGATGAAGTTCAAGAAAGTTTAGTCAGTGAAAATGCGCCCCCCATAAGTAAAACAAAACAAGAACCCATAGAGGTTGATACTAGTAAGATTAAACAAGGCAATCAACTTAGTACTGAAAAAGTGAATGACATCAAAGAACTTTCGAAACCTGCCAAAGGTAAAATTATCCCTACCTTACAGAAATTAAAAATTCCGAAACAAAGTGCAAACAGTGTGACAGTCACGGATCCGGAAACCACTTCAGATCTGATAGAAATGTCACCAAAGTCAAGTTCAAAAACGAAAGCAGTATCTCGAATACCAATCTGGAGAACAACTAGCTCAGTAAGCCTCAACAGTATAAAAACAAGTATACAACCTTTGAAAATTGAACCTCAAAAATTAGAAGAAATAGAAACCAAACTGAGCCCTGATACACTTTCTACGCTTCCAAAAACAGATCAAGGACTTTCCCCCCCTGAAGGTGAAGAATTTTTCGATGATGTGAGAAGTTCATCTGATGAGGAACCAGATTTTTATAATGCCATCGAAGAAGATCTGCAAACTAAAAACCATGTTTTCTCTAACCAAAATCCCAAAGCAAAGGAAGAAAATGATGCCTCAGATCAAGAGCTATATAGCATTGAAAGTGATGATTTAAGTACAGAAATGAATCAAGATCGTATGCATTTCTTAGCCGCAGAAACAAGAGAAATCGATTCATACAACACTGAAACTGAAAGTACTCAGGATCGAATACAATCCCCTACTTCCGAAACCGAAGTTCTTCTAATCCTTGAACAAAACAATTTGCCCTTACCCACACCACAATCACCATCAAGAACCACAACTCCCGTATCCAGTAATTCAATTGATTTTAAGTACTCCGATTCGTCTAAACAAAATTTGTCCGAACTAGTTGAAGATACTCAACGGTTAATAAAACAAATGAAAGAAGAAATTAACATTGACATGGCTGCTTTTAATTCGGAAGATGACTACACGGAAGATGACTCGTATGAAGAATACGAAGAATACGAAGAAGAAGAGGAAGAATCTGGCGATGATATTGATGAAGATGTAGATGAAGAAGAGGAAACCGAAGACGACGAAGTGTACAGTAATATTGAAATCGACAACGCCACAGAAAAGGGTCAAGAACTTGAAGGAACCGTGGGAGAAAAGTATGACAGAAATAACTTTGAATTCATCGATGAACAACAAGTTAATATCAGTACCGACTCAGTACAATCTCTACCTATTCAAGACATATCAAGCCACGTACTATTAACAGATCATTCATCATCACTAGTTCTAGAGACATCATCTGCCAAAGAAGCTTTATCTATCCCTGATCAACCAGTAAATTCAGCTGAAAACACAATTTTGATTATTCCAGACTCTCAACAAAGTGGTTCTTCAATGAATATTGCCCAGTCACAAAGTAAAAATGATGGCGAACAAATACTTAGTGAGTTTGCAAACGATTTAGCTCCTGACACTAATGAATCCGAATCAGACAAACAGACAGTTAAATCTAAAGAAATAATGGACTTAGCAGGTGGGCTACCTAAGACACCTAAGACAGTACTTCAAGGTGAGTTCTATTCCGAATCCCAAAGAAATGATGCTACGACATATTCAGAAAGAATTGTCAGTTCACCACTGGCAAAAGAAGCCACATCTGATAAAATATCAGCTGATCAGTCTAACATAGCTTCAGACACGATAGTTGATAATTTAGTCGGTAATTTGCCTTCTAATACTGAAGCAAACCAAAGAGAAGAAAAGCCTCTAAATCAACAAATTGTTGAAAGTGATCAAAATTTAAAAGATTATATCGATGATGACCAATCCGGACCGATATTACTTCCCGAATCTGATAATTCTTTACCAATTGAAGCAAGCCTAGGATCTACAAATAATGGTGCAACATTGTCAGCAGAAGGCCCTCAATCCTACACTCACCATATCTGCGATAAACTACCAGAACACATAGCAAATTCTTTTCCAAATCAACCCATGCAAATCGACAAAACACTATCAAATTTTACACAAAGCTTTTCTAATAACACACAACTTTCGGATTTAGAAGATACACCCAGTACGTCTAAAAACGCATACATGAGTAATAACAGCTCTAGAAAAGATAACTTTCAACAAAATGAAGCTACAAAACACACAGAAAATTCACAATTGGTGTTCATCGATGTACCATCTAACAATATCAATTCAAGTGGACAGAACATTTCAGTTACTAAAGTGAATATTGCTTTAGAAACGAACACTGATAATATAGTCAATCTACAAAGTGTGAATGACGGGGTGCAAAGTAAGCTTCCGGGCGATAATCTTGAAGGAACTCATTCTCAAAAAGAGCCAATTCTACAGGCACCCCCTTCTAATGAGGTCACTAATACATCATCGATCCAAAAAGCTACTGAAGATTCAAATAATAGCGAATCAAACAAAACCATGAAAGGAACTAATTCTGCAAACGAGAAATCTCTATCATTACCCCTTTCTAATGATATAATTACCACCTCATCACATGTTACATCCCCTGAAAACCATAATGGTGATTTCATTCGTACTCAAGAACTGAATGACCCTATAAATCCAAGCAGAACAAAAACATTCCCTCACATTGTAGATCCTGGAGATGGATCTCAAACAGATACCATACAATTAATTGAGAATATGAAGACATCTGCCACTTCGTCGACAAATGACATAGATTACTTAGCCAACATCGCGCAAAAAGAAAAAAACCGATCACAAGAAATAAGCGACAATACGCCGGGTACTTCTAAAACTGCAAGTCCTCCAAAATCACCCACAAAGAAAGTTGCTAGTAAAATCCCCAAGCCCAAGAGTAACACAAAACCAAACTCTACACCAGCACGTTCAAAGTCTTTCTCAGGACCTTCACCAATTGGTATTTCTTCAGTACGTGCTATTCAACAAGAACTCATTAATAAACAATCTCAACTGGCAAAACCTTCAATAGCACCATCAAAACCACATCCTCCAACACTGGTACGTAAGAAATCCATAATCGATGCAATTTCGAAATTTAACCAGTCGAATATTGAGCATGGTGTGCAAAGATCACGGACCCAACCAAAGATGCCTAAAGTTCCTAAAAAGAAATACCATGAGACATGTTTTAGCGATGATGACTACCAGGATACAACATCAGAGGAAGAATTGCCACAACCAACTGAAATCCGTTTGAGAAAGCAAAGTGCCCCAGTGTTTAGAACTTATCCAAGTGTACAAGAGCTGATAATCGAAAGGCCAGAAGTAAGTCGAAACAAGTACGAGTATGTACATTGTACAATAGTTCTAAATACAAGTACTCGTACAATGATCTATGTAATTATATTTGTTAATTTGTATCTATGTATTTGTTTTTGGTTCAGGTCTTAGCAAGAAGATTGATTGATGAACAACTTGTTGCTAACATGGCAGAAGCGCAGCTGGCAGCGACACTTGTTGGTATGAAATTTCAACAAGACGTCTCAATTTGGGCAGCCAAAGAATGTGCTGACCTAGATCAAGCTATAGCTTTCTTGCAACAGGAATGCGAACTTTGCATGGGATTGTATCCAATGAATCAAATAGTTTCCATGCTTAAATGTACGCATAAATGTTGCAAGGAATGTGCGAAGAACTACTTTACAATTCAGGTAAATAAATTTACGTAACTAACTGGTACGTGGTAATTTTTATTTACTTCCCTTTCAGATCACTGATAGAAGTATTAATGATTGTAATTGCCCATTCTGTAAGATACCTGAACTGCACGATCCCAGTGTCCATGAAGATGAAAATCTCGAATATTTTTCAAATTTGGATATATTCATTAAAAATATCGTTGATCCAGCTGTGCATGAATTATTTCAAAGAAAACTAAGAGACAGGACTTTGATGCAAGATCCAAACTTCAAATGGTGTATTCAGTGCTCATCTGGATTTTTCGCCCGACCAAAGCAGAAAAGACTTATTTGTCCCGATTGCGGATCAGTCACCTGTAGCCAATGCAGAAAGACCGTAATTATTTCCAATTGTTTATTGTGGTTTGTACTGTAAAAGCTGCTCTTTTCTTGTTTCAGTGGGAAAAACAACACGAAAATTTATCTTGTGAAAAGTTTGAAGAATGGAAAGAATCCAACGATCCAGAGGTCCAAGCAAAGGGAGTTGCTGAACATTTAGCCACAAATGGCATTGACTGTCCAAAATGTCATTTCAAATATTCTTTGGCCAGAGGCGGCTGTATGCATTTTACTTGTACTCAGTGTAAATTTGAATTTTGCTATGGGTGTAAAAGGCCATTTATGATGGGAGCAAAGTGTAGTATTTCACCATATTGTTCAAAGCTGGGACTTCATGCTCATCATCCTCGCAGTTGTCTATTCTATTTGCGTGATAAAGAACCACATCAGTTACAAAATCTTCTCAAACAAAATAACGTTGCTTACGACGTGGATCCGATGAATTCGTCAACACCCAAGTGTCCCATTCCATTGCAAAAAGAAACCCCTAAAGGGTTAGTTGATGCTGTTTGCAATTCAGATGTTCCGAAAAATCATGCTGGGCTCTGTCGGTAGGTTTATATGGCTATTCAAATTTGTCCCCTAAATAAGTATATGTATATTTTATAATATTTTGTAGCCAGCACTATGTCGAGTATTTAGCTATTCAGGTGTCCAAGGCTGGTATTGATCCATTGCCAATACTTGATCTCACAGATTGCGTGCAAGAGCTCCGAAGACGAGGATTGCCGCTACCTGAACGAGGTCCTTGGGATACCGATGAAATTTACCGAAATATGTGCTCTCAGGTTCGTCTTAAATTTTCTTATCCTTTGCTATCACATTCCTACATCTCTTTCTCGTTTAGGTTATCATTGAAAAAATTCCTTTAGAGTGAATTCATTTATCCGACTCACATTTTCTTTATATTTTTTTTTTTGTATTCAATATATGTATGTTAATGTTTTACCTATGTATGTCAAAAGATTATTTATAAAATTAAAATTACTTTACTTGCTAAACGTTTACTTGTATTTTATTACCGTCCATAAACTTCAGCAACTAAAGCCTTAACTCTGTACACATACTCGTAAATGGATGAACACATAAAGTAAGTAAAGTTATTACATTTTTTATTGTTATGAGTTTATGACCAATGCATATAGGGTTGGGAGGAAGATGAAAAAGTGTAGAATTGTTTGAGAATGTACATTACATAACATACTCGTATATGTATAAATAAAAACACACCTAAAATTCGACCGTGTGATATATCCCCATATCCGAAGGTCAAGTTGATTGCAATTCAAAATGTTGTGTCATCAGTGCATGTACAAATATGTATGAGTACGACGATTTGTATCTAGTGTAGGGAAGGAATTCGTATACAAAAAGTAAAGGTAATTATCTATTTTGTACACAATTTTAATGCGTACCTTAGATGGCGCTACAGTCTCTTTTCGGTCGTATGCTAGCTACCTCAGCTTATTCACGCCGAGTTGGTGGTCAACGTCCGTTTACTGTGCGCGCCATCTGAGTAGAGGCCTTCCTCTGTTGTGCAGTTCTTCTGGGATAGATTCTCCGTACCAGAGCTGGTGGTTATCGGTTCTAATTACATGTCGCAGTCATCATAGCACTATAATCCGGCTCTTCTTGTAGGGTTAGTTTCGCTGTGCAACACATATAGTCTGTCGTTATATTACCCTTACATTTATTGTAAATGGTTTTCCAATAGGGACTTGACAACTGAATTTAATTTGTGAACGCACTCTTTCACTAATCATCAAACTTTCACTGTCAATTTATTCAGTAAACTCAACATTTGGTAAAGTACACGAACGAGCAACGTCTGCAAATTATACAAATTTTCTACCGAAATTCGGAGTCGGTGACTGCAACTTTAAGCGTTAACTCCAATTTTCGGTCGTAATTCTCGCCCTAGTAGACAGGCAATAACAAGTTTAGTGCAAAAATTTGCCGTGTCAGTGAGACAACGGATTGGTCGAAGTGTCGAAAATATCGCTGCTGTTCAGGCGTCCGTAGCAAACGATCCAAATCAGTCAATTCCACGGCGTTCTCAAGAATTGGGCATCGCTCAGACCACATTATGGCGTATTTTGCGTAAGGATCTTGGTTTACACCCTTACAAGATTAAGCTGACTCAAGAATTGAAGCCGATGGACCATTTAAAGCGACGTACGTTCTCCGATTGGGTTCTGGAGAAGATGCGCCAAAATGATGAATTTCGTCAAAAAATCATCTTCAGTGACGAAGCTCATTTTTGGCTCAATGGGTGCGTCAATAAGCAAAATATGCGTTATTGGTCGGGTGAAAATCCACATGTGCTTCATGAATCACCACTTCATCCACAAAAAATAACTGTTTGGTTCGGTTTGCATGCCGGCGGCGTTATTGGGCCTTATTATTTCGTCGACGATAACGATCGTCACGTTACTGTGAATGGTCAGCCTTATCGCGCCATGATCACCTATTATTTTTGGCCCGAATTGGAAGATATGGACTTGGACGACATGTGGTTTCAACAGGATGATGCCACAAGCCACATAGCACACGCTACAATCGATTTATTGAAGAGTAAGTATGGTGAGCGTGGTATCTCAAGAAATGGGCCAGTCGATTGGCCGCCTCGTTCGTGTGATTTAACGCCGGTTGACTATTTTCTGTGGGTCTACGTTAAGTCATTGGCTTGTGCCAACACGCCGACGACGTTGGAAGAGCTCAGAGCCAACAGTGAACGCGAAATAGCGGCCGTTTCGGCCGAAATGTGTGGCCGAGACGTTGAAAATTGGGTCCAACGAATCGACCGCTGCAAACGTGCCCGCGGTGGCCATATGAACGAAGTCGAGTTCCATTCATAAATGTTTTGATTGTACTTCAAGCCTATAATAAAGTTTTTGCAATATCTCAAATGGTTTGCGTTTTATTTTAAAAAAAAGTTGTCAAGCCCTTACTGGAAAACCTTATTTAATAGCAAGGACAATTAAGAGATTATTCTATGATATAAGCTTCCGATCAAAATCTAACAGCTTTCGGATTTCACAAATTTCACTCAAATTCTCAGGATTTGAATCCTTTACTGTGAAATCTACATCTTTCAAAAGGTTCTCTATATATTCATAATTCATATTTCGACGTCATAGATTCATCAGAGTATAGCATTATGTGTTTTTCTAGAATAGGCTTGTACTTGCGTGTCATGGTATCGCGGTCTACACTATTATACTTCCACCACCACCATATTTGACGGTTTTAATCACGTATCGGGGATTGTATTCCTGGGTTGCAAGCGATTAAATTGGCTTTCGTCGCTTCGCAAAATATTTTTTAAAAGGTACTACGATTCGTTCAACATACGAGTATTTCTGAAAAAAAAATATCGTCTGTACAGGACAATTCACTTCGAAATAAAAATTTTCTTCAGTGATAGCAAAACAATGAAGTACCGCACGATTTTTTTTGTTAATAGAAGATGTAAAATTGTAAAATTCTCCTTAAATTATCATTTGACTGCAATCCAATTAGCCCATTACAGTGCGAATTGCAAATAAGAAGTCATTCGAATTAGGGTGAGCGATATACGTGAACACCGCTGTATATGCTTTACCCTTCTATCCATATACTATTATGCTGTCATACGCGGCTCTAAATCTATAAAAATATAGTGTGTATCAACCTTGAATTCATGGGCTATCTCCAAAGTGTGAAAATTTGGTTGAGTTTAATTTTGTATGTACATATGTGTGTGGCTAACTTTACTTCATCTAGATTGTATGGAAGAAGCTGTTGTTTATCACCGTCTGAACTAAATAGTTCATTCTGCTTGACAGTGGAATTCTAATCATTATCACCGCTCTACAGTCTGCAATAATAGTATAATAAAGCAATAAAGCCAGTAATCAGAATCACCACTGATGAACCCATTTACACTAAAAACTATTCTTATTATCCCTGCATGAGGAAGGAGGTGGATAAAGAAATAAAACAAACTTTTGGCAGAAGGAATCAATCGTCGTTCTAAAAGCCCTTATGTATAACTCTCCGATTTTTGTTGTGCCAAGAATACCTAAACCCACAAGAGAACTTCAATACCGGATGGCGGTTGACTTTAAACGTTTTAACCTCATCACTACGAGTATATCCGATGAATATCCAATTCCGGACATTACTTCACCACGTATGATCTTACTTCTGGATTTCACCAAATACCTATGCAAGAATCCGACATACCAAAAACTGCATTTTCCACTATAAATGGAAAGTACGAATGGCGTAAAAAACCCGCCAGAGATCTTCCAAAGACTGATCGATGACGATGATGGGTACGTGTACGAGTATATCGATGATATTGTCATCTTTGGTAGCGACATAGACAATATGCTAAAAACTATCGAAACTGCAAACTTTCTTTGTCGTTTGCATGAAGTGAACTTAAAGGTTAATCTAGAAAAGATAGACTTTCTGGAAATAGATTTTGAGTTTTTGGGATATATTGGGATATATTTGGAAAATTTTGCTCCCGGAAAAACTCAAGGATTTGAAAAGCTTTTTGGGTTTCACATCTTATTATAGAAAATTAAATTAAAGCAAATGAATACAAACGTGTACCGATTGAGCTGAACGAAGGGGCACTACGAGCTATTTCCAGCAGTACTCCTTAGAAATCGCCAATAGAGTTTCGCTCCTCCAAACTTTTAACCGTAACACCCTCTAAAATATTGTGATTCGTTCCTAAGCCATACAATTCGCTTAAGGAATGCCCTGCCTAGCTCTTTATTTCCTAGTCATTATAACCTTCAAACATTTAAAACCAACGTTCATCGGTACGTCTCTTTCTTTCCTCTCTGATTTTCCTTCGCACACAGTGCGCAAGCATTTTAAGGGTACTCAAATCCCTTGAGCGCGGGCAAATTATAAAAAAAGAGCTTTTGAATGCCTTAAAAATCTATTGACCTCATCCGAAGTTTTCCATTTTCCAGATTTTGAAAAGGCATTCAAATTGACCACAGATTCTTCGAATTATGCAATTGGAGCACAGAATTTTAAAAAGACATACAATGGTTCAATTATCGACACCGCAATTCCTCAACTGACACTGCTGAAAGTACAGCAGGACCCGTTAACAGAAACTACCAGCGAAGGCGAAGATTCAACAGACACCGCCACAGTGCGGCAGAGGATATGCCTCATCTCTTTCCTCACAAAGTGTCCCCTTTGAACGTATTTCGCAACCAAATAATCATTAAAAACACAAAAGGTTTAGAAATGTATGAGGAACCGCACCCTGATTTTCCCCGCCTTACGCAGCTACATATTAGGAATTTTGACAAGATAAAACTGGCATTCCAAAAGAGATCCATAGACCGTATATCATTAACGGAGCCAAGATTCCAGAGGCATATTTAGTAATGCTACAAGAGGCTACTCGTACTTAGAACATTTTAGCAACTACGAGTATAAGGTTCACATAACGTAAAGGGTAGAAGAAGATTTAACAAGCGACAATAGAGTTCTGCAATTCATTACCGAGGAACACAGAAGAGCTCATTGGAACGCTAGGGAAAATAAGAAACAGCTGCTCGAACGATATTATTTTTCCAAAATAATGAATAGTCTGATTACCAAATAAACCAAAACCTGCGCAATTTTCCTTGCGAACAAGTACGATAAGCATCCAATGAATCCAGAGCTCCATGCAACTCCTGTGATATCGTATCCTTGCGGCATACTTAACATGGGCAAAATGGAATTGCATAATGAGAAATATATCAGTTGCATCAACAAATTTTCAAAGTTCGACAGGTTGTTTCATATTAAGAAGATATCGTCACTATATCTAAGAAATAAAATAACGAGCGTTGAACATTACTTCACTGTGCTAAAAATTATAGTAAACGACAAGGAATGTAGTATTCTCAGTCCAATTATATTAATCTTCATCAAAATGGTGGCCATAGTATTCTAAAGAACCCCCATCCAACGATGGTAGAGCGATTGCTTTTTACTGTCTTAGAAATCTACCTATGTCTGAAAGTGGGGTACAAGGATGTGAAAACGAAGGAATTCATATAGCGGTTGGCAGGTACGAATATAATATTACCTTCCATTCCTGACTGAATGAAAATCATCAGACGTTTTCTACAATAGAAACTCCAAGATTTAGTTAATTTGAAAAGGAATAAAGGATCAGTAATAAACGTCATAATGTGAAAAGACGTTCACCCAAAAACATGAAAAACGTGAAATATTCTATACAGATTGTCAGAAAATTCAAGGTAAAAATAAGCCTTAATATCAGAAAGAATTTGTACGAAGGGACAATAAAGTAACCGTCCTCACGGCGAATGGTCGTGGAATTAATAAATCTCATATTAAGAATATTTAATGAGCAAGATAATGTTAACATATAACATGTTTGTCATGTGTATATTTAAGGAAATGATCATCTTACGATCCAAGGTAGAAAAATTTAGGACTTGATGAACTTTTACAATGGTAGGAATAATGTTCATCATGAGATCAGAAGACTGACCATTCTGATTTGATTAACTAACAACAAGTTAGTCGATAACGTAAATGTAAAACCCACTAGTGAGGAAAAAGACTATACTCCCAAAACTGCAACAAAGAAGACTAACGAAAAAGGTTACAATAAATCGGCATCCTTGTACAATATAAGTAGCACAGAAGCTCGCAATTGCTATGTAGAACAGCAGGGAAATATATGCGATACCCCCAAGAGGAAGGGGGATACGACACCGGAAAGTTCAGCGCCCTCGGCTTCTTGGACAACAAAAAGAAACTCCCACTACCCGAAAAGAAAAAGCCGTCCTTGGAGGAAGGTGCACCGAAAGGAAAAAAGTTTTTGATCGGCCAAAATACTGAGAAAACCACCGACCAGCCCTCGGAAGAAAGTAAGAAAAATACAACTACCTGGATTGAACAGAAGCATCGAACCAAAAGTCGTAGCAATCCGATCCGCCCCGATGCGTTAGTCTTAAGAACGAAGAGAAAGCTTGCATATGCAGAGATGCTCCGAAAACTCAAAAGCGATGGAGAAAATGTTACCCGCATCAATAAAAAGGCGAAAGGAGACCTACTCATCGCTACTCAAGAACCATTGATAGAGGTGAAAGATCTTGATGAGATTACCACAAAAGAAGACGTATCCAACAAGGCAAGATACAAGGTGATACAAGGTCTTCTGATGAAGAACTCAGAAACGAACTGTTAGCCCTATTACGAAATACACAACTGGTCAAAGGAATAACAACAATTAAGACAAGGAATATCCATCGACTACACCAGTAAATTACCAACGTTACAACCATTCATGGATAACCAGTGACTAATACGAGTTGGAGGACTGATCAGACATTCGGAACTCGGTGTAATTACAATAGCAAACACCCAATCCTACTACCAACACGGAGCCAATTTTCTCAACTAATTCTGGAAACCTTACACAAACAGCATATGCACGTGGACCACAGGCTCTTGTGGCATTATCGCGGCGTAGATATTGGACCATATATGAAAAGAGGCTATCCAGAGTAATCGTGCACAAATGCGTCAGATGTGTCTGATCAAAGCCACAACAAGTACATCAAGTAATGGGAGACCTTCCAAGCGAACGCGCAAGACCAACCCCAGCGTTTTTCCACACTGGTGTAGACATTGCGGGCCCATTAAAAATCCACTCGAGAATTTGGGAACATAAACAGTGCATTTATAATAGAAGTTGTGTACGACTTAACGATCGAGGAGTTTCTAAATGCATTAAAGAGGTTTATCTCACGACGAGGATGTTGCTCCACAATATCAAGCTACAACTTAGGCAGCTTGTTTGAGTCGCAGCAATTGAAGGAAGGCCTTCAACAGTACTGTTAAGAGAGGACAATTAAATGGAATTTCATACCCCCCAGGTCGCCTCACTTCGGCTGTCTGTGGGAGGTATCAGCTAAGTCTGCAAAACAATTATTATATAATAGCGACCCTGCCAGGAGACCTGAGGCTTGAAGAATTTTCAAGAATAACGCAAGCATGAACGCGCTTTTCGACAAGCAGAGCGCCACTGGAAAACAGATCGAAAGCATCTGTAGCAACTTCACGAAGGACGGCCCGAATCAATGGAATCTAGTGTATCTGGTACAGAGGATGATCACCCTACATATGGAATGGAGCCAATTCAAGAGCCAACACGGTCAGCTCGAGAAGAAGAAAGACGATCATCCCAAAGAAGAATACTTCAAGACGGAATATTTCGAGAAGGTAGCAGCTTTATACTTCAAATATTCCGAGAAGATGCTAAATGCCTTGACATCCACGCAGTCGATGGAAGAGACGCCCTAGCCAACAGTAGGCTCAGAATTCATCACACCCCAACGTTCATCAGTTAAGGAGATAAGACGGCTTGCCCAACAAGCAGCATCAGCAGATGCAAAACATCAATCAAAGGCCTTCTACTTAAAGAAACTTGTGGCTTCAAACAAATACTGAGCTATCATTACTCAAGATCACCAAGTAATGTTCTACAGCATTTTGCTACAACGGACCACAATTACCAAGCAGCATGGGATCTGCAGTAGACCGATATGACGGTTGATTATCACATTATTATTGAAGAACCTGTGTCAGCAGAATCCCATAACTAACGAGACTACTGGGGCAGTAGACACAACAAGGGAATGTCTAGCAGTCATATCGACCCTTGTGAACGATGTCAGCAACTGGGATGCGTGAGTACTACATTTAATAGTTCAAAGGCTAGACAAGGAAATTCTGTATGAACAGCCTGTATGAACAGTCACTCAGGTCTAGTAAGGAACTCCAAAACCTATCCAACTTTTATGGGTTCCTGACGGCACGAAGCGATCAATACGAAGAGCAAACGACCACTACAATCGAGCCTGATGACGTCGACTTCCCAGCAAAGTGTGCGATACCACTGGATACTGGACAATTCTTGTCTGTAGGCAGTTCGCCCACAAGAAGTATAGCATACGATGCCAGATAGTGGAACAACTGGGGTTATGTTTTATCTGTCTCCAAAAGGGACACAGAAGCAGCAACTGCAAAGCTCAATATTGCAAACATTGCAATAGTCGTCACCACATGATGCTTCATCCAGAAGTTGGGGCGAATAAGTCAAGCAAGTAGTGTTAATGCAGGCATAAGTAATGTAGCTTAGGCGAATGCATTCACATTCGACGTAATTCAGGTCGTCTCTACATTGTACTATTAAGCAATAACCAACAAACCAAGAAGTAGTTCAACGCATTGCTTGCAAACCAAGCAGGTTTGTGTGGTAATATCATTATTAGGTCACCAGTTTGCTACCTTAATTGCAATGTGTTGATGGCTTTGGAAATAGATCAATTGGAATCAACAATTCACAAAGTGTATTTTATTTAATTGGCTATACTTCACTCCACCAGCAGTAAGGAGTATACTGAAAAACAATTAATACACAGTTAACAGTTGAGTTACACTAAACATATAGGATGGGGTGTGGGACAAATACGTGAGATGCAAGACCCACTCAAGTGTTTAAAATGTATGGAATTTAGGCAAAAAACCAAAGCTTGTAAAAGCACAAGTGACTGGTCGAAACATTGCTTACGACGTGATCATATAGCGAAGCTATGCAAAAAAGAACCAAAATGTCTGCTCTGCCAAGGTAGCACCAAGAAGGCATCGTTAGTAGCCCTAGCCACATAGAAACTGCTGTTGAAAAAATTAAAATACTGCAGCTAAACCTAAACCACTATGAGGCCGCCCAAGCTCTCCTATCACAAACAGCTCGTGAGTTAATTACAGATGTAGCAATCTTAAGTAATACCGTGATATAGCAATACGGTATGAATGCCATTTGGACCTGCGAAAAACGACCCAAATCGACGGCTGTTACGACCCACCAAACCTTAAGATCGAAGAACTCAGCACTCAGCACTCACTACACTCATATTGACCATTTGGCAATAGTATGAGAGTCAATTGACGAACGAAGACCACGACATCAAAATACGATAAGTAGAACGCTCAACAGAAAAAGATGGAAGATCAGCGCATTTGATGAAGACTCTTTTATCCATACGCTAGTGGATGTAATGACTGTCAATGTACAGTCAATGAAAATTCAGTTCAACTGGCCGCCCATATTTCCAGGGCATGCGATGTATCTATGGTAAGATGGGCATTATCAATCAATTAATTTGTGGAATGCCATGAAGACTGTACCAACGCAGCCATCAAGGAAGCAATTTCACTGAACAGTATAAATTAGCACGAAGAGAACTAAAAATGGCAATAAACACCAGCAAAGGCCACAGTTTTAACGACCTATACAATGAAGCGGAGGAAAACCCTTGGAGGATGGCCTACCAAGTGATAATGAAGAAATTAAAAACCTTCCGAGTTCCATCTACAACCTTTCCAGATGTATTGCGGAAAATAGTAGTAGGCCTTTCCCCAAAACAAGGGGGAAATTCATTGAATGAGTAGCTATCGACAGCAGAACAATAAATTGCTAGAGTCAAAGCCGAAAAATTACTTGACGCTTGTAACAGATTTGAGAACAAAAAAGCCTCTGGGCCAAATTGCATATCAAATATAACCTTTAAGGCTGCGGTCAAAGCCAGAATGGACATATTTCTGGACAGTTATAACGCTTACTTGAGCGAAGCAGTTTTTCCCAACCAATGGAAGAAACAGAAGCTCGTATTACTACCAAAATGAGGCAAACTCGCTGGCGACCCATCAGCCTACCGACCACTATGTATCCTGGATACGGCCAGAAAAGTATTGGAGCGTATTATCTCTAATAGATTAGAAGCAGGAGGACTATCAGAACATCGGTGCGGTTTACGAAAGGTTGCACACTCAAAAATTGAAGCCATTAAAGTGGTTATTGATACAGGAAAAATGGCCATAGAAGGACGACGATGGTGAAGAGGCACCAAACAGTGCTGCTGTATCATAACGCTGGACGTTAAGAATGCTCCCAACACTGCGAGTTGGGTACATATTCTAGAATCGCTACGAAATATGAGAGTACTAATTTACATCCGAAACATTGTTGTCCAAACATACTCGTAAGTTGTCCAAATAAGCAACGAAACAATTTCAATTGTACTACGGTGGCTGGCATCATCTGGTCTCATACTAGCTGAATACAAAACGGAAGCGATATTAATTACAAGGAGAAAACAAAAGAAACCATTGTGCTCAGAATAGCTGAAAATGAAATAGCATCCGAGTCAGCAATAACATATCTTGGAGTCATGATTGACTCAAGATTGTCTTTTAAGGAACACCTGGTATATGTGAGTTGCAAATATTCGAGGGTGAGTGTCTCCATAATGCGTATAATGCCGAATATAAAAGTACCCAGGTACAGCAGGAGACGTAGTTACGTTAGTAGTACCTTAATCTGGGCCGAAGCTATGGAAGTGAAATCATACAAAGAGAAACTTTTTGCAGTCAGAATGATCATTCCGTACAATCTCGGCCGAGGCGGTGTGCGTTATAGCAGGAGCGCTACCTATTATATAGATGCAGAAGGGCTGCAGAAGGGCTGCAGAGAAGGTTCATAAAGAACAGACAAGAGGGGCGTCTACCAGTGAAACTGACCCGAGTTTAAGACAGTGGCAACAACGCTGGAGACTTTCTTCAAAATGCTGACAGACTTTTCGGCTTGTTCCCACTATCGAAACTTGGATAAACCACAAACCTGGAGAAGTTATTTTCTACATAAAACAACTGCTAAAGGGACATGGCTCTTTTCGGTTATATCTACACCGTTTTAAAAACGATTCACCTCTCTGTCCATTCTTTAATGATACTCTTGAAGACGTGGAGCATTTATTCTTCCACTGCCCAAGATTCCAGTTACAAGGAGAAACTCTTCGGAGAATATTGGAATAAGCAACAACTCCCGAGAACGTCACATTTTAGAATCGGAAAATAAGTAGAACCCGATGAGCTTCTTCATGAGAAATATATATTCCTCCTCCGAGCAAAAAAAAAAAGATATAGCCATTCCTAATATAGCAAAAATATGAATTAGTAAATAAAGGTCCAAATAACTTTAAGAAATATTACTCCAATTATAAGAACTATAAATGAATGTTTTTTTTTTAAGCTTTTAAAGTAAATCTTACTAGAGTAAAATTGTTAAAGAAACAAAAAGAATTCTTGATGTTTCATTCTGTTGTTTTTATTTAAAACCTTTACTTTCCACTTTCACAACACACTAAAGTTGCGAGAAACATACTAGTATGTTCACATTATATCGAAAATATTTGCATACCACCTTGATCACTGTATGCCGCTCCCATTGTTCCGATATGAGTTCGGTTTTTTTTTTGTTAAGTTGGCAAATCTGTTGTTGACATTTTAGCGTCATAGCTTGACATTTGCAAAAGTTACGTAGCCAAGAGTACATCTATCTCTGTGTGTGTTGGCGATTTTTTTACAATTTTAAAAATGGATTTAAATTTACAACAACGAACTTGTATTAAATTTTGCGTAAAAAACGGATTTAATGGTGCGCGAACGTTGGAAATATTGGAAAAGTGTTTCGGCAACGATTCTCTAAAGAAAACGGTCGTTTACCAGTAGCGCGAGCGGTTCAAAAGTGGTCTTGAGTCAATCGAAGATGATGAACCAGTAGCAGACCATCGACATCGAAAACCGACGAAAACATTGATGGATTAAAAGAAATGTTGGTCAATAATCGCAAATTAACCATCAGAGAGATAGCGGTGGACTTGAACATTGCCAAGACAAAGGATCATTACTGGAGACGAGACGTGGGTTTAAGAGTACGACACGCAATCCAGACATCAGGCAAGTGAATGGCGTTCACCAAATGAGCCGATACCAAAAAACGTCGTTTTCAGTCAAAAAAGAAGGCAATGCTCGCGGTTTTCATGGATTACAATGGTGTAGTGCATCATGATTGGCCAAACAGTACACAAAGAGTATTATTTGGGCGTTATGAGACGTTTGCGTGAATCAATTCGCCGAAAGAGACCAGAATTGTGGGCAGAAAACTCATGGATTTTGCACGATGATAACGCACCGTCGCACAGTGCCATCATTATTCGTAATTTTTTGACGAAAAATGCAACAAATACCATCCAACAGCCACCGAATTCACCTGATTTGGCTCCCTGTGACTTCTTTCTGTTCAATCGAGTTAAAAAACCAATACGGTGAACGCGTTTCAGCAGCCGAGGGGAAGTAATGGAAAAATCGCAGGAAGCACTGATGGACATACCGAAAACTTTGGATTACTTCGAAGGGGACAATATAGATTTAGATGAATAAACTTGTATTTTTAATTTTCTGAATAATTTTTTTTTGATCAAGGTGGTATGTACTGTACCATTGCTGTAACTCAAGGGTTTCAAATCATCAATTACAAATCACACCTATAGTTTCCCTGAGAGACGTAATAGCTCCGCCAAAATAGCCATTTAAGTCAGACAGAATTCGCATATAGCTAAAAAAATTTAGAGGTGTTGAATACACTATTACGAATGAAATGCCTAATATCCCCACCGATCGTACTTCTAGTAAAAATTGTATTCAAGTTCAAACGCCAAAGGTCAAAGATATCGTTTTTGATCACATATCTCTTAATAACGGTAAGTGTATCGTAAAAATAAGTCAGAGAATAGTTGTAGATCATGCATGCAGATCTTTTTTTTTCGGCGAATCAGCATTCCTGAGATATCACGATTTCAAATAATGAAAATACTAATTTGCCTTCATACGCGGCTTGTATACGTCATTCGATATTCAATACATATATGGTAAGTAAATATATGGAAATCTTACGAATACTATTGAAGTTGTAATAAATAACACTATAATATGATATTGAAATTTGTGATGTCACTTCATCACAAGCTTACTTTATCAGTTCCATAAAAAAACTAAAGGAATATGAAAATCGCGGATCTACGGCTAAACTATGGATGCAATACTTTCATGTGCAAGGGAGATTATAAGAGCTAAACGTAACATATGTGAGATTGGCACATTCATTTGAATAGCGTTAAAGAAATGTTTTCTTATTTACACGCATCAGGAGAAATTCATTATGCTAACTCTGCGCACTTATATCTACAAGATATGCTACAATTAGAGAACTTGATTGATCGTAGTATTTACCAAAGGTTTTTAAAAGGATTTTTCACTTTTATACGCTCTTAGAAATTAAATTGTGAAATTTCGACGGATTGGTGATTGAGCAATCAATGATGAAATCAATGAAGATAGATGTTGCTTGAGGGAATAGTACGCAAGAGAGTGTCATAAATAAACGGGTTAATACTCGTAACATGCATGCGATGAATACTGTGTATAAGGATTGGAAGATCTCGCTAATATTAGAATGGATACAACAGACCAGCATGTAGATGCAAGCGGTTCACGTGTAAAGAGAGATATTGAAAATATTGAAAATCTTTTTGAGGGGTTTTTATGACATGATCCTTTCCCAGTATTTAAAAAAATCATATCCATTGCCAGTGGAGTCGTGGGTGATAATAAAATTAATTGTCATAATGCTCGTGAAGTTGGAATTGCTTCTATGACTAAAATAACTGGTCACACATTTAAAAATGTTAAATTAAAACGCGCTCACAAAGTACTCCCTCTTTGAACTATGAGTAGCATCATAAAAGTCCATGATAAGAAGGTACCTACATATAGATCCTGTATTATTATTTGAGGATGAACTTGAAAAATTCTTTGAATATGAATTATCACTCTTCGATGCAATTGGAATGCGTAAAACACAGAAGTCAGCCATTTACGAGTATGTACTCGTATGCTTTTAATGCGTGAACATTTAAATTGATAACAAAAATGCTATCTTCGTCTTCGATGGTGTCTATCTATATCACCGTGTTGTGTGGGTCGAGAAGACACATTTAATGTTATTTTTAATAAAAAATAATAATAATTAATAAACGTCACCGCACTACAAAAACATCTTCATCTTCTAATGTCGTTGATAAGCTGATAATGTTCTGTCCACATAACTGAAACAGAAATAGAATAATTCAAGAAAACAAAAATTTATAAGATTATTCACTTTTTAAAACCCGGGAAAGCTCAATTATAAACAACAATATATTCATCACAAAGTTTAACTGCATATCCAAAATGACAAGCTAATATTTTATTTTTACGAGTACATGAAATAACTGGTTGCGATGCAATAGGTACATCAACAATTTTTAAATTTTTAAATATACAAGTATATCTATTTTTTCGAAAAACGTAATGATTTAATTGATTGCGCTGAAGTATTTATAAAGATTGATTCTTCTCCACACGGCGTCCTTACAAATTGAGTTCGCTTTCTTCTTGCTATATGGTATATGGAGCTCCAAAAAAATGCATGGAACAATAAAACAGCACAGTTGTCTTGTCTTCCTCCAACATCTGCTTCTGCTTTTCAACATTTATATCGTGTGTACTATCAAGTCTAAGTGCGACTAGGCAATGAACTGGACCCAGAAGACTGGGGATGGAAATTAATAGATAATAGTTTGGAGCAAATTCAAACTCTACTCCCGCCTGCTCCAGAAAACGGTTTAATACTTTTTTTATAATTGTAAGAGGTGTTGTAGTAAGAATTGTGACTGGCAAACAGTCGGATTATTTTGTTCACCAGTACTCGTATGTATTAATTTTCAAAGCCAGTCTTGCTCTAATGTTAAATCAAATACAACAGATGAGGATACTTACTCGTATGATATCAACGAAGAAACAACTGAAGAAGAAAGCGATGTTGAAGATATGTTGGCAGAAGTAGAATTTTAAGATTTTCAATCATTTCACTTTGATCATTACCAATAGTACCATTTTTTCAATCAATAGGATACTATCTGATCAAACTTCCTTCATCACAATAAATCATGGAGTATGCTTACTGGGGAGACCCCGTTAAAAAAATGCGCCAAGTACACTACCTCATAGGTGGTGCGGAAATGTGTGCATATTCGTATTATGTAAAATACGACTTTTCCAATTTTTGGAATCGTGATATCTCAGGAATGGTGTTTTGTATAAAAAAAAATTTACCTATTTTTGTAGATAATTGGATGATCTACACCTTTTGTCTGATCTATTTTTACGGTAACACTTACCGTAGGATCGGTGAGGATATTTGACATTTCATTTTTAATAGCGTATTTTACTTTTTTGACCGGATTTTAAGGGTTGGATCGTTGATAGCTATTCCATTCTGGTACATACCATTGACCTAGCGTAATTCGAACATCTACTGGAAGGAGTGACCAACGCCATAAGCGGCAACATCAACGACGGAGACAAAAAGCGCATTTGCAACTGGTAAACGGACGTCTTTATTGTCTGAAACATGACGAGATAGGTAAAATCCATCAATTGGTTAGGAACTGCTTGGATTTGGATGGCTGGAAACCCCTTTGCCACGGACTAGAACGAAAACCTTCGGAGTGAAGAAGCTATAATTGAAAACAGTAACCAACAATATAAGATCAACGAAAGCCTCTTTGATATCACACGTGCGGGTGGCCGTGTCTCGTTTTTCAGTTAACGAAAATCAAGTAATGAAATCAACAACAAGCCAACCTCCACTAAGAATTTAGTCTCCCCATTAAATGTTGGATTCCACCCATGGAGCGAAATAACCACTGAGCCCAAAACATCTTTCTTTCTCTCTCTTTCCCATTTTCCAAAAAACTTAACACGTGTTCCGGCACTTTAAATGTATTCATACTCACTTGAGTGCTAAGTTCTTAAAAAAAACAAAAAAAACAGCACAAAAGATCAACTTGGTGATTGGTTATTAAGGAAACGATTTCTGGAAGATTCGATCAGGATATTTCGGATATGATACTGTTCAACGAATGAGAAATAAATAAAATTGTTCGAGCTTGTCAAATGACTAAAAACAGATCGATTAATATAGGGTTTTCCAATAAGGACTTGACAACTTTTTTTTTAAATAAAACGCAAAGCATTTGAGATATTTCAAAAACTTTATTATCGGCTTGAAGTACTATCAAAACATTTATGAACGGAACTCGACTTCGTTCATATGGCCACCGCGGGCACGTTTGCAGCGGTCGATTCATTGGACCCAATTTTCAACGACTCGGCCACACATTTCGGCCAAAACGGCAGCTATTTCGCGTTCAATGTTGGCTCTGAGCTCTTCCAACGCCGTCGGCGTGTTGGCATAAACCAATAACTTAACGTTAAATAGCACGAACGAGGCGGCCAATCGACTGGCCCATTTCTTGAGATAACACGCTCACCATACTTACTCTTCAATAAATCGATTGTAGCCTGTTGAAACCACATGTCGTCCAAGTGCATATCTTCCGATTCGGGCCAAAAATAATCGGTGATCATGACGCGATAACGCTGATCATTCACAGTAACGTGACGATCGTTGTCGTTGACGAAAAAATGTGGCCCAATAACGCCGCCGGTATGCAAGCCGCACCAAACAGTTTTTTTTTGTGGATGAAGTGGTTATTCATGAAGCACATGTGTATTTTCACCCGACCAATAACGCATATTTTGCTTATTGACGAATCCATTGACCCAAAAATGAGCTTCGTCACTGAAGATGATTTTGCGATGAAATTCATCATCTTGGCGCATCTTCTCCAGAACCCAATCGGAGAACGTATTCAAATTTACAATTCAAATTTATCAAGCCCCTATTGGAAAACCCTTTACAAACCTCCTAGATACAGAAGAAATTAACGAACTGGAAGCTATCGAGTACGGCACATCATCAATTTTCACTAACTGCGCTATATCGTTGTACGTTATTTCAATGTAAAAATTGGGAAAAGAGGAATATAATTTACGGATAATGAGACCATCAGTAATAGACGGAATGCTGATTGATCTCAAATTCGAGAAAGTTTTAATCAACCATGGCTTAACATACGGTATTAAGGTTAATTTCCTATCAATTAACAACTCGACTATGTGTCTTAGAGGATACATATCTTAGACTGGAAAGCTGCGTGGTCGGACTATTTAAAGGAGTACACACAACATTCTTCATAAATTTCAAAGGCGATTTAACTTATAATAAGATTTCAAGGCCTCTTACGGGTACCTACATAATCCAGACACACAACGAGATGGTCCCGTTGAAGGCGAGCTCTACGGCTACAGCATTACAAGTCCTTCCCCCGGCACTGATCATCGACTTGGAATACGTGCATGGACTTAGCGCTCAGAATATAGAACGCCTAGAGAACTTAACCAAAGAATTTATAATTGCTATATTTACAGAAATGGTAATCTTCTTATGTGTGGCATCCGTCTTTCTCACCACCTGGTGCTAAATACACGCAAGACCCAGCATCTCAACAATTTTATCCCCCAAGCAGTAGCCTCACCTGCAGGTCATCAAAGGATCTCCGGATCATCGAATTTCAAAGAGGGAAGAGTTATCACAAGCAAAACTTTGAAGTTAGATGGGAGAGCATTGTGGATTCAGTGCGATTAGTAATGGCGAAACATATTGTTATTAAATATTAAAATAAAGATTTTACAACGTGTTAAAGATAATGTTTTTTTTTATTCACTAAGTTGAACAGCCCACGAGGCTGACGTTCGCATTTTTTTTAATCCCCCTAAAGGATTTCCTTAACTCTGATCATATCAAACCAAATAGCAAACAAATTGATGTTTTGCAAAGATTGTAGCTATTGTCATAAAGTTTCATTTCTTTATTTGAGTGCTTATCCAGATACGTTGTTATGAAATTCAAAACGAATTTCTTATTGATCTCATCATGTCTCATTTAGGAGACATTCCAATACCTGCACGTAAATAAAAACCACTCACTCAGTTGATTAAAATGATGACTGTAGTGTTTCTCAAAAGCGGAAATTTGGGGCGACTCTAGTGCAGAACCAGAACGCCCAAAAAACACCAACACAGGGCAGAACTTTAAGTCCGCATCGAGATCAGGATTGTTTGATAACGGACACAAAAGTTCATTTTTAGTGCGCACTGGGCGCCCGCGCCCTAGTGAGACAATTTCCTAATTTCCGACAGCAATAGGTTTCGGAAATAAAGGCGGATTACAATCAGTGTATTCCTTAATTTTCTGAGTTCTTAAGGTTTGGGAAATATGTGGCAATCGTGTGGATCATGAATCAGAAAAGAAATAAATAAGGCAACTGATGTTGGCAAATTATTTCAAGTTAAAAATTTCTTTTACATAAATTCATACATTTGCAATAGTTTGTCTGTACAAAGTGACAGCCAGCTTGATAGCTGATAGCTACTTTGATCTCAGTGTGGATTGCCATGTCATCACGAATACGTCAGAACTGCGCTTGCAAATTGGGCAAATTTATTTCGAAAGCGTGACAGAAACTTCAATCTGAGCAAGTACTACGAATAATCAGAGATCATGCACAACGCATTCTTTAATTGATAATACGTATCTGCAGAGACATCGTACAGTACGTACCGAAGAAGCTTTCGCTACTGTGTAGCGTGGTATTGAGGAAGACCTGAATGCATCGATTCACCATTTGTGCGCCGCAATTGGAGCTATGTCAATCCACTTTATGAAATATTTTATGAAAATATCAAAATATCTTGGTTTAAAAACTTACAAAATTCAGCTCATTTAAAAATTAAAACCACCTGACCTTCATGATATTGCTCTTGATCCTCTTCTTCATCACAAAATTTCAGCGATGAGAAAAATTTTTGATTAAATAGCTACCCCAACAAGTAAAATTTCCACATTTAGAGTTAAGTAAATTAGATTAGATTAGATTGTAGTAAGACGTGGTATAAGGAATGATAGATCACTGCGGCCACAACTGGGCCTATTGTGATATCCTCCATTTAGAGCTCATCCATGATGCCGCAGTTGGCTAGGAAGGCGACTACGTTTTTGGGTAAGATGGCAGCTATATCCGCTGCTTGAAGGTAGAATTTACCTAGGTAACGTTGACGTGTTTTGGTTAAACCATTGTAGTCACATAGTATGTGTTCTGCTGTTTCCACATCCTGGTTGCATAGTCTACATGTGTTGTCTTGTGCTATGCCCATGGTCATCAGGTATTTTTTCACACGGCAGTGTCCTGTGAGAAAGCCTGAGGTCACTCGAATCTGACTTCTACTTAGTTGTAGTAGTTGATTTGTTTTCTTGTGGCAACAGTTCGGTATAAAGTTTTTGGCTTGTCTGTTTCCTTCGATTTCTCTCCAGAAATGAAGCTTTTTTTCCTCTAGCCAGATTTTACTGTATTAATTGGTAGCCCACAGAATGGTCTTGACATCATGAATTGAGATGCGTATCCCTTCCTGGCTAGTGGAGTTAAGTAAATCCGCAGGCCAATATCGTTAAGACGCTATTAAATCCACAAAATTCACTGTTTGATGTGATTTATCTTTCCAATAAATTCATAGCCATGGCGCCACGCCTTTTATATGATTTATTTTATACATTTACGAGTACATTTAATGAAAGGATGTTGCATTTTGAAATCTTATCAAAATGTGATTTAGAAACTTTTCGCCATACTTTTTGAGATATACCATAGCGAAAAGAGCGCTATCAAGTTGTAGACGTAAAGCATTAATGAGCTACCGCCAAAGAAAATGTTTGCCGATATTAACTCTTAGGCAGTTAAATAGCTGTATTGGACGATATTTTATAAAATTCATTTCTTTGCAATATATTAAAGTTTTTCTCGACCTACAAGGGGTGGCATGTATGCATTATTTTTATTTCATTAGCATTTATAATTAACCCTTAACCATGAGACATGTTCAGAAAATGCATCGAACACTTTTTGGACTATTTCCAGGGCTCAGTTAAAGTTGTTGGGCAGTAAAAAAAAAAAATAAATAAATAAACTACAAAGCGAACATAATTAGGCCTAATATAAAACCTTAAGGAACACCAAATATTATTGGGGTCTTGCTGCTTACTGTATATGACACATTTATTCTAATTTTCTACCAGTTACATAGATTTTGATCCAATTTGCTGATACTCCTCTCATAACAATTCGATTGCCACTTTCCAAAAACTTTTCACAGCAGACGAATGGCCCCATTAATTTTATTACTAAATTCTCTTAGTAATGCCCCAATACTTTTGTTTTTCTGAAATCCGAACTGATTCATATGCATTTCAATCAAACTACTAAGATGCTTTACCATGGAGTCTTCTAGACATTTTTCCACTGCCATTAATAGGATCAAGACCAATCGAAAAATATTTTTCTTAACTTAAAAATTAACATTACAGTTATTTCTTTATTGAAACGCCATATCCAATCTCAGAAACTTGATGCTTGAAGCTATCAATCAGATTGATCATGCTGCGATCGACACAATGCTCTCCTAAATTACTATACATGTTGGAGTATTTCGAGCGGCCAATATAGACTCGGAACTAAAAAGTTAAATCATGATACCACTGATGCCACAAAAACCAAAAAAGATGTTAGAAAATTTAACGTTGTACCAAAAACGATTGCATATACTTCGACTTCTCGCCAACGCCTTCACAACCTGCATTAGGTGCAGAAGATCAGTCTCATCGATTCTAAAGTTTAAAAAGACCGCGGATTGTGACCTTCTTCCAAATTCGTATATATTGTTGTTTCATCATCATTCGCATATGAACACATAACATAAGTTCTTCTCACCACACATGTCAGATAAATGAAAAATTAAAAATCACTGACTGTGATGATTATTCAAAATAAAATTCACGTCAAATGTCATAACAGCCAGATATACATACGAGTATAAGACAACTGCAAATCAATCAGCATATTATGGTTCCCCAAAGATAATCGTATTGATGAAAACAATTTCTACATTTGAACAGTGACAAGCTATATCGAAACAGCGATAAAATTATCTGCACAAACACCCAGGACAGATAATCTCCTAACTATTGAGCGAAAGATGTTTTCATTGAATAAAACTACATACATATAAATATATATTTCTTAGTTTTAATTATAGAGTTCCATCAAAACATTTGGATACATACATCATTACACATCACATTTTCACCATACCGTCGGTATATGGTACATCTTGAATTAAACTTTTTGTAAGTTAGTAAAACTTGTGTATATAATTCGTTTTAGGAATATACTATTATATTTGTATAGTTGTTTTCCTTTATTTATCAATAAAAGACCCCCATTAATTGAATGCCTACATCAGCTTCGATGGAAGGTTACTGTATCATGGGCAGAAGTTCTAATGGGTGGGAGCTTGCCAAGTAAACGTGTATATTCTTTTCTATAATTGACAACCATGTAAACATTGTTTGCTTCACAAATGTTAATTTTTCTTCTTAATAAACTGAAAATATTATATATACGTACATATATTATAATTAAAAAAAAAAAAACAATTTGTACACATAAATATTATAAAAGCGAAATACTAAATAAATTTATTTTAGTTACTTTGTACGAATGCTACGAATCTATAATTTATAAAAATAATGAACTTTATTTACAGTCTTAATACTATCTTCGTATTTCTACAAGTTTAATTATGACAAATATATTTATCCCTATATTATTATAATATGATCACAAATTTGTGTTTTTCTTTTACAACAATATGATAAATAATAAAATGATTTAGAGTCATAATTGATAATTAGACTCATGACAAAGCAAACTTTTAATTGTTTGAATTTAGTACAGAAAAAATAGAGTAATGCATATATGTATACATAAATAATAATAGTTATAAATTAAATATCTATTTACAAATTGAATTTCACCTCATGACATATGACTGATATGTATGTTATGTTTTTATTCACCGAACGATCGGCGTACATATGTTTCTACAATGACCTTGGTCAGCGTGGAGGCCATCTCACAATGAAAAGTCATCCACTTATTGTCAAAGTTTTTTTTGCACATTGTATGTATGGTCCAAATAAAGAAAACAGCGTCAAAAAATCGACGCTTTGCTACGGCGGTTGCAGCGTTTCACACCTGCAGATCCACACAAGCTTCCTGAGAACAAGTGTCCAAATACAAATTATCGAGTGTTTTAAATTTGTTCGAAATAAATGTATGTTGGGGCATTAACGAGAATCAGGACCTAATTCGTTCTGACCGATATCGATAACCAGACTTTCTATTTCGGTATCGAAATTATTATCACAAGTTGATAACCAATCGAGAACTCTTCTGCGTACCGCCTTCTGATCGATAGTTGACTCAAGGCCATAGCTACTCATAAGTCGCTTGAGACGTGTCTTATTCTCATCTGAAAATGATTTCGTTTCTCGTTGGTTAAGATATATACAGGAATCCTGATCTGGTTGTGGTGATATGAGAGTTGCCGATTTAGACGATGATATTTTACATTCGACCCACCGATCTTTCATATACTTTGTTATTTCAGTGATCTTGCATCTATCTTCGGGATCATGGCTAAGATATTTCCTAAAGCAACGCATTAATCGGGGAGAAAATCTTCGAAAATTGTCTGGAATTTTTGTGGTTTTTCGCTCTTCATACTTCATAAAGGACGCATAGTTGGGGTCTTTTACCCAATCTGCTGATTTCCATGGAGGACTACCAGTTAAAATGGAATATAAAAGTATACCAAACTGCCATGAATCACTGCTCGTTCGACATATGAATCGTTCATGTTTTACGATTTCAATCACTTCTGGTGGTACAAATGACACCCATGTATGTTTCACTTTATGCACAAGGATGCCTTTCTTCGTCGTGGCACCAAAGTCACATAGTTTTACTCTCGAAAAATTCGGTTCAAAAACTAAAACATTTTCTAATTTAAGATCACGATGTACTAAATGTTTTGAATGCATAAATCCTAAGGCTGAACTTAGTTGCTCTGAAATTGACTTGCAAATACTTTCGTGCAGGCCATTGGCACCCAGATTTGATGCTAAATCACCAAAAGCAGCGTATTCCATTGCAAATACGAAATAATTTTTCGTTTGAAAGGCAACATTATAAGCACTTAGAATGTTTCTCTGATGGCTTAACTGGTAGTTATAGTGAAACTCTTTTTGAAAATCCTTAATTGTTGTTAGTTCCGCATGGACTGCCTTTAAAACAACCTGAGTATTTGTCGGTCGGTGTAAAGCTAGAAGAATTTTTGCAAAACATCCCTCAGCAATTGTTCTTTCAATGGTATACTGATCGGAGAATGTCATCAATGGTAAATCAATATCGGGTATAACGTGTATAACACCACCATCCGTATTTTCCGGAGGTTTCTTGTAAATACTAGTTCGACGTGTAAAAGTTGCATTTGGAACTTCCAACATTTTTCCACCACTTCCACTAGTAGCATTATTATTGCTACTACCCTCTTTATTATTGTTGTTATTTTGGCTGCTGTTACTGCTCGTTAAACCTTCAGTCAATCTCATAATGCGGAACGACAAACGTTTTTCTAAAAACAAAAATAAAAATACAAGTTTTATTTTCAAATCACTTTTGTTTTCAAATCAAATTAATTATATATAAAACAAAATACACAATACTCTGTAATCTGTAATCTGATAAATATTCAATCGAGGACACAGTACTCGTATTTTCACTGTTTCTATTTCAAATCTTTATATGACAGATTACTCATATTAAGTTTGTTTTTTAAGTAACTATGTCATGGGCACAACCTCTCCTCTAAGTAAATCTTCAACACTTCTAACACGTGTAAATAGCAAAAATAGTATTTTTAAAACAAAGATAACATTTTTATAGGTTTTTTGTTTTTTTTTTTGTGGTAAATAAATTTTGAAAACCATAAACATCTGAATAATAAGAAACCAAACAGCCATATAACTTACGCAACGATACTTTTTTTCAGAATGAATACGGAGCATCCAATATCTACTCGTATCTTGGATAACCAAAGATATTTGTCATCTATGTAATAGCAATAGGCAATCACTCAAAAGAAAAACAAAAATGCAATATACCTAAAAAAAGAAAATGAAACCACCTCACTAATGTAAGGAGACAACAACGAAAGTCGTAACCACAGGTTATTGTATCTTGTATTTTTGTACAATGATGCGAATGACGCAGTGTGGGGTCAATCGATAAAATGCGTGGATTTTTTTTTTAAAGAGAAAAAAACAAAAATTGAATGAAGTTTATGTTTAGAAACCGCTGGCAAGAATAGAACAATCTTGCTTCAACTTAGTGCACTGTAAACACTCAATACAACTCATGAAATTATACACAAGACAATTGGGACAAAATCGTCGTGCAGACCCCATCACTCACGGACCTGTAGATTTTCTAAGTAACAAAAGACTCCTCAATCAGATTTGAGTGGCAAATGTACTAATTTCAAGCAGATAGTAATGAACCCCATGTTAGGAAGGAAGGAAGGATACTTCTTATTTGAATTGAATTTGGCTTACCAATTCATGATTTTTTTGCAAATTAACCGATTTGTGCGACTTATGACAACTTTCAATCTCAAATTGAGGCACATTTACTATTTGACAAACATTTGTGTTTTTAAAATCATTGCGCCCCTTTTTGATGACACTGAACGTCGATGCTTTATTGCTGTTAATGTCGAATGAACCAACCTCGACCCTCCGCCCCTATCCTTCGTGCGTTACTCACTATCCAATCACAAACACATCTACAACATGCTCTTTCCAAACCCGATTGACGTCAGCAATGCCCGCGAGAAAAAATTAATCCGCCAGGCTGGGTAAGATTTACACAACATACACAACCAATCCCGCCTCATAGAGGATGTCTATTTTCGAAAAATGTCCAAAAGATTGCTTGCTCTGCTGGTTCGTTGCCGTTGCCGTTGCCGTTGCTGCTACCGTTCCGATTGCTTGTAGAATTGTGTACACCCAGTGCTTCCACCCCCATTCCCCCACCCAGTAGTCTGGCTCTGATAATTATTTTCGAATTGCGGTAGCCAAAATTTATTGCCTACTAAAAACCGGCGATTCGAGTTTTTCGCACTTATTCAGCCTTACTTCAGAAATTAGATTAATTAATTGCAAAGTTTAAATAAGTCTATTTGCAGGACTTTCACTAAGCGCTTTTCTAGGTTCACCTGCATCATTTTCTGTGGGCTTACATTTTAATTCCTTTCTTAAATTTTTATTTATTTATTTTTATTTTCATATTTATTTCTACAATATTTTGTTGTTTTTTTTTTTACTTAATAATAAATTCGAATTTTTAATATCATTTTGAAAATCTGCGAGTTTGATTTTTTTTTCTGTTTTTGACTGGTAATAAAAATTAAAAGTGACGGTTTTGAGATCAGACATCGTTTGCTCTTACAATTTTTACATATACACAAACTCGTAAATGTATAATATAAAAATTATTAAATTTGTTATTCTTGGAAAATGACTGCAAATACTCATGCTTCGACGAACGATGTTGTGTGTTCTTTTGTTTTTAGCTACGCATCATGAGGCTTCTTCTTTTCTTTCGGCATACGAGTAGCCGTCGATTTAGACGGTTTGGCGCCCTGATTTTTTTTTTTTTTTTAATAGGCAGCTTTGTTGAGTTTTTACGTTTTTACGTTCTATTTTTTTTTTTTTTCTCAAATCACATCAAAGAGAAATCATTAATCATCGTTGTTTTATCGTTTTTACGTATTTTTCCAGGAGTCAAAGAAACTGTCATTTTTTATTAGAAAAAAAAGTATACGTGTATAACGTTTTTTTTTTTTAAAGGGTATTTATAAATGGCAATGTTTAATGTTTATTGCCAATTTGCGTGACAAATACAGGAAATTTATTTTATTTATTTTTCAGTAGAAAATCAAATGTGAAGTTTCTTTTGATTTTGAATATGATTTTCTTTTTATCGGTTCTTTGATTGTCACTTTTTAGTCATCTTTCCAGACTGTATGGTTTGTGTCAGATTTGCGGTCACAAATGCAAAGTGCATTTTGCCGTCCAGACCGATGTCTTTTATCGGAACAATCTTAAAGATGGATCGCGATTTTATAATTAAAAATTATTTGATTGATTATATTGTATTTAACATAACACATGAAATATGATGCCGATCAAGTGGACGCAGAACAAATACGAGCTCCTTCAAGCATTCTTTTTGCAACACTCTCCAAAATTTCTGTTGTAAATTCGGCAATTTCTTTTCGTGTGTTTACCCTTGCAGCAACTTTATTGGTTGGTTAGTTGGCGAGCACCTTTTCATAAAAGTACACCTGTAGGAAAACACAGGCCGTCTAATATTGGGGTCAGTCGATATTATCATTTTTTGGCGTTATCCGGCATCGCAAAAAATGCGTATACGAGTACCTGTATGCTGTACGCCCAGTTTATCCAATTTGGGTAAAAAAAAATTTCCAAAATTGTTTGATAGTGATTGTACGAGTATGACTGTGGCAAGCCATGGTCCTATCACTTCCTTCACCCCTAACAGCAGCAAGTTTGTGGCAGGCCACGGACTTGTCGCTGCTACCAAAACTCCTTCAGGGAGTGTTAAGACTGTGGCAAGCCATGGTCCTATCACTTCCTCCACCCCTAGCAGCAGCAAGTTTGTGGCAGGCCACAGACTTGTTGCTGCTACCAAAACTCCTCCCTCCAAGGAGGAATGTGGAGCTCAGCCGCATCGGCAAGCTCCATCTAAGGCGCTCTATATAAGACGCCGAAATGCTTCACGCATTATCAAAACCTTCGGATCCATTTCGGAGGTTGAAAGAAGTGCGGAAATAAAGAGCAAGGTTGAGTGGGCTAAAAACATCCTAAAAGACGGATTACCCACTGCTTCCACTGCTCCCAAAACGTCAAAAGACTCCTCTAAGTGCCAGAGATCGTTGGGGGAAACCGTACCGGTTTCCAAGAGGCCCAAAACATATAGTTCTACAACCCCTGAGCCATCCAACAGCACATCTCTGAGGTCTTACAATGAAGTCCTAAAGGACGCATTGGTGATCGCGGTGATCGACAGGAGCGATACCGACGGTTCCATCACATCGGAACGGTGGCAACTGGTCAAGCTGAAGCTTTCGAGCAACTTCTTGGCCATCATGCGGGAAAACCACGGACCACCTCCTATCACAAGCGACGCTGGCTGTCACCAAGGCCATATCAAGCTCATCGCTTGTTCCAACCAGAGATCTCTCGATCTCTTCACCAAGGCCATCGATGGTTTAGGAGAGATTTGGCCAGGTGCAAAACTCGAGGTCGTGTCTAAGGAAGACATTCCTTGTAGACCTCGAACTCGTACCTGGATTCCAGCCGAACCCTTCTCTCCAGAAAGTATTCTGGAAATCATCCGGCTCAGCAAACCGACTCTTCCGACTCATGACTGGAAAGTCGCGAAACTGGAGGAACTAAGGGGTTCTTATAGATGCGCGTTAATTGTGATCAATAAGGAATCCCTTAATCCTCTGGCGCAGACGAAAGGCATGATTCGGTTCGTATTCGAGTCCATTCATTTGAGGGTGTATAAAAAGGATGAGCTGGATACTGATAACTTCCCTCCTCCTCCTTTAATACCTGACATCACAACCTCGGATCTTGGAGCGTCAATATCCTTTCCAGAATTGGATAGCGACGACTCCAATCTGTCCGAGGTGACTATCAAGCCGTCGGTCTCCTCTTCTGACACACTGTCGGAAATGGAAACCGATGACGAAGCAATTAGAGGTCCTACACGATCAGAGATAGAAGATGAGCTCTTGGGCACATCTTCAAAATCGGAGGACCTCAATAACACCGTGGTGGAGGCGACTCTGGAAGACTGTAGCAATGATACGGTTTCTCCAGATTAATCTCCTGATTGAAACTGATTGGCCAAAATACAGAGGAATACTGTCAAAAACTGAACTATCAAGTCCCCCGCGTGACACCAATGAGCTTGCCATGAAAGTCAGGAATTTACTCTGGCTCTCAATAAGGCAATCGCCGCTTCCTGCCCTCTTATTCAACCAAGAGGCAAGAAAAAGCCACATTGGTGGACATCGGCACTGGGAGTGCTCAGAAACGCCTGCAAAAAACTTTTCAACGCAGCAAAAAGCACAAGAAAAGTGACCGACTAGGACTCATATAAAGAATCCCTCAAATTATACAAAAAAGAACTGAGGAAGGCAAAGCGACAATCCTGGAGGTCATTCTGTGACAAAATTACAACTCTCGGCCAGTAGCAGCCCAAACAGGCCTACTGCAACCGTGACCAAAATTCATGGTCTGATTACGAGAGACAAACTGCTCTGGGCGCTGCATGGCTTCAAACCATACAAGTCTGCTGGTTCGGACGGTATAATACCTACCGAGCTACAGAGGTCCTCAGATATTATTTTACCAGTGTTAGAAAATATTATGAGTAGCTGTGTAGAACTTATTCACATTCCACTGTTATGGAGAGAAGTCAATGTAGTATTCATTCCCAAAGCTGGAAAATGTTCTCATGTTGTCCCAAAGGACCTCAGACCTATAAGTCTATCATTATTCCTTCTGAAAACTTTAGAACGACTGATTGATATCCATATTCAAGCTATCCAAGACTTCTGTCTACGGCTCAATATGCCTACTGTAAAGGAAAGTCGGTGGAAACGGCTTTGCACTCTCTGACTAGCCACATCGAACGATCCCTACAATATAAGGAGTACACAATGGTTGCTTTCCTAGACATAGAGGGTGCCTTTAACAACGTCAACACATCCGCAATCACGACTGCGCTGTCAACTCTGCAGGTAGACGACTCACTTGGGGAGTTGATCGGTCTAATGCTAAAAAGCAGGATAATCAACTCCAAATTGGGTGAGACTTCTGCTAAAAGATATGTCAGTAGGGGTACGCCGCAAGGCGGTGTCCTCTCCCCCCTTCTCTGGAACTTAGTGGTTAACGAACTACTGATATACCTGGAAGCGGGTGGTAGCAGAGTGGTTGCCTATGCGGATGACGTTGCCATAGCCGTCTCAGGAAAACATTTAAATACCATTAAAGAACTCCTCCAAGTAAATCTTAACAGATTAACCTGATGGGCAGATCGCTGTGGATTGGGAATAAACCCCCATAAAACTGATCTTGTCCTCTTTTCTAGCAAATATAAAATTCCAATCATAGACCCTCCTTCAATAAACGGTACCAGTTTAGTTTTCTCCGATACAGCAAAATATCTGGGTCTCATTTTTGACAGGAAACTAAACTGGAAACCTAACATTCAAGAAAGAGTCAATAAAGCTACAATAACTTTATTCTCTTGCAAGAAAGCCATTAGGAACAAATGGGGCCTTCAACCTCGCATAACCCACTGGCTATACATCTCGGTCATAAGACCGATACTTACTTACGGGGTGGTTGTCTGGTGGACGGCCGTGGAAAATGCAGTCAACCGCATTAAATTAAGCAGAGTCCAAAGAACAGCATGTCTATGCACAAGCGGAGCCTTGCGGTCTACCCCCTCTGCGGCATTAGATATTCTGCTTCACTTGACACCCCTTGACATTTTTAGCAAGCAAGTAGCTGCGACTGCAGCTATTCGCCTTAAAGCGACAAACAGTGGACAAATAATTCATTTGGCCACGCCAATATTCTTAATACATTAGGAATCCTCACAGAGAACATCGATTACACCATACCTGAACTTTGGTTTGACAAAAACTTCCATGTAAGCTTCCCCTCTAGATCATTCTGGGAGGAGGATGCTTTCATGGAGGACAAGTCAATCCATCTCTACACAGATGGATCTAAAACCGATAGCGGAGTTGGTGGCGGTGTTTTCTCAGATAAGCTAAATCTAAGTCTCTCTTTCCGCCTTCCAAATCACTGTAGCGTTTCCAGGCGGAAATTTTGGCTATTAAAGAAGCTCTGTCCTGGCTGAAGAAAAACGTGATATCTGCAAAGGATATCCGCATATTTTCGGATAGTCTGGCCGCCATCAAGTCCCTGGACTCGGTCTCATTATATTCTAAAACCGCCCTTGAATGCCGATCATCTCTCATGGAGATGGCAGAGTAGTTCAACATTCACCTTTGTTGGGTGCCGGGCCACAGAGACATTCCAGGGAACTGTAGAGCCGATGAACTCGCCAAAATTGGAACCACTATACCTATCCTACCGGACAAAGGTAGTATACATAGGTATACAACTATGTTGTATGCAAACTAACACTAAAGCTGGATGCCAATAAAAGAACAGACCTTAGATGGACTGCTGGACAAACATGTCTAGCGACCAAACAGATCTGGCCAAGGCTGGATCTGAGTCGCTCTAAGTGTCTGATCCTTTTAGATAGGAAACATCTCAGCACCATAATAGGTGTCATTACTGGACACTGCCTCATAGGCAAGCACGCAAGAAGGCTTGGCGCTTTTACTAATGATTTCTGTAGAAGCATGGACGAGGAAGAGGAGGAGACAATCCTCCACTTACTCTGCACATGCCCAGCTCTCTCCCAGGGAAGAAAGCTTCATCTAGGAGCTTTCTTCTACAACGACCTAAACGATCTAGAAAAAAAAGACGTTAAAAGTCTCCTACGCTTTATTATAAGCTCAAACTGGTTCCAGTAGTAAGAAGATCATAGATCCACGTGGCATCACAATGGGCCAATAGGCCTAAGTGGGTTGGTATTTCCAATAGCCACTCTTACCTAACCTAACCTAACCGTGATAGTGATAACAGTAACCAAAAAAATATACTCCAATTTGTCAGTCTACTACGATGCAATCAGGAATTTTCGGGGTATCGAAAATCGGTTAGTATTTTAATTAACAAAGCAGAAATGTTCCTCTTTGTTCATCATCATTTTTTTAGCAGAAATGGTGGTCATATATAATGAGCTACGAAACACGAGAACTCTAATCTTGCCGCTATATTTATTCATGTAGTTTGAAGCAACAGCTTAATTTTATATGTATTGTAGACACTCCCAACTCCCGTGACCGGCATCGAGGTGCGCCAACATTCACGGACTGCATCAACGTTTTCTGGCGTTCTTCAACTTATTCTCGGTGTTGTTTTATCTTCCAATGTATTATATGCAAATTTTGTTAAAATTATTCATTCATCACTGGTTGATTTGTATGCTTGTCACGTGATAAACACCAAAAAGATCATGCAATTTAGCAATTATATAGGTATTTAAATAAAATGTTTTAAAAACTTAAACACATCGCGGTGCAGCCTTAGATGCTCTACTCTCCATTACTGATACATGGCAATTAAGCCAAAATAAAAATCAAACGAATTCGGTCTTAAATATAAATGAATGTCGTACACGTAAAAACCGGCAATAGGTAATTTTTAATTTTTTTATTTTCAATTTTCTTCTGAAGACATGATGGACTACAATCCTCTTCAAACCACAGCACCATGCTTTTCAATTCCGTAGACTAAGCCCTTTGACATCCACGACTGCTTCGTCCTTGAAACTGAGATTCAATCTTGGTTGCCGTTTTGGGATTTGACGACCTTCTTGCCTGCTTAATTGTTGTCCATTCTCTTGACTTGTTTGACTACAAGATTGTGTTCGCAGTTATGCACATATATCTCCTTCTCCATTTACCCTTCTCGGACGCGGAACCAAATTACCGCAAAGAATATTTATCTCGAATGTGTCCAATATCGGCCCTAGTTTTCTGATTGTTGTCCAGGACTCAGCATAGTAAGGTTTGTCTAGAAGGATTAGTATTTTGTAGAACACACGTTTCGTCTTCTGAGTTATACCCCCATTTGTTTTGCCAAATCAAGGTAATATCGATTTCCTAGTGTTAGTCTTCGACGAGGCTCTGTAATTGTTTTATTCATATAATTTATGTCTAATTCGAGGTGGATATACAATACTTCTGCAGCCTTGCAGTTGGCGGAGAGTCGCGTAAAGTGGAAAATTTTGCATGATTTGCCTCGGTTGGTTTTGAATTTGTCCCAATGTAAAAAATTGGTTTGTACTCGATCTGGCACTCGTAGCTGCCAATAAGTGTGATGGAAAAGGACTTGGGCTTGACTTGATGACATTTAGATATGCCACTTTAGTTGTAGTAAGACATAAAATAGCTTTTTGTAGTTGTTCATTAGATGCAACAGTTGCGCCAATCTTTTTTATACTCGTAGGGCTGACTAGACTAGATTGACCCTCTTCTCGGAAAACCACACTCTTCATATTATGTCAATTCAAAACTACTGGAAATGGTGTTTGAATAGAATTAAAATTCGCTGCGCATATATAGTCTCGGAAAATCTGTGCTCCTTGTCACGTATTACTAGCTGCTGAAAAAAATAACTTAATTAGCCGAAAGCCGTTGGTTTATTAAAATTTAGTATTTATTAACATTAGTCGATTTCTTATGACGAATCCGCATCATAGCTTTTTGAGCCTTTTGTGGTAAGTTGTAGTAGATATCGGAATTCCTTCTTTTTCATGCTCTATCCTTTGTATCACTTAGATCGCGGTAGTTTCTCCCTTATGTTGCCTTCATCCCAATATTTTTATTTTACATGGTATCAAGCTGCCCCGATGGCATAACCTCTAACCTGGAAGAACAGGTCCCTTTTATAAAATCCCTGTGATGAGGGATCCGTTGAAACAGAATGAAACCGAATGCGGACTTTTGTGCACTATCATTGACTCAGTCGGAGCTGCTTGAGCACTGAATATGTCGAAATATATCAGGCATTGATATGGAATGGAAGTGGAAGTTTTGTTGTCAACACTTACTGCAGCTAAGGACCGCTGCCATCTTTATAGGTCATAGATGGTTAAGATCAGAGCTTGCGCGTACAAGTTTAGTAAGTCAAATAAAGATTGAAGCAAACAATATCCGATGATCATCACTTAAGCACAATCGATGCTTAATCATAGGAACAATTGGTAATTGCTAGGTTGTGGTAAAGTTTCTTACCAACTCTTAAGGTCCATAAAATGGGGAGTATTACGATAGGCAACAATTTTAAGTTTCTGACACTACCTGCTGAAAGATTAGTGGCATCAGAAGATTTTCTGTTTTTCACCAAGCTGCTTGGATTTCAGCGAAAACATGCTTGCACAGTAAGATGGTGAAATTCCTCCCCGCCAACAGCCCTAATATGTATATTAAATTATTGAGTTTTATCTTTCTACGTATCTCCTTATTCCTTTTTGGATATTCCTATTTTTAGTTTTAATAATATATGTATACTCGTATATAATATTTACTTCACCATAGGTTTGAAGGCCAGTCTTAGCAATAAAAAATCACACTGTACTGAAACCATAAAATGAATTTCTTCATAAATATTCATATAACAAAAACCATCTACGAGTATATTAATAGTATATATAGAATTGTTAAAAGATTAAGTTTTTTTTAATTAAGATTGTCTTTTAAACCTAAATCCGTTTTGCCTCATCTATGTGAATTTGAAGTAATCTTAAAAGCATTTGCATTGGTCCTAAAATGCAGCTTGCATAAAGATATTCAAAAAGTTCATTGAAAGGCAATTAGAAGCCCTCTTAAGAAATGAATGTTTTCAGCAACCATGCACTTGATCTCCACGTCAAATTTCATCACTGTGTTGTATTCTCTAAATGATATTTTTAGCATGGTTTTTTCCATAGTTTTTCTGGGGCACTTAATGTGTTGCAAGAACTTTTCTGATGAATGCTCTCAGAGTATTCTGGAGATTAGAACATTAGTATATGTGAACTCGAAATTTATAACTTTTTCCTTAAATTTTCTAAAGAAACATGTGTATTAATTACAAATACAAAGAAGAATTATTTTCTTAATCGTGGCTGTAATGAAATCAATTTTAATCTGCAAAGTGGGTGACGTAACTGCTAGTGGAATATTTTTTCTATTAAATACGAGTTAGATACACAATCTTATCATATCTGATGGCAATCATAATTCGTGAATACACGTGTTTCATTTATACTGGCATACTGAAGATGGATTCGTGCAAACCTCCAACATGGCTAATCTTAAGCTAATTGGATTACATTTCACAAATTTAAACTGCGTTGTACAATTGTCGGATTTACTCTCTGAATTATAATTGAATGAAATCACATCTCGAATTAACGATTTTCGTTATATATCTTTTAAATAACGTCTTTTAGAATTGTGTCACTGAAAGACAATTGTTTCAATTATTTCGCTTTTTCAAACGATATCTGAAAATATTACGCATACGTCGTGGATAACCATTAATAATACAAATCGGTATTGAAGTCTTTATTTCCTTGCATTTAAAAATCAGAATATTTTGTTTCCTTCGATCGATCTTCGCTTACCATAACACGTCGTATGGTTACAGAGTTCTTGCTAAAGATAGGCGTCGAAAGTGGCATGCCCTTTGCTGGCTCCTTTACAGAGTTTGCTGTTGTTATGATTTTATTTATTGCTGGCGGTGATTGAGACTTTGTCATCGGTTGTTCCTTAACACAGGCCGTAATGTTCTTATTTATCACTGCGGTTGGGATTGTGGGTGAGGATGGTTTTGGGTCTTTGCCATTCCACGCAACACGCACATAGTTCGATGGAGATTTGTTGGTGACAGTGCTGAGGCCACTACCACCGCTCGGCACTGGACTGGACTCAACAATTCGCGGCTGAGTTCGATGCTGAGTTTCTATTGTTATCGGACTTTTCACAACTCGTATGGAATTCTTCACATCGCTGATGAGGCTCTTATTCAGCATTGCTGGTGGATTATTCAGTTTTCGTTGCTCGCCATTATGTGAAATTAACGGCCCCGCCGGTCTATTGACCCATTCGTCATCGGTGTTTCGTACCACTGTTGTTGGCTTGATGAGACGAACACGCTTCTCCGGTGTTGCTTCAGTTGTTACCGGCTCATTTGTCGTCATAGCCAAAGCACGTTTACTAGATATTGAAATTTTGAAATTATCATTAGGCAGCGATGGTGTATTGGCTGCTTTCTTTGCTGCAGAATTTGCAGTTTTCACTGGATTTACTCGTGCCATCAGCTGCGTTGGCGGTTGATTATTTCTTACCACTGATCCTAGTCGGCCCTTCCTATTCGCACTATCCGTCTCTTATTCGGAAGAATCCAAAACAATAATAGAGCTCATGGTCTTGCACTTTGGGGCGAAACTTACTTAAGGTGGCTACAGGGTTTGCCTTCCACTTGCGTGCGCCACCTGAGTCGCGGTCTTTCTCTACTCCGCTGTCTTTCGGGGGCTGATTCGAACATTTTTCGGACAGGAGCATTATTGTCCATCCGCTTTATATGACCCAACCACCTCAGTCGTTGGAATTTCACTCTTCTGGCTAAGTCGATGTCGCTATATAACCCGTACAGCTAGTTATTGTATCGTTGGGAACGAATAATTTTCCTCTCAAAGCAGCCAAAAGCACTCTCATCCATTTTTGATAAAAATCCATGCCTCTGCCGTAGGAAAAGACTGGGATTAAATAAAAACACTATTTCCATATATGTTTGATAGGTTGAAAGTTGAAGCTTTTTATTTTTAAAATGCGCTTTCATTTCAAAGTCCAGCCACCACATGTGTTTATCCACACACGTAATTCATTCCCTACACGAAATCTCGTATGCGGCGTAGGGGATGACCAATAAATATACAGGATTTATTTTAGGATTTGGTCGCTCCGAAAATAGCGCGTGGGTTATCAACAATATCCATGGTATTTTGATCGAACTTAGAATTTCATCCATGGGATCAATCAAATTGCGAAATTACACATTGCTGTTACATATAGTTCTTCTACTCATGCCGTATAATCGTCCTCAATTTGTTGTACTTAGCTTCCGTTTATTTATTATTGTTCAACAATTCCTTTCTTTTTTCCAAAATTTCTATTGAATTTGTGATTTCATTTTTAGATTTTTCTCCCTCTTATTTGTAGAATCATGGCAATTTAATTGGATTTTTCGTTTTTTTATTACTTTATTTTATTTCTCTGGCTTTTTTCTTATCTTCTCGTTCTTTTTTTGAACTGTAAACGATTCTAATTGAAGTGTTGGTAGTCACCGGTATAAAATGAGGTGAATCACCAGAAAGTGTTGTCGGCTGAAATGGTTAACACCATCATAATCGCCTTTGTGGCTCGTTTATTTCTTAAAGATGGCCTTTTGTTTATAATGCTAAAGCCACCACTAGCACGTGCTATTGACGCAGAAACCATAATTATAAAAAAAAAAATACAGACGACTCATCATTTTACCCACTGTGTTTATATTTTTTTTTTTAAGTTACTCGTAACTATGACATTTCAAATCGAAAAGATCACATACAATATTATAATTTAAATTATAAGAGCGCTTTGTTCGCCTTTTAAAATACATTTATGTTCAGGACATTGGTTGGTCGTTAAACTCGGCTGAGTTGATCTGACAGTTTTATTTGCCACTATTCTTGCCTTTATTCATTTTCATTTTTATTTATGAATTTAAATAAAATAACATGCAAGTTGTTCAATATTTTACTAGAAACATGTAAGAACATTTTATGCTAATGCTAATTAACATTGGTTTGTAAAATATTATATAAAGTACGTAATTGCTTCAGTTTTTATTAATATATTTATACACATTCTTAGCACAATATAGAAACTTACGTTTAAAAATATTGTCAGTTCGAAATGTCGAAAAGAAACCTCTACAACCAATTTTAAGTAATCAATCACTTATACGCGGACTATCAGTATACTTGCAAGACAGATTGGTACGGATTTCGAGAACTTTTTCTTGTTTTTTCAATAAAAATTTTACTGATGTTATTGCACTTGAGTGATTCAATTACAATATTTTTCTTTCGGCGGTTTCTTTGAACCCCTTGAACCTTCATTGAGCATGATAATATTTTACCACTATCGATTTCTTAACATTAATATTAACATTAACATTAACTCCTTACAAACCCATGTTTGTTAACAAATTTTCATTTGTAACATTTTCATTTCTGTTGCTGTCATTGATTCTTTATACTTCTCATAAATTGAGTAAAATCTGTGCTTGAGATCGGCTTGAGGTTGGTGTATTGACATGAGCGTCAAAACGATACCCAAGCCTAGCTCCAACCTTTGGCATGCGCATCGGTGACGTTCGATCACATGTTTCATGTTGCTCCGACCTTATCACTTATCAGTTGATACATTCTATTCAGTTTCGTGTTTCGTGTTTATTGTTTATTTTTTCCTTTCATATTTTTTTTACATTTTTTTAAATTCCAATATCTGAGATCGTTGTTGCGGATTCAACCGTAACCGCAAGTTTATTTTCCTTTATACGACCTACATAACTCATTCGATGTAACCGTTCGGGCATTTGCTCTGCGCAGGGAGGAACGACAATCACCACCACTCCATATATCGCCTCGCCTCACCAATCCGCTAGTAATTGTCTAATAACAAACCTTATGCATAAAAAAAATATAATTTGACACGAATACAACAACAATCGCAGTATCAGTGCTTGGTGGTTGGTGGCGACGATTGCTGTGCAGCTCTGTGCGGAACAAGTACTGCATTTTTCTTTTTCGCCTTCAATTTATTTTTTACTATGCAAACCACAGCCGTTACGAGAATTAAGTTTTCCTCAAAAGTTGGCATTTTTCAAAGCAAGTAATATAAAATTCTCGATTGTTCATTCCACTCAGTTCATTTGCACAAACTGACTTCTGCAAACCAGTTGCATAAATGGCTTGAGCGTGTCAACCTTTAGACGAACGACTATCGCGCATAACAAACCTTTGCGTTTAAGCAGTATTTTCAGTCACAAAATACTACTCAGTTTTCGAGCCATTAAACCACCCCACACTGACCCTTTGTGCAATATTGTCATCGCAATTTATTTGGTGGTTTACGATGAACAACAAATTGTTTTTTCCAGTACTTCTGACTCGCAGATGTCAGAAGTTGAGCTGCGGGTTCAGAAAAACGGCAATGCAGATATTCGGCCTTACGAGTAGTATGACTTTTTCGTAACGCGTTATATTCTAGCGCCTTATTCCAATTATTAAGAGTTGTATGAAAACCCGTCACGTGGTTGGTTCTGATAGCGCTATCATTGGCGAAAAGAAGAGAAATCATTGCGGGCTCGTCATGTAGACTACCTTGGTGTACTCCAATTTTATCTTCGAATTCTCTGGTTAATCCCACTGTGCATTTAAATTTAGATTGAAAGTCATCGCACCAACCGCGAATCATTCTTATTTAGGTATATCTTGTTTACATGTTGAGATCTTAGCGCCGTCCAAATAAAATCTCTGGATACTCTATCGAGCGCTTTTTCTTAACTATCTAGAATTTTCTCATATACATACTCGTATGTACATATTTTCATATAATGTGTCATTACTTTCATCGCTCTGTATCTAATTGTTGCAATTTCTCATGTCGCCTTTGCCTATGTACAGTGGAACAAGAAAGCCCACCCTCATCTGGTTAGGTATTCGATCACCTCTCGTCATTTCAACCCAAAATTTGCTATTCTTTCCCATACGCCCTCATAAAATACCCTTCGTGCGCCTAGGTATCGCTTTTTTCGCGTCTTTCTTGCAACGTTTATAGTCTAACCCAAAACACACTTTATCGATTTCGCTATTTCCGGTGTACTTAAGCCGCGACTTGTATTTTGTTCCTTACTGCAATTTTCGTCCCATCGTTCAGCCGTCACGTTTAGTTATCAGAAATATTGTACTTGCGACGACTTTATCTAAAATTAAGCTTTTTAAATTTAGGAAATTGTTGTCAAATTGCTGAATATATACATATGAACTCAGGTAAAACTTTTCAAGAAATCAAAAAAACATGTGCACTCATATTGAGGGGCTTATTAGTTCAGCTTGTTAAATAATATATTTAGCAATAAAAGTGATTGAAAGCTTACAAATTATAACTTTCTGGGCATACAAAGTGAAATTTAGTTTTGTCATATGACGTTAAAAATTGAATTTGCGTACATGAGTAGAATCATTTTTTTATAGCTAGAAAGATCCTAGAACCACCACAAATACTGTCATCATTAAAATGAAAACAGAGTTCCAATCAATACACGATACATGCACCAGCAATATGTGAAACAGAGCAACGTGGAAATCCGAGAAACTTATACAAATACTCGTAATTCCACCGAGAACAATGCAAGTGAAAATTTTTTGGACCTTCTACAAGAATCTTCAGAGGGTTGATATTGCAGTGAACGCTTCCGAAGTGCAAGCAATCTCAGGAAATAACATAGAAACACTACTTCGTCAAGTACTGCTTCTGCACACCCAAGGAATGATATATATGATAGTGCTTCTAAAATCCTGAAACGTGAAACAATGATGTACATTAATCGAAAAAATAAGCTGGCACAACTCAAATCAGGAGGGAGACAAGGTCTGTGAATTAAATAGAATAGCTTCAATGGCAAAGTAGGTGAAACAACTTCGATGAAAAATGTAACTGTAACCGTAACTGAAACACATGTGACAGAAATTACTACTTAGACATAAAAAAGTATGTATAAATGAAAAATTACAGCGATGAAACCAAAAATGCTGCAATTAAAAGCGGGTGTAACAAAACATTATCTTATAAGAAGTACGCGCAATCGCGGGAATTTTCATGTTATAATCCCATAATGGACAAACATCAGTAACAAAGTAAGCTGATTTTGCCATGTTCAACAAAGGTCGTCAGAAAATCCGGTTTAAAAACCATTAGCGAATTATAGTAAGCTCCCGCTAAGGTTCTATGAAAGGGCTGAAACATAAGTAATTGAGTCACAAAGATATAAACACATCAGCAAAATATTTGTCTGACCCAAAATTGAGAGGCATGTAGAAGGTTGCGCAAATTTAGCTAACATCACTAATAACGCAACATTCCAGGCTTAATTTTTTAGAGCTGTTAGTTCCTCTTACAGTAGAAGAGAGCATAATAGGTTCTTAACTGGGCCCCATGTCAGCATGCCCAAATGGAAAAGTCGAAGTCGGCCATGAATAAATTCTTCGAAAGAAAGCGGGGAGGATCTGAAAAGATTTTCACGCTCAATCAGTGGACCTCAATAAAACAAGATGATTGACAAATCATTGAGAAAAGTTGAATTATTCCCATCGGATGCTAAAACTAATTTTGAGAATACTTAGGTTTTTAATTCAGCGATATAATAATGGAAACTTCTGTGTATAATAATACGCATAGCATTAGAAATGTTCACCATACAGAATCTTGGAAAGACAAATTATTTAGAATATCACCACTTATTCAGTATGTACGAGGGGCGTTCAACATACTCTCGGTATCGGGGTGAAGCTGTGGTTGTATATATAAATTGACTTATTTATCAAGTAATACTATTATTTTAGTGCATTCATGTAAAATTTCATATAAATGTGATTATTAATTCGCGTTTTATCTCTAGTTAAACAGAATCATAATGGCAACTGAGACGATGATGGTGAATATTGAGCATCGCGCTGTAATTAAATTTCTCACTAAGCAAGGAAAAAGTCAAAAAACTATTCATGAAGAGATGGTGGCTGTTTACCAGGGTTCCGCACCTTCATTATCAACTGTGCAAAAGTGGTCAAGTGAGTTCAAGAGAGGCAGAGAGAGCATTAAAGACGACCCCCGCTCCGGCGCCCCGGCTACTGCTTGTACGGGAGAAAACATCAAAGAAGTCGAAAAACTTGTTCTTGAGGATGCCCGAATAAAGGTGAAAATGATGGCAGAGATCACCAAGCTTTCAATTGGTACCATTCACACCATTCTTCATGACCATCTTAACCTTTCAAAGGTCAGTGCAAAGTGGGTGCCACGAATGCTCACAGCGCCTCAGAAAAAAGTGAGAATCGCATGCTGTAGAGAGCTTTTGGAGATGTGTAGTGAGAACGCGGACGGTGTTATGGATCGAATTGTTACTGGGAACGAAACATGGGTCCACCGCTATGACCCTGAAAGCAAACAAGAGTCAATGCAGTGGCATAAAAAAGGAACAGACCCCCCGAAGAAGTTCAAAGTCACTCCGTCTGCCGGGAAGCTCATGGGCACAGTTTTTTGGGACTCAAAGGGAATCTTGCTCATTGCACACCCACGCTATAGTCCAGACCTTGCCCCTAATGATTATTTCCTGTTTCCGGATTTGAAAAAATGTCTTCGTGGAAAAAGATTTTCGGATGATGAAGAACTCACTTAGTGGTTCGCTTTCGCCATTAAACTCTCCTACTGGTTTTTGGCCATTGGATGAACCGACCAAAAAATGGTTCGGGGTTAAAGCCTCTTCATTGTTATCGTCCAAGGAAACGTAAGTCAAAGGTCTAGAATTTACCACACTCTCCACCTCCGCCATCATAGACAAAAGAAGTTCGTCCGCAGGATTTCTTGTTGTTTGTATTGCTGCTAAAGTTTGTTTTACAGAGCGCACCAAACGCTCCCATGCACCACCCATATGCGGCGATGATGGAGGAATGAACTTCCATTTGATCCTACAGTCAACAAATTCTTTCGTTATATCCTCTTGTTTAATATTGGAAACCATCTTTTTTAACTCCACTGATGCTCCTCGGAAATTGGTACCGTTATCCGTTATTATTTCGACTGGTGTTCCTCGCCTAGAGATAAATCTTTTCAAAGCTAAGATGCAGGCATCAGCAGTGAGGTTATACGCAACCTCAATATGTATTGCTCTTATAGTTAAACATGTCAACAATACACCCCATCTCTTCTCCGTGTGACGTCCTACTGTAACATAAAGTGGTCCAAAATAGTCGATACCTACGTAGGAAAACGGTGCTGTAAAGGACTTCAGCCTAGCTGCCGGAAGTTCTCCCATCATCGGAAAAATCGGTTTAGCATTAATGTTTTTGCATTTTTGACATTTACTTTTTATTTTTTTCAACAGAACCCTTAAGTTTGGGATGTAATATTTTTGCCTTATCTCGTTGACTACCGTTTCATTGTGCTGATGTAAGTATTTGATATGGAATTCATTTATTATTAAATTCGTAATTAAATGAGCTTTAGGTAACACTATCGGCCTTTTCGTATCAAAGGCAATATTTTCTGCAGCATCTATACGTCCTCGTACTCTTATAATATTATCCGCATCGATATTTGGGGACAATGTATATAATGGGCTACTTTTATTGAGTAACACTTCAATTTTTTCTTCTTTAGCCTTTTCTTCTGCAAACGATTCTGATTGACATAATCCATATAAATACTTTTCCGCTGCACTGATCTCTTCTGGTTCTAAAACTTGTGTAAGGCCGGTATTTCGAAAATCGCGTTTAGCTTTTTTGCAAAATCGAAACACATATGCTGTTACATGAAGCAGCTTGTTCCACCTTGAGAAATTTAAGTACCAGTGTCTTTCCGTTTTTGCTCTCGACATATGTACTAGATGTTCCTTAGCCTCAATTTGAGTGGAAAGGTTTTCTGTTGAAAGTTTTGGCCAATCAGATTCGTGTTGGCCAAGAAACGGTGGGCCGCAGAACCATCTTGAAGAATTTTGAAAGTCCCGTTCATTTGTTTTTTCCAAAATTTCACTTATTCTTGATCCAACGTATTGCTTATATTTTCGCTCCTTAGAATTGATCCATGCCAGAACTGTTTTAGAATCAGTCCAAAAAAAGGTATTCGTAATTTTTATGTGATGCCCTTCTATTATTAATCGCGATAATCTTGCACCTAAAATTGCTGCTTCTAACTCCATTCTTGGTATAGACATTACTTGCAAAGGCGCTACTTTGGTCTTTGCCCCAATTAAAGCGACTTCAATGTAATTATTTAATACGACACGGAAATACCCTACAGCAGCACATGCGGCCTCACCGGCGTCTACAAAAATATGTAGTTGTACAATCGCGCCTTCAGAAAATGCGTATTCGATTAAGTAGCATCGCTGGACTGAAATATTCCTGACGGTTGGTAAGTAATCTATGATTTTTTCCATTTTGTGAATTGCTCATTTTTAATTTGTTGGTCCCAGTCAACGCCTGATCGCCACACTTCTTGAAGAAGCATTTTTAGTAGAATTGTAAAATTTGCAATCAGACCGAGAGGGTCAAATATTGACATTAAAGTTCTCAATAGCTCCCTTTTCGTAGGGTAGTCCTCTTTAACTAGATTCGCCTCAGTTAGTCTTTTACCCTTTAAGGCAAAAGAAAAGCAATCGTATTCTGGAGACCATAACATACCCAGAATTTTTTCCACAAACTTTAACCCTCCATGATTACTAAATTCCTTACTACACAGGCCTTGCTCTTCCTGTAATGCTGTCATCACTTCACTGCTGTTGCTAAGAAGTTTACAAATTTGAAATCCAGCGTTGCTATGTACGAATTTGACGTCCTTTGCTAATTTAATGGCTTCGTCTATCGTATTAACGCTGTCAAGCCAATCGTCAACATAATGTTTATTGAGAATTGCATCAGCTGCTCTTGGATAACGTTGGCTATATCTTTTGGCATTACGATTTTTCACGTACTGCGCACAACTGGGAGAGCATGTTGCACCGAATATCAACACCTGCATAGCAAAGACTTCAACTTCGTTCGTGTCGGTATTTCTCCATAAAAAACGTTGAGCTGATTGATCTTCTTCTTTTACGCGAATTTGATGAAACATCTCTTTGATGTCTCCACACAATGCCACTTTTCGTTCACGGAATTTGTATAACACCGAGGTAAGTGCGGGTTGTGTGTCCGGTCCACGCATAAGCATCGAATTAAGGGACACTTCATTTGTTTTCGCTGCTGCGTCCCACTCCATTCTTACCTTTTCTGGCTTGTTGGAATTCACAACTGGAAACATGGGGAGGTACCAAGTCAAATTATTTTCTTTTAACTCTTCCTTTGATGAGAGTTTGCGTGAGTAACCTTTTCTTTCATAATCCTTTATTTGTACGTCTAATATCATTTTTAGTTTATGATCTCTGGATAATTTTTTTTCCAATAACTCAAGTCGTCTTTCGGCCGCAGCTCTGTTGTTCGGCATTTTTCCTTCTTTATATTTCCATAATAGTGGAACTGTATATCGGTTATTTTGACATGTGGTAGTGGTTCCCAGTATGTTGAATGCAATTTCGTCCTCTTTCGAGAGCATTCTCGGTTGCCTTTTAATGTTCTCAAGGGCGAAGTATTCCTTCACTAAGTCATACATCTTACCGTCTAAATCCTTTTGACACTCGCACAAATCGCAGTTGTGTACGCTGTGGAAATTTTGAAATTCTCCATTAGGAACATCTGGGCTGAAGTACGGCCCACTTATCGTCCAACCTATTCGAGTCTTCGTGGCTATAGGTTCCTTTCCAGAACCTTCTCTAACTCGCAGTGGAACCGACAAGTTCAAATGTTCTAAACCGAGCAGTATGCGGGGTACAGCATTTTTGTACGATGTAACCGGAATTCCTTCCAAGTGAGGATACTGCTCACAAAGTGCTGTGACATCGAGCGTTTGCAACGGTAAGTCCAACGATTTTACAGTACGGATATTATTTACTTCATATATTTTAGTTGACCCTATACCTGCAATCTTTGCGCTAACCCTTTTGGATTCATACTCGGAGCGATGTGTGTTTGACGTCCACCGAAGGCAAAGCGGATCCTTAATACCTTTAAGTTGAAGAAACTCGGCAACCTCAGCATCCATTAGAGTGACCGATGATCCTTCGTCTAAAAATGCAAACGTGTCATATTGCAAATTCTTACCAAATATACTTATTGGGATAATCCTGTAGAGCATCGATGCATATTGTATGTTGTTACTGTGGACATGACTTCCCTGAATATCCTCGTTTTCATGGTCTGGGCTTGCATTAGGTTTTCGAGTGTTATATGATGTGGATGGATAAATGTCTTTCGAATTCTGTTGTTGATGTTTGTGGAGCAACCGATGGTGTCTATATTCACATCCATTTTCACCGCATTTTCTATCTACGGTACATAGTTTACTTCTATGGTCATATAAGCAGGTGCGACAAAGGCTGTTGTTTTTCACTACACGCCACTTTTCATTTAAATTCATTTCAGCAAATCGCTTACAGTGTTGCAAAGATCGACATTCGCCAGAACACACTTTGCATTTGCCCGATCGGTGAGAGTGTTTAATTTCCTGTTTATGAACATTTACAAACCTTTTCTGTTTTGTCTCATATCGGCTTTCTATTTGGGAACTTGGTGACAAATCTGAAGCGGCTAAAGCTAACTGGTACAGCCATTTACTTAGATGTGTGGGGTTAACTTCCTCTTGACACTGTTTATAAATACCCCAGTTAAGCTTAATGGACGCGGGTAATTTATCGACCAGCTCTTGGAGCAGGCACGGATTATTCAAATGGCTATCCAGCTTGTTTGCTTCCATTATTGAACAGATGTTTTGCACTGATAAGGCAAAAATATTACATCCCAAACTTAAGGGTTCTGTTGAAAAAAATAAAAAGTAAATGTCAAAAATGCAAAAACATTAATGCTAAACCGATTTTTCCGATGATGGGAGAACTTCCGGCAGCTAGGCTGAAGTCCTTTACAGCACCGTTTTCCTACGTAGGTATCGACTATTTTGGACCACTTTATGTTACAGTAGGACGTCACACGGAGAAGAGATGGGGTGTATTGTTGACATGTTTAACTATAAGAGCAATACATATTGAGGTTGCGTATAACCTCACTGCTGATGCCTGCATCTGCATCAAAATAAAAACAATTTAAATTGAATTCGCATTTTCCTTCATATCGATACCGAGAATATATTGAACGCCCCTCGTAGATCTGCCCCAAAGAAGCTAGTTGTTAACTTTCAAAAGAACACAATGAAACCAACCAATGTAATAACTGCTACAATAAAGATCAGTGAATTACTGCCAAGTGCGTCCTTTGTTATCTGAGGGGTAGAAGTCATCACAGATTACAATTGGAAAAGAACCACAGTGAATTTCTGTCATTCTATCATACTTAGTTGAACTGAGAAAACTGTAAGATAGATCGCAGTTCTAATACAAATACGGCGCTCGACAATATCTCTCGGAGAATCGCTGCATCCTTAGGGTCCAGAAAATTACGATCTGTCACCTTATTGTCAGAAAAAAATTTCGAGAAAAAGCAGTTCCTGAAGGAATCGGCACTCAAAAACCTCTCTAAGGATATGCATCGAAAATCAAGCAATTGAGGTTGATTAAAAATCAACAGATACGATGAAAGCTTTCATTGTTAGCCCCTTAAGAACAGTTTTTTTGTTTTTTTTTTTTTTCATTTCATAATCCACATTAATGTACACACGTATGTAGATCTTGCTGTGCAATGTTACTTAAACATTTTGCCTTAATCTATCAATTTAACAAATGTTTTTTTTAAGAAACATTAAATAAATTAGAAGACAAACTTAAATAATCTGTTTTATACAGAATCATGACCTAACAAAGAGATATCTGTTTATAAAAACCTCTCAACAGATGATTTTAGGTCAATTTATTAGTCTGTACTTGCAAAGATTTCGAAAATTAGTTTACCATTTTTTATTTATCTATCAGTATACAAAGTTAATTTTGCTATTATAACCACCCACGAGTAGATTACTCATTCAAAGAAAGCAACCACGTATACTCTTATATATGTATACGAATATATTGGAATGATGCAAGCAATCCTGATAATGACGTCAAATTGAAACAGCAATAGCCCCAATGAAAACCATGGGAAATATAATAATACTATCATTATAACATTGCAATCAACAAACACCAGCTACCAGAAGCAGTCTATTGAATTGTTTAATGTTTAAGGTTATGTTATGTTATCTAACATATACGAGCGTACGTCAGTGGTGATAAATTTATTTTTGGAAATAGAAGGTTACAAGGCAAGATGTAACAGTTACGAGTATTTGAAATCTAAAATAGAACATTTTTGCAAACGCCTCCGTCTTTGAATAAATAACAGGAAATTACGCCTAAGGCAGGATAAAAACGGAATCCTTATTAAATTAAGACACGAGAGAGTATCCATCATCCTTTCGAATAACAAATCCATAAATAACTTTGGATTTCGGGGAAAATCTGCAGTAAAGTGACTCAAGTTGAAGGACTTTTTATAGCAAAGTATACTTTGCTTCAACCCCGACGTGTAGTCGCATGCTTCGTTTTTTTTTTTGAGAATTTTTGAGTATTACCATCCCCAAACCCCAAATGTGTTTGAAGTGTGCGTCTACTTCTTTATAGGCGTGGGTAGTTCAGAGTTTTTCGAGTATTCTCTGATTTGCCTATTTTCTGTGCTGATCTTCTTTTTTTTTTTTGGTGAATAAGAGAACATATTTTATTTTTTAATAAAAAACAGAAAACAGAAAGAGTGAACATAAGCCGTTATAGAGTAGCAATGTATATGTATTTCCATTTTGTCGCCCTTGGTATGGTCTAAGATGTGTAAATATTAATTATTGTTATTTTCTTATTTGAGTAAACAATGTTCTCAGTTCCAAAGTTTAATGATAATTATAGCTGTAACTAGATATGTACATATGAGTATGTATGGATGTCTTATTTGCAGGTATTGATGGTCGTTTGTAATGTGTAACAATGCTGAATATCGAATGTATGAAGCATTCAGTTTGTATTTAAAATGCGTTTTTGGCACGGCCCATATATAATTTTCCGTTTATATTTCGCACATGATTTTGGATTTTTTTCAAAAACACACACCTCCCTTGCGGCAGGAGGTACGTACATTTTTTATACACGTATATATATTATTATTTTTTCAGGTTAATTAAATGGCAAACATGGCCTCGAAGCCGAGTTTATTGGACAGGGTAGTGGAGATAAAAATAGGATTCAAAGGAGAATGAAATAAACTGACACTCAGAATATTTGTTCTATTCTTTTATTTTGATTTCATTTCTTTTCTTATTTTCGTATATTTCAACAATTTCCTGAGTTGTTTATATAGATATGAGGTTGTTTCTTAAAACGTTGATAGACGTAGACGAAATGATAATAATGTGGGCTCGAGTTTTATTTAAAAATCTTCCTACCTATATTTATTGCATGTGATCCTACGTAAACGGTACACAAATTTCAGATTACTTCTTACTCATTTCGGGAACTGAGACGTTCACAATTTTGGAACGTAAGAAAACATAACTGGCGTCAAAACATCTAAAACGTCTTTAGGTGAATTTTATAGCTTGTGTTTGAGTACGTTTGGCTTTTAAGTACAAATTCTTCAAAAATACAATGTGTTGAGATGTTTATAAGATTTCAGAATATTTAAAAAGGTGTTAATAGCTTTAAATGCATTCCAATAAGGGTATTTTTGTATAAAAGAGGAATTGCATTTATATTCCTTGTACATATATGGATAAACAAATTAAGTATGGAAGCATTACTCATGTGATTTGTAAATATATTTCGTTTAACAAAATCATCGTTTAACAATCAGGTAGTAAGAGAAATTTGTCTTTTATGCTCATACCTGTATACGAGTAGAGTATATATATACGAGTAAACAATGTTTTTTAAGAACTATAGAACTTTTTTTAAACATTATCAAAATTCCATATTCATTATGAAGTATGGCTCATGTGATTATGTTTTAAACACGCATCCTGTTGACTAAATTTTGAGCCACTTTCCGAAAATTTGAAGCTCAGTCTCACCAATAATGTGCGGAATATTGACTTTAAGGCCCGAATATCGTGAGGTTCATCAGCACACACCGAAGACTTTACATAACCTACAAGATGTAATGCAATAACGTCAAAAGGCACAATCTCGGTAGCTAATTCATTGGTCCTCTTCGCGATATACTCGTAATGTTGTCGTTGAATCGAGTCCTCAGTAAACCAATAGTTTCATGAACAATATGGCACATAGCGTCATTCTGAAGGAACCACATTGTCTGAATCAATATCGCCCATATTATCAAAGAAATAATCACTGATCATTGTCCAGTAATACCGATGTGCGTTCGTTTTAAATGTTTGCAAGTTATACATTCAGCGTGATGTTGAGCTTACCTCCTCCAGTTACGCATACCAAATTCACCAATGTCTCTTTCCAGAGCCACTGAATGCGATCTTCATTCACCACGTCGTAGCTACCGGAGAGTGACTGAGACTTAAAAATTTACAGGGAGAAAGATATAAATGGTTCTACACGATCAGAGATAGAAGATGAGCTCTTGGGCACATCTTCAGAATCGGAGGACCTCAACAACACCGTGGTGGAGGCGACTCTGGAAGACTGTAGCAATGATATGGTTTCTCCAGATTAATCTCCACCACTCAAAAAGGCTTCGGCCGCACTCATTCTGCGTCTTTCCAAAAACGCAGAAGACATAATTCTAATCCAGGAACCATGGTTCTGGAACTACCGGAAAACTGATTGGACAAAATACAGAGGAATACTGTCGGAAACGATATCCTCTAAACTATCAAGTCCCCCGCGTGACACCAATGAGCTCGACATGAAAATCAGGGAATTTACTCTGACTCTCAATAAGGCTATGGCCGCTTCCTGCCCTCTTATTCAACCAAGAGGCAAGAAAAAGCCACATTGGTGGACATCGGCACTGGGACTGCTCAGAAACGCCTGCAGAAAACTTTTCAACGCAGCAAAAAGCACAAGAAAAGTGACCGACTGGGACTCATATAAAGAATCCCTCAAATTATACAAAAAAGAACTGAGGAAGACAAAGCGACAATCCTGGAGGTCATTCTGCGACAAAATTACAGAAACCTCTGAGGCATCGCGGCTAAGAAAAATCCTCTCCACAAATCCTATGATGCCCAGCTGTTTGAAAAAAACCGATGGCTCTTGGACAACCTCAAGTGATGAATCACTCAACCTGCTTCTGGACACCCACTTTCCAGGTAGCTCCCAACTCGCGGCCAGTAGCAGCCCAAACAAGCCTACTGCAACCGTGACCAAAAATCATGGTCTGATTACGAGAGACAAACTGCTCTGGGCGCTGCATAGCTTCAAACAATACAAGTCTGCTGGTCCGGACGGTATTATACCTGCGGAGCTACAGAGATCCTCAGATATTATTCTACCAGTGTTGGAAAATATTATGAGGAGCTGTGTAGAACTTATCCACATTCCACTGTTATGGAGAGAAGTCAATGTAGTATTCATTCCCAAAGCTGGAAAATGTTCTCATGTAGTCCCAAAGGACCTCAGACCTATAAGTCTATCATCATTCCTTCTAAAAACTTTAGAACGACTGATTGATATCCATATTCGAGCTAAAGTTGATCCAAGACTTCTGTCTACGGCTCAACATGCCTACTGTAAAGGAAAGTCGGTGGAAACGGCTTTGCACTCTCTGACTAGCCACATCGAACGATCCCTACAATATAAGGAGTACACAATGGTTGCTTTCCTAGACATAGAGGGCGCCTTTAACAACGTCAACACATCCGCAATCACGACTGCGCTGTCAACTCAGCAGGTAGACGGCTCACTTGGGGAGCTGATTAATCTAATGCTAACAAGCAGGATAATCAACTCCAAACTGGGTGAGACTTCTGCTAAAAGATATGTCAGTAGGGGTACGCCGCAAGGCGGTGTCCTCTCCCCCCTTCTCTGGAACTTAGTGGTTAACGAACTACTGATATACCTGGAAGCGGGTGGTAGCAGAGTGATTACCTATGTGGATGACGTTGCCATAGCCGTCTCAGGAAAACATCTAAATACCATTAAAGAACTCCTCCAAGTAAATCTTAACAGATTAACCCGCTGGGCAGATCGCTGTGGATTGGGAACAAACCCCCATAAAACTGATCTTGTCCTCTTTTCTAGGAAATATAAAATTCCAATCATAGACTCTCCTTCAATAAACGGTACCAGTTTAGCTTTCTCCGATACAGCAAAATATCTGGGTCTCATTTTTGACAGGAAACTAAACTGGAAACCTAACATTCAAGAAAGAGTCAATAAAGCTACAATAGCTTTATTCTCTTGCAAGAAAGCCATTGGGAACAAATGGGGCCTTCAACCTCGCATAACCCACTGGCTATACATCTCGGTCATAAGACCGATACTTACTTACGGGGTGGTTGTCTGGTGGACGGCCTTGGAAAATGCAGTCAACCGCATTAAACTAAGCAGAGTCCAAAGAACAGCATGTCTATGCACAAGCGGAGCCTTGCGGTCTACCCCCTCTGCGGCATTAGATATTCTGCTTCACTTAACACCCCTCGACATTTTTAGCAAGCAAGTAGCTGCGACTGCAGCTATTCGCCTTAAAGCGACTAAACGGTGGACAAATAATTCATTTGGCCACGCCAACATTCTTAATACATTAGGAATCTTCACAGAGAACACCGATTACACCATACCTGAACTTTGGTTTGACAAAAACTTCCATGTAAGCTTCCCCTCTAGATCATTCTGGGAGGAGGATGCTTTCATGGAGGACAAGTCAATCCGACAGCGGAGTTGGTGGCGGTGTTTTCTCAGATAAGCTAAATCTAAGCCTCTCTTTCCGCCTTCCAAATCACTGTAGCGTGTTCCAGGCGGAAATTTTGGCGATTAAAGAAGCTCTTTCCTGGCTGAAGAAAAACGTGATATCTGCAAAGGATATCCGCATATTTTCGGATAGTCAGGCCGCCATCAAGTCCCTGGACTCGGTCTCATTATATTCTAAAACTGCCCTTGAATGCCGATCATCTCTCATGGAGATGGCAGAGCAGTTCAACATTCACCTTTGTTGGGTGCCGGGCCACAGAGACATTCCAGGGAACTGCAGAGTCGATGAACTCCCCAAAATTGGAACCACTCTACCTATCCTACCGGACAAAGGTAGTATAGGTATACCAATCGCTACGTGCAAACTAACACTAAAGCTAGATGCCAATAAAAGAACGGACCTTAGGTGGACTGCTGGACAAACATGTCTAGCGACCAAACAGATCTGGCCAAGGCTGGATCTGAGTCGCTCTAAGTGTCTGATCCTTTTAGATAGGAAACATCTCAGCGCCATAATAGGTGTCATTACTGGACACTGCCTCATAGGCAAGCACGCAATGTGACTTCTGTAGAAGCTGCATGGACGAGGAAGAGGAGGAGACAATCCCCCACCTACTCTGCACATGCCCAGCTCTCTCTCAGAGAAGGAAGCTTCATCTAGGAGTTTTCTTCTACAACGACCTAAACGATCTAGAAAAAATAGACGTTAACAGTCTCCTACGCTTTATTATAAGCTCAAACTGGTTCCAGTAGTAAGAAGATCATAGATCCACGTGGCATCACAATGGGCCAATAGGCCTAAGTGGGTTGGTATTTCCAACAGCCACTCTTACCTAACCTAACCTAACCTAAGATATAAAATGACCCATCTTAAGTCGATTAAAGGTATATAATTATGAAACCGGCCCGACCCTAACCGACGGATTATTTGGCTATGGTTAGACTGAGCTTCAAAGGATTTGAAAACTTTGCAATCTGGATCGTTGACGTTTATTCGATCACCATGTCGTAACGATCTATGCTGATAAATTCAAACCTTTCTCACAAGGTCATTGTTGTTATATATTGTGTTGAATTTTTGTATCTTTTTTGGCTCGAAAAAGTTTTCTTTTGATAAGCACCGGCATTTTAATTCGCTTTTAATAAAGTATTTATATGCGTTCGATTAGAATAACAACGATATACTTAATTGTTAATTTAAAATGATTCTTCTCACAATGGTTAAAACAACAAAAGTTTGTGGTAAATATGAAAACATTCAATATTGAGATTCGTGCAGCAATTCAATTGCTCGGAAATCAAAAAAAAAGATTTTTAAACATTTACGTAGTAAAATTTTATTGACGTGATGCCAAGTGTTGGGACTTTTTTAAGCAGAGAGTATAATCATCAGAAAATTAAGCCCAAGTAAATATTTACTGGAAGAACTGCGACTATATTTAAAAGGAATTGCAGCAGTCCGAAATACCCGAAAAAGCTACAAAACTAATAATTTGATGGCACCATAGTCTGGTGTGAACCAAGGCTTAGTTTCTGAACTCATTCTACAATAGTAGGCGAATTTCTCTTATTCACTTCACCATGTGCGTATATATAATAGTTTCAAAATTCTACACGATCATCCGCAGATGTCAAAAATTAGTATAAGGTAAGTGCCCGAACGATTACGACTTATTAATAAAAATATTATTTGGACCTTGTAAGCAATTTTCAGACCTGTGCAACGATAATCTAGAAGAAAAGTATAACTGGAGATGAAACTTGGCTTTATTGTTATGATGTTGAGCCAAACCAGATGTTCGTGAACCAGCAGAATGCCACGCTCATGTTCAAGGACGGGTAAGAGAATTTATTAAAATAAAAACGAATCTGTTCATCTTTTATCACCTTTTTTGCAGTCCTAACAAGAGACGTAGAAAGCAATATCTATTCCCAAATTTGAAGTTAAACTTTCGCGAAAAACATTTTAATGACGATGAATCACTATATGAAGATTTAAGAAAATTCACGAATACGTTTTATACGTGTGCGCAAGTTGAAGATTATATGTACTCGTATATCATAGAACATCAAAAATTGGGAAAATTTAATTTTAAACAAATATAGTATCGAACTAGACGATTATACGAGTAAGAACATCAGCGGTGACTATGTTGCTTCCGATAAGGACAAGTAACAGGCATACAAAATCATTCATATACATGAATCCAATTAGCTCGATGCATCAACTTCTGTGTGCGCTTCCATTAGATTAAAAAAAGAAGGAACGTCTATAACAGATACACATACTATTTTTAACTTAAAATTATGTGATCTTATATCACGTACATTTTGAAGGTGGAAAAAGATATTTTCCAATAAGAACTTACTGAAATTCAAACTATTCTACAAGTTAAAAATCAATTTAAACATTCATTAATCAAAATAAATGTGGAAAGCATCAATCGCTGGAATTTCCACATGTGAAAATAATTTCACAATATCCTCCAATTTGTTTAAAAAATAAAAGATTAAATGGATGTTGGAAAAGATAATATTGTGCAAAATGGTAAACATTATATTTATATGAGTTCATTAACTTTTTCACACAATTATGTACTATACATTGATTTTTATATTAGGAATTGTCCTCTTTTGGTTAGGACATATTTTCTAAGGCTTCATACAATCACTAGAAGTTGTATTTTTCCTGATTATAACTATCAGATTGGAAGCCCTAAAACTTTTAATGCAAAATGTAGTTAGCACATATCACATCCTGAATACAACAGAGCAATAAATTAAAAACATTGATTTTGATAAAATGAGAAAAATTTGTTTAAGGGTTATACAGACATTTAAAAAAGAAAAAAAAAAACTTTGATTGCTATTCAAGCTTCCAATGCAAATTAGAAACAAAACGAAATGTTTAATATACTTGTACTCCCATAAATATTTTCTAAGATTTTCATATTTCCAGTAGCATAATAGGGTTATGAAAAATTGAAAAATATTACTAAAAAGTAGCATTTTTTTGCCTCACACATTCAATCATCGAATAAGATTTCTTAAAAATTAAAAATTCTCGTGATTTAGCTTTTAAAAAAGTGAGTGCAATCTCACTAATAATATTATTAAGGAAATTTTGAAAGCCATGTTGCATACAACATTTTTGCAAAATGCTGGATAAAATTATAAACAGGGTATAATGCATGTTTCACTGTATTCTATAATAATATTAATAAAAAGCGTTTGTAAGAGGAAAAACACGAATTAACTCAGGAATTATTATCAAAGATTCAAATACAAGCAGATTTCAATAATGAGTATTTCGAATTTTGAAATATTTTCTTTCAATACAGCATTTGTAAAGGTACAAGCCAAATGCAAACTTCCTTCTTTTATAATGTATTACAAAGGATGTGAAGATGGCTGAAGTTCAGAACATTTCCACCACAAGAGAGGAAGTTATTACGAGTATATAGGAAGCTTTTGTTGAATTAGTTGAAGAAGAAATAGAAGTAAGTTGCGGCTTGTTAAGAAAATCATTTCATAATACATTAAGCTCAAATTTTGTCAGGGTTTTAGAAAAGTCTAACAAGAAAACGTAAACGAAATCCCAAAAATAAAAACCAAAATTAGGAGAGCTTAACAAAAATCAATAATCAGGACGTACTTTCCAGGGTAGATCAGTCCTATCATGGTGTTCGGATATACATCGAAGAGAATTGTTAGCCGCATACTGGGGATCAGATGAGGTTACAGTAAGGAAATTTTGCCAAGATATAAGATGTTCCGGATAATGTGTCGAGGACTTTAAATCATGCGTGTGTAGTCGCAAATGCATCCCATCTGATATACAGAGGTTTTAAGCAAAGCCTTATGCTGCCCTGTTTTGACTCCTTTTGAAAATAACATCTTTCAAATTTATACGTGTATGCAACTTTGAAATGTGTACCCAGTATTTACAAATGAAAAGAAGTCAGGTCGGACGCTAGACCTCGTCTTTGAAAGGCTCCAACAATGTCCATTCTTTCTAATTCTAATCGGACTTTCATAGTTGCCTCGTCAATCCTATGGTTCAAGTCATCCAATGTCATTAGTTTTGATGAGTAAATAGTTTCCTTCATCCGTCCCCGTAAAAAAAAGCCATTGGGACGTTTCAGACACAGAATGGGTCCATCCCACAAATTTCGCAAAAACTTCCAGGTAGAGATTTCGAATCTAAGCCTTGGAGGAAGCCGATAGAATCCGATCAGCTTAATATCCAATATGCCTGCCCACACATTGACGTTGAACTTATGCTGAAAATGTCTGCTTACTGCCCAAGTATGTAAATTTTGAAAATTAGTGTTTCCATCCCTGGTGAATGAGGACTCATCATCCACAAAGTGTCTTCCAAAATATAATTGCAGAATTCCAAACTCTTTTCTGAGTTCCCGGGTTGTAGCTTCTAATGGAATGCATGCATGCCTTCTGAATGTAGAATTCTTCAGATCTAAGTCCTTCATAGATTAAAATGTCTGCTTATTTGCCTAAAATAGGTATTTGGATGGTTTCTGACGTTATGTAAAAGTAGGATGTGAGTCTCACGACATTTCTGCGTTGTTCCTAACTCCCTCAACCTGACAAATGTTCTTATAAATGTCCTGCCATTTGGGATAGTCGGGGTGTCTTCTCAGATATTCCCTCGGTCGTTGACCGTTAGCGTTACAGAAACCATAGACCTAAACCATGTCTGTGTATTCTTGTGTTGAAAAGTCCATCATCGATTAATATATTTTGAATTAAATATTTTGAATTAAAACTACAAACTGGTTACGCAAATAAATTTGCATTTGTTTGATATTATTATATATATATAAAGGGTCCGCCATATAACGTTTTATTTTTCAACTAGTGCTTATTTCGTGAATGGTAACACTTAGCTCATGTCTGATTTGACAGATAATTAGTTTTATCCTTCCGCTGAACGAATATGGTTGCGTATACTCATAGAAACCTGGCAGAACTCTAAGACATTTCTACGAAAACATCAATCTTCCTACGGCCGTATCCCGTACAATTAATCTCTTAGTAGAAAAGACAGCATAAAAATATTGCGAATAGGAGTAGGAAAAGCTCTTTTCAACACCAAACATTTCTACAATCGTGGACTGCCGGAGGAGTGCGCGAATTGCCGAACGGTTCTCTCCATTTGGCATATTTTTGTTGAATGTCCCATATCTCGCCAAACTAATGAATCATCAGACAACATTCCCCAGAAACTAGCCGAAATCCTAAATCCAGCAGATGTAAGGACTACACAACGAATAAGAATGGCCTTAATCGCTCATCAGAAATTAAATGAAACATGATTTTGCCCTAATTTGAATTATTAAAATTTGTTTTCTTTAAATATTTAGCATGTGTCATAAATAAAGAACTTTTTTCTTTTCTTTTTTAATATGTAAAACTTTAAATATTAGACGGCATCATATGGCCTGGCTGCCCTGATGCCTTAAAAAAATAGTTTGTAAATTAATTTTGTAAATTATTTAAATAAATAAATAAAGCGTCAATTGTTTCTGGCTTGTCGGTGTAACACTTATCTTTTACGGCACCCCACAAATAATAGTCCAACCGTGTCAAATCGCAGCTTCGAGTTGGCCAAACGACATCAGCTCTGCGGCTGATAATGCGATCTTCAAAAACAGGGCGCAAAACATCGAGTGTAGCTTCGGCTGTGTGGCACGTAGCGCCGTCCTGTTGAAACCAAATGTTGCCAATATCCTCCTCTTAAATTTTTGTGAACAAAAATTCGTTCAACATGGCCCGATAACGATCGCCATTGACTGTAACGGCCACTCCTTGCTCATTTTCGAAGAAAAATGGCCCAGTTATGCCTCTGGACTAAAATCCGCACCAAACAGTGACTCGTTTTGGGTGTATCGGCTTTTCAATGTATGCGTGCGGGTTTTCTGTGCCCCAAATGCGACAATTTTGCTTGTTTGCATACCCGCCAAGATCAAAATGAGCTTCATCTGAAAAGATGATTTTTTTGTCAAAATCGGCATCTTCTCTAAGTCGATCGCAGGCCCACTTATCGAAGCGTAGTTCAAGCGTATACACAATCATATTCGTTCAGCGGAAGGATAAAACTAATTATTTGTCAAATCAGACATGAGCTAAGTATTACCATTCACGAAATATGCAGTAGTTGAAAAAAAAAACGTTAGATGGCGGACCCTTTATAAGATTTGGTTAATTTTTTTTTTCAGAAAAATGAAGTGTTATTTTTTTTTTAATAGGCGTTACCTATCCGAGATGGTCCCTTTTTCCCCTTTTATAAAAAAACATAACATTTAATCCGCAATAACTTTTAATAAAACAATTAAAGTGCTCATAACTACGAATTTAATGATATCCCTTTTTGTTACCATTTGAAAGATGTTATTTTCAATAGGAGTCAAAACAAGGCAGCGTAAGGCTTTCACCTCCTAAGTTTCTCCAATATTTCCCCTAAAATTATTGACACAGACAGGTGTAAGTTTGGAAACAATCTCACGCAACCTGATCTTACAGGCTTCTATGAAGAAAATCCACCGTTATCGATAGGGGTTCAGGAAAACATTAAGAGACATTTTAACGCTTTTGAACGCATACACACAAACACAAGTAGCAAACAAATCGTAAATGCATTGAAGGAAGCTTAAATATAAACTTAATATATAGAAGGTGTCAAGAGAAATGAAATGAAAATGAAGTTATACCGTACACAAAGCACCATGCTAATGAAAAACCGTTTAATTACGACTTAACATTCGATTTGTTAAGCCTAAAAAGGATTAATGTATTCAGTGCTTTCAGTTCGAAAATTGTACAGAAAAAAAATCAAGACAACACAAGGAAGCAGACAAAATCTGGTGCAAGCAGAATAAAAGAAAAAGAAAGTTATATACATGAAATTACAGGCCATAATACCAGTGACACATGGAGATTTTTATAAAAGGAGGCTGCTGTTAAATATCTGTGCACAAAAAAAAAAAAAAAAAAAAAAAAAAAAAAAAAAAAAAAAAAAAAATGTTGGCCGTGAAAAAGTGGTATGGGCTGGCATCAAATAACTTCAGATTGGAAAATATAAAATATAAAACATCGTTTGCCGATACCAGCTATACAATTTTTAAAGTTTCCAATGATCAAATTTAATAATATCTTCTCATCATCAGTTCTTTATGAAACTACTAAGTAAACTAACAGATAACTCTGAATCGCCAAACATAAAAGAAGATGGAGGGCTGGAGCTTAAAAATCAACTTACACAATATCTTGTTCTTTTTGCTAATATATAAGTTACATTTCTCTTTTAAAAATTCTTGTTTTTGTTGATAATATCCTTTTTAATTTGTATTAATATGTTGTAATTAGAGATCTATTTCGATTTTCATAGAAGGTAACTAAATTTACTTACAAGATCCAATGAAGACGCAATGAAAAATTTTTTTCAAATTTTTGGAGCATAAGTTTCTCAAAATTACATTTTTATAATCACCGCTAAATAACACTAAGGTCGTGCTATGTAGATACAGTAATGTAAGGATTCAAAATATTTATTAAAGACTAAAACATATATTATGTACATATAAAAAATAACGATGCAACAAAATAAATTGCAGATATTTTCTCCAGTACTTGAGCTTTTTGTATTGACACCAAGTTTTATAAAGATCTCTATCGTTTATTGCGCGGGAAAGCAAATGCATATCTATTTCATGTTCGATTTTTCACGGATGCTATACTCGTATTTATTTAAAGCTTTGTAGGAGTTCTTTCGATATATAATTTTTTGCAATGATGAATTACATAAAAATATGCAAATCTTCAACATTTCATGGTAGGATAACTTCTTCAATGGAGAACTATTACTAAGAATATGACCTCTTTAGACTATAAAAAGCAACAACTATCATTAACTTCAAGTTCAAGGCCTCCAATGGATACAATATCTAGTGGCAGTTCAGTGAACACACAACCAGAACTAATGTCATTTAACACGGATGCCCAATCTAATATTAAGTTGCTCAAAAGTATGCTATTGCACGGGGATACAATAATGATGATGACCAACTTTATAATATAGGCGCTATAAAAGGACGATTGCATCGGCTAATTCATAGCTCGCTCCATACGTTTCAGAAGCAACAAGAAAAAGTTTGATAAAAACAATACAACGGGCAAAACTATGCATTTACGTAAATCATGTTAAACAACAAATTGATGCAAGTTCAAACAATTTGATTCCGATATATATTGTATGATAATTAAATTTAGAAACTTGTAGTTTTCAACTTTATCAAAATCTCACATTTATCTTGAATTTAATTTTCACGTATAAGTTAAATGTATTTTTTAAATCACAATAAAATAAAAACGTATATGAAAATCGTCAAATCGGCTTCTGAAAATTCTTACAGAATGCTAAGCTATTTACGGAAGATTTTAAATACTATTGTACGTTTATTGTTATTTAAATTTGTTACTGTTTGTGTTTTTTAAATATAAAAACAAACAATTTTCATTTTTATGTGCTCATAAATTTACCTAGGCTTCCCATGAGGATCAGCAAATTTGTGGCAGCTGCCTTGCTATCACTTGCAAAATTTATCCAATTGTGACTACGAGTATGTACGTGTTTCAAAATACGGCTTCAAATTTAAACCCGTATTCTCTTTAACGTGTTTTTTTTTGTTTACTCCGACACACTATTTCACTTTAGAACTTTAGCGGATATAATTAATGAAAACAATCTCTTCACATTTCCGTTAAGAAAGTAATTCCACTGGTATCCTTTTTCAACACGAAATCACAATATAGATATTTCAATTAAACGCAATATTTATAATCTGTATTTAAGTGCAACACAATAGTCAGAACTTTTTGTTAGAAAAAAAAATTCATACTCGTATTTATGAAAAAGAAATATATATATAGCAGGTGTTTGAAACGATATAAATAAGAGAACAGACTAACAGAGTAGATGAAAGCCAGAGGATGCGTCAAAACCTAATGCTACTGATTTCTCCAATTTTCTAGTTTTATAAGTATCTTTAGAAAAATCCGCCGCCAATATTCTCGTACTCAACAAAGTAGCGGGAAAATGATGCTCCCAAATTTCACGGAGATAGATGCTGTTCTCTTCGGTCACTGAGAGTAAAAGCTCCAGACTATTTCCAACTCCGAGAGAATGTACATATGAGTATACCGCTATATTTAAGATGTACAATTTCTGCAATGTTGAACAGCATAGAGATGGATTGAATGAGTGTCCTTCTAAGCATCTTACAGTGAAAGCTTTCTTATGAAAAAAGAACTGGGATCAATGCAAGCCAATCTTCACAAAAGTGGGTTAACATAAATCCCTAGAACCGTGTATTTAGTTATAGTTAAGCATAAAAATAGCAATACACGAATATTTACGACGTTGCACTTTACGAGCATAAGCTCCAAGGTTAAGTATACGAGCAGGTGCATAAAAGAACAAACATTAAAAAACGAAAACAAAAAAAAATCAAGTCATATCCTGAGAGTAATTGGTAAAAGAAAAAACATATCCTCACATGCGCTCAGGACGAAACGTTTCTGATTGTTTGTAAACACCTCTTCTCCTCGCTCTGTGTGTTCTATTTTTAGAAACAAAGTTTATATTTAGCGAGAAATTATTTCTTTGACTTTCTTTTCTATAAACTTTTTAAGATTTTTTTTTCTCATTTTTCTACCACAAACCTGACCTTGTCCTGCTGAGATCACAAGTGACCATGGTTTTATTGGAAAACAATGAATATGACCTTAAATATCAGCGTTTTGATAAATTGTATCTGTAGTGTAAATCGCTTAAAGTGTAACTGATATAGATTTCTGTACACGTATCCGAGTTGTGATTTTTTTTAGTTATTTTTGTTTAAGGCGTTTTGGAACAATTAATTTTTTGTAAATAGAAATTGCAAAATTGTTTTTCTTCGAGAAGCGTAAAGATTTGCCATGTTTTTGACGATGTTGTTAAAATCATTCATTAATACATCCGAACATGTGTATGGCGAACTCGCTGCTGCGACAAAGTTTTTGTTTATTTTTTTTTAATGCAGCTGCTTAAGGTCGACGGGCAAACGCAAGGACAGCACTATCGTCATCATGATATAATTTAAATTATCAAAATTCAATTTTAAGAGCTTTAAGTAGGTGATAAGTTTATAAATAAAAAACCTGAGAAAGAAAAATGATTAATTGAATGTAAGATAAATAATTTAAAAGTTTGAAATTGAAACTAGGCTTTTACATGTTAACGTTGGTATTACAAAATATCAAAATATTGTGGGGGGAAACGCAGTACATTGTACATAAAACCAAAGAATTTACTTGTTCGTTAAAGCAAAAATAAAACTAAATGGTTTTAATTAATTTATACTTGTGGGTCTTGGTTTAAAACTTAAATACATCTTACAGTATAAATTTGTTCTAAAGCGCAGGTAGTCCTAGATGTGAACAGCAATTGGTGCATTAGAAACGGGTTTTCAGTCAATCCTTTCAAAATTGAGGTTTTTCTCTTTACGAGAAATAGGAAGCTGACTGGTCTGACTCATCTAATGCTTAAAACCATCACCATCAATTTCTCCGGTGAAATTAAATATTTGGGTGTCATTCTGAACAATGAAACTTCTTTGGATTAAACGGCCTTCTGGCAGTGTTTAAATGAGCCTTCCGCAAGACTTGAGGCTTATCACCGAGAAGGGTGATAGGACGAATTATATACCATACATCGGTTGTCTGTTAGAAACAAGCTTTCACGAAAATCATCACTGTTCCTTCTACCGAACTCCAATGAACTGCCTGCTCCGGCTGCATGGGGGCTTTCGCATGGCTATCGATTGTTGCAAAAGTTTGCGCATTTCCAGATGACTTTGAAATATTGCATGTGGGTGTTTCGTTAACTTGCATGTTCAATGGCAACTTGAGTGCTGAATGCGCTGTTCGACCGCCATCCAAGAGAGTGGCTGCAATGCCAGAAAAAGCAACAGCTAACACAATTTTGTTTTGTGGTCGTATTCGTGCTAGAAGCATTGAAATCAAGAATGTTTTTCCAGTACTAAAAAATGCAATCCACCACCATCATTATTAACAATATTATTGATTGTATCATAGGCAATTCTTTGCTCGGCATTCAATTTTCCAGCGTTTTCTTGAACAAATGTATTCAATGCATTACGATCATATTGTCGTTCACGATGCAGATTCTGATTTAATAAGGCATGCATTGGACGATTTGACGCTGTCAATCCCAATTGTGCTAATGCCTTATTTGCCATCATTAAACACATATCTTCGATCAAAATCAATACTTCATTGTAAATTTCCGGTATAAAATCCATTTCTTGATTGAAAGTAGTACGACGCACACGATATAAAATATCTTCTGACATATCGTCTTGATACTTTGTCCATATTTCAATTGGATTGGTTGGAAAACATGTAGCTAATATAATCGCAAACAATGTCCGTATTTGATTTGGATTGGCTGAAATTGCTGCGTCGACAAGTGTATTATCCCAATGTATATCATTTTCCAGTAATTGCAATTGCTGACATGCTTCATGATATGTCGCACACACTCTTTGATCAACTGTTGTACCTAAATTGTCAAATGTTGTTGGTCCACGAACATTGATCAATAACAAACGCAAATAAAAACACTTAGCATTGTTCGTATGAACTGTTTAAATACGACCTAATGAATCTTTTGAAAATAAATTTGGATGGCCTTCAACTGCTGTACCTTGTTTACGTCTTTAAAATTCTCTTTCGACGCATTCCATGTAAAATATGATGGCACTTCAGCATATAGCAACGTTTGAGGAAATGTATCATTTTAATACAATTTGAAAAAAGGAGTCAATGTTGTATCTGGTTGTGCTGCTGCTCTTCGCGATGCATTTGCTTCCGTAAAATATACACGTTGGCCATTTTCGGGATGGACTGCCAAATAAACAATGTATTTCATCGTTCCGACGTATTTGCAAATGTATTTAATCGATTTGGCCGAATTGCAATATTCAACGTTTATATGGGCTTTGAAAACTTTTGACGTTGTCATCAGTTGAGCGACGACGGTACAGTGGATAGCCATCATTGCCTGTAACAGTGTCCGAAACCAATGCTTTTGGATACCGTTTCGTACACTTTCTATCAACCATACACGGTGAATTCGGATTATGTTCGCCACATGGTCCGTGAATCATATCTGGATCAGTTGCTTGACCAGGTAGTTTTGCTGATACAATACTACCGATTTCTTCTGGTTTGATTTTATTCACCAGCCAAATCAAAATATGAGCACTTGACAGGCCTCTCTTTTGCCATTCAACAGGATACATTCAACAACGTACTTCTCCAAATACTTGAACTTTGATGATAAAATCCAGCAAAGATTTCAATTTTTGCTTAAATATGCGTGCTGTTATATCGTGACGATCTTTCGTCGTTTCGTTCAACGTTTGGCCGTTGAACAAATGATCTTTGATTTCATCCCATTTTGGAAAACATGTGAATGTAATAAATGGATCAGGTCGTCCATATGATCGCACATATGTCATTGCATCTTGGCCATCATTGTTAATCGCATCGCGTAGATGAATATATTCTTCGGAACGCAATTTGGCTTGATTGTATCTGATGAAATTTAATCGTTCTGTTTCGATATTGCATACATATCAACCGCATATTGATGGAACAATCGTCGACAATGCAAAATATGAATATATTTATTTTCACGAATCATCAATCGATTCACATAGTAATTCATTGCGCTGACTTTTTTTGTGTTACCGCACCTATATAGAATGCAAAGAACATTCCAATAAACCAATTGACACTTTAAACAATGACCATTATATTAAAAAACTATTTTTCACTCACCAGTAGTTCGATTGATCATTTGCAACGAAAAATCATAACCATTTTCTCCTTGCCAAAAAATCAATGGATACTGCAAAGCATCTTAACACCGATGAGTTTCAGAAACACGTTGAAGATTGGAATTTCTGCGCTGCAATACAAAAATTACGATTGCCACATCATCAACCGTTGGTTCATTGAATCTTCTTGCATGCTCTCCAGCTGGTGCTTTATCTGCTCGAATGACAATTTGATAATCGTCAGATGGCATTCGATCAAGCGCTACTTCAAACAATTGCACCAATTCGTTTTCCTGATGCAATCAAGTTTGCAATTGTTGTACAATATTTCTTCGAACATTTGAAGAAATTGCGCAAAGTTGATCAATTTCAGTATTCGCATTGCCGACGAAATAGATTTGAAAGAATTGATAATTTGCATCAGCGAATGGCAACAAGGAGCCTACTCTATGTTAAATCTGACCTTGAATCTGTGGTATGAAAAAATCTAAATTAAACATTGTATTCATACCATGAAATTCATGTGCATCAATTGCTTCGTGCATACCATGTGTAGAAATTACCTTAAACGTTGGCATGAAATTATCGCGAGGGCCGAAAATAGGTCACAAACAGCTCCAAAAATTTTCATATGTACAATAAGATTCAAATTAAACTCCAAAAAACTTAGAAAAAAACGTTATCTTGAGTTTGACCAAAAACAGCTGAATTGACTAAAAAAGGGCCAAAAATGGGCCAACAATTTTTTTAAACATAAAATCCTAATTTGCCGACCCCATAAACATAGAAAATGATGTTTGGCCAAAGTCGGCCGAATTTGACAAAAATCTTCCAAAAATAGTCCAAAAAATTTTTAAACATTAAATTCGAATTTGCCAAACCCATACACATAGAAAATGATGTTTGGCCGAAATCGGCTGAATCGCACAAAAATTGGCAAAATTCAATTTTTTTTGGCCACATATACGATCGCCGTGGCGTCCTCTTTCTATAGCACGTTCGGAATCCAAAATCGGTTGGATACTTTGAGAGTCTATAGTGAACATACGTTTTTCGAAGTTTCTTTTATATATATAGATGTAAATCTTTTTGTGTAAGTTTTATTATATGAAATAAATAAATAAAATTAAATAATCGTGTTTTCACGGAAGGCTCCAAAACCAATTTGGGATTTGGTACTGCTGTTTTTCTGGACGAGGACAAAGTTAAATTTCCTAATTAGTAAAACTTGCGTCTGTCTTCCAGGCGGATGACACAGGATCACAGGAAATTAAATAACCGATGAACTTTATATACAAGGCTCAGGAGGCGTTTTTCTTGGACCGAACCTTTGTTGCGTCCTCGGTTAGGGCTTCCATTGACAGTTGAGTTTAATGTAAGCATAACTACAGATTGCATGACCCTTTATGTTGCCGGTAGGCCAAACGAATGCTTCCGTACGTCTCTATGGTACCAGCGCTTTTCCTGCTGTCGCCCAGTAGGAAAAATTTAGTGGCGTACTAAATTACTGGCTTAATGGCTTCGTGACAGGGCACTGCGCTTTTGCTAATCACCTAAGAGTACTGGACATAAGTGAAACAACTGACTATCCGGCCTGCGCTCGCATCAGGCTGTAAGTACTCGGAGCTGATGTGGCGGGTGCTGGTACTTTAGGCGCTTCATTACTAAAACGCTTACTCATCTTTCTACGAAAACTTGTGAAATTCCAGGAATAGGAATATAATAGGTGATTTTTTAAGCCTTTAGTTTTTAATTGTCAAAAAAAAAATACAGAAAAACTGCACAAGTGTATAAAATTTTCATTTGGGTGGATAAATCAATGCTTGCCATTTACTTTTTAATGGGATTATTTAATGTAAATGTTGACCACGACTACGTTTTAAGTGGTCCATAGTCCAATTTTGAACCACTTTTTCAGCATATTGGCTGATATCTTATAACACGTGTAATGTTATCTTCCAAAGCTGCAATTGACGCTGGTTTATCGGTATGGATAAGTTATTTGACATATTCCCATACAAAATAGTCTAAAGGCGTCAAATCGCACGATCGGCCAATTCACCGGTCAAAAACGAGAGATAAATTGCTCACTGAACTCATTTCTCAACTGGTCAATCGATTCGCGTGCTGTGTGATTCGCTGTGGAACTATATTTCGACCAGGTTCAGTTCGTGCATTTTGGACAAAATAAAGTTCGAAATCATTGAACGATAGCGCGCGCCATTGACGGCAATGTTGTTCTCACTGGACCATAAACCGTCCAAACAGTCCATTTTTCCAGGTGCATTGGCAGCTCTTATATTGCCTGAGGTTGCTCATCGTCCCAAATACGGCAGTTTGTTTATTAACATACCCATTCAACCAGAAATGAGTTTCGTCGATAAAGACAATCTTTCGATAAAAAAGGGGATCTTCCTGCAGCTGTCCACTAACGGAAAATTCGACGCTGTGGCAGGTCGTTCGAGTTTAGTTCTTTCAGGAGCTATATTTTGTAACGTTTTAGACTAAGATCCTTGCGTAAAATCTTCCACGTAGTCGAGTAACACAACACCCATTGCTGCGAACTGCGACGAATAGACATACAGCAGCAGGCGTGTTTTTTTAGTAATCTATATAGGCTTAACAAATATTTTCCATGTAAATTACACTAACAACTTAGCCTATATAGAATAATGAAATTTGGATACCTATCCAGCCTTATTTCCTTAACCGCGATAAAAACTGTGCTACTAAACCATTTTTCCCCGATTGTTATCGAAAAATGCTATCGAATATGTGAAAAGTGACACAACTGAGAGACGTCAGTCATAAGAAAAATCATTTTGCTATGTATATTTAAAAGCCAACAGAAAAATTTACAAATCACAAAGCAAAACCAAATAGGTAAACAGAAATATCATTTCGCAGTGCTGCCAAACTAATATGTTGAAATTTCTTATCCTGGATAGACGTTTCAATGGGATTCTAATAGACTATGTGGACTATATGGACTCTGTAATGGCTAGCGAAAATATTAATTTGCTTCTTCCAAAGCCACGGATAGTGCGGAATCTTTTGAGCCGCTTTCTTGCACGAATCTCCACGTCAGATGTAAGATTTTTTTGTGTTGGTAGTAATCGGTTCTCCCCGATATCCTAACTTTGGACTAATACGAGGGATGAGGGAGCAATTCATAGCCCAATTCATGGATTTTTGCCATGGCAACTGCACATGTGTGCACCCTTGCATTGTCTTGGTGGAAAAGAACTTTTTTCTTGGCCAAATGAGGTCGGTTTCTTTTCAAATCGTCATTGAATCGGTCCAATAAGTTGGCATAATATTCCCCATTGATTGTTCTTCCCTTTTGAAGGTAGTCAATGTGGATTATCCCGCGTGCATCCCAAAAAACAGTCGCCATAACTTTATTGGCTGACAAACCCACCTTGGCCTTCTTTGGCGCCGATTCATCCTTAGAAACCCACTGTTTGTTCTCTGGTGTGTTGTGATGGATCCATGTTTCGTCCACGGTTACAAAACGGCGCAAAAACTCCTCCATATTGCAATTAAACAACGCCAAACCTTCCTGTGAAGTTGTTACACAATTGCGTTTGTGGTCGACTGTGAGCAAACGCGGCACCCATCTTGCGGAAAGCTTTCTCATGCCCAAGTGATCATTCAAAATTGAAACCACTGAGCCATGCGAGATCCCTACGGCTTCCACAATCTCTCGCACTTTCAATCTTCGGTCAGCCAACCATATCGTGAATTTTTTCGATTGTTTCGGGTGTAGAGACCTCAACTGGGCGTCCAGGACGTTCGGCATCTTCAGTGCTTGTACGGCCACAACGAAATTCAGTAAACCACTTTTTTACCATTGAAATCGATGGTGCAGAGTCCCCATAGCATTTATCAAGCTTAGCCTTGGTCTCGGTAATGGTTTTTTTTCGCAAGAAATAATGCTTAATAAGCATACGAAATTCACTTTTTTCCATTTTCTCCTCAAATTAGTGAGTAGTCTGATAAAAATAGCTGTCAAACACAAACTAACTGACGCAGCAAGTTTAAATTTTGACAGGAGTCAACTGACAGATGCCTGTTGACAGGAGCAGTGTTGCTGTTTCAGTAAAGAGGTCAGAAATTCAAAAAATCACGGACTTATTGACCCGCCCTCGTACTATGTCAGCAAAATGAAGCCTACAGCATAACGTTCCCGCCACTATGTTTTATGTTGTTCACTTCAAGGTATACCGATGTCGATGAACGTAAGTTTTTTGACTAAAGCCACATTTATTGAACTTCGACTCGTAACTCCATAAAATATTTTATAAATTTTATAAATATTTTTATAAAATATTTTATAGTCTTACAAAGGTGCTCGAATATTTTTAACCTCTTTAAGGATGTCCTCAGGCAATGCACAGTCAAACTGTAGCGTACAAGTCCGAAAGTTATATTTGGCTCATATTCATAGTGTATTTACCATTTTATTTCTATAGAGCTCTTAAAAGAATCCTCACTTCTCTTTCTTTTTTTTCTTGTTAACAAAAAACAATTTCAAACGACTGATGCTGCTTCACATGGTTAATATCATTATATAGTGCACCATTTTTATGAAAAATATTTTATCATTCAGTTTTAGAAATTCGCTTATTATTTCCTTTCCCCGCACCAATGAATGTAAAGCATTTGTTGTTTAAAATAAAAACTAGGCCATTCTTTCGATGATTGAATTCAGTTTATTTCAATGGTTAAAGACATAAATAGTTTACAAAATATTTTATAATAATTATCTACTTTATAATTATTCAGGATTTACAGAACAAAAAAATAATAGAAAAATACCGAATATGTGAAAACAACAAATTATTAATGATTTTGGGCAAAATATAATGGAGTCCACTAGTCTAGTCAGCGTCTACTTTCCCTCTATCTTCGATTCTTTTTTAAAAGTGTTCGACTACTGACTCTTCTTGTTGTGGGTGTGCGGTTAACTGCACGGATCTAGGTGTGCTCGCATCCCACATGAATACCTCTTCCCATTGTTAAATAAGTCTAATTTAAATTACTTATTTAGATTTCATAAAAATTTCAGACTTAGATCAGAAATATTCGAGTGATTTCTAAACAGTCTAATTAAATACACAGTGAACTCGATGTTAAAGTTGGAGTACACCTAGGATGCGTACAAAATGCATTGCTTTTTAATGTCGTGCAAGATTTTCTATTGAAGTAACACAATAACGAGTCCGGAACAACTTCTCCTCTTTCCGCTGATGATAGCGGTATTATGAGCAACGATCTGACAGCCCTTTAGGCAAATCTCTGTAATTAGATAGTCCGCTTTTACACGTCGCAAGTTTCGAAAGATTCAAATGAGTGCAAAAGAGAGGGATAATGAAACAAAAAATACCCAAATAACCAAATTCCCACTGCATGTGGGTAGCAATTTCATTGCAAGTTTTTGACATTTCTTTTTCTCCTTCTTCTTTCTTTTTCGCATTTGCTTCATTACTTCTTTCGCTGTGTTACGAACACAACATTTCAGTATGGCGGATGAATTGAAATGGACCAAAGAATTAACAAGGGGCTCATTTTCAATTATGAAAGACTGAGCGCCAAAGATGAAATGAAAGAGAACTGTCAAATAGCATGCAAACCCAAAGAAGGGGAAAGTCTTCATGTAGAGTTGAGCGCATCACTGAATGACAGTTCAAAAGAAAATAACCAGATTAGTTTTTAGGTAGTATGTAGGCGGCTTTTAGTTTTAAGTTTTATAATAAAATTAAAATAATCCACGTACTAAGTTTTTAAACATTTTTTCTTAGTTTAAGCTATAGTTAAATCAATGTATAATAAGAATAAAACCCGTCATAAACGTCGAAGGACATAATTTTTAAGTATTATGTTTAACTTAGAGTGCCCGCATGGGGCCAGTAAGTTAGTATAAGATAATTTTAAGTTATTTAAGCTAATTTTTAAGCGTTTTTTGTCTAGCATGTAAGAGTAAATTAAGTAGTATAAATAAAAATGCATATAAACTGAACAGACAAAAGCGCAGAGTATAGTTGATTCGATCAAAGGGCCGGATGAACATTTTACTTTTAAAGCTAGTCCAGGATGGTTTGACAAATTTACAAATAGGTATGAATCAGCAGCATTGAAGCAGCAACTTTGTTTCCAAGTAAACATAAAGCATTAATTGAAGAAGGTCAATATAGTCCTAGGCAAGTTTTTAATGTGGACGAAACAGGTTTGTACTGGAAACGATTACCGACAAGAACTTTTGTTTCCAGAGATGTAAGCGCAGTAAGACAGCAAAAGATAGGTTGTCTCTTTTGTTGGGTGGAAATGCTTTCGATGACTTTAAACTTAATATAACGTTAATATACAATTCTCTTAATCCAGGGGCTTTAAAAAACATAGATAAAAATTGTCTTCCGGAACCTTGGAGATCAAATAAAAAAGCCTGGGTAACTTCGCGTCGAACTTTTCAACAGATAATTCATGCTCTAGATATGTCCCTCGAAAATGAAGAAAAACAGACATACATAAAGGAAATTTGGCAGAATTATAATATTCACCAGGCTATTAAAAACATAGCTGCCTCCTGGAAAGATGTAACAGCTTCTAACATGAATAAAGTTTGACGACAAATTTGGCCAGAATGTATCCAATCTCCACCTATTGCTGATATTGCGCAAATCCATGACGTTATTCAATCTGCACATAGTGCTAATGTTGACGTGAGCAAAGCGATAACGATGAAATCCTATCAGAAATAATTCGTCTGGCGAGGAAATTAGGATTTTTTGACCTTAGTGAAGACGACATAACAGATTTAATTCACGTTCAAGAAGAACCACTTTCCACTGTCGAACTAATAAGAATTTTAGAAGACTCAGAAGAGGAGAATACGAGCCCTGATGCTGGTACAGACAAATTTACGTCAAAACAGTTGGCAGAATTTCTGCTCGAACTACACTGACACAATTTTTCAAGCCGTCTTCTACTAATACTCCAGAGCCAGAACAAGAAGCTCATGCTGAACTACAGGTTCTAAGCGACGAAGATGAAAATATAATATAAATAATAAGTATCATTTTAAATTCTTAAATATATAATGTTGAATTCCTTAGTTTTATTTAGTTTTCTTTTTTATTTCGCTGTTATGGTTTTTGTTATTCTTCCATTGATCTATCATAAATATATGTACGTAGTGTGTACTGTATGTTTGTTTTGCTTCGACCTAAGTCGATTACGACACGTTTTCTCGGAACGAATTAGCGACATAAATCGAGGTATTCCTGTATACAACAACCATTCGCTTAGCTTCGACACATGAATCGGAATTTTGGACGATGTAAGAAAATATAAAAAAAAAAAAAAGATGACAGCGACAAAAATGAATGTTACGAAGGTCAGCGAGAAAACATAAGATCTGTTCCCGCGAGATTTTTGTAAAAATTTGTAAAACAGAATTTTTGTTTGCTTAAGTTTCATGAGTAGGAATAAATTATCTCTAAAACCCAATATCTCATGGGAAAAAGTTTTTGTAAAATGTGTTCGAAACATCAAAAGCAAGAATTAAAAGCAAAACAAAAAAGAAATGGTAAAACAGGAGGAAGAATATTAGGTTGGTTATTATTTTATTGATGTAAAATGCGTTTAATAAGTTCTATTGCATAAGCGAAAAATTCGCTTAAACCTGAAGCTCGTCTTTCTCCTCTTTATGCATCTTTTTAAACTTTTAGGTACAAATTTGACAGTTCTTTTAAAATTTACTGAATTTGACGTTGGTTATAATTTCTGCCCAAAGAAAAATCTGCTGTAGAAATTTCTAACAATTGGCAGGGTGGGGAAATAAATCTCTCTCTCAAATACTTTCTCTTTTACAATTTTTTTCTCGCAGGAACAGATTTTTAAACAAATTTGTACCAATTTGGAGTCCTGAAACAATCCTATAATCTAATAAAAAGTCTAAACATCAAAATACAGATAGTGGACAGACTTCAGGCTGAATTTAAACAGTTTTTTTTCATGTTCACTGAAGATCGTCGGATTCGGTCAAAAAGAGACTCAAATTCCAACCGGGATTATGAAAAAACTTCAGCAAACTCTTGGCATCATTAACAGAGTGAACTATTTCTGCTGGAAAATGACCCTATACTGCGGAAAAGATGATAGTCCGTTGGAAAAATATAAGGAGAATACGATGAATGGGGAAAATTTGTAAATCCCGAACATATTAGTGTTTGCACGTTACACGTGAAGAAGGTAGTCTGGTATTGCTATGCATAAGAAGTGATCCATGCCTATTGGTCAACACAAGCGGCTTTTCAGCGAATTTGGCATGCGCTGTGTCTTTCCTCATAATACTTAACGGCGTTTATCGTTTCTCCTGGCTGAAAAATTAAAACTATCCGTCAGACTGTGACCATAACCTTTTACCCAGGCATAGATTTCTAGCTGCTTTAGTTGTTGGTACTCTTTTAGTTCACGGGGTACCCTCCTGTCGAGTTTTTTCATCTTCCTATAAGAGAGGTTTATTGTTAATAGGATATTTTCATGTTCTTCTAAGAAGAGTCTCCTTAATTATTAGGAATAGGGTTTTACTACTCAATTGCCTTCTTAGCTCAAAGCAACAATGATTCTTCGTTTTATTTCTATTGAGGTGTGTTTGGTAGAATTAACAACAGAGCCAAGATTAAACAAAATGCCTTACTACCTCGAAGTTATAATCGTCAACTGTGACGTTCTGTCCAATTCGGCGATGTTGTGTGTCCTCATTGGTCTGGCCCTAATTTACCGCTAAACTCATTTTGTTAGCTACCGTTTCAATACTAGCGAACGCGCCGATGACAGCCCGTTGAGTTCTGCCCATTATGTCAATATCATCGGTGTACGTTAGTAGTTGCCCATACTTCTGAGAGATTATTCCTCCAGTTTTGTGAGTTCCGAACAATTCATTCAAGTATAATGTTAAAGAAGTCACATGACAGCGTGTCGCCTTGTCTAAAACCCTTTTTTACCTAAAATGTCTCGATTAAGTTGGTATCGGCCTTAAGGCAGCGTTCTCTATTGTCATTCTGCATAGACGGATGAATTTGGCATGGATGTCAAAAATAGACATGCTCTCGTATATGACCTTAAAATCGATGAAAAGATAGTGATTAACGATTTAGACTTCTTGAGTTTTTATTCGAGGATCTGGCCAAGTGCGAAATTTTGTTCGATTGCGGCCTTTTCTAGCTTAAAAAACACTGATGAAGAGGATAATCAGGTTGTTGACGAAGGGTTCCAGACGTTCGCACAATATGATAGATAAGATCTTGTATACAATGTTGAGGAGACTTATACCCCTATAGCAAGCGCTGTTGAGTTGGTCTTCTTCTTAGTGGATCGGACAAACGATGCTGAGATTCCATTCATCAGGCATACACTGTTCTGACCAGATCTGACAAATGAGTTGGTGTATGGTCTCCAATCATTTTCAGTGTCACCAAATTAATAGTAAATTATATTATACTTTGGTTACCAAATTCAGTAAAAAAAAAAATTTAAATGCATTTTTGTGCCATTGTATAATGCAAAACGTATGTGATTTATGATGAAAATGACACTTTTGCCTTACTTAGCCGGCAAATAAAAAGACCATTTGTATATTTGTATATTATTGTATGTGATTTTTTCAAAATATTTTATCTTATTTACATCTTACAAAGATTTAGTTTTGCAATTCAAAAAAAAAAACAAATAATAATAAATTAAAGGCAAAGCGAAACGTAAGCATTTTCACTTTTAAATTTCAGCATCATATTAAAATAAATTGCAGTCGGTTTAAAACTAATCTTCGTAAACATTTTTGGCATGTTCAAAAACTTATTAATACTAGTGATAGTTGTGCTGCACTCTTTCTGGAAAATCTAGCCCTATACAGTGAAGCCAACCGACCTATTTCTCTTTTTTTTCTGTAGTAACATTAATCTCTTCTTTTTTCAAAACAGTTTTCAAAATCGGTACGTGCAGTAAAAAAAATATAAAAAACAATACGCAAATAGCATACTAATACACAATAGTTAATAACGCAAGTGTTGAGATTACGAGCGGCTAGGTCCAGTCCAAGTGTATAATTTATGTTGTAAGGCCACGTTGGTGTCTCTTTACACGAGCATATGGACCCACAGCTGGATCTATAATAAAGTCATATAAAACACGCACCCATGAGGTGTGTTGAGGCATAGTATCGTAGAATTCTGGGGCAATTTTCTTAACTTCTGGCAAGCGGCTGCCGGGCACAGCTGGAAAATCATGATGTTCATTATGATAGCCGACATTAAATGTTATCCAATTGAGAGGACCATAATAGGAATAGGTTTCAAAACCTTTAGCAAACATGTAATGCTCTGAAATGAAATGACCTGCAACTGGATGAAGTCCCATTGCTAAGATGGAACCAATAAGGAGGTATGCTAAGGCCTTGCCACCAAAGAAATACAACACCAAACCATCAAATGTGAGTTGTATGACTACGTTGATCACTTCCATACGCGTCGGGGGCTTTGGATTTATGATTAACGGTCGGAAGATGTAAAAAAATGGTTGCAGGCATACCCACAGGAACTTTCCAAATGTTGTACAAAATAGTTTCGCCTCCAATAGAGTAGGTATGTCCGTGTCAATCACTTCATCGCCTTGATATCTGAAAAAAAAAATGGAATTGTCGTTTATTAAGATGTGTTTGAATGTAAAACTCTCACAAATGTTTGATAAGATAGTCTAGACAATTAGGTTACGTGTTTTCAATGAGTACGGTGATATCTGGAGTTTTTGTCGGTTATTACTAATTATTTTTATCAGTGGAATAATTGTCAGATGTGCAAAACAAAAGGCGTGCGAACGTTGACAATCTTTTGACACATTTCGACAATAAACCTGAAGTAAGAAACTGTGATTTTCAATTGCATTTGCAAACACAAAATGCTTATCTTTGATGGGTTATCGAAGCAAAGAGGCTTAGGTAACCATAGTGGTTTATTTTTTAACAGATGTAGACTTTTAACTTTGTCGCAAATGCGTATATTACGGCCTAGGCACTATGAGTTTTTCGACTAAGAGAGCAAAGCACCAACGACGAAAAAACACCATAAAATAAAATATATAAATAAATAAATTATCTGATATGCCAGATGACCATGTTGAAATCTGATTAGAATCCATTCCAACATGGCAACTGATCTGCTTTGCACGACATTTCACTCAGATTGTCACAATTAACAGTTTATTGTTTTTATATTAAAGTCACTTCCAGAGAAACAAGCAATTGTGGGCAAATTGCACAACCCAACTTATTGAAATTGTAAATTACTATTTATTTATTTATGCCGGGCCATACCCACTCATTCCCGATAAGAAAACCTTCTATGTGTCACGTTATTCAAAACACTACAATGCTATGAACTCGAGACCGAATACTCAATGCGATAATGTGAAATTGACTTACCTATGGTGCTCCAGGTGATATTTCCGGAATGATATGGACATTGGCAAACCGATAGGCAAATTACATATGAAACCAAGAATTCGATTAGCTAACGGACGGCTATGACCAAATGCAAGATTGTGAGAAATTTCATGCACAGCCAACATTAGTGAATGATTGAGGATTCCACCAAAGCAATAAGCGGTCAAAAATATAACCGGCCATGTACGATCTTTCATCAGGAACAACATTAGAATCTGTGTCAAAACCATTGAGCCGGCGACATACTTGAACTTGGGGTCATAGCCGAAAAGTTTTTTTATTTGCGGATACTTCTCTAGAATGATTTTTCGACGACTTGCGTGTGGTTCTTCCGTATATGCCCATTCAAAGTCCGTCCGGGATACGTGCTGACCCATTGCCCTGCCGTTTTATTATTATTTCGTACTCAATCACTGAATTTTGTTGGATTAAAAGTAAAGTATTAATTAATTTAGGTTCCTTTATCACTCCCTAGGAACACCACTCTCTGACGGTGTATTAGAACATCATGTGGTAATGACAAATAATAGGCGTTCGAATAGATGACGGAATGTCAATTGAAAAGGAGGAGCGAATGAATGGAATGTCACAGCGACTGAGTGCTTTAGAACGACTGTTTAGATAGTTTTCTCACACAAAAGAACCTTCAAAACCGTGCGATGAATAATTATTAGATAGCGGCGTAGATAATTAACTGATAACCAAGTTGGAAAACAAATATTTAATAGAAATTTTGAATAATGAACCTTCCGAAGGCGCGGGCACTTGATGAGCGACTCAAATAAACCATGTAAATGTTGCAGAAAAGCCGCTGTAGAAGGAGAAACGTCAGTTTAGAAAGGCACTTATTACAAATAAACCTTTAACTGTGCTTTGCTACAGTACAGTTATGAGCAATAATATCGGAAGTTTGTTTATGTTTTGAAATTAATCTTGAAATACTATATAAATATATTTTGACGCGACTATGATGCGTTAGAACTACATACATATGTACGTATATTATTGAAATTTAGTGTAAGTTAAGAAGGTTAAAGCATTTTGAAATAATGGGATAGTCAATGTGAGGCAAACGAGAAAATGTTTTTCAAGGAAGCTTCCAATTGATGCGTTGTTTGATTTACACGAAATAGATACAGCATTGGCGGTTGTTAAAATAATATTGATCGTTGGCTGCAAGTCAGATGAGTTCAAGTTCGACATGAAATTGATTATTATGTATCCCTCTGGCAGACTGGGAGACACTTGACGTAATTTGCATATGTATGTTCTTAAGACTTCTCTCATTCCTCTGAGCGATTATTCTACCTTCTAAATGACAATCCGACTGTCCTTGTTTTGTCAAACTCGTTTTTTCTGCAGGAAACAAAGTTTAGCAGACACATTGAGAATTAAGTCCCTCTGGTGCACATCCGGGTCTTTTTGATAAAATTGTCCATCACATTTTCGTACATCTAGGGCTCCATTAAGGGGTTACATACGTTTCTCCGATCAAAAACGGAGCGTTTTTCAAGATTTTTTTTCGCTACGATATTAAATTAATATAAAAAAAGTAAAATATACATTGTGTAAAGTATTCCTTGACGAATACAAAACTTTATTGACAATTGAAGAAAAACAATTATAAAGTATACATTTCGCCCATCTCCGGAAACCTCTCTTCAAAAACGTGCTAGGCGGTACCAGGAATATCTCTGGTAGGTTTCATTTGAAACAAAAAAAAAACTGTTAAAGTAGATGGATAAAACTCTATCATAGCCGTTTTCAAAAATTTTCATTTTTAACAAAATGGCAGCTTTTTGAACGTACGAGGCTATTTTTGACTAAAAAACGAGTCACATTTTTATTTATAACAAATCTAAAAATTAAGATATCAAAAAAATACTACGTAGAAGACTAGATAATGGTATTAAGAATATCCGTGCGAGATGGCATGCAAATCGGTCGAGTGGTTCAAGAGATATTTCTGGTTCCGACTCGGAAAACACTGTTTCGATAAAAACGCAAACGAAATCCAAAATCTGCAGTTTGTCTTGCCTGCGTGGCTGCGAAAGCAAAACTGAAAATGTGCTCGAGTAGTGCTTTCTGGAATATTCTGGATTCTAATATTCTTATACAAGGTTTAAATCTATTGCTAAGCAGGTATAAATATTTGCGAGGGCACTGACCCGTCATTAGAGAATATAGGAAGGCAGAGCAGGCACGCAGCTGCTCATGTCCCTAATGAGCGCTCCGCCCGGTCCGACGTCTAACGGTCATAACTTTCTTAATTATTGGAATTTTTGAAAAATTCTTGCGGCATTTGAATTGCAAAAGAATATAGAATTTTTTCATGCAGAAAAAAAATCGATTTTTTTGAGCGGAGAAATGTATGTATCCCCTTAAATATTAGCAAAACGGATGTTGGCTTTGAGTGCTTCAATGGACTGGACAGCGCTGGTGTTAAATCGCATGATTCCAGCGAGCAATTTTGATGACCATTTCGAGAAATGACTCTGCCAAGAGTAATGGTTTCACCACGTAAGTCGCACGTAGTGCCGCCTTTTTGGAAATAAATATCGCTCACATCCATACCTTCAAGTGCCATCCCTAAAAATTTATTGATCATAATTCGGGCCACACCTAAATTATTTTTAAATAAACAAGGTCCAATATGCTTCTTGACAATATTTGTTTTTTCTAAGTCCCAAATGTGCCTCATTCCTCAAATGATATTTGGTTAAATTTCTGATCAATTTCATGCATTTCCAATACGGGGCTGCTGATAATCAACTGCCTTCAGTTCTTACGTCAATTAAGCCTAATTGGGTTTATGATCATATCATTATGTAAAATTGTTAGTGTTACTTATGATATGCCCATTTTCTGAGATCGAAAAATCTGAGTTTTCGGCCACACTTCGACCTACAGAAGCAATATTCTCAGTTGTTCTTGCGCAACGTTTACATTTTCGAAATGTTTTATCGAAATTTTCACAATTTTGTAATTTCGATGTTATTTAAGCCGCCTGTAAACGCTAAAACATGGTACTAGTAAACATGGTACCACTAAAACCCGCAGACGTTGAGACCAATTCACTCCAACATAATTGAACACATCTCTCCATTTGTCAAAAGCTGTCAAGTAGACTGTGAAAACACTAGAAAAACTCTTTCCAAACACCAGTATTTTGGAATGGTCTCAATTTTTTCTGGATTATTTTGTGTGTTCACATGACGAAATTCACTGATAAAATGGCTGGCTCGAGTAAATGTTGACAGATGAGAACGCAGACTCTCAAATATGGTATCAGCAGCACAAAACTCCGCCCACAAACATCGACAAAAATCAAACCAGTTTTGATTTTAGTGAGAACAAATTCTGATGTTGGTGAGACCAAAAAATTGGTACGCGTACCAACCCGCAGACGATCAACATCAGCTAAAACTTGGTTTGTTTTACATGTTTACTGGTACCATGTTTCAGCGTTTACAGGGCGCTTAACATGTATAGTTCTGTTTTTCTTAATAGCGTTGTTAAAAAATAAGAACATTTTTTGATACATTTAACGCATAAAAACTGAAACTGAACTGATGTAGGTGGCAAAATAAAACCTTATTTTTTGGAAAACTCTGTGGTAAAGATACTTCAAATGTGAAAATGAATAAACGTCCTTTACGCAAATTGAGACCTACCAAAAAAAGAATGAATCCAAGAAATCCAAAAAAATGAAGATCTATTTCTTTCTGGTAATGCTTGGTTATCCGCTGGAAAAGGATATCAGGTATTGAATGATATATTGATTCTGGTCCGTTGACGATTCTTTCGTTTGTTTTTTTTTTTTTTTTTTTACCGAAAACAGGCATTGCATAGTCGCATCCTGTTACAAGATAATATGGAAAACATTTTGCCTCATCCACCCTACTCACCAGACATGTACCATACCGACTACAATCTTTTCCGAAATCTAGGCAATCACCTTTAAAATAAACAGTTCTTTAACCCAGATGCTTTAAAGCAGGACTTCGAAAACGTTTACGATAGATGTAGATGAAAATTATATTATGGAATAAACCTTGTGAATTTTTAAAATACATAGTGTTGTTTACTTTTCCACAATAAAATCGGTAATTTCATATGCAATGACCTAAAAGGGTCAAGGGTGCAATTTCATCTGTGATTATTAGATCGTCCGGTAGTAAATCTGTTAAAGAGAAGTTACTTCGAGACGTAGAGCACTAGGTACAAGGTGAAGAACGGCGCCTAATACAGACAACACGAAACGCCTCTGTATAAACCACTAATTTCCCGAGTATCGTTTCTTGTTTGCACCCCACTAGTACGCCATATGGTATATAGGTTTGTTTTTTTTTCATTTATAATTGGTGCATGCCCAATTAATTTGGTATGCCCTTTAAGCGCGTACACACAACGCGGTCGAAGGAAAATTAAGAAGGAAGAACTGAGAGATACCCATATACGAGCATGTTGGTTTTGAATGTTCATAATGGCTAGAAAATAAAGAGTTGGGCAAAGCATTCCATTAGCGTTTCAGAGTGTGCGCGTAACTGGATTTGAGAGTAGACTGAAGGGCGTTCATAGCGTTGAAGGGATGAATTCGGACTGGCGATTTCGATCAGCACCGGCGGCGAAAATAGCTATGGAACAAGGTAGGTACGGCAAGAGACGCGGTTTATGTATTTAATCGTGTCAATTGACTGTTTTATATTATTGGGCTGTTCGGAAACTAATTCCGTTTTTGTTTTTGTTATGAAAATGAAAGACGATTTTCTATAGTGAATAAATATATTATTGCCATCTTTCTGGTCGTAGCATGATTCCACGCTCATAAAATTTTTGTTCTTTGCTGGCAACAAACTGATCCGGGTGATTTTTGACCTCCTTATTTGAAGTAAAGATTTTACCGTCTAAAAACTTTTGTAGAGACCGGAAAAAAATAATAATCAGAAGGTGCTAAATCTGGAGAACATGGTTGTGTGGCAGTATATCCCATCCAAACTGTAAAAGCTTTTGGCAAGTTATCAAACTTGTAAGAGGTCTCGCATTATCTTTCTATTGCTCAATTCTGGCCTTTTCTGTTTATGTGAATCATGCAATTTGTGCAGCTGATGACAGTACACTTCAGGATTGATCGTTGTGTTGTTCGCTAGAAGCTCAAAAGAACAAAACGATTCCTTTGAAATCCCACCAATCAGATAGCATCTCCTGTTTTTGATGAATATCAGCCTTCGAAATGCTTTGAGAAGGTTCATCTTTTTTACTCCATGATCTTTTGCAGTTAATATTGTTGTAGACAACCCATTTCTCGTCCCCAGTGATGATGCGCTACAAAAATGGATCATTTCGACATCAACGCGACGGCACAAATTTCTTCCCGTAAGAACATGAGGAGACCATGTGTCAAACTTCGAGATTAACCTAGGCGTTTCAAATGATCGTCAACGGTTGAATTCGATAAACTTAATCTCTCAGCGATCTCACGAGTTGTTATTCGCCGGTTTGCATCAATTAATGCAAACAATTAATTAATCAACTATTAATTCAATAAAAACGAAATTACTTCCCAAACAACTCAATAGCATCACCTATGAATTATATCTCACGGTTTTGAACAGATGAAGAGGCCTTAGGACCCCCTGACCAGGTGTGGGGCGGATAAGCTCTTATTATAAATGAAGGCCAGATGAAAGGAGGAAAAGTATTTCTTACACCGCTTGAGCAAACCTAAAAACTTTGCAGCATTATTGGCGACATTAAATATGTGGTCATTCCAACGTGAATTAGATTGTCATTGACATACGAGTACATACTGAGAATAGAACATTTTTCGGTTTCTGGATGCTTAAATTTCGCTTTAACGACATCAGACAACATTGTATTTTGGAAATTCCACTCTGTTGGTGCCTTCCCAACTATTGTAGTTAAGATGTTAATATCGGAATTTAATGAGCTTAACATACGCTCTACATCCGAAAAGAAGGGACGTTAGTCTGTGAACTAATATTAAAAGCAGAGAATAGTCGTCAGCAAAGGAATATATTGGATTATAAGTAACAGACAAGAGATCATTGGTGAAAATTAAAAGAAAAAAAAGTGTAAGAGACAGAAAGGGCTCATTAGTTTTTGCGTCTCGAGATATTTCATAAGCTGACGAGGGCGCAAGTGTCTCTAGGAGTGAGACAAATGCCTATTCGGAAAGTCTGAAACAGTATAATTGATGGAAATTTTGTAGTGATTCCAGCGTGGAAGAAAACTTTCTCAGAAGAAAGCGAGTATATATACATTCCATTTGGCCATGCGGATTGATATTGACAATTTTGATTACTCTTGCTACTACACGAGTGCAAAGTAGATTCGTCCAATATAATGTTCGACACAATTCAGTATAGGTGGACATGACACAATCTGGAAACATCGACCTGGCTACGAAGCGTGTAGTAAGCAGATTGCCCTTGTCCCACCAGCTGACAACTAAAAACTCATTATAAATGAACGGGGGGATGGAGAATGAACTTTTACACTGCAATGTATTTGGCTTCAGTTTATGTATATTGGAATTTCACACGCTTAAGATGGACATTGCATTCTCGCATGGCACGTTTGAAGTTCTTAGTTTTCCTGTCGCGTTGGACTTGTGCATAGTTCTCCCACCCTCCACTCGTAGCATACCTTTTTTCCGTTCGGTATTCTTCATTCGATGAGGGGCAAAGGATCTCACTCGAAGAACAGTATTTGATATTCAGGTCTATCATCGTAACCGATCGGAAGATTTATTTGCTTCATGGTATCCGACTCTTAAACGAAATATAGACGCGTACCGACGCATGCATTTGACATTTAAATTTATGAAAATAAAACATTTCCAAAATAGTTTAAGGATCAGAAAGATATGAACAGAGAACATTAAGCAAACAAAAAATAAGATTTTTGAAAAATGTATCAAATATTTTCGAACTTTCAGATGCAGCGTAAGCCAAATTATCTCATTTTGTGAAAGTACTCGTATATGATTCTTCCGTAATTTTGACTTACAGCTTCAAAAATAAAATTTCGTTTTGTTTTAAGAGAAATTCAAGCGAAAATACAATCAGCTTTTTGAGCACCCATGCTTGCGGAACTTTTGTCACATTTGTTTTGACGTCGGAGACAATCATGTCATGCATCGCGTGAATTTGAGGCGCGTTGCTGTTACTTTGACACTTTGCAGTCATACATCGCACAAGAAAATTTGTTTTCGGAGGTTTGTCCGATTAGATCGTCGGTACAGATACCATGATACAAAATGCGTAAAAATCGGAGGAAATTCCGTTCCGATCGATTACGTTGATAGACGCCATTATATAAGCAGCAGTATCCTCGTGGTTAAAATGAAACATTCCTAAAGATGAGAGAAATATGGATATACCACTGAGGCTTTTAAATGCCATCCTTTTAATTCTTACCATCACACCAAGGTTCCAAATTATTTCCTTGAGTTTGAGATACTTCGGACTATGTGGACTAAGCCTCATTTTAGTAAAGTATAAAATTATAGCTAAGTCAAATAATCCTTCTAATGTCGAATAGCGTAATTTAATATTAAACAATAAAAATAAATAAACCAAATTGCATACTTCTGGAACATCCCACCAAAATTCGTACTCCTTTTATAAACTTCAATATTGAACATGGCTACTGCACCATTCCCTTCCCCTAATTTTACTTGCAAGCATTATGTGCAAACCTTCTAAATGTTCGACCCCTCGAACGCATGTCGATTATAAAATAAAAAAGCAGCCTAATTGTACTACTCTCATCCCCTAATAAAAAAAAAAAAAAAAAAAAAAAACCAACTATGATATATTCCGTAACATCTACTCCAGCATTGTAAACAAATTTACGAAAAAAAATTATGTAGATAAAAAGGACAATCTCAAATCTCCATTAACAATGTGCACCGACATATTAAGAAAGAATATTTATTAGTTTTCTTTGATTACACAGTATAAATTGCTAATACTCACATACCTATTGAAATGTTTACTTTTAATATTCTTTTTCTTCTTTGTTTTGTAATGTTTCCTTCTTTTTCTTTTCTTTCAAAAGTTTACTTTTATTTAAGCTGTTCTTTAAGTTAAAAGAAAAAACAAATAATCTCAATCATATCTCCTTACAAAAACTATAGAGAAAGATAAAGTAAAGACAAATAAAAAAAATTGAAGTCATCTTCTGAAAAAACAAAATTGTATTCTCTCCTTTCCATATTTTGTTTTCTTCTTTTTTTTTGTAATATGTATAAATTATTTCTAGACAATGGATGAATGAATATGTTAGCTTTTTATTATCTTCCGACATATATCTATAAAAAGCTAAAACAATTGTTGGTTTTGTTGTTTTTTCTCTTTTTTTTAAATGTACTCTTTTTTATTTATTTATTTAGTTGTAGCTTGTTGTTGTTATAACTGCTGGTGAGCGCACTTTGTTTTGTTTTTATTTTTGTTATTTATTTATTTTTAGAAGATATTGCGGCTGCTCAAAATTTAAATTAGATCTGCGATATTAGCTGGCATTTCCTCGATAGTTGTGTGGTAAAACTGTTCAATATCCTTCAAGATTCGCCTATCATCATCTGTAATGAAGTTTATAGCTACACCCTTACGACCGAAACGACCACCACGTCCAATTCTTTGGGGGGAGAAAAAATAAAGTAATATTGAAATTGAGTATTAAATTGTAAATGCAAAGAAAGAGTAAAAAAAAATGAATTCGAACCTATGGATATAGTTTTCACGATTCGAAGGCAAGTCATAATTGATGACTAGTGATACTTGCTGAACATCAATACCACGGGCCAATAGATCAGTTGTAATCAATACACGGGAAGAACCCGAACGGAATTGTTTCATAATGACCTCACGATCCCTCTGTTCCATATCACCATGCATAGCCGAAACGGTAAAGTTATGATCGGTCATTTCTGAAGTAAGTTGATCGACCTGGAAATTTTCAATTTTAATGTAAATTCAGATAAATTAATTTCTATTTTTAACATCTGGGGCTTGTTTGAGTGTAAAATCTGTTAGCACTTACCTTGCGTCGAGTATTGCAAAAGATTACCGACTGCGTAATGGAAAGTGTATCGTATAAATCACATAGCGTACCCAGTTTCCAGTTCTCCTGCTTAACGTTAACATAGAACTGTTTGATACCTTCAAGGGTTAATTCCTCCTTCTTGACTAAAATGCTAACTGGATCACGCATGAAACAACGGCTCACATCTAATACATCGGGTGGCATTGTGGCGGATAACAGAATAACTTGTACATCATTTGGAAGCATTCTGAATACATCCTGAATTTGATCCTTAAAACCACGTGATAACATTTCATCAGCCTCATCCAACACAAAAAGCTTGATACTATTTGTTCTCAAAACTTTACGATTAATCATATCGTATACACGGCCAGGGGTGCCGACTACAACATGACAACCACTCTCCAAGCTGCGAACATCCTCACGAACATTTGTTCCTCCGATGCATGCATGACTGAAGACTTTCATGAATTCTCCAAGTGCATTGACTACGCGTTGGATCTGGCTAGCCAACTCACGAGTGGGTGCCAAAATGAGCGCCTGACAATCGCGAATGGACGTATCGATTTGTTGAAGGATAGCAATTGAAAATGTTGCAGTTTTTCCCGTTCCTGTAAATTTGATAATTGCAAATGTATGATTTAAAATATTGCCTTGTCTGCAAGTAAGTTTTGATATAATTAATGATTCATATATGGGTGGTAGTTTTACGATTGCACGTTGCTCAATTTAAAGGGATCTCTGTGGTCTTAAAATTCAGATTTCCATTCTTTTTTTTTTAGTAAAATGCTAAAGTATACAAACTAAGAGATGTTTATTTGAGAGTCGCCGCGATTCCGATAGTGAAAACTGTCAAACTATATAACGCATAAGTGTTATTTAAACCGCAATAGCGTTACCAAGTCGTGCAATATTATTTCTTATCGAGCACTTCTCAAATATCTGAACGTGCTGTCGTTGTGTTGTAGATAGATTTCGAACTAATTTAGCCCTACGTGACATTAAACGGTGAGTTCCGGAAAAATAAACATCGGCGCAGTTGAATCCAGTGTTATTTAAGATCCGAATTTGTCAATTTTCAACCGTGCACTTAAGCTTAGGCTGTTGTTCTTGGACTAATATATTTTAAGATTCATTCGGACCGAGAATTTAAGGCGTTGAATTGTGGAATGTAATTGAAAGATGGTATGTAATCTTATTGCAAATTTGGGGTTAGCGATGGCACTCGCTTTTGCCACAACTGATAAGTCACTAAGCAAAATTGTCGTATTTAAAGTTAGAACAATAAGCACGGTGTGATTTGTACGCTGATGGCATCATCGGGCCTTGTTTCTTCGGAAATGAGCCCGTAGCTCGCGTCACTGTGTGGAAACTAATGCAGAACGATATGTGATTCTAACAGGATGACGCCAAGATCATCACTCTGTTAAATTAAAAGTTTTATGAAAATGTGATTGGGGACCTGTAAATTCACCACCAAGGTTCGATTATTTGCAAATACGTTATGGTCATTCGAAGAGTTCTTTGGAAGAAAATACACTGTTATTCAAGGAACAATCTGCATTTAGAGGCAAGCATTCATGTAAGGCAGCTTAAAAATTGGCTAATATTTGAGTGGAAGACAGGAGTCAGCTATGGAAATTTAGACGTCGCAAAGTTTCTAGTCTTTAAAAATGCGTTTGAAAAATGTTTTTTTTTTTTATTGAGTTATGAAAGCGTAACTTTAAAATTCAATACCAATCTTTTCACTTAATACTTGACTTAATAATTTGACAGGTAAGGAGCTGTCAAAAAGAAATAAAAGCCTGACTGCAACATAATTTTAAGATGCAACATAACAGGTGGTTCAGGGTTCCGAGACTAACACATGGATGTGACTCTAATAACATTTTAGTTAGTATCACCCTGCAAACGATGCGTGTCAAAATTTGATGACATCTCGATCATTATTCATCGAAAGATTCAAGTTTTAGTGACGCACTTTTTGACATTACCAAAATCGTGGAAAAAAAGTGTTTTGTACGTCGATAAAAAATTTTTATTTTATGAGAAAAAATACCGTCAAAACTCAAGAATGGCGAAGTGTTATAAGAAATTTGCTCCGTGAAACGCCAATATTTGTATCTGGTTTGCTAAATTCAAACGCGGTCGTAGACACAAATGATCCTGGACATTCTGGGCGCTGAAATGAGGCGTTACACGTTTACGCAACCGTAAAGCAGAAGTGCGTAAGGTAGCTGGCATCGTAAAGATATCAATAGATTGTGTACATTATATTTTGCACGAGTATTTGGATATGCGAAGTGGGTGCTGCGTTTGGACCAAAAACAACAACGTGTTAATGATTCATATGGATGTTTGGAGCTGTTTAGCGAAATAAAAAGATTTTTTCCATGCGGTATGTGACAGTGGATGAAACTTGCTCGCAAACCTCAAAAAAATGCTCACCGGAAAGACATATTGGCTCCAATGAAGAGGTCCTATTTTGAAGGGCAGGTCAAGTCAAATCGTTCTATAAGAAAAGCATAGCAATCACTCTAGAAAAAAATGTGTATGCTAGTCCCGGGACTTCCAAACCATGTGTTATTGTTATATACGCCAATTAAAATAATGTTAGATGCTTGTCAGTGGAAAACAATAGAACATTGATGTTGTATAGTATTTGCAATTAAAAATAAATTGTTACTAGAGGACTTAGAATCTAATATTGTACACGTACGAGATATTCTTATCCTATATTAAGGGTTGGCTGCGATATCCCCTTTTCCATAATCCCCTGTTCCAAAATTTTTTGGCGCCAGAAATGAAAACACAAAAATATAAAAACGGGAGAACAATAAGTTTTACATACTATCATCATAACAATCCTGCAAAACAGCGACAGGATATCCATAAATAAAAATAACACCACATCTATTCATATTTTTATTGCATCCAACATTGTTATTTTTGTATTCTAGTTTTCTTCTAGACTTCCTGAAGGCAATTGCGCACAACATTGCGCTTAGTCGTAAATGATACAATTATCCATATATCTCTATAATATCTATCTATCTATCTATATATGGACTGTGTAAGAACGCATAATTGCAACATTGTTTTTTTCTAATTACTTTGTTTTTTAAGCTCTCGCAATATAACGCCAGATTTTTTTTTTATGGAAGAAACGCCAGAAAATTCTCTATACAAGTCTGGCCTTTTTTCCTAGGAAGAAAAGCCAAAATTTTCTGGCTATCTATTCCCAAATTTCAGGTCAATTTTCCAAAAAACGCCAGAGAGAACATGTTTGGAAAAAATACCAGAAACAATATTTCTGACATATTTTACTTTCCTGATAATGGAAAAACACCCTGAGCACTTGCTCAGGTGTGGCCGAGGCCGTCCAGCGTATGAGTCGAAGAGACGCCCATAGTGTGAAATCCTTGTAACTGTAACCCTCAACTCCCCGGCAGGCGCCTAAATCGAGTCTGGCGTATTTCAATTTTGGGGAGAGTGACTCGCTTCGCTCGGTAACAGGATTTCGCCTTTTTCTCCGCACGGTTTAACCCTTCACGCGACTTCGTCGCTCCGTTAAGGGTATGTCAACAACTGTCAGGCTCACTTCGCTCAATTTGCACTTTCTGGTGCTTTTTCCATATCTGTTTAGACTAATTTCCGTACAAGAATCTGGCGTAATATCTTCCGGAGTAATTTCTGGGAGCCGTTTTTTTATATAATATATTATAATACACACATATGTACATACACATACGAGGGGCGTTCAACATATTCTCAGTATCGGGGTGAAGCTGTGGTTGTATATATAAATTGACTTATTCATCAAATAATATTATTATTTTACTGAATTCATGTAAAATTTCATATAAATGTGATTATTAATTCGCGTTTTATCTCTAGTTAAACAGAATCATAATGGCAACTGAGACGATGATGGTGAAAATTGAGCATCGCGCTGTAATTAAATTTCTCACTAAGCAAGGAAAAAGTAAAAAAACTATTCATGAAGAGATGGTGGCTGTTTACCAGGGTTCCGCATCTTCATTATCAACTGTGCAAAAGTGGTCAAGTGAGTTCAAGAGAGGCAGAGAGAGCATTGAAGACGACCCCCGCTCCGGCTACTGCTTGTACGGGAGAAAGCATCAAAGAAGTCGAAAAATTTGTTCTTGAGGATGCCCGAATAAAAGTGGAAATGATGGCAGAGATCACCAAGCTTTCAATTGGTACCATTCACACCATTCTTCATGACCATCTTAACCTTTCACAGGTCAGTGCAAGGTGGGTGCCACGAATGCTCACAGCGCCTCAGAAAAAAGTGAGAATCGCATGCTGTAGAGAGCTTTTGGAGATGTGTGGTGAGAACGCGGAGAACGCGTGAGAACGTGTTATGGATCGAATTGTTACTGGGGACGAAACATGCGTCCACCACTATGACCCTGAAAGCAAACAAGAGTCCATGCAGTGGCATAAAAAAGGAACAGACCCCCCGAAGAAGTTCAAAGTCACTCCGTCTGCCGGGAAGCTCATGACCACAGTTTTTTGGGACTCAAAGGGAATCTTGCTCATTGAGTACAAAAAAAAGGTGAAACCATCAACGCCACATTGTACGCTTCCACTTTGGATAATTTGCGGGAGGAAATTAAAAAGAAAAGACGGGGTAAACTCGCAGCGGGTGTGTTGCTTCTTCATGACAACGCTCCTGTTCACACGGCGCGAGTTTCCAAGGCTGCTGCGCGAGATTGTGGTTTCGAAGAAATCCAACACCCACCCTATAGTCCAGACCTTGTCCCTAGTGATTATTTCCTGTTTCCGGATTTGAAAAAATGTCTTCGTGGAAAAAGATTTTCGGATGATGAAGAACTCAAGTCGGCAATAAATGGGTATTTTGCAGAGAAAGAGAAAATTTTTTTTTGAGGGTTTAAAAAACTTATCTCAAGATGTAACAAATGCATTGATGTTAGGGGAGATTATATTTAAAAATAGAAACAATTTAAATTGAATTCGCATTTTCCTTCATATCGATACCGAGAATATATTGAACGCCCCTCGTAAACCAGAATTAATAAATACGTATAAAGCAACAAAACAAGAAATTTTTTTTATAACATCAAATCCCATTTTTTTTAAAAAGCGGGGGATTTTAATTTTGAAAACAGGGGATTTCGGATCGAGGGATTTATGGCGGATTTACGAGAGATTATGGGCAAATGCGTGAATTCAAAAGCATGGGGGATTTTGGAACAGGAGATTTCGGGGTGCTTCCCCTATATTAATCATAGATTAATTATATTGGATTAATGATTAATCATAGAATGATGGCGTACCAGTTTTTCCAATTTTTAATGACAGACGTCATTATATCAACAGTCGTAAAGCGAAACAGTTTATACGCAACCCAAAAAGATCCTCCGCATCCTTTAAAAACAACACCCAATGAAATAAAAAAAAAATGGTGGAAATTCTTTTTTATTTCCCTTTTAAAAATTTCAAGCAAAATTCGGAAGTCCTCGTATAACGGAAGTCACCTCCCGTAATAGTCTTGACGAAATATGACAGTTTTTGCACCCTAACAAGGACATGAAAATCCCATGCAACTGATTCCACTTCGAGAATGCACCAATTGCAAAATAACGTGCTACGAACGATCCATACAAATAATCGAAGCTATTACCGCTTTCACAAATACGGCCGTTGTGTTTCATGCTTTCAATCAGCATTTCAAAAAGATTCCAAAAAGAGGTAGTCATCCGACATTAAACTGTTCAAAAATAAAAAACACACACACTACCCAGGTGTTTGTGCACTACATACATAAAGCAGTATATGCCAGCGTTATTTCGCTTATGTACTACAGATATATAAAGACGAAACAAATCGAAAATATTCGGTGGACCACTCAGTTGATACATACATATATCATATGTTCGACATGATATAAAAAGCATTTTAACTTGTGCCCGCAAGCGCACCTATAGCAAAGAACCTTCGCAAAATCAATGGAGTATTGATGAAATCGGCGAAAAAAAATTCACCAAAGCATAACTGAAAACCGCATTGCCTTGAAACTGTGTCGTTTCAACTGCGCTCCACTCCCACGACATGAGATCCCTTTGGATAATTCAGATCATTTTCCTAAGTAATTGTAAAGGGGAAAGTACAGGTGCAATAATTCAAATCATATCTGACACACCAGTGTATTGTCTTTGACACCTCAAAAAATTTGTTATATTACAAACACATAAATTTTATTTATATGACGAATGTGTGCTGATCCCCGTAGCCATATAATGTCCAAAAATCAATTCTAGTAGACGCATAATAAGCGAAAGGATCCGTTTGTGTACGTACGCACGCACATACATGTGTGAATACAAGCGATTTCTATGCTGCACCCATAATGGCGGATTGTAAAAGTACTTCTAACACGTTGGCAAAAGTGTAAAGATTCAAACGGACGCTATTTTGATTAAATATAAATCTTTTGACCAAAAATTCGCAAAGTTAAAACTAACTTTTACCTAATATTTACTTATATTATATTCCAATATTGTAGTTTGTTATTTTAAACTTATAATCTCTTAGTTTCCCAAGGTAGTATAAGTCCCAGCAATGCGCTGAGATGAAATTGAGTTACTCTACTACTACTACTACTACTATATGACAGAAATCATTAAAATGTTAAATGCCAAAGAATTAAAGTCAATGTTGGTATTTTTATTTAAATTTCTTTTCCAAACGCTTCACATAGGGCGATCTCCGCTCAAGCGATAAGCACATTCTAAAAATTTTCTTTTTGTTTATAAATCCATTTTGGCTTGACGAACAATGGGGAACATTAACTCTCACGCCAAATCGAATATATTGTATATTGTGAGCAAAAGTTCACAATCTTCCTATGTTGTTTCCGACAAAATCCAAGTAACACATCACACTACGTTATCACTTATAGAATAAATAAATGTCGACGGGTTAGTAATCGGTGAGATAAGAAAGTCGAAACCATTTATTCTCAAGTGCATACACGGAAAAAAGTTGAAAAAATCTTTTCGACTCGTGCTAGCAGCTGATTTCCACAACTTTGGGAAAAATAGAAATTTTCTTTCTTCCATAGAAAGCAAAAGGCGTAAATTCACGGAAAAGATTAAAGTTCGAAGGCGCGTGTCATGTTGAAACACAGTGAATCATTTACTACAGAAACAAAAGTATCAACACAAAGCAAAAAATGTTTGTGTATGCAACGCGAAAACAGCACTGCTAGGTGTGATCTGCGATGTGGACAATTATTTGCATTATTTAATGGATTTTCATTGGATTTCAGATTTCAAAATTAGCAAAGCAAATGTGTGGTTTTCTGTCGATCTTCTCGATAGCTGGGAAAACAAAAATCTTCCACAAACAAACTAGTTTAATGGATTGATTGAGTGTTGGTTCGCTTTATTTACTCTTCTTACAGTGACCTTAGATCAAAATTAGGGCGCATGTTTTTTTTTTTTTTTGTACAAGCGTCATCACCTGTCGGACGCCAACTATGAAAGCGGGAAATTTTAGACAAACTTAATTACAATGCATAACAGTCTTTCAACTCCGTTAAAAATTATATTAAAATTAAGACAATGATAGTATTAAAAAGAAAATAAAGGAAAATTGCATTTTTTAAGGGGACTTACCAGACTGGGCCTGTGCGATGACATCACGACCTTTGACGCAGGGAATAATAGCTCGCTGCTGTATAGCGGATGGTTTTTCGAAACCATAACCGTAAATTCCGCGTAGCAACTCCTCCTTAAGATTCATATCATCAAAATTGTCATAGACTTCATCCCAGGTAGATTCGATCACTCCCTCTGGGTCCATACCAGCAGGTCCATCATGAGATAATTCGGTACGATCATCCCTGCAAGACAAATGCAATTCCAAGAAATCTAAATTATTAACCAAATACAATATGTTCTCTATATTTTTTCTTTTCTAATTTTATGTCGTTCTGGAAACTTCAACATTATCAAAATCTATCGCCATTTTTATATGCCAATTTCATTTCATACATTTCATACACGTATGAAGTGAGACATGGCAGAATATACGAGTACATAACCAAACCAAGGCGAGTGTACATAGATAGTACGAAAGCAAATTAATTATGCAGACATCTTTGTGATTTGGAATTTCACTTTTTCTTGTCTTATAAAAATTTATTTTTTTTTATTTTAAATTTCCTTCCACGTCAAGATCAATTACAAGTACAAATATACATATATATGTACGTAGAACTTGTGTGGAGGAGAGAAAAAAATCTTAAACACCAAGTTCATATTTTTTTTTGTTGGCTCATTTTAGAGCAAGACCGAAGAGAAGGAAAAAAATACATCGATCGACATTTCTACACCCAAGAAATTTTAATGAAAATTTTCCAAGTTAGAGTTGAGTTAATTTTTATAAGAAATAGATCAAACGATAAAGGAGTTTTTAAGCTATAATTTGAGGTAATTTTTTAATATATTTAATGATAATTTACGCACATTTTACGAGTTTAATTTGGCACTTTTCACACACGTGCTGATTCTGATTTGTAAAAACCAAGCGAAAGGCTCCATCTTGCCGAATTCTGAGTCATTTGCCAATCGAAATGTTCGTTAAGTTTCACAGGTCGTTTTTTCGTTCAATCTTTCGTTAAATGGCATTACCGATTTAAGAAGCATTCAGAGCGAATATTTAATTATTTTAATTAACTGCTGCAAAATGTTACGCCTATAACTACAATACATTTAATGATATATTTTTCTCCCACATGTTTGCAATGTTACGGCAGACATTAGAACCATTCTACAGATCACTCTTTTTACCTTGTTTGTTGACATTCTTGGTTTTGACTGATCCAATCAATATACTTTTGGCCAATTTTTGAACCTCGGTGGAACCTCTATTATTGCCTTGGAACGAATTCTATGTGGTGAAAATCATGATGCTCGTGTTTGTCAAAAAGAGCAATTTAAATGTAATACGAGTAATTGTGATGATGCTAATATAAGACTAGGCTTTAGTTTGGATATTAGCCATGACTGCAGGCATAGGAACTGTGAAGTGTTCAAAAATAAGTATAGGTTAGAAAAAAATAAAAATGAATTTTAGCAACCAACATTGATTAATGCAGTCTATTTAAATATTCAAAGTATTTTAAGAATGAGCTCGAAACAATGGTAACAAATAGGCAATTTGATTTAATTTTGCTATCTGAAACTTGTGCTACTAATGAAATAGAGAACTCGGAGCTACATTTAAATAATTATAATATATATAATATATATAATATGTAGATGTGATTGTTTATTTATAAGAAATGTGGCAGGCAGATATAATACAAGAGTATGCGATCGATAATTATATATGGTGGCTTGCACTCAAAGTTTTTTGTGGTACTTACACTTTAATTATAGTAACTGTCTACCTACAAGTCACCAAAATGTTCAAAAGAAGCGTTTTATGATAAATTTAGTGAGTGAATGGATAAATTGACCGAGTTTTCACAGGAAGTCCTTGCGATTGGAGATTTCCATATTGACTGGATGCAAATAAATGAATTATATAGGTGGAATATTCAAAGAACTATGATTAATTGTGGCTTTAAATAGATTATTGCTAGACCCAATAGAATAACCCAAAATTAAATAGATCTTGCAATAACGATTTCGAAACGAATAACAACTAAACGAGTAACAAGCTTAAAAATCTCTGATTTAGCAGAGATTAATGTGAGTATAAAAAGAAATGGAAAGAAAAACAATCCAATTCTAAAATACCAAAGAAGTGACTTTAATAATTAATACTTGGAAGAATCCGTAAAAATATTTCAACAATAAGTGCAATAAACACTTTCAATTCAATAATAAAGCGACATTTTGAATACTGCTCCTCAATCCTATTTTTGTGCAATCAGGATATGATTAACAAGCTTCAACTCCTTGGGAATAAGGCAATGCGAACAATTTTAAAGTGCAATATTTATGCACCTATCCGTTTCATGTTAAATGTGTTGATGTGGCTTAGTGTTAAACAACAAATTTTGATGAATGTTTTACTGTTCGTCTTTAAAATAAAAAATAATCTAACATCTCATTATCTGTCACGTTTAGTAAACTATGTAGGAAATGTTCAACCATTTACGTTGAGAAGTAATCGAGACTTCCGCCTTCCTTTTGCAAGAACAAATACAGCTCAAAACACTTTATTCTACAAATGTGTTGCGCTTAACGATGCAAATGCGTCCTTAGGCATTTAACATAGATGCGCACCCTGTATGCCAACATTGCGAAACTTAAATATTATCCCATTTGAATCCACCATCTTTATTATTTATACCATTTTGAGTCCGCCATATTTATTGAAATTTATCCCAATTTGCTAACATGGTGATTTCTTTTGCCTTTGACATCTTCGCACGAACGCAACCTGCTTTGGAATTAATCGTTTAGTATCAAGACATCCTAAATTATTTTAAAGAGATTTAAAAGATATCCGAGACAGTAAGTTGTAATTACACAAATGTAAATAATTTATAAATTTTTAAATAAACGAATTTTGAAATTTTACCCACATTCGGTGTTATTGCCAAATTGTCTTGCGCCGCCAACCACGCGGTTTTTCAATAGTTGCCGCCGACCCTAGCGGGTTCGTATAAGATCGTATTGACTGAAGAGATAAAGCATGTTGATCTTTCACTTATTGGGCTCTAAATAAGCCTCAGTGACGAGGCACATTGTACACGAAAAAATTAACAGCTTGGTGTGGTTTTCATGGCGGAGAATCCATAGAGACCAGCAGTGCTCCATGCTAACTATATACGACGGTGCCACTTGCCACTCACCCACAATCGACTTATTGAAAACAAGATTTGTCTTATCGCGAAAAATGCCCTGTCAATTGAGCACCCCGTTCGTACAATTTAACACTTTTAAACCCTTTTCTTTGGGGCTATATGTCCATGGTCTATGCGAACAAGACAGCAATTTAGATGAATTGGATTTATGAGAAAAAATTATAGAAAATTAGGTGCACCGTATACCTACACTCATACAAACGGTTCTGTGTAGCACAGTTGAGTGATAGGTTATGGTATCAATTATATCTTATCCAAAATAAAAAATCCATTGATTTCTTAAACATATGTACATATGTACGTCTTTCATTAAAACAAAAAAATAAAAAATATTAGCACATCTAATGAAAAACTATAGAAATCAGCTGTTGGGTTTGTTTAGAAAGTCTTACTCTGCTCTGCTTTGATTCCTATTGAATATAACATCTTACAAATTTATGTATGGTAATAAATAAGGTATCATTTACCTTTTAATTATGAGTACTTTAATTCTTATAAAGCAACTATTGCCCTGAAATTAATTTATCAAAAGTTATTGACGATCAACAGAGTTTTTTTTTTCTAAAACTAAAAATTTTGACTTTGCCATAACTTTTTTCGGAAAAATATGTAATTAACGCCAATTTTTTGCAACTTTCAAACGTGTACCGAGTATCTACATAAAAAAATATACTGCAGGACACTGGATGTGGACATATTATAGAATACCATGCTACCCTATGCGGAGGACAATATGCCTGTTCGATGGGTTTTCCAACAGGATAATGAGCTTAAACAGCCATCAAAGCATGCAAAAGAATGGTTTTCGGAAAACAACTTTAATGTTTTAAGCTGACCGTCTTAATCGCCAGACTTAAACCCAATTGAGAATCTGTGGCAAGAGGCCAAAGTGGCATTAAGGGGCGTAAAAGCGTCCAATAATTTGTCAGAAACTCGTTGATTCAATGCCGCGACATTGCTGTCATAAAGGACAAGGGCTATTCAACAAAATATTGAAATATGATAAAATAATGCATGTTCTACTTTTTTTTCTAGTTTTTTTGTTTCAATTTGCATTCGGGATAAATTCCAACCGCTGTTCCCATTATTTTACGCACCATTGTATAATACATACTAAGGTAATTACGATATAAAAGCGACACCCTAAAGACCAGCGATGACTTTTTGCAGTAATGACAAGTGATAAAAATGGTTCGATAGTGAGTGCATGAAAGCTAGAGACAAAATTGTATAACAACAATACCCTTAAAAATTTCTACACTTTTGTAAACAAGGAATTTAAATCTCTGTGCTAAGCAAAAAGGACACATTATGGACATGTCCTATACCTATAAGCTATGCCAAATCTTAAGTAGTCAAACACATTAACGGAAGATGAAATACCATCACGCTGTGCCTACATGCTCAGCAGTTGAAAGCCCACTTCAAAGATAATACTTTCTCACATAATTTCGATAAAAGAAGGTCGTGCACAGAAATCACAAATATGCACAAGCTGTAAACACTGAACAAAAATCTACAAGAATGGAGAAGGATAGTAGAGCCACACGATGAAAATCTGGAAAGATTATTTCTGCAGACTGTTAAATGGATATGACGAACAACATCACACTGTCAGACAGAATAAACCACTCAACCAGAACAAGGACAACATTTCCGTTCAGATGAATAATAAAGTTGGTATACCCTATGGCTTAACTGCCGAACTGTTTAAAGCAGCAGGTGGCGATTGAATACGGATTGTACATACAAATATATCTAAAATCTGGAATGCAATCTGTTTGTTTGATCGCATATAAAATCGTGTCTGCCATATTATGTAAAAGCCTACGATTCTTCGTCAACAGTCTGACCGACCTCTTTGAGTGTTGTTTTATGTCAGGAAAGTCGACCATAAATCAAATCTTCACATTACGGAAGATCTTGGAAAAAACTTAGGAGTTCCAAATCGATAGACACTACCTCTTCATCGATTTCAAAGCAGCATTGGATAGGATCTATAGAGACAAAATCTAGAGCACATTCGACTATGAATGTAGACGATGACGAATGCACGCTGCTCCGCCAAGGTCACTAATGACAAAACCGAGACCTTCAATGTCAGAAAATAACTTAAAAAAAGCTATGCGTTGACATGTCATGTGACTTTTTCAACATCGTTCTTGAAAGAATTGTACGAAACTTACAAATCAACTCCAGACGCACCATCTTTCAAAAGTCTGTTGAGTTACTCGTATATGCAGACGACATTGACATATTGACATACTACGCAGCGAACTGTCGATATAGCTGTGGCTTGAGAAGGAGAACATGAGATTGGATTTGAATAATCGGCTAAATAACGTAGACAAGCGATAATTCATTATTCGATGTTTTATTTCGCTTTCGCTGTTTGTCCTTTCCCATTTGTTTTCAAGCCAAGAATAAAAACCCGGAAAAGGCGCGAACGAATGCTTGTCAAATGTGAAGAGCACAAACTGAGGCAAGAGTGAGAGAACAATACTGGCAAAGATATGTTTGTTTTAACGTTTTGATAATGTTCCGTCGTTTTTTAACATCCCCACCCCCGTGAATCAGTACGATTCACTCATGTTCCTACTAAGAACGGCCAGCTTGAAAACTCCGGACTTGGTACGAACGTCAGCTCTTCTCACTATTCCATCCGGTCCCTTGTAAATTTGTTCGTCTACCTCACATCGTTCACATCGCAAATAAAGACTACATCACCTTCCTTCAATGCTTTTGTCTGCTTGCATCATTTAGACCGGCGAGTAAGAGTTGGCAAGTACTCCGACACCCAGCGTTTCCAAAACGAGTCCCTCAATTGACAGGCAATCCGCAATTGTTTTCGCAGGCTACAAATTTGTTTGAATTGTTCGTTCACATTCGGAGTTTGAGCAATGTTCGCTGTGCCCAGAAGAAAGTGACTAGGTGTGAGTGGCTCCTCCTGATCAACCGAAATCGGCAAATGCGTCAAAGGTCGGGAATTCACAACATTTTCGGCTGCTATTATGAGGCTCTGCAGTGTATACTCTCGGGGTGAAACTTCTTTTAGCGTGTGACGCAGTACCCTTTTAACACATTGCACCATGCGCACCCAGACACCTCCTTCCGCTGGATTGCTAGGACATTTGAAAACCCATTCAATGCCCTTGGGTGATAACTCATCTGTGATGCGACTACAATCGAAAACTTCGCTGAATCCTTTTGCCTCCTGATCCACTCCCACGAATATTTTTCCGGTACCGCTGCGAATCCGGATGGGGAATCCCCGTCGGTTTATAAAGTTGCGCAAGGCTAGGAGCACGCATCAATCGACAAATCACAAACGAATTCCAGATGAATGACTCGAACAGTGAGGCATGTAAATAACGCCACCCACCTCTTCTCAGTTCGTCGGCGAATTGTAACTGTAAGCGGCCCGAAATAATCCAGGCCGGTGTAAGAAAACGGACGCACAAACGGCGTTAGGCAATCCTCAGGAAGTGGGCCTGTTGACGAGCCTGGCAGTTGAAAGGTTTCATTGTATTATAGAAAAATTTGGATAAAATAACTTTGAAACAAGTCACAAATTGTAAGATTTTTTTACACTTTATTTCATGTATAATGTATATATATATTCCATAGGAAATTTTAGCCTATGTCCAAAGGCATACGATTTATTAAAAATAAAAGGTTAAATAAGTCACGGCTCAATTTAACAACTCTAAAATTTCAATTTTGGTCATTCATCACAATCCACCTGCGCCATATCTTCAATATTCCTGGAACATCGGTGAGTAAATTTCCTCTACAAATAATATCAGCTACCAAGTGTGTAGGGATGTGTATCATTTAGTCTGCGTAAGAATCAAACGCAGAATCAATTCCCAGCGCTCCAAAAGAGTCAGCTATCAACAATACCAGACCACCATCGATTTCATCTAAGAAATCCAAAGCGTCTTCACAGCGTCGTTACGACTCCAGCGTTTAGAAGAAGAGAAGCTCTTATAGTAGAAGAGGGATCAGACGTACATTTAAAAAAAAGTACCAGATCCTCGAAGAATTTTCTCCTGACGACGACGAAATTCAGGAGATCGATGAGCCTCCCGTGAAAAGTTCAGTTCGCGTTGATTCATGGATACAAACACTTCCACCCTTGACATCGACTTCACAGTCACAACAAATAAAAAAGTTCAGCATTTTCATTATGCCAAATAAAAAATTAATAGCAGACACGCAACATAACCTGAACTTAAGCAAAACATGATAGCGTTGGACTTCCCAAATCAGTAGCGAATCCACTTAGTAGTGCTATGCCTCATGGAATGCTTGAAGCTCCAATACAGCAAGTACCAGGATTTTCGACAATGGGTATTGAATACGAAGAATCAGCTGGCCGCATGACAGGCACTACCAAAGGAATTGCCGACTTTCAGTGGATACCCCGAAGAATGACCACTAATTATTAGCTCATTTGAAAGCAGCACCAGGACGTATGGTTTTACGGAAGATGGGAATTTGGTTCGCCTCCAAAAGAGCCTCAAAGGGAAAGCAATAGATGATGTAAGGTGTCGTTTATTATATCCACGTCAAGTTCCTCAAATAATCGAAATATTGCTATTAGCTTTTGGTAAACCCGAAATGATAATAAATTCACTTCTCATTAAAATTCGTCAAGACCCTGGGCCCAGAGCAGAAAAATTAGAATGAATAGCGAAATATGCTCTATCTGTTGAAAATTTGTGAGCAGTAATGGAAATGTCCGAACTTAAGTCCAGTAATCCAATTTTATTACAAGAACTAGTGGAAAGGTTGCCGCCACAAATTAGGCTAAATTGGGGAATTTATAAGCAAACACTTATTACGGTCGATCTTCTAGCATTTTCACGTAGAACAAGCAGCTATCGAAGTAATGTCGTTTAGTGCAGCAACTGACAACAGAGTAGAAAGAGGTGTGAAAAGACCCGATCATTGGTCGCGAAAAAAGCCGTCCATCCGTAGTTCGATGTGTTGTTTTCTCCGATCGCAGTGTTGGAGAAAGATGTGATATGGTAAAGAAAAAACAGCTGTGCCGAACTTGCTTGCAGGAACATAGAAAACGATGCTTATCAGAGCAGCTGTGTGGAGCAAACGGTTGTACATATCGCCATCATAGACTCTTACACAAAAATAGAGATGAAATAAACAATACACCATCAACCGTATCTCCGATTCATCACACATCAGATACTGGAAGCGACGTTCTCTTCAAAATCGTGCCCATGATTACAAAGTGGACAAAGGCCATTAAAACCTATGCCTTCTTAGGTGACGGGTCATCTGTTACATTAATAGAAAGAATTAGAAGTTTAAGGTAACTATTTTCCGATACATTTAAAATGGACATCGAATACTGTTCGTACGGAGCATAATTCTCGCAAGGTTGATATTATCATTAAGGGTTATAGAAAACAAACATTTGCGATATCTGGGTTTCGCACTGTATAGTCTTTAGCACTGCCTACATAGTCGATTGACGGTGCATACCTTTCATAATAATTTCATATAAAAATGCCCAACCAAAAATATTGATTGTTTCGCAGCATTGGAAATTAGGATTACCATTAAAAATTAGGGAAGGAAAAACGAATGAGCCAATAGCGACTAGTACTAGGCTGGGCTGGGTCGTGTTCGGGCCGTATAAGCATCAACAAAAAGAATATAGCTACCATTTGCACGTTTGCGAATGTAACTAGGAAGACCAAATGGTACATGAATTGGTCATACAGTATTTTGCCGTGGAGAATATTGATATAAAGAAATAGAGTTTATTATTTTCAGAAGAATAGCAGGCTTAAAAGTTTCTCGATATGAAAGCCCGAAGAATCGGTCCAAGATGTCCAGCTACCATACAGCAAAGGAAATGCAGAACGTCGTCTCCTGTGTCTTGAGAAGAAAATAGATAGAGAACCGCATCTTCGAAAGCTTATATCTGAATTAATACGATTATACTTAGAAAAAGGCTACGCGCAGAAAATCGATAATAATGAACTTTTTTTGATAAAGTATGGTACTTTCCAGTTTTTCCCGTTTTTAATGCAATAAGCAGCATCCAAAGTTGGCGGTGTTTCACTCAATGCGCTCTTACTCAGTGGACCAGATATAACTTCTCCGTTGCTCGGAATTCTTTTTCGGTTTCTATCAAGTTCGGATAGCAGAAGAGGACGAAAATGCACAGCGATTTTTATGGCGAAGCAACATTACGAAGAAGATCGAAATATACAAACTCGTGGTAATGTTATTTGGAGCCACCTGTTCGCCATACTGTGCTCAGTATGTTAAAAATAGAAACGCGAAAAATGATATGCTGCAAACGCCATAATCCACAATCATTTCGTAGATGATTATATCGACAGTTTTGACAGCGAAGTAGAAGCATTACGCGTCTCAAAGGCGGTTATAAAGGTTCAAAAGTATGGCGGATTTGAGATCCGAAATTTTCGTTCCAACTCGGAAGTTGTTATGAAAGAGCTGGAGTTTTATGCTTCAAAGGAACAACCGGTGGGTATGGCTGACGCTGAGAAGGTGCTCGGGTTATGGTAGTCTCCAAAGACAGACGAATTATTCTTTAAATTTGAAAAAGACAATGTAAAGGATGGGTTGCATATTGGCGTAAAAAAACCTACCAAGAGACAGGTGCTGCGATTCCTCATGCAGATTTACGATCCTCTGGGACTAGTTTGCCAACGTGTTGATTATTCTTAAAATACTTTTACAGAATATCTGGAGAACTGGGATAGAATGGGACGAGGAAATAAAACATGAATATTTTTGAATACGGAAGAAATGGCTACGCTTGCTGCCAACAATTAGATAGGTCAAAATTCCACGAACGTATTTTGTCGGATTTAATCTTACAAGTACCAGTGAAGTAGAGATCCACATATTTTGCGATGCTAGCGAAGAGGCATATGCGACTGTCGCTTATCTTTTAGTTCAGAACAAGGGAAGGGCACATTGTTGTCTCATATCATCAAAAACTAAAGTTTCCCCTCTACGACTGCTGTCTGTCCCAAGAATGGAACTAGAGGCCGCACTCCTGGGCACAATGTTGGCAACTTCCATTATCGAATCTCATATCATTAACTTCAAAAGGCATGTTTATTGGACAGACTCCGAGACGGTGATATTTTGGATAAATGGAAAGTACGCAAATGTAGGCAGTTTCTTGCAACCAGAGTGGGTGAAATTCTTGAAAGAACGAATGTAAATCTCTGGAGATGGTTGCCACCGAAATTGAATGCTGCAGACGAAGCCACAAGACCTCGTTCAAATCTGGAAATTTCTTCTATGCACCGATGGTACAATGGTCCAGAATTTCTGTGGCAGACAAATTTATCAAAATTTCAGACACAATTGAAGACATAGAACAATTACACCACTCAATTCTTCAAACCACTCCTATCACTGATGTTACCAGATACTCACGTTGGAGAAGACTTTTAAATGTGGTTTCGAAAGTATATGAATTCATAGCGAAGATCTTAAGGAATCAAACCATTTGCAATAAATTTTCATTTACTGATAAGGCCGAGAGTTACTTGTTTCGACAGGCTCAATCCGAAATATTTTCTGAAGATATCGTTGCTTTGAAAGCATCAAAAGAAATATCAAATTCAAGTCCATTGTATAAGTTGGCGCCATATATGGATAGTGACGGAGTATTGCGTATTCAAGGCCGAATCGACGCATGCACTAGAATAAATTTCGATACTAAAAGATTAATAGTATTACCCCGTTATCACCACATAACACATCTCATTGTCGATCACCAATATAACGAAATAAATTGTAGTCAATGAAATCCGGAAGCGATTTTATATTTCTCATCTTCCAGTTTTGTTGAAACGCATACAAAAACAATGTCAACGATGCTCAAATATGAGATCTAAACCAGTCATCCCACTAATGGAAGAGCTTCCTCCATCAAGACTGAAGACTTTCACAAGACCATTTTCCTACATAGGGATCGATTACTTCGGGCCAGTGTCTGTGGCAGTAGGTAGAAGAAGGGAAAAGCGCTGGGGAGTGTTCATCACCTGTTTGACAGTGCGGGCGATACACATCGAAATTGCACACACACTCTCGGCAGACTTATGCATTCTGGCACTGCAGAAATTCACAGCTAGACGGGGATTGCCGATACACATTTACTCCGATAATGGCACCAATTTTCGAGAGGCGAGTCAGGGGCTTCGCTTAGCGGTTGAGCGAATAGAATAGATAGGTAAAAAACTGATTGAAAATGTGGGTGAAGAAAATTTAAAATGGACATTTATACCTCCAGCGGGTCCACATATGGGTGGTAGCTGGGAGGGACTTTTTCGCTCAGTAAAACAAACACTGGCCATGATTATGCCAACCCAGAATCCCAGAGATGAGGTACTACTCACCATGATGTCAGAAGTAGAAAACATTTTAAACAGTCGTCCCCTAACTTATGTCCCAATTACTGGACAAGAAGGCGAAGAACTCACACCCAACCATTTATTGCTGGGTTCTTCGAGAGGAGCTAAGCTTTTGGGAGAGTGCTGTGATGATGGCTCTACACTGAAAAGAAATTGCCAACTAACGCAACAGTTCGGGAATTCCTTCTGTCGCAGTTGGATACGGGAATACCTGCCTGATTTAACAAAAAGGACAAAGTGGTTCCACCATTCGAAGGCTATCCAAACAGACGATATTGTCCATATAGTCCAAAAAACATTTGGCCAAGAGGTAGAATTATTAAAACGATTACCGCAAGCGATGGCATAGTAAGTAGTGCGGTTGTTCAAACCTCAAGCGGAGTATACTGTAAAATGTTTGTGTGGGTACAAATGATAGAACTTATTCTTTTCAATACAAATCCCTTTATTCAGTACAGTTACAATTCACTATTTAATTGTTTCTCTCAGTACAATCCAATTTCTCAACCGCTTATACTTTTCTTATCTTTTACTTAAACCACTTAATCACTTCTCCTAATTAACACTTCAGATTTCACTTTAGAACTGATTTGCATACCTTGGGGATGCTGGTATTTATACTCGAATGACATACTTCGACAACAATCCTCGCCATCCAGCGTCCCATACAATTTCCAATTTGCTAGAAAATTCGATTCCACTCTCCAGTCGAGACTTTATTATTCCAGTATCGACATTTTCTGCTCTGTGAATCTAGATGTCGCTGCTCACATTTAAGTGGTTATCACAATACGTTAGACCAGCGTCTAAGTTGGCTGTGCTGGACGTTGTCGGTTCTTGTAAATTCGCTAAGCCGGAAACTCCTCCTAACTCTTCCGACTTACCGGGGGGGACTATTGACCAACCTGGCAGCACTGACCAATTTGCGATGTAGCCAATCTCAGGACACTAAACGCTCCATTTTGACGAGATAGTCTAAGCACGAGAGTTGAAAGGTTTTATTGTATAATAGAAAAATTTCAATAAAATAACTTTGAAACAAGTCACAAATTGTAACATTTCTTTTACACTTTATTTCATGTATAATGTATACATATATTCCGTAGGAAATTTTAGCCTATGTCCAAAGGCATACGATTTATTATAAATCAAAAAAAAAATCACGGCTCAAAATTTGACTTTAACAGAGCCCATCACAGGTATAGAGGGCTTAGCTCTTGCTAATTTGCATACGTAGCATCGAGTGCTCATCTTGCTCAGGACTTGCCTCAGGCGGGGGATCCATTACTGGCGACGAATTTCGCAGACAGTGGCTTCACGAGTTTCGTTTTACAGTGATAATGTGCCACAACCAGCTCAGTAAACGCATGATTTGGCTGTAATATTATCGGGCGCTTGGAGCTAAGTAGAAGCCAGCTAGCTGCATCGATCCGACCTCTGACGCCTAAAACATCTTCTTCATCTATGTAAGGCAGTAATTCATAAAGGGCGTTCAACATGCGAAGACATTAACCGCCCCTGATTCTCGCTATCTCTATGGCATACACCTCTACCCCTTGTGCTTGGCGGTATAGCACAACCGTTGACGTTGACCATTAGCATGTTTTGTGAGCCGGCGTGAAGGTTGAACTTCGGTCGAAGCTCTTCATCCTCATTATCTTCGTGATGGCTGTCATACAAATCATCGGTGAGCCACATACGTTCGTCATTTCTTAGGAAATTAGGTCCAGTCAACCATCTTGTGGAATTAATTTCAAATTTCGACCGAGTGGTTCATCGTCAACATTGTCTTCCATTTTCAATCACTTCCAACTAGCCACTTGAGTTGTTGCGAGGTTCTCCTCTATTCTGTGCTCAACAAAGGGCCTGTAACGGCGATGTCTTGACCGAATCCACCTAATTACTGTCTTTGAATAAGTCCATAGAACACAACGGCTGATATCTGGGATATGTTCTTCAACAACGGTTTGTATCAAGGGAGTTCCAAGAAGAGCTGCCTCAAGTCGCGGAATATTCATTGGCTTCATTGGCGCGCATTTAGTTTTGGCGCACACAAATAATACGACTAACTTTCCCTTACAACCCACTGCTCACCAATATGCGACAGTTGTAAATGCTTCTTCGCTGGCGTCAACCAGGACATGAAGTTGCACACGCTTCGGAAATTCTTCGATGAAGTAATAGTGCGGGATTCGAAGCGTAGCTACTAGTTCCAAATTTTGGCACCACTTGATCCAGGCTGCATTAATGTTGCTAGAAATTGGTTCGTCGCAACGCAGGTCACACCTCAATACTTCTCGCATCAACAGTTTCGCGCCTATCAGAAAGTTGGCAAGAAATCGCAGCGGGTCACATTATCACGCGCAGAAGTTCCCTCTTACTCGGACATCTTATTCCAGAAATGATGTCTGGATCAACTCGATGAAATCCAAGCTCTTATTGGAAGTTGTCGCTTGAAGGTTGCCAAAACATGTCGAGTATTTTCTCTGTGATCAAATTTTCATCTAATAACATACTATTTTCAAGCGCAGCCATCATAGATTCGGCTCGTCCTTTTAAAGTGCTGGTAACTTCTGGCGAATTTGAACTGAAATTATATAGTTCGAATCCAGCCTCTTTGTGAATTTCAGAAAACTTTTTGACGACACAGATGGCCTTTTCTGTTGTTTCGAAACTATCTACGAAATCGTCAATGTAGTGGCACTGCAGGATAGAATTTACGGCTCTAGCATTAACACTAAGATGTTCCAATGCGTTCACATTTTTTACCTATTGGGCGGCACATTGCGAGCAAGCAACTGGCAGTGTAGAAAACTTTACAGTTCGGCCAACTTGACAATATGATTGACCACGATCACGGAAATATGTACTCGAATGTTTCATTATTTTAGAAATCCTTAAATATTTATGTATCGTATATTTACATATGAATATCTTAAACACCAGAGGATTGCCTTCTTTTTTTTACATTTCCAACAGGTCCTCAAATAACTTTATCACCCACTTCCTTCCATTTGTGAATGACATGTTTCAAATATTCCTTCGTAGGGTACTCGAGTAACCTGAAAATTTTCAATATCCCGAACTATAATACATAACGGTCGTTTGGGAGTTTTTTTCAAATGAGATAAGGGCCCATACATTTTGGAATAAGATTTTTATTACCAGGAATAACATCTACAATACATTTCTTATAACTACGTAATCATCAAGCATCTGGCCCGTGACTACTCTCGAAGTGGGGCTGACTGTATCTCTGATAGGAATTTATCGCTCCAGAGGCGGCGACACAGTATTGTTAATTGCAAACTCGATCCCGGAAAGTTTGTTGTACATCGGTATTAACACTCGGTTGACATTTTCTACTTGTCCATTAGCTTATGGAGAGACTACAGCTACTTTCACATGAGTAGCGTTCTTCTGAAGAAGAAATTCACTGAATTTAAGTGAAGTAAAACATGATCCCCAGTCAGAAATAATCCGTCTAGGTCGACTCTAGCTAAGTATTTTTTAAGTGAGCAAATAATTTCTTAAGAACTATTGCAATTAACTGGGTACAATTTAACAAACGTTGTGAAGGCGTCTATAAGAACCAACAAATGTTTGCGCTTGGATTTGACAAACGGAAGCCCTTTGTATATCAATGTGAAGAGTGTCGAAAGGGACTGGTTTTTTAGGGATGTTGTAAATGTTCTTCTCATTCGGAGAGCATTTGATACATTTTAACCATTTTTTTTTTAAATAAGTCTCTTGATTTTAAAACCTACATTAGAGATTTCTTCACAGGGACAATGGGAGAGGAATAAGGGGAGTCACTTACAATTAATTTCTTGGACTTTTATCTTATCAGCATAAGAAAGTCGCCTAGGGTGACTGAAGACATGGATAGTCGTGGTCAGCCTAATGTAAATCATGAACTGGTTGTCAATGTTTTTGAGCTTGGGACAAGCTAGTAGATATTCTGATACAATCACAATATAATACAATCTCTCATGTCTCAACTTAAAGTCGGATTTATATCCAGGCTCTTAGGCATGCCACAAGTGTTATCTATATTTATACATAGAAGATCTGACGTTACGACTTTGTTTATAGAGTTGTAGGTAGTCAAATGCTGAAGGAATTCCCTATTTGTCTTAAGAAAGTCAAAGCGCCTGTCATAAGCAGAACAACCATCGCCAACTGCTGGGAAGAAGGCACGATCAACATCACCTGGTCAATCAAGAAATTCAACTTTACATCCTTTCTGGGTAAAGGCAATGTATTTGAGGTTGTAACTGACCATTGTTTATTACATAAAATTTTGTAAGATGTGTGTATGGGTACAAAATGATAGAACTTATTCCTTTCAATACAATCGCTTTATTCAATACAATTACAATTCACAATTTAATCGCTTATCTCTACCACTTATACTTTTCTTATCTTTTACTTAAACCACTTAATAACTTCTCTTAATTCACACTTCAATTTCAACTGATCAACTCAGTTGCATATTTTTGGATGCTGATATTTAAACTCTTTGACATATTTCGAGAACAATCCGAGAACTTCCAGCGTCCCATACAATTTACAGTTTTCTAGAAAATTCGATTCCATTCTCCATTTACCAATGGCTGAGGCTATAGAAATATAGAAATATTGCTATAGAAATATAGATAACGCTGCTTACATTTAACGGATATCACAATATTCTGAGTATTAAAAGTACATTAAGTTAAAACAGAATCAGAGCTCGCTGAATTCAAGTATGCGTGACTGTTTATTACTTTATTAATGTAAAATGTTTGTGTGGGTACAAATGATAGAACTTATTCTTTTCAATACAAATCCCTTTATTCAGTACAGTTACAATTCACTATTTAATTCTTTCTCTCAGTACAATTCAATTCCTCAACCACTTATACTTTTCTTATCTTTTACTTAAACCACTTAATCACTTCTTCTAATTAACACTTCAAATTCAACTTTGGAACTGATCTGCATACCTTTGGGATGCTGGTATTTATACTCGAATGACATACTTCGAGAACAATCCTCGCCACCCAGCGTCCCATACAATTTCCAATTTGCTAGAAAATTCGATTCTACTCTCCAGTCGAGACTTTGCTAATCCAGTATCGAAACCTTCTAGTCTTCGAGTTTCGACATTTTCTGCTAGATGTCGCTGCTCACATTTGAGTGGTTATCACATTGCTCCCTCCCTACAGTTGTTCGTCCCGAACAACTTCGTCATTCAGCATCCCGTTGAAATGACACATTCTATCCAAATGGACCACTTTAAATTTTCCTCGATCCCCACGCTGGATCCGGTAGACAACGTCATTAATGCGGGTTATCACCTTGTATGGACCTTCCCAGTCCTGTTGCAATTTTGGTGATTTGCCTTTCTTACGCTGAGGATTATACAGCCAAACCAGATCTCCTTCGTTGAAACCGGAAGATTTCGCCTTGATATCGTACCTAGTTTTCATGCGGCTGCTTGCTAGCTTCATCTTTTCTCTGGTGTCTTCATGCAATTTACGAATCCTGCTGCGTAAGTCATTCACGTACTCGTTCACCTCTTTGGGCTCCGTCGGTGGGGATCCGAATTTTGCTTCACTTGGCAACCGAATTGTTTGACCAAATAAGATCTCGGATGGTGTGTGCCCTGTTGAGCTATGGACCGCGTTTCGGTAGGCCATTAAGAAGAGGGGTATGTGTCGATCCCAATCCCGCTGGCAGTTGCTGACAACCTTAGATAGATGCTCATTCAAGGTCCGATTGAATCGCTCGACCATTCCATCAGATTGAGGGTGTAGTGGCGTTGTCCTTGTCTTTCTTATTCCCAAATATTGGCATATTTCCTGGAAGACTTTTGATTCAAAGTTTCGCCCTTGATCAGAGTGCAGCTCCATTGGGACCCCAAATCTGCTCACCCAGTTGTTGACTATCTGTTCGGCTACGGTCTTAGCCTCTTGATTTGGGATGGCAAACACTTCCGGCCACTTACTGAAGTAATCCATGACTACGAGAGTATATCGGTTTCCATTAAAGGTTTCGGGAAACGGCCCAGCGATGTCGATGGCTATTCGTTCGAAAGGTGCTCCGACATTGTATTGTTGCATTTGTCCATGTGGCTTTACTTTTGGGCCCTTGGTAGCCGCACATCTTATGCACTTTTTGCACCAATTCTCGACATCTTGTTTAGCGCTTAGCCAATAGAAACGTTCCCTTACCTTTTCCAACGTCTTATTTATTCCCAAATGGCCTCCTGAGATTCCGTCATGTATTTCATGGAGCACTTGGTTGACTCTGGATCGTGGCACAATTAGCTGCATACGAGATGTTGTCCCATCTGCACTTTCCCATTTTCTCTTCAGCAATCCATCTTGCACAAAAAGCGAGTCCCACTGTGCCCAGTATGCCTTCAGAGTTTGGCTCCGATCTGATATCTGCTGCCAGCTTGGTCTTTCCTCGTGCTCTTTCCAGGCCAATATTGGTTCGATGTCATTGTCTGCCTGTTGGGAGGAACGGATTTCGTCTATAATTTCCTGGACTACGGTGGGGTATGACAGATGTGCCAGTCTACTCACGTCTGCTTGGAGCTGCTGAAGTGTTTCTCCTCGTTGCTGCGTTCGGCTTTGCAATTGGACCTTGTAGACCTCCTGCATGTGGCTATTCCCAAACCGTTTCTCGATTGCCTGTACTAAAGTCACATAATCTTTGTGCTTTTCGATATCTACTGTTTGCAACAATTCTGCTGCAGGACCGTGCAAGGCCATTGTTAGGGCAAAGCACTTTTCCTCATTGTCCCAGTCGTTTGCACAGGCAGCCATTTCAAACTGCTTCTTATAGGTAGACCATGCGGTCTGGCCATCGAATGAGGGAGGCTTCAACTCTTTTCTCCTTGGACCGCTTACAGAACATTCTCGCAGTTTCTGTTTTCGCACTGTGTCGAGCTCTTTTGCCAGTTGCTGAACTTTGCTGTCCATTTCTTCGAATTTTTCGCCAACATTCTTCTCTATTGTATCAAATTTGTCATCAACGTTCTTCTCAATTCTATCAAATTTGTCATCAACGTTCTTCTCTATGCTTTCAAATTTGTCATCGATTTCTTCGAATTTTTGCTGAAGAATGTTCTTTTGTTCTTCCAGTTTTTGTTCTAGACTATTCTTTTGTTCGTTGAATTTTTGTTCAATGCTGCTCTTCTGCTCGTTTAGATTTTTCTTTTGTTCATCCAACTTTTGCTCGAGACTATTCTTTTGTTCATCCATTTTCTGTTGAAGACCGTCCAAATTTTTCTTCTGCTCGTCCATTTTTTGTTCCAGACTGTTCTTCTGTTCTTCCAAATTTTTCTTTTGTTCGTCCATTTTTAACAAGAGGAGTTGCATCATCGCAGCCATGTCATTGCCGGTACTTGTCTGTTCATCCTCGTCAACATCAAAGGAATATGCATCAGGATCATGTCCCTCGTTGTTCAAAGCCTCCTGAAGTCGGAGCACCAGGTCACTTTTTCCTCCACTGGCGCTGAGGCTTCTCTTGTTCAACTCGGATTTGAGTTGGACGAGGGTCAACTGCAATAGTTTTCGACCCATTCTAGCCTTTTCAAATAGTCAGAAAACACTTTTTTTTTTTTTTTTTTTTTTTTTTTTTTCTACACACACAATAAGTCCTATCCCACTTCTGACACCAATGTAAAATGTTTGTGTGGGTACAAATAATAGAACTTATTCTTTTCAATACAAATCCCTTTATTCAGTACAGTTAAAATTCACTATTTAATTCTTTCTCTCAATACAATCCAATTTCTCAACCACTTATACTTTTCTTATCTTTTACTTAAACCACTTAATCACTTCTCCTAATTAACACTTCAAATTACACTTTAGAACTGATCTGCATACCTTGGGGATGCTGGTATTTATACTCGAATGACATACTTCGAGAACAATCCTCGCCACCCAGCGTCCCATACAATTTCCAATTTGCTAGAAAATTCGATTCTACTCTCCAGTCGAGACTTTGCTAATCCAGTATCGAAACCTTCTAGTCTTCGAGTTTCGACATTTTCTGCTAGATGTCGCTGCTCACATTTGAGTGGTTATCACATTAATGTTCATTATGATTTTAATATTGAATGTCTCCAAAAAATCTCGACCCAGCAAAAGTGGTTTTGTGGGACAATGTTGTTTAACTACAAATAAGAAATGTTATTGGATTATTATTAGTGTTCAATTTGATAAATGCGATACCGGAAAAGCTGCGCTGAAATGAATAATTTTGCTTTACATAGGGAGGGACTATGCTCTTCGAAATATAACTTACTGGAAACTCAGAATATTTTTTTTTTTGTAAAAAGGCAATACTTAAATTTTTTAAAGGCTTGAGTTGGATCTTTTCGATGTCTTCTTCTTCATTGCTGCTAATCGTGTTTACATTGCCCTGGTTCTGTTTGCAGTCCATCATAACGCGTGTGGTTCTTGCACATCGAAAACAGGAACCTGGAGCATGCCGCTTTTTTATGCATTCTGAAGATTAGTGCCCGAATTTGGAGCAGTTGTAGCATCTGTCTTTATTGGAGGTTTGTTGTGATGCCAAGGCAGATAGTTTTTGTGCTGCTTCAGGACGATCTAATAAACGTTTCTTCTCGTAATTCCACAGGAATTCCTTCAACTACTATAGTGTGGTTGCCGTGTACAGCATAGAAGTACTCGTATAAGCTGTTTGATCCAATTGTTTCCAATTATTTAGTCTTTTTCAATTTTCCCCTGCTATGCGATTTCCTGCATAGACAGCATGTACGATATATTATTTTCGCCTTTTTGCCTGTAGCAAGCTTGCTGCCTATAGACATCTATGACATTTGTTCAGTGCAAACTGTTAATAATACTTCTTTTAATTCCGAATACATAGCCACATTTTCTACCCGTATGGACATGAACTTAAGGTGGCCATTCACTGCACCTGTCTGCAGAACGTTCTCAAGATCTTGTATCCACTTTTCGACGCCATATGCATTATCGACGCTAAATGGTCGCACCAGACCCTCAATTTCACCGATGCTAAGCCTCTGCTTATCCTGTTGTCGAAGCATTAGGATCTTCTTATTTTTGCTCTAGTTTAGTGATAAGAATGTCGTCATCGTCATCTCCGTCATGCGTTAGTTGCTCACCCGTTGGCTGACTGGTTGGCGAAGTGTTCCTTATTTGCGTAGGCCTTGCGGAGCGTTCGCTCACAAAAAGGTATCTGAAGTGGTCGGAATAATATCAGAAGGCAGAAGATGATCTGAAGGCGGAAGGTGATTTGAAGGTAGGAACACAGTGAATGTTGTCTGGTAATGTGTCTTCGTGTTCGGAGGCAGCGAGTAAGTTCTGCAGCTGTATATTTGAAACGTTTGCTAGGAAATTCGCTCCTAGGGCGTCATAGTTGCCTCGTTGCGAGTCTGCACCATCGTATTAGTTTTATTTATACGGAAATTTCCTTATTGTCGCTTATAAACAAATATTTTGTCAATTTTCTTGCTATTTAAATTTGCAAGTGGTCACCCCACACCTGAGATGTAATTTTATTTTATTTTTTTTATTAGTTTAATCCTCAACCGCTCAATGTCGGATTTCAAGCGGAAGCGCCCTCTATTTTCTTTTTCAGAATTGTTTCTTTCATGTTCAAAATTAAAAGAAGCTTAGCTTATAAGTAATAAAAATAGATGGCAGTGTAGTACACTTTACATTAGCCATGTTTTATTGTTCCTCGTGAACTAGATCAAGCGAACAGTTGATATTCTCTGCTCGCAATTTTGCACGGGGGTTTTCCTAAAATATTTTTGAATCAACACAAGTGATCCTGCAACTAATGATCTATATGGATCATGGGAGATAACAAAATACGGCTATTGTAAAAAAATTATTGCACCCTAAACAATCGAAATTACTTTCTTGCCAACCCAATATACATATGCCACACAACATCGACATCTGGAAATGTCAGGATATGCAGCTACAACTTTAAATTAGTTAGTGACTTAATCTACCTCAACTCCGATATCAACTCCGAATGCGATAGAAATAGAAATTATAAGGCAATCGAATAGTAAAATCATCTCTTGAGAAACCAAAATGATTTTATATAAGACATTGATCATCACAGGTTTGATTTAGGGTGCAGAAGCTTAGACTCTCACGTAAGAGGATGAAAATGCTATCGTTTGTATCAATGGAAAAGCTGTTTGGCAATCGAACGGTACGAGTAGTACTGTCGGCGATGCTGAACTCGTTAGAAAAGCTTGGATAATGGGTCTGAAAGGACTAGATCTCTTGAACACATGGGTGCCAGCGTTACGGACCGGAAAGTTTTCGATTCCAACACAGAGAGACAATGCAATAAAGGACGACCACATCTTAGTTGGCGCTTACAAAGAGCAGCGCCCCTCAGCTAACTTCTTGTACACAGCTGGCAAACAAGTAAATAAGTGAATAAACAACTTCTGCTACTCCTGTCATCTGCAAGAAATTATACAGGACTAAAAATCGTAAACACCAGCTCATTGAAGAAAATTATAAGAGTTGATACAGAACGGAGCCCTGGGGTTTACTAGTATTTAGAGACCTTAAATTGGTTTTAATGCTCAAAAAAGAACCGCTTTAGCCTAATCGACATCTGCATGGTCGTACTTACGTTACTTTAGAGTGACGGTTGATGTTATGAGATGATTGCGATTGGAAATTGATAGCCGATAGATTTTTTAAACAATCTCTAACCAATAATGACTTGGTAGCACGCTTATACCTCTTAACCGGTTCGTAATTTTCTTCATTGCCACTACTGGCACCACCAACTACTACTATTTTTGGATAAGCCATTGAACCGCATACTCCCCTTATTAAACACTACCGGCTTGACGCGAATGTTCCAGCTAGATGTATAGTTAGAATCAACCGACTTTTAGCCTCAAACTATAGATTTTGAATATATGCATTTGCCATGATCCAGCCTACTGACTAGTTTGCCGCAATTACTCACCAAATAATCTGAGATTTGCCTTATCACCCACTCATCTCAATATCACTTTCTAATCCTACACACACTTGACTTGGCATCACTACACAAACGCATACGTTGCGTTCTCTATTTGTTTCGCTCACAACCGGTTGGCCATAATTTTTTCCATGCTATGCCAGAAGGCAAGGCAACTCTGCTTCGAAAAATCTCCAATCTACTACACTTGCAGTCGAGAATCAGCCATAGTCATTTGCAGCGGACATCTCACCGTGTGAAGTTTCGTTAGTCATCCCGTGGTGTGCCATTTTCGGTCTAAAAGTTCTCTCATTTTATTTTAACAAAAGAAAACTACTCGCTTTGCTGCAAAAGCAATTTTAATTTTCGTAAATCAATGTAGGTGTTGCTTATTTATTCACTCGAATATCCCTCTAAACAAATTTTTTTTGCTCTTGATTACTATTTTTTTTTTTCTCCTTCCGATATCGAAATAAGGAAATTTTCTGCAAAAATTTCCGATAATTTATATGTGCTTATACATACATACACATACACAAAAAAAAAACTGCGTATATACGTATATCGTAACTAAAAAAGCGAGACGGCATACATATAACGACGTGTAACCAAAAAGAACAAAATATATATTTGGAAGCAAAAAAAAAATCAGTGTGAAAGAAAAAACGTTGCTTTTCCATTCTAAAACCGAAAAAAAAATAATTTCGCTTAATAAAAATCCTTTTGCCAAATAGAAAGTAATAATTTTTGTTTTTAAAACAATATAACAGAACACAAGTAAAATACACACATCAACATGAGCTGGCAGGATTATGTGGACAACCAACTTTTGGCCTCAAATTGCGTTTCAAAAGCGGCCATCGCTGGACACGATGGTAACATCTGGGCACAATCCAGCGGATTCGAGGTGAGTACCTACTAACTAGAGGGGAGTACTTCATTTTAAGTTGCAGCTAGGGTTTTGGGTTTGGTTTTTTTTTTGTTTTCCTTATTTTTCTGACCGGATGAATTTGTAATTTATCGCTTGATTTTGGTTGAAGAGGAGGTGGTGGTTAAGGATTCCTAGATTCTTGCCTTTTGACGGGAGAAATATGGGTAGTGTAAGAGATGAGGGAAATTGTTAGCGCAAAACACGCAAGTTCAAGGGTGTGACCAACACGCCGGTATCGCATTTTTCATTCTCGTGTTACTCTTGCTCGCTCGCCTTCGCACTATGGATGTATGGGCTGTGCTGTGTACTTAGTTCTCTTTTTTTTTATTCCTTTTTTTGTCGGTACATTCAATTCAGTTTTCAGCACTTCCAGCGACAACGCAACGATGACTACGACGTCTATAACGACTACAACGACTCTCGCTGCTCAGCAGCGGTGGCGGCATCAGAAGCGGCAAAGGCATCATCAATAGCCGCAGCCCGAGACAGCAGCAGCAGTAACAGGAAAAGTTGTTTAAGGGTGTGGGGGTGCGACGGCGAACAAGAGTTCGTGTGGAAAAGATAAACTTTATCTTTGTCCACTCCACTCTCTGTGTGGCAACGGCGAGGACGATGAAAGCGGCGGTTTGCATGTGTCGCGTCGCCGGGTATAGTACGTGTATAGTGTAGTGTAAAATAGTAGATGTCATGGGAGAGTAGGAAGGACAAAAATGGGTGTGTGGGATATCCACACCGCGAATTAATGATTCAACATTTGAAAGCTGCCCCGGCTGTATATATGCACATTAAAGAAATTGTGTATTTACATACATAGTACTCGTATATGCGTATATGCATTTACATGGACGTTGTGCCGTATATGATGTCTCACAATGCTTACATACACACACACACGAATATATATCCATATATATTTCATTTCTGGTTTAGTGTGTGTAAATATGTGTATGTACATGGTCGCTTCGGCGAATGAATCACATTTTGAAAAAAAAAAAAAAAAACAAAAAAAACAGATGCTGGTCCCTTTCTATTTGGTCGGTGTGGTATCATTTGGCAGAAACTTGCAGTGAATTGAATTGAGTCGAGTAGAGGTCTTTTGGTTCTGTTTTGTGTCAGCAACAAAGCATTTTTTTCGATTTTTTTTTTTTGAGTTCTCTTATCAAAGAATGAGCGTGCTGAATATAGCGGATGTGTGTAAGCATGTATGGGCTAAAATTCATCATAAAATGGCTGCCAAAATGAAAGTTGTGACTGTGACTGTGATTGGTCGCGCAGAACAAATCGTATCAAATATACGTGAGTGACTGAAATGGATGTATATTCCCCATTTTTTTTTCTTTTTTTATAGTTTAGCTGGATTCTTCTAGGCTATAATATTTGGCGACAATTTTGCAAAAACTATAAAAAATGAAAAAAGAGAAAAACATGTTAATAATGTGAAGTTGTAGGACTTGCGATGGCGACAGTAAAAATAGCACTCGATACGATGAGTTTGAATTCATGAATCCAAATCAAGTTTCGCTGGCTGGATAGAAGAAAGACTTGGAAAATGTAAACAGTATTGCCAGGTATACATATGGAAAAGAGCAAAGGACAAGAAAAATGAAAAGGATTTGCCTCCTCGGCGACTACCTACATTATGTACTTATACGAAATGAAATGGAATGACCTTTTCTCCTGCTGCTCCTTGTGTTCGATAGGGCTACAATATATAATTTCTGATGATGATGTTTGTGATTGTGATTGTGAGTTGCTGCGAGAAACCTCTTCTTTGTTTACGGATACAATAGAACCATGCGTTTTTAGGGTGGGGTACCCCATATAGATTATTTATTTTTAGTTTAGTATTTTATTATAATTATTGCATATTTCATTTAAGGGCACTCCTATGGAATACTTTTGGAAACCTATGTATCTAGCAGAGGGGTGCAAAAATGTATTTAGTTAATATTTTGTTTGGAGCGCTTTCGTCTTAAAAATCGTATCGATTTTGAATACATATTTGAATAAAATTATGTACATTTGGTCCATTCAAGTAGATTTGAATTTATTTAGTCTCAAGATTAACCAACAGTCGTAGATAAATTGTAAGTGAAAACGAATGTTAGGTTGAAATATGTTTTCAATTCAATGAAGAGCGGTATGGCGTGTTGGGTGTTTTCGGGAATATCATTTTAGCTCAAATAAAAAAATATGTAGTGTAGGTCTAATGATATCAGTCTTGGCAGAGATCTGAATTCTGAGTCAAATTTTTCGCTTCCATATCACGACTTAACTGTTCTTATCAGCTTGCAGGCGCAGGCAGACCAGCTTAAATGTTTGTTAAATTGTTTTTGTTAAATTTAAACTAAATTTTTATTAACATTGTGATTCAGTGCATTTAGTTGAGTGAGTTGGCAGATATGTGTGTACATATGCATGTGTATACTTTGGAGTTATGCCAAACATTTTTGGTTGATAACTTTTTTCAAGGTTGTTTTTGTTTGATAAAGACGAAAAAAAAAATTTTGAATCATACTTAGGTTGGATTAATAGTATTCCAATCAACAATTGAGTTTTTTTTTTTTGGTTTTTTGAAAAACCCACACAGAACTTTCGTTAGTCGTCTGAAATATGAACAAGGGCATAAAATTGTAGACACACATGGCAAACACATTGTTTAACATATCTCTTAAGCATTTCAAGAATTTCAATGACTCACTTGTATACCAGTGAATTTCCCAAATTTCCAAGTCCTTGACATCATTTTAGCGAGTCGAGTTGAACAAGATCGGAAACAAACAAAATATAACAGATTGGGTAGTTCGGATCATTTAAGACTTTTATTTCTCCTCATTGACTGTTGTTTCCTTAAATTTGATAACTAAATAAAGTCTTACTTTTTATTTCAAGGTGACAAAAGAAGAACTCGTGAAATTGGTTCAAGGTTTTGAGAAACAAGAGATTCTTACCAGCGGTGGTGTTACGCTAGCTGGCCAGAGGTACATCTATCTGTCTGGAACCGACCGCGTAATACGTGCCAAACTAGGGCGAACCGGCGTACACTGTATGAAAACGACCCAAGGTTTGTAATCAATTTTTATATATTCAGTATGTATGTACAATTCTTTGGCTTTGTTTTGCAAAATTTATTAATTTATATTCAACGCCTGTTCCACAATTACGAGGCTGCTGCTTATTTTTAATTTATTCAAAAAAAACACAATTTTTCCTTTTATTCTTCTAGAATAAGTTACTTACCTTTAATGGCAATTTCAATCATTTGATTTGTTACAACTACTATTTTTGTTGTTGTTTGTTTAACATGTTTGGTCTGTTTTTCCAATTTTGTCTATTTGCAGCTGTAATTGTTTCTATCTATGAAGACCCTGTACAGCCACAACAGGCTGCTTCCATTGTAGAGAAACTTGGAGATTATCTCATTACTTGTGGGTACTAGAACAAAAAATGAAATTTTAATATCTGCTATGGAATAAAAATAAAAAAAAATCTAAGAAAAAAAACAAAACAAAGAAACTGCAATTGTGAGAATAAATCATTTATAATTTTTACGATGTGTTGTGTCAACTTTTGCTAATCTTACTACTTGAATCGTATCGCTTTTTATGTTCTATCATTTGATACAAGGAAAAAAAAACAAAAACAAAACACGAAAAAATCAAGAAATACAAAAAACAACAATATTTAATATAATAAAAAAAAAACCTTCTATGTGTATTATTTTCATTTGCTGCTGAGCGCGACAAAGGAAAAACGAAAAAAAAAACATAAAAACAAAAGAAATCATTAAGTATATAATTGTATGTAATAAACAAAGTAATAATATAAAATAATGATAATCGCGGGGAGTCCATAATAATATTCTCTTTTAAACGTAGGCCATCATCCGTTTTATACATGAAAAAAAGAAAATAAAAATAAAAGAAAACAAAAAAATGAGAACACGAAAAAAATATATATATAATAAAAAGAAAAAATATCAATAAAACCTAAAATTCTCAAAATTTTCCATGTGTTTTTGCTTTGTTCAATATTTTTATACATACATTTTAATTACTAAAATAAAAATAATAAACTGAAGCAATTTTTCTACGAAATAAATAGAATATAAAACTAACGAAAAATTTAAGTAACTATTCGCACATTCTATTACATGTACTCTTATCTTTGTATCAAAAAGTGATAATTTTTCTTTTGTCTTCGTTGAGCTATTGCTGCCAATATACTTACATATATACCCTGACACGCCCACCTTTTTTTCATTTTGTTTTTTCCATTTTATTTCGCTCTAAATAGTACTTTTAGCCCATTTTTACTTTATTTTTTTTATAATCAAACGCTTAACAATAAACGAGAAAAAAGAAGATGTATTTATCTTAGTCATAACATGTAAAACTTACTTTGTTTATTATTTTTTCTAACAACTTAGTAAAGAAAAGGATTTTTTAAAAGTACAGAAAATGAGAGTGGATCGCGAGAAAAGTGCTGTTTTTTTCTTGAATTCTTTGCCTTCCCCCTTTGTTTTTATCTAAATTTAAATCAAAAACAATTTTTATTTTATTTTATTTATATAAATGTGTATGGATCGTATAAATTAATATCTCGCTGATAGTTTGTAAACGAAAAGAAAACAAGAATAAAACAATTTTTAAATCATTTTTAATCATGCTTTATCTCTGAATAAAAATAAGTTATAGGATTTATTGTAAACGATTGATCAGATGGGAAGATGTCCTCGACGTGTAATCATTTTGAGTACTACGAGTATGTGAAGCTTAAAAATATTGAAATTCCATTCCAGTAAAAGAATAAAACATGATGATTTTTAATGACTTGATAAATAAAATAACCGGCCTAAAGATTTGCACCTCCTTCAATCGTTTACAACAAATTCTTTCTTATTTCTGGTTGAAACGTTGCATGCTATTTCTCTTCATTTAACTGTTCTAATTCTCAAATCTTAGAAAAAAAAATAAAACAAAAAACCAAATACTCTTAACAGCTGATAATGAATGTACATACATATTATGTGCTGTATACTAAAAGACTAAAACATGTATCTACACGATGATGCTCATTTTACGTTGCCAATTATAAAATGTCTATAAATACCGCATTCTTGTAAATGTAAGAGTAAAATGAAAGAAAAATAAAAATAAAAAGAATAGGCGCTAGTTGTAGGAGATGAGCTTATAAAGAGATATGCAAGGTCTTTTGGTATGCTAGAAAGTGATTACAAGGTTACTTTGCTCATTGGGATTAGACACGAACATTGAAACAAGCTACATACTTCGGGTGAATGAATCATGCCGGATTCCCCATAAAAACAAAGGCGCGCAGCGTTAGACATAGAGTAGATACAGTAGACCACAGTATACAGTGTCGTAGTTACTCGTCATCCCATTGACATTGCCTTATACAACATCATCAATGAGAGCAATGTTTTCAACTATACGAAGAAAAAAGCAGCGAAAATATACTAATGCACTTGCTCTATGTGTGTTTTATTTTGTTTCTTTTTTTATTCTATTTCATGCTGATAATAAAAACGGTTTTATTTTGTTTAAAACTTGAGGCAAACACCAAGAATAGAAGGTGATGTGTGATGTGTCTCGATTTATTGGGGAAATATTAAAAGCAAAATTCGTTAGATTGCGTCACAATTATATGAAATTAATACATGTGCATATCTATAGAGTGACTATATATTATATGAAGGCATTTATTTCTTGTGATAAGTAAAGTTTAAGCTGATAACAAATAGGAATACTCTACCTACTTTCCGTCAAACGATATGCAAGTGTGATTAGAAAAGTTATTTCTCCGATGTGATAAAATTGCTCCTGTGTTAGCTTCTCTTAATCATCGTTTCGTGTTAAAGCGAAGATTGAACAAATTAACTGGAATCAATAAAAATTAAAAAATGACTATTCTAATGAATAATCTAGTGTCAATTATACATTACGTACATATTTTTCTTTGGATCCAATTTTTGTCTAATATGTAAAATAGTCGCCAGAAGATGAATAATGTTTTTCGTTCGTTGTCGCTGAGTCACTGATAAATTTAAATGAGTTTGCGTTCTTATTATTTTTTCTTTTCTTTTCTTTTTCATTTAAAAAAAAAAGGAACTTTGAATTTGAATATTTGAATATTGACCACATAGGGAACAATATGTTTTTGTACATATATATATATATAAAAAAAGAACTGTGGATTAACGATAACATATGTCGGAAATGTGAAAATGGAATGTATGCCCGAAAATATGGGGTATAGCTATGTATGTGCCTAAAGAATTGAAGTGTGAAAAGAAATGCTTTCAAGATATGACTGTTATTTTGGGTGAATAACCTGAATAACCCCTGCGGCTTCTTGGAGAAGGCATGTACATACGAATATTCATGCATATGTAGGATAGGAAAATCGTTTGCCACTGTCTATCTTTTGTTACGATTCTTAAATGTCTTTTATTCTTGAAGAAATTGCAAACACGTAAGTATGTGTATGTACATATATATATGTTTGCGCTGCGATTAGAGCGCATATCTGGGCAACAGCAACTTTTTTCAAACTTTAAAACGACCGAAGCACAATGGTATTCTGGATAATCTGTTTTAAACGGTGCCAAACTGAACGATAACAAGTAGTAGTACTCATATATACGTCAATCCTCATAGCCTGTGTTTGCTACGCTTATTCAAAATGAGTCAACGTTCAATTTTATAATCAAGATCAAGCCATAATTTGTAATATTTTTTGGCGGTCAGACTAGGAAAGTGGAGGATACAGCTTCACCAGTGGAATAGGATAACGAAACGTTTTGTAGATATTTTCTACTATAACTTGCTGGATGTTCTTATAAATATTAATGGATTGTTTAAGATGATCCTCATTTATGGACAGAGGGCCCAACTACCCCAAATTCAGTAGAACCTACGACATATCCAAACGATTTCAAAGCACTGACTTGCTGAATGTTCTAATATGGATGCATCGTCTGAAAACAGACATTGACATTTGAAAGTATAAATTTCTCTACATGTTATGCACGTATATGCATGTGTGTTTCCTTAAATATAGACTACAAATGTTCAAATGAAATTAAGCAATTTTTTATTATTTTTTTTCAATTGGTAATTTAAAACGTTTTTCTAAATTAATCGAAAATAATTATACATGAGTGCTGTTTCAATGAAAAAAAAATGTCAATACAGCGCTCCTGAATTCATTTAATCCGAGTAAATGACCAAAGGAACCCAAGTATATATAAATATGAAATTGGATATTTAATGCACACTTCGCTCATTCATGATTTTTTATTTTTGTTTTATTACCCCATGCAGGGTCAGAAGATTTTAAAATTGGGGCATGCAATTTATTATCAAACTTCAATTTGTTTCGTAAGGTAGTGTCCAACTACTTCTTAGACGTTCTCAGGTACATACATATATGTTAATAATTAACATTTCATTGATATTTCGAGATTTCAAAGAAATTCAAATTCAAAATTCTTTTGGAAATTTGATGCTTCGTTTCATTTTGTATTTCTCCTATAGATTCGTATAAAAGGAGGATTCCTACAAAAGTTCGGATACAGTTGATTAAAGTTAAATCAGTCGATATGAAGTTTGAAGGATTTGTCATATTCTATTTATTCGTGTGTGTTTCCTCGCGTGTAACTGCGGAGGTAATTCCTTTTGGAAAATATGAAATAGCGTCGGTTTCGCAAGATGAACCATTAGCAGTTCGAAGACAGAAACGTACATTGACTACAATTTGTGTTGAAATCAAGCCAAGCGGTCCGTATGAAGAGCCTTATTTTATGTGTAAGGGCACGGATATTCCACATTTTCCGAAAAGTCTACCATCTGGCGGAAGTAGTTCATCGTCTTACGTACAAAAACCTCCTTCCAAAACCAAACCTTCAGCACAATATGGATCAGATGATTCACACCATTCGGCAGTAAACAACGATTATCATTTCCCAGTAAAGTCGGATTATCAACAAGAACATACAAAATATGGATCCGAAACAAGTTATTCTGCACCATCAAAGTCAAACTTTGGAAAAAAAATTTCTTACTCAGATCATAGTATTCATAGTTCATACGCAAGTGAAGAAAGCTCAAGGCCATCGCATAATAGCAAACCATATGCAGTTCATGAAAGTCATAGCGATTATTCGAAACTACCAGTTCGTAAGCCAGTATACAGTGATACTTATGAGAAACCAAATTCACATCATGAATCTTCATATCCTTCCAAAACGCAAGTATATCAACACGGAGGTTCTTCTCTTGAACATAAACAGCATTCTGCTGAATATTCCAAACCAGTTTCCTATGAAGAAAGCAGTCCATATAATGTGAAACCTTCATTCAATGATGGTAGCTATTCGAAAGTGTCGGATTCTTCATATGGAGGTGGTTCAAGTTCGAAGCCAGAATATTCAAAACCTAGCTCGTATTCTGACAAAACAACTTTATATGGACACTCGGATAGTTCGCCTTATAGTCAGTCACCGCCATCATATACTGAACACTCTGGTATGAAGCCTTACACAAAACTAATACATGAAGATTCTGACCGCGGACATTCAGGAAATGAGTATGTTAAACATATTAAAATACCACCAAAACCAAGCTATTCAGCGCAATCGCAAAATTATCGCACTATGTTTGAGAATATGTGGGACGTGCAGTCACATGATGGACGTGCAGATGATTTTGGGTATCGTACTCCAGTGGAATACTACAATTCTGGAAATACTCATACAATGGATTACGATCAGCAAGTACCTTTGAAATTGGACCTTACTACGCCTGACACACCGCCATTACAGCCAGCATATCCTCATCTTGCATATGATTCTGGTTATGCACATCCACAAGAATATCCACCATCATCGTATGGACCTGCCACCCCATCATACTCGTCACTAACTCTTCCTTACAATCCTCCTGTATTACAATCTTATCCTCCAACGACAGCAGTTCCGACTTATGGATCGGTATTATCAGCTCCGACGCATGCTCCGACACCTTCATCTTACTCTTCAGCACCTTTGCCTCATGCACCTACTTATTCATCTTACGGTTCAGCAGCACCTCCGTATGCTCCAGTAGCTCCAGCATATGCACCAGCACCCCAAAGCTATGGTCCACCTCCATCATCCTACTTATATGGACCACCAGCAAATAACTTTCAAGGGTACAAAGCACCTTGCCACCAAACATATCTATATAATCTTCAGCCAGCACTTATTTCCCTTCCATGTTTCACACCTTCACCTACCTACAAGGAACCCGCCTATGGTCAACCGTTGGGTATTACAGGAAGTCCTCCGTATTTAGGTCAAACGCACCAATACTATCCTTCGAACATAAATCCACTACAAGATCACAGCAAAGCCCGATCTGAAATCTATTCAGAACCGAAGAAATTAGTAGAAGATAACTCAACAGTCGTTCAATCTCAAGAAAGCCTTAACAGACCGGAAGTTCAAAGTGAGCCCAGTAAAAAGATAGACTTTCAACAGAAAGTAGAAAAGCCAGAAGAGAAGTCACCTGAAAAAAATATTCAAAATCAGGAGACTGTTGCAGAAAAACCAAGAGAGGAGCATAATGGTTCCAATGTCGGCGATTCGACTGGTGGTGAAGAACCCAGTACAAAGGCAGCATATGATGCTTTAATAAGAATGTCGAAAATCGCTGCTCAACTTAAAAAGGACGATTCAAATAAAGGTGGAGAGTCTGGGGCAGCAGCAAATGATAAGTCTTCTGGTCAATTTCCACGCAAAAGTTAGAAGGTAAATATTTTTTTTTATAAATTTTTTATACGAATCTCTTTTAAATAAAGTTAAAAAAAAAACGAAAAAAATCTTATTGTGTTTGCATTTATTCCGTATTCCACGTATTCGTTTATTAAGAAATAAAAGTTGAAACTCCTCTTACAGTTGATTTGACTGAAATGCAATGAACTTCCGGTTTCGATTAGTCATTGGCAGATTTATCCAGCATTTGTATATCGCCTTTTATAAATTATGATTCACCTTTACTTACCCATCTACTATAAAAGGGAAGAAGGAATCGAATAATTCTCCTTCAGTTAAATTCAAACCACGTTCACCTCGTTTATTGCTATGTTTTTGGTATAAACCACCTGCCTAGCATCGATGATGCACATTTGTACCTATGTATCAACGTATGGACATGTGATTGTCATTTAAATTACAGTCGAAGTTATTCTTTTGAACTCACAAGGGCTATTGCCCTAATTTAACTTCCTGTTATTGGTGTTTAATTTCTCAGTTAAAAAAAAAATTAAACAACTTTGCAATTTGAATGAATTTTGCAAGTATGAGAGTTCAACATTGCGGTCATTGTTTGAAATTGGAGCTCATTTTTGCCTATATGCGGAAAAATAATTTAACCCTTAGTTAACAAAAAGTTCGATCTTGTCGAAAGCAATTAACAGTTGTCGTAGGTAGTAGTATAGAGTAATCCAACGAAATAGGGTACGAAATAAGAATTAAGTTTTGAGTTATTTTTTTTCTTTCGGTTTTAGCAAAATGAAAATTTTATTTACGATATTTTTACTCTACTATTCAAGTCAAGTGTCGTTTTCACAAGAATTGTATGACATTTCTCAATCAGGATTAGAAGATTGCTACTGTATTGATTATAAGACCGATTTTGGGCCCGGAGATGAATTAGCTCGACCGAAACGTTGTTTTTTAAAAAAACTATTCAAAAAATGGGGAAAGTGGAACAAGGACGATTGTGTTGAGTGTTGTCAAAATAATGCGGGATATTCGGGCGGTTCAGCAGGCAATGGAGATTCTAATTCAAATTCTTACAATTACAATAATCCACCTCCTCAGCCCCCTTATATGAGCGATAAAAAGCCGTTAGTAAATGTATATGAGCCCCCGTCGTACAATCCACCATCATATGGCCCACCACCATATCAACCAGAAAATATTCCACTAGGTAATCATGGTCATATTTATTTACCTCTACCTCCTCCAGGTCGGTTGATGACACATTTACGTGGCTATTTTAATAGACGCTATGGTGGTAGGTTTGGACTATATGGAAATTATCCACCCAATGAGCCGTATCCCGTGGAAAAACCAGCGGAAGTGGAAGTTGTAACACCAGTGCAAGAAAGTGCTCCTGTTTACGAGCCTCCATCAGAAGTTGTAGAAGTAAAGCCAATTATTATCGAGGAAGTTAATTTTAATGGATCGAGTGAAGAAAAAGAAGATAAATATGAAAGCAAATCTAAATCCAAGGAGGAGAAAGAGGAAAACGAAAGAGAGTATGAAGAGGATAAAAATGATTGCAAAACAGGAAAATATGAGTGTAAGGGAGAAAAAGAGTATTCGCCAGTATCGCAAATATCATCTCAAGCTGTACAACCAATAGTGCCAGTTTACGCTCAGCCAATTTATGTCTATCAGCCGCAGTATTATTCACATCCAGCTTCTTTATATACGCCAACCGCTCCAATGACCTACGCTCCACCGGCTCCAACCTACTCATATTCACCATTCTATTCACAATCAACTATGCCGTACTCTTCAATGCCGCCATATTCTTTTCCTCCTGCAACATACCCACCCGCAATGTCATCATATATAGCACCACCGTCTGTTCCAATATACCCACCCGGAATACCATCATATACAGCTCCAGCGCCAGTTCAAGCATACTCGCCAGCAGTGCCATCATATGCCGCACCTGTTTCGGCTCCTGCTCCAGCACCCGCTCCGGCTCCAACATACTCTCCCGCACCACCGTCATATCCAACACCTGCTACGGCTCCAGCTTACTCGCCCGCACCACCGTCATATCCAACACCTGCTACGGCTCCAGCATATTCGCCCGCACCACCGACATATACACCACCCGCACCACCGTCATATACACCACCCGCTCCAAGTCAAACGCAATCCTATTCGCCTGCACCAGTGTATACTCCACCAAATTCACCACCATCATCGTCATATTCACCATCTTTACCATCGTATTCAATGCCGTCAATACCAGAACCACCGCGCTTAGAATCGTTGTATCCTTCTTACTGCAACCCATTTCCAAATTACTACAAAAGAACATATTCCACATCCTACACGTACATGCTGCCAACTTTGCCATGCCAAGATACTCGTACATCTTCGTATTCTCACGATGACGCTGACCAACCATTTAAATCGTGTCCAGAATTATTTACACCATACGAAGACAATTTAGGATCGTCATATCCATTAAAGTCACCAAGTGTAAATGCTGATGACCGCTAAGTTTCCAGACTTGAGTAACGTCTTTAATGTTTGTAGAGAAAGGGTTATTTATTATAAGGAGCCGATAGCTCATTTTTTTTAATTTTTTGTACCTATTTGTTTATTACTTAAAATAGAATTTAAAAAAAAAAGTCTTTTCTGTTTACTTTCACTTGATGTGCGTACGCGTATTGCATACTTAAGAATCGGCTGTCGTTTTTATTGGCGTTGCTTTGTCAGTTCATGGACATTATAGAGGCTGCTTACAATATTAGTGCTACGGACATTGGCCAGCTAATTTTTATCAGACTGGGTGTTCTAGTGCCCTCCATATATGTACATATTTATGGATAGAGAATAATTTTGTTTCGGGTAGCATAAGGTAGGGTTTTGCGAATGGGGGCTCTAAGGTTTTGGTAACTTTGTTGCTTCTCCGGTGTAATACCTTTCACTTTTCCTGCTTCAAGGCAAGTAAGTGTTACATATCTATATTTAAATGCATCACACAGTTTCCACAGTAGGGGTACATTTGGTCTGTCTCTTCTTTCGAGGTTGAATGACATGTCGACAAAAACGATCACCTTAAAATAGATACTGTGATGTTCGAATACACTTTTCAAATAAATTTAAAATAAATGTACAATATATGTTTAAACATTTATTTTTTTTACATTTTGTGTTGACGTTGTATTCTTTTTAAGTTGGCATGTATCCATTTGTAGATGTTTATTATTATATAAGTAATGAAATGGAAATTATGTTAACCTTAATTGAATAACAATGAATATATATTTTTAGATACATTTTTTCTTTTGAGTGCCTTATGTGTTAATTCATTAGTTTCCACGCAATCGTATATCTGTGCAGAAATAAAAACATTTATTGCATAATAATTGGCAATGGAATGAGAGCTAATTTTTTTCCATTTATTGTGGAATTTAAAAAAGAAAAAAAATTGAGGCACAGAGACATTTTAATATACATATATATATTTATAAAAAACAAAATATTTCTTCAACATTGAAAAGTAAAATGATTCGAAGACTTAATATTATCGCTGCATAATTTTCCACTTTTCATTTATCATAGAGAGATTTTAAGATATTCCACCAATGGGAAGTGGGTGAGATACATAGACTCGTATTTTCTATAAATATATACACATGTATCTATCTATGATATTTTGAGAAAAAATTCCTATGCGTGGGGTGTGTCGGAAATGCATCCTCTCCTAGGTACAGAGGTTTTAAGCAAAACCTTACGCTGAAAAAGCAGCTCTGAAATTTATAGGTGTATTGTGTTTTGTAGGTACCTTAATTCTTTCAAAGCAAGTGTTGGCCTGAAATTAATGTGGCAAAAGCTCAATAACTGCAGGGGTTTTCTTTTCTTGAGGTTTAAAAATTTGACTTTGCCGAAAGTTTTTTCGGAAATATGTGTAATTAATTCCCACTTTTTACAACTTTTATAATATTTATAACATTTATAAGAACATTTTAAAGCTTGAACGGGACAGAAACAACGTGGAAAGAGACTCATATACAGCTTTAGCAGAAGTCGTTCGCAACTAGTAAGACGTTTTATATTACGTCAGAAACTATCCAAATATCAGTCTTAGGCAAATAAGCAGACATTTTTATTTAAGCGGGACTTACATCTGGAGAAGTGTACATTGAGAAGGCATGCACTTTATATATACAGGGTGTTCCCTAATTCGTCAACGATAATTTGGGAAACGATTCCTATTCTAAGAAAAAAATCGTTCTACAGTAAGGGTCTATCTCCAATGCTGATATCACTTATCGAAGATTTAAGGAAAGGCTTACTTTGTTATACCCTGACGCATATTAACGGAAATTGCTCAGTTAATACTAATGGCAGAAACTTAGTTGATGAGTTTGTTTTTAGAAGAGATATTACCCTTTGCAACAGCATTTAAATACAGTTAATATCTTGTTAGGGTCATCAGTTATCCAATTTCTAAGCCCGTTCCATTTTTCTTGCTCATGCTAATATTTGACTTTGAGGTCGTTTTTCTTCAGTAAATGCGTAATAAACATAACGTTTAACTATTTTTTTCTTATAAGCGTAACAAAAATAATAAAAAAAAAATCATCAGCCAGTTTGCAGAAAAACCCATAGATTTTATGATATTTGAGGAAACCTGCAGCAGGTAAAAAAAGGAATTTATGGTTTTTTACCGACGTTTCTAACAATAGTTGACAATAACAGTGGTTTTCCAAGAATTATTAATTTTCCAATAAAAAAAAAATAAAATTCCATATCTATTAAAAAGCTTTAAAGCGTGCTTGTCTATTTGACTACCTGTCAAAACTTTAATTTCCTTACCCTGTTCCTCAAAAGTTCTCAGAAAGAGTTAGGTTTCGGGTGTTTCCGGCCTATTCGGAAAATTTACCAAACAAAAATGGTATAAATGATTAGAAAACAAATTAATTTATCAGTTTAGTTTTTTAAGCCAAGGTTAAAGTTGCTTAGAAACACTATTTGAAATGACTGCACTTACAAAATAAGAATACGCAGACTTTGTTGACGTTTATGGGCTGAGCACAGGAAGTTCAACTAGAGCTCGACGAAGATACCATGAACTTTATTCTAACCGACGACTTCCTAGTGAAGGAGTATTTGAAAATACGTAGCGAAGGCTTCGAGAAACGCGAGAGCTCCACAAGTAAGAAGAATTTCGGCTGATTAAAGAATACTGGAAACTACTACAACTGATCCGTCAATTAGCATCAGACGCTCAGTTTTGCAAGTGTTTCCAGACATAAAATTTCGAATGTATATTACATGGAGAAAATCTTAATCATAAATCATAATCTTCATACATGGGCTGCGGACAATTTACATACGAGGGGACATACATAAATCATTTCAACACAAATTCAGCGTTAATATGTGGGCAGGTGTACTTGGAAACAAGTTAATCGGCCACTTCAAACTACTACCTAGGCTGAATTCTACAAACTATCTGGAGTTTTTGCTAAATGAATTACCAGAACTATTGGAGGACGTTTCACTAATTCAACTAGCTTCGTCACATTTCCATTAGGACGGGGACTCAGCCCACTATGTCTTGAGGTTAAAAATTGGCTAGATGAAGAGTAGGAAGAAATGGACCAGACCAGTTCACTGGCCTGCAAGATCTCCTGACTTTATCGTATTGGATCTTTTTGTATGGGGAAGAGTGAAAGAACTTGTTTATTCAACCGAAATAGCAATTTTAGTAAGAGCGTTATCGAAGCGTCATCAAAAGTGAGGCAGCGGTTGGCATCAATAAACATTCGTAGTGAAATCCAAAAACGGGCTCTAGCATGCATATAAAACCAAGGAAGACACTTTGGGCATCTGTTATAACTGTTTTGGTATACACATAAAATAAAAATTATCTAAAACCACACAAAATCATTTTTTTATCGATAGCTTTTAGAGCTTAAAGCAAAAAACCCTTTTTTTAAATTTCACCTGCTGCAGGTTTTTCCAAGTATAATAAAATCTGTGGGCTTTTCTGCATACTTATTGATGATTTTTTTTATTATTGTTACGTTCATAAGCAAAAAATAGTAAAACGTGAGAAAAGTGACATCAAAGTCAAAAATTAGCATGGACAATGAAAATAGAACAGGCTTAGAAATTGGATATCTAAAGACTCAAACAAGATATCAACTTTATTTACGAGTAAACGCCGCCGTTACAAAGGCTAGCATTTCTTCCATGAAACAGAACTTTTCAACGTCAATGTGTGGGCAGCCATATTGGGTAACAAGCTGATCCGATAGAGTTCGATCAAGTCTTAATTCGAATCTCTACCTGAAATTTTTTGCGAAACAAATTATCAAAACTATAAGGTGATATACGTAGTAGGGACAAAGATACTGTTACACCCACTTTCATTCATAACTTTAAAACGACCGAATACGTTTCTTAGATTTTTTTTCTTTAATTTGTAATTGAATATTACTGGTAAATACAAAAACCGCGAGTTTATTCAAAATGGCCGCCTTATGATTTAATGCAGGCCTTAAGTCGCTTGGGTTTTATGTTCGAGTATTAGGCAGTGAAACGCGGTGATGTGTTGAAATACAAGTCATTCATTTCAACGCAGCGTTGATATTGGTTCTTCTTGCGAAATAAAAGTATTTGTAAATTGAATTTGTACATAGATACCCATGTTTATACGACCAGAGTGATAGAAACTACAAAAACAAGATCGAAATATGGGAAACTACTGGGGAAGATTTGAATGGTAATGAATGCACTGACATTTTGACAGGTAATGCAAAGATACTGAAACAAAATTTTGTACAACATGAATGCTCTCTGTTTGACGTCTTCTACCGCGGCGGTTATAACGCGACATAAAAACATCTCACCCCGGCGTTAAATAAACTTACTGCGGCGTTACAAATGCGGAGCCCTAAGGCTAATTGACTTTGTTGCGGAACGAAACATCACTGTAGCTAGCATATGGTTTCCTCACCATAATATCCACAGAGGGGCAGGGCGGCCACCTGATCATCAAGCCGTTAGCCTAATTGATCATGTGGCGATCGATGCAATACACTCCTCCAGTATTATAGATAGACTACCACCAAGAAACCCATGGTAGAATATAATGAAGAATGCAGAGAAGTACACGTAGGGAAATAGCTCGTCCACGAAGTGGCACTGCTCAGTCGTTCACAGACCTTCGTGAGAGTAAAATGTGTTTCGGCTTTGCTCTAATAATAATAAAAAAAGTGATTTTTGTAAATAGTAATTTTGACAAATGTCCTACTAGTTCCGGATAATCAATTCGGTTTCAATCCATGCCATGAATTGATTCATGCTGCATATAAACTTGTTTCTGCCATCCAATGGAACAAAGCCAAAAACCAGTACACGGGTGCTGCCTGATTGACTTAGAGAAGGCCTGGTTAGAACAAATTTTTTACAACCTGAACAAGTTTGGCATTAGTAAACTACTTGTATTTATATTATATTTAATATGCTCACAGATAGACAGTTCATCGTGGAAAATGGCGATGTAACTTCTGCTGGAACATTTCACATTAAAAATGCTTTGCAACAAGGTGCGGTCGATTCGCGGATCTTGTTCAACATTTACACAAGTGATATGATAGGTTCAGTTCACAATGCCATAGTATACGCAGACGACTTAATCGCGTACAACTTTTACTAAAAAAGGGTAATTGTAAAAAAATAAAAATAAATTGCATGTTAAGTTTTACAAGTATTTTTAGGCCGTTTGTAAGTTTTAGTCTTAGTTTTTACAATATTGAAAAACGTCCATACACTAATTTTAAATAGTAGAACTTGTTTTCATTGTTTCAGTTTTAAGTAGGAAAAAGAGGGAACATGCGAACCGCGCGATTGGGGAAATAGAGAGGTGCTAATCCAGGAACAATGTTTGGAAGTTTTACCAAAATGTAAAAAGAGCGTGTCATGCCAACAAGACCCGGATAGAGACCTGTAGAGATAAATAAGGAAACATAGTTATAGAGTCAGTTGCACAACACGTCTATGTCTTTTAAGTAACCCATTCCTTGAGGCAGAACGTATCACTGCCGGTTACCTCAAAGATATAGCCGAATTTATTATAATTTCAGGCATCATGGATGAGCTTTAACTTTAACAATAGGCCTAATCTGGTCGCAGTGATAAGAGTTCATAGTCCCACCTCCCCCCTCAATTAAAATCTAATCTATTTGTAGCGTTACAGTCGGTACCGGCGACGATATGGAAAACCACTTCCGCAGACTATTAAATGGCGAGGACAACCCAAATCCCTCTGTCAGGCAGAATGGTTCATTCAGCCTGGATGTAAAACTTACGAGATCCTTCCACCCGACCAAAAATGAAGTGAGGATGACAATATACAAGCTTAGGAATATTAAGGCTGAGCCATTTAAGGCAGCTGGAGATGACTTGGTAGAGATCATGTTCCAATGCATTTCAAAGATTTGGTCGGCAGAAATCTTGCCTGAATAGTGGAACCTTAGCACTGTATGCTCGATCCACAAGAAAGGAGATCCTCTTAACTGCGCCATCAGTCTTTTTAACAATGCAAATAAGGTCATATTTCTTTTTTGTCCTGTGTGAACGACTAAAGCTATTTATCCGTTTGATCTTTATTAGTGTGGTTTTAAGCCCGGTAAGTCCATAATCATGTTAGGATGAGAACTTGACAAAGTCATATATTGACATTTGGAGATATTATGGTCAAAATGGTCAAAAAGGACCAATTGATGCGATATTTTATCGAAGGCCTTAGCAAAATCTGTAGTAATGACATCGATTTCCTTGCCATTTTCTAGGACTGAAAGCGCAAAGGATACGAATTCAACTAAGTTTGCAGTAGTTGATCTACCTTTCAGAAATCCATGCTGACTGGGTGATATAAGCGAGTTGCACTGAAAGCTTAGAACTTCTTATAAAAAACTTTTGAACATTTTAGGTATGTAAGAAAGCTTAGCAATGGGACGGTAGTTAGTTACTTCATTTTTGGATTTTTTTTATCCCTTTTTGTGGACCAGGGTTATGAAGAGGACTTCCAAACTTGGGGGAATCCCTTTGTGTGAGGGACAGGTGAAATAGGGAGGAAATGATGGCATAGTTTTTGAGAATTTTGTAACTATTGTTCGATAAGGGTGGGATCAAAAGATTGAGAGGGGCCAATGCAGAAATTGAGAAGATACTTTAAATATATGGGGTCGGGTATGAAGAGTTTGTATGCAAATGATATTTTAAGAAAGTTTGCAAAATAGTTGGCAATAGTATGTGGGTCGGTCGGTGATGTATTATCGAACGAGAGAGAAGTGGGATAATCGTCTGATTTTATTTTGTAGTTGACGAATTGACAAAATGTCTTAGGATCGTTGATAAGGTTGGTCTGCGTTATGTCGAGAAAGCGCTGATAGAGACAGTTATAGAGCTGGGTGAATTGGAGGTAGGTTTCAAAATAGTGTAGTTAGAGTAGTCAGAATAAGACTTGATGCGAAGAAAAATTGCCCATAATTTGTTTCTTTTGTTTCGTAAAGAGCGAAGTCTTCTGTTATAAGGGGGAGGGGAAGTAGATGATGTTTTATGCCTAGAAAAGGGGACGGGAAGAGAAATGGAATTAAATATTTCGCTATAAAAAATAGAGATCGCATGGGATAAAGATAGGTTAGTAAAATCAAAAAAAGATTTGCTAAGATACGAGGGCGGGTCAATAAGTCCGTGACTTTTGGAATAAAAACAGATTTTTTGATAAAAAAAATAATTTTATTTTTCAACGTAGTCTCCCTTGAGCTCTATACACTTTGTCCAACGCTTCTCCAATTTTTTTATCCCTTCCAAAAAAAATGATTTGTCGAAGTCCTCAAAATAGGCCTTTGTTTGCGAGATGACTTCATCATTGGAGTCAAATCTTTTTCCACCAAGCCATTTCTTCAGGTTTGGGAACAAGAAGTAGTCGCTCGGAGCCAAATCTGGAGAATAGGGTGGATGAGGGAGCAATTCATAGCCCAATTCATGGATTTTTGCCATGGAAACTGCACATGTGTTTACCCTTGCATTGTCTTGGTGGAAAAGAACTTTTTTCTTGGCCAAATGAGGACGGTTTTTTTTCAAATCGTCATTGAATCGGTCCAATAAGTTGGCATAATATTCCCCATTGATTGTTCTTCCCTTTTCAATGTGGATTATCCCGCGTGCATCCCAAAAAACAGTCGCCATAACTTTATTGGCTGACAAACCCACCTTGGCCTTCTTTGGCGCCGATTCACCCTTAGAAACCCACTGTTTTGACTGTTGTTTGTTCTCTGGTGTGTTGTGATGGATCCATGTTTCGTCCACGGTTACAAAACGGCGCAAAAACTCCTCCATATTGCGATTAAACAACGCCAAACCTTCCTGTGAAGTGAAGCACACGAAATTCACTTTTTTCCATTTTCTCCTCAAATTAGTGAGTAGTCTGATAAAAATAGCTGTCAAACACAAACTAACTGACGCAGCAAGTTTAAATTTTGACAGGAGTCAACTGACAGATACCTGTTGACAGGAGCAGTGTTGCTGTTTCAGTAAAGAGGTCAGAAATTCGAAAAGTCACGGACTTATTGACCCGCCCTCGTAGATATTGATTGAACGAAAATTAGCTTTACGGAAGTTGTAAGGAGAGTTAGTAGGTGAAGAAGTGGACTGGGGTGGCGAGTTATCGAAGAAGTTATTAAGAAGAAGGGGCTGAAAGTTGTCGATAGTTGATAGGATTAAGGGACAAAATGTTACTGTGGAGTTAATGGGATCGCTAGTGAAAATAAAGTCTACCTTCCTACCGATCGAGTTGGGGACGCCACTTACTTGGCATAGGCTTGAGTTTGTTATACGATCAATGAATATACATTCCTTGGATGAATTAGCATCTGACGCGGTTAAAAAGAAGTGATCACCCGATGGAATCCACTTCAGCAGAGGCAGATTAATGTCACCAAAGATAAGGATATCGTCGATTGAATCACTTAGGTCAATAAATTGGTCAATCACTTTAATAACAGGGATTTACCACTCGATAGGTTGAGCTGGGAGAATGTAGCAACACATAACGTACAGGAACCTATTGGGAAGGGTTATTTTAATTGAAACCAAGTCAAGTTTGACAGAAGAAGAGATACCGATGAGAGAAGCGTTGAGGTTATTGTGAATGGCAAGTACGACACCTCTGCATGGAGAATCAACTTTAGGGAGAAGACTCTAACATATATCTCCCTCCTCATATAGAACATGTCAGTTCAGCTGTCAAATAAAAACGGAGTTGCCATCAACTTGGCATCTGAATAAAAGAGTATAAAAAATAAGCCTACAGCCGATGACCATAAAACTGATAGTTGAACACCTAACATACATAGGTTATATAGTTAGCGCCTAGACGCCCAAGCAGGCAGTGAGCAATCATAAAAAAATATATGTTGGCTCGACCCAACAATGTATTTGTTATTAAAACCGGCAATTGATTCAATACTCAAGGGGTGGATGGCAATCCTAGATACATTACCATCTATGCTGGAATAACGCGTGGCAGTGAGAAAAAAATTTCAAAGTGATCTGGGCGAAACACAAGCAAATCAGTACCAATTTTTGTTGACTGAAATCGTCAGTTGAGGAAATAAACTGGCACAACTTATATAAGAAAAATGGCAGCTCTGGGCGCTAAATTTACAAGAATGACCATAAACCAAGAGAAAGTACTTAGCATGCAAGGTACGAATATATGGAAAAACTTCAAAGATAAGTCTAAAAACAGTGCGGAAGCTCTGCTGGAAGTTTCAAAATTAAGCTCCCCATAATTTAAAAAAAAAACGTGGTGGTGGAACGATGAGACGAAAATTGCGTTAGGAAGACAAGGCAAGCCTTTTCTGTGTTGACTAAATACAGCGGAAATAGTGAAACCGATAAGTTCAATATTAAATCTTTAACAATGTGTTCAACAGCTGAGATACACCGGCGAAATCGATATCTTGGGTTGCTTCTGGCTGACCACAGGGACTTTTATTTACAGCAAATGAAGAAATAATCTTAAGTCTTAACTTGTAAATGAGTCTGCCAATACGATGGCGAGTTCTGGACAATAAACAAGGAAACAATTCTTCCTTGTATACATCGTCTTGCATAGATAAGAATTTGTAACGTGAATATCGTCCAACAAGCCAAACAGGTCAACTGAACTGGCATCGGCCACATCGAGCAAATGGGCGATAATGCTCCAGTCACGAAGACTTTTGAATACCAGACCGCAGATGCGAGACGACAAGGAAAACCAAACCTCTATTTTAAGAACCAATCGGCCACAGCTGTCAGAGCGCTTCCTATAGAGAACTGAAAAGCGCGTGCGCAAAATCATAGAGGGTATAAAAATGCAGTTATATAAAATGAATATAAGACTTTCGTGCCTCAGGCAGAGTCTCGTTACAAATCAGGTGTAGGAAGCAGGCACATGTATCACACCCCATATACTAATTCTTTCACTTTAAACAAAACTTTCTTGAGCTTAAGAAAAATCGTTTTAGATATTAGATTATACGAAGGAGAGAAATTCTCTATAGGAAAAGTAGCAGAGGCTAACATGAAGTAAAAGATTACGTGCCAGCAAGCATACATAACATATTTTGATGGGCTAAAGTTTCTAGACTAATTCTAGAATTTGCATAGGAATTTGCTTTTGCTGGAAACGCGGTTGACCAAGCTTTGAGAAGTCCATCTTCTACCGGCATTCAACACAAAGCAACAACACTAGCTGATCAGTCTGTGAACTATTGAATAGGTTTGAAGTATTTCTGTTTACGGTCATCTTTGAAGCCATTGCATCTCGAGTTCAATTGACAATTGACTAGAAGATTCAATGGAAATTGAAGTTGCAACAAAGATTGCTTTACTGTGGCTAGTAAAAGTCACATAAAAACACAAAAGTCATACAAAATGAATCAAACAAGATATGATACGATGAAGTGGTGATATTTATGGGGTCGGTCGGAAAGGTCGGCATCAAGATGCAAGGTAAGATCACTTAGGTGGAGTACGAGTATGGCATCCTCATCTTTAGAAAAATTCTAAGTGTTTTGGAGGAAACTGGACACTACTTATATCTGCAGTTTACACTATTTTTAGTAAACACTTATTCGCTAAAAAGAAAAAACATCTTGTAAAAGTAATAGCTAAATGCTAAGTTAAATCATAAGTACATTTTCCGTTCTTTAAAAAAAAAGGAAAAAAAAACAGTTGAACTGAAAGTAATTTCAATATTTTGATCAAAAAAGCAGAATTTGCAAAAGGTTTTTAAAATGAAATTGTTTTGAATGCAACAAGGCAAGTTATTCTCAATTTAATGAGTTCAAATAATTTATGTGCTTCAGTAGCAAAAACGAAAACACAGTTACTTTATTTGGGTTACGTTAATAAAATATTTCGGTTCTTAAGCAATTGTCAGCAAAACCATTCAGCAAATGTTCTTGTTTTTGAAAATGTATATAAAATGACTGAACACCGTTGTAACAATTATCAGTTATCAATCAATAACCGTTAAACAATCTTATTTATTTTATTCAATATGCAATACTTAACTAGTTTCATTGTTGTTGCTGTTTTGGCTACTTTAACATCTGCTGCTTCACTTGCAGCTCCACAACAATTGGTGCGACAAAACCTCCTGCAGACATTGACTGAAGAGGGCAATTTTGACTCTCCAACCGATTTAGCTAGATTGAAAAAATCTGCATATGGTGTTGCACCTCCAAACATTCCTTGCCCAAAAAATTATTTAATCAGTTGCCAACCAAATGTAGCTGCAGTGCCCTGCGCTAAACAGGGTGGTTATGCTGGGGCATACTCTGCACCAGTACCAACTTATGCTCTTCCCAACACACACCGAGGTATCCCACAGGAGTTCCTAAGACCAGTACCGAATTTCAACCAATATCTGTATTAAAGGATCTAACCATTTGATGACGATTTAAAATAATAATTTTTTTATACTATATTCTTAAATAAAATTTGTGTTAAAAAAAATCATCTGTTTTTGGTTTTCTTAATCGTCTTGGTTCTGTTGTTATCATATGGTTCACATGATAAATGATTACATTCTTTTAAATTTCCATTTAAGAGATCCCATCGGTCCCTAATGTAAGTGCATATACTCGTATTTGTACTTATATGTATATATGTATGCTCATGCATGTACATAAGGAATCATTCACCATCTGCTTTTTTTTATTTATCGCTGGCGTTATTATTTTTAGTTCGGATGATGTTGAAGTATGTTTGAAGAATTCGGATTTGTAGGTACCACATGGGTGGATGCGTGCATTTGGTGTACATATGTATGTTTAAATATTTTGTCACATTTCCTCGTAGTCTGTAGTCTGTATAATATATTTTTTAAACATATATACTTTCATTGTATGTATGTCAGATTAGAAAATCGGTGATTGTAGCTCTGAATTTAAGCTTCCTTTCTTGATATGGACATTCAAATTAAATACATACATATATAAAAAAGTATGTAGGTATGCGTATATTTATCTCAGAGCCCATGGCTTTATGAATGTACCTATACGTACCTTTTATTCATTATAAATATATATATAATATAATTATTTCAAAAACTTTGAATAGGTAAATATACAGCTACTGACAACTAATTAGAAAATGTGAATATATGTTTTTTTTGATTTTATTCAAATATTTTGAAATATATTATTTAATTTGTATTTTATATATTCAATTGTGTTTATATAGTATAAAAAAAGAAGATTTATTTTCAGGTTTTTATTTTCCTTTACGTGTTACAGGTGATTTATTAAAAAAGCACTGAAACAAGTTGAGACACCTAATTAGAAACGCTGAAAAAAATTTTATAAAATATAAGTATAGATCATTTTTGAGCTGTGTTACCATTAATAGTTGGTAGTAAAACCTTTCTGCTTTAATACTGCTTGACATCGCTTAGGCATAGAACTGATTAAGCTTTAGCATCTTCCGACTGGAATAGATTCCCATGCTGCCTTTACCTTTTCGAAGAGGTCTTCAAAGTTGGTGATGTTTTGCACACTGACGGCCTTTTTCACATCGCCCCATAAATGCTCGATTGGATTCAAGTCTGCACTGCAAGATGGCCAATCAAGAACAGTCATTGAATTGTCTTTAAAGAACCTTTTGGTGAGCTTCGCGGTATGTTTGGGGTCATTGTCTTGCTGAAACCTCCAAACAACTGGTAAATGTTCTTCTGCCCATGGTAGCATCACATCTTGCAAAATTTCCACATACTTTTCCTTATTCAGTATACCGTTAATTCGGTGAATTGGCCCAACACCGCTCCAAGAAAAGCATCCCCACACATTTATGGATCCTCCGCCGTGCTTGACAACTGGCGAAACGTACTTCGGGTCAATAGCAGCATTTTTTGGACGCCGTACATACTTTCTGCCATCCGGACCTATACGACTGATCTTTGTTTCATCGGTCCAAAGTATGTTCTTCCAATCGTGTACTGTCCATGAGGCATGTGTTTTGGCAAATTCCACCCGTCGTGTTCTTTGTTTTTTTGTCACCAAAGGCTTCTTGCGCGAAATCCGTCCATGAAGTCCAGCTTCAACTAAACGACGTGCGATGGTGCGTGTGAATACTGCGTCAGTGGTTCCAGCAGAAACTTCGCGCATAATATCAGCAGCACTTTTTCTCGGATCTGCTTTTGCAGGTCGAACAATCTTACGGTCCATTTGTTGAGATGTTTTCCGAGGCCGTTTTTTGCTTGGGATGTTCTCAATGGTCTGATACTTGCGAAAATGCTCTAGTGCAGTAAAAACCATCTTCTAGGAGCACTTCAATTGTATTCCTATCTGTTTATATGAAAGACCTGTTTCGTGTAGTTCTACAATAGTCTTTCGCATGGCTGGAGTACAACTTTTTGCTTTTCCCATAATTCGATTAAATAATTTAAAAAAAAATTCAAATAGACAAGACTGCTGAAATCCCTTACAATCCAAACTTATAAACAAAAAGCTGAGAAATTATGAAATATATTCAATTTTCAGTCAAATTGGTATCGTTTCTAATTAGTTGTCCCACCTGGTTAAGAACTAACGCAACTAAGTACAAATTTTGAATGAAAAATTCCCACTGTATCATTTCTATATTAACTTACGTGAAACAATGACAAAAGGATAAGAAAATGAGAAAGAAAAATTACTGTTACATTGAAAGCAGTTATTAAACGACGAGTGCGAATATGAAATACAGTAGCGTTTCTAATTAGTTGTCAATAGCTGTATGTACATATTCAGTTTTATCTGTATGTACGAACTTGAGCTGTTTAGACAAACCCCTTAGCAAGACACAGGCATCGGAACATAAGCCTCACCTCTCCTAGTGAAGCCTGGGAGCCAAAGCAACGTTCACGGCTCTAGTTAACTTGAGCTACTTGTGGCACATCTCCCTTTAGAGCTCCTAAGACGTATTGGCTAGATGGGCAAAATGTCAGGTAAAAAGCGAACAAAAAACTATGAGGGTAACTACCACAAAGAAGGAAGACGTCGCTTATTTTTATTATTAATTATTTATTTTTATTTTATATTTGAATATAAAGTGAACGTTTCATGAGAATCCGCATCAAGGCAAAATTCGGAAATATAAGCCTGATTTGCGTGCATCACATCAAATCCGTAACGTTGTAAACTCTTTGATTCGTAAAAACTTAGTATTACCAAGCTGAACTTTGGTTTGACAAAAACTTCCATGTAAGTTTCCTCTCTAGATCATTCTGGGAAGAAAATGCTTTCATGGAGGATAAGTTAATCCATCTCTACACAGATGGATCTCAAACCGATAGCGGAGTTGGTGGCGGTGTTTTCTCAGATAAGCTAAATCTAAGCCTCTCTTTCCGCCTTCCAAATCACTGTAGCGTTTCCAGGCGGAAATTTTGGCGATTAAAGAAGCTCTGTCCTGGCTGAAGAAAAACGTAATATCTGCAAAGTTTATCCGCATATTTTCGGATAGTCAGGCCGCCATCAAGTCGCTAGACTCGGTCTCATTATATTTTAAACCCGCCCTTGAATGCCGATCATCTCTCATGGAGATGGCAGAGCAGTTCAACATTCACCTTTGTTGGGTGCCGGGCCACAGAGACATTCCAGGGAACTGTAGAGTCGATAAACTCGCCAAAATTGGAACCACTCTACCTATTCTACGGTAAAAGGGTAGTATAGGTATACCAATCGCTACGTGCAAACTAGCATTAAAGCTGTATGCCAATAAAAGAACAGACCTTAGGTGGATGCTGGGCAAACATGTCTAGCGACCACCTGAGTTTCAAGCCACTACACAAACAATTTTCCTTTCTCCTCCTTCTGTCTTTCCGCCCGCGCCCTGGCAACAGTAAAAGGGTATCCAACCCCTTAGGCGCGCGTAAATTATAAAAAAAAAAAAAAAAAAAAAATAGATTTGGATCTGAATCGCTATAAGTGTCTGATCCTTTTAAATAGGAATCATCTCAGTACCATAATAGATATCATCACTGGACACTGCCTAATAGGCAAGCACGCAAGAAGGCTTGGCGCTTTTACAAACGACTTCTGTAGAAGCTGCATGGACGAGAAAGAGGAGGAGACAATCCTCCACCTACTCTGTACATGTCCAGCTCTCTCCCAGAGAAGAACGCTTCATCTAGGGGCTTTCTTCTACAACGACCTAAACGATCTAGAAAATATAGACGTTGACAGTCTCCTACGCTTTATCATAAGCTCAAACTGGTTCATAGAGGATCATAAATCAACGTGACATCACAATGGGACAATAGGCCTAAGTGGCTTGGTACTTCCAACAGCCACTCTTACCTACCTACCTACCATTACCAAGCTGAGTTTAATTCTGATAAATCAAGCTCAGGGTTTTGCAAATGTATTCGCCAAATCGGCATCACCAAAAGTTACTATGATAACTGTAATATTGACGTTAATGAGCTTAACCAAAAATTTGCCAATGGTATACCTGCCAGTAGCAATCAAATTGACTTCTGCTTTTTTGACGGCATCATAGTGGAACAGCAAACTTTCTGTCCTTTGTCTTTTCAACGTGTCAATGAGACCACCGTAGGTGAGGCTGTTCTCTCTGTAAAGTCTAACGCTGTAGGTTTGGATAATAACCACCCGAAATTCATAAACATTTTGTTACCTGTGGTAGCAATATCGAAGCTAAAGTCTAAGATAGCTGCTGGGACAGACGGACTGCCTGCTTAGCTATTTAAAACATCTAGAGATGATCTGGTTGGGAACATATGTAAAACATGATCAGATGAAAACATGCCCGATGCATGGAATCTCAGCATCCTTTATACGATCCACAAGAAAGGAAACTCTTCTGACTACGCAAACTATAGAGAAATAAGTCTCCTAATCCTAAACATCGTTTATAAGATCTTTACTACCGTATTATATGAGGACCTAAACAATTCATGAACATGAACATGAACAGGCCACCATAGATAAAATATTCACGCTACGGCAGAACTCGGAAAAGGCTCGGGAATTTCTCATCTATTTGTCGACTAGAGATGTCTACCTTTGACACATGTGCCTGCCAAACTCGTTAGGTTGTGCAGGATAACTCTGGAGATCGTAATGAACTAACTGAGACCTTCAATCTTGAGAAACGCTTAAGACAACGCGACACGCTGTCATGTGACCGTTGAAATAACGTCCCTGAAAGTCAACGAAACAGATACGATGTTTCTTAAATCAAATGTCAATTAAATGACACTAATGTTGATTGGACGGACACAGTGAAACTTTCCTCTGACGGTAAACGACGACAAAACAAAGTACATGCTGCCATCAGAAAAGAAGGCACACCACCGAAGGCTTTGCCTAAACGCCACCATATGCAGTTATAAATTCGAGATAGTTAAGATACTGCTCATGATTTTCGGGTCCGTTTGGAGGAATAGTTATGAAAAACAAAAAAAGTTCATTAACCTTAAAAATAGTGCCACTTCAAAATAAAAACAGAAACATAAAAAACATAACAATGTGCGATACTTTCAAAAACACATATAGAACAAATTTACCAAGTTATTAACCTATAGTGCACGAACACATATACGAGTATGTATGAATGTATTTTTACCAATTTGTCGCTTTTTTCTTTTGTTGGATTTCATATGGAAACAATAAAAAAAATCACTTGTAAAGTCCAAAAGCCGAAAAGTGACAATGCGCTGCATAGTGACTCTGAACCCTGCAGAATATTTTTGCTGACCTTCTCAAGATACGTGGATAAATGTTTCGTATAAAATGCAAGGGCAACGTCAGTTAGGATGTCAGTTCAATTATTATTCGCGTTGACAAAGGTTCCCGAACTATAATAAAGTATCAAGGACAATGAAATTAGTATCGTTGATCGCTCTATTATATCTTTCTGCAGTAAACGCAGCTTCTAATGATGAACCTTCCACCATGAACAATGCAGCACATACGGAAAGTAAGGAAGATTCTTCAAAATTCAGATCTTATGGCGCTCCAGCTCAATCATATGGAGGTTATGGTCCAGCGCCTGCTCCTGCATATCCTCCAGCGCCAGCTCCTGCATATCCTCCAGCGCCAGCTCCTTCATATGCTCCAGTTTACGCTCCTGCACCACAATCATATGCGCCAGCCTATAAACCAGCAGCCAAGCCTGCATATGCACCTGCCCCAGCATATAAGCCAGCACCTGCATACAAGCCAGCCCCAGCATATAAACCAGCTCCTGCTTATAACCCAGCACCAGTATACTCTGCACCTGTATACGCGCCTGCCCCAGTTCCAGCTCCACCATGCCCGAAAAACTACTTGTACAGCTGTGCCCCACATATACAACCTGTCCCATGTGCTTCCAATTACGGTAGCCCAAGCTATTAACTTATTGTTGAAATGCAAATTCATCGATCCTGGTTTCGTTTCATATTTCATTGTTTTTTGTTTTATATCATCTTTAATAAACATAATTAAAAATTATTTATTACGATTTGTTTTTTTTTTCTTATTCTTTATTTTGTTTGTGCTCATTCTTTGGTCAAACTGCTGACAAAGTCAAAGGTTTTGTGTGGCAATGGTTGTTGTTACCAGTTCCTTATATGCGATTCTAATAAAAGAGTGAACAAAGTTGCTTTAATATGACAGTGCACATAGTAAGCTCATCACAATGAACACTTTTAGTTACGTTGTCTTGCTATGTTGCTGTAGTGCTTTAGCAATAGAATTTGATATTGACTCATCTAATCCTCCTCCATGTGGATGCTCATCGAACACCGCTGTAAAACGAATTCAACGAGGTACACCTGCTGCAGATTTTTCTTCGCAATCTGGGTGCGATTGTTTATCAAGAAATATTTTGAAACGATCTCAGCGCCATGCAATTATTCAAACCCAATCTAGCATGCTGGATGAAATCCTTGGAGCTAGTCCCCGTGCAGGAATAAAACAGCCAGTAAAAATTGTAAATCATTATCATCCGAAAAGACCAGCTTACAAACCGACGACAATATATTACAAACCCCCTCCAAGCAAAGGAAAAGAATTTAAGCATACTAGTTATTACGTCGGTGCAGCTCGAGAATACTATCCATCGATACCGCAAAATCAGCATACTGAGTACAATGTTATTCCATGCCCCACAAGCTATCTATTAAGCTGTGCTCCATCAGTTGTTCCAGTGCCTTGTAAACAATCCGGTTATTAATTGTGAGATTCTGAATTTGTAAGATATAATAAGATAAAATATTAAATTTTTGTATGATAATAGAATGTATGTAAATATTTAGTTATGATAATTGTTAGTAAACAGTGGTTCATATTAAATAATCGTTCGTCAATAAAGCGCTTTTTACTATAAATATCTTAAGTATTTGAAAAAAAAAAGTAATAAACAATCTGACGCAACGACTAATTTGTGTCATTCTTAGTTCGTTTCGTAGCTTATATCTGCAGCAACTAAATTTTGGCTGCAAAATACCTCAAGATTAGATGGTGTGAGTGTATTTAGAACAAAGAGATAGGACTAACGCCTCCTCCAAAGGTAGTAGCCAAAATCAGAGGCAATAATCTATTGAATTCCATACTATAGTCTGACCTGGTTTTCAAGAATGTTGGTTCTTCCACTAAGTAATTAATTCAAGGATATGAACAAGTACGCCAGGGGGATTACCAGCTGAAATGTTTCATGGTGGAATGCAGATCAGCAGCGACTACATAGAAGAGATCGAAACACTCGGTAAACCAGCGGACTGGTTAACATTTTCAAAAAGGGCGTATCAGTAGGACTGGAAACATTATGAAGCTCTGATGTCGCCTATTTTGAGTCGAAAGCAGATACCTTTCGTCTTATGTTATGCTTGAGACTCACTTCTCAGATAACCTAATTTGAACCGGCTCACAATTATTGTAGCTTCTATCACTATAGTTGCAACTGAGCTGAGTAACATAACACTTCATAGCTTATAGCTGTCATTGGTTGGTTGTGATGACAGATGACGGCATCATATACGTCTCTTTGTAATGTCTACGCCCAAACATGTGCAGCTATAGCTATACTGACAGCAGGTCATGTTAAGCAACTTTAGAGCGCAGGCAGCCATAGATGTGATTGTCGATTGGTGTACTAGGACGCTTTCAGTCAATCCTCTCAAAATTAAGTTTATTGAAGTTGATCTGGCTGATGTAGTGTTTAAGGACACCACCATCTGCTTTTTCCAATGAAGCTAAATACAATATTTGGATGTCATCCTGAACAACAAATTCTTTATAAACGCGCTGTTGCCTTTCTGTTAGTGTTAAGGAACTTTTGACAAGACATGGAGCTTGTCACAGAGGAGCGTCTTTCGGATCTACACAGCTATGTAGACCAATTATATCCTATACGTTGGTTATCATGTTTAACAAGTTCACTGCTGCTTTTATTAAACTCCAAAAAAGACTCCTATTGATATGAGAGTGATGGCGACACCGCTGAGCCCTTTCTCAGTGAGTGCCCGGCCTAGGCTCGCACCAGGCTGCTTATGTGTTGGGTGTTGGTTCTGTAGGCACTTTACCACTGAAGAGTTTACCACGAAAGACTAAAGATTCTAGCAAAAGTAATATATTGAACAGAGTACCTAAAATGGACTAGTTGTTTCATGTTTGTCTATATACTCCGCCAATAAAAATACCTGTCTATTTAGATGGACTCATTTCGGCATTATCTCCACAGTTCCAACCAAATCTATAGAGCGTGTCCTAAAAAGTGCCTCAGAAATCATCGATATTACAAGACCTAAATATTAAGGTATTATAACGCCTACATCAGAGTGGAGTTGTTTTTAGGCAGTTGGAGCCTCCGGAATCTGTGCTCCGACTCCGACCGAAAAGAGCAGGTGTTAGTTATCTCTACTGAAGCATAATGATGCGTTGGAGCTTCGTTAATAGATAACAGAGTCGAGTCAGGACATCTTTGAAGTTTAATTCAATGTCTCGTAACCTTTTCGATTTTTGTATCTCAAACCTTCCTGCATCAGAAAACAGACAAAGAAATGAAAGTCGAACAGTATATATCTAGCAAACGCTATAAATAGGGCCTATCTCTCTTAGAACATGTTCGTTCCCGGATGTGAAAATTTGGTTGCGACCCTGACTGTTATTCATCAGCTGAAAATTGGAAGACATTCTCAGCAAAAGCAAGTATAACATATATTGTATTATCGTTAGAGCTTGACGCTGTAGGTTTTTGTTTGTTGCACGAATGGTACTTTTTAATCAACTTGTGAAATGTGTCCATTCTGTTTGATAGTAGAAGGAGATGCCACGCGATACGATAGTTCATAAAGTTCGCAAAAGAAGAATATAAAACATGGTGTTTTCTTGTCTTTTTTAATCTTAATTTTTAAAGTAATATGGAAAACTCTGTCTCGGGGGAACTTGTTACAGGTTTCGGTTTTATTTAGACGTTCCACTATGATGTCTCGGGTTCGTTCCATTGAACATGTGGTTTAACGCAGATGGTTCTCAAATGGAATTTTAAATTTTCTATCTCTTAAGGCACATTCATAGCACAGATTATAGCGATCGTATATCGGGTGCTATTTTTTTTTGTCATAGTCAACCCAGGATTCTGCACATATAATACAAAAAGAACTTCCACTAAGCGCGGAGGCTTAAACGATTCAAAAGCTACGAAAAAAATAAATAAATTATTTTCAATATTCTCTACACTCCATTCAAGATGATTGCAGATAGATGAGAAATATTAAAAAAAAAAACAATACATGTATGGTATATTTAAAAAAGGCATTTATATTTTTATTAATAATTAAAAAAAAATTAAAACTACATCAAACTTCGGTAATAACTGGAACGGCGAAATGTGGGAAAGCATAATGTTGTGGTAGAATGTATTGTGGAGGCGCATACTGTGGAGCAGCATATTGGGGGATATTTTCAGAATAAGCTCCTTGGTGCCCTCCCTGAGAGCAGGCAACTGCTTGTAATTGTGGACCACAGCTTAACAAGTAATTCGACGGGCATGGCGGTGGAGCATATGATGGAGCTGGGGAACCGTAAGCACTCTTTGCTGCCTTCCTTATTCTCAGAGAATCCAAATTCTCAGGAAGTCCTTGTTGGTTTTCAAACAATTGGCCTTGTAGTGGCGCACAAAAACATTGAGAAATGCAAACAGCAACCAAGAATGAAACAAAGAATTTCATATTGCAAAAATTATTGATAATATTACTGTTCGCTTCAATAAATTGAACTAATGGTTCGGTATTCGTTGGTTTGCGGTTATATACCGATTTCATGCTTAAAATAATATTCTTTAATCCAAGCTCAGCACCTTTATACAATTGTGCTGAATTATTAAATTGACTGCGGTAATTGGCAATCCAATTTTGCTGATGATAGATACGAACTTTGAACAATAAACGATTGATTGGTGTGGTACTCGAATGTGTGCTCAATTAAATTTAGAAGAAAGTGAAAAACAATATAAAACAAAATAAAGTGACTAGACAACACTTTCGAGAATATCATGTTTAATCGAAGTGCATTCATGTTCTCGTGTTTGACCTAGCTTGGGTTGGTGGCGAGATGGTATTGATATTAGGTCATTTTTTGTCTTTATTTTATTTCTAATTTTTTTATGGAACATACAACATAATAAAAAAGAAACAATACGGATTTTCGACAGCTTTGGGCTATTTTCCGTAGATTTTCACAGTACGCGAACAGTATTGGTTGGTAAAGAAATTCAAAATTTAAATAATTCAACTGCTGCTTGTGACTTTACCTTATCTAAAAGAACTATCCATTCATCTCTATTGTGAATTTGCATCATTTTGACATTTGTCCTTTTCAATTCAATTTGCTGCCTATTTAATCAGTTTGTCTTTGAAAATGTAGTGGCTGCTGGTTAGCAATTTTATTTTAATTCTATTTAATACCGGAATATTTTTTTTATTTATTACCTAACAATGGACATGGATTCGTTTCTTGTAATTCAAAAAAATAAACTCCAAACTGATAGAGATAATCTAAAACACAAAACAAATGCCAACATAAATTTCCAAGGTTCAATCAATCAGCAAACTTCTAAGACTGAAAAATCTTCCAAATACTGCAATGAAGTACTTGTGCAACCAAAACAATGCAATAAAAATTATTCAACAATTGATTTTCATCGGCAAGTCGTTGACCCGTGTGATGGTACCGGCGTATTGCAATCCAAATTAGAAAGCAAAACAATGTGCATTGAGTCTTCCATGGCAACGTCCCTGCCAATGCATTTTCAACAAAAAAGGCCAGACGTTGGCCGTGAAAACAACGATTTCCAAATTTATAATAGCTCAGTCATTAAGAAATGTAACATAAATGTTGGAAACTCGACAACAACAAAGTCTGCTAAAGATTTGGCTAATTTAACTGAACAAAAAGCTGCCCATACAGAAAATCAAAGTCAACACAAAAATAAGGTAATTTCTGCAGATTTTCCTATTTTCAACAGCAGTAGCAATTCGACGATGTTAATGGGTAAGCTTCGCTTCCGAAAATAATAATTGAGTTTAGTTCCGATATTAATTTTACGCATCGCTTGTCACCGCTTATGTGTTTTTTTTTTCTTTTTTTTATCTTTTCTTTTTATAGAGTATTAAGGTGCGTCAAATAGTTCAATGATATTTTATTTCTTTTCCTTTTCTTCTCCTATTACCACCCACTAGATCAAAGTACATAGTCTATCTAATACGGAATTAAAGTTTCAAAGCATTCGGAAGTACTTTCCTCGACGTAAATTCGAATTTTACGAATTTTATTCAGTTGCACGAAAGCTTTTCGCTTGAAAAGTTGTGAAACGAATTTGACTGGCCAACAAGTAGAGAACCAAAGAGAGTCCAATATAAGACAAAACAGGTCGGAAATGATTATTTATTTAGTGCACATACTGTATCAAAAAGTTCGTCTATCGTGTAAAACACAATTTTATACGAGTAAGAGCACTTGAAATTTCCTATTGCACTGATAGTTATTGTTGCACTATTGATTATGTTTTACAAATTGAATTTTATATAGTTTAATTAAGAGGTTAGAAAATGAATTACGTTCACCTGCTTCACTTCACTTAATTTCTAAAAAAACTGGAAATGTGGAGGCAAATGCTTGACTTGCTTGCAATAGATCAATTATCAAACATAACCGATTGGTTGATTTTTACAATTGCGTATAACAAGCATTTATGTGATGACTGAATAGAATTCAGCCGACAGACTACTGATAAAGTCCACAAGAAGTCAAAAATTTGCTTTTTTATTATTTTATTTCTGCCTTACTTATTAACTAATGAAATATTTATCACAACATTAACAATAAATCAAATAAGACTATTTCTAGCTGCAATAATACGTCGCAGCCTACTTTCCATCAGTGAGAACACACAAAGCAATCGCATGCTTTGGAGGTATATAAAATTAATGACCAAATCACATTGTTAAATTGGCATGCTACTGAGCACTGAGTTTTCGTAAACTCAAAATCAATATCAATATTTGAAATTCTAACTCAAAGAGTTAAATTTTATGGTTCACCGAGTGGAACGTATCTTTGTTTTTGCTTGTTTGTTGCAAACAATTTTAATTTCATCTAAAATTTCACACAGGTTATCATAAATACCTTAGAGCTATATGGGCATGCTAAAGACGTAAACATAGAGTTCCTAAAGATGTAGATTATTGATGTAAGAGTTAGAGTGGAAGAAAAGAAAAATAATTTGTGCGTACTAGGTTACCTTGTTTTTTATTCCCTTGACCCCGTTTTGTTCGTTAACTACCACTTCATGCAAATTTGTATTGTTATTTTGTTATATTTTGTGGTCGTTTATTTTTACAGAGGGTGAGCAGCGCTATTCAATTGTGTGTTTTTTTTTACATCAGTCTATGCGTATACTTTATTGTTGTTAGGTTTCCTATTTTAACGATTGCGTTGTGTTTTAGGATGAGATGGAGCAATGGGTTTCTGATACATTCTATTCATATTTCCCTGGGTTCAACAACGAGAATAAAAAACGTCAAGATATTCTTAGAGAACGTCAGCTAGAATATCAACAGAACTTTCTCAAACATCAGGTAAGAGACACAACAACAAATAATGTCATAGCTGACATGAAATTCTTCTATAGACTGAAGCAGCTGCCAAAAATGTTAAAAAAAAGCAACCACCCAGCTATTCCCAGGAAAATACGGAGAAAATTGAAAATCCTGAACAAAAACCACTCACATCTCGTTCTGATAAGACTGATTTAGAAATTATAGTTAACAACCCCGACTGTGACGGAATATCTCCACGGCCTGGTAGCGCACGACATAAACTGTTACAGGATTTAAGGCACACAGAAATCTCGCAAATTGTTAACAGTGATGGAGTCACGGAACGGAATCGACGCAATGCCGAAGTAAGTTCCCATAAATATTCGTAAATCCGTTCACTAGAAAAAATAATGCTTTGTAATGATGACTTTATAACATTTAGATAGAAGTGGCAAAGAAAAAGGACTACCAAAAGGAGTTAATGGCACAAATCGAGGAGAAAAGACGCACAATAGAGGTACTTAAGGAAAAGGAACGTAGGCAAGAAGAGGCATTAACAAGGTAGTTCTAGTTTAGTTGATTGTGTATGAAATCTATTTAGTTTGGTGTTGATTCTGTCAAAGTCAGGAAAGCAATATGATTTGGTATGCTTTTTTTTCATTCATCGCCTAATAAAAAAAAATATTTTTTTTGTTGTTTCCCGGTTGTAGGAAGCTTCAGGAGCAATTGAAAACCATGCGATTGGAGGAAGAACTGGAGAAGGAAAGAATGCGGGCCGATAAGGTAATGAAAACGTAAAGTTAACATAAACAATATGTAACATTTCTTTTCCTGAAGGTTCGCTTTGATAGTGAACAGAATCGCCTTATGCGTGAGCACCTTTTGACGAAATTGCAAAATGACGCTAAACTATATTCTTGCCGAAAATCTCGTTCTGAAAACGATAAATCCATTCCTCCTGATAATAAAGTCTACAAATATTTCAGCAATTCAGCGCGTCATGAATATCGACGAGAACCAAAGGCTGACCCTCCAATATTTCGTTTAGACTTGCCAACGTGCTCAAGCCATAGTAAAGAGTGCTTCCGAAATAATAATGACGAGAACATATGCCCCTTTTGCAGTTCTTTACTGAAAAGTTATGAAAGTTGGTGTCTGAAATGTGAAAATAAAATACTTTCTGCTAACGATGAATTGGGACAGCTTGTTTGTGATAATTGTAAAAAGCAATACTCAGTGTGTATGAGTTGCGAGAAAACTGATGGAAAAAATTACATGTATCGTCCAAATAAACGTAATATTTGCTTAAATTGCAATGAGAATTTGCTTTCCGATTGTAATGAAAAAAACAAGCAGAAAACCGACTCGGAGAAATCTTTTCAGATTTTAGAACTAAATTATTTAGAAGATAGTGATGAAGAGTTAGCGCCCAATAATAACAATTCGGACAGTACTCGGCTTCCTTATTCCATAAATATAGATCGTAAATCTATTTTTCATCAAAACTACAATCCGAATAAAATCGTGGGTGATGAGAATAATCCTGAAAATATTAGGCATGAGACTGAGAAGAAATTATCGCGATATTTGAAAAACTATGGTGATTTGGCGTGTAAAGCATTACGTGATCGTAGTACGCAGACAACTCCAGATAGTGCGTCGAGGAGAGATGTTGTGATGGTAGAAGAAAATAATCTATCAATGCCGTTGTTAAGGGAAATGCCCAAGATGACACGAAAGGAAAGTAATTTTCAATTCAAAGAACGCAAGAAAAAAAGTTCACGCATTGAAGATCTTGCAAAAAGGTGGGAGGTAAGTGATGCATGGATTTATCTTTGAATAATATTATCAAGATATTGTCAGTAATGAACAACTTACACATATTTAATATAAATAATGATCATAAAAAACTATCTTTTCAGATTCCCGCCGTTCAAAGGCATACTATAACGACAAATTCGCCAAAGGTTCTCACACAGTTAGGAGCAATCCGTAAGCAATTGCAATCCGAGCAATTACAATTGGATTTCTAATGAAGATACTATATGCTGGTATCCGTAACTTACATGTTTATTGTTAACAACAATTTGTAGCCAAAGAGCGCCACAATTATTGCTTGAAACTAAAATTGTTTTTGTTTTTGTTTGATTTGTATTTTGATGTTGACTAAAATATGGTTTGAAAGGAATTTTCATTTTTGGCATTTGTTTAATGATAATTTTTTGGTAATAAAATAAAAGTTAACTTTGTTAATTATTAAACATAAATATCATACAATATAATAAATGCTCTAACCGAGACTTAACTACATAATATGAAATTAAAAAATCGTTTTAGATTTCATTTGTTTGAAATGGATTTATTTTTATTGGTCCAGTTTTAAGTCAAAGGTATATTAATGGTTTGCGGTCTTTGTGAAATTTCTGCAAGCCCTGTGCTATAATTTATTTTCCTGTATATCTTGTTTATCTCTTTTAAAAGGAAAATTTCTTCACGCTTAGAAGACCTCTTTCATAATCCTGATACACAAAAAAATTAATTAACCAATTATTGTCGAATTGGTTAACTTTCTCTTATATCCAAGCTCTTAGAAATTATTTTATACGAAGCGCTAAATTTTCAGTGCAAGTCTGAAAGATAGATCTACGATGAACGCGTTTCATTTGTCTTCTCAGCCTTAGAAATTTGCAGCGAAACCCATGTTATTTTATTATAGCGTTCGCTTTATTCAGATACTTCACTCCACTCCACTCAGATACTTTTTTGATCACCTATGGTGTTCCACATAGATTTTGAGGGAGTCCTCTGTCTGATAAATTCAGATTATTCAAATCAAAGCAACATGTTTCTTCACGCAAGTTGGTCGTGCGGCAACGGCTTATAGAATATTGCCGCAATTCGTTCAGGCGCTTTAGCACTTAAGATGAGCCTGACTCACACTAACATCTAATGAGACTGCCCAAAGTCTATACATAATATACTCGTATATATGTTTTCGGGTGAAAATAGAATATAGTGTGAAAGTGCGGTACCATGGAATTGGACATGTACAAACATACTATCCCGTCGGCCACTTTTTTTCACATCGGAGGAGTTATCTGTAGGTAAGATGAGTAGTTGACTAGAAATCAACAACAAGCCAACTTCCACTAAGAATTTATAGTCTTCCCATTAAATGTTGAATGCCACCCATGGAGAATAACTACTGAGCCCAAACATGTTTCTTTCTCTCTCTATCCCATTTTCCAAAAAACATAACGCATGCTGAGGGATTACCCACTTAAGAGTTAAGTCCTTTTTAATAAAAAGGGGCGAGCAATGTGATATTTTTAAGCAATTAACTACGTAAAATGGGCAAGAATTTAAGAAACGGAGTTGCCATCATCTTGTCAGCTGAACTTCTAGATAATATTATAAGCGTATGGCAATAAAACTGATAAGTGAACGAGAAGCTTGGAGTATTGTTCACTACTAGGCTTTCAAGGCGGCTAACAATCATCAAAACATATATCTTGGCGTGATGATCCCTAAAATGGAATATCAATTGAAAACGTCAATAAGCCGATACGAAGGGTGCGATAGAGGAAAAGGTTTCGAAACAAAAAATTCAGCCGTAGAAGATACATTAAACTCATACAAATCACACAGTCTAACTATACTTGATTAAGGTGGACACCAAAACCAACTATATAACCATCCATGATGGAATAAAGCGCAACGGTGAGTAAAAGATACTAAAGTGATCTGCGGCAACTACTAGTAAGTCAGTAAAGAGAAAAACTAACGAACATCGGCATCGGACAATAAAATAAACTTGATACAAACCTTGCAAAAGAGAGGCGAAGAAAGCGATACATAGAGCAATAACAATAGAAGCATTGGAACCGAGAACTAAGTGGTTCCCTTACGAAGAAAAAAACTCATAAGAAATTTGATCGCCTAAATATAATATATTAAAGGTGATTAGAGATGGCAGGTAATGCGGAACAGCGAAATTTACAATAAGTGAACTACTTTAGTACTTTAACGGAGAGGCAACCATAACCGAAGTAAGCGCAACAGTAAAAAGAATAAACCGGGGGTGTACTATACAATCGAACCAGATCACATACCACCCCAAGTATGGGTGACAATCGAAAATCTTCAGTTCAAATGACTCCTGATTTTGTTAAATAAAAGCAGTGGAAGTTGAGCTTTTCGTTAAAATTTATAAAGGCTAAGGAGATACAATATATTGTAACAACTACTGATTGGTAAAACTAACGTCGCCAACTTTAAAAATAATCGGAAGAGTTCTAGACAGGCGACAACGCAATATTATTAAACTCCATTGAAGTCAATGCGGCTTTGTGGAAGGCATTACTTATATTAGTATATATCAAACATGGAGAAACATTCCAATGCTTCAAAAGATATGCATATCGTCTTCATCGGGTTGGAAAAGCATTCGATAGAGTTCTCAGAAATATTATTTGGACAGCATCTCAAAATGTATACATATAAGACTGATGCGTTATATGTGCAAAGCATTAAAACGAAAGTCAAATGCACAGCGGGAATAACCTGAGAATTCGATATAAAAGTTGAAGAACACTAAGGCAGTGCACAAAGGTTGCTTTCTAAAGATTTTGTATTGAGGCAGCAGATGACTTCTCTTCTTTTCCCTGAAGATGATGCCCTCCGTTAATTAGAGGTGGCTCTACAGTTCGGGGTGGAACTAGGCCTCAACAAGCCTCTCCAGTTAGCTCGGTCTTTAGCTAACTGCATCCAAGTTGGTTGAAAAACACTTCTATTGTACTTATGTGCGACTCCTAGGGTGAGGTATTCGGGTTAGATTCGAAGACTCTGCAGGTCGGAGCATTGGTATAACAACATTCTATCCCATCTTGGAGTGCGCAATGAAATATTCAGCATTAAAAAACAAAAAGGACATTTTTCCATGATTACCTAATGCTGCTTTGGTACAAAGTAACAATAAGTAATCCAAGCACTGTGACATCCTCAATACTTTTAAGACCTCACACTTTCAGATCACTATCTCTTTCTTTCTTCTGTTGTTCCTAAATTAGGGAGAATAATTTTCACCGTCTAGATTCTTCTTAAAAAATAGAAATATGTATATGCATATATGTAAGTAGATGCAAAAGTACATGTGTGTGTTTCTTAATCAAAATCCGCTAGGTTGATCTTTTGAATGAAAATAAAAAAAATGATGACTTTCATAGTCATACAGCGCAGAGGTTTAAATTAGACCAACATTGAAAAGCAAGGAAGTTATTGCATTCACCTCGAGAATCGAAAATGGAAATTTTGTGATAGCTTTACATTTTAAGGTGTTTATTGTATAATGTTTTTTAGACAATAACGGACTGCCCTTAGGTATTACTTCGCAGGGCTACCAATCTTACCAATATATCTAATTTGGGCAGTTTGTACAAAAAAGGTGAAGCGGTGTATCGACTATCGTGGTCGATACCCACCATGACCAGATAGAAACTGCATAAGATGTTAGTTACAGTTTCGTAATGTGTATGGATGGGATCAATCTGTAGGTCCATTTGCCCTTCGTAGTGGTATTCCACCGAGCATGGTCATTGAAGTCGCTCTTTCTTCTTCCTTGATCTTTTTGACGACTACCGCCTCTTGATTACTAGAAGCTCTCCTATTGTCGATGGGAATCATCCCGCCTATAACAAAAGCTTCTTCGTCCGATATAGGTCTATATCCACTGATTACTCTTAATAAGCTAAGTCGATATGTTGATGATAGCTTTCTCTTTGGTTTCTTTGTCGATAGCGCTGCCACCCAAACTGGGGCTGAGTATACTGGGTCTAATATTCGTCTATGATATCCGGTCATCCGATATTTGGCAGTATCCCAGAAAGTGCTGCCTTGAGCTTTGACTCCTTCTTGCACGAATAGTCGATGTAAGGCATAAAACATACAATAGACTATTGTACTCGTATTACTCCTATGTATTTTATGTAATCTTTTGATCTAGTGATTTGACTTCCTGCCCTTATATCCACATCTTAAACATTTTTCCGGCTGGTTATTAGAACGGAGATGAAGTAACCGGATGCAATCTTTCGCAAGTAATATAGTGTATCCATTCTGGCTAGTGACCTTCTCATAAATGACCAATTTACTGAGTTAAAGGTATTTTTGATGTCCAGCGTCACTATTGCACAATATTCTTTTGTTCCCCATTGTCATCTTTCTAATTTTATTGCTTCTGCAGGTATTTCTACCACTGCTTTTATCGCGTTGGAGCGCGATTTTCTGAACCCCAGGTGTTGGTCTGATAATGCACCCTTTTCTTCTGTCACAGTGATTAATCTATCATATGATATATGATCCTTTCAAGTATTTTCCCAGTGTGTCCGGGTTGGCAAGGGTTGGCATTCCCCTCTCAGTAAGAGGGAAATGAAAACATTCTCAAACACTCTCAAATATAGTCGTTTTTAAAAAAAGGAAACAATATGTATTTTTAGAATGTTTTCAAAAAATAGTCAGTCAGAAATATATTTTACTTCATTGACTGTTTACAAGCGTTTTGGAAGCTTATCCAATAAGTTGGAAGAGAAGTTCTCGCTTTTGGCGTCGAGATTGGAATAGGTGGTAATCCGATGTTGCAATATCAGGAGTATATGGTGGTTGGGGTCTTACGTTGTCGTCATGAAAGACTATTCCCCTTCTGTTGGCCAAACATGGGCATTTGCCCAGAATTTCTTTGTTAAGAAAAATCAAGCTGAGCACAATAACTATCAGCATTTACCGTTTTATTTTGTTTAACCAACTCATAGTACATCAGACCCTTGTAGTTCCACGAGGAACACAGTATTACCTCCTTCAAATGCACACCAGCTATTGATGTTGATGCAGAGTTTCCCCCCTTTAAATGTAGGTTATTTTCCTTGGCTTTAGCAAAACCTTTCAATCTTAACCGGTCATCTAATTCCAATAGGATGAAATAAAATATCAAAAACCATTGGAGAATACTACAAGTTCTCTTTATCAGGAAGATTAGGGCGTGACCCATTTCTAATTTGACGTCACCATCCTTTCATTCTCCATTCTCACTTTAAAGCGATTGAGAGGCAGTAAAAATTTGTTAATCTCTTTCTCTATGCCCGAAATGAACAGATGACAACACTGTGAGTGGAGAGATTAAGTTTTGTCCCTCCGAACCAAATTTTCCTTAGATGATCTAGTTTTGAAATGAAATACCAACACTTCACACGCAATTACTCGTTTACTTACACACATTTCTTACGCATATATACACGAATAAGAAAGCATACCCACAAACTTTTAAATGATTAACCAAAAAGTCATTTGTCGACATTTATTGTTTATTAATTGCGTACAAGAAAATTTAAATTTTTTCATGTCAAATTGACAATACTATAAAAGAGTAACGCATTCTCAAAGCCGTGTCTGCCGATAAAACTGATAAAAATGAAGGATTAGTGGATGCGTCCTATGCACCAGCAGCACCAGCCCCCCAATCATATGCAGCACCACCATGACCAAAGAACTACTTGTTCAGCTGTCAGCCCAACTTAGATTCAGTACCATGCGCTGCCGGTGGATATACTGGTGCCTACTCAGAACATGTTTCACAATACGCTCTGCCACAATACGCTCTACCAAAATACCATGGCATGCCACAATACTGAAACATACCCTGACTGCACGACAATTTAGCGATGTTTATATTTTAGGTTTACTGGTTTTGTTTATGAAATAAAAATATTTATATAAAATAATTTTCTGAGTTGGATTTTTTCTGATCCATTGGTTTCGTCGTCTCACATTAAATAGAATTTTTTTTGTTACCTTTGTGTTATATATTGTATGTTACTATCCTTCCAACAAGTACGAGTACATTTAATGTAATTGTCTATGTACTCGTATTATACATGTACTGGCGGAGTTTTAACACCAGAGTTTGCTGATGATTTCATTTAAGTGATCCAATTACGTTTTCCTTTAGCCTCTTCTTCGAACCCTTGCTGGTTCTTGATATCAATCATCTTTTAGACATACATTTTCGATGTCTTTGCTTGAACATATAACAATACCAACTGTTTTATTCAATCAGCTATTTAGCTAATTTTTTATGAACTGATACGCTCAGCTGAACTGATTGTTCAGCGATCTGTTTATTTACATTGGCAGATTTGCGAATACGCGTACTTCTGATTAAGGGATTTTTGGATACACCCGCTGACGTGCGTAACATTTTCATGACACATTTTTTTCTTCTCAAACATCGATGTTTCCATAATCGTTTACGTATGAACTTTTATAGATGTGATGGAGTTGGATTTGCGGGTTAAAAGGAACTATGAGTATATTCGACTCTTATACAAGTGATTTGTAGAAAAAGCTTTCTCTTAATGTTTTAATTCAAAAATGTTTTGTAGTATGCAGGGTTAAAGCACATGGTTCGATTATTGGGTCAGCTTTAGAAAGATATTGATGACATCACCCTTGGAATCACAAAGAGTAAATACGAGTTTGTTAAAAAAAATGTCTTAGCTTTTGCACAAATTTGGTTTGATATAACCTAAGGTTAACTAAAAAACTAAGACTTAAAGAACTAAAGCTTGATAAAGAAGGGGGTTGGAATTAACCTTTCGCAGCATATTGGAGGTTATTTCGTTGGAACTGCGGTGCGACGGGCCGATGAAAAGAAGAAACAAGGACATTGTAATTTATAAGGGTTGCTTTTAGCTACATATACCCAGTTTATCCGACAGCTCAGTTTATCGACACTTTGGTTCTTAGGTAAGAAGATATCTATGTGGGTGGCCGTGGCTCAAGTGGTAGTGTATTGACTTCCCATTCGGACGGTTCGGTGTTCAATACCAGCCGTGACCGAAAGACATTTTTTCAGCAACCGAAATCTCGTGAGGTGAATGGTTGCCTAAATACAACACCAAGTCAATTTACACTAATACTCATAATTTAGTCTCCCCATTAAATGTTGGATGGCACCCATGGCCATGGAGCGAAATAACCACTGAGCTCAAATATCTTTCTCTCTCTCTCTCTATCCAATTTTCCGAAAAACTTAACACGTGCTCCGACATTTCAGTAGTAGTCATACCAGTATGTCTTGAGTGTTAAGTTCTTTAAAAAAAAATTTATCAAAATGGGTTAAAGCCCAGGACGGACAATTTGAACAGGATTAGTTTATTAGATATCTTGTCAAAAGCCTTACTGAAATCAGTTGTTATAACGTCAACTTCTTTACCACTTTCTAAGGCTCTAAGGCTGAGAGAACAGAGGACATACATTCGACGAGGTTAGTGTTACTTGATCTACCTTTCAGAAAGTCGTGTTGATTAGGGGAAATAAGAGATTTGCACTGAAAGGTTAAGGCTTCGTACTTTTTGTGTATCGGTGTTATGAAATTATACTGCTATATCTGTAGAAATTCACCTTGAGAGAGTGATAACTGCAAAAGATTTGAAAGGGGGTTAGAAGAGGCCATTTGGGCCGGGTAAGTATTCATCTTTGAGTTATTTTCTATTACTGTATGATCAAAACTTTGAGAAATAGAGGGGCCGATGGGGAAGTTAAGTAGGTATTTAAAATAAGAGGGATCCGGTATGAAGGAATTGTCGCCAAAAGATTGCTTAAAAAAGTAGCAAAAAAGTTGCCAATGGTATACGGATCGGTTGATGATATATTTTCGTATGAGAGGGATGTAGGAAAACCGTCAGATTTGGTATGATGGGATATGCTTAATAGTAGAGTGGTGGAAAAGAGAAAGAAGAAGTGGTGGGTGAAAGTTATCAATGGTCGTTGGTGAAATGGAAAAGATCGAAGCAGAAGAGTTTACGGGGTTAGTCGTGAAAATGAGATCTAATTGCCTACCCATATACGAGTAGTTGGAGACACCACTAACTTGGCATAGCTAGAGTCTGTAAGCTTACCCAAGAAGAGGCATTCTTTACTCGAATAAGGGTTTGCGATGAAAAAAGACTCATCATCTGATTGAGTTCAGTGCAGTTGAGGTAGATTGAAATCGTCGAATACGATGATATCATCGAGAGGATCAGATAAGTTAATTATTTGATCAATTGCTTCGATAGCGAGTTGGTACCATTACCATTACCATAACGTACAGGGACCTGCAGGGGAGTGTTATCTTTATTGGAACGTAGTCAAACTTAGAAGAAGTAGAAACAGCGATTGGAGAAGAGGTTAGGCCATTGTGGACGGCAGGTAGGACACCTTGACAAGGAGAATCATATTTTGGAACAGTGTTTACCGAAGGCAGCAAGGTCGTCCGAGACTTTTTGGGAAAACATATTAAAAATCTCGTGAAGCCTGATATATAAGTTCCTCAGATTTGTAAGGTCAGTAGGGAGACCTTCCTGCTGTATGGAGACCACGACATTTGTTTTAGTTTTTCCCTCATAGCAAACTGAGTCGGATTTGTCATGCACATTCACCAGAAGGAGACGTATATTCTCGTACATTTTTTTTTCTCTAAGCCTAGAAGGTGTATAACGACATTCTGTTGTGTCAAAAGTGTGTTGAGTTAATTTAACTGCGGGCGGCAGAAGGGGGTCAAAAATAGGGTGAAGATGTTGGGGGCGAAGCAGCAGTAATTGAAGGGGTGTTAGACACATTTTCAGATAAGAGATTTACGATATGGGAACTAATGAAATTGGGATATTTAGCTCCGGTTTTGAGATCGAGATTTGGGAAATTATTAGGGAAAGGCGCGTGTGTTAGGGGTTGAATGCTGGGAGTTTGAGGTGTAGGGATTAAGTCGAAAGAGACACGTTGACGTTGGGGCTTGGTTTGGGGTGGAATAGAGGGAGTTGGAGTATGGGTGGGAGGCTTAAAATTAGGAAACATTTTGGTTTTTCCAATTTGAGCTGGGTTTGTTGTGGGAAGAGGAGGTGGGTCTTGGCAAATTGGATTTACTTGCTAACTTATTAGCTGGTTTAGGTACGACGGACTATGTACTTGACTTTATGGCGCTTCTTGGTCGTATTTTCCAACCATTTGCAGACACACATCTTTCCAGGATTGAAATTGTTACTAGCTGGAATAACCATTCGTATTTCTGTGGTGAGATGTTGGAAGCAAATTGCAGTGGCTAATGGTGATGCCATATTTCTTTTCCCTGAAATTTGAGATCCAATCAACATCAGCTTTTAGGGGGCCGCCTTTGATAAGAAGCGCAGTGACCAAATGATTCTTCGAAGCAAGTTTAACAAGTCTACGTTGCCATTCGGAAGGTGTCCAAGTTGGAAGAAACTTCGCAGGAATCAGTAGGTTGGATCATCTGCAGACGACTGATGTGTGGGGGTGAGCGTGAATCCATTTCAGGTTCCATTAACTCAGCCATGAGCGAGGTATTGTAGGGAACTTTCTGGTAAGGCTGCGGGGAGGTTGATGTGTGAACGATTTTGCTGTTTATTGTTGCGATGTGATGTTCAATACGATACGATCGCACACGAGTGATTGAGCCACAGTATCATCACCGACATCGTTCACTTTGTCGCAGATAGCTTCGGGCTTAGGGTCAGATTGTTTAGGAGAGAGTTGTTTACGTGACGAGGACTGAAAATCAATGTCACTGTCGTCACGTAGGGAGCTTATACACTCGCATGTTTTTTTGTTGGATATAACCTGCGCAGAACAGATAGCTTTGATGTCACTTAAGACTCTAGTGACGTAAGGGAGTTTCTTCATTCCTGGATTTCCCGGAGTCTAACTCGATTAGATCAGCAATTTCTTCATCCATGTGCTTTACTTTGGATTTTATTAGATCGGCTGAGTCCTGCACTGAATTACGTGAGCACTGAGTAATTTGAATCGCTTAGGCATTTTATTGCCAAAAGCACAGGCGAAAGTGAAATTCTCTTGCACTCATCATAGAAGAAAAGGAGGTTATCGGAGAATCATTTTATAAACACAGTATTTCTTTTGTTTAACCCGACACCAGAGTCATTAAAGGCTTCCCACAAATGCCCTTGCAAGCTACCCAGTCAGCATTGTTGTCATCGATTACACAATTGGCAATTCAGGAAGACACGTTTAATATTTGAAATGGGTGATGACACACGATCGCGTGGATAAAAATAGTTGTGTAGGTCAGTGAGGGTAATTATAGGTCAAATTATTGTTTTTATTTTTATTAATTTTGTTTGTATTGTTTGGTTGCAATTTACTATAGATAGGAGCTTTGCACTGAAATCTGCCAGCAGACAAAAAAATTAATGAATTCGAACACTGGGGGTTAAGAACCGGAAAATGCAATTTGACGAAAATTAGAACTGAAAATTAAACAGGTGAATAGGGAGAATAAGGAAAACACGTCTGACAGGTTTTTGTAATTGTTTTAGGTAAGCATTCTGCCGAAAAATTAACTGTTAGAACAAATACCGACTCATCTCATGGAAACCACCCGACAATTTGTAATAAAACGCTGTTACATATATGTATATAGGTACATATATTATACAGGGTGCGTACGGTATTTGAGTACATGTATATATGTGGCTATAATTTCTTGAACATTTTTTTTTACTTTTTATTTCTTTATAAGTTAACAATGGAGGACTATAACCTAACAAAAGAAATGAAAAGAAATGCTGTTATCTTCTCAATTGCGCCCGATCAATCGTACAAAAGGTTCACCGTGAATTGGAAACATCAGGTTGGGATACAGAATACGTTGCTAAACGCAAAATCCGGCACAGGATAGAGGAAGTTACTGCTACTAATGGAGATTTTATTGAATAAATTTATTGTTATATAATAAGTAAAAAATGTGTAAAAATTTTGTAAAAAATACCAGCAAACTAGTTTTACTTTCAATTTGTCCTCAAATACCGTACGTACACTGTATACATACAAACGTCTTAAAGCCTCCACCTACATCAGCAATAGAGATCTCATCTCACTATTCTCCGTGAGGTTAAGCTATTGAGCAGGGTGCAAAGACAGAAGGCCATAATGGTCGTATCAAATCAGCTGCAGTTATGGCCTTATGCCACACATCGTCGGCACATCCAGCAAAGTATCTGTTTAGTCTTACAATGTTTGATACCTATATGTATTTTAAAGATAAATGAAACGAAAGAAGCAATGTGGGTCAGATAGGGGTGCGGCATGCATGGAGGGTGGTAGTGGACTGGCTTCCAAATCGGAAGGTTCGGTGTTCGAATCCCAGCCTCGCCCGAAAGACATTTTTTCAGTTAACGAAAATCAAGTATGATGAGTAGCTGACTAGAAATCAAAAACAAGCCAACCTTCACTAAGAATTTAGTCTCCCCATTAAATGTTGGATGCCACCCTTGGAGCGAAATAACCACTGAGCCCAAACATATTTCTTTCTCTTTCTATCCCGTTTTCCAAAAAACTTAAGACGTGCTCAGGCACTTTAAGTGTATTCATACTCACTTGAGTGTTAAGTGAAAATGCTAAACTGGTGTGTGGCATAAGACCCTTAAAGCCCTTGGCCCGGGGAACTACAACCAACAACTGCCACACACTTTCAGTACGAATATAAGCAATTTGCTCAATTTAAATTTAAATTCAATTTAAATTCGTTGTCAAACGATTTACAAATGAGCATTGTAAGGTGTCCTTTATTTTTATACATACATACATATGTACGTGATACCAAACCATAGAGGTTGGAAAATTTAATTCCCTTCTACAAAATCTAAGCATATGTGTATCAGCGAAGATCATTGAAACGTGCTACTCACCAATGAGTTGTGTGCATGCCCTTGAAAAGAAGAAACAAATTTATTGTTGTTTTCCTATTCATCCCTCTTTTCTAGGTTCCACTAATAGAGTCATCGAAATGTAATGACTTTTAAGGATTATGGCTACAAATAATTTCTCTTAAAATTTGTTATTTCTCTGTTTCTCTTTCATAACATGAGATGAAAACTTAAAGCGAAAATTACGTACACACAAGCGTAGCATGTTAAGAATGTGATTATGTTTTTTATTTCACCTACTGCAAGCTCTTATAACTCTGATCTATGTATGTATGAATATGAATATGAATATGAATATACTCGTATGTGCATGCATTAAGTTGCTACTGTAGAAAACGCAAACGAAGTTAGTTGTGTAAACCGTAAAGGTAGAGGGTTGGGGTCTTTCCACTCAAGGTAGCTAAACCGAAATTCTAGTTTTCCCTAATACAAAAGGGACAGAATATCATTCGAAAAATTTGTATGTACTTTTGAAAAAAAGGCTGATAAGAGTCTTATGAATGCTTTCTAAGTTGCTCCTGTCAGAGACTTTTTTTTTCAATTGTGATTGTTCTCGAGGTCTCCATCTTGTTGAAGAGGAGAAATCTGTGCTTTGCGAATGCATCTTCTGTCTAAGATGCAACATACCTACCAACGCGGAATTGAATGCGCACTCGACAAGAGGGAATACGCCCTAGGATTTTTTAGCCGACATTAAGAGTACTATCTGTCATGTCAGATAATGTCTAGCTTTAAAACACAGGGAGCCCTATACGTGATCGGTAATTCTTGCACTAAAAATGGGCTTTCAGTTGATTTTTCAAAACGGAAGTTGTTCTCTTTACGATAATTCTCCTTAGTCAGCTGACTGCTGACTCACCATCCATTTCTCCGACGAAGCTAAATTTTATTCTTCATGGATGGCACCAAAATCAATGTAGAATGCTGTGCTGATGTCTTTCTCTTTGTTAGGAAAACGTTCGTCTGTCTTTCTTGCATGCCTCTCCAGGTTGCCAACAGTCCAAGCGTTGGCCCTCAGTAGGAAAGATTGCAGGCTTCTTACGTACGGCGTGATGGGGTACTATAGTTTTGCTAAGCATATAAGTGCTGGACATAATATCCTGCGATGATTGCTGTAAATATGCTGACAGCACCGTGAGGCACTATCTTTATGAGTGTCCGGTCTACGCTTGAATCAGGCTGCAGATACTTGGCGCTGATGTAGTGGGTATTAGTACTGAAGACATTTCATTGCTGAAGCACTTATCATTTTTCTGCGAAAGACTGAGGACTTTCAGTAAAAGATTGTCCTTTTTGTCCTCTGTTCCGATAGATAAAATAAAATCTCAGGTTGTTTTCGCATACCTGATGGTACAACCCACAACCTGAAGGAGGATGAGACCATTCAAGGACAGTGCCAGAAGTCCACTGAGGTCCCATACGACTGGTTCGTTTGAAACAGTTCCGTCACTATCTCTAATAGGTTATCATGACAAGATGCCGAATAAAATCAAATGTCAAATGCCAAATGACTTGAACCACAGAATCTATACTTTACATACGAGTAGATATTGCACGCCGAAGGAAAAAATCTAACCAGTTTTTAATTGCCTGTTTTTACTTCGAACTTCAAGTTCTGAACAATTTGAATTCTTGGGATCGTATGTGTTGTATTGTGTGTAGTCCGCTTTCATACGTCGCATGTTTCGAAAGATTCAAGTGAGTGCAAAAGGGAGGGATAATGAAACAAAAAATACCCAATTAACCAAATTCCCACTGCCTGTGGGTAGCAATATCATTGCAAGTTTTTGACATTTCTTTTTCTCCTTCTTCTTTCTTTTTCGCATTTGCTTCATTACTTCTTTCGCTGTGTTACGAGCACAACATTTCAGTATTGCGGATGAACTGAAATGGACCAAAAATTAACAAGGGGGCGCATTTTCAATTATGAAAGACTGAGCGCCAAAAATGAAATGAAAGAGAACTGTCAAATAACATGCAAACTCAAAGAAGGGGAAAGTCTTCATGTAGAGTTGCTCGCATCACTGAATGACAATTCAAAAGAAAATAACCAGAACATGCGCATAACACACTTGCGACGTATGAAAGCGGACGTACAGCCGAAAACAGGCATGCGCGGCGCGGTGCAGATGTGTCTGTGGTTTCTGTTTTCAACCCTTATCTTCATACATAAAAAAATCACAGTTCACGGAGCGGCGCGCTCGCTGGCTGTGTAGTTGCTTTACATCATTCGCCGTCGACTCTCGACCAATTTGGATGTTTATTTATGTGACTTAACAATTTTTCTTAGTAAATTTTGTCAGCGGTACTTTTTCACCGATATAATATTTTGCAGTTTATTTTTCGATAGCAATGGGTGACAAGAGATTATCTGGAGTCTATTGTTCTGTTTGTACGAAAACTAAAATGAATTACCCTGATTTGAAAATTTTTAAATGTCCTTCTAAGGAAAAAAATAAAATGTTAAATAATTTGTGGATGAAGGCATGTGGTTTGAAAAATGAAGGCAAATAATTTGTTTGTGGAGATCATTTTTGTCCCGAGTTTGTAGGAAAAAAATATCTTAAGACGGATGCTATGTCTTTCTTAAATTTAAATTTTGATTTAGAAGATCTGAAGTCTCCTTTAACTAAACGAAGAAGAAAGTCGATCAGTTGCAGCATTTCGTGTGCAAGGTGCGATCAGTTATTGGAGAGATGTGCAAAAGAGCAGAAAAAAATTGCAACTTTATGAGTTGAAACAATTTTTGTCTTATTTAAAAGATATACAAAAGTCAGTTACCTTCCAAGAAACTTCTGTTTGAAAGGAATGGAACAAATTATAAACGGGGTCTTATTACTTTGTCATGATATAAGCAATGGCCTATACGAGAACGTGGATTATTTACTAACAAAGAGAATCCATCAAGACGTATTAGAAAAGGTGGTTACAACAAAAATCCGTCTGTTTACGAATTTAATGTTTTGATATCGAAAAATCTCTCGACAAATCTTATTAATTTTTCTCCTTTCAGTAACTGTGATGATGATGATGTAAATTTTTAAACGTAGACTTATCAACAACTCAAACTAATATTCCAAAAACTTCTTCATTGCTTAAGGATCGTAAGAAAATCGTATGCGATGAAACTCTGTACAAAAAGTCATTTGTGATATGGAAATCGAAACTAAAATCACATTAGAAATAACTTGCTTTCAAAATGCTTTTAAGGAACAAATGTTTAAATTGTTTCAAACTATTTTTAAAAAAACTGATGAAAAAATAACATGTCCTTCGGAATTTTTCATCTTTGCAAAAAATTATTCTCAAAGAAGTGACTTTGGAAGTCAGAAGGCACCAACTAATGAATTTTTTAACGTTTGTAAAGTTCACTTCAAAGTATTTAATATAATTTTCAGAGAACGTCCACAAGAAAGAAATATAAGAGAGACAATGGCCTTGGAATGCATAAGGATAACAAATACTAGAGATCCGAAATGGTTTGATGAAAAAAGTCCTTGCTATGAGCATCGCAAGGACCTTCTATACTTTGCTCTCCTCGATCTATTACGGAAGCATTGCTCGTGGAAGATAGAAAAAAACATAGCATCCAAAAATCAAAAAATTTAAATTTTATCTGGAAAAAAACGAAAAAAAACTATTCAATAAACACAACATTAAAGAGAGCGCATTCTGCTTTGACCTTCCTACGGTTCTCAAATATAATGTTTATTATCAGTCAAATTTGATTTAAAAAAATTACGTTGCGAAAAACTTATATCCAACAAACAGAACAAGCAACTTGATAATACAAAACAACTAAGATAACATCAGTTCGATCGGACTGGGACGTACGGTACGTACGGGTACGTCCCATTGAATGGAAAAATGTTTAGATTTTTTCCTTCGGCGTGCAATATATATGTAACCTATAGCATATATGCTGGAAAAAAAAATCTGGAAAATTCACTTCCCGAAACGTCCGTGTTGTGCCTTGTTTGACTGATTTGTTCATCAGAGTCTTAAGGCTCAGAATACTGCAAAACAGCCAGCGACTTCCTTTCTCAGTCGGACTTGATAACAGATATTTTATCAGTACAAGGATCGGAAATGCCGACAAGTCCGAGTAAACATATTCCTTTATGCCAGTTCTTAAAAATTCTATTCCATGGGCAATTTTGATTACATTTATTAGTTACATACATATGTATGTATATTATGTATTGTATAAATGTAATCGTACATTACAAAAGGAGGAGCATTCTATAGAGGTAAATCGTATTTATGTTGAAAAAGGTGCTGTTATTATTACTGAGAAGTATTGTACTGCTTTCCGAAATAATGCTTGCTATCAAAATAATTCAGATATTTTAATTTAAATGCCCGTTTGTCTACTGGTCTGTTATTTATAAATGCATAAATAATAAGCCAACAAAAATGTAAACAAATACATATTCAACACTACCTTCGAGAAAGTGGTGAGTTTCCAAAACAATGCCCACATTTGAGAGAATCCTAATCAAATTATGCCCAACAATACCAATTCTCTCACGCAAATATCCGCTTTGTATCCTCACTTCCTCAGTTCACACACACATACATATGTACACATATTCGTACTTAGCCTATTTTGCAAAAGGATATAAAAAAAACCCGAACTTTGCTATATGTATTTGGGGATGGTGAGAACAGCCGTACCTTACCTTACAGGAAACCTGTGAATAATCTGTGAAAACCTTTATCAGCTGAGAATGGGATTTTTTTGTAATTTTTCAGTTTATGTGAGTATTTCACGAGGATTATTTTGCTAAATAGAAAATAATTCCCCAGATATGTATAAATCTTCCTGCTCCCCACAATCTCTGATGCAAATTGAGCGTTCGACATTTTTTCCAGTAGATTCTCTTCAGAAATTTTTTTGAGGTGTAATGCTTTTTCTAAACTCAACTTGTGTTTGGTACGTCCTTAAGTGTGTGTGGTAATGTTTAGCTTATGGTTGCTCTAAAATAATGTATTATAATACGTATAAAGTGTATACCAATCCCAATCAGCACATTTTGTTGTTATAGCCATGAAGCAAGAAACCAAACGAAGAACCGTCAACTTTTAACATTTACTTTCGTTTTTATTCGATGTGGGGCATTCTTATGTGTGTAAAATCTGCACACATACGTATATTATGGATAGATAAATGAAAAAAAAAGAGAAAATTAAAATAGCAAAGGAATCCGTATCACATCGCGCTCCCATTGCCACACTATTCTCGCATATCCTTTCAACACTGTTGCTGTGTTCTCACTTCTTGTGGAGTAAAAAAAAATTGTAACCAAACTTTAAGGCTTAGTTCTATTTCTCCTTTTTTTTTCTATAATACTTTCAACATTTTTATTTTTCCGTGGGAGTTCTTTGTACTGAATTGTGTAATGCAAATTGATATCTTGTAATGGTTTTCGAATCACTCAAATCGCAGTTGTCTTTGTTTTTTTTGGTCGTACACTCTGTTTGAATTGGATCTCAAATCAATTGTTAACACCATGTGAATAATATAAATGTACGCATTTATGTGTAAAAATAATTAAGTTTTGTATGTCTTTTGCAAGCAAAAATTTTATGACAAAAATTTCGAGTAGTATAAATGAAGAGGAAGAACGAATAAAAAAAAGCACAGCAGTGCTGACGTTGTGTGTATACATTAACCCATCTACGTTAATGTTATCATCGCGATAAATTGTATTACAAAAAAGGATATTCTCCATCAGCTGTTAAAATAAAGAATCCTAACAAACACACATTATTTTACTATAGTATTTGCTTACAAATAATGCATGCATGATTCATTATAATAAATGTGTGCCTGGATCGAAATTACTATTTTTCATTTATTATATACATACGTCGATGTTCCCGTATTCTTGCGTGTTTCGTGTACTTGTGTAAAAAAAAAACATTTTCGAAAAAAATAGAGTTTTACATACACCCTCAGATACCGTAGCACCCCCTTTTTTCTTTCGACTTTGTGTATCTGTGCACACAATTTATCAAAAATAAAACTTATGTTAGTAATAGTTACACAGATGTAGGTATTCTTAAACTCTAAAACGCAATTTGAAGTCAACAAATAAAAAGAAAAATACTTTTCAGCCAAAAGATAAGTTTGCATTAAATAACAAGAATAACGAAGAATGGTAGAGTTTAGCTTAAATTGAAAATGCAGAATCCTTCAGAGTTTGTGTTGGATTTTAACGACTAAGTAATTAAAGAAATTTGTGTAATTAAAAAAAACAAATGTAGTCAAAAAGGAAAATGTGCGGATTTGTGTATACCTATAGAAAGGCGAAAGCAACGTGGATTAGACCAATTATTAATAAATAAACCACAATTACCAACAATGCTTGCAAAAGTAGACCACCGACAACAAGGACGATAATCTAGTTGACATAAAAATAACATAATTCAAAAACTAAGGAAAACAAAATAGTGTAAGTACAAATTGGGTATACATATCCATGTATTTATGACTGTTTTTTGTTTTAATGCTCCTCTTTACGTTCTACATGTTTCCTATTGTACTCTACGAATGTATAGTTTTTAACATACGGAAAGTTCTTATATTAACAATTGGACCTTAGGTATTTAAGGTATATTTATGCTTTTTAAATGCGGGTATTATAGTATCTACCATATGTAGATTTAAAAAACCTCTTTTGTTAGCCCTTTGGTGGATTCGGCATGGAATTTCAAGCTAAAAAATCCCAATTCACTAGTTGCAATCCAAGTAGTAGCAACATCCTTCATATTTAGCCCCAAACCAATGTGCATGTCTCTGTCACAACGCCACAAGTCCTTTTGTTGTCACAGAAGTATGTCATTGTTTTTATAATTAGAAAAAAAAATGAAATAGGCGGAGTTTGTTATTTGCAACCAAAACAAAAGAAAAAAAAACAACAAATGGGAAATCAAAGCAAGTAACTTGATGTATAAATATATGTAGGTATGTATAAATATTGATGTCAGAACTTCCAAATGTACCTATCGCTTCAAGGAATACGTTTATACACTCTTTCTCGTTTGAGATTTTTTTAATGACGACATTATACTCGTACAAGTATTTAAAAAGCGGCAGAGTCAACTTAATTCAATTATTCAGCTTATGAGATTTATTTCGCATACTTACATACATATATATTATAACAATGGATAAGCAATAAAATTTCAAAACTATCATCGTGGGTGTTGAAAACAAGCAATTATAAGCCCACTCATGCTGCATTTAATTTATTGCTGTGAAAGTTTTACTTGTGCCAAATATATAAAAAAAAAATTAATTACTTTGAGGATACAATTTAAAATTCTGAAAATTAATTTTAATACATAGGTATTTCAAATACAAATTCTCCGCGGCACTTGAATAACGTCAAGCCTTCTGAGAAAGAATTCAGTGCATGATTCGTTGTTTTTAGAAATTTGAAATTCGGGATACCAAAGAAGTGTTCGCTCTTGAAATTACTCGTAAGTATCTGAAAGTAGCACAGAATCAATTTCCTTTTTTGTTTTTAGCTAAAAGAAAGTTTGTTTTTGAATTGAGACTTTTTTACACTTGGACAATTTTTAATGGGTAAAGGAAAACAACTACTCGTGAATACTCATATCACTAAAAAAGGGTGTATAATAATTCAGCTTTAGTAAAAAAAAAAAGAAAAACGGACTACGGATATACGGAATCCATACACTGCTGCAAACCTCAGAAAGTGTAAATCTGTAGGGAATAATTATTAAAAGAAACAAATATGAAAGGTCGTATGAAGAAAGGTGGAGGGTTTAAATACTTCCCAAGCAAGTAACCTATTCTATAACCTATAGTCTTCTGATATAATTCATTGTGAAGTTGAGACATAATTTAGATTTATTTTTGTAAGGTTTCAAAGCTCTTTTAACCTGTGGAAGACCTGCTATAAAAGACCTGTTCAAGAAGTATCCGATCATAATTTTTATTTGAAAAACAAGCAAAGTTTGGAGGGCGGGGCTTAATGACTATTATGTAGGCATACCTAGAACGCATGAAAAATTTTTTCACAGAGTGTGTACATGTGAGTTACAGTCGTCGGATTTTGTTTGGCAGAGGGTGGCAGAAATACTTGAACAACGTTACTGCATCATCTGGGTACGATCTAGAAACCATCTTCCAGTTGACTTTCTCTTTACCTTCAAAATGATTGTGCCTTGGTACCTTGGTACACCAGAATTTGACTTTGTTCTTTTAGATAAGCCCTGAAAACTGTTGAAGGAGTGTAGCAAGTCTGACCTTAACAATTGCAGTGTTACTTTTCTATCAATGAGAAGGTATATGGATAGGAGGGCCTTGTATTCCTTTTCTAAAAATTTTGTTTTTTTTTTTCAGAACACTCAAGAGGGTGGGACTACTCTTAAAATGCCGGAGCACGTGTTAAGTTTTTCCTAAAATTGGATAGAGAGAGGGAAAGATGTTTGAGCTCAGTGGTTATTTCGCTCCATTGGTGGCATCCAACATTTAATGGGGAGACTAAATTATTAGTGTAATTGAGTCTCCACTGCAGGCTTTCATACGATGGTCATTTGGAGACGATATATGGGCCTCGATATCGTGCTTCCAGCTTCCGAGACTCACCTGTGGCAGCAGGCTCGTTATCCAGCAACACAAGTTTTCCCGACTGAAACCGTGTTGGCAACCTGTGCTTCGAGTCAAATTTTGCCTTCTGACGGGCCTGGCTGTGCTCAATGTTGACTAATGCTTCGCCTCAACGTCGTTCCATTACAGTCGGCTTAAATGCAGTTTCTCGTTCGAAGACAATCCTTCTCGGCAACCCAAAGTATTCGTGTTCTTCATGGCTCTGAAAATGGTATATTTAGTGAAATTGTCAACTAGAGCAAGAACGTACCTTCGTGAAGGGTCCAAGATGATCAAGGTACACGGCATCTAATGGGAGGGGAATGCGATCCATACATCCAAGGGTCCTTCTGTCAGCGGGATGTCCCACATCATCTCGATACCGGATCGCTTTGAGGACCACCACCTCTCAGCATCGTCTACCTTACGGAAAAGACAGTACCCTCTGACGATATAGTCCCTTCACAGCTGTTTCTTCGCCATCTCAACTACCTCCGTAGACGATTGGCACTAAAATCGATCCTACAGTCTCTGCTGCAGGCTCTTATACGCTTTTGTTTATAGCGTTACAACTAACATCTCTCACTTCTGAGATGTTAGGAAAAAAAAATATTTCTGTGCGTTTTATTTGAACGATATTTGGAAGTCTGCCTTCGTAGACGATTGGAACTAGAATCGAGCACTTTCTCCGCTGCAGGCTTTTATATGCTTTCGTTATAGGATTCTCTGATATGAAGCTTACGAACTCCGATTGTACTGCGACTGTCATTGCTGTTCGATTGAAAAATCGTTTTTAGGAGGTTCATTTTTTTGCTTGACGGACTTGTGAATAAACAAAATTGTCGTTTTTGGGGTATGGCAAAAATGTATTCTTTAGTTGGTCTTCACGCTGGTGGCACGTTAGCCTTTATTATCTCATCAGTATTGTGTTACGTTCTAAACTATAAATGACTTACTGAGGGCTCTAATCCCGAAATGAATCAGGAAAGTTGGACCGTTATCGTGCGATTTGACGTCACTCAATCACTTCTTGTGGGACTGAGTAAAGTTGCTGATAAACGCAGGTGCTCGCTGTGCCTTTTGATTCTAGTCTTATGAACATACCACCTAATGCAATGGCACCAGAACTCTGGGAAATCAGCAATGTAGTTGCGTCTTCACGAATGGATAAAAATACGACTTGGGATGCGGCGCTTGTGTCTTTTAGGAGGACGACAATGTAAGATTTCACTCTTTCAAGCGGAGATATACTCGTAGTACGCAATTCTGATGGACGAAATACATTGTTCAGAATCGGTGGAGGGGCGAAGCGTTTTCTGTAACAACAGTCAAGTTACGTTTAAACCCTTTCTGAACCCTCTTATGACATCTAAGATAGTTCGAATGCTGAATGCAATCAGGGGAAATTAAATTACTGATCAACTTACTAGATAAGGCTCGGAGCTATTCAGGATCCAAACCCTCGTTGGGTTTGCATGCATCTTCGATTAGTGCTTCCATTGACAGTGGGGTTTCATATGAGCACAACTGCAGATGGCATTACTCTCCAAGTTTCCGGCAGATCAAACGAAGCTTCCTGGTGTCCCTAAGAGGTCAGCGACATTCCTACTGCCCCTCAGTAGGAAAGACTGCAGGTTGCTTACTCGCAACCTGTTCGGGTACTACACTTTTCGCCATAAGTGATACAACATTCTGCGACGCTTGCTGTACACTATATCTGTGAATGTCCGGCTTATGCTAGCATCACACTGACGTAGTGGGTGATGGTACTCTAGACACTTTATCACTGAAGTGTTTATTAATTTTTCTTCGAAAGACGGAGAAGTTCCATTAAAAGAAACTTACAAAGAGTGCAAGGTATATTTATACCCGGAGTCGTGATTTTTGAATCAAACCCAATTCCGGTCTTTTTGTTGTTTAAAACAAAATTTACAGCTCTTAAAAAATCTCAGTCTAAAATACACAATTTAACATAATTTAATATAAAGTTTGGCACTGTCCTATTATGTGTGAAGGATAAAATTAATAAAATCCGTTCCTCTAGATTTTTTGCATATTTTTCTTTTCATTCCTATTTCTGAGTGTATTTCAGCTTTGGCTTTCAAGTGCTTCAATGTCGACATAGACTAGACAATTCACCATACGTATGTATGCAGATATACTCGTATGATATGATATTACGGTGCACATTTACTACGGAATTGTCATTTGCGTAGAACAATTTAAAAATTTGTGCACGTTGTGCGAAAAACATATATGATCGCATCAATAGTTGCAATCTACCTACAGACACTTAGTCCACGCATTGTGAAATCCTCACAACATTAATGGCAACACATTTTTGAACCACTGCCATGCATTTATCAGCAAGATAATGTTTCAATTGACACAACAAGGATGATATAATCATAAATACAAAGCCAAAATATTGAGCTGCTGCCAAAGTCATTTGATTCTACAGACCTAAACATAATGGAAAATGTTTTAAGATGGCTTTTTAAACTGAATTTGATGACAAGAAAACACTCATGCAGTCATTAGAAAAAAATATGGGATAGAGAATCTCCAAAAATCACTCTACCATTCAATAAAGCTTTTCGATAGTAAAGCATGGAAGTTTTAGCCAATATCACAATTAAATAAAACGTTATGAAACAACTTACAACAGCGTATATTTCTTTGTTTTTTTCGATAAGTCTTGTTCAAATGCCGTAGAAAAGTGTGAGATTGTTCGAATAAAAATAAATAAAAAACATACAGTTTGCTGTTTTTAAAATTGGAAAGATCTTTGATATCCTCAATTTCAATGTCCTTGAAACAATGAACTATCCAGTATGCTTCAAATTTATTCCCAAAATGAGGTATCTTTATGATGTTACATGTAAGTATAAGATCAGCTGTACCGACCGTATGCAAAACGCGTTAGATCTACAGTGGCGGAAAAATTAATAGGGACATGCCATCTCTATCTTTGCAGAAATGTATAATATGAAATATCAACCGTATCCTAAATTTAGAAAAAAATAAAAGGGAAAGTGAAAGTATTTTTAATTTATTAAAGTATTAAGAATATATAGGGTTTTGCAATAAGGACTTAACAACTTTTGTTTGTTTTGTTTTCTTTTTTATAATTTACGCGCGCCTAATGGGTTGATACCCTTTTACTGTTGCCAGGGCGCTGGCGGAAAGGTAGAAGGAGGAGAAAGGAAAATTGTTTTTTTGTAGTGGTTTGGAACTCAGGTGTGTTTGGATTCGATATTCGCTCTCCAGGGGTGGGTGTCCGAATAGGACGGAGAGGTTTTTCTTCACTCAGAAAGATTCGAAGGTTATAATTCACGCTATTTTTTTGTGCTTTAAACTCTACAACAGCCAAATCTACGTGTCAGTGTTATGCCTTTACACGCAGAATTTTTCTGTCTGAGTTCCAATTATACAAATGAGAAACTTGAAAAACTTGTCAATGGGTAGGATTCGAACCTTGACCCTCCTAGTGAGAAGCGATTGCTAGTACCACTACACCACGGCCACCACACCACTTTTTTTTTTAAATAAAACGCAAACTATTTGAGATATTTCAAAAACTTTATTATCGGCTTGAAGTACAATCCAAATATTTATGAATGGAACTCGACTTCGTTCATATGGCCACCGCGGGCGCATTTGCAGCGGTCGATTCGTTGGACCCAATTTTCAACGACTCGGCCACACATTTCGGCGGAAACGGCCGCTATTTCGCGTTCAATGTTGGCTCTGAGCTCTTCCAATGTCGTCGGCGTGTTGGCATAAACCAATGACTTAACGTAGCCCCACAGAAAATAGTCAAGCGGAGTTAAATCGCACGAACGAGGCGGCCAATCGACTGGCCCATTTCTTGAGATAACACGTTCACCATACTTACTCTTCAATAAATCGATTGTAGCGTGTACTGTGTGGCTTGCGGCATCATCCTGTTGAAACCACATGTCGCCCAAGTCCATATCTTCCAATTCCGGCTAAAAATAATCGGTGATCATGACGCTGACCATTCACAGTAACTTGACGGTCGTTATCGTCGACGAAAAAATATGGCCCAATAACGCCGCCGGCATGCAAACCGCACCAAACAGTTATTTTTTGTGGATGAAGTGGTGATTCATGAAGCACATGTGGATTTTCATCCGACCAATAACGCATATTTTGCTTATTGACGAACCCATTGAGCCAAAAATGAGCTTCGTCACTGAAGATGATTTTGCGATGGAATTCATCATCTTGGCGCATCTTCTCCAGAACCCAATCGGAGAACGTACGTCGCTTCAAATGGTCCATCGCGTTCAATTCTTGAGTCAGCTTGATCTTGTATGGGTGTAAGCGAAGATCATAATGCAAAATACGCCATAATGTGGTCTGAGCGATGCCCAGTTCTTGAGAACGCCGTGGAATTGACTGATTTGCATCGTTTGCTACGGACGCCTGAACAGCAGCGATATTTTCGACACTTCGACCAACCCGTTGTCTCACTGACACGGCAACATCACACAATGAATATGTAGACTCACATTTTTGCACGAAACTTGTTATTGCCTGTCTACTAGGGCGAGAATTACGATCGAAAATTTGAGTTAACACTCTTAAAGTTGCAGTCACCGACTCCGAATTTCGGTAGAAAATTTTTATAATTTGCAGACGTTGCTCGCTCGTGTACTTTACCATGATGAAAATGTTGAGTTTACTGAATAAATTGACAGTGACAGTTTGATGATTAGTGAATGAGTGCGTTCACAAATTAAATTCAAAGTTGTCAAGTTCCTTTAATATCCAAAACCCTTTAATATCGAGTAAGTTAACTTAATATTTAGTAGTCCGTTGCTTTTTCAGTATAGAAAAACATCTGCATGGTATACATTCGACTAGTGTTCTGCATGTTTCAAATGAAATGTTCGTAGGCTTCCAAGTTTCTAAAAAAACCTGTCATAAATGGGTATGATTTCTTATTTTAAATTTTGTATTCTACATTTTTTAAATGTAACTTGTAATTACGACGGCCACATTATAACGCTTGTGATATTTTACAAGTTATCTTGGTAACTGGTTGCATGTTTTTCTCTTCACATTGTAGCAATATGTTCTGCATTATTTCTCTGTATGACACATAATGATGCTGCCAAAACTGCTGTTCCTATGTCATTCATATAAAAGATTTAGCTGTTGGCTCTTAGGGTGACATACAAACATAGTCCTCGGACTATAACTTATTTTTCGAATGCTGGCCAAACCGTTCCATTTCACAACTTTTTCTTTTCTATATTAAACGTTCGCTGGGCTAAAATAAGGAGCCCGTTTTGCTGCCTTGCCGTGCAAGCCACGTTCTATAAGTCTGTTTCTAGTTCTTCGGATACAGTTGGAGGCATATTACGCAGAGAAAAATTCATTAGAAGAGACAATCGGTTAATCAGTGCTATAGCTTCCCTTAGTCTTCCACGCGTTTCTGGCTTATTTTGTATTCTGATACGAGTAGTTTTAAGAAGATGTTGTTCTTTGCATTGTAAATCCTTTTTTATAAAGCTGATTTATTTTTAAATGGTCTTAAAGCGTGCAGTGTTTTTTTTTCTATCTATTACAAAATAACTTGTTCAATTTAATGACTAATCACTTTAACAAGTGATTCTGACAACAACAAAGAAATCCAATGTTTGCCAGCTGTCCCTATTATTTTTCCTAGTAAAGCAAATGGTAAATGCAAATTTAAAATTAAACAAAGTTCGCATTTGCGGGAGCAAAGAAATGTTCTTATGAAGAAATGAATAAAGTTTTAACGATATTTTTTTGTTTTGTTGAAAATAAGGAATTAAAGTGAAACATTTTAGAATTGCATTTCGAATCGTTTTGTCTCTATTATTCTTCCCAACACTGTATGTAATAATATATAATTCATATCCAAACATACGAGTACATACGAACGAATGTATTCATTATTAAAAGGCTATGCATTCTTTACTTATATTTTGAAACTAATTATTGTGGGCTAAGTTACATAATTATGAGTATATTGAAAATTGATTTTTTAAACTTTCCAAATTCGTTTGGCATGAGATAGGCCACGCTCACATTGCCTTGACCTATATATAAATTAGGTGGCTATTCTCTACATGCTAGAATTGGTTTTTCGGTTCAGTTACAATACATAATTGTTTTGAAGGCGAAAAATGTTTATTTTAGTTTCCTATCTAGCGAATATCTACTGATTTTGAACATTGCCATTTGCAAGGTTTCAAAATTATTATTTACCTGGTATAACAAAGTAGTAAAACTGTATCAATAAAACACAAATAGCTTATTATTCTTTCAAATTTATTTCATCCTATTCGAAATAATCAGTACTCATCTATTTTGTGTACTTAACATTCCAAGTGTGCTACTGTATCCCTATGTAGGAGGCTTTCCGTGTTGAATACAAAACCTCACATATCCATACAGGAATCATAGGTGTAGAATAGAGGCATCTGTGGTTTCGGATGTTTAAGGGGTTTCACACCACTATATAACGAGTGATCCGAAAGACCTAGAACTTGTCTCTAAATGCTTTAGGAAGAATATGCATATCCGAATATGAATATCCGAACAAAGCTGAATGCTTTTATTTACCGTTGCTTCTGATTACTGTTCGTGGTCCAACATCATTTATACATTTATGAACAGTGGATGGAATAGTACATAATGCGTATCGGAGTGTGTGCAAGACACTTCATTTGCTGGAAAACGACGATCATTGGGAGAAGTCAATTGAAGATTCATACCACTAATAATCCATTTCAAATATGTACGCTGTTCGCAATTATTTTATCTGCATATTCCCTGTCACAACCAGTAGAATTGTGGGAGAAATACAAAGCCTACATGACCGAAGGTATTCTGAAGAGACGGTGTCAAGAAACATAAAATCATGGCTTGGATTTCACAGAAGACAAATACAATGAAGCGCTTTTCTTCATTAATGATTTTTGTCTTGCAATGTGCGGCAAGTTGTTGGCACAATTGGGAATTGGACTAAGTCGGTCCATCAATGCAACATTCGACAGAGAACTGCTCAGAGAGCAATCATACAATAGAAATGACTTACAGCTGTTCGTCCAAGAAAATATACCGAAACTTCTTTCGGAACAAAAGATAGCATTTGACACCACCATACAAGCTGTGACCAAACAATCCGATGGATTGTACATTTTGGACGCTCCAGGTGGAACTGGATAAACGTTCTTAATTTCCTTGATCATGGCTAGAATCCGTTTAAACGGCCATATTGCGTTAGCTCTTGCTTCTCCAGGCATTGCTGCCACGCTGATGGAAGGAGGAAGACCAGCGCATTTAGGTCTTGAAACTTTCACTAAATATGCAATTCTCAGAAAAACAAACATATAACATTTCAAACGCATCAGAAATGGGAAACGTTTTTCAGGCATGCAAAAACTTTGTATGGGATGCTTGTACAATGGCTCACAAGAAGTCATTGGAAGAATTAGACCATATATTGCGAAATTGATACAGTCTTGCGAAATAATCGTGGTGGAGCGTACTATCCAGTGACTTCAAACAAATGTTTCACACCGCCGTCAACACCAGCTGATGACTTGCATGCTTGTTTAAAATATTAAAATTTTTAGAGCACAGTCAAAAAAATGCATTTAACAACAAATATGACATTTCAGCTTCAAAACGATCCAACATCCGACATATTTTCGAGTTGGAAAAATCGCCTTCCCATCTAGTTTCTGCAACATCGTAAATTTAAAAGAAGAATTAGTATGTAAGGTTTTCCGAAGGCTTCGAAACAAATTATTGAAGTTACTCATGGTTGAGCAGAAAAGCCATTCCAGCAGACAAACATGGCTTGTTATGGCACTGATACACTGCTTACAATTCTGTTCTTTATTTCTAAGAAATTAATGCGATTATCTTATATTTTTGAGATTAATACACATGTACTTACCGCGGTGTAAACCTCTTCCCATGGCTTCAAGAACAAAATGAGCTGATCAGCCGGAAATTAATATGGCTGATAATGGTTGAGCATGGAAAGGGGTGCCAACCGCGGCCAAGAAGGATGATGCCAAATAACGTGCAGTATACGTTGGTAATATCAAGAGATAGATGGCGTGCACGAGTAATTCCAATAATTTACACCCCCGCCCCCGTGAATCGATCCGATTCACTATCAGCTACAACATCCAATACGGCCAGTCTTGAGATCGGGCTACAAGAGTGTAGCTTACCACTACCAGCTTACAAGAGACTTACCACTACAAGAGTGTATTTTGGACGAAGTTCTTCATCGACATCGTGATGGCCCTGAACGTTAATATTGACTGGCCATTTCTCCTCTGGTTGGCGTATGAAAGCTGGACCATCTAACCACCTAGTTGAAGGACTAAAGTCTACATGACTTCTGGCTCTCGTGGTGTCATCTGCTGGGTCCTCGGTTGTGGGCACCCATCTCCAGCTTCTCTGCTTTGTGGCCTTCAAAATTTCAGCAATTCTATGGGCTACGAACGGCTTAACACCCCTATTCTACTATACGTGCGGATCGAACGTTCCCTTCACCTATTCGATTCACTTTCACTTCGAATCGGTATTCTGCTATACGGCGGCTGAACTGCCTTTCCGTTTTCTATTTCAAAGTTTCGAAGATTTAAACGTCACCCGTTTGGAAATTTAAGTGTCATTTCAACTGTGTTATTTGTGTCGAAAGAAAAACAAATATGGACAGTATAGCACTTTATTTCAATTTTGACTCGGAAACAAGAGATTCTAGTGAAGTGAATCATTTTTATGTGGACATTCGATTCGTGCGTATAGTGGAATACCGACCTGCGTTACCGACAAGTGAGTGTTTCACTTCGAACGGATAGCAGGATCGGAAAACTCGTATTTGACATAAACATTCCCCACGGCGTATAGCAGAATAGGGCTGTATATCTCTGAATCTGTGGAATCGCTTCAAATGACCTTTCGAGTGACAGCAACGGAATGTCCTTCAAATATGGTCTTCATGACTCGTGAGCCCAGAAGGGCGGCCTGAAGCTCAATACAAGGCACGGTCATCGGCTTAAGTGGCGAACATTTGGTTTTAGCGCATATCAATGAAATCTCAACCAAATCGTCCTGGTTCACTGACCTCCAATATGCGACCGCAGCGAAGGCATCCTCACTTCCGTCGACGAAAACGTGGTGCTGCAGATCTTTGGGGACACCATCGTTGAAGTAAAAATGAGGAACTGCCATATTGATGGTAGTGTTGGGTAACTGCATGCACCACTTGTTCCAAAGTATGGAGATATTTTCAGGAAGTTCATCCCAAGTAGGTTCCGTCGCCAAACCTCATGCATCACCAACTTCGCAGCTACCACGAAAGGGCTCAAGAATCCTAGTGGATCAAACAACGATACGGACGTCTGTTTCCATCTATGACGTCCTTTCTCACTCGATGAAACCGTAGCTTGTATTGGAATCTGTCGCTTTCAGGGTGCCCGAACATGCCCAGAATCTTTTCAGCTTGCAGAAGAATCTCTTCATTAGCTGGCGTGGAAAACTCTAAGGTTCTGACGTCGGCTTTCGAGTTGGAGCTGAAGTTCCGCAATTCAAAACCAGCTGCTTCGTGAATCTGTTTTACTTGAGCCGATATTAAGATTGCTTGTTCAATGGATTCGAAGCTGTCGACGAAGTAATCAACATAATGAAATTCGGTGATCGCCTGGACGGCACGGGGTTTAAAGATACTGCTGTGCTCTAAATCATTCTGAAGTGAGCAGCCGGCTCCAAACGTCATCACTTGCATCTCATATATGTTAGGCGGCTTACTGTCATCTCCATCACGCCACAAAAACCGTTGGGCGCATCTGTCTTCTGGATGAATTTGGATCTGGTGGAGGATCGCCTTGATATCTCCACACATGGCGATGGCTCCTTCCCGGAAGTTGAAGAATACAAATGGCAATGACTGATAGTCCTGAGGACCCTTCAGAAGGAAGGAGTTGAGTGACACTCCATTCATCTCGGCGGCGGCGTCAATAATTAGGCGGAGTTTCTGAGGCTTTTTTTGTTTTGCCTAACCCGAAATTAGGCAAATACCATGTCCTTGGTCGTATGACGGCGGCTTCTGCTGGCTGCAGCTTACGGTCGTATCGTTTGCCCACATAGCCTTGCACAATAGACAGCCACAAAACGCTTCAGTGCTTCATGGAAAAGCTGGGTGGCAAGACGATAACTTCAGCTTTCCACAACAAACTTACTTCGAACCTTCCATCCTCTTTATCGTTAAGTCAAGGATACTTCTGGCACGAGCATCTTACATACTGGCGTGGATGCTCGTACTCCAAAGTTGTCCGTTCGGAAATAGTCATCTACCAGATCATGCAAAACATCAGCGGAATTGGTGTAGGTCAAGAAACACGAGGGCGTGCTTTTGTGCGTTGGACCAAATACAGCCTACCCAAGCTTCGTACGTGCCGCATATGGTCCGCTTTTACCAAATCTCCGTAGTTCCGTCGTCAGGCCCAAGTGGCAGTGATAGAGGCCGATTAGCAGACGACTGATGGCTTGAAATGGTACTCAATTTCTAATCCATGAGACTTTGAGTCGGCAAGTTGAGGTCCGAAACACCATCCACATGGCGAAGAGGGAATTTTTTCTTCATACCTGCTCCGCTTACCTGAAGGTCCACAACTAACGATAGCTCCTATGCTTGTTTTCCAGCAACCCATTGCATATTGAGCTATCGTGGGCTGCCCTTCAGGCCCATCTCCTTATTTAGAACAGCATCAAGAATGAAAATAGACGATCCATCATCGAAAAGCGCATAAGTGTTTATGGCTTTATTCGGGCCGTACAGGGTAACCGGAAGGACTCGAAACAGCAGCATTTTATGTAGTTAGCACACTACTGGCATTGGAACATCCAGGAGCTTGTTGACTGGCTGACCTCGTTCGATGGAATAAACTTAGATTCTTCGTGCAGAAGCTTATGATGTCTACGCTGACATCCGTTAGTGGCACAAACACTTTTCATACGGCAGCTACGAGTAGAATGTGCTTTTTTGAGACAAGTGAAGCAAAGACCATGGTGCTTGACACACAACCATCGTTCCTGCACCGTTGCTTTGATGAACTTTCTGCATTGTGTTGTCTTCGTTGTCTTGGACGGAACAAACTATCCTGGCTAGGTCAGAGAGCCAGTCGCTGAAGTTGACAATCATAGGATAGGGCTGAGTCATTGTTGCGTATCTCGCCCATTCCACTCGCTTATTCATTGGCAGTTTACAAACTAGCTCTTTAAACAGTGATGGGTTCGCAATGTGCTGCTGGCCGTTGACAGATTGCAGAAACACTGCTAAATTCCTCACCTTTGTGGCGAATGGAACAAGACGAGCCATGTTGGAGTCGCTGACTGGCTGTATGTCACGAACTTGAATCAACTGGCTATTGATAAGTTGTTCCGGGCAACCAAAACACTTCTTACATTGTTCGGATGAATTAAGAGGGATTTGATGGTTTCTTTTGCTTCACCTTGAAGAGATTTTTGAAGTCTCTGGTTATTTTCCAAGTTCGTGTAGTTGAAATCGGCATTTGTTTGCACGAACGTGTTGTAAAACATTGACCAGTCATCTGGATTCCCGGAGAACATAGAAAGATCCTGGACCTTACGTGGCGTCAAGGTGTATACATTATTCCCTGACAACTGACTCGGAACATTTCCAAAATTGGGCTGCTGTACATATGTGGCCGCTGTGTGTGCAAGTATGTGTTTGGCATCATGTGGACGCTCGAAGACGAAGGTAGCGGCGGACACACAACTTAATGTAGTGGATACGCGGCTGATGGCTGAACATGCGGGGCTGGCTGCGGTGCATGTGAGACTGACGATAACATCGGTGTATGCGCGAATGGTGGCTGAACATGCGGAGGTGGCTGCGGCGCATGTGAGACTGATGATGACATCGGTATATGTTACACTGCGAATCGCTACTCCTCAGCTGGACTTGTGGCCTTGAGTTGTACTTCTAATGCAGGAACCTGTTCTTGTAGAGACGTTTGCTCCATCTGGACAGCGGCGGCACCTCCTGTGGTGGTTGTAGCAGAAAATGTAGCTGGAGGAATCGAACTTCGAACTGTGTTGGCTGAAACAGTTCGTGTCCCGCTTGTGGCTGAAGATACCAGCGATCCACTGGCAGAAACTGTGCACTCTGAGGTTTCAATGGTAGATAGCTAGGTCGATTCAAGATTCATTGTAACTTTCGCCCCCAGGAGTAACTTGTACCCAGGAGTCTCACTAATGGCGAAGATACTGACGGCGGCTGAAGGAATCGGAGCAGTAGTTGGAGGGGAAAATGAAAAGGCGCACGCTTAAACTTTGCTTACAATTCTGTTATTTATTTCTAAGAAATTAATCTGATTATCTTACATTTTTGAGAATAATACACATGTACTTACCGCAGTTTGCACCGCTTCCCATGGCTTCAAGAACAAAATCACAGAGCTGATCAGCCGGAAGTTAATATGGTTGACAATGGTTGTCTATGAAAAGGGGTGCCGACCGCGGCCAAGCAGGGTGATGCCAAATAACGTGCAGTATACGTTGGTAATATCAAGAGATAGATGGCGTGCACGAGTAATTACAATTATTTACACATACCGAAACCCTGGTGAACAGTGAACAGCCTTTATATCGAAAATCGGAATAGGGGACTACACGCTCGGAAAGAGCTTCAGACTTATAGGACTGACTTCATTCATGTTGAAGAGCATGGAGAGAATGGTCGAGATCCATGTGACCAAAACTACATCGCGAACGCACCCTCTGTCTGCGATGCAACACGCCCACAAACGCGAAGACCTTGTGAGAGTGCGCTTCAAAATCTGTAGCCAGAATTTAAGGCCCTGGGTACTTTCATCAATATTGAGGATGCTTTCGACAATGCAACTTTTGACGGGATGTGTAACTCGGTCAGACAATGAGCTCAATAGTTCTGACGTCTATACAAGCATATGCGGATGGTGTAGCTGTACTGTTTGTTGGATCGCATCTAGCGACTGTCTGCTCTAAAGCGCAGGCAGCCCTAGACATGATTGACGATTGGTGACGGGCTTTCAGTCAATCCTCTCAAAACTAAGGTTGTTCCCTTTACGAGAAGGAGGAAACTGTCTGGTCTAACTCATCTAGTGCTTAAAGGCATCACCATCCTATTCTCGAAAGAAGTTAAGTATTTGCGTGTCATCCTAGATAACAAATTTCTATGGACTAAACATGTTACGCCGCTGTCGGGCTTCTGACAGTGCAAAGAAGCTGTCGGCAAGACATGGGGCATGTCACCGAGAAGCGTCCCCTGGATCTGCACGGCTAGCTCAAAAATGCAAGACGTCACTGAACGCAGTCGCAAGGCTGAATTCACTGAGCCTTGTCTGGGTCCCAGATCACAATGGGATCACGGGAAATTAAATCGTAGATGAAATTGCTACGCCAGGTTCAGAGGACGGTTTTTCAGGATCCGATCCTACTTTAAGGTTTGCATAACTACAGATGGCATAAATCCACATGTTTAAGGCAGACCAAACGAATGCTTCCCGACGTCTCTAGGAAGTTAGCGGGCTTCCTGCTGCTCCTCAGTAGAAAAGACTGCAGGTTACTTACTGGCGTCTCGACGGGGCACTAAACTTTTGCTTATCACTAAATGTGCTGGGCATGAGTTATACAACATCCTGCGACGCTTGCTGGGAAAGTGATGATATACTTTGTGAATGTCCTTCTAACGTTTGCATCAGGCTGCAGGTACTCGGCGTTGGCGTTGTGGGTGCTGGTATTCTAAGCACTCTATCACTGAAGCGCTTACTCATCTTCCTTTGAAAGACTGAAAGATTCCATTAAATAGAACTTACTAGGAATTCAATATGTCTTTGTCTGAGTTCTGCGTTCAGACAGAAAAAAAAATCCCCTTCAGATAGAATACACGTTTTTTCCTGTCCTCGAGGCAGTTGTTAAAGTCGATTTCCCGAGCTAGACGTATAGGGCGATTGCGGAAAGATATCTTTCAAATGCTTGGCTAAATAGTTGAGTACAACCAATGCAGTGTGAAATGGCACATTATCGTGATGCCAAGATTGTCCCTAATTCTGGCTGCTCTGGCGAATAGTTTCGCTCAAACGACGCATAACGCTCAAATAAAATTACTTTTTAGCAGTTTTTGTATAAATGCCTAATGTACATGTGAAATAATATTTAATAAACTCTTTAAGACATTTCTTGTTTAATTCTAGAATTTCCATCTTCTTTGTCAACTTCACTAGACGTTAAAACTATCACATGGAGGATAGAAATCATCATTTCTATTGTTTCGTGTGTGAAGTGTTTTTATTTTTTTAACAGATAAACGCCTTAGGCTTTTTATTAAAAAGACCGGAGATCAATAACAAACGGTTAAGAAAAACTACATTACAATCTTTTCTAGAAAATTTTCGAGAGACATTCAAGCGGTACAACTTGAAATGTTTATTTCGTGCTTCTGCTGCTTCTTCTGATAGCGGCAATAGCAACAGGCCACTTTCGATGGCAACTGCATAGTGTCATAGGATGCCATGGGTATAATTCCACAAATTAAATGTGAAAGCAGCAAATTTTATATCCACTAGAAAGTACATACTTCCAAAATAACCCTTAACCTATAGATAAATTGCATGTTAAAATCTGTAATTTTGGGAGGAAGTGTTGGATCAATGCACAACCTTCGACTTGCATTACCATCATTCGTATTACCGAAACCAGATTTTGGTATATCCATGATAAGACCCAGCCCAATTTTAAACTTTTCTTGAACTTCAGCCTTTCTTTCCTTTTTATTCCTGTGTTCGCAATTGCCATTTCTTTACTAGAAGTTTGTAAGCAAGATTATAATGCTCTCAAACAGACGTATTCGAGCATGTAAAATTGGCAAGATCAACCTTAATGTACCTTCTTTAGCTTCCCTTAATTTCGCCAAATCGTTTGACCTAGCTCCACAAATGTAGCATCCCATGGCTGATTTCGTACTCGTTGTTGCATTACATACACGTACCTTGCCATCCATAGTTAATGTCAACGTATGTTTGACTTCAATGTACCCAATACCTATAATTTTAGTTTTAATTTATCTTTTAAATTGATTTTTTTTTTTTTTAAAGAACTTAACACTCAAGTGGGTATTGTTGCTTAAATGCTTAAGCACGTGTTAAGTTTTTAGGAAAATGGGACAGAGAGAGAACTAAAGATTTTTGGGCTCAATGGTTATTTCGCTCCATAGGTGGCATCCAACATTTAATGGGGAGACTAAATTATTAGTGTAATTGGACTTGTTGTTGTATTAGAGGCAACCATTCGTCTTACGTGAATTAAGTTGCCTGAAAAAGAGAATGTCTTTCGGACGAGGCTGGGATTATTGATTTCTATATAATTTATTTCACTTTGCAAAATATCTGTAGATCCCTTTGTGAAACATATTCTTATTGGTCGACAATACAGTGAGGAGGAAGAAGTTGAATTTTGCCAAACAATTTTTCCATTTGAATGGCAGAACAACCGTAAAGGTACAAGAGAGCTTTGGAATATATTTGCATCTGAATCAGAATAATTCTTGAACTTTTGCTTGTATTGGGTCTGTTGAGATCTACCATAGCCCCATTTTGATATAAGCTCTCAGGAACTAGGCTCACTTTTATCTAAAGTATTTTGAAAAACGTTCAAATACAGTTGTAACCGCTTGGTAGTGTGATCTAAAAATTCTTCTAAATTTACTTCAGCCAAGGCATCCGTTACTGTATATGATTTCGATTTTTTTTTTGCCTTCTGAAGTAGCAAGGGAATAGTTTTTTGTCACTTGTAGTTATTATCTCCTACTGCTTTTGCGCTTAGCATGCTTCAATAAAAATGGAAAGAGCTTTTAATGTTGATATTTTTCTCGTTTGCTACATAATTTCCAGACAATCTATTTCTACAGGTTTTTGCTTTTTCAGGAGACTCAACTGCTTTCTTTAGAACTTTCGAAGCATCTGTCTTTCCAGCCGCATCATGCCATACAAATGGTTTTTGGGTTTTGGTCAAAACTTTGTTAATAGTTTCTTTATTATCTGTAGCTTAAGATTATGAAATATAGTCAATCCCACACCTCACGTGAATAACAGTTTGTGCTACTTGTTGTTTATTTCTCTATACATGTGGAACCCGAACCCGCAAAATCTCTCCTTGGCCACCTAGATCTCAAGTCGGGAGGAGCTCCAGGAGAGAATAAATACAATGGCAGAAGAGCTAAGAGGCATTTTATCAAACATTAATTTGTAGTCTGAAATCCTCAAACGAGGTAGAACGTGCATCCAAACGCACGGGCAACATTTCGAAAATGGTCCTTTTTAGGACCACAAAAACTATTTAAATTTATTTTGTGACCCATTTGACTGAATAAAATAGTGGTTTGCAATAATTTCCGTTGTTCGTAGGTAGAAAAGTCATAAATAAAAATCGTAGATAATGAAGAGAAGACAAAAGTTTTGATAAAAAAAGTTAACCTAAAAGTTGAAGATTTCGAGATGAACGCTTTTTTCTGATGAAATTCGTCCAGCCATTTTTCAAAATGTTAGTTTTAAAATGGCATAATTTTGGCTGACGTTCATCGAACTAAACGATTTTATGCACACTGAAATTCTCTTTCAAAAATGTGCACAACGGTTTCTTAAGCTGAATCCGTTAGAAAGCTACGGCCTTTTAAGAAGTTTTACCTCAAAATCAGAGGTTCTTCACTTTAACGGCCTATAATTTGGAGGAGGTGAAAATTGACACACATACCGAGAATGGAAATTTTGATTTCGGAGATGCAAGTGCCATTCATGGATAATGGCTGGTTATTTAAATTTCGTTTTAACGGTAGCAGACACATTGTATTTTTGGAAGCATTACTCTGTTATTAGTTCCCCAATCAGTTATGCGGTTAATATCGGACTTTAATTAGCTTAAAATACGCTGCCGTTTTCGTGCTGCATCCAAAGAGCAGGTAAGTGAGTCCGGCAACGAACATAAAAAACAGAGAGTACTGTCATCAACAAAGGAATATATGGATTAGAAGTAGCAGACAAGAAGTCATTAATGAAGATTAAAATGTGTGTCGGAGACAGAACGGAGCCCTGTGGCACACCCCCATTAATTTTGTGAATATCAGACTTGAAACCATCCAAGAAAACTTGAATTGAACATTCCGAAAGGTAGTTTCTAATCCATTCATCGATCCCAAGTGCACGCATTTTCGACAAAAGAGCCTTATGCCAAACTCTTTGAAATGCCTCAGAAATATCAAGTGCAACTTTCTTGCTTTCTCCAAATTGAAGTTCGCTTTGGTTTCACTTTTCAGTGAGATACGCTATTAAATCACCAGTGTACCTGTTGCTGCGAAAACCGTATTGCTGGCCACTGAGAAGTTTTCGTGTTTCGATATATTTCATGGCTGGTTTATCAGTGTTTCCATGACCTTGGAATGAAGGGACGTAAGTGCAATGCTGTTTTCAATCTGCACACCTCTTCATACGAAGGGAAGATATACCGTCTGAGCCAACTGATTTGAAAAATCGACGCATTCAAGTGTAGGCGGATACAAAGCACAATCTGGAAGTGTTGAGCTGGCCGCGCAGTGTGCAGCAAGCAGATTGTCCTTGTCCAAAGAGCTGATAGCTGGAATGTCATTATAAATGAGCGGAGGATGAGGCAGAATTTTTTTTGACGAACGACCGAAAATATTTACTACCTTTGGGACATTGTAGTATTTTTTGCCTCAATTTTTGGTAATGTTGAAATTGTTCACACTTAAAAAAGATGTTGCAGTCATTCCTGGCTCGTTTGTATTTTTGACGATTTTTGTCTGACGGTTCGGCCTTGTAGGAAAGACAAAATATTTCTCTTACTCAGATAGACTCTTTACAGCTAGAGCCGTATCATGCCTTTACTTTGGTTTGATACTCTTCATCCGATAAGGGATAAAGCATCTCATTTCAAATAGAATAGCGTATGTGATCATATCAGCAGCGTCACCCATGTCGTTATCAAGGAAACATAACGACCAGTTAAAATTCCTAAAAAAAGGTGTTAAGTGCGCTCCAATTGGCTTTCTCGTATTGCCATGTGAGGATACAGGGATACAATTCTTTGATGGAGTCAGACAGCGCAACGAACTTGTTAAAAGTAGTAATTACATCACTACGCACGTAAATGGTGAGACCGCGGTAAGAAAAGAATAATGGCACTAGTTCGTAGCCAGTTAGCTTCATATCTGACTGATCTGAGAGGTGTGGGTGCAGATCTAACACCTGTGTTTCACTAAGTGCTAAAACAGAGGGCCAATATGTGCAGACGTGGGCGTATGCAGAAAAGCGTTTACTTCTTAGTCTATATTTGCTACATTCACTCTGAATTTCCGAGTCATTATAATTCACAAAAAAAACCCCCAAAACCCGACGATACTACAGCAAATTCAAAAATTTGTTCACCGAATCAAATTGTTGTAGGTGTTATGCCCTTAAAACAATAGGAAACAGTGCACCAAGAGAATTCTTACCGACAACTCGTTATCCATGGGTTGCTACATAGACTCATACCAAGTATATCCGACAGCTCAATGTGCGTTGAAGCAATCCGTAGAAATGCTGGTGTTTATATGAAACTATCCAAAATGAGCGAGAGAAGATTGAGAGAAGTTTAACAAACAGTTGATTGAACTGACACTTGCCACTAACACTGATACATTGTTCTTTTTTCTTTGTCTATCCAAATATTTCGTTTGCAATCCCACATTTTAAATACACGACTAATACTTGCCCGATGATGAAAGAATAATGAGAGCGCAAGAGAGTATAAAGTTTCTGTGCGATTTGAAAATATTTATATGATATTTCAAAGCGGTTACAAATTTTCAATGCGTTTTATAAGCAGGAATGATGGTATGCGTGTTGAATATTTCAATGCGGTTTGAAGTGGTGTTTATTCGAGCGTATTGAACCAATGCGGATTGCTTCAATGCACATTGAGCTGTCGGATAAACTGGGTATCAGTCACTACACGCGCTGTTGGTATGACAATGCAATACAGCAACGGCAGTGACTGAGTGCAACCAACTGTAAGACCAGGTGCAGCAAAGTTAGAATGCCCGCACTGTGTGTGTTCCCTTGTTTTTTTCGTGTTTTTGTTTTTGTACATTCGAGCGTGCAGAAATTAAAAAATATTGGGCACGCGCCGTTCTTCGAAGTTATGTTTGGCGTTATAATTGGCTTTGCCCTCATATACCGCTAAACCCATTTTGGCAGCTTCCGTTTTAATACTTGTGAACGCACCGGTGACCAATTACGTCGATATCATCGACGTTCGCTATTAATTGCACAGACTTTTGAAACATTGTGCCTCCAGTGTTCGCTGGTGAGCTCCGCATAATTATTTCAAGTATGATGTTAAAGAAGTCACATGAAAGTGCTCCATTTTGTCTGAAACCTTTTTTGATATCAAAAGTCTTGGCTAAGTCCTTACTGACCTCGACAGAGCAGCGAGCAAATGGTTTGGGAATGGAAGTTGGGCTTCTTCGCTGTTATACAGTCTGCAGAAAAAGTTTTTTTCATATTCTCAGCATCAACTCTGACTCTATTACAAGGTTTCCTTCTTCATCTCTCCAGGCTTCTGTATGGGTCTTCTTGCCTGGATACCTTCTTTTTACCTATTGGTAAAACTTCGGTACGTTATTCTTGGAGTATAGCCTTTCAATATCTTCCATCGCGCGCTTCTCGTGATTTTTGTTCTTCTTCTCGAGAATCCCATGTTTTTAAGCTTTTTTTTAACTGCATGTGCTTGCCGGGATTCTTCATCAAACCAGAGATTTCTTGATGGTGGTCGGGTGAAACCCTCCACATCAATTGCCGTATCTCTGACACGTTGACAGCGTTGCCACTACTCTTCGGTGCTTGATGCTGACGGCATAGGAGTTGTTGAGAGATTTCGGTATACGCGTTCGGAGCAGATTCTGGCGGTCACTTGCGCTTGCAGTTTTTCTACGTTATATTTTGTCACAGTAGTTCTTCCTTGTTGTGGGGCGTTTACGAAATCTACATTTGCACCTTGACTGCAACTATTTATCTAAGCTAAGACTTAATAAATCAGCAGCAGCTGACGGCCGATATATTCAAAGCTGCTGGAAATGACTTTGTGGAGAGCATATACTAACTCGTTTTCCAGATCTGGTCAGAAGAGCGGAATCCCAGCACGGTTTGCACGATCCACAAAAAAGGAGACCCCTAAACAGCGCCAACTATAGAGGTATAGGTCTTCTCAACATCGCATACAAGGTCTTATCTGTCTTATTGTGTGAATTGTGAACATCTGAAACCCTTCGTCAACTACCTCATTGGCCACTATTAGTTCGCTTTCAGACCAGTTAACAAACATCAAGTAAAGTGAGTAGTTGACCAGAAATCAACAATAAGCCAACCGAAACTAAGAATTTAGTTTCCCCATTAAATGTTGAATGCCACCCATGGAGCAAAATAACCACTGAACCCAAACATTTTTCTTTCTTTCTCTATTCCATTTTCCAAAAAACTTAATACATGTTGAGGCATTATAAGTGTATTCATACCCACTTGATTTTTAAGTTCTTTTAAAAAAAAAAAAAGAAATCGACCAAATCTTCACACTCCGGCAGATCCTGGAAAAAACTCAAGAAGTCCAAATTGATACCCATCACCTTTTCATCAATTTTAAGGCCGAATATTACAGAATTTATAGAGATGGGCTTGCAAAGCTCGTCCGTTTGTGCAGAATGACGATTGAGAACGCTCGCTGCTCTGTCGAGGTCGGTAAGGACTTAACCGAGATCTTTGATATCAGAAAAGGTTTCAAACAAAATGACGTGACTCTCATGTGATTTCTATAACATCATACTTGAAAGAATTGTGCGGAACTCACAAGCGGTGTTCGGAGGCACAATCTTTCAAAAGTCTGTGCGTACGCCGATGATATGAACATAATTGGGAGAACACAACGAGCTGTCACCGGTGCGTTCGCAAGTATTGAAACGGAAGCTGCTAAAATGGGTTAATGGACAATAGACAGCTATAATTTCGAGCTAGTAAAGGACTTTGTCTACCTTAGCTCTGCTATAAATTCTGTCAACAACACCTCAGCAGAAATAAAATGATGAATCACTTTTGCTAATAGCTGTTTCCTTGGACTAAGCAGGCAATTGAGTAGTAAGACCCAATCCCGAAAAACTATGAAGACCTTGGTCATTGCAGTATTACTTTGTGGCGCTGAAGCAAGGACTCTATCGAAAGCGGATGAAGATATCCTCAGTTTTTTTCGAGAGATAAATATTTCGAAAATACTTATTCCCGTTTAATGAAGATTCAGTTCAGGAACTATACAAGCTATACAGCGATATCGAACTAGTCAGAAAGCTGCGTATCAGTCGCCTGAGATAGCTAGGACCTGTAGAGTGAATGTACACCAATGATCCAGCTCACAGAGTCTTCAAATCTAACCCGAAGGGACAAAGCTTAACCGACTTGGAGTGCACAACTGGAGACGTTCAACTAAAGACCGGGTTAACTGAAGAGGCTCATTAGTTGCGGCCTACGCTCACCCCGAACTGTAGCGCCACCTAAGTAATTAAGCAAGATTGTCTGGGGGAAAATATTTCTAATATCACTTTAGGAAACCTCAACTATGCTCCTTAATCGATGAGATATGCTATAAAACTACGAGTGAAATAGTTGCTTCGAAAATAGGACTGAAGCCATTTCGTGTCAAAAGATTTTTCATAAGTTGGCCATACATTAACTTTTCCATGACACTAGATAAGAAGAGACATAATTGCAACGGGTCTGTATGCAGAGAAAGAAGAAGACGATTTTTTAGAAATACATTGGACAAATGCTGCTTTTCAATAGCTGGAAACGTTACACATAGGCCAGCATATGCGAAGACATGTCGATATCTGAAAGCATTGAGCTGGCTGCAAAATTCATTGTGACCCGATTAGCTTTTTTTTTATTTAAAAAAAAAAGAAAAAAAACGACCAAAGACGTTGTTATAACATACATTGCAATATTTAATTTTTCGATTTTCTTTAATTGGATTAGGTTAGGGTTCATAGTAAAAAAGATAATACAATATTTGACAATGTAGCGGCGTCATCCACAACGTTATTGAGGAAGCACAGAAAGTTTATGACCGCTTCAAATGGTCAAAAAGGCGTGTGCAAGACTAATTTTCTCCTTGTTATCCAAAATGGGAAAAATAAATTTGAATCTTTTCCGGAAGAAGACATGAGCAATTGCTTTACTACGTCCAAAAGCAATTGTTATGTCCATTTAAATATTAATTTCTTACTATAGATTTTTTAGTTCTTTTAAAACGGATTGCCCAGTGAAAGGTGTCCGTTCCACATTAGTGGTTCCTGAGTTGAAATTGATGGTGTAGTGTAAAATGTATGTACAAGGTAATAAACATGTACACTTTGCAAAGTGTATACTCGACCATGCATATGCATATGGAACTGCGAGTATATCACTTTCATCAAAACGTTTCTGGAATTTATTCAGAAAATTAAAAATACAAGATTATTCATCTATTCATCTAAATCTATTTTATCCCTTCAAAGTAATCTCCATCGACTGCAACACACTTATGCCAACGCTTGATCCAATCCTCGAAAAATTGTTTATATTCGGTTTTCGATATGTTCATCAGTGCTTCCTGCGATTTTTTCATTACTTCAACAGAAAGAAGTCACAGGGAAACAAATCAGGTGAATTCGGTGGCTGTTAGATGGTATTTGTTGCATTTTTCGTCAAAAAATTACGAATAATGATGGTCAAAACGGTCTCTTTTTTGCATGAAATTGAGGTCTTTTGGTACCAACTTTGCTGCTACACGACGGAAACTCAAACTATAGGCAATGTTCAAGTCCTCCACTATCTCTCTGATGGTTAATTTGCGGTTATTGAACAACATTTCTTTTACTTCATCAATGTTTTCATCGATTTTCGATGGTCTGCCACTGCGTTAATCATCTTCGATTGACTCACGACCCCTTTTGAACCGTTCGTGCCACTAGTAAATGACCGTTTTCTTTAGAGAATCGTTGCCGAAACACTTTTCCAATGTTCGCGCACCATTAAATTCGTTTTTTACACAAAATTTAATACAAGTTCGTTGTTGCATCCATTTCTAAAATTGTAAAAAATCGCCAACATACACAGAGATGGATGTACTCCTGCCTACGTAACTTTTGCAAATGTCAAGCTATGACACTAAGAGTTAGAAGGAATGTCAACAACAGATGTACCAATTTAACAAAAAAAAAAACAAAACTCAAATCGGAACAGGGAACTTTTTGATCAAGATGGTATACATTTCTTTTGAAGTTTGATTTGGCATACGTGTGAAAAAAAACTGACTCAAACAACCCGGGGAAAAGTACAAAAATCTATTTTATGAGCATATTTGGCTTTCTCTACAATATTTAATAGTGTTTTTTATTTTATTTTACTTATTTGTTTAGTTTATTTTGTTGTATATACATATACGTGAATCACAGCATGACCTAGGATTTCTTTTTCCAGAGCACTGCTACGAGTATGTTATTGTGTTTCTTTTAGTTTGGCATGCTGTATTCGTAAACTATACCCAAGGGTCTATTATTTAAAATTGGGTTCGTCAAGTGTACGAGTACAGTAGAATGTAACAGGTGTCCTTTGGCATGGTTTAAAGCGAGAATAATCTTTAGGTAACGTCATCGTTTATTATGATATGATTACGGATAAAGAAGGTTTTGAAACAACAGGTAGTGGTGTGCTTTGGTATACATGAAATTAGGGAAATTCAATTCAAATAATAGACCGACATTGAAAATTTCTTTTTATAATTTACGTATAACAATTTCACAAACAATTATCACACAAATTGTTTCTATTGATTTTTATTTAAAGGAGCGATGTACTTTGGTTTATCCTCCCCATGTGGTGTGTCATAATAAACATTTGCACGAAATTTTCGAATCAAGCTAACAAGGTTAAAACAGTAATGCAATTATGTCTATAACGATTCACTGTATTTTATAATTGTTTCATTTTATTTTAATTTTATCCACAACACAAGAAACAATATGAGTAACTCACTCTAATCAAATCCAACTACGAGTATTATATTAGGTTAATTTAAGGATATTTACACAGAGTGTGTGGTCTCATTTAGGAATGCTTTAAGTCTACAAGTGACGTGCTTCATTGCTGTAACTGCATTAATTTGTGTGGTCCTAGTCAGTGAGGCTATCAATTATGCACAAAGTCATTATAGTAGAAGTAACACTGTTCAAATTGGAACTAAAAAAAAAAAGCAAAAAACAAATACCACAAAAAAAAACCCACATATGTATGATACTAACTAAAGTTGTACCGATTGGGCAAATGTGTGTTTAGATGTGAAGCACGCTATCTATCATATATTGTAGTGCCATTATATGTACCTACATACAAATATCGTCACAAGCCATTATCATTAGATTGACCAACCTACTACATTTCTATAATACAATAACTAACGATGACCTCGATATAACCGTTAAAAAAGTACTCCCGCGTGTCCTTTTCAAATTATAATGGAACTATATATAGGTGAAGTGAAGCTTCATTAAGCTTACTTCGTCAAATGACTTTACAATCGTTGGATACGAGTCTTCCCGCAAATATATATTTTTTATTGGCATTTAATTACTTTTTCCAAAACGGTGCAATGAGGTGCAGAGACTTATGGAAATACTCGTACTTGTAAGCCTTACGTGCATCACTAAAAAAAAGTTTATCTTAAGTATGTTGCGGCGCGATGGTGCATTTTTGTTTTTTTTTTATTTTTTATGTGGAGCAAAGTTGTATAGCTTAGTTCCTGACATGATTTCGTATAAAAATGTGCCCATTTTAAAAAATGAAACTCCTTCAAGGTAATACAAGTCCTTAAAGCAATTTATTGTAATATTCTGTAATAATGCTGTTAAAAAATAGAAGACACTAGACTCATAGCAACAAAAATATATAAGCCTTGTGCTATGACAAAGTGAAGGAAGTTATACTCGTATAATAGTTTTTATCGCCAAATTGTTGTTGACAATATTTAAGTATTAGAGAGTGCTGACCTATATCCACTTAAGGAAGTGATGAAAAACAAGCACTTTTATTTGAGTGATTGGCTTACGTTGGAGATGTGAGATATTTATGATTTACCTCAATGCTGACATTGAATGCAAGAAGATTAATGGTAATTATTTCGTCCCTACATACATATCTATATATACTCTTCTTTTTGTCTTATTATGTATTAAAAAACTATGAAATTAATGTTGTGCATACACATGCTTATGGCACTGAACTTTTAAAAATTCCAGCAATAACGTGCACTGTTTCGAAGGAAATCACTTATACGAAAAATATAACAACTTCGTTTCAGAGTACGAGTGTGGTCACCAATTGCCGGTGTTTTCTTTTTACATTTTAATATTTTAAATTCTTTTCTTCTTATATATGTATCTTTACCTTTCTGTAATTATACAGAGATAAAGAGGTACAACTACCTCCAAACTTCAACAGTGTTTTTCTTATTACGAAATTAAAACAAATAAAAATGATTTCAATCAAAACAAATAAAAATATGTCCAATCGCTTCTCTTAATCATTTATTATTATTATTATTATTATTATTTAATTGACAAGTAATTAAAATTACATGATAATCTTATGCTTAATGAGCCTAGCTGCGGGACTATGCAATATATTCCTATTTTGTTGCTAATGCCGTGAGCGTCCTGGCAGATATGGGCCCGTTCAATATGCCTTGCTTACTGACTAGACTAGACTTATTTTAATTAAAAAAGTGGTGCAAAGATGTTTTAAAAGGCCGGCTCCACATAAATAAACAGCCGTGGTCGTAGCGATTAGAAAGTGAAAGCAAGCGTTTCAAGGGTGAACTAAATATAACGGAAATTATGAAACCGATAAAGTGTGTCTTGAATTACACAGCGAATGTTGCAAAAAAAGGCGAAGAAAATGGTAGCTAGAGAACGTTCGATAGCAGTAGGACATGATACCGGATATTGGAAGCAGAGATGTGACCCGATAGTAAATTTATTGTTAAAATTTGGACCGGTACGAATTTAAACTCACTTGCGCAAATGCAATTCTCTTCTTCTGGAAAAAAAATGTAAAAAATAAGTAATGGGGGTCCCGAACTTACTAAATATTATCAACAAAACATGATCGTAAAAAACTAGGAACATGTAAGAATAAAAATATTTAAGTAAATAAAGTGGTGGTGAAAAAAAATAATAAAGATTTGATCACAAATACTATTTAATTAATCATTTACATTTTATAAGTAAAATGTTGTTCATAATTTCGCGAGTTTAATTATATCGTAGAATTGGGATGTGAGACAAGGCGCCCTACCCGAAATTGTGTTGTTGCTACAGTAAGCACGATTGTTGTAAGCTCATCAATTGGAGTATGATCTTACGAGTAGTCTCGAGTACGCCAAAATTCCCTCACACTGAAAGGCCTCCCAGCTCACTACGCTTGCAATTTCGTGACTTCGCAAAAGGATATTAATGTCTAAATAGTCTTACTAATACAGTAGACGCTCGAAATAGTGAACTAAAAAAAAAACAGGCCTGTTCACTGGAGAGAGATTATTCATTGTAACGAGCGTTGACTCCTTGAAGGCAATTTCATCAAAATGAGTATGTTTTTACGTTTGATTCATCAAAAAAATAATATATTACAGATTTTCTTTGCAATAACTAAAAAAACAATCCAACATTTTGGATAAAGAATATATATATATTTTTTTTTATTTTTAACCAAAACAATTCATCCATAAAATACCGTAAAACAGAACAAAAATAAAACTGTCCACGTTCTTAAAAACATAAACTTAAGCTGTGCTAAAACAGGTAGTCATCTTCGTTTGCTTTTTCTTTGAATTTATGTCAATCAACATCGCCTTTTCTTTTAAGGACCAAAATATCTGCGTAATCTACTTTATTGCTAGTTGCCCATTCAAGTGCTTTCTCAAATAACTGAACAGCATCTCTAGAAGACAACGAACTAATCGGACATTCTACATCTGGCTGTTGTTCTTTTTCGTTTTCGTTTTCGTTTTCTTCTTCTTCAATATTTGACGATTCCTGATCATCGTTCCAATTTAACAAATCGGCTGCGGTATGTGCTAGTCCTGTTAAATGATTCAGAAGATTCAGTACGTCCTTCGTGGCCAATGTGTTCGCATTTGACGCTAAATTGTTGCGAACAACCCTAAGAGGTAAGTCATCTTCATCCTCAAAATCGTCTTTCGGGTCTTCTTCCATCGAAAGAACGTTTTTCCAGCATTTCGCAATGACTGAAGCTTCTAATTTATCCCATGCTGCTGCCAAGTTAAAAACAGCGTCTTTTATTGATACTTCCTTAACAGCTTCACAAATGTTGTCTAAAAAAACGAACACTTCTTTAACATTCGATTCAATCTTTAAAAAGGTATGTAATAGAAGGTATGAATATGAAATAAGAACTCACCTTTTTCAGAAGCAGCAATTGATATCAACAAATTTTTTCTATAAAATAGTTTGGTCAGGCGTATGGCGTTTTGGTCCATTAGTGGTGTTACATTGGGAGGCATATACATGACTGAAATGCCACCATCTGGAGTTTGAAGTTCACTTTCTGGAGGATGGCAGGGGGCATTGTCCAAAATTAACAATTGGTTAATAATTGGTAACCCGTTTTGGCGGAGAAAACGTTGTACTTCTGGAACAAAAAGAGTATGGAACCATTCATTAAAAATGGCTGAGGTCATCCAGGCCGATTTGGAATTCCTGTAATGCACAGGCAAGGACACATTTTTGAAACAATGAGGTTTCTGAGCCTTTCCTATGACAAGTGGTTTCACTTTATGGTGACCTGTGGCATTAGCACACGCTAAAAATGTGATTCTTTGTTTTTCTGGTTTCCGCCCTGGAGCAGTTTTTTCGCTGGAAGCTACATATGTCTTTTCCGGGAGAAGCTTCCAGTATAGCCCTGTTTCATCAGCGTTGTACAGCTGTTCCTTGGTAAGCTGCAGCTCTAACATTTTCTCTCTCAGTTTTTTCTTAAAAGGGCAGACCAGTTCTATTTGCGATGATAATTTTTCGCCTGATAACTTTAGGTATCGTACACCATACCTCTGCTTAAACTTCTGCAGCCACCAATCACTTGCGACGAAACCAGATTCATTTTTATCGATGTCTGTGATAATAGCAATGGCTTTTTGTTTTAGAGCTAGTCCACACACCGGTACATGTTTCTTACGTTGCTCCAAAAACCACTTATATAACCTTTTTTCCATTATAGGTAGTTCGGATGACCTCAATGTCTTTCTTTTGCTAGTTCCATAACCGGTGTCGCTCAGTTTTGCAGTAATTGCCTCCCTTTTTTTGTGAATACATAGTAGTAGATAGTAGATTTAGCTACATCATATTTTTTGGCCAAAAATGTTACCGCGACACCTTTAATATTGTTCTGCTTACAGTATTATGGTATACATAATAACTAAGACTTTTATTACTTACCATCCGATAATTGCTTTAAAATTTCACTTTTTTCAGTAAGAGTCAAATGCTTACGAGACATGCTTACAAGAAGATCGTTCACAAAATGATAAAGTAAGCGAAACGGGCTCTTTTTTGCACTAAAAACAACCCCAAATTGTTTACCATATGCATATGTACGTGCATACATACATAATCATAAAGGATACTCGCACAACACGATAAGGAAATAAAAAAATATAAGTTCATTGTAGCGAGATTTTCTTTGTTCACTATTTAGAATAGCTTGTATAAAATATTTAGTGTTCACTATATTGGATTGTTCACTATTTCGATGTTCACTATATCGAGCGTCCACTGTATTAATAGAATTGAGACCGATGAGAAAAATTTCATCTTGCCTTACAACATTTCGAGATTTAGAGAATATTTTACTTGATTCTCTAAATTCTTTAAATTTAAAACAAATCAATCCTGTTGTTCAGGATTATAATAGATTATTTCTGTTACTCACTGATGTTCATGTTATTGGTCTAATTCGTTGCGCAGAATTACTTTAATTGTCACACATATACATTTTTTTGTATTTTCGTTTATGCTGCTCTTTCGTTATTCGAAAGTGCAAGCATAATCTCGGTCACTTGGATCAGTACTCTCAGCCTGTACGGACATTGTAAGAACTTTCAGACTATCAAATAAAATTTGTAATGCATATTGAGATATTGTGATATTCATTTAATTCTAAATATATATTGTATTAATTCTCAAGATAAAGAAAAATTGTTTGGTCCTTCAAAATCGGATAAAATTAAAAAATTGGTAAAATATTGGTGAAATCCCGTCGGAATAAACAGTCTTAAGCTCTTTGTGAAAACATTCGCGGATCAATCAATATTCTTACACGTACATATCTCAAGATTCATTTAATTTAATTACTCTTTTAGTTGAACTAAATATTAGTCATGAATGCTTTGAAGAAAAAAATAGGCACTGTAAAAGGCTGCATAACTCGTTCGGTAGGTTTCGCAGAAACAATAGATGATCGTGTGGATTTATAACTTTTAGAATTGCGGTTATCAACTTTAGAAGATGCGTGGAAGCAACGTAGTGAGTTGCAAGACAAACTAATTGAATTCGCTGATGATCCTAGCTTTGTCGATTTAGATGCAGATATTACAGAATATGAGTCGAAATATTTCTTGGCTCAATCTGCAATAAATAAAGTTATTCGTGTACGAAAAGAGATCCGTGGATAATTTATTTACTTCTTTTGAAAATCGATAAAGATAGTAAGGAGGCTTGGCTCTCGCGACGATTGTACAGTTCAGGAACTTTTAGACTTTTTACAACTCCGTTGTGATGCATTGGAAGCTTGTCAATCGGTCGTTGAACCGATCGTGGTAAAATTCAAAATTCGGTTCGTACGTGGCTGAGATTATACAATGTAATCGGTCCTAAGTTCGTGACACTTACAATAGATCTTCGCCGCGAGTTCGTTAAAAAAAATTCATTATGTTTTAATTGCTTGAGACCTGGACATTCGTCGAGCAAATGCAGATCTGCATTTCGATGCCGTGTGTGCAAAACACGACATCATTCACTTGTGCATTCAGACAATCATTCGAAGCAATCAAATTTATCTCAGCACAGTGTCTCGTCTGTGGAACCTTCGGTTAGCTCGAATTTATGTTTCTCGCAGACTTTCGCCAGATAACATGATAAGTCATTATTCGCACCCAACTCAATCTAATGTTCGTCAGACTCTTTTACCTACAATTATTGCTAAAATAAGGGACATTCAAGGCAATCTCGTTTCCGGTCGTGTGTTATTGGACGAAATTCGTTTATCTCTGAGCCGTTCGTGCAAAGGCTTTGTCTCTCCAGAAGTCACGCTCGAGTTCCTATTTTTGGGGTGTCTGCCACAGAAATTGGATTCACTCGTGGACGCGTATCTATTCAACTCAATTCTCGTTTTGATTCGTCCGTTCTTCTCCATGATGCATACATTCTTCCTAAAATCACTTCGAATTTACTTAGCCAATCGTTCTATGCATCATCATATACACATGTTCGAAATTTAAATCTTGCAGATCCTAAGTATAACGTGTCTCGCCCAGGCGATAATCTTCTAGGTGCAGACAAATTGTGGACAATTCTGAGGGGAAACCAGGTAAAAGGTTCAGATGGCACACCCATTGCTCAAGAAACTTTGTTTGGATGGGTACTTTCTGGTGAATTTTTGACCCCTTGCTCTACAAATCCCATTTCATTAGGCACTCTTCACTCAACATTCGACATCGACCATTTTCTCAAAAAGGTTTTGGGAATTGGAAGAATTTCACCAGTTTTAGACAACTCTGTTGGAGAAGATCCTGCCGAAATACATTTTCGCCGAACATTTTCTCGTTCATCCGATACACGTTATTGTGTTCAACTTTCCTTTATAAATGGATTGCCGAAATTTGGAGATACTCTGAAGTCAGCCATATCACGGTTGCACTGTATGGAACGTCGCTTCAGTTATAATCGAGAATTGTTTCGTATGTATTCAAAATTCATTCACGAGTACCAGGATCTTGGGCATATGGAACCCATTCCATCAGATGAAATTGAAACTACATCAGGGCATCTCTTTTACCTACCTCACCATGAAGTCATGAAATTAGACAGTTCTACAACTAAATTGGGCGTAGTGTTTGATGATTCCGCAAAAGATAATCTAGGACAGTCGCTTAACAGCACATTGCTGATTGGACCTTCCATACAGAGATATCTTGTTGGTGTTTGTCTTTGATTTCGCTAGCATCAGTATGTTTTCACAGCTGATGTCGTCAAAATGTTCCGCCAAATGTGGGTGAAAGAAAAACACAGGGATTTTCAGCGTATCGTATGGCGCGAGAATCCTAATGACAAAATTCAACACTTTCGCCTTTGTACCGTAACATATGGTACAGCCTGTGCTCCATTCCTGTCCGTGAGAGTCTCAAACCAACTTGCACATGATTATCGTGGCCACTTTCCGAATGCTTTCCAGGTTTTGCTCAACGACGTCTATGTTGATGACGTAATGACTGGAAGAAGATCTCTTAAAACTTCAGTCCGAGTTGGTTTTCTTACTATCAATGGCAAAACTTACTCTACGCAAATGGAGCTCCAACTGTTGGCCACTCCTCTGACTTTTACCAAAAGAAGATTGTGAATACTCCATGAAAGACACTGAAGGTTCAACAAAATCTGTCAAAATTCTCGGTATGTTCTGGGATTCAGCTAGCGATGACCTTTTTTATAGAATAAATACACTCAGTCCACAATCTTCGTCGACCAGAAGAACGCTACTTTCGGAAATATCCAGGATTTTTGACCCCTCGGGCTCCTAGCCCCATCTGTTGTATCTTTCAAGATAATGTTTCAAGAACTTTGGATGCCAGAACGTAAGGTAGGTTGGGACGATCCTGTGCCATCAAATGCTGCTATAACGTGGGATTGCTATAGGAAGGAGCTTCCAAGTTTTGAGCAAATCCGCATTTCTCGGCATATTGTCTCCTCGTCCGAAAATATTGGGTTGCACGAATTCTCAAACTCATCTTCGGTAGCATATTCTGCTGTTGTTTATGCACGAGGAAAATTACAATCAGGTGGTTTTCAAATAACAATAGCTGCTAAAACTAAGGTAGCTCCGTTAAAAACAGTGTCGATACCTCGTTTAGAATTGTGCGGAGCTCTCCTGTTATCTCGTCTCATTACGCGAATTAAATCATCTATGACTCTGAACATATCAAGAACATTTGCCTGGTGTGACTCGGAAATAGTCTTGCATTGGTTATCTTCTCCCCGTCGGCGATGGGCTGCATTCCTTTCTAATCGTACTGGTCAAATTCTTGACACACAATACCGCGGAGCTCGTGGCGTTACGTCTCTTCCACAGATAACCCTGCCGATTGCGCGTCACGCGGTCTTCAACCTTCATATCTTGTTAAACATACACTTTGGTGGACTGGCCCAAAATGGCTGGCTTCACCGGAAGAGAAGTGGCCGGTATCGAAATTTGATCTACCACGATCTTCGGATTGTGCAATTATTAAAAGTGAAGTGAAGTTTACTGTTTACGGTTCGTGAAAAATTATCGCGAAAACTCAAATAATCGTCGGTTTACCCATCTATCTCTTCGCGAAATTCAAGCTGCTCAAGTAGCACTCATCAAAAATTCCCAAGAATCATCATTCGCAGAAGATATTCGGAATCTCAAAACTCACAAACAACTGCCAAAAAAAACCCAAATTTTTGCAGTATTCTGCTTTCCTGGATAAAAGAAAGATAAAAGAAAACAGAAAGTGGTGGAAGAATTAAACACGCAAATATATCTTATAACATTAAACATCCTTTAATTTTATATAAAAAATTTAATTTATCCGTTCTTATAGTGACCGATGTACATCTCAAAAATCTACACACAGGGGTTTCGGAGACCTTCGTCATCGTCCGCCAGCAGTTCAGGATACTTAGAAGTCGCAATATTATCCGCAAGATTATTCATCGCTGCAAAATCTGTTTTATTCAACGAAGAGTTCGTGTTAGTCAATTAATGGGAGACCTGCCAGCTGAACGCATTCAACCGAATCGATCGTTTATTAACACAGGTGTTGATTATGCTGGTCCTTTTAAAATCCGCTTTTCTCGTGGTCGAAATCCAAAATTTAGCAAGGCATACATTGCGTTATTTATATGCTTCTCTACAAAGGCCCTCCATCTGGAGTTGGTTAGCGACTTAACCTCAGAAGCATTTCTTGCAGCCCTTCGGAGGTTCGTTTCCAGAAGAGGAAGATGTCCCAATTTGTACAGTGACAATGGCACAACCTTTCACGGTGCCCGAAGATGTTTGACTGAACTGCACAAATTGATAATGTCCCGAGAACACAACGAGCTTGTAACTGCAGCCCTTGCCCGTGACAACATTGAATGGCATTTTATACCCCCATCTGCCTCATATTTCGGCTTTCTATGAGAAGCGGGAGTTAAATCCATAAAATTTCATCTACGACGAGTAATTGGAGAAACAGAGGAACAACAACAACAACAGAGAACAACAGAGGAACTTACCACAGTTTTAAATTAAATCGAAGCCGTATTGAATTCTCGTCCACTTTGCAGTATATCTGACGATGACCTTAACCCACTGACACCATCTCATTTCTTTATAGGTGAGCCGTTAACAGCACTACCGGACCCCACACTGTTAGAAGTACTAAACAATCGATTGTCGCAGTGGAATCTAATGCAAAATATGGTTCAAGGATTTTGGCGACGATGACATAGAAACTACCTGACTACCCTTCAAGAGCGAAACAAATGGGAAACTCAGCATCCAAACTTGAAGATCAATGATCTTGTAGATTTATAAGAACCCAATCTACCACCAACTAAGTGGGTTTTTGGACGAGTGGAAGCGGTAATACCAGGAGATGACAAATTAGTTCGCGTCGCAAAAATCCGGACTGTACGAGGAACTTTTCTTCGACCTATTTCAAAACTAGCGATATTACCCACTTCCTGAAACCTTGTTCCTGGGGGGCGGGGATGTTCAGGATTATAATAGAATATTTCTGTTACTCACTGTTGTTTATGTTATTGGTCTAATTCATTGCGCATAATTACTTTAATTGTCACACATATACATTTTTTGTATTCTCGTTTATGCTGCTCTTTCGTTATGCGAAAGTGCAAGCATAATCTCGGTCACTTGGATCAGTACTCTCAGCCTGTACGGACATTGTAAGAACTTTCAGATTATCAAATAAAATTTGCAATGCATATTGAGATATTGTGATATTCATTTAATTCTAAATATATATTGTATTAATTCTCAACACCTGTAATTATGTCACTTTCTAAAATTTTAGATTTAATATACTCGTATACACAGACGAGTATGTTTTGATGAATTAGATGCAAATGTAACCGAAGTTTATTTATCTCTCTTGAATAATTCTATTCATCATAAAGAAACTTGTATTTTTTTTTAGCTATGTAACGTATTCAACAAAATCCAAATATCAAATTTCTTAAATTTTGCTAAGGCAAACTTCATCGTCTTAATAATTTGTTCAATCGTATTAACTGGATTAATGAAATGACCAAATTAAACTTAATATATATTCGTATGTGTGAACGCTTTGCTGAAATACCGAGAGACGGAATCTCGAGATTTGTACTACTATAATTCAAATAAACCTTTCTATCGTAATGGACAACTAGCTAATGTCAAAAACCTAAAAACTAAAATCAAAGACCCACATGCTGATAATGAAAATTTCAGTTAGCTTCAGAAAGATTTGTATGGTTTCAGTAAATTTCTCTACAAAAATTATATCATGTCCGTTGGATGTAATATTAAATCGAATAGTAAGATATTTTGACAATATCAAGGGGTTTTCCGAATTCAATGCATTTCGCTTCACTTGATTTCTTTGCTAACTTCTTTCAATCTGTATACCCAAAACACAATCAGAATAATATGCGTATCATTCTTACTAGCTTCTTTAATTGCGTAGATATCGCACCCATAGTTATGTTTCTATCGTTCTTCAATCACTAAAGTTTTCACTAAGCAGTGGCACAGATGGTATTCCTCCCATGATACTCAATAAATGTAGTAGACCACCCCCTGCACCTGATTTTCAATCGCTTTCTCTCAGAAATGTTTTCCTTGATATTTGGAAGAAATCCTTTCTGGTACCCATTCATAAATCTGGATCGTTATTGTTGAGAAGTACAGAGGAAGCAATTCGAAAGCATTGTTAAAAATAAAATTGAATTTTTAATCAAAGAGTATCTGTCGGACGAGCAACATGGATTCGTTTCGAACCTGGCTCTGTTTTGGTGCTATGTCTTGAAAGAAAATTAAATGAAGAACCAAGTTAATATCATACACACTGACAAAGCTTTTGATTCAGTTAATCATGATCAGCTAATCTCCAAACGCTAATATTTTGGAATGCATTTGTTCGTTCTGTTGGGACTAAGGAAAAAATTGATATCTCCAGCACGTATTCAAATCAAAAGACGCTTGTATAATATTGATTGAGTTTATTACAAACCAAAGATAAGGATTAGAAAATACAATAAAGCACGAGTTGAATGATGACTACAGCTCGCCAACCGGAAAGAACGATGAAGAGTGAGTGCTTATGACATCGTTGGCCATTTTTAAGGGATATTGGATATTGTAAAATGGGCTCAATCGTGGGTGTAATGTATCCAGTCAAAAATCACTGTGATGCATTCAGAACGTCTCTTGTGTTTAACGTAAGTACCTGCCATGTGGGCTTAAACCTACGGGATGCCCATACATCCATGAGAGCAAGGATACGCCTTGCCATCGCTCACCGTCAATCCATTGATACCAATTCGGAACTGTGTTGCCGGCACAAGTTCCACCCTTCGTAAGAGTCGAGGTCGACCTAAAACCTCTTACTGCTCTTAGGTTCGCAGCACCCAGTACTTATTGCAACTCTACATTGAGCCGAAACCCTTCCCGCGATTTTGAGTTTAAACCACAGCCACCATGACGCTCCCACAAGGGGGCCTACCTCTAACAAGTCAGGCCCGGACCGAGATCCGGGGGGCTCCTGACTCCCATGGTACCGTGATTTAAGTCCTGGTAGGGACTACCGGTGGTCCAGCCCCAAAAAGACCTATGACCGGCAACTTGTGACTAATCGAATCGTAGCAACCTTCGGTAGCGTCATCTGAAGATGTTTACGATAAGACCAGTACTTTGCTCTGCCCCCGTTCATTATTAGACAACGTCATTAAAGGGCGAAGCCTTCATAATTGGGCGAGGGCCCTGTGATGCATTCAGTCCGAACGCACCTGGCCCCGCTGATGCATCCAGCATCTGAATCTCGCTTTATCCTTTCTCATTGCTAAGTGGTCAATTCAAGCCTATACTGACACGGCCTGCAATGAAAAAAGGACCTCTAGCTCAGGCGGCATCATCCTTCCTGTGTCTGTTTGAAAAAAAGAAGTAGAAAGGAAAGACATTATTGTAAATGTAAAAATAAATCAAAAAGTTTGAGTGTGGGTATCTGGTTCACAGTCTGGAAGTAGGCAGACCTTGGTAATGGGTCGCTTACACACCCCCGTCGGCGTGCGCAACGAAACTACACGTACCAATTCATCATGCCCGGGATGATCTTCGGTGATCCGACCGAGTTTCCAGAATATCTATGGGAACTGCTCCGTTTTCAGAAGTACCAAGACGTTAACGGCAATGTTTCGTTCTTTCTTAAGCCACTTCGGGCGGGATTGTAATCGGCTAACATATTCTTGTTTCCATCTTTTAGCGAATCCTTGCTGCACCTTTTGGACTAAGTCGAAACGATTCAGTTGCAATCGAGGATTAAGCATCGTGTCAAGTAACGTTGGCTCAGGAGGTGCCAACAACGGACCTCCAACCAGGAAATGACCAGGGGTCATCGTCACCAAAACCTCCGGATCGTTAGTAAGAGGACACAATATTCTTGAGTTCAACACAGCTTCAATTTGGCACAACAATGCTGACATCTCCTCATATGTTAGCGTTCACAGTCCAATAACTCTTCGCAGGTGGTGTTTTATTAATTTGACACCAGCTTCCCATAAGCCACCGAAGTGCGGGGAAGCTGGTGGGATAAAATGCCACTTGATGCTAACATCTGTTAACTTTGGTACAATATCGGCTTCTACGATTTTCCAAACACAAGTTGGTTCCGCTGTATAATTTTCTCCGCCCCACAAAATTGGTCCCGTTGTCACTATATACTCATATGTGTCCACAAAATCCTCTCCGAGCAACGAAATGTTTAAAGGAAGCGAGAAAAGTCTGAGAAGATTTATCCGTGACAGCCTCAGCATGTATGGCTTTGGTGTAGAGGCAAGAAAAATGCACACATATCCTTTGGTTGCCACAATTCCACGTCCTTTCGATGGTCGAATAGAGATTGGCCCAGCATAGTCGATATTCACTCGAGAAAATTTCACTCGAGGCGTTGGCAAACTCCCCATCATCTGCTGACATTTGTGGCGAAAACAAATTAAATATTTTCTGATTTCTCCACGAACGGCTGTGCGACCATCTAAAATCCAATACTTGTTCCGAATCAGATTCAATGTACGAGTATCTTGGTTGGTAAGATAATCGGTTGTTTGCGGGCGGTTGATAAATTAGAGCTATGCAATCGGCCACCCACTCGTAACACACCTTTTTCATCGAAGTTGGGGTTTAGATTTAAGGATTGTTTCCACTTACTAAATTTTTTGTTCGACTTTAAATGGTTTAATGCATGCGAGAAAGTAACAGCTTGAACGACCTTAATCCAATGTTGCGTCCAGAAGTGAATTTCTTCGACGGAAATAGCACCCGTTCTTCGCTCTAGTAGGGTTTTCCTTCGGGAATTAAAAGGGAATCGAGAACCATTCAATAAAACCCTCTGATACGACTGCTGTATACACTTGTTGTGGTCGTGCCTCCATCGATACTTCTTGTTGATCGTTTTCACCCAAATCTAAATTCACAGATACGATATGAGGCTTAGGCTGTTGCAAATCGTCGGGTCCTCTCCACCATAACAGATAGTTAGCGAGCTCGTTCATACCCCGAGTGGCACAATTAGCTGGATTCTGATTAGTTGAGACATGATGCTATTGCAGAACGGAAGTAGTGTCCAGGATTGTGTTTCCGAAATCCTGGTAACAAAGACTTTAAAGCGGTTGACGTCTCATTGCAACCAAGCCAAGACAATTTTTGAGTTGCTGCAAGCGAAAATACTTTCTTCAGATCTTTTAAAATTTAAATCAGCCTTCATGTGTTTTAGCAGCTTTGCCAGCAGAAGCGCCCCGCAGAGCTCAAGTCGAGGAAAAGAAATCACTTTCACTGGGGCAATTTTAGTTTTCGCTATTAATAGAGTCACATGAGTAGAACCATAGTCCATTACTGTTCTGAGATATATTACAGCCGCATACGCATTGGAAGATGCGTCGCAATAAGCATGCTGTTGATAACAGGTGTTGGATGAGACCGTATGTAGCCATCGTGGAATTTTAATTAATTGAAGATCCAAAAGGCCATCTAGAAATCTACGCCACTTTTCTAAAAAGTCGTCTGGCACTAAATCATCCCAATCCAGTTGAATAAACCTCAGCTGCTTAAGAAGCATTTTAGCAACTACGATCACTGGTGCAATCCAACCACTTGGCTCATATAGGCGTCAGACAACAGAAAGTACTGCTCGCTTGGTGAACGGCATTGTAGTTTGGTAAATTTCATGCAAAACGATAACGAGTCCTCTGCTGGGTGTCAATAAATCCCGAGAGCTTTAACCGTCTCCATATCATTTAAAGGTAAGGGCAGTTGAACTTCTCGATCTTCAGGTGGGAGGTTACTCAACAGTTCGGATGAGTTGCTGACCCATTTTCTCAATTTGAAAGAACCTTCTTTCAAAAGGTGGATTAATTCATACTGTAAGCTAAAGGCCTACCTTAGATCATCCCCACCAAAAAAAAAGATCATAAACATAGATGTTCGTATATATAGGTGTAATTTGTTCTGTGTGCTCATCTTCGGTATCTTGTACACAATGTAACATACTCGTATGTGTCCCAATTCTATGTACTCTGACATGACAGCGATGTATTTTTCCCGTAAAGTTGCGTTTTGTCGAAATTTCCTCTCCAGCTGCAGCTGATGACACACTGCTCCATCTCGCGATTTGCCTAGTACTGCGAACTTATCAACATACGAGTATGTTTTGAATGGTAACCATACTATGAATCTAGCGTGCTGGTCACGGCAGCAGGTTCTGGCATAAAATGATTCACACCATTTTTCATCGGACGTAAGAATGCGTTTGTCTGGGACAGTTTCTAATTCGAAGAACTTGGCGATATGTGTATCGATCTCTGATCGAATTAAAAATTTGGAAACAGTTGGTCTGTTTGGTCGAGAGGTATTAACCCAACCGCAGATTACCTATCCTAATTTGGTTTCTTGAGCGATTGGATCGTCTGGTGCCCCTCGTCGAATCCCATTCATCATGATTTGTGTATAAGCATCGACTCCCAAAATAACACCAATTCTCGCTGGTGAACGATAATCGGGATCGGCTAATGGAATACCATTGAGGTGGGGCCACCTCTCCTCCGGAGAGGAATTTCGTGAGCGGGTAAAAAACTGGTCAATTGTGATAAGATAAGCGCGTCCACTGATAATGTGAAATTCGTGCTGGTCGGAGTTTTGATATGCAAAGTAACGCTATTTCGTGACGTCTCTCCGACAAAACACCCCACGCCGCTGATATTTGCTCGAATTGGATTCCGGATTAACTGAAGTACTTGTGCTGGTCGCCCTGTAACGAAAGTGGCTTGTGAACCAGAGTCTGGCAATGCCCGAAAGTAATGATAGACGCCGTTAATAGATTAAATTTGTATTAATACAGTGGCTAATAATACGTCAGCCTCTTTTTCTGAGCATGATCTCAGTGGTGTAAGTCTGGAATGACAATTAAAGCGAGTATTATTATAAGCCATTGCAGGCCATTACAGACATTGCAAGCGTAATTACCAGCCTGCAAGGGTACTTCTCCGCTGACTTTGGCGGCATCGCTGGTTAGTGAGCTTCTTAGGTAATGGAATTTCTGGATATTTCCTAAAGCAGTTTTTGAGTGTATCATGGAATCATACAAACTGTGAAATGATGACCAATTACTGTAGGTTCCATCGAAGGTGGGGATAGTGATAGGGGGTAGTCCAACGTGAGAGTTCCCTGGTGACATAATTTCCGTATTGGTTAATGTGGAGCCGGATAAACTAGCAGATGTGGATGCATCATTGGCTTCCACAGGTGGTATCAATTTTGATAAATCATTTTCTATTTCTCCACAGGCTGCTATGTACATTTCTTCCAACGCTGTCACCAGATCTTTTTTGATATACGCAATTGTAACCTCGTCAGATTCACAAATTATGTGTTTATGGTTTGAATTAAACTCCCGATAATGGCTCTCCAAGATTTCCAGGCGACGTTTGAAACAAGCTGAAGTGTGTTGATCGTGGCCTCTGCTGTGCATAAAGTTCTGCGGAAACCGAAGTTTTTGTATTTTTTGACGGATTTGACATTTCGGTACTCGTAACTTAACTTTAGTACACGCGGAAAATGATAAATTTTACGATGACAGTACGCTAATGAATGTGTATGTAATATTAATTGTGCGATAAACTAGTAAAATATAACAAGCGTCCCGGGTTTCGGCACCAAAATGTTCGTTAGCCATTTTTTAAGGGATATTGGGTGATGTGAAATGGGCTCAATCGTGGGTGTAATATATCCAGTCAAAAATTACTGTGATACATTCAGTCCGAACAGCATTCTTAATTTCTTCGTTGGCTGTACTCGTTTCTCCTTGGTATTCCATCTCCAAAGATATTAAATGTAGCTATGGTATTCCACAAGGTGGTCATTTGCGACCACTTCTTTGGAACCCACATACACAACCACTGGAACACGCCCACATACGCAATTGTCTGCATTTTTGGCAATATGATTTTTCACGTTCTTTCACGTTTTTCCTAGTTTTTTACGCCCAGACGGCACATTTGTGTCGTCTCGTACTCGTACATATATTGAACAAGTTTTGTGACATTTGAGTCATTGTTTGAGTGTAAGTGGTGAGTGTGTGTATGAAGTACAGCAAGGACTGCCAGAATAACAAAGTTCAAAAAAGATTTGTCCAAGACCTCCTGTCTTTCAGATTGGAGCTTGCCGAAGCTCTTCTATTCTCTCCAAAGAGGAAAAGAGATGAAGTTGACTCGACGGATAGTGATGAGGAGAATCTGTTAAATAGCAATTATCAACATTCACCTATGCCGGGTAAGAACAAAAGATTGAATGGGGCTGAGCATTGGCCAATTGTGGACAAGTTGAAAACACCTCGAGCTTGTCGCATGGAAACTTGTAAAAGTCGCACACGAACTCGATGCTAAAAATGCAACGTTTATTTGTGTCTTACCCATCAATGAAATTAATTAATTTTTTAGTTCCTTTTGTACCAAAAATTAAATATTTTTACTACCCTAAGTTAAATAAATTGAAAATAAAATGAGTTCTTAATTTTATATCTAGTTCGTTCAATTTGCATCCAATAAGGCCCAGGCCACACAAACTTGTAAGTCCTTTTTCCAGGCACTGAGATGATAAATGTCCTTGAAAACCAAATAGTTCTTATTTTTGAATCTAAATAAACCTGAGTTTCGAATTAGAAAGCAATTGGACGAAATTTAAAAACGCTAGGTCTGAAAGGGATACGGAAGGTGGAAGGAGAGGCTAAGAATAAGCTTATCTGAAAAAACACCGCCACCAACCCCGCTATCAGTCTTGGATCAATCCGTATGAAAGTGGATTGACTTGTCCTCCATGAAAGCATCTTCCTCCCAGAAGGATCTAGAGGGGATGCTTGCTTGAAAATCATTGTCAAACCGATATTGGGGAGCTGTGTAGGAGCTTTAAGGCGAATAGCTGCGTTAGTAGCCCCTTGTCCGCTGAAAATGTCGAGGGGTGTCAAGTGAAACAGAATATCCGGTGCCGCGGAGGGGGTAGAACATAAAGCTCCCCCTATTCACAGACATGCTGTTATTTGAACTTTGCATAGTTTGCTGCACCCAAACTTAAGATCCCTATCGGTCTTATAACCGAGATGTACTCATATAGCCGGTAATGCGAGGTTGAAGGCCCCATTTGTTTCCAATGGCTTTTTTCCAAGAGAATAGAGCTACTGTAGCTTTCATTACTTTTTCTTGAATATTAGGTTTCCAGTTTTTTTTATTAAAAAAGAACTTAACACTCAAGTGGGTATGACTACACTTATGGTGACAAAGCATGGTTAAGTTTTTCGGAAAATGGCACAGAAAGAGAAAGAAAGATATTTGGACTCAGTGGCTATTTCGCTCCATGGGTGGCATCCAGCATTTAAAGGGGAGACTAAATTATTAGTGTAATTGGACTTGTTGTATTCTAGGCAACCACTCATCTTAAGTGATTTTAGTTGCATGAAAAAAGAATGTCTTTCGGGCGCAGTTGGTATTGAACCCGAACCATCCGATTTAAAAGCCAATACAATACAATACACTTGAGCCACGGCCACCCGTTTGTTTGAGGTCTTTTGGGACTACATGAGAGCATTTTCCGGCTTTGTTAAGGAAAACTACATTAACTTCTCTCCATAACAAGAGATCCGGATTAATTCTACGCAGCTTCTCATGATATTCTCTAGCGTTGGCAGGATATTATCTGAGGACCTTAGCTCGGCAGGAATTATACCGTCCGGTTCAGGAGACTTGTATGGTTTGCAGCGCCTAGAGCAGCTTGTCTTGGCTGCAATAGTCCTGCTAGGGTCGTTACTGACCGTGAATAGGGAGCTAGCTGAAAAGTGGGTGTCCAGCAAATTGAGTGATTCATCACTTGAGGTCGCCCAAAAGCCATCGTTTTTTTTTCAACTAGGCATCATAGGCTTTGTTGAGAGGATTTTTCTTAGCCACGATGTCTCAGAGGTTTCTGTTACGAGTATTTTGTCGGTTTTCTTTGTTTTCTTCAGTTCTTTTTTTATATATTTTGAGGGATTCCTTGTACTCGCATAAGTCTCAGTCAGTTACTTTTCTTGTACTTTTTGCTTAATTGAAAAGTTTCCTGCAGGCGTATCTAAAGCAGTGAGGCTTTTCCTTGCCTCCAAGTTGAATTAGAGGACAGGAGACAGCCATTGCCTTATTGAGCTCCAGAGTAAAATGCTTGACGTTTTTGTCAAGCTTGTTGGTGTTACGCCGGGGACCTCGATGTTCAGACGAGAGTGTTCTTAAAAGTGTTCCTCTCTATGTTGAAAACCAGATTTCCGATAATTCCGGAATGATAATTGGCGGGGAGAAGCATCATTCAGACTGTATAGGATATATCTATGGTTAGAAAAAGAGTGTTCAGATGATACCATCCTGTTCCTTATCATTTGAGTGATGTTGTCGGAGACACGAGTGATATCTAGCACTTCTTGTCGGTTTTTAGTTATGAAAGTTAGCTCATTGCCAATGTTGCAAATGATTAGTACTGGTTAGTACTTATGTAATCAAAAAGTGACTCACCTCTATCGATGGTGTTGGTACTGCCCCATATCGTGTGATGTCCGTCGGCGTCGCACCCGATGATGAGGCCAATTTTTAGCCTTACATCTTCAAGTACCACCCTTTCTAGGTTGTCACCAGGGAGGAGGCCCACATGGTCGTGGCTAAGATATGCCGATGGCCATCAGTAGGTGCCCTTAGCAGTCTGGCAACGGTTATATCGCGGTCGCTGAGGTTAGGAAGCAAGAATACATTAAGGCAACGCTTCACTAATATACAAGTTCTAATCTAACCTTTGTCTCTTGTATGGAGTGCAACATATTCAGACGTCCCAAGTCCACGCCTTCTACAATCAGTGGTTTGTAGTTTAGGATGATGTCTTCTGCGTTTTTGGATAGACGTAGAATGAGGGCGGCCGAGGCCTTTTTGGATGGAGGGCATGGTACAAAGTTCGTTGTACTGGAGCAGCACGTTAACTAGTCCTAAGCAACGTCTCTTCTTTTCGCCGACGATAGAGCTATTATAACCAACGGCGTGACATCCCTTCAAAGAACTCTTAATAATTAAGTAAAGGCGCTACAACATAACGTGTAACAAATCAGTTGTGATAAAACCGAATATCTGCATTACCCATTCCATCAAATCCAACTATTGACATCTCTTTACATGGAATGAGTCATCGTACCGAAGCGCGAACCATTTATTTAAATTTAGACTCTGTCGTTAACTACAGATCCAAGAAAGTTGCGATGACAACGGCGTGCATAGACTTAGCGTGTGGATGCTCAAATGGTGCGTATTTTGATATACACATCGCAATGATGGACAATATATGAAAAGTATAAAGAAAAATCATAATGACGGAAACGAAAAGCGAGTGTAACAAAACGTGATATAATAAAAAGGACGCGGATTCGCTGAGTCGCCACATAAAGAGCAAACAAACTGGTTTTACCATGTTTGAATAAAGTTGTCGGAAGTTCGACCCGAGGTTCGAAGAAGAGGCTAAAGAAAAAATAATCGATTAATCAAATGCACAACCATCAATAAATTATTGGCCTCACTAAAGAGGTTAGGTTAGATGAGGTTATCAAGCATACTGTTGCTTCCTTTGATGGCTTGAAGTCGCCTGGCATAGTTGGCATATACTTAACTATGCTATACACGGGTATAGACCAGCCGTTGGTAGCTCTATAGAGAATGTTAGCTTAGCACTAGCATACATACCGAAACATTGGCGAAAACGCTCACAAAGGGCTAAAAGTCTGACTTCCTTCATGTTGACTCTTCAACATGGATGGATAGAATGGTAGAGCTCTATGTGCGAAAAACTTATTTGCGAATGCATTCAACATGATTACTAACGCGGAAGATCCTTCGAAAGTGCGCTTCTAAATCTGGTAGACAGAATGAAAGGAGCGCTCGATAAGAAGGAATATGCGCTAAGTATTCTCATCGACATTGAGGGTGCTTTCTATAATGCGGTTTTGAACGGCATGTGTAACTCGCTTAGACAGCAGGACGTAGGGAAATAGTTTTGTGGACAAAAGCAATGCTGGTGGATAGGAACCTAATTACAGATTCTAAATGTGGTTAATAGGTAATGGCGGGGGTAAACAGGGGTTACCTATAAAGTGGCGTCCTGTCTTCGCTGCTATGGTGTATGATGGTCAACTCACTGTTTAACACTCCCGATTTTTCTAACGCCCATGCTCAAGCGTATGCAGATTATGTAGCTGTACTGTGTGATAGATCGTGTCTTGCGACTGTCTGCGCAAATAGCCCTAGACGTGATCCATGATTGATGCTCTAGAATATCGCTTTCAGCCAATACTATTAAAACTGAGGTTGTTCCTTACGAGAAGGAGGAAGCTGACTAGTGCTTAAACACATTACCATCCGATTCTACAACGAAGCTACATATTTAGGTGTCATCACCGATAACAAACTTCTCTTGACTAAGCATGTTGCGTCGAAACCCTTTAAGGCGCTCTCGGCCTTCCAGTAGTGTAAAGGAGCTGCGTCCATACTAATGAATCTCCTACCGCTTTATATTCATACTCGTATCATGGTCTGCAACTCTCAAAGCCATTCTTCGTTCAAAGAGAAGTGGTCTTTGCTACAACACGCGATGAAACGATGAATGTAGATATGCGTTATATATTTCAACAGCTAATAATAGAAAAAACAGAAGACTGCTGAATATACTTTAGCCGTTACAGCTTCGATAGCACATTGAATATCACTTTTTTTCTCTGCGCTAAATTTAAAACAGTTCGGTTTCAATACAGAATTTCCGTCGCAAATTTCTACACACTGATTCAAACTAAAAGAAAAAACACACCGAATAAAACACACTCCATATTATTCTATTTTTCGAAATTAAAGTATAGCAATGCATTACTGCTTTTCAGGAGATAATAGATAATAGGTATAGGCTATACCTTATGTATATGAAACTCCTGTTTGTACAAGAAATTGGTTAGGTTCCTATTTTTCCTCATTCAACAAATTTTAATTTCAAACCATATCAAGTGTTTTTGTTAAAAAGCGAATTTTATTCAAACGTCTTTGATTGCAATTAATTTAAATTGAGCTTATTCTATAATATTTTACACAGAAACGAAATTGCTTTGTTACTTTACGTTTCAGAAATAACTTACATTAAAAAATAAAACAAAAAGTAGGACTATAGCATCTTTCAATTGTAATGAATTTTCTTCCGGTCCAGCTTTTTTGCTCTTGTCTTTGCCATGTATGTCATTAATAAGTATGTTCCCGGGAGTATCAGCACCAGCAGGTAAACCTTCAAAAACGATGGCATATCGAATGCGAAATTAAAACTGTTTGGCAAAGCAACTGAAAGTTTTTTCGTTTCCTCGAAATACGGAATGTTTCTTAATATAATGATTCCTTCACAGAGAATACCCATTGGATATAAAGGGATCCATACCGTGTATCGCAACCAAGTTAGAAGGCCGACGTTCTTTTCAACCACTTGCGTGATGTAATATGGATACCTTTAAAAGATAATTGTGCAACATGAAGAGAAATTAATTCAAATAGAAAATTACCTAAATACTTCCACAAGTGACCAGATAAGGAACACGTAAAAAACTACAGGTTTTACTTGCATCCTTGGCTCCAAAGTGATCATAATAAACAGAACAAAATTCCTTCCTGTCACTTGAAAGAATGGTATCAGAGGACCTCCCTTTGTGTATCCGAATACTGGATGTAAAACTTCCAAGTACTGCATCAACTGGCAGAATTTAAGCGGATTACCAACAATCTCATACATTTTCGACATCGAATCCGGCCCGTCACGATAATAAATTATTGACATTACTAATAAGATATACATAAAGCCGACGAATTGACATAGATTATAGAACACCATGTATACCCTCTTGCCGCTTTCTAAATGAAGAAATGGCCATTTAAATAGTTTTAACAAACAACTGATTACAAAACGAACCCTTAATGTATCCTAATTCTTCCAAATGGAGTTTTCTACTTGCGGACGAATAGTCTTCCATAACATCTCTTGGTTCTTCATCAGCCACTTCGTCTTCGCTACGCCATCGGTCGAAATCGATTTTTAACCAATGTGGTTTCTGTGGTGTTGCAACGAGTCTAGGCCACCATGCTGGATGGCTTTTTCGAATTATAAATTCGATTTTTGAATCGAATACTCTGTAGGATGAATACTACAATTAGAATAAAGTGATTTGTTTCATTAAATTAGTTTTTAATTAACTTGTAATTCTTACCTCATAGTCAATTGGCAAGTAAAAGTTTAGAGTAAACTGATAATCGTTAAGTCCTCCGGCTCCCAAGCCATAAGTACTAAATTTAAGGGATTTTTCCTCAAAATCCACTGTTGGTTCCTGAAGTAGAAAATAAACATTAAGCTAGTGTTCGAAGTATATTGGAAATTATACTTACATGTGAATCTTTTAATTCAACTTTTAATGTAATTTGATTTTCGGTCTGCGCCCAGTATACCAGTGGGCTGAGTTGTTGCTGCACCTTCGACATTGTTGTTGAAGAGTTCATTTTAACGAAATTGGTACTGCTATCTAATATACACATTTATTTATTTACATAAATTCAGATAAAGTTTCTACTTAGACTTTTTCTCATGATTATCTGAATACTTTTGAAGCTCACAACGATATTTGAAAAAGCCGCAGATTATTTTGTGGCAAAAAATCACTGACGTTTGTTTGAGGAAAAGGAATTTTCCACTAAATACAGGGATGGTAAAGTGGTAACTCTTCAATGGGTGCGTCTGGCAACGGATATAATTTAAATATAAGTTGAAACTATTGTGTTGGTATATTTGAAATGGGAATGGAATGGGGAATTACAAAATTTATATAAATTGAAGGATTCGTTTTATTTGTCCTCTGAATCACCATGTACTCCCAAAGGGATAACTTGTAGGTATAGCGCCTTTATTAAGTTCTCTTTATTTTTAATTTATGGATCTGCTTACTGCGATTGCGCATTTTCAGGGGTAAATAATTGCCCGTATAATGGGAAATTTTATAACTTTCACAAACTTGAAACAAGATACCGATTTTAAAAGCTTTCTAGGTTTTAATTCTTATTGTTGTGCATTGTTGGACCAATTCAAATTCGTGATTTTTAAGCTTTACAAGACATATATTAGATAAACTATTTAATTTGTGTACCTATGTATTGTATGTATTTGGAACTGAAATTGAAATAAAAAAGATTTTAGAATTTAATTTTGAAATATTGTAAAATATTATGATGAGATGATAAACCTAGTGGGAAATTTTACAATATGTATTTCAAAACAGGAACGCTTCAACATATTTTTACTCCATTTAACTACTTTGAATCGTTTCTGAAAACGGGGCCTACGATTTAATGATAGTACTTACAGCAGCATTCACCCGAGTCAACAGAGTCGATGGATGTTTGATTTTTGAACTATATCCGCATATTGTTGGTCTTCACTGCGTTTCCTTCTCCTCGGCCAAAGAATTTAATACAGGGCGTTCCAAATAAGTTGTCAGAAAATTCAAGAGGTAATTCTTTGACACATGTACTCAGAGAAAAAAAGATGTGTAGGTGAGCGACTCGGAAACGAGATCAACATATAGCGATTTTTAGTAAAGCAATAACCTTCTGTTTAACCTTCTATCGAACATACAACAAAAACTGTAATTTGGGAAACTTTCAATGTCATAAAGTGACTTTTGCTTTACCGTAATGTTATCAGAATTTAAGAATTTATTACTATCTTTTTTAACTTATAATTTTGAATATGTAAAAGTATTTTATTACCTCCTTTATAAAGTATCAAAATAATGTGTATCCGATATTTACAAAGAGAAAAATGTTAGATATTTTTTTCTCAGGCCCATAAGTTTCAAGATACGACCAAATCTGTCAAAACAGGAAAAACAACAAAATCAGATGTTTTCTTTATCCGCTACATTGGAATTTTACACCTTCAAAATAATTCTACGATACACCATATAACTAAGAAAAAAAAAACTTTTTGCCAAGGGTTCACTTTATGACCCTCCGTAAAAGAGAAAAAAAGGGTCAATTGCAGTACGCGAGTTCCTTTCTGATAGCCCTGAAAGAATCTTACAAGCACTTATTTTTGAAAAGAAACCAGCAAATCTCGTAAAAATTATAAGGGAACTCTAAAATAATTTGCATAACCACTTTGTAGGGCTAGCGTTGATTTAAAAAAGTTTTGGCAAAAAATTAGCCGATACGGTTTATGTCTACGGTATGCGTAAGGGTGGACAAGCGAGACTAGACACCAGAGAAGATACCACGAAAGAACTGTATAAACTTCCAATACGACATTTTCCAAGTCCAGCCAAACGAGAATAATGCCGAAATCAGCGAGATACTTACATCATTCTAGGGCGGAAGGAAGTCAAAGCTACGACGAAGTTTTACATTAAGTCAGCAATCAGAAATCGAAGTACAGCAAACAATTAAGTAAACATTCTATTCTAAACAAGAGTTACGAAGATGGATTAATAAACCATATTCCGTTGGAGCAAA